>CM061351.1:8293021-9528021 GCA_030867105.1 Liasis olivaceus | reverse complement strand
TCTAATTTTTCCTAATGGCCTAACTGCACATATAGTGTCACATACCCAGACTACTAGTGTCTCATACAGAGCTTCTAGTGACAATCCACATTATTCCCCTCCCCCTTTGATGCATTGGCCAGAACCTGGATGGGCATATCTCAGTCAGAGAGACCCCCTCCCATCCCCACCACCCAGGTATCAGTGATGCACACTAGATCTATTCTCACATTCTTGAACAAGTTGTGGGTGATACTGATCTTATTGCAGGTTGACCTGCCATTCAGTAGCATCAGCCTGAGACAAAGGTCTCCAGCAATCCAGTTACTTGGCTCCTGAGCTAAGATCAGAAAGCTGGAAGAGAGAATTGGCTTCAGGTTTTCAATCCCCCTGTCTTATCCTGCTATAGCTGGCCCTTTCTCCTGTAATATTTCTCTCTGCCCAACACTCCCACCTTCTATATCTTCATCTTTCCCCCACCCTTGGCTACTTTGAGGATGGCCTGCCAGCATCAAGGTCCTCTCCCAGAATCTCCAGTTCTTCTCACTCCACTATTTCCCATCCTCTGTCACTCTTTCAGCCTCTTCACACATGCCCCATGGTCAGCCTGAACACTCACTTCAGGATGATGAACTTCTCAGTCCTCATATATCCTCTTTGTTACTCTACCCTCCTCCCATTCCAATACCTCTCCACTTGCCCCATTGTTACCAGGGCAAATGATTAAATGGCTGCTTCCACTTACTACCACTCCCATACTACCTCTGGGAGAACCTTGTCCTACTTCAATTTGCCATTCAGTGGGCCAAATTCTCAAAGGGAAAAAAACCTCCATATATTTTGGCATCTCCTGATAATATTTGAGATTTTTAGATGGAAGTTATTGATAGATTGCTATAGAATCCCTGTTAATTCTTCAACGAAGGTGAATCTCTGTCAGAGTAGAGCACACTGAAACTGGTAAAATGTTTAGATATTGCCTGAGTTATGTAATCCGGTTAAGTATCAGAGCCTTAATTTCAAATTGGAACTTAATTGAGCTTTGGCTTTCTCTGTTGTATGGCAGATCACCCAGAATGCAATCTTTGCATGATAGCACTGATGATCTAAGATGGGGTAGATAGGACTACCATATCAGGGCTGCAAGCATCTGAGCAACCATTTTGATAGTAGCAAATAGATACAGAGAACTCTTTTCCTTGCCAGATTTCTGCTGACCAGATATGTCAGCAGCTATAGGTAGCACAAGCCCATAGGCTATTCTTGAGTCCCCTTTTTGCAGCTCATAACTGTCAAAAACTGCCAGGTTTCCTGTCATTTTGAGGTGGGGAACACATGAAAACAGAATCCCCAATCCCTCTGGCCCATCCGCACATGTAATGTGGCTTTATCCATTTTATGGTTCTCATTCCCCCTCCCCGCCCCAGTGTTCCCATCAAAAGGTTGTCCACTTTTTGTTCCTACAGGCAAGTACAGGCTGGTTTACTTGGGTTACTTGACATGACTGAGTTTAAACCTAATGTGTGTTGATTTATGGCTTAATGTTATGTGTGAATCTAGTCATTTGTGCAGGATAATAATTTTGTACCTTAGCCCAGAAATCTAGCCAATGTCTGTTTACCCTTCCTTCCTTCTCATTCTGAAATTACATTTTGGATTTCAGCTAGCCTTCTAAAATTGCCTCACTGCAGAATAATAATATTAGGTTCATCTTCACCACACACACAAACTAACAGTAATCTTTTTGGATTTGGATGTCTATGAATACTTTCCTCCAAACTCTAGTTGCCCAGATCTTCTCTCGCTAACATGCACATGTACACCTACTCATTAAATTCCCTTTGGTTTCTTTCTGTTGGTGTTTAATCACCATAAATTCTCATTCCTTCCTCCTGTGTCAGCTTTGTTTTCAAGGGTTAGAGCTAACCAGCACCTGTAGCTCCTTTCTCTTTTCATAAGGTTAGTGACTGAGTGTATTCCATATGACGTTAGAGAAAAGGATCCCTGCTTTTGTGATGATTGCAGATCAGAAAAGCAGGGGGCAGGGAGTTAGGCCAAATTCTTTGCTTAGTAAAAAAATTAGCATCTTTGTCTGGTATTTTTAGAATGACAAATCCTTTCTTCAAAGAGGAGGGTGACATGTCTGCCCTCTCAGGAACCGTTCCGTGGACTTTAGGTTTAAAAAAGAAGAAAAGATTTGGTAATGTGTAACTAGATTAATGATAGGAGTGATTACCATAAAATAGAAGTGTCCGCGTCATTCTCCCATCTGCTGCTTTAGCAAGAGAAAAGATAAATGTCCATATCATACATCTCACTTTTGAAGGATAGGTGTCAAGAGACTGAAGTGGACTTGATTTGAGACATATTCTATAATGTTAAGAATGTAAGAAGCTTCTGGGGGAAAAAAGCCTGTAAAAATAAGGCTGTGCTTGCAATATGGCCATTTAAATGCATATGCAGTGAGACCGGTTCATTAGTTTAGCCAAGAGATTGATATTCGTATGGAAAATAAGAGTGGAAGTTCACTCATGATCAATTGCATGTAGCTGTAAAAATTATGGAGGAACATCCACAAAGTTGATCCTTAAGAAAGTTTGAGGATTTGAATTCAGAAGCACTTTGGCCGATCTTGAAAAGTTAAGCAGGGTCAGTCCTGGTTAGTATCATCTAGGACATTTCAGAGTTGTAAACTTTTTTTTTTTAAGTACCAGATAAAGGCATTGGAAAACATTTGTTGTCAAGAAAACTACATGGATGTGTCCATGAATTCACCAGGAGTTGAACTCAATTCATTTTAATACAGATCTTGGCCAGTTGTAGATTCTGGGTTTTTTCCACTCATGAATCAACACATTTATTGTTTTTCAGAATAGCTTCTTCACTTAAGACTCTGCTCACAATTCTCTCTTTAAGCTTTGTTTTCACAAAATAGAAGGGAGCAAAAGAAAGCACATACAGCTTATGTTCATAAGCAGCAAGGTCTGAATTCAGGGAAGTATTTTTCCAGATTTTTAAAGAAGTTTTATGTTAGTATTTTCCTGATTGTTGAAGCTTAGGGTTACCCCAAATATTCTTTATTTTTAATATTCACTGGGGGGGTGGGGAGTCAAAATTCTCAGTTCACCAAGCATGTGTGTTGTTTCTAACTATTTTGGCACTTCCTTCAATTCTCTGGCTGCTGATTCTCAGCACCATTTTCATCACCCCTTTGAAGTCCTCAGCTTCATGCTCTGTAATGCAGTTTGCTGTGGCTATCTACATGGTCCTGTTTGTGAGTGATCATGGGGCTGTTGCATCAGGCATAACAGTGTGATATCATCAGCAAAAAAACCACAACATGTTTCTTCAAAGCCAGCTGGATGAAATAAGACTGAGGGCAAATGAGCATGAGGCAAGGATGATAATGAGAAAAAAATTACATCAAAGTAACATGAATATATTACCAATGATGGTTGAAAATTGCTCAAAATTGGAAGATGCCTTTTGACATGAAGCCAAGCAGGTAATTTCATCTAACCTTTACATAACTCTTGAAAGATTACCAGACCGTTGTTTGTTTCCTGTTCCTGCAAGTGAACTATCTGATTCTGTTTTTTGCAAAGCCTCCCAGCCAAGCATTGGAAAGTGGCTAGTTTGCATATTTTAATAAGTAATGACTCATTCAATTGGGAGTGATTGAATAAATCTCAGCTGGCTGGGTGCATAATAGGTTAAGCCATAAACCATGGTTTATAAACTATAATGGCTGGATTGACACAACATGCTAAAACAAAACCAAGCAAATCACATCATAGCTTAGTGTGAAGTGAGAGCTCAGCTATGTGACTTGTACTCCCAGAGTTATTGGATCATTTGATAGAGAAAGAAGGGAGGAGTGTTGTGGACTGAGCTAAATGATATAATAAAGGAATGAGAAAAGAATATATTTGAAATGTTATTGGAAGCCAGTATGGTATAGTAGTTAAGTTGTTGGAGTAGGACTCGGGAAACCCAGGTTCAAGTCCACCATCAGTCTCCGAAGCTCACTGGGTGACTTTGGACCAGTCACTCTCTATCAGCTCAATCTATCTCATACGGCTCTTCTTGCAAAGATAAAACCAAAGAAGATCCACAGGAAAGTCACAATTATTTCTTGAAGTGATGGTTTTAACTTCAGATCCAGTTGTTTGTACAGATGGTCTTAACCTTGGACTCAATCCCCAGAAGGACCAGATCCCAAACATCATGGACTCAGATGCTTGCAGGAAGTCTGCTACAACAATTTTGGGGGCTTTAGCTTAACCTTTCTTAAAATGGGACAAACCCAAGGTGATATCCCACTCTCTTTGACTGGCCAGTCAATACAATGAGGAGGCTGGGTAGGCAAAGTGACTTCCCCAGAATTTTGCTTTGAATCACTGAATGTCACCAGTTGTACCTTACTGGTACTTGACTGGGTGGAAGATCTCTTCTAATCTCCCAATATGTCTGGGAAGGCCTTATGAGTTCCCTAAATTTAGCAATTCTGATATAAAACGGATAGCGTAATGTAGCTAGCAGGCAGTTATGGAACATGGGAAACCTTATAATTCAAATCCCAAGATCAATGGGCAGTTTTTGTTCAATTAAATATATAGGTATAATCTGCATCCTTTAGATTTTCAGATTAGACCTTGCTGGTGAAATTGGTTAAGTAATTTGAAATCTTTAAATAAAACAGCCACTGACAGCTGAGAAACATTTCCTGTATACTTTTGTGACTGCTGATATTATGTACTTAAATTAACCCTGAATAACCTAGCATTTCTTTCAATGAGCGTGATATCTTCAAATTAATAATACACATTTCTTTTTCTGTTATCTAAAAATAATAGTAATCTAAAGATCTGCAGTGCTGAATACATTATGCAGCAGTCCTTAAGTTCCTTCTTCTGAATGATTCTGCTCCAGAAAAAAGGCATCTCTAAAAAGGCAACCATCTAAGATGCTGGTTCTTCAAGGCAGCCTTAGCGAACTGGCTGTCTTAGGAGAGGAAGGGCAGGTTTTCTTTCTAGCCAATTCTCCAGTTAAATTGCTTCCTGAAAACATTTTTTGTTCATAGGGGGCATTTAAAGATATGATCACTGGTGTCTGGTAAAAGCCACAATGATGACACAATGTGCCATAATGTCATTGCACAAATGACATAAATTATATAATTTGTGCCATTTGCATCATACTGTCATGTGCATCATTTGAGTGATGACAACCTGACATGTGTAATTTCACCTGCTTCCTTTACCTACCTCCTTCTCCCTACCCCATTGATATGGTGTACCTTTTGGGGTTTTTTTGTTAGCAAATGTAATGGAGGAAGGTAACACAGAATTTCATGTTTCTCCATGAACTAGAATTACACTATTAAGTGGACATTTTTAATATTACAGTAATATGATGATTTAAAAGATGTCATTCTGCAAAGATTTAGGGAAATGGCAACACGCCTTTTTCTGTTGTGATAAATTCATACATCTCAAGCCATGGTTTGTTTTTTATAGTTTGTTAAATAAGCCATAATTGAATGGCTTAACACATCATGCTAAGCCTTAAACCAAAGAATGCAAATCACAATAGTTGAACCTGCCATGCCAAAACCAATTGTGGTTTAGGGCCATGTTTGAACTTTGTGTAACCTTGTAGTGTCTTCTTTCTTCTTGTAGTTTCTTCTTTCTTCCTATGTACTACAATCACATGACTGTTCATCACACCAAAGGTTCTTCCTGATCAACAGTTCCTAGGACTTAGCTATTGTTCAGTTATTCAGTCTTTGCCTCCAATAGTTGGAAAACTCAGAAGAGTTACAGGGGGATTATCTGGACTGGACTAGATTAGCTGGACCCTTCATAAGACATTGTGAGTGAAGAGCCCTGATAGACATAGTTCATGGAGGCATGCTCATCTGTGGATCTGTGTTAATATTCCTTCTCCCACGTTGTCCATCCTGGTTCAACCATAAATATGATATTCTGACTTTCCAAAATCAGTATCAGCTTTATGTACATTAGTCAGAAACTGTAGATACAGGTAGTCCCCCATTTAAGAACATTAAAGACAGTCTGTCCTTAAGTCAAAATTGTATGTAAGCTGGAACAGTATTATTGTGTAATACTGTATAAGTAATATTATGTAATGAAGTCAAACCATTGTGTATTTAACTCGAATTTTGCTACAATAGGCTCTGTTCTTAACTATGGCTCGTCCTTAAACTGGGCATTCTTAACCTGGGGACTACCTGTACATTTTCTCCTTATATCATAATCATACAGTACTAACAACATACACACATAGGGCAACTAGCATCTTTAAGAGGAGCTTAGGGATGCTTTCCATAGTCTGTATAAACACATCTAGGTTGCTAATTTAAAGTGCTTGCTCTCCTTAGCAATTTGGTAACCAACAAAGTATTGCCTTATAGAAAAATCCAAGAAAATGCATGGCCCTAATTCCTGCATGGTTTGCACTGATTTTTTAAAGGCAAGATTTCAATCTCTCCTCTCAGTCCCAGGTTGCTTCTGACAAAAAAAAAAAAAAAAGCATAGCTGTTTCATAGCAAGGAATTGGGAGGTGGGGGGAGGAAGAGAAGAATTCTTGGATACTTTCAGTTAATGTCATTCAACAGATATTCCCCGGGGTGGAAAAACAATATTACATACTTCTGTTCTTAACTCATGTGTAGATATCATCCTGAATAATCTCTACCCCCCAAAAAAACCTCTTATTGCTGTTCATTTATTTATATGCAGGATCTTAATCTCTCCCTCCCCCCCATCCCTTAGCTGCCTCCCTAGAGCTTTTCCTGTCTTCTCAACATAGTGTGCCTAAAGGTAGAGTTAAATGTGCATTTTAAATTGTTATCACTAAGAAAGCTTACTTTTACCATGGACATAATGATTTTCCATGCTTTAAATGCCACCGTGTACCTTCCAGCTAGTGCTGGAAAATATTATCTTATTTGTCTCCCACAAATGTTGGTCTGTACTGCCATGTGGGTACATATGGGTGGGATCCAGTAATGTGGATCATGTAATCTTGCACATTAGGTGGTGTCCTGCCTGCATCATACAGCAATCACCTTCGAGTCTTGACAAGTTTACCTGTCCATTTCTTTCTTCTTTATTCCAATATCTGTTAAATAATATTTTTTAAAAATACTTGGGAATTAGGAAAATAAGCTAGTAGGAAAGTTTAGAAACAAAGAGAAGCATAGGAACACTTGAATAGTTTTTTAGCTAACTGCATATAATGTCTTACATATGGAAGTAAGGGAAAACTAGCATCACAATTGCAAAGGAAATGTGCTGTGCTAACTTTTACTTTGCTAAGCCTTGAATTCTTCTCTCTAATTTTTGTTGTCTTCTGTTAGAGCTTTGCAAACTGGACTTGTTAAAATAGGATGCAAAAATCCATGTTGGTGGTTTAAAGGAAAGGAAAGGACAAATTTTAACTGCTAGACTTAAATGTTAGCCACTGGAGTAGAACTTTGATTAATCAAAGAAGGATGTCTGCTAATAATACTCAAAGAGACACTTTCACATAGAGCAGGGAGATTAAAATATCACACTCACACAAAACCCTTTCCAAAGGCTTACAAAGGATGGAAGACAACTAAAATTGTGAATCAGGATACCAACATGTACAAAAGTTGAATGGTGATTGCACCTCCTTGTATAGCCATCTGTTGCTTTTAAAACATGATAAAATGTATTTAAAATGGCATAACTGCTTTCCATATATGAATACCAAGAATGAGGGAGTTTTGAGTTGCATGTAGAAAATCTGATTGTGGAGGGCAGCGAAAAGCTGTCAGCGTGTATTGGAGCAGTTCCTTCCCTCCCAACGCTTCGTGCAACAGCAAAATAATAGGCAAGGAAAAAGAATGGAGGGAGAGAATTAGCATCCCCAGCTCTGGTGGCAGTCCTGGAAGATGATCCTCAGTTTTCTACTTCTGTCCGTTTGCTCATATGGACTTTCATTTCCACTCTGAGGCAGGTGGAGTCTGTTTGCATATATGTACACGCTTGCGTATGTCCCACAAGTTATTAATTCCAACCTTCTGTTTCTCCTCCAGTGAGACTGAAAGCATTCGCTGAGTAGTCAGGTGTGGTTAAGTGAATGATTTCTAATTTTTAAATTTACATGGATGTTTAAAAATAAGGAATTTAATCTGGGTTGTCTCCTAGGCAAGGCTGCAGCCTGACAATGGAACTGTGTTTATTTCTGCCCAGCGAATGCTCTTCATTTTTGCTCAGAAGTGGTACCTTTTTTCTTTCAAGTCAAAGGAAAGCATTATAAGTGTCTGTGTGTGAGATATACACACGCACATACATAATATACACAAATAATCCTTGAGCCAGATATTTTTATACTTTCCATAAAACGATTCATGACTTAACGATCAAACAAAAAGAGTAAGTTAATATCTTTATGGACTAGAAGCATTACTAAATATATAGTTAAGCTTGAACTGCATATCAGCAGAGGGGATTGCATCATCTTTGTTTTCGAGGACATTTCCTCATTTGCACCGTCCCATGCACAAACACACCCCAGCCATGCCGTTTATGATAAAGCACTGAGTGAAACAGGCTTAAGTCATCCTTAGCTGTACTAAGGTTAAAAGTAGTGTTTTCCCTCTTATTCCATCATCCAAGGACCACATGAAATCTGTTAGACTTTGTCGCCATTATTTTGGAGAGAAGCCCTGGGCTGGCAGTAAATGGGATTAGAGCTGCAGTAGTGCTGCCTGGATTAGTTTAGCTTGGTTGTACAGGATAATACCCATATCACATGCGTGTTTGTGGGTGTGAATGTTTATGTGCATACATACACACATATCATGCATCCATACATTCCTACCCACATATTATTAAATGAAATTGCTTAATGAGGGTCAGTTACTCATTTGCGGTAGGACCATTAGTGAATGAGTGGGATTTACATTCAAGGATAGTAAAGGATATCAAACAGTAATATCTCATTTTAGATTCATCTGTGTGCATAAACAGTGCTTTGGAGGCCAAAATGGAAGATAGTGGTAGTAGTTGCAGTTCTGGGATAACTGATCCAAAATTTAAACACAGATCATTAAATCTGTCCATTTTTTTAAAAAAATGGAGGAAATATAAAAACAAATCTTGGAAATTCATTTCCCGCTGTTCTTACAGGTAGATGGCCAGCAAACTTTCTCATTGTACCATTGAACTCTTTATAGCAGCTATATAGAGTCTGAATAGTTTTCCACCCAGCCCTACATGTTGGTATCAGAGATTAAGGTCTTTGGCATATGGAGTCTCTGCTCTGGCTCTCTGTAGGCTAAGTAACAATTACTGTATTATTTTGAAATGCCCAATGTAACATTAGAAACAGTAGAGTCTTGGAGAATGTAGATTTGGCTTAGCACAAATAATACATCAGTTTAGCTACTCCGTGCAACTGATGAAGTAAGCTGTAGCTCACAAAAGCTTATGTCTTTTAATAAAATGTGATAGTTGGAAAAGGTGCTAGCTGGGTCCTTCTGATTTTTTGCTACCATGAACTAACACAGTTTTCCTCCTACCATGGCTTAGCACAATGTATGAACCCAGTCTCTCAGTGATGGGGGCCAATAACCGTATCACATCTCCAGTTGCTCATCTATAAAATAGGACTCGTGCCTTATGCCGTCATGATAATGACTCGTGCCTTATACAGTCATAAGGCATAAAAATCTGGTTTTATAGAAATAACTGTGGGGCGAATTTGATAAGATGGGCACACACCCTCTTTGTTCCCCTGCCAATCACCCTCTCTCATAATTGGTTACATAGGCCGAGCCGTGTGGGGGAGAGATTAGAGGATGCTAGAATTCCCATTGGGGAGGGGAGAGACAATTCAACAGGCAGCTTCAATAAAGGGCGAGGCAGAGTCATTGCGAGGAGGTATAGCAGCTAGCTAAAAAAGCAGCTGGGGGCCTGAAAAAGGAGAGAAAAGGGCTTGTTAGGGAAAAGCTTACTTTGCCGTGCTTGAGTCTGCCATCTCCAGCTGTCGTAGCAAAGGGGGGAAACAATAGCGGGGGAGGCGGGAGGGGAATGTGGTGGCTTGAAGAGTGCCAGAGACTAAAGAGCCCTCCATAAGACTTGTCATCTGCATCTGACAAGAGCGCCTTCCCCCCCCACCCCCATTCATTTCTTTTCTTCCTTTCTTCTCCTGTTTGCTGCAGCTGTGGGATTTTCAAAGGCACTGTGCAAACAGATGTTTGGCTTAACCTGCAGATCTGTCCCTTCTCTCCTTTACTCCTGCACTGGCGGGTTTAGAAGCGTTACACTTGAGGAAGGATGGGCACATGAATGTCACTTTAGTGGCTGGATTTTGTCTGAGAAAATCAACAGTTCCTGAATACCATCTCAGCGTTTTAACACAAATTAATTGTTAGCCAGCCATTTCATGTCCATAGGAAATGGAGTTCTTCAGAAATCTGATATCCAGTGATGGTGGCGCGGCAATGTATATATACTCTGTTGAAATTAAAAAAGGACAAATAACACATCTCTAGTGGCATAGATAACTAGCATTTGCAACAACTGAGGTTTGGAGATGTGAGATTTTATGTAATAATACTTTGCAATCTTTATGTTATTCTCTTTCTGTTTGGCAAACTCATATCCCTCTAAACCAAAGAGCAGACACTCTTTAAATGAAGAGAGACACAAAACACTTTGAAAGGAAAAGCACAATCAGGGACATCAAACTTTTCACTGTTTTGCAGAATGTTCTGTTATGGAGAGATGGGGTCTTTTGGGGGTCCAGTTTTAAGAAATGGAGAGGGAAGAGCAGCTGAGCAAAGCTCCCTGCATTGTTAGATTGGCGAGCATTACAAAGCCCTGCAGGAGGCATTAGACACAGTTACAAGGCAATTCAGAAGGACAGGGACACTTGGTGAGAATATTCAAGGCTAGTGTGGGATAGCTTTAAAAATTAGGTTCAGATTGGGGCCACAACCAGAGATGTTTGAGGGAGATGTGAAGCCTGGATAAGATTGAGGACAATCCGAGTAACTTTCTTTTAGAGAAGACAGGGTAAATAACTTGCTCAAGGTCATACACCACATCTAAGCTCAGACTTCAGTTCAGTTAGCCTCTAGGGAGCTAAATAATATTTGCTGGATTTTACTATCTGGTAAACAAGGAGTAGTCAGTTTGTAGCTTGGGAGTAAGATTAAGTGACAGCAGTAGAATTAAAATTGTGTAGCACACTGAACCTCAGCCCATATCAAATATATTACTTGAGACAGAAACAGGGAGTCTGTGGTCCTCCAGATGTTGCTGAACAACAACACCCAGTGTCTCCAGTCTGCATAGCCAAAGGTCAGGGAGGCTGTAGTTCGGCAACATCTGGAAAGCTGCAGTTTTCCCTGATTCAGGAACAAGTGGCCACACAGAATAAATACTGATAAAAGGGGATGCATAAGGGAATTCGAAGGTGAGAGTGACAAAGGTGGTTGTTCATTAGAGATATTAAATCCATCCTTAGATTCTTTCCTAGAGTGGTCAAATTATAGCATGTACAATATGTAAGAGAGCTTTCTTACTCTCTTCTCCCACATGGCAAGTACTGAATAGTAAACTGATCCTTGGCAGATAACCATAAATATTTTCTCCTGGTGTTCCTGGTACTCAGGTTACCAGTTTAAGGCTTGCAATTCTACTACCAAAATCTGCTTGCAGGACAGTTGCTGGACCCTTGGAAATCTGCTACCTATCAGAATAGACCAGACTTCTCCAACCTGGTGCTCTCCAAATGTGTTGGACCTCAGTTCCCATAGTCCCTTCTTCAAGGTGTGGAAGCTTGGACTATGTAATAGAGAGTCAGAGGGGACCAAGGGTTTGATTCAGCAAGAAGCATCATCATTTGACATGATTTGTAGCTGAGATCCACTGCAAGATGGAATATGACTCTTAGCTTAGAAACTTTGCCACATCAATTATATAGTAGTATTAACTGGTTATTTAATTGCTCTCCAAACACTAATGAAATTAGTCTCGCACTTTACAATCACTTAACATTTCCCAAGACGCTAATAAAATTAGGCGAAGTTTTCCCCTCAACAATAGCACAGTTCTGCAAATACACAGCCTGACAGACAAGCTCAGACATTTTATTATAGTAGCGCCAATCCTATTTCTGGCAAGTCTTAAGCTGCATTTTAAAATGCTGCTGCTGCTGCTGCTGTTAAAATAAGAGCACGTTAGTGGCATGACGTGAAGAGTTGGCCTGAATTTCTCCTTTCCCCCCCTCCTCTTGAGGAAAAGATCCCTGCCTGGAAAGCCAAAGGACGCGGACGTTGCCCGTTCCCCAGATTTCCATGCAAATTGCGTGTGTGGTGCACGTTTAAAGGTTGTCATTTATATTTTGAGCCTGGAGAGAGGGAGGAACGAGGGTCCCCTCATTGTTCTCCCTTCAGCTTCTCTTTGACAAGAGTGGACGCGCGCGCACACACACACACATGCAGCCCCACACCAAACAGTGCATACGTGTATGCGGGCGCCTAGGTGCGTGCGTGGAGGGAGCGCGAGAAGAGCCACCTCCAGCCGCTTTTACAAATGAGTGACAAAGGCGGCGTCCATTCAGAGCCTCGCGCACCGGCGAGGACGTTCAGAGAAGCCCCGGGCCGCGTCAGCCAATGGCTGTCAGCAACCTGTGGCGAGGAGGCATCGCTATAGCAACCAGTTGGACGGGCCATGTGCTCCGCCGCCGACAGCAGGGGTTGCGCGCGGGCGAATATAAAGGCGGGGCAGAGTGCAGCGAAGGCGGTTGGGCGTTTGTTGTCATCGTCGTCCCCTCCCCGTTTCCGCGCGCGCGCGGGCGTTCTCGCCTCGCGATGATGGACAGCTGCTCCGCTGAGGCGGCCGCCTGGGGCTCCCCGAGACGGGAAAGGCGGCTGCCGCCCCCGCCCCGGAGGACCCGCGTGGGGCCGGGAGAGCCTGTCAGCGCCGCCTCCCGCCTTTGTGTGGCCCGGCGGCGTCGAAAGGCGAAGCGCTCGAGGGCGTCGAGTGGAACGGGGGCCCAGCGTGGCGGAGGAGGAGGAGGACGACGACGACTTATGGAGCGGCCGCCTCTGGGGATGGGGAGCCCCTCGGAGAGGCGAGACATGGCGGCAGGTAAGGGACCGCCTCCGCGGGCGCCCCACTCCGGGCTCCGGCAGCCCTGCCCTCTCGGCAAGCGCCCTGAAGGAAAGTCTCCTGCACATGCTCAGAGGTCTGGTCACGCCATCCAATTGGGACCCGGGCTGGGGAGGAAGCGGCGCCGCCTGGCTCGGCCTGCCGCTGACAGTTGGCCGCTTTCTTCCTCCTCGCCAGGTTGGCGAGCGCTGATGGGTCCTCTGGCCACCGAAAACACGCACCCTCTTCCGCCACCATCGCCTCATCTCCACCGGCCGCGGGTGCCCAGGCGCCCCTGACCCCTCAGAGTCAGGCAGGACTTCCCAGTTCTTCGTTTGAGTTTCCCCCTCTTTCTCGGAGAGTGGGATGGGGGGCGGTGATTGGGGAAAAGAGATTTCTCTTGGGAAAAATAATCCCCCAGGATGGCAGGCAGTTGGAGGTGGAGGGTTCATCTTTACGCGATGGACGGCTCTCTCCCCTTCACCCATGGCCATGCTTGGCATCCCGAGGTGGTCCTTCTTCAAAGGTTACTGAAAGAAGCCCTTGCTGGGTTCTGTAGCCTTTTACAAATCTCCGTCAGGATTTCTGGTCTCCTCTGTCCTTGATTGCATTGCCCCAGCACCGGCTTTCAGCTTGTCTTATTCAGAAGCACTCCACTGGTTCTAAAAACGGCATTTTTTCATAAGGCATATTGTACTTTGTGATCCTTGCATAGCAATGCACAGAAATTTGAGAATGAGATGTAATTCAGCGTGGTTTCCTCCAATCATTATTGAGCTTGTGTTGGAAATGCACTTGCAAGGTAGACAGCAAAGTTTGGCATAGTCATTTCCTTAGTCCTCCCAGAGGTTCTTATCTGCTGATGAACAAGTGCATTGTTCGTGTTTGTATGATTCCATATCAATAGTCGCCAACTCACAATCTGTACCCCTGATTTTCATAGATGATGATGTGGTTATGGGGGGAGGAGTATGTTCAGGATTTCTGTCATCTCTATCTCATATGAACTATATATAATGTAAAATAAGTATGTTTATTTTTATGGGATTTGTGTGTGTGCAATAGATATTGTTAAGCAATCAGGATATTGAAAAGATGACAGGAAACAATGAAAATATGCCAGTAATCAGCTCTGTATGAATGTGTAATATTTGTAAAATAGCAGCAAATGGTGTATATATTAATACACATAAATTAAAGCACATGAAATCTATCCACAGAAAAGCGTGTTTAATTAAACAATAAGTAGTTGTATATAGTGAAATATATGTGGCCAGACTAAACAATCAAGAGGAAAATGCTAGTACTTCAACAGATCTGATCCTGTTGAAATCTGGTACGTGTCAAATGAAATTCAAGTCTTTAAAAAAAATTTCAACTATGCTTTACACATATCAATAATTTCTTCCTTTTTCTTTTCTTTTTCTTCTTCTGCTTGGTGTAGGAGATGCCTAGAAAAAATGTAAGAAGAGTTCTGAATTTTACACATAAACGTATATCCTACCCCAAATTTCCTGTAACCTTTTGGATAGTATTAATATTTTAGCATGTCCTAATGTAACAAATGTAGTACCCTGAAAAATGGGGGTAATAAAGAATTGTAGCTGCATTCTATCTTTGCTTTGTCTTGTTAATGAGAAAACAACACATTGTTTATCTTTTTTAAAAAGATGCCATGATGGCATCTTTGAAAATTTGCTGAATCTAATAGGTTCTCTCTTTGTTGATGGATATTAATCCTTCTTAAATGTATAGAGTAGCCCCCTCCCCAGTTCTTTGTGGGGTTGAAGGTTGAGGAAGGATCATTGTGCCCCTTCAGATGAATAGATCTGTGGTTCATGCCATGACCTTTCTCAGTGATTTGAATAAGCTGGAGTTCCCAGAAATCCATCTGCTTTTTGTATATGTCAATTTTGTCTAATCTTTCCAACCTCTTGATAGAGTCTCAAAGAAGGAGGAAAAGTACCTTCTTCTTTGACTGCAGCTGTCTCCATCTTCCGCCTTCGTGAAAGCATTCATTTGACCTTGTTTCAGATGATGAACTGACATCTGCTAAAAATGATTTTGAAGCAACATCCAAAGCATTGTTGGAGAACAGAGAACTATGAGGATGTTCTTTCCCTCCTTGGATCCAAACCTCTTCCCATTTTGAAGAATCTCATATGAGACTGAAACACTAAGGAGAAAGATCTTATTCTCTGGTGAAGAATCTGGTAGTCAGTAAAAAAGAACATGGTTGTGTCTAAGTACTCTTTGATACCATCAGGCCTTGTTCAGTTATATTGCATCCTACATTCAATAGATATCAATTCAGTTGATTTGATGAGAGCTTTTACAAACTTTTTGGGTTGTGTTCCTCAGAGATAATACTATGTTACTTTAATTCCATAAAAAGTTATTAAGCACTGAAATGCTAATGGGTGTCATTGTAAAAAATAAGGTCCAAAGCATTAAAAATCCCAATTTAGTGTAAGGAAGACTTTAGTGTATGCCCTTCCTAATGAGATTGTCAGAAACTAAAGATACACAATTAATTTGCACTTCCTTTCTTCCAAGGAGAAATTTTTGTCTTCTATATTCCACTTAAAGGTCATTGTTAATTTAAACTTCAGGTATTTATTTTTATTTAGTTCAATCAAGAATGTGCTCCCAATAAATGGATTCCCTAAAACAGGGTCTATTGATTTCAGTGGAATAGTCCTGAAAAATGTAGCTACTATTGCACTTTTCAGGGTAGTAATATAGATAATTTCTCTTGGACTTAAATGTCAGTTTGCAATATGTTGGAAAGAAAAGCCTGAGGCCAAATGTATATTAATTCAAGTTTATAGTTAGAAATAATTATTTTATCGTCACTCTTTTTCTTCTGCTTTGGACTCCCCCCATTCCTTTTTTGGCCTCCTTGAATGGCAGATTTGCAAGTACAATTTCATCAGTACAGAGGAACAATAGCTTTCAGTTGCACAAAGGATTTCTCCCACCCTGAATCTCAACCACAATGCCTCTTGCTCTGATAATAGCTTCTGAAAAGATTTTGTAATGTAGAGAATTAATACATGATTATTTCTGCCTGACTTCTCCCATTTATTAGGTTCTGGAGTGTATTCTCAATTAAAAATAGTATTAAGTTTGTATGATTTTTAAATTCATCATATTTTAAGATAAATCATATTCTAAAGTTTTATACCTCTGTATACTGAAATGTCAGGTTCACGTTGTTTGTATTTAAATCTGTTGTAATATATGATCAATGAAGATTTTTTAAAATGTGAAAAAAAAGCTTCAGTATAGTACATGCAACTAAATACTACTAACTTGTTTTTGAAAAGAAAAAGCAGAAACATAATTTTCTTCACAAATGTAAAAACTGCCTGTAATCACTGTCAGCCAAGTGTGTCCTTGCCTCAATCAGCAATAGCGTTTGAAGTCTGAAGGCTTATAGTTTCTCCTCCTTGGCTAAATAGCATTTCCAGTAATAAAGTTTGTTTGCTAAAATGGCCAACCCATTTATAAGGAGAAAAAGGGGAATTGCTATTTAAGATTGTCAATCTTTACTTGCTCATGATAATGTAAGATAGTATCTACATTATACAGTACTACTTTCCTAGGATAGTATCTACATCTATTAATCCAGAGTTGTTTTAATCACAGGTGCTCCAACTTTTCTACATGGGAGTGTGTGTGCAGTGTTTGCAAATAAGGAATGATTTGGAATGTGGATTGGATTACAGTCACCCATGTAGTCCTTTCCAAAGAAAATTCCCCTTAGATGCTTAGTTCTGAGGTCATGTGTGAAGAGGGGATCTTTGAAGAAGAGAAGGCAACAGAATACCACTATACTGTGTTTGGACATATTAGCTTGTACTGTAATGTTTTGGTTTCTGACTTGCTTTGTGGAACTTAGCCTTGCAGGGAGGAGATCACTGGTGGGTGGTGAAGGGGCTGCATTCAGATGTTGTCTGGTATTGCAAAATTGCTTTTTGATGCAGTGTGAAATAAATTTCTGATTAACAAGATAGTGACTTTGGGAGTCAGGTTTTGTAGTTGTTATGTGGATAGTAGTCAGGTATTTATACTATAGTTGCTTTTCATTGGCATGTCAGGGCTCTTAAATCAGCATTTGCTAGAGATCATCCCACTGCCTGCATCAAGTGGCTGCAGGCTTTGCAAACTTATATCATGATTAAGGTCTTTAAGGAGTCATAAGACGCATGGTTTGCTGAAACAGGGTACTGTCACGGTCCCTCTGAATTGTACAATGGAGAAAGATACTTGAGAATAATATGCAGTAGATATACTAATATAGAATCTATACATTTCCTATTTTAGAAGTAAAAGTTTCAGACCTAGATTTTTGATAGGTCTTAAACTTCAGAATTAAATGTAGTCAGTGAGATGCTGTGACACTGTGGTGGGAAGTATGATTTTTTTGTGGGGTTTTGTGGGATTATATTTTATGAATGTTGCTGTGAGCTGTTTAGGATTATCATGTATAAAGTAGGCAGCCATATAAGTTTTCTAAATAAATACATAAAAAGATCATTTGTCCCCTTGCTATACAACTGTTGTTGAGTCCCTGCTCCCGTACTCTTGTTATCCCAGTCTCCAATCCTACATTTTAAATGACAGTCATCTATACATGTCAAATTCATACATATTTTTAAAATGTGTTATGCCTCTTCCCCTTCTTCCAATTTCAAATGAAACTGACAGGACATCTCTGCTTAATCCTGGATTCAGTTCTGGGCCAAACCTGATGGTTGGATCCAAGAGAGAGGGGAGACTCTGCTGAATATTACTAGCAGCGCCTGGGCTTTAAGGGGATGCTCTCTATATGTACGTCTTCTCCTGTGTTAGGACGGGAGGCTTTGAGATGGATGCTGGTCTGGGCATGGAGACCAGGCTTCCAGAAAACCAGCTTTCCTCTCTCTCTCTCCTTTTTCTTGCCTTTTAAAAGCACACATTGCACGTAGGAGGGACACAGCCGCGGGACTCACAGTGGCGTCTCTTATAAGCAGTTTCCCAAGAGTGGGGTGGGGGAACAAAAGATTATATTCTCTGTTTTGTCATCTGGAGGGGATCATTGCTAGAAGAGTTATAACTTCGTCCAGATAAATGTCACCAAAATGCACCTAGTTTGCTTTTGGATTTTCTTGGGTTCCTCATCCCAAGAGAAGGTCTGCTTTGAACCTCTTTTGTCCATGATCTTTGATTTCCATTGGCAGCTTTCCGGGATCCATTTGCACCTTAGTCTGACCTAGTGAGGGTAAAGAATGTTACAGAGTTAGTTGGTTCAAATTCAAATCCTGCCCATTTTCAGGTTAAAAAAAAAAACCTTTATTGCAAACTTACTAGCTTTTGCATCACTCCTTCTGCAGGAATATATATTCATCCTCTTCCAGTCTTGAATAAGTATTGCCATGGACCTAACTTTACTAAATGGTTGTGTGATATATTGTCTAATCCATATTGCAAAGTTTTGAGAATGGTTCTTGAAGTATCAGTGTTCTGCAATTCTTCACTCATCAAGCTAAGACAATATAGTTTGCTTGCCTTTAGCTTTTGTGAATCCAGCTATTGTGGCTTATGATTTGTGGTTTGTCATTTACCACAATAGGCTTATTGAACAAACTATGGCTTAGCCACTGAGTGAAAGACTTTGACACTGGTTCAGAAACTGCATTAAGGTTGACAGTGATCTCTCAGCCTAGTCTGACAATTCCTCAATACTCTCTGAGGCGTGTCCCAGTGCCTTTCAGAGTGCTGACAGGATTTTGTGGAAGTTTTAAAGATGCTACAGTAAAAGTCCTTCAGTACTGTAATTGAGCCTCTCCTTCGTCAGAGAGAGGGAGAGCTGTATAATGTCCCAGGATTGACATTCTGGGATTGTCCCAATTCGGCTCAAGTGTTCTATGGGATGAATGGGTTGTAAGTGATTAATTTTCCTAGAATACTTTCCACCCCAGTTTTCAGAGAAAGATCCTCCTGCATTTGTCAGGCAGAACTTTTTCAGCCAATAGAATGGAAAGGAACTTCACGATTAAGTAGTCCGAGAGAGATTTCATTTCTGATCTGCAGTAGGATGAAGACGGATTCTGTAGAAATCAAAAGCTTGTGTCTAACAACAGAACCGGCTTATCCTATGACAAGACACCGCTATGCTTGCATTATGCTTGTTGAAATCAAAACTAGCGCCTCCCGCAATGGTAAACCTTGATTTTAATCCATGCAAAGCTAAACAGAAGCAGTATCAGAACAGTTTAGAGTAATTCACCCAAAGTGGTATTAGTTTGTTGGGGAGGGGAAGAGAATGTGACTGAATGGAAGACTGCAGCGACTCCCAGAGCGCAAGTCCTCATCAAGGATCAGTGTGGGTGCCACCAGTTGCCTGCCAAGGCTACAACAAAGCTTGCTTGGTTTCGATGCTTGGGAAGGACACACCGGTTTAGCAAATACTTAACAAGCTTTTTATGAGCTCCCCTTATGTTAATTTTTGTTAAGGTTGGGCTAGTAATTGGAGGGGGGGGGGGAGTTAAGATGGAGCCTGAACATTGTTTAAGCTTTTTAAATAGAGACTATATATTGCAGACAGTTTTCTAACTGCTGGCTTTAGTTTCTGACAGATTATAAAACTAACACTTGCTCATGTTGGCTTAATTTGCAAATAATCCTGTGTCTACATTCAGGGACAGAGTAGAGACAGCAGAGGCCACGGGATCCTGATCATATTCTGTGTTCATTTCATTTATAGTTCGCCATCATCTCAGAATGATCAAAGCGCTAAAAACAAAAATACACAAGAGAAACAAAACAAGTAGGCGATATTACAATAGAAAACCCTTTGTATGCACACTGCACATGTATTCAACTTGATCTGCGTCCAAACCTCAGTCCTGCGCAGATTTCCTACCGGCATCTTCGGATAGCCCCAGGTGGTTTTTTCATTCCTCGACAACATGCCTGGCAGAAAAATAGGATGGTTTCCTTTCCGTATGCGTAACTGAAGTACTTGTCCCCAACCCAATCACTCTAGTACGGATGCTGCTCTGAAGGGCTGATTAACTTGCAGGGAAAACAATGCTTTTATTTGGAAGGCAAAACTGAGGTAGGACGCTTCTGGCTTGAACAACTCTCTCTTTTCGAAGTGTGTTTACAGGGTTTGGCATGAGGGAGATGAGCTTAACGGTCAGGGCCTGCTAAAATGGCACCCAGTATCTTCATTTTCAACAATGAAGAACCAATTTGTAAAGCAATTTGAAACCCCATTCAGATCAACAGTCCAGTTTGGGGAGGGGGGACTTCATTATGCAAATGACAACAAAACAAACTTAAATCTATAGCAAACTTGAAAGTGTGTGTGCGTGTGTGTGTGTGTGTTTTAAACAGTGCTGAAGATGAAGAAATGTGTTCTTTCCATTACCTGCTTAATAACTTGCTCTCAGAATGAAGGTATTCTTAATTAGAATCTCTAAGCCTAAAGATTTTCTCATAGAGGCCATGCTGTTCTCCAAGCCAGAATGCATCCCGCTTATTTTTATACAAGACTCAGGTGAACGCAGATCCTCTCCAGCTCTGAAAGAAGAGCTCCAAATTTAAGGATACTTACCATTTTCTTAGATGTTAGTGTACAGGTGTGAAGAATCTGCATTCCCATTACCTGTGATACATCGTGAATGGCTGTTGGTCCCATTTTATAGATAGGAAATTGAAGTTGGGAGAGACCATTATGGGGTGAAATTTAAAACTGTAGATAACTTTTTCTTTCTGAGGCTACAGTATTTATTTGAATAACTGAATTGATGACACAGTACTTCAAATAAACCTATCTATCCACATGTACCCACACAGAAAGAGATTCCTTCTAAATGCTTTATGGATTATTACCTGTGACGTAGGCTAGCATCTCCTGAGTATATCAGTCACCAGTCTAAGCATATTTAGTCTGCAATCCTAAATACACATGACTGGAGTAGAAAGACACTTAATTTCCTGGGATTTATTTTTTCCTTTTTGCTTCTGCATAAACATGGGTAGGGTCTTTCATCTGACTGTGCAACCATGCTTGCTTCCGAGTAACACCACTTAGGAACTGACTGCTCGACTTGGAAGCGCGGCCCATCTTATCCATAGCTACAAAAGCTTGAGGCGCTCCGTGGGCTTCCCTTAACTATTGTGTGCTCGGGATTGAAATCTTAAAAGGTCAGTAGCGAGGAAAACTAATTACAGGGTAATCTTACACCCCGCTGCTGAGGAGCCAGTCTCACAGAGCCAGCGAAGTATCCACCTTCCCAAAGATGTGCGGGCTTAGGATTCGAATCTTAGAGACCCTCACGAGAGGATCAGATGCAAACGTAAAGCTTCCCCTAGCAACCGCCATTGGTGTGTTCGTGCGCGCGCGTAGAGAAAAAGAAAGGGTAGTGTTGAGACAAAATAGGAGGGGCGCGCGTAGTTCCTCCCCACCTAAGATACCAACTGTTGAACAGCACTTAAGGGGGGCGGGCTGGATAGAGCAACTGGAATGGCTTCTCTCCAGAGCTAGGATTTACGTATCGAATTGCGCAGCGACCGGTGCTGATGTGGGGTAAATCCCCCCCCCCCCCGTGCTCAGTAAATGTCTCGTGGACCCGGGCCGTGCATCAATTTCTGGAGAAGGGTTGGGAGGCTTTCCCCTCCGCTTTGCTGAGGATGCAGCTGCCGAGGAAGCGTTGGGATGCTTTCGAAGCAGCTGGTCCAGCCTCTCCGGAAAGTGAAGGACCCTTTGCGCCGCGCGGCCAGACGGAGGGATGGGGAGGGAGCGAATCCGGCCAATTTTTGGACGCTCCTATTTAGATGCAGATGGCGACCTCTTCCGCTCCAGGGGACTGGAGGCCATTCAGCGAAATGTTAACGGTAAAGCCAAGGCCAGATCTTGAGCGCCGGGCCGCAGCCCCAGGGGGCTTGCTTGTCTCCAGAGAGCAAACGCTGCAGAGGAAGGAGACCGGCCTACGACAGCAGACCTCGCTTTCCAGGGAAAGCAAGCGCCAGGCGAGCAGGAGAATCTGGCTTAAGGGCTTTGAGGAGTTGAAGAAAAGGCCTTTCCCGCGAGGGACGTCAGGTGGCACTGGGAAATGGGCAGCCAGAGACAAGGGAGAAAGTGCGCCTCTCTCGGATGCCCGTCCTGCCCAGATCGAGGAGTGTGGCCTCGGAAGCCTCCTTGGCTTCAGTTGGGTGAGAAAAGTTGTCCTCGCGCCCTCGTAGCGGAATGGCAGCTCCGCGCGGGCGGCGAATGGCCCGTTCAAGGGGCGTCCGAGAGACCGCGCCATCCCCGGAGGCCCGGCCCGGCCCAAGCCTAGGCGCTTCTTAGCAGCCTGCTTCCCAGACGGGACCGTGGCTGCTCTCGACTGCTGAGCTGTCCTGCTTTATTGCTGCTGCGGGACACTGACCCCGCTGCCTTGCTGCACAAGGGGGAAGGAGCCGTTGGCCAGCCGTATACCCGCTCTTTTCCTTCGGCAGCCGGCTGCAGAGCCGGCCGGGATTTCAGCGGCTCTTCGGCGAACGCGATTCACTGGTTCTAATACGCACTTCTCTGCACGCAAGGCGTCTATGAGGAATTGCGTCCGCTTAGGCCCTGCTTTCGGCTCCGCAGCGCTTATCTGCGACTATGTCGCTTTGGGGAGAGGGGGAGTGAACAGGGAACTCGACGGCCTGAACCAAGCAGCTCCAGGGGATCTTGAGACAGGTCGTTGGAAGTGGCTGATGGAACTTAACTTCTTCCCCTGCCTAACGGAGCATAGCTATCCACACCCCCGCCCCCCCAGCACACGCGCAATGAAGACGCTTCCCTTGAGCCGCTCCCTTCACGGAAATCATCAGCAAAAGGGAGTTCGGCGTCGGGGTGTAACCGGTCCTGAGGACGCACGGCCGAGGCGGGTGCAAAGCCCTCGCGCCGGTTCTCAAGGGGCGTCTCTGCTCTTGCGGTCCTGAGGTCTCTCTCCCCCTCCTCGTCCGCGCCGGGTGAAGGGGACGAGACAGGTGGAGATTTGGAAGGAGACTCCTCCCGCTGGCGGAGGCGGGGGGGGGGAGAGGAGGAGGAGGGAGCGCACGCACGTCTCCCCGGGTCCCCCAGCGCTGTGGAGCGGCGGCGGGAGAGGCTTCAGCTTCAGCTTCAGCTTGACAGCGAAAGTGGCGCGAGCAGCTGGCGAGGCCGCCCCTCCCTGAGACGCTGGCGAGAGCCGGTCGGGCGCGCGCCGCCGGCCTCCTCCAGTGCTGCCTCCTGCCCGGCGAGGCTCGCTCTTCGCAACGAGGCGGCGGAAGAGTCTGTCGGACCTGCCTTTCCCCTCCTTCCCTTTAAGCCGGGGCCGCGTGCGGGGCCGAAGAGCTACTGCTAAGCGAGAAGGCTAATTAATGGCAAGCCAGCCAAGACGCGCCTGTAATTGCTTCGGTGGCTTCCCTAAGATAGAGGCAGGAGAAAAAAAGAAGGAAATAAAAGGGAGAAAGAGAAAGCAAGCAAGAAAAAATAAAAAAGCCCGCGCGGGGCTTAACCCAAGTGCCGCTTGTGGACGTGGCTCTCCGGGAGGAAATTAACTGGAGACTCGCTGAATGCAGAGCAGAAAATTACTGAAGATAGGCGTGATAATGAATAGGCCGGGCCTGGCATTGAGGGGGGAAATCTCCGTGTGGTTACTCCACGAAATGAGGCGGTGAAGAGGACTTGGCTAATTGTTCGCATCTTGTAGCGACCGGAGCTGAGGCAGGGGCGGGCTTTTCCATTCATTTCCCTGGTAATTGTGAAGCGCCGGCCAAATGAGCGCGCCTGCAATCTTGCGTGTCTGGCTTTTCATAGCCAGGTTGCGATTTTAATTGTTGCTAATATAGCTTATAATGAAGCTAATGAGGGGAAATTATTGGACAACTTTTGTGCGAGTGGAGACGAAATGCATCGCCAGGATTTCTTTCTTCTTTTTTTGGTTGCTACGCGCGCACATACACACACGCTCGCGCATACTTTAAAATGCAACGCTGAAGAAGTTTGGAAACGTTTCCATTTCCCTCTCCTCCCTTTCCTTAGAAAAGAGAAAGACTAAACTTTTATTTGATTCTGTGGCCAATAAGGAGGAAAACAGAGATGGATTTTGCCTTTCCCACGTGAAAATTCGCCTCCATAAATAAAATTAACAAAGTGATAAATGGTAAACAGTAATTTTTTGGGGAACCAATTGAGCAGATATTCGGGATGATGTGTCAAACGGAAGAAATCCGCTTCCCACTTGTATAAAAAGTGTCATGAGGAAACTGACTATAAGATACATTAAGCTTATTGTTGGAATATTCCCTTCCTATACCAATTCTGCACAATCCAACATTCAGTTGAACTCATTTTTTTTTAATGTCATGAACAATGTGGTGAGGTATGTGTTGCTGTTATCTTTTTAACTTAAAAGGGAGAAGAGGCTATTCTTTGTGGCACTTGATTTGACTATGTTTACATTCCTTTTAGTTCATTTAATTTTACTTTTGTATTGTTTAGGGCTATAGACATGTAGGATTTACGGTCTCACTGAACTTCATGATTCTTATTTTAGAATGCCTCCATTTAGTCTGTATTTCAGAATATATAAGTAGAAAACAAATCTTACTCAGCTCCTTAGAATATATATTTTAGTAAATATGTATGGAAATGCATGGAAGAATCTTTAAAAAATCAATTCCAAAGAATTGGAATCAGTGTCAACAAAAACAGTTGTAAACATTGCAGTTTTATCTGTTTAATAAAAATAGTAGCTATATTCAGTTAGGCATTCTCTCTCTAGCAGGTTTTAAAAAATGGGGTTGAAATTTGGGGATGTGGTGTTCTGTTATTACTGAAAATTTTCAAGTGGTCAATGAGTAAATAAATGCTAAAGCATGTCACTTGCTCCCCCCCCTTTTTTTTTATTGATGTAGAAAAGCAAGCTGGAACTTTTGCCCCACCATGCTCAGGAAGAGGAAGACACCACCAAATTTATCATACTGACACTCCTCTCCATTGCTTGCATTTTGGGGGTCCTTATGACTTCTGGAGTCATCTACTGCTTCCGCCATGGCTCTCATCACAAACTAAAGGAGAAGTTGACAAGCCTAGGGTCTGATACCAGCTCGGATGCTACTGCCACTTATCAGGTAAAAGTGACTTTCTCTACTCCATCAGTTTTTTATTTTTTTTTGGATACTTAAACCGTTATTTATTATCCCCCACACAAGGGAGTGCTGTTTTTATTTATTTATAGCTGAGGTAGGATTTTTTCTTTAAACAATAGCTTATTTGGAGTCCTTCCATTAATATCCCCCGATAGACTGTAACAGCTTTTTATTGCTGGTTATTAATCTTGGCTATTTTTGTAGCTTGCTGTAAATGTGCCTTTAATTAGAAACATTAAAAGACGTGGTTGCCAATTGCAATGCCTCTGAAGAAAATAAGATTAATATCTAGAATTTGTCATTGCATAGTTGATATTAAAAACTATCTTTACAATTTATGAGGCATGGATCATGCAGTTATTTGGAGGTATCTTTCTTGTTTTGAATTATTGAATTCTTGAAGGTCTGATATGAAAATAACCTTTGACCTGCACAGTTGTCAGTTTCTCCATTATTCAGATAAATTGGAATATAATGTTGATACATTTGTAGAAGCTAGAAAAGGTAAAAACCGTCCTGTTTTATTCTGGGAACTGCTAAAGCACATCCTTAAAGAGGGAATGGTGCATTTAGATAATAAAATATTTTTAAAACTTTTTGTGTTAGATTTTCATTGTATTTATTTATTTATTTTTTACACTGTGTAACTGAAAATGTACATGCTTTCATATCCTAGTATATAGAAGGATAAATTTAGAAAATCTTTATCCCCCTTTCTCCCTCTAATTTCTCTCTCAGTTCATCTTCTACACTTGTACTAACTATGTTTTCCTTCTTGGGTGAGGGAAACATTGCTTAGTTATCCAATTACATTTTCAGTAATAGTAATATATTCAAGTAGGTGCCAATTATTACTGTTTCAGAGGAAGAACCCTAAGTATAAGGAGAAAATTTTAAATAAGGTGGCAGTGTTCAAAGAAAACCTTATCAAGGGGAGAAGGGAATATGAGGAAGATAATTTCTCGTGAAATGAAGCTGTATGTATTGAAACTAAAATATATATATAAAAATAATAACGAACAATTAAACTAGTTCAATTTATTTGGTTCAAACTTTTTAAGTATTTTAAAGTAATGTATTTAAATCAATATCAGATCTCTTTTTCTTCTAGTAATGCTGATAAAATTAATGATTTGGAAGTAATTATATTTATTTGTGATAAATAAAAGAATAAATAACAGAGTAACCTCCCAGTGACAGTTCTGATTAATAATATCTGTAATTAAAATCTTTCTCTTCCAGCAAGAAAATTGTTTGAGTTTCTGGGAATGACCTTTTTGCTATTTCTCTTGGGCACACTGCTTAAGCTGATATTGATTTTATAATGAGCTTTGGATTGTTTAATAGGAATCTGTACTCCAGATGCTAAATGAAATTTAAGCTTCAATTCTTGTATTTTCATTTACTACCTTTTTAAAATTACTAAATCAAGATATAATTTCATATACTTTTATTTTTTTTAACAAAATAGCATTTTAACACTGTAGTCCTAATTGTGTCAACTCAAAGGTAAGTCCCATTAGATTCAACAGGGTTTAATTAGAGGCAAATGAGTATAGAACTGCAACCTACATCTAATAAATTTTAATTATGATCTGGCGTTTTCCCCAATATCACCAAAGTAGTCCCATGCCCATTAATTGTTAGAACAATTGTGATAAGGGAATTGGTTTGACAGTTGGAATTTAAAAATATATTTGTTAGAGGGCTTGATTCTCATGTTTGTGAAATCAACCTAACACCTGTCGTTAAATTCTGTTGCAACCAAATCATATAAGATTATAACCAAACAGTGTTACAAAAATTTAATGTCTATTTTGTCTTCACCATATAGTAATTTAATAACTGCTCTGTTCTTTTGCTCCCAGGTGTAATAAGTGCCAAAGTTCCATATTGTGGATTCTAGTGAACAATAATTCTTTCTTATACATTAATGTGATTGTTTTGCTCACTTTCACAAAGAATCTGTGAAAATATTGAGAGAATAGAAATCTCCCCTTCCCTCACCTCATCAAAACAAGTACAGAACAACTTCATGTGTTCAAATAGCCACAGGGAGATCATTCAAAAGATTTTCATAATTGGAAGTTTGGATTAATGGGTGTGCTGTTTAGTGTGGGAGAGTTGACCTGGGGCTACAAGAGTGACTTAACAGTGTTACAAAGAACATAGGAAAGCTGGGGCTTGCATAATGGGGTTTCTATCATATAAAGAAAGTACTGGCATGGGTACTCATTTTCTAATTTTGCCTGGGGGTGTTGAAGAGGGAAAAGCTTGTTAGCCTTGGAATAGCAGGAAAATGCCATGGAAGCAATCCTTTATATATTAAAAAAAAAGAAAAACTCAATTTTTCACTAGCCAGTTTTTACTGGCTGATGCTAAGTTTATCAAGAATAAGCCCTGTTGAACTAAGAGGCATTTACCTCTGAAAAATGATGCTTAGGACTATTCTGCATACAATATTTAAAACACTTTCTCTTTTGATCTCTCCCAGTAATTTACTGATTTAACTGCAGTTCAACTAAATATTTAATATATTTTTTTCCATACGATGAGAATCGAGTAGAAAATAAACTGGATGTATTTAACTGTCAAGAATAGTTGTACTGACTCTCATTCAGATGCCTTCCCAAATATTATGCTGTACAATTAAAGAAATGAGAGCTTATTTTTGTTTTTAAAAATAAAGTCTTCACTAACTATCTTCAGTGTTTATAATCTAACCACAGGATTTTAGTTAGAGATGATCCCTTGGCTATAGTTGGAAGATATGATCCTACCTGAATTATTGTGCTACTGGCAAGAGGAAAGGGAGAATAAACTACTGTAAATCATTTTACCAGTAAGAGAATATCGCATGACACCTCATCCAAGATTTTATTTTAGGGCGAAACCCCAGTCCTGTTGAAATCAGTGCTGAAGCACCAAATGACTTTAATGTGTATATGAGCTCATGAAAGTGCTTTGTAATAACCATGCAGCTCACATTGACCATAGTTGTGTTGAAACATAATATATGTGATGAAACATAAGTCTATGTTGCACCAATCAGTAGCTATTTTTTTCCCAGCAGAAATATTTATACATATATGGTATGCTTTGGCAACAGGATCCAAAGCATTTAGGATGTTGTCATTAATAAAGTAAACAAACCAAATCTGTCAGCCATGGAAGAACTTTTCAGCTTTACACGCATTAAAATATGAAGTAGCAGAGTTACCCAATCCTTTTGAACATTTGAGATTGTATTTAGGGAATGGACGATTGACAGATGTAGTCAGTTTATTCATTTTATTTGTCTTGCTTGCTTTTATTTCTGAACAGTGCTCATAATGGATGTATCTTAGTTCTTTCAGAACAGAGAAAGTACATAACTTGATTTCTCAAGTATTTCTTTCCATAAACCATATAAAATACAATGGTGTATTAATTACCATATGTGCAGTATATGTGTGGACAAACCACATCTACTTTTGTGTCCGTTTAATATGTTCATATACTTGCTTAGCTGCACGAAGAGCAATAGGTTTAAACGAGTACCAGAATCATGGCATTAAAGGTGATTCTTACTGTTCCCTCTGTTTTGCTTTATTTATTTATTTGTTTGCTTGTTTGTTTACTGTGATTGTTGCTGCTGTTGCGGCTTTCAGTTGGTATAAATAGTCTAATATCCTGTGAACTCTATTTTCCTCTTTAATTTTTGGGGGGTGGGTGATGAAACCACTAAAGTGTCTTTAGGGGATACTTGATATTTTACAGAATTGAACCTCCATAACATAACATGTGATGTGTGTCACTGTGGGGGTAAAGTGTTCAAGCATGGAGTGCAAGGGGAGCAATGTGTAAACATTACCAATAAGTGCATATTTTCATTGTCACTGGTGCCATCAGTCAGCAATTTATTAATGGAAGTGTGCATTGATGACTGCTGCTCTTTAGGGATGCTCTACTGTTCCAAGAGGTGTTTATTTGACTCTAACTGCACTATTTCTTTTGACTTCTGCCTGGCAGAATGCTCTGCTGGGCAAGATGATAGCAAATTGATTTATTTGCATTTTATTTATAAATTAGAAACATTCATTAGTGAACACAATCTCTTTGGACATTAGAAATTATCAACAAAATATTGTTCCCCTGAGGGATTAATCTTTTTACTAAGTAACATGCTGAACTCACACGGTATTCTCCTTGTTATCTCTATGCTGATATACAGTAGTTACTTTAGGACTACCTTTACCCATCTGAACTTAGCAAAAAGCAACAGAATTTGACTCAAATGAGTCTTTGCTTACTTAACAATATCATAAGACCTTCCCTGACAAAAATAATTTGTCCAATTTGCTTTTAAGCACTTTGGATTGTTTTCAGTCAAAATCAAAATGTTGATAATCTTAACAGCCCGTCAATGTATTATTCTGTCCTGATAGTTGCCATATTGTTTATGACAAATAATATTCAGGATGATTCAGCTAAGGACAATGTAGGTCCCAAGGTTTGTGTTTATTCTTTTGTTCAGCCTTGCATGATCAAGTTTATGTATCATTCTTATGTTAAATAATTCCATATTCCTGCAGGCAGCTTATACATATGTTTTAAAAGAGTAAAGTGTGTGTGTATATATTTTAATATATACTTTATATATTATACACACACATCAGCTTACTCTAAAATAGAACAGAAACTTCATGGACAAGTGGAATCTAATAAGCTGTGTAAATTTAGGAAGAAAATAGAATCATTTTGCAATTGCATCAAATCACCAGACAAGTTCAAATAGCATCTGACAAGTTGGTATATTCAAAATGCTTAACACTTTAACATATCACTTGGAGAATTGCTCTATCTTGAGAGACCTATCGAATACTTCACCATTATGAATGCACTTGCAGATCCGTGGAGATGCATTGAGTGGAAGAAGAGGAAGAAAACTGAGCATTGACAGAAGGTGGTGGGATTAGTGGGATCGCCCCTTGGATTTTTTTATTACTGAAGTGGTTTATTGAATTAATTTTATTCTGTCATTAAATGAAAATATCTGTCCCGCTGGTCCAAATGACAGAATGGAACTAGTCAGCTTATTATACTTATTTTGAAGTCCTACTGAGTTTAAAAAAAAAAAAAAAAACCTTTGTATCTTAAAAAAACCCAATAAATCTGGGGTTTCCATAAATGTATGAATGTATGATTAGTGTGCAATTATAACCCATGTTATAGTCATTGTATTTTGTGGTATAGATATGAATGATGGACTATTAGGTGTGAGTTTTAACTAGATAAAAATTAAACTAATTGCTTGAATCAAAAAGAAGCATTTACATTGGATGGGCATACTTATTTTTTTAAAGTCAATTAAACAGTGCCTGAACCTGATGTTTAAATCAAATCTGTTGGTGCAAACAGGTGAAATAGATCAGACCAAAGTAGCGAAAATACTAAAAGTAATGTAGCACAGTGGATTGTATTCAATTCATTTTTACTGTGTGGTAAAATGTCATGTTCTTGATGCAAAAAAAAAAAAAAAAAGGTTTAATTCTTTGTGCTTCATTTTTCATGATATTTATCAAAAGCTTCTGCCATATTGAGTCACATCTCATCATTTGAGATTTGAAATTCTACTATGTAAGACAAGCAGAAAAAAGTTCTATCCTTAATAGAATATTTTTGCCATTCTCACGAAATTCATTTTTCCATAGTGTTTCTAATATTAAATACTTCTAATTTAAAATATGAGTAACAGGAATTGCAATTATGCCTTTATTGGTTCCCATGTCAGGGATTTCTTCATGCAGTTCCAACTAACAAATTTGTGCTAACAAAGAAGTGTAAAAGAGTAGGTTGGAAAATGACATTTCTCTACGGAAAACTGAAATGTACAAATAGAAAATGAGAAAGAAGCAGCAAAGTAGATTGAGTCAGATATCTGGGAGGCTTTCTTTTTATAGTAATTAACCTCAAACCATCCATCTTGCTTGCTTTATATATTTATTTATTAAATCAGTGAATGCTTGACATGTCTATTGAGTACCATACTGTTTTACGGGGCTAATAAATATGTTGTGAAAGCATATTAATGTCATAAGAAAAATGAACAGGAGTAGAAACTGAAAAAAAGACACTTAAATTAAGGTAGTATTCATGGCTTTCCAAATTTTTACTTTTAAAAACACCCTTGGACTTTGTCAGAATGTTTATATTCGTGAAATAAACTTTTTTTATTTAGAAATTTGTATTTGGCCTACTTCTTGGTGACAGGAGGGGAAAGCAGCTGGTGCTAGACGTTTTGGCACTCTTCTTCTTCATTCCTCCAGGCAAGCCAGAGTAGCCAACGTAGTCCTGGTTCTGAATTATTTTGCCAGAACCACTGGGATTTTGTTCTGCAGTAGCTGTGAGTCTGATTCTATGCTTGACATTATGTTTGCTTTTTAGATGACATATCTGTGTTTGAGTTCATTGCACCAGAGGTTCCTGGAAGTTTCTAGCCTGGTCTTTCTGACACAAATGGCTAATTGCCTGGCTGTCTGCATGAATGTTTCAGGATCTACATGATCAAATGATGGGAATTTTGCACAGAGCAAAACAGTTAGGGTCTGTATGTATGTAACACCTATTGCAAGTGACTCCAAGATTTGGATCACTGCTCTGTAGTCTGAACTTGCATATTGCTGCAATGGATACAGCAGACATGTATGCTGAATGCTATATATTCTCACCTTACCAAACGTTTTCTTTCTCTAGCTCCCTGGGCCTTTTGCTTCTCTTCTAATTTACCAATACATTCTTTCTACATAACATGAGAAACTTGAATTGCACGTCTTCATGGCAAAAAAAAATAAAATAAAAAATCTTGCTTTCACAAGATTCTATGGGAAGTGGAGGCTTGAAGCTGTATAAATTATAGGCTTCTTTATCTATTAAATACATAGCAATAATAGCTTACTTTACAGGTCCCAGGACTTTTTTTCAAAGTATGTTATAGTATGTGATGGTGATATATTCTTTCCCCTCACCGATTGTTTGTGGGTCCCATCGTTAAGATATCCTACCAGGAATGCTGTTCTGGGCTTTCTACATTTAGCAGCCTGAGCAATTAAGTTAGTTCTACCCTCTAGGCCCATCTCTATCAGTAAGAACTCAAGGAAGCATAAGGGTGTTTCTGCCAGATTTTGGTCCGAAAACACCATAGGAATTCTTCCAGGAAAAGTAAACCAAACACCCTCTGTTTGTTTGCATATCTCTACCAAATCTAGCTCCAGGATATTCATAACAATATCCCTTGTTTGATCACATGATACACCCATAGCTTATTCAATAATCCGTTCCCCTGCCTCTCAGTATGGCCATGCCACAACAATTCAAGGCACATCCTTTTATGTTTTTCAGTAAGCTGCATGCATGAGATTTAATGAATAGACCAGGCTTAGCTTTTCAGTGTTTTACTTAAGTCTTAATAAATGCTTATAAAATTGAGCATCTAAAGCAAAGGTCCCAAACTCTTCAGCTCATCGACCCCTTCATGAAGTTTCAGATTGTTCATTGACCTCCAAACATTTTTTATATGAAAATAATAAATACTACTTTAACTAATAGTACTATGAATAATAATAACAGCAATAATGGATAGTTCCATTGACCCTTGGGGGTTGATATGGACCACTTTGGGGAACCTTGATCTAAAGCAAACTTGTCCTAATCTAAGAGAAGAAAAAGGAAAATGGGGGTGGAAGAGCATTATCTTTAAAGATATTTCTAAGGTGGAACATCTTCCTTTCTGCATGCTGATATTCTCATCATTTGTTGGACTTTATCGATCTCTCAGATGAAGGGTCAGATGGAGGAGGGGTGCTGAGGAAAGCAGGAACAAATGGGGCTGATTTGCCCTGGGAGGCCAGATGTTGTTGTCATTTTTCCCATTTCAGGAGTCTGCCCCTTTGTAATTTAGGGTCTAGCATTTCATTTCAAATTCATTCCTTTCATTCGTTCTCTATTCCTATTCACCATATTTGAAGTGACCTTTTATATTATTCCTTCAAAGCTCTGTCCTTCTTTCCGTGCAAGTCATCTTTTTCTATCAGGCCAGGCTACGTCTCCTTGTATGTGCTTGTGGTGAGATACCAGTTTGGTGTTTCTTGCTTCTTTTGACAACTCAGTGTCTAAAATCATCTTTTCCTGTAAAATCTAAAAAAGGTAGTGGGGAGAAAGGCAAGTAAACAGATCAGGGACCCTAGGCATTTTTGCAAATCTATATGAAAGCAAAGCAAAAATCAGTATTTCTAATGTGTCTTCTTGTGTGTGTATGTGTATGCATGCATGTGTGTATATATAAGTGGATCATGCAAAAAAAGATGTACAGGAAGGCATTGCCTTCACATATTTCTTCATTTGAAGAAAAGTCAACCAAAGTCTGTGTGTTGTGTGTGTATATACACACACTATATTAGAATTGAGATACCTGCCATTTGCCTGAAATTTGAATAAATGCTTCTTCATTGATTCTAGAGTACATAGAAAAGGTTAAGCTACTCTCCAGCTAGCTGTATTTCTAGTGGCTGCACTTTTGCATTCTGACTAGATCACAGACAGGAAACTTAACTGGAAAGAACATACAGTAGTGGTGATTACTTGGGTGTCTTGGCTCAAGTTGTCTAAACAAGTTTGTACTAAATATGGCTGTAGTTATGTGATGCAGAGTTGCATAATATGTATGACAGTTTATAGGTAGAGGATGTGTGAGAGAAAGCTTCATATCTAGCTTTTAAAATTCTAGAGAAGATCGTAAATCCTGCCTATGTGTGAAATATTTTAATTGGAGCTCAGTTTATTGTATCAAGAATATTAAGAGAGGAGGTGAACATGGTGAAGAACACAGAATGTTGGCACCTGTTATTTCTTGCTTATTGTACTATAAAAGTGGTTGTCATTTAAAAAAAAAATTCTGATGTTCCTCATTATAGGAAAAAATCCTTTTGAAGCTGACTCCTCTGATTACTTCAGCACCAGTTTTACTCTGAAACGTATTTTTCTTTTGCTTTTTTATTAATCTCAGCTTCAATGGAACGTCAATAAAACTTTGCTCCCAGGCTAAACTTTAAAAAAGGCTTTCTATATCTTGCAAGAAATAGGGGAAATTAAATTGAAACAACATATATTTAGACATGTAGTGGGATATAGGAACTCATAATCTGCCACCAGTTGTTAAAATGGCTGTTGTTTTTCTGATTCCCATTATAACCCAGCACTGACTTGTTTCCATTCTGAACCTTGACCCTGAAACAGAAATGCACATACGTGCACATTGGTACTCAACAACTTGGCCTTTCCGTTCTATATCCTAGGAGGTGATTGGTTGGAGGGAGGAAATTGCACTCAGCTTCTTTTCCCACTCCTCACCTGGACTATATGAAAATGGTGTTTGCTCATTTGTTTGTTTGTTTGTTTATTTTAAAGATCCAGGACTTGTGCAAAGACAAGTCTTCTTTCTTCCTTAAACAGGTTATTCTTTAGAATGTTTGCAGAGAAACTTGTGCACAGAAATTCTGCAGTGATTTGGTGAGAATCTGAAAAAAAAATCAAGTTTCTTTTACCCTAACTGACATCCTTCACAGAAGTGGTTGGACAGTTTTTGCACTCTCTTTTAATACTAGAAATTAGAATGACTTTCTGAAATTAATTGGCTATAATTCTAGATAATCATGGAGACTGCTGCTTCATGCATTGAATTATGGAATTCATTGCCTCAAATAGTACTGTTGGTTTTTACCTGAGATGTATTTCTATAATAATAATTAGATAACTTCAGTGATTATGGATATAATCATCTGGGAAGGCAGGGGGAAAGACATGAAATCATAGAACTTTGGAGTTGGAAGAGACCACAAGGAAATCTAGTCCACCCACTGCAGTTTGCAGGAAAACCATCTTTGATAGCGGCTGTCCAGCCTCTTCTAAAAAACCTCCAGGGATGGAGAACCCACAGCCTTCATAGGTAGACTGTTCCACTGTTGTACAAATCATATAATCAGGACAAAATCTCTTTAGCTGCAACTTATATCCATTATTTCTAATCTTAGTTTTTGTGTCAGTGGAAAATAATTCCTGACCATCTGTGGTATTCTTTTATGTATTTGAATACTGATACCATGACTCTACTCAGTCTTTTTTTTTTTTTTCTCAAAATGAGCAAGCTCCAGCTTGTTCTCATAGAGTGTGTCCTCACGCCTCTGTATCATTTTTGTTGTCCTTCACTGAATCTGTTCTAACCAGTCAATACCCTGAATCATACATCGTACTCCAGATGGAGTCTCCAGGGGAATAAGAGCTATGGTGTTTCTTTTAATGCATTCCAAAACTGCATTAGCCCTTGTAGCAGTTGTCTCACACCATTGTCTCATGTTCAACTTGTCGTCAGTGTCTTCTAAATCATGAATCCTCATCTTGTATGTGTGCCCTATAGTTTTGCTCCCTATGTATAATACCTTACATTTCTCCCAGCTGAAGGACATCTTGTTCCTCTTAGTCCAGTTTTCCAACCTACCCAGATTAGATTTCAATTTTGTTTGTTATCCTCGGTGTTGGCTAGACCTCCCAATTTTATGTCATCTACAAATTTGATAATTAGCCCATCAATCCCGTTGTCCAGGACATTAATAAGACAATGAATAATACTGGGCCTGAAAAGTCCCTGTGGGCCTCCACTGGTCACTTCTAGTTGCAGACCCACCATACTGTCATGTCATCTAAATCACATTTCTAACAGCTTGTCAGTGAGAGTGCCATGTGGAATCTTCTCAAAAGCTTTGTTGAAATCAAGGTTGATTATATCCATGGCAATCCCCTTGTCCACCAAAGTAGTTATCTTGACAAGGAAGGAGACATGATTTGTCTGACAAGACATATTTTTTGACAAAGCCATATTGACTTAGCAATCATAGCATTGTCTGCAAGAAGTTTATAAATGGCCTCTTTGTTATCTGCTCTAACACCTTTCCATGTATTCATGTTAGGCTCACAGGTAGATAATTATGGGATCCTCTTTTTTTATTTCTTGAAGGCAGGGGTGGGGGGTATCATATTTGTTCTTTTCTGATTCTCTGACATCTCCCCAGTTCTTCAGGATTCCTCAAAGATAACTGACAGTGGTCCCAGCAACTCTTTAGCCAGTTCTTTCAGTATTCTAAGGTATATTTCCTCAGGGCCTGCGAACCTGAAGGCATTCAAATCAGCTAGAGCCTTTATCACATCCTTACTGACCTGCACCCTTCCCTATTATGTTTGTTCCCAGTCTCTGCTACTAAAATCACAATTTCTTTTGGATGTAAAGACAGAGGCAAAATAGGAGTTAGGTTCTCCTGCTTGCTCTTGGTTCTATAAAGATTTCTCTATTTGGGGAGTAAGCAGGATACCCCCCCCCCACCTCCTTTGTCTTCCTCTTGCTGTTGACATATTTGAATAAACTTTTGTTGGTGGATTTTGCTTCTTTCTAGCTTTAGCTCATTTCCCACCTTTGCTTTGTCCTCTTGACCTCATTCCAACACTTCTGATCTGAAACGTTATAGACTTCCTTGGTCGTTAGCTCCTTCTTCCATTTCCGATAAGCATCCTTCTTTAGTTTCATCTCCTTTGCAAGCTGCCTATTTGATACACTGGCTCCCTTAGATATTTCCTAGTGGCTATAACAACTTTGTCTTTAAAGTTTTTTTTCCATTGTACCTTCCATTTTGCAATTTATTAAAATTGGCCTTTCTGAAATCCATGGTTTATGTTTGACTATTTTTTTAACCAAGCTTTTTGTTAAAATCAGGAACGCTTAACAATGCACGATCCCTTGCACCCAGAGTTCACACCACTTTACTATTTTTAATCAACTCCTTCCTGTTAGTAAGGATGAAATCCAAGGGAGTAGATCCCAGGGTGCCAATCTAAATCTGCAGTTTCTGGGTGTTCTTCAGGGGCAGTCCCAGTACATTGCGCTAATCCACTAGGGGGGTGACCAAGGCATGAATGACCATGAGCAGTGCTCCTATTATGCCAGTGTTCCACTAGTTGTACTGGACCCATACCCAGTTCAGTATCTTTAGTTTATCTTTAAAGCCAGTCTATAAGGACTACTCGTCTCTACTGTGATTTTCTGTTGTTTTGGAGGTTTTCTGTTCTTTTGAAGCTGTTCTTCTCATTTCCTGACCATATGAGGTATGTTGATGCCTCTAGAAAAGACTCCTTTCAATGGTGATGCCTACCTCTGGAATACCCTTACCGTAGTAGCTTGTATGTGCCTTGCTTTGCTTTCCTGGCAGTCCTTTTTATCTTTCCAGGCTTTTCTATTTGTACCAATAAGTAGATTGCCTAGCTGAGGGACAGCATGTTGCTGATCTTGACAGATATAAAAAGGCAGTGTTGGACCTAGTTTGCCCTTGGATGGGAGACCACCAGGAAATTCCAGTGATGTAGGCCAGACTAGGAAGGAAAAAAAACCAGGAGAATAGAATGCCAATCTATTTCTGGATTGTTGCCCAAAAATGACCTGGATGTGTCTATGAAGTCACAGGAATTGAGCTTAGCATGAAGGAAAAATTATGTTCAGTTGCTGCTTATGTAGATTTCCTTTTATTGAAACAAACAAGTTGATGAAAAGCAAGATGTTAAACATTAAGTTATTTTTAATGCCTTTGCTCTGCAGTCAACTTATGTGTTAAGTTTCCTGGAGGCTCCATCCTTAGAAGCAACATGTCATCAAATATCAAACGCTTGGAACAAACAGTTGGGAAGGGATGCTGACTTAATGCCCTGCCTGGTTAGTACTGGGAAGGGAATGCTTGGCTAGATGCTGCCCTTCTATCATGAGACTGAAGTAGCTACATAGATGCTGGGAGGAACAAGCTGCAGTCATCATTGACTGTAAGTGTTTTAGAGATACAACAAATCAAGGAAGAAGACCCCCAGTACTAGATGCTTCTCTCTCTGGAATAAAATGTTTTGAAGCAGCCAAGTTAATGCAAATGTTCATTGCAAACATTTTTAGCCCGGCAAGTACTGATTTTATTTTACATCTTGTATACAATATGTGTTGCGTTAAAGTTTCCCAAGCATGTGCCAGTGTCGTATAGTCTCCAGTGGCCAAGAAACCTTTTTGTATTTATATTTACTGGCTGAATATTCTTGTGCTTTCAGCGATCGTTATTTAGACACAAATATAATGGTTTTAGTAAGGTTGCAGAACAGTAACTAAGAGGAGGAGTGAATATTTTTAGAATTGAGTTCTTTAAAAACATACTACTGTAAAGAGCACTATTTATGCAGGAGAAATTTTATTTGGTTATAAATTATACCACCAAGCTGGTAAAACAGTTGGATTTTCAGCTTATACTATTTCTTGCTTAGCCATTCTAACTCATACTAGAGAAAAATGAAGATATCCCTGGAAGTAATGAAGTATGGAGATGCCTTGAAAAAGGTATTCAATAACTGTTAGCTGAACACCAGCTTAATCCTAAAAGAGAGGAAGGAATGAGGGAAAAAATCAAGATTGTACCGCCCTGTTTCTCTTTGGCATAAGAGGGTGAGGAGAGAGAATTTCTGTCAGGCTTTCAAGATTCTGTTATTATACCCTCAACAATAAAACAAAGTCACTGTGGCATCTGTTTCTTGACCCAGCTACCTCAAAGGGCTGATAATGGTATATATTCAGTGCTTGATATGCAAGGGTTGTATTATGGACCAAGGGATATGCCAGATACAGTACATGTTTAATGTATAATCTTTAGAAATATATAAATTCAACATTTTTCAAATGACAAATACTAAAGGTAAGCATTATAATTTGCTACTTAGAGAAAAATACCTCTAATTAAATGAAATTCTGTCTTTGTCCTATAAAAACATTTTCAGTCTTTTTTTTTTTTTTTTTAAGATTAGCCTTCCCTAATTTGGTGCCCTTCATATGTACTATGAGTACAACTTTGTTGACTGATTTGTTGATCTGGTAGTTGTAATCCCAGCATATCTAGACGTTGTGGTATAGTAATTAGACTAAGTGTGGGGAGACCCAGATTGTAGTCCACAATCAGGCATGGAAGCTCACTGGGTAACTCGCAGCCACTCACATTCTCTCATACCAACTTATCCCACAGGGTTATTGGTGGCATCTTGAGCTCCTAAATGAAAAGCAGACAAAAATCTAATCAGGCAGATGCTAAGTTGAGAAAGTTTGTGCTAAGCTAAAAAAAATCTCGTTCTCAAGTGACATGGCTGCTGTTTTTCTTACTCATACAATATTTGTTTTGACATTTTGTTCAATATCTAGTCTGAGGTTATTTTTTCCCTTCTATCTATACCACATATGGCTAGTATACTATAAGTAATAACAGGCTGCTGCTTAGATTTCTACCAAGTTTCAGTGTTGCTGTGAAGACTCATAATAGGTTTAATATTTGCCCTACAGTTGCTCTACTGAGCAGTTTGTTTTCTATATTTTTTTATTACTTGGCATCTCTATCCAGTTTGGTAAAGAAATCTACCTCTCTCAAATCCTATGAACATTTACCCATTCTGCATGAGTGAATTAAGTGGAAGGAATGACCACAACACTTTCTGGTATTGATTGTTTATTGGCTCTGAAGTACAGGATCCCAAATAGCTGGGCTTCTAAAATGATATCCCAATTACTAGATGTGAGCCCTTCAAGGTAGATCAGACTAGGAATCCAATGTCATGTAGGTAATACTACTTTTATTGTAAAGCTATAGTAACAGAATCTTGCAAGTCTGAATGTGCTTTCCCACCTCCCTTTATCTTTGTGAGAACTAAGGAGGGGCTTGTCTGAGACATTTACTCAGGTTCCATTCCTGCCCCAGACTTGGTTCTCTTTTATCTGACCTTTCTCTTGGTAGTGGTCCAACCTTCCTCTTGTCCCGCACGGCCATTCCCTCTTCCTCTACAATACGTAGGTTTACAGCCCATCTCCTGATAGGATTGGTCCTGAAACTGTTTAATAAAAGAAAAGCTCAGCCTGAGCTTGACACCTGGTGATTACGTATCACTACACAGGGATGTAGTTTTTTTAACAGTATTACATAAGTGGTTTGCCATTTCCCATGTTCATTTCATTTCATTTCGTTTCATTTCTTTCCAATCCAACCTATAGTTTCCTGGTAGTCACCTACAATGCACAACCCTGCTGCTTACCTTTTCAGCATCAATAAAGGTAGGCTGGGTGCTACTATTTAGCAAGAAAGTAGTATTTATTTAGTGATACACTGCTTATTTATTCAGACAAGAGTACCATCTCATTGATGTTAGCAATAGGACATTATGTTTTTTTTAATCTCTCAACTCATTTGAAAATATTCTTATCAGATGAAGCTTGGTTCTGTGTTTAGTGCTTTAAAAACCAGGTATCATACTCAGGCCCATATGAAAAGTGAGCGTGATTTCCACAAAAACAGTGTGTATTTTAATAATTACATACTAGTTATGTAGCTGGCTTTCTAAATTCATATAAATAATCAGCAGACATAGGAAAAAAGATGTAAATATGAAATAAAAAGGAAAATAAAGAGGTAGATAGGAGGCCCTTATATGTTAACAATTAATTTTATAGATTGACAAGATTTCTTGAAGTGTCCATAGAGGAAAGGCAACCTCAATGCAGAGTTACAAAAGTGATTATTGGCTTAATTCAACTTTATGAAAAGTGGTCTGCTTCATCCGTGGGATATAGTGTCTGGATGGTATGTTGTGAGACTGTGTTTTAGGGCAGGGTATTTTGTGCGATTTCTTGCATTTTTCTCATCAGTGAGAGTGACAGAGGTGTAGCAGTTAAGGTATTGAACTAGGACAAATTGGGTCCTGTTAAATCCATCCTTAGTCTTGGAACTCTGTGCTGAGTTTGGGCCAGTGTTTCTCTTAGCTCATCCTACTTCAACCTACTCATATTGTTGCTGGTATGGGGATAAAATGAAGGATGATTCTCCTGGATGCCATGTTGGAGGAAAGCTGGGATATAAATCCAACAAAATAAATAAAATAAATACATTTTCAGATTGATTATTTGGGGGAAAACATAATCTAATGCATAGTCTCCTGAATATGAAATGAAATTAAAAGCAAAAGGATATACAAAGAGGTACTTCTGAGCTTGAGTGACAACTTTGAGTAAATATCATTTTATGGCTATTTCAGGCAAAAATGTTCCTAATTGCAGAGAGAACTGTTGCATTAAAAGAAGCTGCAATTTCAGTTACAATGTGGGAGGTTGCTTTTAAGCTTCTCTCTACTCCATTGATTGTTACTACTTTTTATATATCAGCAGTGAGGAAAGCTGTAGTTTAGAGCAGCAATCTCTTCATTTTATTATCAGAATTTTTTTACTCCAGTTCTTATAAGATCACTCTATGTTTTTTGTTCATAATTACTTTTCACCCTGCCTATTCTGTATTTTGTAGATGGCATTGCTAAAATAGAAATTTTCTGTAATACTATGCAATTGGCTCCATTTGTACATATCATGGAAAGTGTTTTCTATTCAGTATCATTGCCAGTAAAATACTGAATGTTCTTGTTACAATTTCCAGTCCAGTCCAACATATACCACTGACTGCAAATTTCATGATGAAAGATAACTTCAATATAGTGTTGTTTCTGTTTGTGGTCTGTTGACTGGTTTTAGCAATTGCCTAAAGAATGACATCCTTTTGCAGAACTTTTATTTCCTAAGCTCATGTTGTCATACCTGAGTTGCAGAAGTAGTGCACTGAATTTTTTAAAAAATATTTTAAATGAGAGCATTGTTGCTTTTAGTTCCACATTAAATTATTTGAAGCAGTACAAAAGCTTGCAAACCTGTTTGAGTAAAGACATTAGGAAAATATATTTGTGTGCTGTTTGACTGATAAAACAGTACTGTGGTCCATGCAAAAACCCTTGAATTGGAAAAAGAGGCTTCTGAAATCAAGCAATATCTATTTAGGATATTCCAACATAACTATAACAGACAAAATGCATGAAGAAATAAAGTGGCCAAAAGAAAAAAAAAAGAACTCATGAGTTTATGCTTAGATGTTACTCCACCATCCATGAAATAATGATTGAGAGCCAGTACAGGAAGTTTTAATCAAAAAAGGTTATTGCACTATTCAAATTCTTAGTGCTCACCACAGTGTAACTTGAAAGAGGCTGTGTGTAGAATGCTTCTACCTAGAAATTCTGGAAGTTGGGTGATAGGTTTTAGAACATGGAATATGTGTAAATTCTGGCACTGCTAATTTTAGAAATTAAAAGCATTTGTATAAATATAATGAATTAATTCTGCATGTGGAGAATTTAATATGTCACTTTTGGATAGAGTTGTTTGTGTGAAATCACTAAAACCAAAAGGCCCTCTCTTTTCTTATCACATTTTAGAATGGCTTGGTTTAGATAATTTCTCCCAATCATCCTGTCTGCTCCACAAGATCAAACAGAAAGGCTTTTCTCTGTATTTCCATCTAAGGTGAGGGCATAGTTGATGGTGGTAAGAAAAGGCCTCAGTGAATATTACGTTATGATGAAAAATTGTATTCTGTCTTTTTCTATTTGCTAAAAATATGCTTTTTCCTGACATGCTTACTTTTTATGCAAAGGTATTGCTTTTATCTATGGCCTTTGCCTTTGTATACCTGATGTATTTTTTAATTATTTTGAATATGCATTTATTGTATTCTATTACACTGGGACTATAAATAGTTGTAAACTATAGTGAGTGGTGTGTAGGCACCTAGAGGTTAAAATGGAAATCTGCACATCAAACTAAGTGTTTTAACAAAAGCCTACTTTTGTTTGAGGATCTGTTTAGAGAAATGAAAATAATGTGTCTTCTTGGAAAGCTTTTCAAGATCTTGGATACATATGCTATAGGATCAACTGAACCACTATGGTTTGAAAGGAGGAGATAGGTTTGGATGTTAAGTAAATATGTGTGTTTTGTACACACATACATACACTGATGTGCAACATAATAAAATTATTTGTTCTTGCTGTTCTGGGAATCTATTTTTGGTTAATGTTAAATTAATAAAAGTGAGAAACTTAAAAATAGGTTTACAAGGGTCGTTGCTATCTTTCCCTTTTCTCCCCAGGATTCTGTCTGCGTACTTCCTCTTTATTTAGTTACTGGATTGATTGTAAGTGGCTGCTCATCAAAAGATTGATTGTAAGTAGCTGACATTTCACAAAATTATACACATAAAAACACCAAAGGAACAAAAAAAATTGCTTAACTGTGTCAAGAAACCATATTACAATTAAGGCTGAATATTTTTCAGTAATTTAGGGACATGTGAGATATGATGGGACTGGAACGTAATTGCATCTACTAGGATAGTCAAACAAATAACATCACAAATCTTGAGAAATTCTGAATTAAATGCAGTACTTGAATTTTTAGTCTTATATCCGAAGGGAGGAAAATCCCAGGCAAGGTATTTGAAATGTTGTCATGCTGCCCCCTGCTGAAGATATTCAGTAAGCAAGTTCTTATCCTTCAGCTCATAATGGTTGCGCTACAATTATACTATAAATGAAAAAGTATTTTGTGAACAGAAAAAAAAAATCTTGCTATGTGACTATCGCTTGTGCATCATAAGCAAATAAGTAATGTAATTAAGTGAACATATTCAGAAAGTAGAAAGGGAAGTTCTGGAATAAGAAATTCTGGGAAGGAGCTTTTCCATCACTGAACCTTCCTAACAATAGTGCGAATGTACATTAGGATGGATCTCTTAGATACAAACCACTGCCTTCTGTATTAACTGTGGAGTTACATTAGTTTTATAATTTGAAGGAATAATATAAGAGTAATAAAACTTTTTTTATACTATTTTTTTTCATATTAATGGTTCATTTTTCATGTCTTTAGTGTAAGGTTTCTATGTATGTATATAATGGGGAATCCAGGATCTACTGATTCAAGACATCTCATTCAGTATAACTTCTCTAAATGGTAGACGGTTTACATTTCTCCCCCATCCCATATTTCAAACTTCAGCTATAAAGTAGAAGGAATTATGATATTCAGGGTTTTTTTAATTGAAGAGTTAAAATGAAGTGTTACAGACAAGCTTATAGATATAAGTCTACTTTGTATCAAGAAGGCTATTAACAATAGACTGAATCTAGATTTATTAATTCTTAGGGTAGACCTTTGAAATCAGTGGAACTTAAGTTAATGAAGAATTATTAAAGGTGTCATTGATTTTAGTTGGTCTGATCAGTCTACTTTCAGCCTACTATGTTCAAGATTTCTCTCTTCAGTCTGATGATTCTCTGAACTATAAAAATGTAGGAAGTGATACTTCTCAGGATAGTCTGTCATACCCATTCATGTAAGTGCATTATTTTTTCTCTAGTGTCCTATAAACCCGTATACAGTTCTTATTATGCATCTGTGGAGATGGTTGATGGGTTGCCCCCCCCCCGAATCTTGAAGGTTTTAGGGCTAAAATTTATAGGGGGGGGTTAGGACATTTTTAATGCATGTTTCTATTTTAATTATTTATGGATTGTAGCCATTGTTGGAGGGATTGGTGTTTTTTCCTTTTTTATTATTGTGAGCCGCCCAGAGTCACCCGTTGGGGGAGATGGGCGGCATACAAGTTTAATAATAAATAAAATAAATAAATTATTCTTTCCTTATCTGTGTGGATATGCTAGGGATGCATATTGGCCACTGAACAATTATTTTTTATGAATATGTGATTATAAGATACAGGAATCATATGTTTAAAATCCTACATTTGTTTCTTAGCTTATATTCTTTGGTTGAGAACTTGATAGAATTTAATTTTTTAAAATGTCTTTGGCATTTTATGGGTCATATCAATGTATGTTTTATACCAGAGCCACAGTGCTGGTGTGATATGAATGGGACAATTCTGATTAAAATCTTTACTTATTCATGAAACTCATTGATTACTTTGTAGTATTTTTGTAAACCTAACCTACTTCCCAAGATGATGTTAATATAAAAGCACTCTGTGATTGGAAAAAGGAGGGGATGAAAAAGCTATCAACTTAGTAGTAGGGTAGAAAAGTGGAATATTGCCATGATGGCCAGAAACTTGCCTTTTGCAGGCAGAGTTGAAAAAAATTGAATATGCCACAAATAGATATTAATATTCTCAGTTAATATCTCTTGATTAGGAGAAACTTCAAGTAGAATGTCCCTTTCTTAAGCTTCAAGTAGGTTGTCCCTTTCTTTGAAAAACAACAGCAGTATCTATAAAATAGAGAGTTCACCAGCTTGTCATAAACAAGAATTGTACATTGAATATCTTGTGATACAATTTTCACTGTTCTGATTATCTTTTTGATTATAATCTGAGAAGCAACTATTGCCAATAACTAGACCTTTGCCATGCTTAATTGTGGCTGCCAAAGACTGGAGACCAAGCTGTTTTTCATATTTAATCATCCTAATAGAGTTTTATTTTCTGCTATTTATATCAAGGTGCTAATTATTTTAATACATGTACTGCTGACACTGTTTTAGGAGTATAGGGACCTTCTTTTCTTTTGTGTCACAGTTGCCCAAATATGAGCTGCTCTTTCAAGGTGGGGTCTATGTGGACTTCCTGAGCAAAGGATATTACAAATCTGCATTTTTAGAAGCTATTTTATACAAATTAAATCTGTGGTTTTGGTTCAATACAGTAAGATTAAAACCAGCTGAAGCCCAGGCTTCCGGGTTAACCAGTATATGAATTAGGCGGATGGGTTTCTACAGTACTGAAGGTAGCTTTGTATCTATAATAAAAACTTTATTACCTTTCTGAGGGGGTTGCATTTGTGCATACATGCTCAGTGGCATAAGTCATAAATGTAGAAGTCTTAGGTTGTGCGTAAGAACAGAGATGTCCACCAGGAAAGGCAGTGATGGAGCAGTATTGAGACTCAAGCTCTAGCTCTGTTGTACAAAAGCATTTTGATTAAAGCATGGATCCTGTGGACACTTCTAGGTAAGAATTGGTGAGCAGTATGCAGAATGTGTTCTGGGTTGACAATTCAAAAGTATTTGACTAATCAGTTTTTTTTCTTTGAGGCTTAAGGGAAACCAAAGCTCTGTTGTGTATAGAAAAGGTTTTAGAAGGAGTGAATTATTCTACTTTTGCCCAATCCTGTTCGGTCTTTTCTGGCACAGTATATCACAAACAACGTTCTGATTACCTTTTTGACTGCAATCTGAGAAGCAGCTATTGCCAGTAACTACACCTTTGCCTTGCTTAATTGTAACTGCCAAAGACTGGAGACCTAGCTGGTTTTCATATTTAAACAGATTGGGATATTAATTTTCAAAAACCCTGGACTGTTTTTCACGTTAGTGTTGCATGACAAATGCATACAGTGACCCATTCTTCTTCAGAAATTCATTTCAACACCCTGTCTGCTTACCAAGCCATTAGCTTGCTGAAAAATGGAAATACTTCAAAGCTGACTTAAAAAAAAAAAAAAAACCCAACAGGCTTTTCTTAATTAGCTTTTTTTTTCTTTTCAGGTTGGTTTCTATTAAAAAATACATTATGATCTGCTCAGGATTATCACTTTTCCTTTTAGAAGTTATAGCCACAGAAACAAAGTGCAGCATTAAATTTATTGCATTTGAAATGGTTCTTAAATATTTATTTTGTTGCAGTGGTTTTGACACATACTATTTTTCCTTATATGTGATGCATGACTTTATATATACTGAAGAGTAAATATCAGCCCATGTAATAAAATTGAAGAAATGTATTTATTAAGAAGCAAATAATACGTACATCTTCAAATTATCTCAGAAATAAATATTTTCATCCAATCTTCCATTGGATGATAGCTTAACCTATCACAGAATTATTTTATTTTATTTACCATAAATTATAATGAGATTTTAAGTTTTCAGTCATGCCTATTCATGATGTATTACACACAAATTATGAAGTAAATTCTATTCAGCATTGGTTATACAGGAAATGATCTTATACAAGCTGGTATTGACCAAAGCCACAGTATATCAGTCAAGGAAATAAATATCCTGTTATTTGTTATTATCTTTATAAGGAATGCTTTCTAAAAAGCAAGTGAAGATATACCTAGCAGTTTGCAAGTTTGGGAAAGCCTTTGAAGGATTTGTTAAGAGTTGACAACTAATTCAAGGACATAGATTTGCATAGATAGCGTATAGGGTAGGTATTTTGGCTTTCTCAGACTGGAGCACGAAGGACTGCAATCCAAAATACAGTAGAGAATTGCCTGATTGCCTCAGCTGTATTCAGAAAATTATAAACAGCATTTGCAACAACGAAATGGTCTGGATACGGTATGTACCGTGGTACAGTTCTGCCATGCTTTCCAAAAGCCTTAATCATCCTGCCATATGAACTTCAAGATCTGCTATAAATTGAGCATCAAAGGAGAGCAGGGAGAAACATGAATTTATCTTTCATCTTAAATACTAACATTCCTATGGCCATTTTGTATTCTAGTCACTTCTCCAGAATTCTTAGTGACATTCCATATGCAAAGAGGGGCTTCTATTCAGATTCAAGCAGTGACTGTAGAAACATAGAGCTGGATCTATAGATCAATTGGTTGTGCTTGGCAGATCCAACAAACGTTACAATGTAAATTAAATCAAAATGAAGACTTGTGAACTTAAATATAGACAGACAGACAGACACACACACACACACACACACACCAGATCCCCACTCGGTGCCCTCTAGATGTATTGGAATACAAGTCCTGGTATATGCTGGCTGAGAATTCTCAGAAATGTTTGAACACATCTGCAGGCAACCAGGTGGTAAGCTATACTGAATTTTAGATCTTCAATCTGCCCTTCCAGTCCCATTTCAGGCTGTTTGGGGAAGCCTATTTTTATATTAGCATGTAAAGATTAAAACTGATGGAGAATGAAATTGAGAGTGCCAATTCAGAATATTTAGAGTGGATTTACACTGAACGTATTTTAAGGTGCTAGAAACTAAACCAGGAAAATGAGCACAGGAAGAATTCATCAGAATTGTCCTGTCACATTAAGCCTTGTTGAATGTCATTTGCTGGTGGAAATATGGAATATAAATTAAAGATGTGACATAACAAATCAGTAAATCTGAGGGACCACCTCTTCCCAGTTACATCTGCCCTTCCCATCAGGTCCGGCAGAAGAGGTATGTTGCAGGTCCTGAAGGAGTTACATCTGACGGGACCCAGGAGATGAGCCTTTTCTGCCATGGCACTTGCCCTGTGGAACATATCCCCCTGAGGTGAGATTGGCCCCTCTCTCCTGACCTTCTGAAATCCCTTAAAACGTGGTTGTGTCAGCAGGCCTAGGGGTGGCAAGGGAATGATAATTTGATTAGATGGCTCCATTGTTTGTAATCTGATATTCTCTCTTAGCTTTTTATAATAATATTAACTTTTTGTGCTTTTGAATGTTTTTAAAATTGTTTTTATGGTTGTTACATAAAAGAGTCACATTGTGTGAGATGGGTGGCCATATAAAAATGATAAATAAATAAGGTTTGATAGTTCTAGTTTTCAGTTTCTTCTAATGTTCAGGGTTTCAGTTCATTATTGTGTGATACATGATTACAATTACTTTGAAATAATCATTGATGAACAAGGTTCCCCTCATCTGATTTTAGTTGGGTCAGAGAAGCAAAGCATATTCTTGGTGAGTGAGACATGAAGCCTGTACAGAATCTTGTTGTTCAGAAGTAAAGCCAGAATACATGTTTGAGTAGAATTTGCTGCCCTTTTATATTTGAATAGATACAATTTAAACAGTGAGATTCCTAAAACTTGGATGGGCGTTGACTTTAATGGGAAGCATGGTATTTTGAAAAAGAACACTTGTCCCTCTTCTGAAAATATATTATTTCATGTTGCTTTTGACAATAGAAGCACTTAATAATGGAAGAGAGAGAGAATACATACACTGAAATAAGCATTACTTAAGTGTATCTGTTTTGTGTATTCAAACAGTATTTTTGGTTAGCCATTCCATTCTGTACCTAGCTAAATGGTTCCGTTTTCCTGGCTATATGAAGCAATTATAGCTGACACAGAAGCTGTCATTTTGGACTGGTTTGTGAACTGCTCGGTACAAAGTTTAATTAGCCCATTATACGTTATGATTTATTATTTCATATCAGTTATATTTTCCTATCTCTTTGAAGTTAAGCCTCCTGTTCTAAGTACTTTGTATTTCTTCAGAAAAATACATTTGTAGAAAAATTGTTACATTATTTATGCTGTTTTGCTTTGAATAAATAGCAACTCTTAATTTCTAAGACCTGGCTTGTTTCCATGCTTTAAAAAAAAACACATTAATGTCAGTTTGTACTAGAAAATATATGTACAAACATATTAGAAATAGATAAACAGAAAAGTCAGAGGCTCTCTCAAAGCAGTTTTCATTGCTGTTTGCAGACAAAGTTGATCAGATTTCCTAAATATGAACTCCAGTATTGGGACAGGTCACAGAATGGTAACCTTGATGAAAATTTGCCAGGGTCATATAAATTATTTTCAGTTTGTAGATCTCAAGGGTGTGGATAAGGTATGGCTTCACAGCTTCAGATGAATACATTTTTTGAGTCCATTTTAACTGAAGTTTCATCTGTGATATTGTACTGAGACAGCTTTAGTTGTCTTGGTAAATGACCTATGCTAAGTCATCTTTCTGGTCCACTAATGGGGTTGAACCTTAGGGCACTGTTTTGTTGGGACTTTTTTTGTCTGCTTGTTGGGACAGGCCCAGAAGGCAGTGCTAGAGAAGTACTATTTAATACTTTGGCTATTAAGCTACAGTGTTCCATGGACTTCTATCTTATATCCTCTGGTATTTAATATTTACATGAAAGTACAAGGGGAGGTCATGTCAGCTGTGGAGTGGGATGCCATCAGTATATTGATGACACTCAGCAACATTGCTCTCTACCTTGAAACCCCTTGAACATTGGCTAGTCTTGATAATGGGCTGGATAAGGGAAAACAAGTTGAAATTAAATCCAGACAAGATTGAAGTGTTGTTGGTAAGGAAAATAACTATAGGTAAGGACTATAGGATGGAAGTGAAGTTTGTTCTGGATGGGGTCACACTTATCCAGAAAGAGTAGGCTATCTATCTATCTATCTATCTATCTATCTATCTATCTATCTTGTCCCCGCCCATCTCCCCACAACGGGGGACTCTGGGCGGCTTACAACAACTAAAATCAAATACATAATTAAAATTATAAAAGTTTAAAGGTTATAAAAACCGGACTTTACAAAAATAAGGATAAAAATAAAGAGGCTAAAAGATCCAAGAGGCCAATAGAGACCATACCAGGCCGCTAAGGGGCCAGCAACCCCATTTCTGGTATCCTCCCTCTCCGCCCCAGGCCAGATGGCAGAGCCAGGTCTTCAAATCCCTCCGAAAGGCCTGGAGTGAGGGGGCCTGTCTCACCCCCGGGGGCAAGATGTTCCAAAGGGCGGGGGCTACAGCAGAGAAGGCCCGCCTTCTGGACCCCGCTAGTCGAAATTCTTTTACCGCGGGGATCCGGAGCATGCCCTGTGAGATCGGGTGGGACGGGTTGAAATCGTGGGGGCGAGGCGGTCCTTCAGGTAACCTGGCCCCATGCCATGTAGGGCTTTAAAGGTGGTAACCAACACCTTGAATTGGACCCGGAAACAAACCAGTACCCAATGCAGCTCACGGAGCAAAGGGGTTATATGGGTCCTTCTTCGGGCCCCAAAAATTGCTCACGCGGCCGCATTCTGGACCAGCTGAAGCTTCCGGATACTCTTCGAGGGTAGCCCCATGTAGAGCGCATTGCAGTAGTCTATCTGGGAGATAACAAGGGCATGAGTGACTGTTCGCAGGGCATCCCGATCCAGGAAAGGGCGTAGCTGGTGCACAACCTGAAGCTGTGCAAAAGCCCTCCTGGCCACGGCTACCACCTGCTCTTCGAGCAGGAGCTGTGAGTCCAGGAGGACCCCCAAATTACGCACTGGGTCTGTCTGGGGCAGTGCTACCCCATCCAGAACCAACGATGACAATGTCCCGGATACAGAGGAGCCATTAACCCACAGCCACTCCATCTTGCCAGGGTTCAGCCGGAGCCCGTTGTTCCCCATCCAGACCCTCACAGCCTCCAGGCACCGCGAGAGGGCGGTCACGGCATCACTTACCTAACCAGGGATGGAGATATATAGTTGAGTATCATCAGCATACTGATGATACCTCATCCCATGATGACAGATGATCTTGCCCAGCGGGGCCCTGGCCTCCGGCTGCTGCTGCTTAATGCCAGGTCAGTTAAAAACAAGGCCCCCATCATAGGTGACTTGATCACTGAGGAGGGGGCAGACCTGGCATGTATTACCGAGACCTGGCTGGGGCCTGAGGGGGGGGGTGCCCCTCTCGGAAATGTGCCCAGCTGGGTTTACGGTGTGGCATCAGCCGAGATACCAGGGCAGGGGGGGAGGGGTGGCTGTCGTCATCCGAGACTCTCTAGTGGCCTTCAGGGGCATTGCTCCACAAGTTTCTGGCTGTGAGACACTGTTTCTTAGGTTGGGCGCCCGTGAACAGCTGGGAGTGCTGCTACTGTACCAGCCTCCCTGCTTGAGCTGCTGGAGGCCGTCTCAGGGCTGGCGGTGGAGTTCCCCAGGCTTATGGTTCTGGGGGACTTCAACCTGCCATCCCTGGGACGGTCCTCGGAGGCAGCTCGGGAGTTCATGGCTACCATGGCAGCCATGGGTCTGTCTCAAATTGTGCGGGACCCAACCCGAGATAGTGGCCACGTGCCGGATTTAGTTTTCTTGTCTGAGCAATGGCAAAGTGATCTGAGGGGAGATGTACAGCTTTCCCTGGTGTCATGGTCAGATCACGTCCTGGTGACCCTGAGTTTCTCCTATGCCACCCCCCTCTGCAGGGAGGCTGGACCCATGCGATTGGTCCGCCCCCGGCGCCTGATGGACCCGTCAGGGTTTCAGAGGGAGCTGGGGGATGTTCCCGTGGACCTGCTGCACGGTCCAGCGGAGGCCCTGGCTGCTGCCTGGAACAGAGAAGCAGCCGGGGCCTTGGACAGGATTGTGCCTTTGTGGCCTCTCTTGCCACGTCGGCCCCAACACTCCCCGTGGTTTACGGAGGAGCTGAGGGTGCTGAAGAGGGTTAAGAGACACCTAGAGCGCTGCTGGAGGAAGACACGGACTGAATCTGACCAAACACATGTTAGAGCCGCTATTAAGGCCTACATTGTGGCGATAAGGGCGGCGAAGCGGCAATACTTCTCCGCCCTTATTGTGTCTGCAGAGTGCTGCCTGGCAGCCCTGTTTGGGATCACCAGGTCCCTCCTTGGTAAGGGGGATCTGGTGGTTCATTTGCAGGGCCGCATGGAGGAATTTGCAGAGCACCTGCAGGATAAAATCGCTCGGATTCATTCCAAGTTGGACTCCGAGCGTGGTGCAGGATCTGGGGAGATACCAGGGGATCGTTCTTACCTAGTTATCTGGGAACGGTTTGATCCTGTTGTTCCTGAGGAAGTGGACAGGATCCTCCGGACTATGAGAGCCACCACTTGTCATCTGGACCCATGCCCCTCCTGGCTGGTGAAAGCAGCTCGGGAGGTGACGTGGTTGGATCCAGGTGATGGTTAATGCATCCTTGCAGGAGGGAGTGTTTCCAGCGCCCTTTAAAGAGGCGTTGGTACACCCCCTCCTCAAGAAGCCCTCCCTGGATCCTACTGTGCTGGACAACTTTCGTCCAGTCTCCCACCTCCCCTTTTTGGGGAAGGTGGTTGAGAAAGTGGTGGCTTCGCAGCTCCAAAGGGTCCTGGAGGAAATTATAGGGAATGTTCCTTGATATCCAGCTGTCATTGGATTTGCAGTAATGGCTATGACAGGGAGTCCATTTGCACAATTATTTGTGCCAAAAAAACCCTTATTTAAGACTACTCTTATATTGTGTTTTTAATTAATTTTATCTTTTCTGTAAACCACCCAGAGTCTCTTTTTAACGAGATGGGTGGTGACAGATTTGATAGATAAATAAATAATTGTGGCAAGTGCTTCAACTGCAACTCTTCCTAGGTTGATCAGACTTAATGTCAGTTATCCACACTTAGATTCAACTTTTGCAATCTGCTTTTACACAGAGATGCCTTTGAAAAGTATCTGACCATTATAATTGGTGCAAAATGTGACAGCTAGGCTGTTTGGAACAAGGTACATGGATCATGCAATGATGCCTGAAAGATGTACTGTGATTACCAGTTGTCTGCTGGGCACAATTTAAGGTGCTAGTGTTGACTTTTAAAGCCCTAAAGAGTTTAAGGCCTGATTATCTGCAGGACCGCTTTTCTGAGTATACAGACATGGCCAAAAGTATTGGTACTCCTCCACTTTTTCCTAAAGAATCCCAATTTGTTGTGAAATGTTGAGACTTCTACACTTCTCAATTGGCAGTTTGTCCCACTCTTCTTGGGCAAACTGCTCCAATTGTTTTAGGTTTGATGTGTTCCTTCTCTCAAGTGAGAGATTCAACTCTTTCCACAGATGTTCAGTTGGTTTCACATTAAAACTCATAGCAGGCCACTTCAGAACAGTCCTACGCTTGCTTTTCAACGAGTCTTTCCTCCTCAGACAACTCCCTGCGTTTCTTTCTCACTTTCATGTTCTTAGATGTATATTTTGCATCATTATCCTGGGGGAGGACCTATGACCTGTGACTGAGACAGAGCTTTCTAACATAGGGCATTATGTTTTGCTCCAGAAAGCATTGATAATCTTCTGATTTCATTGTGCCCTGCATAGATTTAAGGCACCTGGTGCCAGAGGCAGCAAAGCAACCCCATAACATTATGGTCCCTCCTCCATGTTTCACAGTAGGGATGGCATTCTTTTGTTTAAAATCATTTTCTTCTGTACACATAGAGCTGCTGTAACTTACCAAAAATCTCATTGCTTTCATTTGTCCAAAGGACATTCTCCCAGAAGGACTGTGGCTTATCAACATACATTTTAGCAAACTCCAGTCTGGCTTTTTTGTGTCTGTCTTTCAGAAGTGGGGTCTTCCTGGATTTTCTGCCACTTTCAGTAAGACAGCGATGGATGGTGTGACTTGATATTGTTGTATCTTGATCTTGGAAGTCAGCCAGGATCTCTTTTGAAGTCTTCCTTGGTTCTTTCACTATCATTCAAACTATCCTTCTGTTCAATTTGGGGTTAATTTTCCTCCTGTGGCCACATCCAGGGAGGTTGACTAAGGTCCCATGGACTTTAAACTTCTTAATAATATTAGCAGCCATGGTCACAGGAACATGAAACTCTTTGAAGATGGTTTTGTAGCTTTTATCTTTACCATGCTTGGCTATTACTATCATCCTTTCCTCCTCAGACAACTCCCTGCTTTTCTTTCTCACTTTCATGTTAGCTGCGACACAAAACACCTGAGTGCTTTTCTCCATTCAAATAGGCCAAGTGACTAATTATGAGATTGAAGACACCTGTCATACTAATTAAATAGTCTGCTTGAGAGATCACTAAAATCCAATAATATCTTTTAACTTCTAAGAAGTACCAATGATTACGTCCATGCCATTTTCATTTGTTTTATTATTTATACAAATATATTAAGTCATACATGGAAACCAAAGTGCCTGCTCTATGGACTATGCAATAAAGAATGGTGGGTACCATTTACTTGTGTCAGTTTCAACTTATTTCACTGTAAACTGGGATTCTTTGGGGAAAAGTGGAGGGATACCAATACTTTGGCCACATCTGTAAACTTGCCTGACTATGTAAGAGAGGGCCTTTTGAAGAATGCCTGCACTGTCAGAAGTTCAACTACTGGGTACATGAGTAAGAGCCTTCTCTTGTTGGCTTCAGTGCTATGGACTAGGCTCCTTAAGGAGGTATGCTTGGCTGCCTCTCTTGCAGTATTTAGGAAGATGGTAAAAACACATTTCTTTCACCAAGCTTTTTTATTTTAATTGATTGCTGCAATTTTGTTTTTAATAGGATTTATTTTGTTTTCAGTTTTTTTTTATTGTTGTGAGCTGATAAACAGAAAGGTAGGGTATAAATTCAATAATAAATAATAAAATAAAAATTACAGTTCTAGGTAGGCATGAACTGTAAAAACAGATATTTTGTGAATAAATGCTTGCTAATTGAATAGTTAGTGCACATCAGTTTAGTTCTTGTTAAATTATAGTTCTGTTCGATAAGTGAGCAATGTGAAAAATTCTCATTTCCAGTGATGTTGTATAAGAAGTTCTATCTCCTGTAAAAAATTAAGTTATACTTCAGTCTGTTCAATTGTTTGTGCATCTCACAACAGCACATACAGTTTTACCCATTTGTTTCATAATCAGGACTATAGGAACATACGGCACTGATTGCTAATACAGTAATTAAACTGTCAAATAATATATTAATATCTACTTTCAATTGCCAGTTGAGAGCAGTCTCTGCCCTAGGCCTAGACAGGCATCAGTTTCAACACAGTTTAGAACATGGGTGAATTAGTTAGAAGCATTGTACTCTTTGGCGTACACCTACACACCACAGTATAAATATTTATATGCTCTGACTGAAATAAATTACGTTTAGATCACTAAAGGACAAGGCAGGTATAGCTGGATTTATTCAACCTGTTAGGCCTTAATGTATTTTATTTGGTTTTAGCTTAGCAGGCAGCAATGAGAGTGGACAACAGCATCTAAGTAACATGTGTGACTACAATGATTGCCCCTTTTTATGTGCATGTGATGCATGTGACATGTTAAAAAGGGGGTGGGGCTTAGATTGCTTGGTCAGGCCTACCATCTGATGCTGTTGACCCCACCTGGCAGACATCCCTGTTTGTATCTGATGGTTTGTAATTTCTACAACTCAGCTAGTGCTTGATAATTCAACAAACCATCATTAAACAATAGCTTCATGTGAAGTGCAGACTACACCAATATTTCCTTATTCTATCAGTTTATTTAGTGGCAGAGAAGATCTGAATATTTTCATTGTTATAAAGCTATACATGTGACCCTCACAGTGGTTTGAGTGAATATCAACAGTGTTTTAAGCATAATTAATAATATATTTTAAAGAAAATAAATTATCTCTCAATATAAGCCTATTCATGTCTTAAAATTTGTTCAGAAGGGTCTTCTCAAATTACTTGCTTCTCTGTTGTGACAGCTCAGTTATCCTTTTTTACTGTTTCAGGTTTTTCCCCTAAATAATTTTGTACTTCTATAAAATATAAGATTCCTCCAAGATTGATCGATTAAACACAACTTGACTCCCAGCCATAGTAAAATTTGCAAATAAAAACACTGAAAACAATAAAACAATGCAATAATAAATACAAGGAACAAAAGATGGCAAAAACTGGGCAACAACAAGAAGCAAACCTACACTACCCCGAAGGGGGCTGCAATTACCGTTGTCAAAGGCCTGGGTGAAGAGCTAGGTCTTCAAGACCCTCCAAAAACCCAGGAAGCTGGGGGCCACCTGGATCTCAGGGGGAATCTCGTTCCAGAGGGCAGATGTTTGTAGATGATGCTCTTTGTGGTAGGCAGTCAGAGTTATCTTTGCTATCAGTATTTATTACTTCTGCATTCTGTTTTTCACCTAAGGAATACATGTATGTGGGTACATTCCTCTCATGGGTACTGTACGTTCCTCATTTAATCCTCATAGAAATATCCCTCTGAGATAGATTAGGGTCAGAGAAAATGATTGGTGTGAAGTCACCCAGTGGGTTCCATGACTGAATGAAGACTTGAACTCACAGTCTGACACCCTAATAATTAAAAAACAAAGTACCAGACAGTAAATTAGCACTAAGCTGGTTTTTGTGGAGCTAACACAACATTTTACATACAAAAAATAGATTTGTTTATAATGGATGGGATAGATGAAATGAGCTGATTAAGTTAAGTGCTAATTAGAAATCTACCACTATAAACCATTTTTATCATAAAGCATATGCATGTATTCATGGACATATTACATACAGATACAATATATTTTATAAAAAGGAGAAGAGATAATGTTACTCCCCTAAAAACTATAATTTTTGCAATCCAGGTATCCCAGACAAAGTAATGTAAGTGTCAAAATTCACTCTAGTTTTGTATTTTGATGTGAAATAGATGGGAAAGAAAATGAGAATGAGAGCTGTATAATGGACCATTGAAAGCCATATTGGATTGTGGTGAAATATAAAATAAATGAATAAATCAATACATAAAAATAAAATATTGATTCTAAAATATTATCAAATGCCCTTTCATTGTCTCATTTGTACTCATAAAAATCCAAGAAATTTAAATTTCATCACATTGTACATGCCATTTATGTAAACATATATTGAAAAGTCAAGGTGGGAAAGTTTCAGAATGGAGACATTCTGAATGGAGACATTTCCATTTTATTTATCTGTGTTTGGATAATTTAGCAGCTTTAAGGGTCATCCATTGAAGCACTGATCAAATTATTTCAAAGATTATTGACTTAGTAGAAACTTAGTTCTAGAAATGGTATAGATACTTTTTTTAAAAAAAATTCTTGTTCTAGTTATATCTGTTATTTATTAGTTCTAAGCAGTACTTGTTCAGGTAAATATTGAAGTGTAACATAATTGCTCTAATTATTTTCATAAATCAGAGTTAATATATATTTTAGAATCTATATAGATTCTGGCTAATTTTGATTTTATTAATGCAGTCTGTCATTACTATAACTACTTGGTAAAATCATATACCTTTCCTAATTCTTGGTACTCACAAAATATGTGTAATATAATTACTATGATTCAGAGTAGCATTAAATAAGTTATTTGAATTCTCCAACCCATAATGTGTATCATGTTAAATTGAAATGGAGCAGAAAATGTGTTAAATATATTTTGATGAATATAATGGACACTGTCTCTATAACAATTTATTTGCTCTGTTGAAATTAGTGTTGCAGTGGTCATATTTTAGCCTTTAATTTGTATATTTTTCAAATCTTGTATTTTTAAAGAATTGACGAAGATAATATTAACTATGGAAATGTAGTTATAATACTGGCTGCAGTCCTGCTCACAGATACATGGAAATATTAGTGTTTTTCTACTGTTTGGTGCACAGTTGTACATTCCAACTTCAGAACAGAGTTCAGTCTGTATGTAGTTTAGAGCGAAAATGTGTTCAATCCATGTTTTCACAGATGATTCCTTCAGTACTAGATTTTAATCCTGTGACATTTTCTGTCTCTTAGGAATTATGCCGTCAGCGTATGGCGGTGAAAACCTCAGATCATTCAGAGCCTCTACACGCTTCTCGTATTAATAGCATATCTTCACAGTTTAGTGATGGACCTATTCCAAGTCCTTCTACTCGAAGTAGCACTTCATCCTGGTGTGAAGAACCAGTCCAATCTAATATGGACATCTCCACTGGTCACATGATACTGGTAAGGCACTGAAGTAGCATTAAAGCTTCACCTTTTATTTGGATTTATTTGAACAATAGCAATACATAAAAAGAGCAAATCTAGATTTTTAAAGCAACAAGTTCTGCTTATTAAAAATACTTCCTTGGCATATTTATTCTGGTTTTGCTTCTTGTTGCTCTGTTGGTGTTTAAAATAATATTAATTTAATTTATATTGTGTGTGTTATGGGATCTCTGAACTGTAATAAAGTCTGGTTCTTATTGAAGTAGATAAAACTTGAAAAATGAATTTGAACTTCCAGGATTAAACTTCTAAAAAATGTTTTCTGTTATTGCTTCCATCATTTTAACTTTTACATTTCTTTATTAGCAAGTTTTTCTTTTTCTTTTTTTTTCTTTTTATTAAATGTGTTCATAAACATGAATCCATGCAGCTGCAGCCTGTGGCTTATCATTGAACAGGGAACTGCCCTTTCTCATGGGACAATGATGTCTAGTTCCAGTCATGGATATATGTAGGGATAACTGGCTAATAAAAATGTCCTGTACTTGTTTTGAAGCAGGGCTGGAAAAAAGAATTCATTTTTTAAAAATGTAAAATTAAGGATTGCAATAAGTCAGTTTCGGTATAGTCTGTCAGAAATGTTAGCATTCTTAGGGAAAAGAATCAAATAGATGAAATATGATTTGTACACAGTGACATTTTGAAATATGATAGGGTACCAGGTTTAAGTCCTATTGATAGCCTAAACGTAACTATTTGTGTAGTTGAATGAATGCTAGAACCTGTGAAATACTTTCAAATATTTTTTGCTATGAGAAAAAAAAAATTATCTCTGTAAGTTATGAAAGAATATTGGCCAGTGGAAACTCTTATAAAGAATCTGTTGTATATCCATATAACACCTCAGATTCTCTTGCATCCCAAGAAATGTGTTGTCTTTTTTTAATAAGTAACTGTTCTATTAAACCTGCTTTGGTCAATTTTTTAATTATAAATTTGATTTAAAAGGAACTAAACCAAGTATTGACTTTTCTAGTTAAATAACTTCCACAATTTTTGTTTAAGAAGTATGCAGTATTCAGATCGAAACAGGCAAGGATGCTTCAGATGTGGTGTGGACACCCTTTTTGTATTTGCTGGCTGCTCCTTAAAGAAGCCATGCCTTTTCCAGGGCTGCTCAACCTGATTGCTGAGGTGGTGGTGAAGTTGTGGGATTTCAACTTACCCTCCCTCAGCAAGGGGTCTGGAGCAGGCCAGGATTTCATGGCTGCCATGTCAACCATGGACCTGATCCAACCTATTGAGGGTTTGACACATGGATGCTAGACTTGTCTTTCGTCTCAGGGCATACGCAGCTGATTTGAAATTGGAAGGCGTTGAACTTTGCCCCTTGTTATAGACAGATCACTCTCTGATTGCTATAAAGTTCTGCAGTGTGATCCCTCCTCTGCAGTAAAGAAAGGATATATCAATCCGCTTCAGGTGCCACATAGATCCTGTTGGTTTTCAGAGGTCTCTTGGGGAGTTTTCTGAGGAACTGGTAGACAGCTCGACTGAGACTTGGGTTGTTCAATGGAATAAAGGGCTGTCTGGGGCACTGGACTGGGTTGCTCTGGAGTGGCATCTCCCTGTTTGTAGTTCAGACTACACCCACTTGGTTTACTGATTTGCTGAGGGAGATGAAGCAGTAGGAGAGATGCCTAGGCCACTGCTGTAGGAAGACATGTCTTGAGTCTGACTGGACTCTTTACAAGTTGAATCTTCAACCTACGCAGTGGTGATTTGAGTTGCAAAAAAGGAATATTTTGCTGCCCTTATTGTGTCAGCTAAGTGCTATCCAGCAGCCTCTTTTAACGTGACTCATTCACTTTTAGGGAAGGGTATTTGCCAAAAATGTCTGCAAGACAGCTGTGAAGAATTTTCTTGTTTGATAGGCAAAACTGCTCAAATCAATGCTTTTTTTTAAGTGAAAGGTTGTTTCTGTTACCTCTGAAGGAGGTGATAGTGCACCCCAATCTTGAAGCCTTTGCTCGATACAACTGGCTTTGACAGTTATAGACCTGCCTGCAACCTTCCTTTTGATGAAAGGTTGTGGAGAAAGTGGTGGGTGCACAACTGCAAAGGACCTCAGAGGAAGTGGATTATCTGGACCTTTGTCAGTCATAGTTCAGGCCAGGAAGCAGCATAGAAACTGTATTGGTTTCACATTCAGAGAGACCAGGCTCGGGGATTAACACCCTTCAAATGAATCCCTCCAAGATGAAGTAGCTCTGGGTTTGTGGCCCAAAGATTCTAGAGAAATTCCATCTTTGACCCTGAATTGCTCTGTACTCCCCTACTCAGAGGCAGTCTGCAATTTGGGAGTTCTCTTACACTCAGAGCTCCTGCTTGAAGAGCAAGTGGTAGCTGTGGCTAGAAGACCTTTTGCATAGGTACATCTTGTGTATCAGTTGCAACCTTTCCTGGATCAGGATGCTTTACTCTCATTCACGTATGCCCTAGTCACAACTGTGTGAACTATTGTAACACACTGTACATGGGATTGCCCTTGAAGAACATCCAAAAGCTACAGCTGGGGCAGAATGCAGTGGCCTGGACAGTGATAGATATATCTCAATGTACTCAGCTGGCCCCACTGTTTTTGGAGCTACACTGGTTACAATCAGATTCTGCATGCAATTCAAGGTGTTGGTTGTCACCTTTAAGGCCCTGTATGGCTCCAGACTGGATTATCTGAGATGTACTTTCTCCTGTATTAATCTGCTTGTCCAATCAGATTAAAAAAGGTCAACTCCCTCCTGGTCCCTAAGGATGTGTGAAAGAATTGAGATGTGGTCCAGAGGATGAGTCTTCTCTATAGTGGCCTGACACTTTATATCCTGCCCCTAGAAATACTTGGCCCACTCATTCTGGGCTTTTAGGAAACTTTCCTTTTTAAATGCACCTTGTTGGTTTTGATGCCTAGTAAGGAACCATCTTATCTTAGTGAGACAATGCCTTGATTACATTTTCCACAAGCTAGAAACTATGCATCTGGGAGGCCCACCAAGTCTATCTGACAAGAATCCTACAAAGAGAAACAAAAAATGAAAACATTGCTGCTATGTTTTAAAGAAATACTTTATTTTTGCAGTAAGAGTGGGCCAAAAGAGAGTGAAAACTTTTCCTTTTATTCTTTGTAAATGTGTCCTCAAATTTTAACTGTATATTTAGTTATTGTTTTAATATATTGTAAGCCGCCCAGAGTCCCCCATTGGGGGTAGATGGGCGGGGACAAGTTTAATCAATCAATTAATTAATTAATTAATATCTGTTGGTTGTTTTATTGTTCACTCATGTATATTGGGTTGCTGCTTTTATGTTGAGATTCTTCTTTATGTTGAGATATAGAAATTTTGTTAAGAAATACATATATAAAATATGCTTAAAAGTCTTTATGGTATTAACGTGCAATCAACATACAGCTGATCTGGAATTGGAAACTTTACATATTCATACATTTTCTGATGAATTTAGCATTAAGATGGTATCAGTTCAGTTGAGTGAACTGTGTTTTTTTAGGTTGTCAAACAACATGTGTTTTGCATTAAGTTGTTAGGGTTCAGAAACGGACTGCTGAAATGGTAATGTATTTCAGGAATGCTAACTGGAAGGGTGTGCGTGTATGAGAGAGAGAGGGGGAGAATGAAACAAATAAGATCACTAAATTTAAAATAAATATTCAGGAAAAAATTGTGTCCTCTAAATAGATCTTTGAAAGATGAAAGGCAGGCAAAATACCTGTTCTTATTAGAAATAATAATAACAATGTTTAAGGAGATCATTTATTTTTCCAGAACACCAGAAAAATATGTGAAGAGGAAAGTTAAGTAGATGCTACAGGTTGTCCTTGCTTAATGACCATTTGTTTGGCGACTATTTGAAGTTATGACCCCTGCAGTCATGTGATCAAAATTTGGCAACCAGCCCGCATTTATGACCGCAAGCCCGTGCACAGTGCCGACGGCCACCACCTTTGCCTGGGGAACCTCCACCAGCTCCATTCTGCTGCCTCCACCCCAGCCAAGCCCAGCAAGCTCCCTGATGAGGCTCCACCACCCTGCCGCATGCATTGCATGACTGCACCCTTGCCCAGCACCTGAATCCCGGGCCAGCAGCGGGAAGAAGATGGCGAAGGTCGGCAGAGGGTGTGGCAGGGGTAGGCGGCAGCACTGCAAAGCAGCCAAAAGGGCAGAGATGGGGAGGCTATAGGCTGGTGGGGGGAGTTGAAGTGGAGCCTCGTCTGCCGAAGGGAGCTTGCTGGGCCTGGCTGAGGAGGAGGCAGCGGGATTGGAGCCAGCAGTTCACGCAGGGCAGGAGAAGTGTGAGGTCCTCACCTAACAACGGTGCAGTCCTCGCCTAACAACTGCAACCAGGACTACCAGAATTGCCATCACTAAGCAGCACGGGCACATGATGTTGTGCCTAACTACTGCTTTGCTTAGCAACAGAAATTCCAGTCCCAATTAAGGTCATTAAGTGAGGACCAACTGTATTTTATCCAGTAGCCATAATTCCAGCATTTAACTAAACATTTTCTCTCTTGGTTTGAGGACAGCCAGATTGCCTGCAGTATGTAATAGCCAGAGATTTTTCTGTTATGCATATTGGTGCATTTTAAATCTCTGGCACATATGCACACACTGCCACCAACTTGATTCAGACATTAATATTTGCAAACCCATACTATCCTAGGTTTTGTATATCTGCATAGAGTTCTTGCCTCCATTCCAGCAGACTGTGAGGTAGAGATAAAAGTCTTTGTTCCTTTCCTCAGACAAAGGAAAAGCAGCATGGGAAAGCAAGGTGCTTCTGTTTTTTGCAGCTCTTTTGTTTTCCTTCAGAAAAATGGGATTTGCCTATGTACTTCTTTAGGAAATGACCTGTTCATCATCTGATACTTTTATAATTTTAACAGCATGGAGATTATCTAATCAGAAGTCCTAGATAGATCCAGTTATAGGTTGACTGTGTAACATATGAAGGGTAGGAAGAATTCTGAGGAATGGAGATTTCTATGTTCATACACTAGTTCTGTAATGTCATAATTGATTTTAGAGAAGGGTTAGAATATTTGAAGTTGAAGTCTTTCATATCACAGAGATGATGATTTGGAAGAGATTCTTTTGTTTCAGATATATAATTTATGCACACATACACACATATACATATACATATTTTTTAAAGCCCTGACAGTTGCAGTAGAAACATGGTTTGAGCTATGCCTCTGTGTATATTGAATCTAGTAAATTTTTATTTCAGTGAAGTCTTATGTAGACCCAAAAGAAGAAAGAGTGCAAGATGTTTTGGGAGATCATCTAGCCTTGATTTCCTTCAGCCCCTAATATCACGGTCAATAGTCTGGGACAGACAAGCAGAATGATAAACAGGAAATAAATTATCATCTGTATTTATTTGCATGCCCAATATCATTCTTATATCATATATTGCAACTCAGTAAATCAAATGAATTGTCTCCTCTTTTCTATATTTATCAGATGAAGGCATATTGTGTTTTGTGCACTTTTTTTTTTTTTTTACTATATACAAGAGTATGTATTGATTTTTACTTTACTTATTAAACTACTTTTCCAAAGTGGCTTAGGTAAAAGGAAACATAGTAGTAAACATACAGGTGAAACCAGAATACATAAATGTATTATGCTATTTTATTCAGTCTTCATTCCTATCACAGGAATATCTATCTCATATCTATTCCATCATCACCATTTTCTGTTTTTTTCTTCAGCAGTCAGGTACCATTTAGTGGTTGCTCGGGGCCTCGGCAGGCTGTTCTGGTCCCTTCCCCTTTTCATTTTTGAATTGGAATGAATATATCTGGGTATATGTTCTGGTGCATTTTTCTTTCATTTCTATAGGAATCGCCATGCTGTCCCTGGAAATAAAATATTAAAATAGCTTCTCAGTGTGAACCTATCCAGTAATTTATCTATCTATTATGTGTGTCTCCATTCTTTATCTCTTTCCATTTACCTTCCCACCCTTTTGACAGGTTTTTCCCCCCTTTTCAAAGTCAGCATTCTTTTCAGTCCTTATCGACTGTTTTTTATTTTTCCCAGTTTCTTAGAGATTTATTTATGATAAAGTTGTTGGTTTTTTAATATTTACAGACTTCAAGCTTGCTCTTTTACAGAGAGCTGCTGTTTTTGCTACAGCTAAATTACTTTAATTAGAAATAGAAGAAATGATTATAACAATATAAAACTGCAACATTCTAATAAACAAGTAAAATAAATAGGATTGAAAACATAGCCATCACAGGAGAAACTGATTGTATGTGTCAATTTTTAAATGCTTTTCAGACTTAACAAATAGCATTTAAAAAGATAGTTTCTTACACACACAGATCCACAGATAAACCTTAATGTGACACAATTGGCTGTTTGCTAACAATGGGCCAAAAAATAATATGCTGGATGCTACATGCATAGGCTTCAAAATCAAGCTTTAACATAACCCAGCCCTTTAAAGTTTTCTGCTAGCATTTGAAATTGAGCTGAGGAATCCACAGGTAATCGATATAATTTTTTTAGGATCTATAGCAATACTACTTTCACTGTCTTGTTCTACCAGTATCCTAGCAGCCAGGTTTTACACCATTTGTAAACTCTGGATCATTTTAAAGGCAGTCCTAGTGCATTCATCTAGTTTGGATATAATTAGGGCATGAATAACTGAGACCAAATTAATCTTTTCTGGATAGAACAGCATTGGCAAACTAACTGATAAAATCTGCTAGCTACCATATTATGCAACTTCTGCTAATTGCATGGTTCATCCAGAACTAATTCCCTACATAACAATACTCATATGTTGCCTGCATTAAATTTCAGATTTCACCCTTACCCAACCCCAAACACTGGTTCAGAATTTCCACATCCTTCTTACAATTAAAAAAAACAAAGCTGAGTGGTTAAATTGGGTATTTTCAGAATACACTACCTCATTCTTATAATCTCACTAATGTTGATTCTGAACTTTGTAGAGAACAAGGTGATAAACTAGAGTTTTGTAAACCTAGTTAGTTAAAGAGCTCTAAAGTATAGAGTAGAGATAATATTTGTTATCAATTTCCCTGTAACTTAACAATTGGGATTTGATGTTCATGTTTCTACTAGATACTCAGACTACTTTGGATGGCTGCACTGACTGACTTCACACATTGACTTATCCAATCAAGTGGCTTATTTGGTTTTGGCTAAACCCCATGTATAGACCTAGTCATTACAGTTTGTAAATTGTGGTTCCCTACAGACTTTGTGCAATGTATACCTGGGTGCTACCTCTTTCTGGAGTCTCATTTGGGAACCTTCCAAACCTGAGGAGTTTTAATGGAAAGCACACTAATACAATGCTTGCTCACGGGCATAGCTGCCACTGTTCCCTCAATTCTTCTGCAACTGTAGCAGTAAGCAGTACCATTAGAAATTTCCTTCCTTCCTTCCTTCCTTCCTTCCTTCCTTCCTTCCTTCCTTCCTTCCTTCCTTCCTTCCTTCCTGAAGAAAAGACAACTACTAAAAAACAGAAAAACACACGGGACCTACCACCCTTTCTAACCCAAAGCCTGGGGAAAAGGCAGGTTTTCAAGAATCTTTAAAACACAACCAGGATGGGGGCCAGATCTATCTTAAGGGGATGGTGTTTCAGAGGGCAGGTGTTGCAACAGAGAAGACACATTTCTTAGGTCCTAGCAGGTGGTACTGCTTAATAGATGGGACTTGGAGCAATTCACCTCTGCCCAGTTGTACAGGCTGGGCAGAAGCCATGAAAGTCAGACAGTCCTTTCGATAACCAGGCCCTATGCCATGAAGGGATTTATAGGTAATAATCAGCACCTTAACTTGCACCCAGAAGATTATTGGTAAGCTTATTGGCAACTAATGGAGCAAACTAAATTATAGCTGTGAAGATCAAGAAGAAACCAAAATTGTGTCCTTCTGCACCTGCCACCTCTTTGTGGTCACCAATTTGTACATCTTGGATTGCTCTTTTACAAAAATCAATTTGTGATGTTCCCATTTTTATTAGTTTTTAGTTTAAGAGGGTGAGATTAGGAAAATTTCCTGACTATCAGTTGTCTTGAAATCATTCTCCTTAGGTTTGGTGGTGATATTGTACATGATTAATATCAAGAGGTTCACCAGATTCAGTTTCATCCTGAGATTCCTGTTCTCAGTCTTAGTGCCAAAACATTTGTGTTCCAGATTTGTGACAGGAGAACCAATTTTCCTGGTTGTCAAGAAACAAAGTGCTTATTGCACTCTTTTTCTGGTAGACTAGGATACATATTTCATTGGATATTTCTGGGTCATTTTCTTAAAATTCAGCTTCACCTCAACAACAGACCTTGTCAGTGGAGCCTGAAGGAACTCAGGAAGTCTCCATTTTAGATGAGCTGGATTATTTTTTTGACTCACTAGACTTTCTAGAACTTTTTTCCCTGGTTTGTTTTATTAGACCAAGGTCTTTTCCTCCTTGGAGGAACCCTCCAATAGAGAGCACCTTCTTTGTATAAAAACATTAGGGTTTGAGATTCTGCAATTTACACTTGCTTTGGGTGACCCACTATTTGAAGTGATCCATGCTGATACCGTTCTGCTGGTTGCTCTTTCTGTCTGCCACCTTCCATTAAGACTTCAGGGAGGCATGCAAACCCTGTATCCAGAAGTCTAGAAAATATATTTATGTGAAGGATGATTGTAATGTTTTGTTTCTTCTCTTTTCTGAACTCATTAACTGTCAAGGCATTCCAGTCAAAGCTGATAGGAGAGGGTGGTTCATTCATATATAGAAATCTTCAACTCTGATGGGGAGGAACGTTTTGGTAAGAAGACCAATGACACTATAGATTACATATAGAAGATTCACAATAGAGCAAACTACATGGCAATGATTCTGCTCTTTCAAATTCTTGTCATAGGTATAAGCCGTGTAATTGAGACTTCTTATATTCCCTTTTAGCCTGGCAAGACCCCTGCATATTTTCTCAAAATGCATGGCAGTATTGTAACATATCTTCAGTTCTGTAAAATTCATATATACCTGTGACTCTCACTCAACAATTGCAGCAGAATATCCCAATCTCCCTTCATTTGGTGATCATTTTGGGTCTCTTAATTAAACCTATTCTTCCTCCATGCAGTTTTAATGACCTCATTTGTACCTCATAATGAAGCCTTTATTTATTTTATTTGTTTCACTTCTATCTAACCTTTCCTCCAGGAATGCAAGCCAGCATATTCAGTATCCCTCTGCTGGTTTTTCCACACAATTACCCTGTGAGGTAGGTTGGACAGAGAGAGAATGATTGGTCAATCATTAAATCACTTAATTTGAGACTTGCTACAATATGTGCTTTCAGAGTTTAGCAGCTGCTGTGCTTAATGGCTGCAGCTATCATGGTAGTCAGTATGCCAATCTACAGATGTAACCACCTCAGCTTGGTGTGTGATTGCCTGTTCTGTCTGCTATTCCCTATAAGTGCAGTTTAATTACAACTGACACATTTCTTTTAGAACAGGGAAGGGTGGTCGCCAAAGATTTTTCAACACAAGGCTGATTGAATGCCATTGAGAAACACTTTCATATAAATACTTGTGAGCTCATGGTGATCTTCAGAGCCTATCTTGGGGACCAGATAGTCCAAGACACTACAAACAATACTGTGTCATTTCATATATGAAGAAACAAGGCTGTGTAACATCCTCTACCTCTCTCAATTGGATAATTAGCTCTAGAATTGAAATATAGCCTGTAGTGTCTTTTTCCCAGCATGCAAATCACACATATTTGTGATGCATAGACACTAAAAAGAAAAAAAGATACATTACTTAGGTGTAACTGTGGTTGTTAAGTAACATTCACACAACCTATCTATCTTTCTCCTTTGAAGGTGCTTATTTCACTGTGATAGTTATGAAAATTGAGGGAATGACAGGGGCCATGCTCAGGAGCACGTAGTCTAGGGGGATTTTTCCTGGTCTCAATCTGGATGCACATACAGATTATGTTTGAACCAGACTATTATGGTTTACTAAGAAAGCCATGGTTTAAAAGAAGTCATGGCTCTGAATGTATTATACTAATAAAAACTGTAGGTAACTCCATTGGTACATTAGGAAGACTGAAAAGCAAAGTGTAATACAGAATTCTGCATTGGAGGGGCAGTAATAATAAAGAAAAATGTACAGAATGTTGCCAGTGCTTGTTATCTAAATTCACAGGCTATGCTATAGAAAGAAGGGAGATGGTTTTTCTCTTGAAAAGTTCCTTGCTTTGCTATGCCTCAAACTGCAAACCTGTTCTTCAGACCAAAAGTAAGTGTAGTAATCTGGACATACATAAATTTTTTCCTCAGTTTAACATTCCATCCATGTGATGAATTAATCATCAATGAAAACTTAGCCTATAATAAATTTAATAGTCTCCAATTTTTTTCTGTTTGTCTAGTACAAATAGGTGACGAACAGAACTAAACTGGTAGTTTCTATGATAAAATATATTAGGTTTCTAATTATATGGTCTATGGTTATATTATCATTATATCTAAATGGGATGTATGGGGTGTCTGGTGTGTCCAGGGAGGGGTAGCACCTCTGGTGGAGGGGCCTGCGATGCCCTTTCTAGGGCTGCTCATTCACATTTGGTCCCCACCTGGCTCTGAGCTCTCATCTATGGCTTCACGTAGCTGTAACACGTGCAGCAGCCACATCCCAGTAAACTGTCTCGGCAGATTGTTTTATGCCGAGAGATTTTATGCCAAGCGAGCGGGACTGCCCCTGTGCAACAGCTGTTCCACTTAAAACTCCATCATGCACAGGTTTCTGTTGTGCAATTTATCTTCATATACAAGTCATCTGCAAATCATCTCAGTCCAAACCTAATTTGTTGAGCCCTGTGGCGATGGGGGAGTGGTGAAGCAACAGGTGGAGATGACCACTGGCAGTTGTAGTCACAAACTTGCACACAGGCGGCCCTTGGACTGGTGGTCGTTCATCTCAGTACCCAGAGTAGCAGAGATGTCTGGCAGCATCCAGGGTGACTGGGAAGCCCTTCTAGGGTAGCACTTCCCATCCTCGCATGAGGGGGGGTTAGAAAAGGTACCCTAAACATTGCCTGCCCCACAACATCTGGCTAGCTAACCATGGTTGGCAGATCATATCCTTAACAGTCAAGCATCAAGAAAAACAAATCAAAGAAAAGTCATTTTCAGAGCTTGGAATGTCTGCACCTAGATAAGGTATCAAGGTCTGAAAGACAAACAGCACTCATAGCAGCCGAACTTTGCCATTATAGCGTTGAAATTACTGCACTCAGTGAGACCAGGCTGGCGTAGGGTTCAGTACAGGAAGCAGTGAGTGGATATACATTCTTTTGGAAAAGGGAAACCACAGACTGACAATAGGACTCATGGAGTTGGTTTTGCAATCAAAAACTGCTCTGCTTAAGAACATCTCTACCCACTGGAATAAATGAACGCATTATGAAGTTCCACTGTCCTGGTATATTACCATCATCAGCGCCTATGCACCAACTCTCATGAGTCCAGACAAAGACAAGAAAGGTTTCTATGAGGACCTGAACCAGGTTATTCAAACAACCCCTGCCAGCAACAAACTCGCCATTCTGGGCGACTTCGATGCTAGGGTGGGGATGGACAGTGACAACTGAGATGGAGTCCTCAGGAGACATGGGGTGGGAAAACTAATGGCCTGCTGCCTCTTAGCAAAAGTGCCAAGCACAACCTGTGCATCACTAACATAATGTTCAGACTTGCAAAAAAGTACAAAGCTACTTGGATGCATTCCAGGTCCAAACACTGGCACCTACTTGACTATGTCATAGTACATCAGCGCAACCTTAAAGACATCACCATCACCCAAGCCATGCAAGGTGCTGAGTGCTGGACAGATCACAAGCTGGTCCAGTCAGTCCTCAACCTGCACATAGTCCTGTCAGGATTAGCCCAGGAAACTCCAAGAGACAATACAGATTCAATCCAGCAAGGTTTATTGGCTTCACTCCCGTTACAGAATCTTCTCAGACTGAGAGCAACTCTCAGGGTCACCCCACAAACATCCTCTTCATTCCTTAGGGAGGGGCCAGTCTCATTCTCTTATCTCGTGTTCGCTCTTCTGGGGATGAGAGTCCATGTTTCATACCTCTACTCCACACTCCCACAAGTCCCTTTACATCGTAAGCAACCAAGGACTGTCAGAAAGTCATTCAGCATCAGCAGACTGCAAGACCCAGGCCAAGTCCAATGTTTCCAAGATGTATTTAGTGAAAAACTCCAGCAATTTACCGCTTGTATGAACCTGTTCTGGAAAGCGGCCGCAGTTTAAAGATGTCATCACGTAGACTGCAACAACTGTACTCGGACTGAAAACCTGGGCACCTCAAGACTGGGTTGATGAAAGTCATGAGACCATTTCAGCAGTCCTCCAGGCCAAGAACAAGGCCCATGCAGACTGGCAGAATGATCCATCCTATGTCTCAGAGAAAGACAAGTTTAGGCACCTGCAGTCCAAAGTACAGACGGAACTGCAAGAAATGCAGGATGAGTGGTGGCAGAGAAAGGCTGAGAAAGTGGAATGCTATGCAGACATGCATGCCACCAGAGAGTTCTTCAGCACCATAAAGTCAGTTTATGGTCCTTCTAAATCAGGATGCTCCCCACTGCTATCATCTAATGGGTTGAGCCTGATCAAAGACCAGGAAGGACTGAAAAACCATTAGGCTGAACACTTTTCCAACGTACTCAATAGGCTATCCACAGTTGATCACAATTTCTTACAGCAGATTCCTCAGCTGCCAGTCTTGGATGCCCTAGACCTGCCTCCCTCTACTGATGAGATAAGAAAGCGATCTCACAGATGAACTCAAATAAAGCAACAGGCCAGGATGGCATTCCTGCTGAAATCTACAAAGCACTAGACCCAAATGCCTTACAGGCATTCCAAGACATTTTGGAAGACATTTGGTACACAGAGGAGATGCCTGACAACTTCCACAATGCCCTCACTGTGGCTCTCTACAAAAATAAGGGAAGGAAATCAGACTGCGGAAACTACAGTGGTATCTCACTGCTGTCCATTGCAGGCAAGATCTTTGCCTGCATTCTCCTGAACAGACTTGTCACTGCCTTGGAAAGGAACCTCCCAGAGGCTCAGTGTGGCTTTTGGCCAGAATGGAGTACAGCAGACAAGATATTTGCTGTGAGGCAAGTCCAGGAGAAATGCATTGAACAGAACAAGCCTCCTTACTCTGCCTTCATTGACCTGACAAAGACATTTGACACTGTAAACTGGGGCTCTTTGGATCATCCTGAGATGTTATAGATGCCCGAGGAAATTTGTGAAGTTGATTTAGCTACTCCATGACAGAATAACAGGACAGGTTCTTTACAATGGTGATACATTAGCTGCATTTGCCATTTCCAACGGGGTAAAAAAGGGTTGTGTGCTAGCCCCAGTCCTGTGCCAAATACCAACCCCATAGAACCAAAATTCACTGTTGACAATATCCAGCTGACAAATGTAAACAGCTTCAAATACTTGGGAAGCTTTATCTCAAGCGATGGGTCTTTGGACAAAGAAATTCACTCCAGGATCAGCAGGCCAGCCAGGCACAAGCTGCATACTAGAGTGCTCAGTCAACACAATATCTGTATCTCCACAAAGCTGAAGGCGTACAGATTTGTGGTTATCTCTTCTCTCCTATATGGGTATGAGTCCTGGATTCTGTACTGAAGGTACATCAAACGACTGGAGAAATTTCACATGCACGCTCTCCACTCCATCCTCTGCATTCTTTGGCAAGTCTGTGTCTTCAACCTGGAGGCCTTGGATCACGTGGAGTCCACCAGCATTGAATCCCTGATTATCAGAGCCCAGATGGGTGGGACATATAATCAGAATGGCTGATCACCATATGTCTCACCAGTTGCACTATAATATATTGGAGTCTGGGAAGAGATCTCACGATCAACCACGCAAGCACTACAAAGACACTGTGAAAGAAACTATGCCACTGTGACATCCAGCCAAGGGAAGTAGAAGCTGCAGCTGCTGAGAGAACCCACTGGCGAGCCCTGTGCTATGAATCCTCCACTGGCTTTGAAGACAGGCACCACCAAAACTGATAGAAAATCACAAGTGGCGTCACAGAATAACACCCACCGTTACTACAACAATGGACCTCCAGTACCCCCATTGTGCTAGACTCTGCTTCCAGACTGGGACTGCAGAGCCACCTCTGTATCCACAGATGAACTGCACAACAGCATGTCTTCTTCGAACCCAAAGGACTACCATATATACATGTATATATAATCCATTCCAGTACTTGCTAACATTAAAATATGGGATGACTTTGTTAATAATGGATACATAAAATAATTTGTTTCAGAAAGGTTGGCTGCAGTTTGGATATTAGAAGCTGAAATATTCATTCCTGCTCAGCTATGGACAATGAACAAGTCATAGAAGCAAAGAACCTGTCTTTTACCAAATCAGATCATTATTTGTATTATTTACTTTACAAGACTTCTAAGCTGCTCCAGTTGAAACCAACTCTGAGTGACATAGAGTTCCCATCTTTGTAACTCAGTTTAAAATAAATAACATAAACAATGTCAATAATAATAACCCAACAATCCATAGGGAAAAAAAATATGTAAAGACAAGGAATGTAACAATCAATGACCAAAATTAAAACTCCATTCCTCAATAGAGGGAGCATTTATAATATGCCAGCCCCCAAGTCTTGATGAAACAGCCATATTTTTACAGACTTCTAAAAGCCAGGAGTGAAGGGGATCAAGGGACCATTTGGATGACCAGTCCAAGTAATTTGTCATTAGAGGAGAGATTAACTCTGTCCTCCAAGGATGTTAGATAAGACATATCTGGAGGCTGTGAGGATCTGGACAGGGAACAACAGGCTTCAACTGAACCCTGGCAAGACTGAGTGGCTTTGGGTTTTAAGCCCTTCTGGTTCTAGGATTTTACCACCTTTGGTACTGGATGGGGTGGCACTGCCCCAAACAGACCCTGTGCGCAATCTGGGGGTCTTCCTGGACTCGCAAGTCCTGCTTGAAGAGCAGGTGGCAGTTGTGGCTAGGAGAGCCTTTGCACAACTTCGTATTGTGCACCAGTTGAGCCCATTCCTAGATCAGAGGGACCTAGTCATGGTCACTCATGCCCTGATCATCTCCTGGTTAGACTACTGCAATGCGCTCTATATGGGGCTGCCCTTGAAAAGTATCCAGAAACTTCAGCTTGTGCAAAATGCAGCGGTGCAAGCAGTTATGTGTGTTTCTAGTAGAATGCATGTTACACCTTTGCTTCGTGAGCTGCATTGGTTACCAGTTTGTTTCCGGGTCCAATTCAAGGTGCTGGTGTTGACCTTTAAAGCCCTTCATGGCATGGGGTGGGCTGTCTGAGGGACCGCCTCTCCCCAATTTCATCTGCCCATCCTACCAGATCCAGCAGAGAGGGCATGTTATGGGCTCCGTCGCCTAGGGAGCTACATTTGGCAGGCTCCAGGTGGTGGGCCTTTTCTGCTGTGGCACCTGCACTGTGGAATCTTCTCCCCCCTGAGGTGAGGTTAGCCTCATTATTGTTGAGCTTCTGGAGGTCCCTTAAGACTTGGTTATGCCAGCAGGCCTGGGTACCCCAGGGGATAGGAGAATGAGTGAGGTGGCTCCCTTCTTTTTAACATCTTTTTATTCTCTCTTTTATTTTGCTTTTTATATTTTTAATGTATTTGGTTATTGTTTTTAGCTTTGTTGTATGCCGCCCAGAGTAGCCTGGAGTGAGATGGGCGGCTATATAAATTTAATAATAATAATTTCAAAAGTATATGTACGACCATCTCAGTTTCACTATGTGAACATATACCTAAGTGCTCTGGTTAGGGAATATTATTGAATCTTCTGGCCAGTTCCACTGAGGGCAAAGCATCTTAAACATGCCATGTGATTGCTCTCTGTGAAGGTGCAGGTAAAAGTATTTGAAGATAGTGAAAGGTGGATACGAGAGCTGGGTATTGCAAAGGTTTGAGTTGAGAGATCTGTTACTCTGCAAGTCAGAAATTCTGTTGATCTCACTCCAGATTTTGTGTAAGCCCAACATAGATAGATACTGGGGAGAGAGCCCATAATGTGCCTTCAGCAGTTAAGCTTTTCAAAACCAAAGCACTTAGTCTTTTGCTCTCTGGTGCACAGTGCTATGAGTATAAAGATACCATTGCATTAGAAGCAGTTCAGTTCAAATTTTTGACATCCCTGGTTCGAGTTCCTCTGTCACAAATGTACTCCTTCAGTTTAGAGCATGAATGTGTCTCTGTATAGGCCCATATGAGGCTTTGCTGGTTAAAGTACTGTTCAAACCAATCTTTGGGGGGCATATCCCTAGTTCAACTAGCATTGATAGACATATATAATTCCCCATGGAAGAAGCATTGTCTACACCAATTTGTAGTGGCTCTCCATAATTTTACACAGTGCCTACTACTTTCAGTGTTCTGGCACTAATCTATGTCCCTTCCCTTTTAATTTAAATTACATTTAATAACATATATTTGTATTTTGCATATTCCATTTATATTTTGTCTCTGATGTACATATTGGCTGGGTTAAAACATTGTGCTAAGTGATAGTATGATTCTGACTTTACATGATGCTTGACTAGGGCTTGTAGATGTATCAACACAGCCACTATGGCTTATTTAACAAATCATAGTTTAATGTGATAGGTGAACCCAACCATTATGAACATGTATGTAAGGAGCCCCACTGGAGATGAGATTCTCCCAACTATCCATATGTGTGAAATCCTGATTGCCTCTATGAGACACAGAAAGGTAGACTGGATGGACCATAAGGCCATCTTTGATCTTACATGGTCAGCATTTGCTACCATTTGAAATATGTTCAGTTTTCGCTTTCATGATAGTTTTTTTCCCATAGTCTATTCTTGTGCTGCATAATTGTTCTTTCGGGTTTTGTTTTTTTTAAAATTCAGCTTTCAGCCACTGGCAAGTGAATTTTTTATTTGATTTTCCTTCAGTATCATGTCTCCATTGACCGTGAAGTGGTTTAGATTTCCAGGTGTTAATTCTGCTTTCAGTTGCTTCCTCCAGTAACTTTTCTTTACAAACTTCCACCAGTATGAGCTCTTTATTGTGCCTGATACAGTCTTTCAAGTTGCGTTTCTCTTGCACTGTTTCCTTTACTTGGAATAATCCCTTCTATCTGTCCTTTCCTTCTCACAAAGTAGACAACATTGCTTCTCGGGTAGAAAGCATGATTCATGGTCATTAATTTTTTGTTGTTGTTGTTTTCTATCAAGAATGTCTAATTCAGCTTGTCTCCAATCAGTTATGCTTGCAATATTTCGAATAACTGCAACAGCCCAAGTGTTATGGTTTTAATTATGTCCCCTGCATTCACTTTGTTTTCAATTTTTTTCAGATTCGTTTTATATAATTACAGCTAGTATTCTTTTTAATTTGTTCATATAAGTCAGGAGCTTCGTTAATCTTAAGTATTTGTATTTTTCTTCTGGTACCAATAGTCTTATAGCATTGGTATTCATTAGCTGTAAACCATCTCCTTCAACATTTTTGCCTCCTCTAATCACCAACATGCCCATTTGTCTAAACCAAATTGTATTCCTATATTCACACTAAATACTTGGACAGTATTCAATAGAGATTCAAATTCTGCTTGAATAATTTTAACTCATCTCTGGGTTATTTTTGGATCCATCATCATCAAGAGTAAGCAGTTGGCAAGCACTAAAGAAGTTATCCGTGTTGCCTACCTTGGTCTCCACTTTTATGGCCCCAAATCAGCATCTTTATTATCCTTTTTTTAGTTCCCTGGAGAGAGGAGAAGGTAGAATTTAAAGAAACCATATGGAGTTACTTTGTTTTTGTAAGTTATTTCTAGGAGATTAAAAAAATCCCAGCATGATACTATCTGGTGAGCTTCTTGTGTGATTTGAACCTGGATTTCCTCACCCTTTCTTAATCCTCAGTTCTCTTGCCGCATATTTTTGTGCTTGGTGCCACTTTTTTTTGCTTTCCTGAGTGACATATGCTAATTTCAAAGAATCATAAAGTTGCATTGCTTCAGAAATGTAGATATGGCTTTCTTTTGAGAAGATCAATATCTTTTTAAGAAAAAATACAGTATTTTATTCTCTAGTCTCATAGTCCTTTGAACTCATAACAGATGGGGGGTGGTATTTCCATCGGTTAATGTATAATTTCAGTTCTGGCTATTAAAACAGTTAATGAATGCCAGACACTGATCCTCATATTGCTGGCACTCACAAGAAGAACCTATTCATTCAGTGAAATTGGGGGAACAAATACATCTTAAGCAGGTGCTAGAAGCTTATAAAACTCAGTACCATACTTAAAGACTGATAGAATTTCATGAATAGATTACTTGAATCAAGAATATTCTCTCGAGTTGATATAAATTCTTACCCCACAATGGAAGTGCCTCTCGGGTTTAAGGATTTAAAGGGTTTGACAGTTTAAGATTAGCATACAGGTAGTCCTTGAGTTACAACAATTCGTTCAGCGACCAATCAAAGTTACGGCGTCACTGAACAAAAGGTAGTTACACCTGGTCTCCAAAGTTACGTCTGTTGCAAATCCGCATGGTTACGTGATTAAAATTTGGGTGCTTGGCAACCCATCCACATTTACGACTGCAGGGGCGCTTCAACTCCCCCCCACCTCCCCCCCCATCTCTGCCCTTCTGGCCACCCTGTGCTCCACTGGCCCTGCCGGTCTGCCAGCCCCTGCCACCCTGTGCTTGCTGGCCCTGGCACCTCTGCCAGACTTGCCATCCTGCACTCACTGGCCCTGCCACCCCTGCCGGCCTTGCCACCCTGTGCTCGCTGGCTCTGCTGGCCTTGCTGTCCCCAGCTGACCTTTGCCATTGTCTTCCTGTCACTGCTGACAAGGCGCACCCTGCCTGGCCCTTCATGAGGCACTATTATCTGTGGGTAATAATTGTTCTGGCCAGTTTTCAGTGGTAAAAATATCTAAATAGTGATCTTCCACTATGATTATGTACATCTTTCTTCATAAATCTACTTTGTTCAGTAGGACTTATTCCTAAAGAAGTTTATTAAGTATTGCAATTGTTCAAGCTTAGAGAAACAAATATCTTCTGCCTCCTAAGCAAGCTAATTTTGCAGTGCAAAATGCTTTGGGCTATATGGCAAAAGGTTTTAGATTATGCTTCTGGTCTTCATAAAGGTTCTGTTTCATTAGAAATCCATATACTTTAATTGTTATAGCTATCAGTTTGTTTGCATGTCTACTTAGGAAATAACATGGATTTCAAAATGGGCAACTTGCCTTCAGTCAAATCACCTTGATTGGGCTCTGATCCTAAACTCTACATTGCATATGAGAATTGTTTAAATGAAAGTTGTTCAGCTGCTACCTTGTTGTAATGAAATTTCATATCCATAGGTGACCATTGATTATTCAAGAACTCTGTTCAGTACATTTATTTTGTCACTTTCATTTTAGTAATAACAAAATAGACAAAGAAAAATACCTCCCTTTGTTCCAGGGTAGTTTTTTTCTTTTAAGTGTGCATGTTTGAGCATTTTTCATTGTGAAAGGAAAAAAGGTACAAAAGTAAGAATAATTATATTACCTTTTGCTGAAAAATTATTTAAGACAAAGTAATTGTAGGGATGAAATTTCATTACATTATTTGGAATATTTTAAGGCTTGTTAAAATGTGAGAGACCTTTATCAAAATCAAGTTTTTGATGGATTTGGTTCACCAATGATAACTATTTATCTTTAAATCAGGATTATAACTTGCTTGTGAACACATTTATAAACATATGGTGTATTTATAGGCTTTTTAAAATTGTTATTTTAAACCTCCTCTTGTTTCACTGATAGAAAAGGTCTACATGACATTATTCTTTTGAACTGCTAACAATGGTTTCAACAAAATGTAATTTTCAGGTGTTTCACAAGAGCTGCAGAAAAAGTCAAATAAAGCCCTGGGTTATTCCATACCAGATTGTATCCAGCTATTTCATTTGGATTTTACTGAGTACCTTCAGCAGCTGGGAACTGTAAGAAAGGAGATTAACAAGTGTTTGTCTGAAACACACTGATCCCAGCACATGCTGATTGGATTGTAATAATCCTTTTATATATTATAAAACTCTATTATCAAAACTTTACAAAAGCCACACCAGCAATAGCCATTGCATCACAAGTATATTAATTTAGGTAAATCGAATACAAGTTGCCACACAGTGTACATATTTCATTGTATCACTTTCTGGAAGGTGTTATGAATTTCTCTGAGTATAAGTATTACATTCTCCCAAGGGAAGCTGCTGGCTCTGCTTTTATAGCAAAAGTCTAAATAAAAATGTGCATCCTAAATATTCTGATCTGGTAGATTCTGTTATTGATGTTTTTTTGTTTGTTTTGACTGTTAGCGAAAACATAGCCATTTACTATCTTTAGTGAATAAGTAAATGGAGGAAGTAGTTAGTGAGGAGCATTTGATTCTTATTTTTGGGTGCTGCTGTGTGTTTGAAGCTGTCTGTTTAGAAATGTTCCTTTTCATTGTGATCGCTGTGATTCACAAATGTTGATTGTGTATTCGTCTAGAGCCATGTTCAGAACAATTTACATAATTATTTGGCCTTGTCCCCATATTTACTACACAACTAGAGGAAGCTCCCACTGAACCCCTTCAGTTTGTTTTCATCCGCTGTAGCATTAGCATGTTCATCCTTAAGCTGATAGTCCTTTTGCTTTATCAGAATTCTTTAATATTTTTTCTTATTTTCTTTAGTCTTCTCTTCAAAGCTCCTTAAAGCTGTTCATGGGCCATCATATCCTTCTGAGCATCTGGCCTTCCACCTTATGTCTCTAAGGGCCCCATTTTACAAGTCCCATTATTATGGGAACAAAATTCAATCCTCAAATGGGCATAAATTGTGCATTTTTCTGTTGATCAAGGATATGCAGTAGGTACTTAAAAGCATCACCAGGTGTTTACTAAACAGGTTTGCCACAATTGGTCTCATTTCCATGCCATGTTGTGGGATCAAACTTTAATGGTGGCTGACTCTGAAGTTGTTGTAGCCCCCCTTCTCTAAACCCCCTGATGTCACCAAATTTGCCTGGTGGTGCCCTTGTCTCTTCATAGGATTGTTCAAATTCACTCTCCATGGAGGATCCCCAGGTCTCTACTGCACTATGATCAGTATTGAGGAAATCATCCATTAAGGTTCAAAAACCTGTTGTTCCCCAATTCCCTGATTCCAATTCAACAACTTTGAGTTCCTTTCCACAGCAGATTTCTCTAACTCTGTTACTGCCAGTCCTGCCATTAATAGAATCCCCAGTTTGTTCTTTGAAGTTCTTACCAGCTCTTCTTTAAGACTAGGAGTTGATCTTGGAAGGGACAATTCAGGACAGATTTTCCAGTTCATAGAGACAATGATAGATACCACTAGAGCCACTTTCCTATGATTCCTATGACCCCATATTCTTCAGGAGCTTGTATGCAAGATCTCCTCCCCCAGAAAAGTCAAAGTCTGTTTCATTCTTCATCATACAGGGGCTACCATTTCAGATGTTTGCTTTGACTGTCTACAGACATGGTACCTTTGTTTTACTTCTTCAGGACATAAAATAATTCTTCTTAGTTCTGCTTTGCATCAAGAAATTCCTCCATTGGAGGCTGATTTCAGAGTTTCACAGTTTCCTTTCATACCTCCTTTTTCATGTCCTTACCCATGATGCTACCATGTCTTGATGGGAAGCTGAACTCCAAGTCCTTTGCCTCTGAAGTGCCTGGTCCAAACGCAAATCATCAAGGCACACTAATAAACTCAAACTCCTTGCAGTTTGGAAGACACTGAGCTTTCCAAGGATGCCTCCATGACAAGACTGGCCTGGTTATATTGGACAGGTCCATGGTAGTACAATACATAAATAAGGTAGCAAAAATTCCTCTTTTTTGCACATTATATTACAGATTTGACATTGATGTGTTTGTTACTTCTTAAAGATAAACTGATATTTGACTAACTGCAATCTTATCACACCTTGATGGCTTTTGGTAGCTATGGATCTACCTGTTTCTCTGTCTCATCAATCAGGAGTACCTCCTTCTTCCAAACTGACTGATCAGTTCTCTATCTAGCCTGCTTTGCAGGTTGGAGGATTCACGTCCATAACTCCTTGAGTTGAAATACTGCAAACTACCTTTGTTTCTTAGAAGCCTTCCACAGAGGCTTCCTGTCCACCTAAATGAAAATCCTTTGAGGGCTTCACCCAGAAACAATGGTTTAATCCCCTGCAAAATCAACTTCATATTTTAGACTTTCACTGGTATTTGAAACAGCGAGACTTGGCTTTCTCTTCAATAAATCATGTTCTCCTTTTTTGAGGAAGTGCCCTATTCTGTTACATCAATGAAGTGTGTTGTGAAAGGTTTAGCATCTCTATCCTCTGGTCCCTATTGCTTCAAACTTGGAGCCTCTGCCACCTTTTCTCTAGTTTATTTGCAGTCCCCTTTGAACCCATGACTACCATCCCAGTTCAGATCTCTTATGGAAGTCAGCCTTTTCAGTAACCATGACATCAGTTCTGGAGAACTGTGTGCCTTATGAAGAGATCGTCCCTTTCTTATTTGTCATAGGGACAGGACAGAGCTTTATCCAAATATTTCATTCTTTCTCAAATTAATCATGCTTTCCAGTTGAATCAAGTTATTATATTGCCCACCTTTTTTCCCAACCCTGCAAAATATAGATATTTTATTTCAGTCCAAGACAGAGATATAAGTTTTGGAAACATTACTTTAGAACTTGTTGCTTACCTTACAGTAATTGTGTGTGAATTCACACAGTCCAACCTCCTGTCCTGCTAGGTCCCAGATGATCTCACTATTCCTTTAGATCTGCTATGCAATTGTAGGAACTGAAGAACGTGTGGTAGTTGTCATTAATGTTGGTTTTTTACTTGTAAGCTGCTTGGAGTCTTCAGAAATGAAGTGCCAAAAAAGTAAAGTCATAAAGCACAGGGCTATGAAGCAATTCATTAAGCTGTAGAAAATTCTGAATGAGGTTCTACACAGATGCATAGCCCACACATGTAGATCCACAGAACTGCTCAAAAACTGCAGTTACAATTAAATAAATAGTTCTTAGTTTGCATTGTCAAATACTGATTTCATAAGAATTAATAGGTTTCCAGGATACCATTCATTGATTGCCATTATGAATGGTTGTATAAAAGCTCCTGACATAGTGATCAGCACATACCATCATAGGCATGTATTGGGTGCCCAAGCATGGTTTGTGGCATAAATGTTGTTAGATGCAATGCACTGAAAAATGTGGTATAGTCATTATTTTTCTAGACAGTGAGGAAAAAATTGACTGCCAGCGCCTGTGGTGCTTTTTAGAGAACAGATAATTAAAACAATGTGCTGTCATATATAACATTTCCCTTGATGACCTCCTTGGAAACAGATTTTAATGCTTTTAATGCATTCTGTAAAAGGGTCAAAAGATCTCACAGGGAAGGCAGAAATTGTGAGGAAAGGGAGTGGTTTTTCAGTTTGTACGAATGCATACATTAAATGCTGAAAGGCTACTGACACTTTATACAAAAGTGTTAATTTGCCTCTGGTAGATTAGTTTATCTGGAAGATGCCAGGGATGAGCTAATGGCTCCATTTTAATTTCGTTTAAGAGTTTTTTCAAAAAAGAAGCTGCATCAAACCCTATAAACTTTGTCATCGCCCCCAACTAAGACAACTGGAATATTATTTAATCCTACAGGAGATGGGAAGTTTTGCATCATTGGAAGAATATAGCACATAATATAGCACATAATAAGTATATTTGTTTTGTCCACAGTTTGGCAGTTGTAGTTTACTATGATCTCAGCAATTATTATTACCTAAAATAATATTTGACAATATTGGAGCAAGTGGATATTTTCCTGAAGATCTTTTCCTTCTTTCATGAAGGAATAAAGAATGTCTAAGAACTAATAATAGCATGGCCTTGTGGACTCACCTTCAAAGTCTGCAGTACTATGGAAAATATGAAGGACATTATGACTTGCAAAGAGAGCTAGCTTGCTGTAGTGGTTAAGGGATCAGGCTGGAAACTGGGAGACCATAAGTTTTAGTTCTGCCTTGGACACGAAACCCAGATGGGTGACTTTGGGACAGTCCTTCTGTCTCAGCTCTAGGAAGAAGTCAAGGGCAAACCATTTCTGAAAATCTTGCCAAGAAAACTGCAAGGACTTATGTAGGCAGTTTCCAGGAATTAAGACTGACTCAAAGGCGTGCCCACACACAGAGAAATTATTTGCAAAATGCAGCAACAGTTTCATTATATAAGTTTTTAACTGAGAATACTACTTAACAGGCAGTTTAAAATAATTATTTTTTCTATGGCAGTGACTGTGTTGGAATTATTCAAGGGATGCATTGATATACAAATGTTTATTTGATGAACTTCTTAAGTTATTCAAAAAGTTCAGTTGGTATTTTCCTGAGGAGAAAATGTGAAATTGTTTTCTTCTTTTTGACTTGGAATGTAATGGAAAGAAGTAGATTCTTTTTCTTGAGGACTAACAGGAGAAGATGATCATCAGATACAGGTCCTAGCTTTGTTGAAACCTTCAGCATGTCACTTAATGCCAACAGTTTTCTTTGCTCATTAGTAAAAGCAGCTGCATCTCAGACAAGCAATAGATTCCAGTTTTCAGCAGAGCTGGGACTGTTGCTACACAGGCTAAAGGTGTGATTTCTTTTTCCTTCTCTTTTCCGGGCGGTGCATGGGCCAGGTAAAGTAAATGAGGCATCAGTACATTTTCACCTCCATTACTGCTGATAAGAGAAATCTGTTCCAGTCTTTGTCTAGGATCTGAAGAAGTCTTATAAATGTGAATTTCTGCATTAGAAGGAAAATATTTGAACCTTCAGTACCATTTTCTTTGGCAGACAGAATGGAGCCCAATCAATTAGTCCATTGAGGATCCTGTATCCTGAGGCTGATGTTACTCTTATGTAAACCCCAGGCATAACTTTTATTGGCTGTTTGGAGCACCCATGTAAGGACACTTCCAAGCAGTATCTTTGATTCTGGTACTCTAATGTGGAATCATAACGTTTGGGAGTTGAAGCTTGCAGACGGGCATAGTTCACACACAGAGATTTTAGGTAAGATCAGCTTTTGATAGTACTGGTTTAGGGTGGCTGAAGATATGAGCTGACAGAACTGAACTAGGGAGGCCGAAGGTAAGAACTGTTTTCTACATTCTGAAGCAGCTAATTTGTATGTGTGAACTTAAGTATTGTCATATTTGGTACAGAAAAGCCCTTATCTTGGCAATGTTGCACAGGAAGGGCAATTTTCAGCAGGTGAGTCTTCTACTATCAGGACAGTACTAAGATGTATTACCAGATTTATTCGGCTATTGAAACACAGACCCAAGGAAGTATTAAGCCTGTCGAATAACCTTCATTGCTACATAAACAAATGTAGAATTTCAAAGGCATATCCAGGTGTTCTCAGAAGTCTTCGTTTGTAATAAAATTGGATTCTATACAGATGTAGGAGGCTTACTGGGCCAGTGAAAACCAGATGTACTTTAAATGCTGCCTATCTTGTGTAACTTTTTGTTTTCACAGTGGATTGTAATCTCTGAAAAGCTTTTTTATTAAGTGTCTCTGCACTTATGTGAGCCAAGTCATTTATTCTAATGGGATAATCCTTTTACATCAAAATAATGCTGTGCTATAGCACCTTAGAAACACTGAAGACATATCTATTATTATGGTATTCAAGAACCAGCATTTTTTCCCCTCTTTCCATTGAAACAAATCTTATAATCCAAAATACTTTGATAGCATTAACTCTGCATTTCTATTACACTTCTCTTTTTCTTCAGTTGCCTCTATTTTTATCTTGCTTGTTCATAAACCAGCTCAAAATGATAGCATTTTGTCCCAGTGGAAATACATTTGGATTAAGGTTAATGAGAGCCAGCATGCTATAGTGGTTATGGTGTTGGAGTGATACTGGGAAGATCCAAGCTCAGTGGGTGACTCAATATTAGTCAGTGCCTCTCAGTCCAGCCTACCTCATAGGGCAGTTGAAGGAGAAAATGGGAGGAGAGAATTCTGTATGCTGGAGCTCCCAAACAAAAGGCAGTATATAAATATAACAAGTAAATAAATAAGAAGTACTCTTATTTTCTTCATTTTCTAATTAAGATAAAATCACAGTTTTATTAAACTAACAGAAAGCAAAAATACAATATTTTCATCAACATCCCTATTTCTAAGGGGAAGGGAATAGTATTGGGTACATAGGTTTCAAACCTGGACAGGTTTGCCTGAAATAAAGGGATCCTCTGTATAAATGTGTGCTAGTCAATTGCCATGTTGGGTCAAACCAATGGTGTACCCTCATTGGCCAACTAGATATTCAAGAATAAATAAAATAAATTAAAAATAACTTATTTGTTGTATTGAAATTAATTAATAACAAATAAACATGCCTGACAATATTTATTATAAAAAGGACAAATAAATACTTTAATATTGTTTAGATCCTTTTTGGTACATTTTAAGTAATGTGCATTATATTTCAGTAAAGTATGACTATTGCTTTTTGTTGTACTTTAAAAAACATATTGGGTTTATTTATTTTATTTATTTATTAACTGAGTAGCCATAGACCAAAGAGGTACTGGGTTTAAGCAAGACATTTAACAACTCTTCTTTACATTTCTTTTGAGAATATTATGTAATTTGACCTAGTGACCATGGATACCAAGCTAAATTCCTTATCTGCTATTTTGGTGCCTCCTTCACTTACAGTCTTTCCTTCTGACTATACAAACCCACGTAGGTACAGACTTTTGGATTGATAGCTACCTTGAATACCTTCTGGTTATAATGGCAGCATGATAGTGATGATGATGATGGTGATGACGACGACAACATCAACAACAGCAGCTGGAAGGAAATAGAGCAAATGAGTGATAGAGCATATAGAAGAATAATAGATAGGCTCAAACAACAAGAAAAGCAGTACCCTGGAGGAGTTCTGAATTATGGAGAAGATGGAGTTGTAAGGTATAGGAAAAACAGTAGGAGCAGCTGGCGAGAAAGTTGAGAGCTGGAGCAATGGAGAAGATTAAAAATGCAACAGTTCTTTTCCCTCCCTAAGTATTGCTTCTTTATCTAATCGGCCTAGCTCTTTTCTTTGCTTTCTGTTATTTTCCTCTTTATTTTTCTTTTTTTTTCCTTTTTCTTAATTTTTCTTTTGCTCCTTTTTCAACTTTTCTATTAGTTCTTCTGCTGTCTTGCTTTTAACCTTTGCCTGCCTGCCTGCCTGCCTTCAAGATTCTCTTCTCCTTTCCCCTCCATACACCCCACTTCTTAAATAAATTGTTTGTCTCTGAAATTCACTGGTGTATCTTCTGGTATCAGTACTGTGACAGCACCAGTGATATATCTCATTATTTCAACTGTGCCCATTGGCCCAATTCTTCATATAAAAGTATATATTTGTTGCTAATTTTCAGGAAACTCAAGTCTGCTAAGTACCTGGTCATGCAATAACATTTATATATATTTGTTCATTTATTTATTGTATTGCTATCCTCAGTTCTGGTCAAATCAGCCAATAGCAGCTGCAACTAGTCAAGTAGTTTTTTGCATTCAAGTCAAAGTGCCTTAATACTTTACAGTTCATTGACATGTTGATTGAAATAGCACAGCATTGCATGTGTTAAGTGTGCTACTTCTGATTAAACTTCTTAATTTCAGGCCTATATGGAAGACCATTTGAAAAACAAGAATCGTCTAGAGAAAGAATGGGAAGCACTTTGTGCATATCAAGCTGAGCCTAATGCAACTACCATTGCACATAAGGAAGAAAATGTCCAGAAAAATCGCTCTCAAGTTGTAGTAGCATGTATGTATAGTTTAAACTAAGTGATTATTTACTGCTTTCCTCTTTATTTACTATTGAATGTTTTTGTCATCTGTGTGGGACAGGTAAAGAAATGAATTAGTCACTCCATACTAGAGTAACTTAACAATTAATATTTTCTTAATATGTTATAGTACATTGCCATGAGCTTCACGTCTTTTACATTGGGTGCAACTTACAAAATACATTTTTGTTTTTCACTATTTTGATTATAGCAAGTAATGTTTTGTGCAGCTTTGTGTAAAGGCATTCATTCCATTAGGGTATGCAAGTTTATGTTGGCCATTCATCTTTCGAGATACAGTACTTGCACCTACCAGAAAAAATATCTAATTCTTTCAGCTTGCAATTAGAACTGCTTAGACATCTTATACTCATTTAGAGTAAATAAATTGCTGTTGGCTTTCACAGATAAGCTTACAAAGCTTCTATTCTCTGTTCTGGGTTAATATAGAAAGCACAGCCATCTAGGTATAGACATTTCTAGAAAGCTTTTTATGTCTAAAAGCACCATATCTCACTTCCAAATAGGTAACGGTGATTCCATTGGCTGCATGACACTTTCTCTGCTATATGTCAGACTACTGAATACTGAATCTTACAATACAAAAAGTGCTGTATTTTACAATAGTACAGATTAACTATGGTGTTGGGATAGACATTTTTTAAAATTCTAAATTTCATTGCTTACAATAGTCTCTTAAGTACTGGTTCAAGAGAAAATATAGAAGGATGGTATAGGTAGGACTGTTAATGACTTTATTAACAGTCACTCTGGAGTTGGGTAGTGCCAGAATCAAATCAATTAATTAATACATTCTGAATTTGAAACATAGTCTGATCAGTGAAGAGAATATTTGGTTTTTAGTGATACCAATAGAAGAGAATATATGTAGCTCAGGGTTGAACTGTGGAGTCCTTGGGGTTCTCTGAGCTTGGTTGTGTTCTTGCAAACGTTTCGTTACCCGGCTAGGTAACATCTTCAGTGCTAGAAGGGAGTGGGGTTTGCTCTCTGTTTATATGCAGTGGCTTGTCTTGCCAGTGTTGGTGGGGAACTGGCAGGACAAGCTACTGTATATAAACAGAGAGCAAACCCCACTCCATTCTAGCACTGAAGATGTCACCTAGTTGGGTAATGAAACTTTGCAAGGAAACATCCAAGCTCAGAGAACTCCAAGGACTCCATGGTTTTTAGTGAATTTGATACACTTCTGATCAAGAGAGATATGTTATTATAAAGGAATAACAGCTACATTAGGACTAGGGAACCTTTGGCTTCCTAGATGTTCCTAATGTACAGCAACTCCAGACAGCATAGCTAATAATAAGGATTTTTTTTGGTGGTTACTTAGCAACATCAGGAAAGTCAGAGATGTGATGTAGATGCCTAGGGAAATAGATCCCAAGTTTTTAGCATGTGTTTACATGGAGAATTTACTAAAATGGTCTGTTTCAATTCTTCTGATTCTCATGAAACATGTATGGTCTTTCTTCAACATTATAGTGATGCTATCAGATAGCTCCATTCAAGGAGTAATGCTGGCATATAGATCAACTACAGCACACTGTTCTTATTTCTTCTAAATAGTTGTTCGGTGTAGCTTGAAATACCAAAATGGGAATATAAGATATTCTAGTGGTCTAGTTTTTAAGATATTGAATTAGGATGGAGGAAACCTGGTTTTAAGTCAGCTGAGTGATTTGGGGCCAATAATTTTCTTTCTGCCCAACATACCTCACAGGGTTATTGTTGCAGGAATAAAATGAAGGGAGATCCTCATTTACCTCTGTCCTGGAGAAAAAGTGGGATCTCAGTTTAATAAACAAGAGAAGGAAGGAAATAAGTCAGCTCTTCAGAGCAGATGAATTGGTATAATACTCCAGTATGGTGTTTTTATTTTTGTTTTTGTTTTAACAGCAACTCCAGAACAAGAATGTTGTGTTTCAGGATTCACTATCTAAAATAGTCACAGAGAGTTCTGTGTTTAAAAGCAAGTATGCTGAAACTCAAGTACATGATATTTCTCTCAAGTTAAAAATATTTTTCTGAGTTCAGCCTTTGAAATATCTATATTAATATGCATATTTTAATATATACATATATGCACACATTATAAATAAATATATATATTTGTGGGGGGAAGATGATCATTGCAGGATATGTTTGAAAGCTGAAAACAGCCATGACAACTCAGACTACATCAACGCAAGTCCAATTGTAAGTATGAAAAAATAAACTTACTTCTTATGAACTGTGAACTAAGATTGATTTTTTAATCCAGTTAATTAATTACTTGTATAAAAGTAGAAGTTTTATTTTGATGGAGATCATGGTTGCAGTCTCTGGTATCTGCATATACATTGCTATAATCATGTTTTTAGGAATTATTTATTTACTAAAGAAAATATTTATGTTGCTAATGTTATTCCCAAATTCTGAAGGCTACAGTTGCACAAAAACTCCTAAACCTATTTATATAATTTGGCAAGTCCCCTTCAGAAAGTGCAAATAGCTTGCAAAGTTCATTGAACTCTAGCAGTTAGGGAAAAAAAGGGTTTAAGGTGCCTAGCACAAAGACTCTTATACCTACTTATCTGAAATGAGCCAGATTTTATCCTCTCAATGATCTTCTATGCTTGGAAATGTTAATACTAGTTAGTGGGAGACATGAGTTAGGGTTTAGCTGCAAAACATATCTGATAGTCTCCATATTGGTTGGAAGTGAACTGGGCTGTTTTCACATTGCCACACAAGATCCAAACTAAATTTTGGAATGAGTGCATATCCCATGCAGTTTCATTTATGTTCTTCCTATGATTTTGACTGCAAGTTTGCTATTTAGCTGCCTAAATATTCCTGGTAAAAGTTATACATAACAAATGTTCTTCAGAGTTCCCATGAGTTGAAATATGCATTAGTCTAACAGTGTTACCATGTACAAGTTTAGATAAATGAAGTGCTTTCAGCAGGGAGCACATACTTAACCAGCTCTCTTCAGTAGGTTTCTGTAGCATTTGCCATAGTTTGGGACAACATGATTTTCCCCATAACTGATTTTTCTCAATTGACAGAGTGTTGTTAGGAAACATAGATCAGGTTAAAAAAGATAAAGTCTCCCTTGAGTTGAGTTTGACTCCTGGTAAGTACATGGACATATCTACATAGTTTTCTTGGAAATTATTCAGAAGTAACTTGCCCCAGATTTTTTCTGGGTTTTGGTTTGTTTTTTTGATTTTCTATTCAGCTACAGCCCTAAGAATGCTAGCTTTTTTTGAGATCAGGCAAAGTAACATTGCTACATGCTACCAACTGCTATGGACACCAGAAACATTTATTATCCAACTTCTAAATCCCCATAAGCAGAGTAACAGCTGTATATTTATTCAGGTGTAAACATTATTGCATAGAAAAGCCCTGCTAAATCAGGCTGGAAGTGAACTGCCTCAGAATGAAAATGCCAGTTCATGTATCATTGCTTGGAATGACTTCAGTCTTTGCCTTGTATCTCAGCCAATTTTTTGTAGCCATTATAATATCTAACAAACTAAATTCTGAATAAAATTGTGGCTTCATTTTGGTTCGAAATGCATGAGTCATAGAAGCAATCTCTTGTTACTTGCAAGTTCTTTCCAATAACAAAATAGGGTCTGCAGCAAACACTAAGCTCTATAAATATATTTAAATTCTACTTCAACTGTACGGCATTAAATTATGCTTTCATTGGATGGAATAAATTGCTGTTCAGTATGAGGCATGTTTGGTGTTTTATCTTGCCTCCATTTTTAAAATCTGTTTTAAATGTTTTTTGAGGAGGTAGTGTTGTTTTGTAAGCAAGTTCTACAGATAAGTTATTAATTTCACATTTCGTTAGAGTGAATGAATGAATGTGTGTGTGTGGGGGGGTGTTTTTGCAAAATTTAACCCAAATCTAATCTATACTGGGTGAAAGTAGCTGGTACAGTATAGCAGGTAAGTGAATCTTTAGCTGAGATTTGAAATCCCAGTGATTAGATATTTTTTTTCACTGTTAAAAAAAACTCTGTCAATATGTTTTAAAATTGGCAGTTTTAAAGATTTCCAATAATTATCATGCCAGTAAAACAGTGATTTGTTATATTTGGTCCTTGTAATACTTAGATATCCCAAACAGAGAATTAATACTAAAGCTAGAAACTATGAATTGGAGTAGGAAGTTTTATTTCAGAGTGCAAGATGCCTGAGAAAGTCAGAATGGAAGATGAAGCAATTATATCTAGGCTTTGGAAAGGAAGGTTTCCATGGGTGTGCTTATAGCTGTGTTATTTTCCAGCTTCAGGGTCAGTGGTCCAGCATCCAGCTGGGGCTCACTCAATCTTGGTTTGAGTTTAAATGAGTAAAGCTGTATATGGGAGGTAGCAGGGGAGGGGGGCAGGGCTTCGTTACACTAGAGAATGACTTGGCCACCTGCCCACATGTCTCTCTATCAGAACTGCTTACCAGCTCCCTCTTAGTGCACACACAGATGCACACATACTTGCCCATGCTTTTCAATATATTTATAATATCCAGACGTTTTGCACTCAGAACATGGGAGGAAGTTCTGCAAAACCATCCAATCACATAACTTGATGCTTTAAACATTCTAATGTAAGAACTGGATAGAAAGGATGCTTAGAAATTCCTTGGAATAAAATAAAGCTGGAAGCTTTATTTCGTGTTTTCTGAAATAACATAAAATACTATGGTAATAACTTTGCTGCCAGCAGCTGAATAAAAAGCTTGCAATTACAGCACAAGGAAACCCTGACTGTGCAGTATAAAACCGTGATAATTACATCTGTCATATTTGTAGTTAGTACTCATTAAATTTCAGAGAAATCATCCAGTAGTAAATAATGTGCAATCTTTGCTTTTAAATCAGAGGTCATGAAAATAAATGGGAATTCTGTTTTTTTTTCCTAGGGTGTTGGAGAGGGAAAGGACACCAACTACTTTAAAAAATAAACACTACCCCTCAGTTTGCTTGCTGTTGAAGCAGCCAGACTGAGAATGTGAATAGCATGACTTTTTTTTCAAGCACAGCATACTTTGTTTTAATATTGAGATACATCCTGAGGATTATCATGTCAATATAGCTAAAATATACTATAATCATATGCAGAGGGTATATTTCCAGAGTGTATGAATTAATGGCATCACTTACCCCCGTATTTAAAAATAGAAATGAAAATAATTGATCTTTATTGTGAATTGTAAGAAAAATGGTTTTCTCTCTCTAATTCCTCTCTTCTAAATTCCTTCCTTTAAGAACCTTAATGAAATGAAATAAACTTTTTTTTTTTCTATTTTCTATGTCCCTTTTATTTTAAATGAAAGAATGCAGGTTCTGGTAACATTTCCTTTATATCCTGTATGATTGTATTATGTTTTAGGTTTAGTTTTACTTTTAGAGGGCTAAAACCATGTGTGATATATAGTAACTTGAACATGGAACCAAGACTACATCTGGGATTGCCAGTTATGCTGACCAGGGTTAATTTGAAAAATAGCCTTTATGAATTTATGTAAATTACACAGAGAACATTCTTGGAATAAATATATGTACTTTAAGTTAGTATAAATGGGAAAACTTACACACATACATGCACATGTATAACTAGTGTTTTGCTACAGAATTGTCCAAAACTAAATAATTAAATGGAAGAAGACTGAATCTAAGAGCAGTATAGTAACTAGAGAAGGGAAACAAAGGTCCTAAAGTGGTATGAAAGTGGTTTGAATCGAGTTGAACGGTAAAGAAAGGACATGTTTGTTTGGATAGAGTATATTTTTTGCATTAAATTCTATCATTTGTTTATTTATTTAAATAATTTATACGACCACCCATCTCACAGCAGAAACTCTGGGTGATGTAGAATGACTAAAAGCCAACAGTTACAAACAATAGCCCATGACGCTCAAGGTAGATAATAACACATTCCAATCACAAGACTACATCAACGACACTCATGAAGCATCCACAGTATGTTGTTTGACCTTTTCTTGTTTTCCTTTTAATGCTGATTATTTTGTTTAAAAAAAATAGTTTTTTTCAGGGCGCATAAATATTCATGAAGTGTGTGTTAAAACAGAAGGGTAAAATAACACTGTGTCTATAAATAAGAATCTGAATTTATCACTCCAGCATTAACTTGTGGGCAACATAAACATGCAGTAAGAATTAACATCAGAATTTTAAAAATTCAAATATAATTTTCTATAATGTATTGATATCCAATATGGCATCTATTTTTAAATCAGTTTAGGTCAGTTTTAAATAGGGGCCAAAGGAACTAATGTAACTTGGTATTAAAACATCTTAGATTTATAGATGCTTCAGTATATCCTTAAACATAACACTCAGAATTATGTTATATTGCAGAGATAGCTAAAATTAACATTTTAATTGTGCTTTGCTTCAAATGATCCTTGATAATATTTATCAGGTAAAATAATGGAAACACTAACTGCACATTAGCACTCTTTGTGCCACAGTGATAAATGAGAATTTTGTGAGGGCAAACAATATATCATTTTTCTACTGTAACTATTTGGATTCAGCCAACTTTATTTTATATTGCCTGAGAATCCTATATTTTGCAAGCTGGAAAATGATAGTTCTAATGAGCCAATCGATTATTGTATTGCTGTATTGCTTGTATTGCTGGATACAATACAAATTGTACTGCTGGATAGCTTACAATTTATTATTGAAAAGTTACAGTACAGTTGCATTCTAGTGACTGCTGTGTACCAAATGCAAGGGCTTTCTGCAGTGAAGTCAAATTTCAAATTCTTGTACTGAACCTTAACATCCTGGCTGCACACTGTAATGGAGGGACAGCTTCTACCTGTCTCTTGTAGCAATGGAACAGTCTGTTTTCAGGCTTTTTGGTTCTGACCTTGTAAGAACTGGCACTCACAGGTAGAGTATACAATTCATCTCATAACTGTACTCATACAAGCATTTTTATTGTTTCTGTGCTTCAAGTTCCAAATGCCTTTAGGGACTGCTTATAAACTGACTCTTAAGCAGCCAAAACATATATATGAAGTATTCCTTAGTTAATATTTCCAGATGGGTTGTATCAGTTTATTTTCATTTGAGGAAAATGACATCACTGGTGTTAACTTCCTATAGAAGCTACAGTGGTTCAAAAGTTTTGGCTGAATGTGTATTAGTTTAGTTGTGTCTTTCTTTGCTCCAATACTGATGTCCGACTTTGGCCTTCATCAGTGCTGCTGCTCCCCTTCTCTGATTTTTTTTTCCTTATCCAGTCTAGAATGATTCATACATGTGAATGCTACAACTGATTAACAAAAGTGCTTTGGATTTTGTGTGCAATTTTGTATTCTACCTGTTTATGCAGGGGACCAGAACTACATATATAGATTGCCTTCATGGTTAAAGAATTCCATTATTCTGCATTATTTTACTATTTTGAGCATTACATTGACATAATCTATTCAGATATTAATAACAAAGCATGTGTGAAGGCTTTATTCTCATCTGTCCTGTGAAGAAATCACACCGAATGGGAAGGCAAAGTTTGTACCTGCCTTTAGCTCATTCTTTCTGCAGTTGAATGAATAAAGAGAATTGAGGATAAAACTATCTATTCCTCTCAGTACTAGTTGCTGACAAATATGAGCAAAAATGCTGATATGCTCATGTTCTATTCTCAGAGGCTTTTGATTGGCCATTGTGGGAATAATTGGTTGGCTTTAATATAGCTATTTGCTCTGGTTCAGCATGGCTCATATAGTCTTCATGTCAGTGTGGTACAGTCAGGGCAGAATATAGTACCACCCCATTTATAATTTTCCAGATCATGAGTAAACACTAAGAGGCAACTCACGGTAGATTAGAAAGTAGTGTATCAACTTATTTTCATGAAATCTGTTCATTGTTACTTTTTGTTCCTGCTTTCTTCCTATTAGTTGCAGATCCTTATCCTAAACCTTTTGAAATCTTTCCCAATTTTATTTGATTAATGTCCGCCTCCTTGCCCTGATATCTCCTAGTTATGATCCTGTTAATGGATTCTTTCTTAGCCCTTGTCCAACAGACTAATTTTCTTCAACTATCCCATTGCAAGTAGAAATGCTAGGCTAGAAATGCATATACTCATTTTTTTTTAATGGACCAGCAGGGCTTACAGCAGCCTGTAGCAAAGTAAGAGTATGCATTTTAACAATAATTAGTCCTAAACCAGTCAAGGTTGAACAGTTTTGCTAAATTTGCCAAGCATGCAATATCTCTTTTTGCTACTATTATACATGTAAAAGTCATGGGAACTGAAATAGCTCAATAGGACTAGACTAGAAGGATCTGAAGTAAAATTTTAGAACCCTTCAGTTCCCAATTCCTTCTTGAAATGGTAAAATAAGCAAGTCAATAGGACAGTGCATTATTTTAATCAGGGCAGGAAACTTCAAACTCACGTATTTCTCAGAACATTTTAGGTTTTTTGTTTTGTTTTGTTTTTAGGGATTCCACAGAGAGATCTTGCATCTAATATGTAGCTTGGATCTTAAAATTACTTAGTTGACTGCTTTAATTTTTATTTTGCAAAGATTCCATTGGTTTATTAGATATTTTCATCTGTTTTAGTATTAAGTTTAGTTGTATTTTGGGAATGTAATAAGCTCAGTTGTTCAGCAAGATCTAGTGCTCTTGTAACTACAAGCAGAATATTGGCCGTGCTCCTGTATGTGTATACGTATTAATTCTTTTTAAGAGTTACTATCAATGGTTTTTTGTTGCTTTTATTGTGGTTAAATTCCCATCGGCTGATCTTGTCCTTATTAGGAGAATGGGGCCAGAGATTTAGGGCCTGAAAACACACCCATCAGTTTGAAAACACTCATTGTAACCACCTAAAATCCTATTTACTCTTCATGGCTTTGTTTCAGAGGATTCCTTTTTCTTTTTTCTTTTTTGCTCAGCCACTCTTTAAAGCAGATATAATAATTAAACTCTTTAAACAGAACTTCCTCTATTGCAGGTTAGAAGCCTATATTTTAAACAAATGAACTAAGCAGAAAAGGCTAGGATTGAGGTTTTTTTCTTCAATTCTGCTTTGTTTTTATGTGCTTGTGCCCTTGAGTGCTATGACGGAAATAAAAGAAATACTTAAATGTGCCCTGCATTCCTAATGCTCAATACTGAAAAATGTTTGAAGTGGCTTCCACGTTGCTATGAGACTAACAAACCCTTGAGTAAATGCATTTTGCCAGCAAATCCTCCTTAAATGATCTCATACTGCAAATTTAGAACATAGATTGTTAATTGTTGGGTATCTTAATATTAGACTAGTAGCACTAATTTGTTTAGGAAAAGTGCTCCTTTAATAAAGGAAGAAATACAATGCTTTTGCTTTCTTCAAATAATAGCAGAAATGCTTTCCTAGTTAATTTAGTTCACAAATATAATCCAGAATATCAGAATTTAGTTTTCTCTTCTGAAATAGAATTCTGTGCTATTAGTTTTCTCTTGTTGAACACTTTTAATTAGGTTCTCCCCCTCCCCCCCTTTCTTCACAGATGGATCATGATCCTAGAAACCCTGCATATATAGCTGCTCAGGGTGCATTACCTTCTACTGTCACAGACTTCTGGCAGGTAAATGTTGCCACTAATTGAATTTCTTTGCAAATTCAATTAATAAATTAGTAATAAATGTGAACTTTGCATTTAAACCACGTTGAATGTTCATAATAATACTGTGATGTGAAAATCCAACAGAATAACAACAGAAAGTAGCTAGTGTGTATATGTAATTATGTGTTTATTTACATGGACTTACGCACCCTCCCTGTTCATAATCAAGTTTTTTCTAAAAACCAATGAGGAATTTCATTAAGTATGTGACTGAATCATTAGAATTATTAGTTGGCCTTTTGAAGCAAAGCTAGCCACAGGCATCTGAAGTAAATAGAAGAATATTTGAATTGTGATTTGAGACATCTGAACCTAGCACGAGTGATAGAAGAAAGTCAGAAAAATGGACACAACGGGATACATGACGAAAAGCTTTGCTCAAAATTATATTTAGTTTTATTCTTATGAAAAAATAGGGAGATACTGGTAGTCCTTGCTTAACAACAGTAATTGGGGCCAGCAACTCCATTGCTAAGCAACGCTGTCATAAAGCGTGACATCACATGACCATGCTGACTTACAACAGCAGTTGCAGCAGTTCTGGTTGCCATAATTAAGCAAATTCTGCAACGTTGTTAAGCACGATGTTGTGTGGTCGCCATTTTTGACCTCCTGCCAGCTTCTTCATTGACTTTGTTTGTCGGAAGCTGGCAGTGATGTTGCAAATGGCAGTGACATGACCACAGGGTACTGCAACCGTTGTAATTTTGAGCTGGTTGCCAAGCACCTGAATTGCAATCATGTGACTGCAGGGACACTGGGACAGCCACAATTATGAGGACTGGTTGTAAGTCCTCTTGTTTAGCACCATTGTAACTTCGAACGGTCACTGAACAAGTGAACGTTAAACAAGGACTGCCTGTATACACAAGATGAGGAATTAGGACTTGGAAGCTTTGGAGGGACTAATGACAATGCTAAGAAGTGGCATGCTTCACATACTCTGGATTGCTTCAATTATAGCACCAAATTGCAATTCAAAGATATACGAAGAAAGGCTGTGCTTTGCACATCCTTCTTTCTCTTACCACATCTTAATCTTTTATAAATCATAGTTTGATATAGCAGCCAAACTGTACAAGCTGTTGTTTGAGTGTCGGTAGTTGCCCCCAGGCTAGAACTACAATCCCAGTTCAGATGGCCTAGCACACTGGAAATAAAAGGATAACTTGTTTGGGAGGTTGCATAATTACTTAAATTATTCAACTTGTATCCTATGTTGGGATAGGGTTAGGGTCAACTACATGGTGAAGTTCAGTTAGCAGGAAAAGATGTACTTTCTTCTCATTTCTTGTCCTTTCTAGCTACTATAAAAATAAGTTTTCAGCATTCAGATAGTCTCCTGGTTAATTATTATGAATAGCTGCATCCTCAGAAATTGTCTGCTTTCATTATTCTAGCGAAAGTGGTGTCGTGCACAAGCTCTGTCCCTATTGGGCATGCATGCAACACTGCAGCACTTATACAAAAAGGGTGGGGCTTGTATCATGAAGCTGCTAGCATCAGTGTGACCCTTCTTATCCCCCCACCCCACAATCATCCCTGTTTATGAGGTTGGGGTTGGCTGCATTATGGGAGTTTTCACATAGTCATAATCTCAGAAGATACATGAATGTAACTTTTCCTGGGTATAATCCTGAGAACTAAGATAAAGAGATTTGTCATCAAATGCAAAGACATTTTGATATGCAGACTAATGTTCTATATTATATATGGCTGAATTCTAAATTCTACAGTCTGTGATTGCTCAGAATCAAACCAAATCTTTCTACTAGCAAATTGGGAGAGTTGAATAGAGTTTTAAATTATAAGTTCTTTATTTATTTTTAGACAAGTTGATAATATATTGCCTTTGATTCAAGAACACAGAATTTTAAAGTAAGGGAAGGGAAGCCTGTGTTCCTCAAATTTTCATTGACCTTCATCAACCGTGAACATTATGTGTGCTGGCTGAGGTGATGGGTGCTTGAATTCAGGAAGGAACCAGAATGGAACATCTTGCACTTTCCTTGATTTAAAGTTAAATTTAAGTACGTTTTTGCACAAAAGAAACCCAGGAAAAGTGGTTCCTAGCAATTAAATATCTCAAGGAGGGGGATATGCACGCTTGATACATTCCTTCAGCTAGCCATGAGTAGTTGTAGAGCTGTTAAGGCAGGACATCTAGGAAGAGTGCTCTGCTTCACATCTTCCCTTCTAAGTTTCCCCAGGCCAAGCAGGATGAGTCATTGAGTTGGATGTCCACAGAAGAGATTCATAGTCAATGGTATATTTTCTAATTCCCACAGCTGAACATATATAGTGGTCTGACTGGCTTTTTATTTTACTGGGAAAAAATGGGAAAGGCCTCTCCCTTTCTGTGTACTTATTCTTGAGTAACTTTTATCAGAGACAGCCGGAGAGTGAATACCTTTGACATCTGCATGTGGAGTCTGATATGCAGTAAGTCGGAAATCTACAGAATGGAAGTAGGCAATAGGAAGCATTATTTTGTTTTTGGGACAGTGAAAATATGAGAATTGCTTGCTATTTTGTTCATTTTAAAAACTAATTTCAAACAACTTTAACAGCTTTCACAGACTTTCACTTCTATAATTGTTCAGTTCTTTTTTCTTTTTTTTCCCATTTTACCTCTTCTGTACTATGTATTCCAGCTAGTCTAGGGGAAGCAAAGGATTAAATTCTGCTTTTGTGTTTCGCTGCATAGTTTTCCCTCCTCCCCAATGCTTTGATTTGTAGCCAGAATTAATTTGTGTGCCTTAGTTTCCCTTTTGGCCTAAAAAGTTGCTCTTGTAGAGCAATGAAATGTGACTTACATATTTCTGTTTTTATCCCCCATTCTTTGATTTGTACTCAATATCTAGTTGACTATACCTACTGTTAAGCCAGTTGCCATTGCAAACAGTGTTAATACAAGGCTGTAGTCCTAAACACATTACGTTAACTCAGCTCTATTTACTAAACTCTTTAGAATTATGTTACAAACGTGTTTAAAATGAAAAGTTAAATGAGTGCTTAAAATTTAGTTTTAAAACAATCTATTAAATTCAGAATGGACAGTATTGCTTAGCTTGAGCAGATAATGTGCACGTGCATATTCCAGTGATGACTATGCTATGTAGCTTAGTCAATAACCTAAACCAGCCTTCTCCAGGATGTTTTGGATTACAATCATTCTTGATCATTGCTGGCTGATAGGAATATAATTCAAAGCCCCAGAGGGCCCCACATCTGCAAAGTCTTTTTTAACAAAAGGCTGCAACCTGCAGCTGAGCCAGACATGTCATCAAGTAGCAAAATGTTTGCAAAGCATTTAAAATAGATGCTTCGTAACTTGGATTAGAATGAAGGTACACCATTAAAGTAGCCCCATCTTTTGCAAGGCTGACACAGCTACTTTCAAAGACGTCACTAGTTGTCTTTGTAGCTATGTGCATGCACAGGACCGTCAGCGAAGCAAAGTGGCTGTGCATAAAGCTGTCAAGATGCTGAAGGTTATGAGTTGCATACGCTGTGTGATACTCTTTACTTCATCTAATTAGAAATACAAGATACATTGTAGGCATTACTTCTCTGGGCTAAATGAAAATGAAGGAAACAATACATGTCTTTTTATATTCTTTGGAAAATTTAAAGTAGCCTTAAAGTAAATGTTAAGGTAGCCTTAATTTCTATAGCTGCTAAACAAAAATCAATGTTCATCACCATTTATTTGTGTATACCATAATATTTGTTTGCCTTGGTTTCATTTGAACATTTATCTAATGTGATATTTCATGGTCACAGATTGAGCCCATATTTATTTCTGTGGAGTAACAAAGTACAAATAAATGCACTAAGCCTAACTCTGGGGAGCATTCAATTCTTTGTTTAGTGATGTTATGTATCTCTCCAAGGATTTTATGCCAAAAGGGTATAGCTTTATCACATGACCACCACAAATTTAAAAAATGACCTTTTTTTTTACAACCTCTCCAACATTTGGAACAATAATTTTTATATATATATGTGCCAATCTAATGGAAGTCAGGTGCCAGTGATGTATAATCTTCCACTGCAGTTCTTGCACTGAAGCTGAAGTGAATCCATCCGAATTCCGTAATTTCTGCCAATTTATCTCTTGTATGGGATTGCCGAGATCAGCATCCCAAACTTCCTTTAAGCCATATGGTGGATCTCCTATTTCTAATTGCAATCATAGACTATTAATTTTTGAGATTGTTCCTTTTGGTTGTTGTAAATTGTGAAGTATTAAATTCTTGAAACTGGTATAAGGCCGTGTTGCTGAAGCTAGAAATATTATATTGCCCAAAAGAGATTTGAGTTGATACCAAAAGAGCCATGGTCATTTATTCAGTCACCTGAATGCTTGACTTTGAATATCTAGAATATTATGTAAAATTATATTTCTCTCTGTTCTTTGATTATCTGAACATGTTGAAAAACTCAGACATTTATTAGGTATGAAGTTCAAATTTAAGTTAGAAAAATTATATTCTAGGCTGATTAAATATAAAATTGTGCAACATCAGTAATTGCCTATATTACTTTAACATTCTAAAGCAATAAATGGGTTATGGCAAAGCAGATCTTTAGGCATACAACTCACAAACACCAGGTAGCATTATCCTCTTTTACTAACAAGAGCTTATGGTAATAAAGGCATCTTTCCAAAAGTGCTTCAACCATGTGGCAAGTTCCCCTTGACTGACAGACACTGCCTGTGTATTCTGTGCCTGGGAGAGGATCACATTGTTGATATTTATCCACACCGCCCTGTTTAAACAACAAGCAAACTGTTCCTCACTCTAGGCCTACAGCCTTATGTGGAGTGAGCATTTTTGGCTACAAGCCCTTCACCTTCAACATCAGCCCTGGCAATAGTTCTAATCAGTGTGACTCAGATTCTGAACTCATTGGAGAACATCGCATTTATCCAGGAGTCAAGTTTGCAAACCATAGTTCGGGCTCTAATCCTGTTAACATCTGCTGAGGCCAATTTACTCCTTTCATCTTTATATCACTGTGATAGTTAACTTGAAGGATCTCTTCTTAAATATCGTACATCAGAGTCAAATAAGCAACCCCCACATGCATTCAGGATTCTGTCATACTAAAATGATTAATTTTTTTCTATATATGGAGGAAGACTAAGATGCAGTGCCATTTTCAGATAAATAATTCCAGAGGTATAATAAGGCAGGTTATATATCTTGTTCCTGGATTGGATTCATTTTTTTAAGGGATACAAGAAAAAAGTTACTGAGTGTGATTGGTAGGATCTTAAATATAATGTTTAATGTTCTTGCCCTAGGAAATGAATGCATGTTAGACTGCTTCAGATAATGTTATCCAGAAGGATTGTAATTTTTTCTGCTTATGTTACAGACCTCTCAAAGTGTTATATTATAAATGTAATAAATAAAACCTCTAAATTACCAGTAGCTAACAAAGAATCAAATGGGGTCATTTGCATCAGTGAAAGAAATACATACAGCTGGAAAACTTGTGTACCCAAATACTAGCTCAAAGGAGATAATTCTGTTTTAAGCTTGGGAGAATTATGGGTATTAAAGTGTTAAATGTAGTTGCAGTGGAACTCAGAGAATTCACTGCATTGCTAACTTTGAGTGTCAGGTGCTTCATAAAATAACATGTAAGAAATATTACACTCCAGGGTAACTTCAAAATTGTTTGTTTAAATTAACTTCATTTGGATTTATGCTCGAAGGAAATTTTAAGAGATTTGAGGCAGCTTCTCTAATGAAATGTTACATTTTTTAGCCAATAAGAAGGGTTGCCAAACTGTAAGAATTCCTTTTCCTTTCTATGAATAAGTAGGCTTGCATAATGTTACACTTGGGTGACACAAGCAACTGCTGGATGATTAGTTTATGACCTAGATCATTGTGTTTTTATTGCACTCATAAAAACCATGTTTCTCCTCATTTTTGTAATGGCTTCATTGAGCTGCTGTATCTTCTAAAGGCACATTAAATTGTCATGTGATGGAAAAAACAACTAGTCTGTCCAATCTTTTGTATGTGCACGTGTGTGTTTAGCATTAATAGCTTAAAAATAAAATATATAGTTTAGAATTCTTTGAAGTGTGTAAATTAATGGAACTGGGTGTAGTTTTTAAATTTTTTAGTGTTCCATTTTTGTGCAATTAATATTGGTGATGAAGGCAGAAAGCTGATTCTTATACAGCATTTACAGCTGTACGTGTAACATATTTATTTATCATATTTATATAGCTGCCCATCTCACAGAAAAGCAACTCTAGGCGGTGCACAATAAAAACAATAGTAAAATCAAAATATTAAAACAAGTACAATTAAAAAGACAGCAATATTATTAATAACAAGATAGTAGAGAAAAATTGGGGCTAAAAACAGTGCAGCCATCTCATTAGATTACCATTTCCTTGAGCCTGCTGACACAGCCATATTTTGAGGGACTTCTGGAAGGATATCAAGGATGGGGCCAATCTCACCTCAGGTGGGATGATGTTCCACAGGGCGGGCACCATGGCAGAAAAGGCCCATCTCCTATGTCCTGCCAGATGAAATTCTTTCAGAGACAGGAACCACAGCATACCTCTTCTGCCAGAACTGATGGGATGGGCAGATGTAATCAGGTTGAGGCGGTCCCTCAAATAACCCAGCCCCATGCCATGAAGGGCTTTAAAGGTCAAAAACAGCACCTTGAATTGGACTCAGAAGGAAACTGGCAACCAATGCAGCTCACAGAGCAGAGGTGTAACATGTGCCGTTCTAGGAGCACACGTAACTGCCTGTGCTGTTGCATTTTGCACCAGCTGAAACTTCCGGATACTCTTCAAGGACAGTCCCATGTAGACCTCATTACAGTAGTCTATCCAGGAGGTGACCAGGGCATGAGCGACTGTGAGCAGAGCCTCCTGGTCTAGGAACAGGAGTAACTGACGCACAACACAAAGCTGTGCAAAAGTCCTCCTATAGCCATGATTGCCACCTGCTCCTTCAGCAGGAGTCACCAGTTTAGGAGGACCCCCAGGTTGCATACCGGGTCTTATTTAGGGCAACACACCCTATCCAGTATCAAAGTTGGCATAATCCCTGAACCGGAGGGCCCCAAACCCAGAGCCATTCAGTCTTGCCAGGGATCAGCTGAAGCCTGTTGTTCCCCATCCAGGCCTCCACAGCCTCCTGGCACCAGGATAGGACATCAACAGCATCACTTAATTTGCCAGGGGCAGAAAGGTATAGTAGGGTATCATCAGCGTACTGATGATACGTCACCCCATAGCAGTGAATGATCTCACCCAGTGGCTTCATGTAGATGTTAAATAGGAGTGGAAAGAGCATCAAACCCTCTGGGACCCCACAAAGTAGGGGCTGAAGGCAGGATCTCTCCCCTCCAATCACCACCAACTGGAATCAACCCCAGAGAAAGGAAGAGAACCAGCACAATACAGTGCCACCCACTCCCAATCCCCAGAGTCAATTCAGAAGGATACCAGGGCCAGTGGTATTGAAGGCTGCTGAGAGGTCAAGCAGAGCAAAGATGGATGCACAAGCTCCATCCTGCTTCCACCAAAGAGCATCCAAAAATATGACCAATGCTGTTTCCGTCCCATACCCAGGTTTGAATCCTGACTGAAAGGGGTCCAGATAATCTGCTTCATACAAAGTCCTCTGAAGCTGCTATGCTTCTCAATCCCTTTTTCCAAAAAGGGGAGGTTAGATACTGTGATGGTTTCTTGAGGAGGGGGTGGACCAGTGCTTAAGGGGCAGAGGAGCAACCTCCTCATTCAAAGAAATACCACCACTAGAACCCATCCACATGATACCTCCCTGACAGCTTTAGATAGCAAGGAGGGGCATGGATCTAAAGAGCATATGGCCGAGCTCACAGTCATAAGGATCCTGTCCGCTTTCTCAGGCACAACAGGTTCAAACCATTCCCATATAACAGGGCAAGACTCTGCCCTGGGCATCTCCCCAAGACCTGCAAAAATTATAAATACTCATTGGCTGGATTCATTGAGTCAGTGGTGGAGGCGTGTTGTGTGAACCCATTAAACAAGAGGAGGGGGACAGTTTTAATCTAAATTTGTGTTGGGGCAATTAAGTTCCCAGTCACCTGGGTTGTATGAACCCCAAATCCTAATCAGTGGGTAATACTCAAATCCACTCCTCAGACCTCTAAAGAAAAGAGATGGAGTTGTAGATGAAAACTGAAGTGCTCCATTATGAAACTCACAGTGAAGCAACCATAAGATGCTGTTCTCAAATATTGATCGGTTGCATTGCCTAAGCCACACTCACTGTTGCTTCCCTGGCCAAGGAGAAAGAAGCAGCCGTGAAGGGGGTCAAAACAGCAAATATGGTGGTCATAGTGTCCCAATCAAAACCCCACCCCTTTATATGTATCAGTATCAATGCATGTATATAGAAAGAGTAGGGTTCTCGTCACATTGCCATGACCACCTTCATGCCCGTTTTGATATACACACATGCACACATTGTGGATGGGAGGATGTCATGACATAATGAAGCCTGATCCATACTTTCCTGATGCAAGGACTTCTGGGAGGCAGGACTGATGGAAGTGGGAACAGATTCTGTATATCCCCAAAGTCCTCGGGATTGTGTGCTGCCAGATTCAGTGGCATGGAGCTATGATCAGTGCCTGACTGGGTTAGCATGTTGGGTAAGCATAGCCAAAAATTTCAGTAGAATTGGAAAATCTCTTGCAGAGCTGAGGATAGACACAATAAGTTGCAAAAAAGAAAAAAAAAGGAAATATTAATTTCAAGCGTTGTGTTTGTATGTTTTGTCTTTGCTTAATGCTATCAAGTATTTTAAAGAAAATATTGTTTAAAATGTCCTGTAAATAAATACAATGAAATCAAGATAAACATAAATCTGCATGGCACAAAAAGGAAACTTTTAATTGAATATAACCTCTCTGTGCTGTTTATCTAAATACCCCATTTTTCTTGTTTACTCTATTTACATCTCAATGCAATTGCTTATAAACATTTCTGTGAAATAAATGTAACCCTTTGCACAAGGATCAGTTTCCTTTTCATGAGGTAATTTTATATGCTAATAAAAAGACAATCAAAACTGCATGCAAATATAGCATCTAAGTATGCCATAATAATGAAGAGTTTAATGATTACACAGATCCTTAAGAATTCAGTGGAGGGTTTTTGTTCAACAACTGTCTGGATATACTATCCTGACTTATTTTAGTGCTCCTCTAAATAACATCCTGCAAACCTTTAACTGTCTTAGATTCTTTTTTTTTTCCACTTTAATCTAGCAGAATAATTAAATTGTTGAAATTTCACTGTTCTCATATATTGGTAATAGCTATGTATTTTGAGAGGATATATAAACTAGGAAGTTTGCATTATCTTTTATATGCTATTATTTTATCTGTCTAAACAAATCCAGTAAAACCTGTTGCTTCTTTGCTTAAGAGTAGACTTGCTGCTTTCTGATAGCATGATTTAGGCTCATTTTTGGGAGGAGAAGCAATGTGAATATTCTTAATCTTATTAAGCTGTTGTGTTACTGAACATGCAAGCAGCATTTCTGTTGGACTTACTATGGCAGAAATTGCTACTGTCTTATTAACCACAACATATGCATATTAGTTTTTCATACAGTAAACAAATATGATGCAGCAGACCTATTAAATCAGTATCTAGTGTGTTTTTTTCTAAATTAGAACTGTAAATGTGAAAAAGGACTGAACATAATTTGAAAGATAAGCATTAAATCTATTTTAGAAGTATTTGTAGAAATTCTTTGGAGATTCTTTAATATTTCATGTGAACATACAAGATACGATTTCAGTTTATTCAAAGATTTGGAAGCAGCTGCATGGAAAAATGTCTAATGAAAATGAAATACGTTTCCTGTGAATGAAATAAATTTCAATTGTGTTTCTGAGTGCAGTAATTATACATGTCATGTGGTAATTAGGCAGTCATAGCGCGGCCATGGTGTCTTTCTTTGTCTGCAGATGGTCTGGGAAAACGGCTGTGTTGTTATTGTCATGCTGACACCCCTTGCCGAAAATGGAGTCAAACAGTGCTACCACTACTGGCCAGATGAAGGGTCAAATCTCTACCATATCTATGAGGTACTTAAACAAAATATCTGCTTGTAAACCTGACAGTAAGTGTGCGGTTTGGTTTCATACAGAGGAAAATATTGCTTAATGGGATTTGACCTGCAAACTGAGCTGAGGTCTGCCATAAAATGCAGTCCTGCGATTTTTGAATCATTTCAGCTTCATTGAAAATTCTATGCTTGATAGCATGATTAGCAGAAAAGCAGTTTGGTGCAGATTTTAAGTAAGTATACAGCCAAAGAATTTTCAGAATTTGCTTTTTCTTCCTAAGTTTTTAAAATACAAATAAGAAGGGAATTAATATTCATAATAGCATTGTACTTACAAATATTTAACAACTACAGTAGATTCCACAATTTATTTCAAAATCTCTACTTATTCTTTTGGTAATTAAACTAATTTTTATTTTACTTTTTTTTCCCAAAGTCAAACCTATGCACACACACACACACACTTATGTACACACACACACACACACACACACACACACACACACAACTGTGATGCCCCAAAGAAGAGATTGCTTTGATGTAGTTATAGCAACATCCTTTGCAAAGCAAGTTGGAGCAGATTTTTGCTACCAGGACTCATAACCATTCTACATGAGCTAAACATGCTGTCTAGTTTTGTCGCTAGACTGTGATGAGTATAAATTCTAAAGGAATATGCAGCACTTTACAACTTCATAATCACCAAGTGTGTTGGTCTATAACCAACATCGTCCCTAGCCAGCAAAGAAGGCTGCAGATTTTGTTCCCTGTACAGCAAATTATTACTACTGTATATAATATACTACAGAATGTTAGTTCTTATTTTGTTTGATTATGTTGCAAAGAATGCTAGATAAATAATGGACAAATTCTAGCAATTTCACATACATAAGTCAAATTGCCCTAGCTATTGAACATGACAGTATTTCCTCTTACCCCACTTTGCCCCAGCTAGCATAATCTTTACATATGGGGAAGAAGCAAAGTCATTGCTGTGTCTTACATTGCTGAAATGTCAATTAGGGGAGAAAAAACAGGAATTTATCTAGAATTGGTAGTACATATCTATTTCTATTTATACTTGTACAAGGTTTTCAGTGAGCTTCAGTTTACAGTTTAGGCAACTCTTCTGTCCCTCTCAGCTTTATCTATTTACTAGATGAGGAAGGTAGTCTATATCTTTTTTGCTTCTTCCACATATCAAATTTTATATGTGTAGAAAGAATTCTACATCAAGGCCTTATATTTTGCCAGTGTTAAGCAGGATTAAGAAATAAAAATGTGTCATTACAACAGACTGACTTACTGACATCATTGAGGAAGATTCCCTTACAGATAGTCCTCTGTTAACAACCACTCATTCAGTGACCATTCAAAGTTACAACAGTGCTGAATGAGTGGCACTTACGACTGATCAACGTTCCAGCCGTCCCAGCAACCCCATGGTCATGTGATTGCGATCTGGGCACTTGGGAACTGGGGTGCACTTATGCCAGCAAGAAGTTCGAGGAAGTCCTTGTTTAACAACCTGTGAACCTCACTTAACAACAGCAGTGGGGACTGCCGGGATTGCCATTGCTAAGCAATATGGTCACATGACATCACACTTTACAACTGCATTGCTTAGCGATGAAAATTCCAGTCCCAATTACTGTTGTTAACCGAGGACTACCTGTACTGTAGCCAATTTTAGATACTGTATTACAACATACAACAGAGCCTAACTTCTGCTTAACCTTTTTTGCATATGGTATAATCCACAATAGTGCCTCAGTAGTATTTGCAAAACAGTAATATTTATTTTTGCAAGGACATATGAAGCTTTGTATTAGGAATGTGTAAACTGTGATGCTAAGTTTGACTACTGGTTCATTCCATTATTAGAGTAAATAATGGAATGAACCAATAGTCAAACTTAGAATCACAGTTTACACATTCCTAATATAAAAATTGATAGCAATTTTTTAAAGCTTCAAGATGTTTAGAATTAAAGCTAGGCTCTCTTACATATACAAATATTTGTCTTACCATTGAGCATTACTCCAGCAGAAATATTTGTGGATGGAATAAAAACTCTTTTTAATAGGTGTAACAGGCTATTCAGCAAATAACTTGGGCCTTATTACTTCTCCAGGACCAAAATGATACATCCATGTGTCTCATTTTAAAAAGTTTGTCATACAGTTTTACATTTGATTTAAGTCAGAACAGTCTAGTTAATTCATTTGTGGATGTCAACTAACATATTATATTTAACATCTCTTTTAACATTTTAATATTATTTATCCCAGATGAGATAGAAGAAATTAAGAGAAAGTAGTTTTCCTAAGCTGCTTAATTAATTAAATAGGAAATAAATCCATTTGCAAGCCCAAGATTCTCTCCAACATTGTATACATTTTCAGTTTAAAACAACTGGATTCATAATTTGTAGGAAAGATTCTGGTGCTATATATATTGGCAGTAAAGTGGGAAGAGATAATTCTTACATGCCCACTATTTAACATCTGCAGCAACCATCATGTAAAATATATACTAAATATATTTAGCAAAATATATATTCTTTTCATCAGAGCAAATAATCAAATATATTTTTTTATTTTAATCCCCACAAAATCCTTGACACAATCCACTGCCTTTTGAAATGAAACATATTCTCAGTAATGCCCCAATTCAGTTCATGTAAAATCTTAAGTTTTAGTTATATTCTACTGTTGACTCAGTTTGTACTTTTCATGTTACAATAGGTAAATCTGGTCTCTGAGCACATTTGGTGTGAAGATTTCCTTGTAAGAAGTTTTTACTTGAAAAACCTTCAAAGCAATGAAACTCGGACTGTAACCCAATTCCATTACCTTACCTGGCACGATCAGCAAGTTCCTGCATCCACAAGATCCCTTCTGGATTTTCGCAGGTACAGTAGAAATAATTATTGGTTTAATTCCCAAAGTGAAGAATGGTTATAAGGATAATGTACTGCCTGAAAAGAATTTAAGCAGTGTGTGCTAGATGATGAGGCAGATGCAGGTCTGTCATGGACTGTCACACAGATTACAAATTTATTATGATTAGGGAATTTCAATATTTTGGTCTCTCTCCCATACCAAAATATCCCATTTCCTAGTGTTTCACATTGAAAAATGTTGCACAGAGAACGATCCATTTAATATCACAGTCCTAAGACCAGCCATATTTTGAATGTTAACTGCTTCTAAAAGCCGATAGCAGTAGAGTTACAAATGCTGTAGGCATAATCATGCAAATGGCCAGCATTGTCAATATATGTAATTAAATTGCTTATTATGTTTTTAACATCATAATTAATGCACTTGGAAGAAAACTAAGCCAACGATTCCATGTAAGCACAAGGTGTTTCTTTTCGTTAAACAGGCATGTACAACAAGCATATTAGGTGGAGGTGTTTATGAATATCATGCCAGATATACATTGAAGTTACTGTATGTGTTTGCCTTGAGATGAATCTCACTTTTCCTATGGCAATGTCATCTTGTCCTATTTTCTAGGCATTCAGCACTCTTACTTGTATTTAGAATAACCAAAGCACAGCTAAGATGGGCTGGGGTCTAATGGAGGTGCACAAGTTTTTATTCTGAAGCAGAATGACAGGTGAATATTTAAGCATCACCCAGACTTTTATATTTCCAGGCTGAATTTCCATAGATTGGAAAAAAGCCATACACAGGAGATTCCTGTACTAGTCCTCCCAATTTAGCCTCTTTACCAGCCCCCAAGTTAGGTTCAAAGCTCTTGGTGTGCAATGAGCTGGGTGCCAAGCTCCTAGTAAGGCAGAGATACATCATTGATTGTGGCTTTTCTGAGGATTGGGACATTGATTACCTGCTCCCACATATAAAGAGGGTTTTTTAATCACTTAAAGTGTTTTCCTACCCATGTTCTGTTGGCTATTTTATTGACATTTATTTAAACTCTTTTTTATTTATTTTAAAGTGATTGAGAAAATAGGCTTGGACAATGGATTAGTATTTCTTTATATCTGAACAATTTAAGTAGTTTCTGAACCTCCTGTCTGTGCCTAAGCCCTCTCCTTACACTAGGAATCAATTTTATGATACACTGAAATGTTATCTAGCCAAATTCATTAAAAATCCCATAGTGGCTCATTGAAATGTGCAAATTTCAGTACTTTATATTAAAATGTGCAAGTTTCAGTACGTTATATTAAAGTTCTTCCAAATAATGTTAGCATTAAAATAAGTGTATATATAACATATTGAACTAGCACTTTGTAAACTTTATTATGATGTACATCAAAATGCATAGCAATTAATAAAATCAATATGGCTTATAAATGTCCCTCAGAAAGGATTTTATATTACACTTTTCTGTTATGGATAAAGACTATATGTATACAAAGACATAGTACTGATTCTAAACTATGTTAATTTACTTATTTCTTATTTAAATCAATGAGCAAAGTCTTAAGATCATCCCAAAGAAGGTCTGTGTGGTGGCTAAGAGTCACCATTGACTTGATGGCCCAATCAGTCAAAGTCTTAAGAAGCTTTTCAAACTGTTCTAAATAGTGCCTAAACTTGATTGTTAATCTGGATTCAATTCACAGTCTTTGCATTATACATTTCTTGCATTACAGCAGTTGTCTTCTATTGCTGTTTTCCATGTATCCATTTTCCTGTCAACAGACCTTTGCTTAACTGAGTTCAGTTGTCTGTATCTATTGTCTATAAGCAAAATATTAGCCCTAATATATGTGGCTAGAATTGCTTCTTACTGCAGTCTCCAAGGGTAAAATCCACAAGCCTTATTCAAGGTTCTTGTATTCGTAATGAAATTCTAATGGAAATAAAAGCCTGCATTAGTGGCTGGAAGAAATCCATCTGGATTTAAAAGAAAACAAAACACAAATGTAAACTATTAAAATTTTTATGGATATGCATCTTATCAGACAACCAAGTGTATTCTTTCAGCAAGATTGATTTATTTTTATTTTCATTACAAATTATCCACAAGTATTTTGGGATGAGTTCTGTTTTGTTTTTAAATTATAGATCTATTATCTTATAAAGGAGAAAAAAGCTAAAATAATGCTTCATGTGCCAAAAGCAGGGATATTAATATTAATTAACCTTAATTTCTTGTCAATCTTAATTTTCTTTCCATTAATAAAATTGGTTTTATAGTAATAACTTCACAATTTTAATATGTTATTCCACAGTTTTGGAAAAATTAATGCATTACAACAGAACTACAGATTCTTAAATTAATCTTACAAAATGCAGCCCCCCTATTTTTGATGTGATTTGATTTGCCTCCAACCTGTTTATATTTATTTTTAAGTATAATGTATTTGTATATATATACAGATACTTAATATGCACAGCCAACTTTCTAGTACCATAACTCATCACCAAGAAAAATTGGATTTCCAAAATTTGCCTCAGTCTTCTGAAGTATGTATTTGTTTTTTTTATTATTATTATTTTTAATTAAGCAGATTCTGTTGAACTGTGAAAACAACTACTTTGTGCTTCTTTTGTTCCTACTTGTTAGAGAGTATTGTGTTGAGTAGGTGATACTATGTTGAATAGGTGAATTAAAGCTAGGGGATTAAAAGCTCTTCACTATTTGAAATATTGTGCGCTCAGGTATTAACTGATGAATAAAGGAAGATTTTTCTTCCTTCAGTAAGCTTAAAATATCCAGGCAGAATGCAGTGTTTGAAAGGTGAAGCTGCTCCTTCTCAAAATACTGGTCAGTTTTAATGGTTGCAGAATCCTAATTTCATTTTGAACAATAGACTAACCATTTTAACTCTGGACCAGCTTGTTAGTCATGCACTGATAGTATGTAATTAAATATTTCTTGAGCCCAGAGGGAGCACATTTACACTTTAAAGAGACACTGCTAAGCTAAAAGATAATTAGCATCACACATGAGGGCTTTGCTTAAAATATATATTATGCTATCACTGCTTGCTCTGTGTGCAATGGCATTTACTAACACTGCTCACTTTAAAAATGGTCAAATTCTTATTTTGCCAGCTAATTAGCAGTTGCCAGTGTCATTTTTGTGATGTTGCAGCTAGTAATATAAGCCCAGTTGCATAGTCACAAAAGTGATCATTGGAAACTGTGACTCTGCTGCAGGGACATTATGGGAAACCCCTTTTCTGAGCCTCTAACGACCTTTGACCTTTGCTTGCTGATGGTTTGCATGGTGATTTCTTTTCACTCAATGAACCAAGGGTTGGTTTGTATTACTAATCATTCTTTCCTAGTCAATTCTTCCTCTCTCTTTGTGTATGTATGTATATCTTTTATTAAAATAATACTAAATATTCAGAGCTTTACTTATACATTTTACTGGGATCTGGAAGAACTAAATTTGAATGAAATGACACTGCTGTGTATATATCAAAATGTTCCAATCAGTGAAATTCATTTGAAGCCATTATTTTCATGTGCTTTTTGATATATGTCATGATTGAGATATTTGAAAAGATGTCATTATAATTTTAAAACTAAGATACATATAGCCAGTGTTTTGGCAACTTAAGGAGCCAAACAGAATTTTAATGGATAAGCTGAATTATGGGGAATATAAATGTGAAAAAATTATTACTGCCTCAAGCTATCTTCAGAAGTAAGGCTATTCAAGTCTGAGTTGATCAACACTTTACTTTGTTTGCTGCTATAAAGTAGAAAGGAGATATGTAATCTCAAAACATTTGAGGGTGAGGTAGAAACACCAGAGGGTTGTTGCATTCGTTTCTACTTGGAGATATGCATTTCCACACACACATGATGTATTCAACACAAAATTGAAGTGTCACTGAAACAGTCAGCTGACTTTCATTGTGTGCCGAGGATAGCAAGTATAAATGAATTGCCAATTGGAGAATGAAGCCTTTTGTTCTGGTGTCCTGTTTGTAAAACCAAGGCCACGTTCTTTAATCCTAAAGATAACAGTGAAAGTATTGACTAGAGATCGTATATGTATAAAACTTTTTTAAATAGTAGAAAATTTAGATGGTTTACATCTTTGCCTGCTAATAGATCTCATTTCAGTTTGTATTTAGTGTTAGATACAAACTGCTCTTTAGCATGCAATTCAGTTATTTACTCACTTGCATTATTCCATTAGATGAAACACTTTTACATGATAAGCCTTAGGCCCTTTCCACCTGTCTGGCTGAAGCCCATTCTGCACAGTTATCTTCTGCAGCTGAGCTGATTAACTTTTGACTCAGCTCCACTTTGCTTTTAGCACTGCAAAGACAGTTTTACAGAACAAAATGCTGGAGCTGCAGGGCAGGAAATATTCCATTGGTGGGAATTCTCGCCTTCTCCAAGCCCTTTGACTTTTCCCCTCCCTGCTGAAGTTCAGATATGGTTCCTTGCCATCATGTTACTCAGCTTCTTGAATGAAGAAGGGAGATTTTTTTTTTCTTGCTGTGGAAACATGGTGAGGCCAGGACAGAAGAGTAGACCATTGGCTAGGGGCCAATTTTGTACTCCCCCACTGGTCATTTGGAAGAAATGCTGGGAGGCTTATAAGAAATACCGAAAATTGTAAAGACAGCAAAAATGAGGATGCTTACTAGGCAACACGCACATGCTTCTGAGGATTGGGTAGGTAATGTCATTGGCTGTGAGCAACTGCCTTCAGTGCAGGTATCCCACTATCTGGTTTTCCTGCTGGAGCTCACCTAAAGATTTCTCTCTGCTTCTACTTTACAAGGAGGTATGCCAGAGTCCCATTTTTTTTCCTTTTTGGAGGTAACTGTCATCTAATTCTGTATTTAATTTTTTCCAAACTTATGGCCAGAAGTCAGTTTGTAAACGTGTATTTTGGTTTAGCATTTAGTCATAAAATGCTGGTATAAACATGTGAGACAGAAAACACCAAATGCACAAGTTTCTCATCATGCCCTTTGTAATTGCATCTTTTTTCCCCATTTGAATAACTTTTCCTCTTGCAATATTACAAACTGAATTTGGAATTTTTTAATGTGGAATAGAGAATGACTGTGTCAGGAACATTTGATGTTTCACTGAAGGAATTTATTTTACAGTTCTTTGTTTTAAGCCAAAATTGGCTTAATCTTAGTGTGAGAGTCCAAAAATTCCCAGAGCATAATATCTAGTGCAGAGGAATGGTGTCAGGATGTTGTCAGTAGTAAGAATCCAAATGCATTTTGCAAAACAATGAGGTTTTTTTTAAGTTTCAAGTAACAATATTTAAAACATATGGCCTAATTTAAGAATTTATTTCATAATACCATGCTTAGAGAAGCTGCTCTCCATGACCACAATACTACTGTGATTGGAGAAGGTCTTATGACGATTGTGCTTTAAAAAGCAGCATATTAAATCAATAAATGTCTATAGTTGGATTTGTTCTTCTAAATAATATTTTTCATATAAACTCTATTTCTTAAAAATTTAATGTACAGTATATGTTTACAGAAACGTTATATAGGAGATAGCAACTATTCCTGCTTTATAGGAGAGGAATTTATAGATGAGATAGTAATTTGCTCAATAACAACACTGTAGTGTGTGTGTCTATGTGTATGTATATATATGTATATGTGTATTTTCATAAATTCAACCATTCCTGCTTTTCAGGTACACAGAATTGACGTTTGTACACATATTGGATCTACGTTTAGTTACGCTTAGAATACATCTGTTAAAATTAATGGAGCTTAAGTGATCTTGTTTGTTATTATTTCCCTTCTATTAATCTTAAATGTTTGGTCTTTTTGTGGCCTGAATAGAAAACAAAACAAAACAGGGAGAAGGAATCATGTAGCTACTGTATTTCTGAGTTAATATAAAAACATTTTCTTACAGTGAACTTTGGATTTGTAGGGTCATGTATTCTAACCCAAAGTCTTGTCTCAGTGTTTCCAATTTTTTTTTCCCCTGGGGAAAAAAATCCTAATTTGGGATTAAATTGGTGGAATTGAAGGAATTGAGAGGGAATTAGTTTATAGAAAAACTCCCAGACTGATATAAATATCTAACAAATGCCTATCTGATTGGCATTATTTAAAAACTTCCCTTCATATGAGCAGTAGGACCATCAAATCTAAAGTTCACCTAGATATCAGTTTACAGGAAACCTGTTTTCTTTGTTCTGACACATCCTGAACCCAGCCCTGGAATGATTAAGTTCTCTGTAGCCTTTGTCTGAAACCTTATATTTGTCATTAAGTCCAGCATCAGTTACTGTTGCCTTGCTGTCTACTAACAGTGTTACAGAGTATCTCCAATTTGGCACTAAATTGGTTTCCTAGATAGTTCTACACAACTTATATGTAGCTTTATTTCTACTCCATTCTGATACCTAACTCTAACCCTATGCTCCTCATTTTCATCAACAATGAATTTTAGACACCAAGCCTTGATCTTTCCCTAAGGCATTCTTCTTCCTCATATTCAGCAAAATGCAGCTGCTTCTCCCTTTGGCTTGTCTGTCTTTAACTGAAGATATTTAAATTAGTAGAAAAATTATTGATTTGGTATTTTTTTATGTAAAGTAAACTTACAAATATTTAGAATTTTAATGTTGGTTTGAGTTGATTCTTCCCTGATCTTTTCAGGCTAATGATTCTTCATTCATGAATTGGAATAAATGATGTGAATTTATTAATCCCATTTTTTTTTTTTTATTCAGAGGCAGTTATTCCTCAACTTAGGGAAACAGGGAAATATATATTTATTGTGTACATGAAAGATTTCTATGAAAAGAAATCTGGTACTAGTTGCTAGCCATATATGTGTGCATGTGTAAGTTTATACATATGCCTACAAGGGAAGAATCATGAAATATCTAAGCCATTTAGGAATTTGATGGTTAAAATCAGCATTTTGAATTAAGCCTGGAAAACTGTGTATGTGTGAAATTCTATTTCCAGTTATTTAAAATATTATTCATGTCTCTGAATATACTTGTTTGTTTGTATATGTGAAAGCATCAGAAAATAAAGTGAACTACATAAATCCAGCAGTTAGTATGTAAAATTAGGCGGGTTTTTTTCTCATTTACTGCTCTATGAATTAAGAAGTACATTCCTCTGACACTGGCTTTTAAACATTGGTTTATTTAAGAATGTACGTATCATCTTTCAAAGCAAAAGTTGTCTCAATGAGACTATATTAGCTTTTGAAACAGAACTCTGCTAACACTGTCTCAGAGCTGAAAAGGGAGCCTTTAATACACATTTCAACCAAAGTAAGATTTGTTGCCATTTGTATTGCCAATATAAGAAATGTAGGAAAGCACCCTTTTATTGTTTTTTTTTATTGCTGTGTAAGAACACAGACTTTGGTTCAACAATTCAAGAGGATGTACAATACAGACAAGGAACATTTTGGAATAGCACAATATTTTAGGGTTGTGAGGAAATTGTGATTCTGTGTGCTGGCTTCAGGATTAACATATATATGGCACCACACATCATGCTAAACTAAAATTTGTTTTATTGTTGAATAAGCCTGGTTTCACACATAATATTAAAACTCACATATAGTTTAGAATCCACAGTGATTGAGTTCATACATTATGCTAACCGAATCTAAGCAAGCCCTATTATAATTCTAATAGCAGTGAAAATAGAACAAAGGATTTGGTTGATAGCAAATTAATCTAGATTATAATCCTGTAAGCATTATAAAACATATGTGTGTTTTGTTTACTTATTCCAGTGGCTCTTGTGTAGGGATAATATTTGGAGGATTACACCTATTATCCTATTATTTTTATAAATATATGTTTTTATGACTGTTGATTTTTTATGGCTACTGAAAAGTATTATTTTCTTAGGTAATTATTAATACTTATCAACATCTGTGTTTGTTTTATTGCAGAAAAATAAACAAGTGCTACAGGGGTCGTTCTTGTCCAATAATTGTGCATTGCAGGCAAGTATAATTTTAAAGGAAAAGCACAAATCATTAATTTATTCAATAATCAAAATAAGTTCCTTGTAATTCTGACCAGTGTATATATATTTTCTGCTAGGGTGAGTTTCTAGTAAATGCAGAAATTTTTGACGATCCTCATGTATAGTCTGATTCCTTATGAAAAGATTTTTCTTAAGTTATCTAAAACTTACAGTCAGATCTCACCCAAAGCACTACAGAAATTGTTTCTTTTTAGGCTGCTGTAGCATATGCATTGAATATATGCTGCAATTATATATCTTTTTACCTGGGCAAAATGAGTATTGAATCAAATGGGATTTACTTCCTAGTAGATATGCAAAGAATTATACTACTGCAAAGGAATAGCCATTTTCTTCTCTTACTGGATTGCATTTAACATATGTTTAAAAACCTTTAAATATTTATTCATAATCCATGGAATAAGATATAATTACCCTGTATATAGGATGTACATTGTGATCTATTCAGAATTATGTTTTGTGGGAAATTCAGATTACCTTTATTCTTCTGAGGCTGTTCTGCCATACAGCTCTATAAAGACCTGAAGAAGTGGAAGAGGCAGAGTTTGTACTACGGAAATGTTAAATAGGAACATCTTATGGTAAATATACTATTGTCATTCCCTATGACAGTAAGGAATGCTTAGTATTCTAGTTGAAAAATTGATTCTGAAAAGATCACATAGATTTTTATTTATCACCAGAATGTCCAGGGACTAAGTTGAGTATTTAATCCAAAGAATCATGTTGTTTTCAAAAATCCATTAAAACTATTGTCTAAGTTAATTTTTATAGGCACAGATATGTGGTCCCTTAATTTTATGTACATTATTATGATCAAGTCACATATTTCAGTAGAAATATCTCTGGTTTTTTATTCATTTATTTTGAGCCCCTGGTCTAGTGATACCCAAGCATCATTCTATAGTTGATAAATTTGACCCAGTAAATTACATTTCCCTCAAATTTTACTCAAAATTTCACTGTTGCTGTCATACCTTTTTCTTCCTGCTACGTTTCAAAACTTTCTATAGATTAAGAAAAATTAAAACGACAAATCACTTCAGATGGACTCATTCATTTTCTTTCATGGAAGTATTGTCAAAAAACCCACAACAGGATAGAAATTAAGGAAAAGAGCAAAGGCAAAATTGCTGAAATCTTAATAATGTTTCCTCACAATAGATGCGGAAAGCATAAAAGCTGGCCTCTGAAGGCAATGAAAGCTGCATTCAGATTAAGAATCTTGACATCTTTATGCTGCTGTATCACAAATCTCCATTTTTGTTTTCATTTCTGAGTAGTAATGCCCTGAGCAGGTTAAAACTAACTTGCAGAATATGCATGGCGTCTTTCTTTAATTGCAACAGTTTTTCTTTAGAGATGAAAGGAAAAAAGTAGTTGGCTGTATCTTTTTTCCCAGGCTCAGGTGGCTAGTATCCAATTTCTTCATAAAGAATAATATGTCCTTTAAATAACAAAAGGTTTTTCACAGCAGGAAGAGAAGCAGGTCAGCCTGCAGAGCCAGGGACGTTCCTGGAAATTCAGAGAGAGCTATCGTTTGGGGGAAATGCTTTTTGCTCTTTTTGGTTTTTCCTAACAGGCCAGGTTGAACAGCTTTTCATATGGATACAGGTTTCTAGAATTAATTGTGTTGTTATTGTTTAAAAATATTAAATGACATTATTCTCAAATAAGTAGATTTTTGTCTTTAGAGAAGTAAATTCTTCATTCACAGCTATCGTGTTCATATAAATGCAAACCAACTAATCAGATATTTCATTTTTTTTAAGCTTTCTTTTTCTGTCACTGTTACCTAACTGTATGATGTGCTCCTCTGCCTCAGCTTAGTCCCCCACGTATGTTTACCTCACATCAAGATAAATTATGCTTTTGTTAGGATTTTGTGCACATTGAACTGATTGGATTTTTTTTCTCCTTGTCTATAGCGATGGTGCAGGAAGAACTGGAACCTACATCCTGATTGACATGGTTCTCAATAAAATGGCCAAAGGTGAGGGGGAAAAAGTGATGTGGCTTTAGAATTCTGCAGTATGGTGCTATTGACGTGACACCCAGAGGCCTACGATTTACAGAAGGCCCCAGAGAGATTTTGAGGCAAATTGCCCGTGTCTGAATTTCATACTGTTTTCCCTGTAAAGTTTCTTTATGAATGGTTTGACACATGTGGTTAAAAATGTATAGGGTATGTACTTTCATCATTTATGTAACTTTAAATAAGAAAAAGTAGAAGATAAATAATTAGTGTTATTTGCTTAAGTCTGTAGGTGTTCATCTCACCAGTTGGCATTCACCTCACTATGTAGTTATGTTCAAGAGCTTTTCTGGCTTGGTGATTATTCTGAGATCATGAGATCATTCCCGACCTGAAATGCAAAGAATTCCATCAGTTACATGCTTTTACTACCTAAAATTTAATAGAGCAGTTTAGGCATTCCTGATTAAAGTGTTTCATTGAATCCCTAAGAGAACAGAAACTGACACCATTTCTACATCATACAATGTTAAACGTTACATAATTCTGCAGATCTGAATGCATACCTACTATTTATATGCAGTTATTTATAAATTCAGAATAAGAAAACAGTGAACACGGCAGGCACAGAAGTTTGAACACCCTTCTAGTTTATTCACTGCTACTTTGTTTTAATTGTGAAGTTGTCAGTAAAGCCCCAAAACATAATTGACTCTTTATTCCTATAGATAGCCAGGTGAAAGCAATACCACAGATGAATAAATACTCTGACCTTCTAATCCCTCTGGTTGTCTGTATTTCAACACCTGTGGGTTCCTCGTAGTAGCTCTATGAGCATTTGAAGACAGTTCACTTTTACAAAATAGAGAAAGGCGGTAAAAGAATTTCTAATCCAGCTAGCAATTTTAACTGGAAAAAAAAATGCTGTTAAGTAATTGAAATTACATAGTACTGTTGTAGTCAAGGTAAGATCTGGAAACCTGAGGCTGTTCAGAGTATATATCAGCTTCTGTTCACTTAGGAATTCATTGAAACATCCAATTTGATTAGGAATGCTTAAATTTTGCATGTAACTGTGCATGTGTGGTGATCAACATTTACATGAATAATATATGTTACTAATATCTAACATGACAATTTGGCTGTGCAGTTCAAGGTGTTAGGCTTCTTCACTGGTAGAAGAGGCACACTTAAGTGATCACTCTAATTAAAGTTTTTATGGTTTGTCTTAAAACCTTGACCTTGGTTTAGCCAGTTGTTCACTTGGAAGGAACCTGTCTTTTTCAAGGTGAGAGGTTTGCTTTATCTCAGCACTGTTGTGAGAATTGTTCTTCCCTTTCTTGTCATACTTGATCTGCACTGGGCAAACATCTTGCTGTGTACTGTATAAGATGGCCTCCTCTGCCTGGAGTTGCTGCTCCAATATAGTAGATTTGGAGATGGGTGATTATGCCAGCAACATTTTCTGTAAGTGTTTTCCAGTGGATCATGTGCAATGAATGAGTCATGTCACTCCTTGTGAGAGGGTCAACTATTTGAAATTGTGTTCCAAGCGCCATGTTTCTTAGGGATCAGAGGATGCTACTTTGTTTCTGGGGAATTATCTTCTGGACAGATATAGGCACCCTGGTCTAGATCTGGGAGCTAGAATAGCATTTGTTAGCCATACTGACTACATTAGATAGGTTGTGGGAATGTACTAGTCCACTGTATGCTAGTTGATGAATGTTTGGTGTGGTCTTCCTTCACTGTGTGATTATTGTTATGTGATTTGGAATAGGAATTCTAGTCATTCTCTAGCACCCTTGTTTTGTAAGCATGCAGCGATCCAGCTAAGGTCAAACTTTGGTGCTGAGGATAATGTTGGGGCTATTAAGGTGCTGCCAAATGTTGTACATTCCTATGCTGTCTTGTCCTAGTTATTGGTGCAGTTGTGTAGTCTTTTTGTTTTGTTTGAGTTGAAACCTTTGACAGGATTTATAAGGTCCTATATGTGGCTCAGGAGTCATTAGGTGGGATTTTCACCAAGGCACGTTGTGGCCAAACTCATTTGCAGATTTCCTCAAGATATGGCAATGTCCTTGGTTTCTATTACAAGACTGTGTAATACTGTATCTCAGAAGTGTTGGGCAAGCTTCTAGCCTCAGGACAGGGGGCAGGGATATTCTCATCAAGGGCATAAAAGTTGTCTATGAGTGTAAAATCACAGTGCAATAACACCTATTCTGTTACATCTGAGTAGGGTTCAGTTCTAGCAGCTGGTGCAGTGGTCTTGAGCGTTTCAGCTCTCACTGTAGTTTGGGCAGCTTCTTTACTTTCTTTCCATGCTGCTAGATGTACCTTCATTTTAGCTGCTTTTCATTCCATCTGTGCTTGTGCCTCAACTGCTTCTGACTCTAGTTGTGCTGCTCCCAATTCTAGGAAGACTTTCCTTTGGTTGTACTCAGCACATTTGTGATTAGATGCTGCCTCTGCTCTCTTTTGGACAGCAGCAGTGATGAATGCAGTATTACTTGAGCATGTGGACTTCCCAGAGTGGCAGGTGTGCCTACAAGGTGCTTGAGAATCTGATGATCTTGAGGCATGGGAAGAGAGAAAAGATTTAACTGTCAATCTTCTTTCCTGGGAATGTGGAATTATTTTGAGAACTTGTGGGATGGTGCTCGTGTACTATGATGCTTGCACATCTGAGATCCCTAAGCATTCCTTTGCTGATTACAGCATACTGCCTGTGCGCCTTTCAAATTGTTCACATTTCTTGTCCATGCATGCTCAAGTCCATATGGATCTTTTGCACTGCCATGCTCCTGGATTCTCAGTGATGCTCACGTTGAGCTCAGCCTTGGAAAGCTGTCCTGGGTTTGTAGCATTCTCTACTTCCTATTTTTCTTCTTCTTTTCTTGGGCTCCCCCAGACTTGTTTGAGCATGGGGCTTTTTTTAATTCTTGTTTTTTCCTGGCCTAGAAAATCAGCATAGTCTGTCTTTTGGGTTTCACTGCTGTAAAGTTTGTGAGAAATGGAATTTCACTAACTTGTTCATCAACAGTGACCCACATCATTCTGGTTGAATTTAACTTGCAATTTCCAAATACATTGCTATTCAATCTGACCACTAGAGGGTGTCTAGATTTACTTACTTACTTACTTACTTATTTTGTTAGATTTAGAGGCGGCCCAACTCCAAATGTTTCTGGGCGGCTTACATACTGTATTAAAAGTCACAGTCATGAAAAACAAAAGAAAAATAATAACACAACATAGAGCCCCCAAAACGAAAAAAACATAACGGAACAACACAATACCTCCCAAAACCGACAGGGGCTCAGCAGTCACACTACCCCCAGGCCCGGGAGCAAAGCCAAGTTTTCAAAGTCTTAGGGAACACAAGGTTGCCACTAGGAAGCATTTAGATTGTCATTCACTTTGGCCACTAGAGAGTTTCTAAGTTGCCGTGGTTGTCTCCTAGCAACAGCAAGCAACAGATTCCTATCCAAAGGCTTGAAGCTTGCTTTTTTTTATGGACATATGCTTCTGTGGGCTTTCTGCTTTGTTTCTCTTTCTCAAAGGCACTCAGATCAGCTAGAGATGTTGGCTAAGAAAGAACTGGCTAAACTACCTGCAGCTTGATCAGCTTATAAACAGAGAAGGCAGGAGATCTTGTTTCAGGCAGGAGGTACTTTGGCTAGTCAAGTAGACTCCGTGATTACTCCAAAGGCTTTGCAATCAAACAGTGAACTGTTTTTAAACTGCTTTTTAATATTCTGATCTCATGAGATACGGATCTGAAAGTTTACTGACCAGACGACATTCAACTCTATTATTACAATTTTTTTTTATGTCCGGGGTAACTTAAATTTTATTACGTTATAGGAAAGTCAGAAGGGAGGGTGTTTGCATGTACTACCTATAAAATGCAAATCCTCTCAGTCATCAGAAGCTGCTGATTGCTTCAGATGAGGAGATGGTAAAATAGCAAGAAATTACAAGATAAAAAGAAGTTAGTTTGGTGCAGACTGCTGGTGTCTGGCAATCACATCTTAATAATAGTTCATGCAGAGCACTCTGGGAACTGTTTTGATCAGATTGCACCCAAACTGGTTTATCTCCCAGAAGATTGGCAGATTTAAGTGACTTTGATGTGGGTGGTTACAGCCATTAACATGAATAGGACAATCTATGCTGGGCAGGCTAGATTAGAGAATCTGAGATATTACATTAACAAGTATTTTAGGGCAAAACAGTGATGGATAGAAAATGGAAATGAGCTAGTGGGACATACTTTGACTAACACAAATGCTCACAAATTGTATTAAGTCATCATTTCTTTAACTGGAGTTTGTAAAATAAGTCATAAACCAGAAGTGAACATGGCTGAGGCTCCAGGACTACATGCAGCCTTCAGAAACATTGGATAAGGCCCTCAGAGACTTTCAAAATATGTAACCCAATTGTAATGGTTTAATGTGAGAAAAGGAGAAAAATATTAACAGACATGACCAGACAGAAATTAGATAAATTATATTTAGTTTCAATTTAATATAAATGAAATCAAATGAAATTAATTTTTGGCTTAGCCTCCACAGCTTTTGAGACATTACCTCATAAATGTAACTACCACACAATTTTAAAACCTCATATATTTAAGGGCCACACATAAGAAGTCCAAAATCCTATACATCTTTATTCTGCATATTAGGCTGTTTCCAATAAAGTAGGTAATTTTCTTAAATGCTTTTGCCCTTAAATTTTACAAAACAGTAATGATAATAGTAGTGATCAAATGTGATAAATCTACAGTTATTTTTGGAAACTGTTTTTATTTGTTCCTGGATTTTTGTTGGGTTTTTTTTTTTTTGAAAGCAATAACTTATAGAGCAATGTTATAGGCCACTGGGTTGAGTTTAAGTGTTAGAAGAGTCTCCAGGACTTTTAAATCTTGTCAACAGGGCAGAAAGAAAGATTTTATGCCTTCTTTTGTCACTATTTTACCAGGTATTCTCTTTTTAGCTATTTCCCTTCCATTGGAAGCGATGGAAGAAAAATTATTTAAGCCAATTCTAGCACCAATACAAATCCACCCGCACCCACCCCCCATGGGAAGAGTATGTGTGTAAGCTTAGACAGACTTTGAACCCTACAGATCAAAAGCCTCTCCTGGAACACTCATCAATTGTTCACAAAGAACTGCTTCTTCTACATGAAAACAACAAGGACAGCAGACATTTCCAAAAGCCTATTTCTCCCTTCCAATCCAAATTTTCTTTCCATCTTCCAAAACGAAATACAATTTGTCTTATGCACAAACCTCCCAGGATTGCATCCATAATATCTAGTTCGTTGCTGAAAAAGTGACAGTTCTTTTGTATTAGCTTTCAACTGCCTCAGAAAATCTAAATCAAATATCTCTTATCATAAGAAAATCTACCTTTCAGTATTCTCCTTTTTAAAAAGTGTGGTTTGATGAGGGTAGTGGGAGGTTTGGAGACACTAATAGTTCATATGTTTGCTGAAACTGCAGCCTGGGAATTCATTTTATACAGAGGATTTCTAACAAAACTGTATATAAAACTCTAATCTTGATGTAGTCCGTATGGTACAAAATGCTTTATTGTTATTATATAACATTTCTGTGAGACCCAAGTAAAGGAAGTGACAAAAAGATTTATTATTTTAAATATTATTTATTTAAAATATTTTCTTAAAACCCAAATGCTATGAGAAAATTGCATGATTTTATTGTTTATTCCCTCTGATTTTCCTTGCCTCTCTCCATGTTGTAAAAATATTGTAGAGGTATCTTTAACATTTTATATAATACACCTTTTTATTAGTTGCATTATTTCACAGAAATGTTATATGATCGACACTGAAAGGGCAAGAATAATGTCAGGCAGAGGAAGAGAGAAGATTGACTAATTCTCTGATACCAGTTTAAGTCTGCAGGAACAAAAAATAATGCATGGAGACACACTATGAAATCTGAGCTCTAGTTTAAACAGTACTTTTCTATTTATTTTCTGGTAAGAGAAGAACACTACAGGCAGTCCTCAACTTATGACCATTCATTTAGCGACCATTCAAAGTTACGAGAGCACTGAAAAAAGTGACTCACAACTGGTCCTTGCACTTACAACCATTGCAGCGTCCCTGCAGGCACGTGATCAAAATTCAGGCACTTGACAACTGGATTTATGACAGTTGCCGTGTCCAGGGTCACATGATTGCAATTTGCCACCTTCCCAGCTGGCTTCCAACAAGCAAAATCAATGGGGAACCATGTGATTCACTTAATGACCACGTGATTTGTTTAATGACCCATGTGATTCACTTAATGACCACGGTGATTCGCTTAACAGCTGCCTTAAAAATATAAAATTGGGTGCAGTCATGTGATGCCTTGCTCAATGACAGCATTGCTTAATCACACATTTTTCTGGTCCCTGTTGTGGTCGTAAGTCGAGGACCACCTGTACAACTATATAACAAGATTAGTAATACGAGAGAAGGGGAAAATTAAATTCCATATGGTTACTTGATTCACTATATTACTATTGACATAAAGTAATTATTTTCTGCAACAGAATAATTTATGTGGTAAATGTGATTCTTCTTGGAATTAAGAATTTTTCACATGGTCATATATATTAATCATCAATGGCTAACTAGTTTGAATGTCAAAAGCTAGAGAACTTCATTACTTAAACTGCTTTTTTAAAATAGCCTGCTTCCTTTGCACTTTCTCTTTGCAATTGAGATTTTACTGTTTCACAGGTTATGAAATTTGAAATAGTAATTATTTGTAATCTATATGAAATTGTCTAGTACTGTAGTTGTAGTACTTGAGGTTTTCCATCACCAAGAAACAGTATTGTGATGTACCTGATTTCATTTTTGTTCACATGTTGAATAGTGTGCATTGAATTAATCTTGATTTTAATACATACGGTGAATTTTGGATGCTCTCACTTTTCCTATTCCATGGGAATTATGCCAGAGTGCATATAGTGGATATTCTATTTAACAATAAACAGCAATGTGTTTTTGTAAAACAAAAAGCAGAAAAAAACAATATGAACAATCCAGCATAGTTTTTGTCTTCATTGTTTTCCATGGCCTCAGTCTTCTCCTTTTACACTTCATGACGATTATCTCTGCTTCTCCAGCTCCACTGTCCTCAACCATCTCACTGTCCTTCTCCCTCAAAGAACTCCACTTTCTTCACTTCCAGTCTTACACACTTGGGCATGCTTGTCCAAACAATTGTATCAAGTCATTTCTTCCACTTCCTTCCGATTCTTCCTCCAAACCCATTTTTCTGTAATGCAAAACCCTCTAATGATGTTACCCTCCCATAACTAGTGTTGGATTAACTATCATATTAATTACGTTATTAATATCTGTGTGGGCTTTTTAAAAATTAATAGCATGTGCAGGAGACCAACTTTTAAGGACTGAAGCACACAGTGAAAGGAAGTTATATTCTCTCACTGGGCTGCCAAAAGTAACACTCCTGAACGGCTGTTTTATGCCGAACTATTCCATGCCAGTGGATGATAACTCTATGCATGGCATCCTGAGACCCTCAAATGAAAAAATATCAATACTGTAACTATTTGTGTTGTTGACGGGATAGTTGCTTTCCTTCTGATAAATGTATATAAGAGGAATTCAGTAATATGAAAGAGAACATCTAGAAACTTTAGAACAGTGTTGTCCAAACTTGGCCACTTTAAGATGAGTGGACTTCAACTCTCAGAATTCCCCAGCCAGCCATGCTGGCTGGGGAATTCTGGGAGTTGAAGTCCACTCATCTTAAAGTGGCCAAGTTTGGACAACAATGCTTTAGAAGATAAAGCTGTTGCTTTTCTATTTTCTGCATGGTACACCTCCGCGTCTGTATCTTTTGTCCTTTCATCTTGCCTAAATCTGTAGTGCATACAGAGCCAATGGGAGCTTTTCTTCCAGAAACAATAGCAGTGGAAGCAAGGATCATTTGCTTTTCATTGGGACCGCAGCATTGAAGTATTGACAAAAGTTGTGTGTTTATGTGAACCCGCTATTGAATTCTGAAACACATTTATCATGTGGTTGCTAATAATACATTTAGGGTAGTATCATTTGACCCTAAATGCATGCAATTACGCAGAAAGGAAAAAATTGCCTGCCTCCATTTCCCCTGTTCTTTGTGGAATGTTAGGCAGTCAGCTTCTCAGGACAGGGTCTTGTCCTCAGTAAAACACAATGCACATTGAGGGTGCTATATTGTATTTATAACATCATGGCCAGTTTAAGAAATTTAAATTAAATTTAAATTGGATGCCCAGTGCAATACCAGATTTCAAGCTTGCCATACACAAAGCCATGGATTACCATTTTGCAGATGATTCCTGTAAAATGAGATGGTAAACTATATATTCAGCATGGAATTCCCTGAACTAAAAATTAAATTAGTGTCTAGAAAAAACATATTGGATACAGAATCTTGGAAACCACCACGCAATAAAATCCTATTTAAGAAAATGACCCAGTTGACCTGGTTTACCGGTAAGTTAGCTAATAGAGCTGTATTAGTTTCTGAGAAAACCAAGTTCCCCAAAAAATCCTCTTAGCCCAGTCTTCCTCCTGGCCAACACAGAGCTCCATGAGCCAATGGAGCCTCAAAAATCCCAGTCTATGCATTGTCTAACATAAAGCTGAATTAGTTAATTTGTAGACCTGCTTGCTCAAAAACATGTTGGCCCAAGGCAAATGCAAGGATTTATGTAGGGTGTAGAACAATGCAGGTAGGCGGCCACTAGCCTTTTGGGTCCTCACTATATCCTACTTCAGATTACTGCTGAGGTCCCCACTTTTCTGGGCCCCAATGCAACTATATACACTCTGACTCCCTTAAACTGGTCCTGGATAATTGGAATCTTTATTACAAAGCCACTTACTTTTTCATTATGTCTTTGTGGTGACATCTGAATAATGTTTCCCTGCAGCATGGACATCTTTTCTGAATAAATTAGATTTTTTTTCAATAATGAAATATATAATGTCACCCACCCCCCCCCGGGGTCAGTCACCAATGGCTATTTGGTGAATAATATCAAGGTTGGAAGGGATGAGTAAAAGGTTGGAAGAGGTTGAGTAAAAAAACCCACAGTAGCTCAAGCCATGCTATTAGGTACCACATGTTTATATCAATTGTGTCATCTATGAATATGCCCCAGTTATAAGATCAGTCTCCTTAACTACAGTTTTAGGCACATGGAACTGTTAAATCTATTTTTATCTTGAAACTGGCATATAATAGTAATGAAGGCACAGTTATAAATAATTACATGAACTGTGGACACCCAAAAGGTTGATCCAATGATACATAAGGCATTTTATTTTTTTACAGTGCTTTTCTCCTGATTATTAGTGATTCTCCAAGATACCTGGAATGAAATAGGATACAAAATTTTCTGCAATATGGAATGGAGCTTTACACTGGCTTTCTACCCAAGACTGATCAATGGAGAATGTTCATTCAGGCACCTTTTAATAGGTAGTGAGAAACACTACCCCATTGCCCTCACACTGTCTCCATATTTAACATTTATTGTGATCTCAGTATGTTTCCAGTTTTGCATGACCTAATTCAGTTAGTCCACTGGATCATGTTTGTAGGTGTAGTCAGATACTGTATCCCTATATTTATCTTTGAAATATTGGGGGCTGTGTTGTTGACTGAGAAGGTGGGTTGACCTCATTTTCAGTTCTAGTACTATGACCTTGAGGTAATGTTTGTTTCCCACATACTCATAAGCAGTCCAAGGAATTGATAGGCAAATCAAAAATAAATGAATTGTATGCCCATGTTTCACATGCACTAAATTGTATATTGTGAAAAAGTTTATTTCAGATGGTTGGAACATCTGAATTTCAAGTGGTATTTTGATCTGTCTAAATAAAAGTTATTGTGCGGGGGGGGCAACGAAACAGATGTGCCACTTCTGTTAAACATTTGTAAAGCCCATTTCAGTCTTTTACAATATGAGAGTACAGTGAAAGCAGTGAGAGCAAGATTGGAAAATGTATACAGTTTCTTGCATAGAATAGTAAACAAGAAACATTTTCTACCTTCATTCTTTCATCCACTTAAGAGAAGGATTGATTTTGTTGCAAGAGCTCTGAAGAATGCCATTTATTGACTCCATTGTACCATGTAATGTCACATTCCATTTTAAGTATGGGTTTAGTGCTGCACTATGCAAGGTAAGTCATGTGAAACTGACCAAAGAAAAGAGTTGCAGGGTTTTTTAGATTGGGTAGAGCCTCATTCTGTTCTTGACCTGCTCCCCTCTGCCATTGGGGGTGCGCACTCTAAAATCCCTGACCTGGGCTATGGGCAGTTTAAATGAAAGATCAAAGGGCAGAGCGGGCATCTCCGTCCTGCTGAGGTGGGCCTTTCCCAGGCTGTCACACTGTGAGGCAACCAAAGGTTTTGTTCTGCCAGGAATCTAGGCCCGGTCTGTGAGGCCTAGTCCTCCTTTGTCTGGCCTGAGAAGTTTGAGGCCCAGGTTGAGGATCCAGTGTTGTTCAAATGATCAAAGGCATGAAGTCCAAGACATGAAATCTTTCTTTCCATTTCCTTTTCTTAGAAGAATGAATCGCACAAGTACCAAAGAATACCATTGCCATGGCTTTTCTGTGGTGCACCAGCTCTGGTCCTTCAATTCTAAACATTAAAAAATGCAAGTGCACTGTCGGTTTAAGGCCAGCTGCACTGCCAGCATCCGTGAACATGCTGGGGGGGGGGGGGGGGGGAGCTTTTAAGGATTAAGGCCTGTAGGTTTGTTTTGTTTAAAAAAGGTCTTTTAGGAATAAACTTAGAATAATTTGAGTTCCTGTTCCCTTCTCTGTTTTCTTAAAAAGCAGACAATAGTGCATTTTAAAATCAAACTAAATAGGGAACAATTAGTTTCAGCTGCAGGAAACTAGAAAGCAATCAAAATCCTTGGATTTATCAGTGATTTTAAAAAAAAATAATGTTTTATGAAGTAGTGTTTTTTTTTAAATATAGTTTAAATGTACAGATATGCTATGAAACCAGGCACTGACATTTTTAATTTTTTATTTTAATTTAATTTTTCTTTAGAAAATTATTTCTTATAGTCTGGTTCCTATATGTCTAAGAGGTCACATTTTGAGGAAAGTTTTGACCTTTAACAAAAATCTTTTTTACTTACCTGACAAAAAGTCCTGTTGAATTCAGTTGGATTTAATTTTAAATAGACATTTATAAAATTGCAGTTAGAATTCCAAATTTTGTTAAGACTATACTTTTATGAAATTCAGTTCTCCAATTCCAACATTTCTCTTACGTTTAACATAAATAAGAATAAATAAGGTAAATATTCTTAACACTAATTTTAATTGAATTGTTTTTGTACTTTTCATTTGAGGAAAGAGGAGGATATATTTACAAATGTAATGGTGGCCAGAAGACCAATATGCTAAGAACATACATTCCAGACTCTTGGTTCCATATATCATTCAAAGACCTGAACAATGTATTTGTAGAGTATTGGGCTTTTATACAACCACATGAAGAATTTCCTGCAGCTTTGTCTGTGTGCCTGCATACTCTTCAGAGTAACTATAGGTACTTTTTTTTTGAAATATAGCTCCCTCATTTTCATGTGTTTAGTTCCAAGTAACATTTGCATCCATTTTAAGAGTTTTCCGTGTTATAAGGAGGATAGTTTAGTGCTAAAGCATTGGGTAGAGGTATTTCTATAGCCATATATACATAAAAATAGTACCAGTCCTGTGTTCTGAATAATTCCACAGAAAAAGGAACTTTGAAAAGAACAGAGGTTTTAGAATTTGAAATTAGGATCTGGGAAGGAATAAGACATTCATAACATTATCTCTCCTTGTTCCTGGAGCTCCCACCCAGAATATATATGTGGAATGACTTTTCATCCATCCCCCAAAGTTCAATTGTACTGCAATAATTTATGTTCACTGAGAAGTTTGCTTAGAATGAAGCTGAATTTTTAATAATAATCAGTTGATTGTTGTCTTTACTGCTCTTAAAATAGTTCTTCTGCACAAAATTCTATTTTAATTTTGTGTTCTGCAAAACATCAAGTAGTCTCCATCACTAAACACACACACACACACACACACATATATATATATATATATATATATATATATGTATGTATGTATGTGTATGTGTGTGTATATATATACATACATACACAGAGAGACACACACATTAATACATGTCTGTATTAAGCAAATAATAGTTGTCTTTGAGGACAATTTCATAATTCTATTTCTGTAGTTCCACCTTTATTTAATCTTTATCTGAGAAAAGTTATATTCCAAACCTTGATTCAAAGGTTGTAATTCAGTTATATTAGAACATATAGTGTTATGTGGTTTCTTATTCCAGAAATTTAGGCTTAATTAGGAATCTGAATTAGTAATACTGTGGCTGAAATTCCGCTACTCTACATGTGTATAGATGTGTAGGCATTTTTCAGGCTTCTACTGAAAAGTGATTATTGATGTATTTTTTACTCTAAAGATCCAATTTCTTGTTTATTGATAAATACCTCCATAGGCCTTGCCATTTTGCCATATTTTACCTGCCATCATCTGTATTATTGTTACAGAGAAGATACAGAGTTTGGATATTTTAAAAGGTATGAGTGGGATGGTTCAGAGACCTAAATACAGAGTAGCACTTGAAGCATTATTTTTAAAGTGTAATATGGTTGTCCCTTTGCCTTCTACGCTTTGAATTTTATTGAATTGCTAAACTTCAAATTCTATAGCTCATTAGAACCAAGCATATAATAGATGGAGTTGGAGGAGTAAGATCAGCAGAAGAACCTGAGGTCTTGCTTTCATATTTAACAACCTTATACATTCACTGAAATATTGGGTCTGTATTTTTTAAAAAATCCATTTGCATGCCCACAAATTCTATATATTTATAATGGCATTTTTGAGTGCACTGATATAATCAAAAGCTGTATGTTCACTGAAATTTATGCCTTTTTATTGTTTTATTTTTTATTATTGTTGGTTGCATAGTCAGCCAGATGCTTAGGCTGGATTTGGCATTTTTATCCATCTATCGAGTCCTTCCCAAGGACCTGGGATAGGCAGATGTTGTTTGATGGTGTTAAAGGTATCATCACAGGATATAAGCTGTTCCAAGTAAAGCTGCCTTTTGCAATTGACTGATGGTGATTTTTATGTTTATGATTATGATTATTATTTTGCATAGACACAGAATCGTATAGATTTGCAAAGATAGTCCACGGCTCACCTGACAAATTGTCAGCTACATATGAGGTAATCAGTTCCAACACACTTTCAGTATAATGGCTGTTACAGGTTTTTTTTTAATCAGATAATTAACCCCTTTGAACTGTAAGCCTTAAAACATTCAAATGCAAACAATGAAGTTAGAATTTGATTATAAATGGTAGGCATGTAATTAATAGAGATATATCTGATAGTTAAGATATTTTAAAATGTATTTTTAGATTAACTTTCTGTGAACCCTCCGTATCATACAGCTTTTCAGGTTTTACTGAAGCAGATGCATAGTGTGAACAGACAAAGCAATGAAAATATTTGAAATATGCATTATGGTCCAGCTTGCCTTACATGTTCAGAATTCTCAAGCATGCAAAATGTAACTGAAAAGATTAGTTTTCTGGATGTCATGACATACCTGAACTCTACTTAGATATTTTATCTGTTTCTTAGCAAGATTTGACATAACTACTGGAAGGATAATTTAAAATACACACAGGCTCACATAAGCCTAGAAATCTCAGAATTATTATAGATAACAAGTAAAATGGAGAAAAAAATTATCTGGTTGAGAATTAAATAGAGTTGATGCTTCCTAATCAGTTCACTATCTTTTGCCATGATTTGTTTAATGCTTGTTTTAAAAAATTGCTAAGTATTTTTTATACATTCAGGTACATGTTAGGGAGTTTCAGGAAAAAATATCAGGGTTATTTCCTTACTATAATACTGAGGGAAGGAAAGAATTAATAGCAGAAATTATGGAATTGTATTCAGATAAGCCTATTAATTGATGACACATGGCCAATATATTTAGAATGTTGAAAATGCTTTGTGAGTAATTACATGCTGTCAGTAGCTCGTGAGGGCAATCACTTTGAACCAATGAAGCAGTAACCAATGGTTCATAATCCAGAGAGATGAGTATGTAAGGGTTCCAGGGAAGAAAATTTGCATGCAAAAGACAGTTTACAGGATGAATTAACAAAAGCTAGCAATAAAAATTGTGTGCTGCCAATTTGGAAGAGGCAGCTAAAGGTTGGGAGAGGAAGCACATTTGTTCAGCATGTCTGGCTTATGGCCCCTTCATGAGTTCCACAGGAGCATCAAACCAATCTCTGGATAACCTTCTGATTCTTAAAGTGATGTTGCTTTACAAAATAACTTCATTATTTAATTAATGAAATACAAAGTGGGTCGTTTATGATGGCAGCATAATTTTTTAAAATATTTGCCTGAAAAAAATCTGCATATTGTAGTCAGGACAGTTTAGCTTGGCTTTCATATCCAGGACTCTTTTCCTACATTAATGGTGGTTGCAAGGGAAAAAGTAGAGTAAATTTTCATAAAATAGTATTCACGCATATTTCAGTTTGACATTTGCAACTCAAAATCAGCCTGAGTGATTAATCTTCATTCTGAATTCCAGAGCTTTACTGACTCTCCATTTCAGGATATTTGGATGGACTTGCTTGTCTCAGTGTGCTTTTTCAGAAGCTGCAGGTTGATGAAGAGGTAGTGCAAGGACTAACCAAGAAATGTCATTGTTTACCAAAAAGCAAGTCCTTTCATCATAAGAAATATATTTAAAAAATAATCATCTTAACAGAATCATATCTTTTAAAACACGCTGTTCCTTGAACTGCTGGAACAAGAATTGGTTGCTTTATAGTTTAATCACAAGAAAAGATTTCAGCACACTTTATAGATATTAGCCAAAATGATAAAAGAGGTGCCAGTATCACCAAAGCTATATCCAGTGTGAAATTTGAATAAACTAATGTCATTCTTGACGGCTCTCCAGGGTTGGCTGCTTTCATAGGATTCCTGCTACTTTGCCAGTAAAAAGCACCAAATGCCAGCAATATCCAGAGAACCTGTGGCCTTCCAGATGTTACTAAACTACCACTATATTGCTCACAATTGGACATGCCACCTGGAGCTGCTGATATTATAGTTCAAGAACTTCTGGAGAACCATAGGCCTCTCCATCCCCAGTCTGCCACACATATACACCCAAATGTGTCAACTGGAAAAACAGTGTAAACTTTAAAATGTGTTAATTTCTTGATTCTAAAATGTGGAGTTGTCCAGAAATAATAAAACCTTATTGAAGGGAGAAGCACATTCATACAGTGGAGGAAAGGGCTTTGCAGAATTACAAACAATCACAAATAAGATGGAGAGAGAGAGCAGGAATTGTACTCCTTAACAATTAGCTACTTGCTAAACAAATGTGCTTCCTCTCCCAACCTTTAGCTGCCTCTTCCAAATTGGCAGCACACAATTTTTATTGCTAGCTAATTTGGTTTAGAAGACAGGAGTGCCAGAGCAGTTGAGGAAAGATGCTAAAAGCCTTGAGGTGGCACTAACCTCCATATTAATATGGGCTACTGTGAGTTCTGCATTGTTCAGCCATGCCATTTAACTTATTTAAAATAGCTTTAAGAGGCCTTCCCGTTACAGTCCTTCCCAAATTGCAGAGCAACAATAAGCATCAACAATTAATCAAAGCTAGGATTAATAAAACAGCCCAAAAAATACATTTTGGGAAATGGACATAGAAAACAAACGAACCTTTAGGACTTTCCTAAATATTGGTAGTGCTGTGCTTGATGAACCATAGTCATGTGAGACATAGATCTTTCCTAATTCCTCACAGCCCCTTTTCTACAGCTTCTTCCTTACACTGGATCAAAATCTTTTTCTGCACAAAGGATACCAAGACAGGTATCCCCTATTTTCTCCTTAATTTCATTTTGTTATTTTCAGCGGGTGGGTGGATGGAATGAATCCACCCGCCTACCCACAGTGTTACGAGCTTTTGTCATGTATGCCCATGCATGCAGAAAAGAAGATCTTCTTTACAACAGAGACCTCAGGAGAAAGAAATTGTTGCAAAAGTATTTACGTAGCAACCCATTCTTCCTCCTATCCTTCAGCACTGTTTTTTTTTTGCCTTGCTGTATTTGCTTCCAGAGACTGCCAGAAATGCTGCTTGCGTTAAACACCCAGGGGAGAAAAGAATATGCCTATTCCCAAGGTGTGAGAGCCAAGAAGAAATGAAGAAGATCAAATGGGATTCAGTGCGATAAACCAAATGCAGTTCACTTCCCAGAAAGTTCGTTGACCAAATGTTTCAGTTGTGCCTTCTCAGCTGCTTTCTTCGATGGCCTAAGCAAAAGTAAATCAATCTGACAGCATTAGTCCTGCCTGTCGGGAGCCCATTGGGATGGCTTCTTTGATTTCACGCATTTGGTGCAAATTACATTCAACCTGCAAAATTAAATTAAATGCAAAATTATTTAATGGGGCCATGCATTAACATTAGTTCTAGGGAAAAATACATGGCATTAGTGTGATCTAATACCCCATCAAGCTTTCTTCTATGACACTTCTTTCCTGAACTATCTCCTACCCTTATGGAGCATCCATACTATGCCAATTGCTGTTTCGCAAGCCAACTTTGCTACTTGCTGTTAAAACAATTACGTAAGGTGTTAGAGATTGAGGCCTTTTCAGTGGACCTCTTCCTGTGTTTCCAGATAAAAAGTAACTGTTCTCGGAGGGTAGACCATGCAAATTTAGTTTTCCATTTCCAAGAAAGCTTTCTTCTGCCTTCATTCCAAAGAACTAAGCTGGCATAAAACCTAACAGGAGCTCTGAGTCAAGACACTTTGATGCTCATTTTGCTCCCTTTTAGCTTACATTCATGGATAACAAGGCATCCAAAACTTCCCCCTCACAAACACAAGAAGAGTCCTACTGGATCAGGCAACAGGCCCATCTAATGCAGCATATTGCATCTACAGTGACCAACTGAATGCATTTGGGAAGTTCATCAACCCGGATTGAGGATGATAGATAAATGCCATTGTTGCTTCCCAGCAACCAGTATTTGGGGCAGCAATAAGCAGCTGTCAAAATTTTGAGCCACTGGTATTCTGATCTTCCATCAAATCTTTCCCGTCCTTTTTTAAAATCATCCAAATTGGCTGTCATCACCACAGCTGTTGGCAGCAAATTCCACAGTTTAACTATGCATTGTATTTAAAAACTTTTCCTTCTATCAATCCTGAATCTCCCTCCTGAGCCAGATGATTGAAAAAATATAGTTATTGCCTATCTAGCAACCTCTGGAGAGAGATAGCTTCTGAGGAGATCAGGTTAGTATTCTACATTTGGCTGGTTGTAAGATAACCACATGAGCCTTTGTTCACATTCTCATCAAACTTTGTTAGATAAAGTGTTGAGATAAAGTGTTGTTGAGAATTCTGAATCATTTGGCATGTATCTTCCTGCCCTCTGTGACTGCTGTTTTGGTTAGTAAGAAATACTCTTCCTCCCCAGGGGAAAGAAAGAAATTATCTTACCCTGAAGTTCCCTCTCTCTGGAGGATATTTTCCCATGCTTCTATTTGCTGTTCAGTCATAATCAAACTTTAAAATTAGACCTTTAGGTTTTTAGTTGATTCAGTAAGAGTGTTAGTATTTAAATACTTTTTAAAATATTAACCATAATAAGTCCTGTAATTGATAGCACTTGTCTGGGCTTGGAAGCTAAGCAGAGTCAGGTGTGGTTAGTACTTGAAGGGAGACGTTCAGGAGATACTAGGGCTATAGGCTAGACTGGGAAGTTCAAAAAACACCCTGGAAGAAGGCAGAGGCAAATAGATGGATGTGTTCATGAAATTACCAGGAGTTATGTTCCTGTTGAAGGAGGTTTTATCTTTTGTTTCTTGACTGCAGCATAGTAAAATACTAAGTAAGTAAACATATAGTAACATATGATAGTAAAATACTGCTAAAGGCAACTTGCTGTAAAAAAAAATCTACCACATGATGTATGTATACTAAAAATAAAACTGTATTAATGAAATTGGTTTCAAAATACCAATAATGTCGATGGTCCCAACACTATTCAGGGGATTCATGGCTGAGCAAGGGACTTCAAATTAGGCTGCATTGGTCCAACTTCATCTGTATTTCATCCACTTTGCCCAGGCTTGGATATATTATTTAAATGTTACAGCAGTACCAGGGATAAATCCAAAGATGGGCAACTTCTTCGCTGCTTGGGCAATATAAAATAGTGGTTTGCAGTGTTTGCCTGTATTATCTCCTATACTACGGTTGTTTCTTGTGTTTATACATGTGTGCGTCTGTGCACGCACACACACGTTTATACTTTCAATAATTATATTCAAATTTTAATGGTGATTTAGGCCTATGTTAACATAGGACTTAGTATTGACTCCATTCTGAGAGAGCTGAATAAACCCAATGTCTTGCTCATACTCATCCAAATCTTAAGCTCCTTTGCACAACATTTGTTTGAATCAGAGCTGGTTTATTCAAGTATAAGAGAGTGGGTTCATCCCCAAGGTAATTTTATGACTTCCAACTTGTCCACTGATATCAGAAATTTTGGAATTGGACAAAACAACATTGGTCTTTATTAAAAGGCTGGCTTTCAATGATCTGAGAATCCTAAAGTTGAGACTTTGTTCTTAGTCTGTGTGTCAAAGATACTGTTTTTTACCTGTCTGTAATTTATATTTGTTCTGAAATCACATTTGCAAGTCAGGGAAATAATATATAACTAGCTAGGTTAGGCTGACTTTATAGAGTTTGTGAGTGTGATTGTTGTCCTCTCTTCTTGTTTTCCCCATCACAGTCCTGAACAATTGTTTTTCAAATATAGATTTTTTTTGTGTTTAATATATGATGATTTATTCATTTCATAATGAAAGTAATGGAATATTTCTGACAGAATCTTTTTGAATGCTTCCTTCACACATTCAGCTCCAGTTCACATGGAAATTAAACAAAAACACAATTAGAAATAGCCTGAACAAGCTAAAGATAGCCTCTAAAAAATCACCCCAATTTATGCATGTCAGTGAAATAAAAACCAGATATTAGTAAATCATATGTCTTTTATATCAAGTATGAAAGTGAAAACATCATGCAAACTGGTTTGAAACCCTGTTTTTTTTTAATGCTAACAAATATATATTCGCTGCTATACAGCAATAATTAAAGAGATCCCTTTTAAGTACTATTTTTCTGGTATATTTATTGTTTTAAAAAATAGCTAATGCTAATAAAAGCTACCCTTGGATTTTCTCTTCCCACTCCCTTTCTTTCTGAATGCCAATTTTGGGAGCCTGCCAAGTCTGCTGAGAGATGACTGTATAATATTTAACTGGGCTATAAGCCCAAAGGGAATCCAAGACTAGAAGATTGACAGATGCAGCATGCATGATCATTGCTTTAAACACAGCCCAAGTGATATTTGTTTTTTCCATACTTTGCAGGTGCTAAAGAAATTGATATTGCTGCTACTCTGGAGCATTTGAGAGATCAGAGACCTGGAATGGTCCAGACAAAGGTACAGTCAATGAAGCCACTTAGATTTTAAATACTAATATGCCAGTTCTAAATGTTGCTATTTGGGGATAAGCATCACTGAATTATACACAGCTAGACTTGGGTAGAGTTTTTTTTATAATGCAAATGAAACCATTGTTGGTTTTGGTAAAATTCTTATTGCTGTTAATGTAGGACCAAATCCATCTTTAGATTAGTAAATAAAATAGATGCCTAAAACAAATCTTCATGAATAGATTTATTTCTCTTAAACATATTCAGAAATGTCCCCATAAGCTATATTGGAAAAGGATCATTGGTCAAGAATATTTAGTAAAAGTTTGAAGAAAGGACTAGTACATGAGATACACTAGAGTAGGTCAGAGAAATATGTATTCCAATTTGAAAAATAAACATCCATAAAATCACCAAAAATATTAAGCCGTAGGAGCAGCACAGGATCATGGATTCTAGAACTTTTATTATACAGACTGTTCAAATCAAAATAAACTCTCATAGTTTGAATTTACTGTGCTTAATCTCACCTGGTGATTTATACTGTGTCAACCATGGTTCTGGATATTGGACTAATAGGAATTTTACCAGACTATTATAATTAAATAAATTATACTAAAGGTATAGAAATAATTTACTAAAATGCAGCTATAGTTTTCAGTTACTTTCATTTTTCCTGCCTATAGAAATCATTTCCAAAACTAACAGTAATGGAAAATTAATGCAACTTTTTAAAAAATGTTGCATCACTACTAGGTTTTCATTTTTAGAGACAGAATATATTCATGATATGAATATGAAGCATTTATAGGCAGTTCACTAAGAAAAAGTGTTGGGTAGAATCTATCCTCCATCTCACCTTCCTTTCCACTCAGTTATTTCACATATAGGAAGAAAATAGTGATAGTTACAAATCTAGTTTCTTATAGATTGTTTTTGAACAAAGTAACTGACTTCCTAATTCTTCTACAATGACACATGCAATTAAATGAATTATACCTTCCAAACCATCAGGTCCTCTTTAAAATAAATTAGTTTTCACAATTTGATTCTTATCTTCTCCAAACGTTTAGTTAATATTTAAGGCCAAATGTGTTCCCACCAGAACAGACAATTCTAACACACACTTTCCCTCCCATGCAGAAAAAAATAAAAGAAAATTTATTTTTTTCTCCCACTTCTTTTCATTCTCCTTAGTCCAGTGCTACAGCAGAAAGTTCACTGCTCTTTTTATTTGCTTTGTTTGCCTTTTTTCCCAGCCTCTTCTCTCTCTTACTTGCCTTTGGAGTCCTGTAGAAAAAAATAATAAATAATAATGATAATATATATTTATGTATTAATAAATTAGGTATTACATTTTTAGGGATAGTCATTTTCCCATATAGCTTACAAGCAGTATGAATAATTGTACACAAAAATACAATAGACAGAAACCAAGCAGGTTCTAGGATCTTCTCATAAGGCAGCTAGCAATAATGGCATGGGGCAAGCGTAGAATCCAGGAAATGGCAGTCTCAGGAGCTTTCTAGCCTCTTAGCTAGTGTCAGAAAGGGAAAGAATATATCCCTTTTCTATTTTCTCAAAAACAGATGATTTGGATAGAGAGCCCAATCTCAAATTGGAACAAGTTTGGTTGGTATTTAGTTAAACAACCTCTCTCATTGTGGCTGATAATTACATTTAAAAAAAAAAAGGAGCCTCTTTCCTTCCTAAAGAGGCCAGCTATGTTGTTTGGGAGTAGGAATGGTGGGGTAAGATCTAGCCCAATCCCATATAGAATGCGAGGGAATGTCCTTTTTTTCTTTTAGACAAATACCCATTCCTTAGTGACATTCAGCAAAGTTGGTTGCAAATGCATGCTGTTACCACCAGCTGTATCTCCAAGAATGTCTCTGGGGAATGAATGATGTTCAGGAGAGGCTACAACAAGCTCAGCAGGTGCATTGTGGAACATGTCTCTCCTGCTGAATTGCAGCTTTCTCTTTCCAGACTTCAGCAAGCTCCAAATGGCAAGTGCTTGTGCCCAAACAATTAGGCAGTGGTGGGTGACAGAGGATGGTCAGGTTCCTTTCTAATCCAGTCCTGAAATGAACACCATCCACTACTACTCCCTCCCTAATCCTGACGTATTGCCTCATTACCTCATTATGGGGAGTGGGGATGGTTGCTCCTGGGAAGGGTGAGTGAAGAATGCTGGGACCGCATGCCAAGACTATATAATCCTATCAGCGTCACCCAAGGCATGAAGGCCATCCCAGCTAAAGCAAGCAGGCACCTATATTGGGCAGCAGCAATATAGGAAGATGCTGGAGGCAGATGATCACTTTAGTGACAGCGGCCAAGGCATCACTTCAAGGCATTGGCAAACCACTCTTATATTTTACCAAGAAAACCATGTGGATAGAAAATATTAAATGTTTGACAATATAGTGCCAGATGATGAGCCTCGCAAGTCAGGTGGCACTCAACATATTTCTGAGGAAGAACTGAGGACCTTTAAGAGTACTAATGGTGTTTATGTCACAGCTAGATTAAAGCCTTTGGGGTGTCTAGTTGCTGATGTTGCCATCAGCTGCATATTGACATTTTAGGCAGCAGCAAATTGAGATGGACTGGAATTGAGCATTTTCAGTGAGAAGATCATATTGTTTACTACTCTGGACATGAAAAACAAGGAATGGAGTTGCATTCATAGTTAGGAAGGATATAGCAAGAACAATACTGGACTACAATGCAATCACTGACAGCATAGTATCAACTAGGCTTAGTGGACAGTCTTTTAATATGATTATCTAGGTTTATGCTCCAACCACTAATGCAGAAGAAGAGGAGGTTGATGAGCTTTATGGTCAAGTTCAATCGGAAATCTGCTGAACATAGCAAGCAAGATGTGCTGCTTTTGATTGGAGACAGGAATGCCAAACTTGGAAATATTAAGGAGGAAAATGTACTTGGCCTGTATGGTCTAGGAAACCCAAATGAAACAGGAAAAGGACTTATCAATTCCTGCCAACCCTATGATTTTTTAATTGCTAACACATTCTCCCAACAACCCAAATGGCACTTATATACATGGACATCACCAGAGTATACAAAAATCAGATTGACTATATTATTGGTACAAGATGAAAGAGCTGTTATAACAGCCAAAACTAAACCAGGGGCTGACTGTGAAACACATAATAAACTGCTCATGTGCAAACTCCAAGATAAGCTAAAGAAAAAAAGAAAGCCAACCAGTTTCACAATATGATCTTGAGCATGTACCCACCATTTTCAAGGAGAACATAGGGAATCGCTTTGACATCCTGAACTGCATGGAACCAGAGGAATTGTGGAATGAACTAAAAGAAGTTGCTAAGGATGAATATGTAAAGAGACTGCCAAAGATCAAGAATCAGAAGAAAGTAATGTGAATGTCAGAACAACTGTGGAAATTGCCAAGAAGAAAAGAGAAACCATAGGCAAAAAAGGCAAAGACATTAGGAAGGAACTTAATAAAGAATTTCTGAGAGTGGTTAAAGGTGACAAGCAGTATTATAACAACATCTGTAAAAACATTGAAGATGGAAATAGACAAGGAAAAACAAGTCTTCCAAAAAGTCTCAAAAGGAGGTTCCACCCTCAAATTGGTATGCTAAAGGTCACCATGGACAGATAGTAACTGATTCAAAGGAGATCAAATGAAGATGGAAGGAGTATACTGAAACATTGTACAGTAGAGTTGTCAACATCCAAGGTATCTTAAAAGATATTCCCTACTTATAAGAAGCTCTAGTACTGGAAAATGTAGTTAGAACAGCATTCTGTTCATTACCAAATTGGAAGGCTACAGACAAAAATTGATTGAATATCTACAGAAATAAGGCAAGCAACAGAAGAAGTAGTAGTAAAGGTTCAAACCAAGCTGTGCCAGCAAATCTGGAGAATTAACATGGAGAAAAAAGGCTAATCTACATACTAATGCCAAAGAAAGAGACTTAACGGTATGTGCAAACTATCATACAATATCCTTAATTTCACACCCAAGCAAAATAATGCTCATAATCATCCAATGCAGATTAGAGCCCTACGTGGAGAGGAAGATGTCAGATGTTCAAGCTGGCTTTAGAAAAGGCCATGGAACATGAGACATTATTATTGATGCATGCTGGATAACTGAGAAAGCCAATGAATACCAAAAGAAGTCACTGTGTGCTTCCTTGATTACAGAAAGGCCTTTGATTATGTCAGTCATGTCAAGCTGTGGAATATGCTTAGAAAAATGGGAATCCCAGAACTTCTCATTGTCCTCATGAGAAACCTATACATGGGTTAAAAAGCTACAGTGCTGGCAGAACATGGTGAAACAAACTGGCTCCAAGTGAACAGAGGCTGTATTCTCTCCCCTTATTTATTCAACTTTATGCAGAATATATATTGAAGGAAGCTGGATTGGAAGAATATGAGCATGGTTTCAAAAATGGAGGAAGAAGTACCAACAACCTGTGCTATGCTGATGACACTACTCTGATAATTGAAAATGCAAATGACTTGCAAGCTCTAGTAATGAAAGTCAAGGGGCAAAGTGAAAAAATGTGTCTAAGATTAAATATAAAGAAGGCCAGACTAAGAGCAACAAGTATAGCAACCAGCCTTAGAGTTAACAATGAAGATACTGAAGCGGTGAGTAGCTTCTGCCTTTTAAGATCAATTATCAACAGTAAAGGAACCAACAATTAAGAAATACACCACAAACTAGCACTTGGTAGAGGAGCCATGAAGTCCTTTCAAAAGATATTCAGGTGCCAGGATGTATCCATACTTACAAAATGGGAATCCTACATGCGATGGTTTTCCATATGACAGTCTATTGAAGTTAAAGTTGGATTTTCAAGGAGCATAGAAAAAGTATTGATGCTTTTGAACATTGATGTTGGAGAAAACTCTTGAGAATACCATAGATAGCCAAGAAAACAAGCAAATGGATCATCAAATAAATCAACTCAGAGTTCTCACTCAAGGCACAAATGGCCAGGCTCAAACACATTATGCAAAGAGCTAGCCCTCTGGAGAAGTCTGTAATGCTGGGAAAGGTGGAAGGAAAGAGAAGAAGAGGACAACCAGCAGTAAGGTGGATGGATTTAACTGTAGTGGCAGTGGGTACACAGCTGGAAGACCTGAAGGACCAGGTTGGAGAAAGATCCTCCTGGAGACAATCTACACGGTTGCTAAAAGTTGACAGCGATTTGATGGCACATAATCAGTCACTACCACTACCACCTTGAAACCCAGACCAACAGCCACTTGCTGAGTTTATCTTGCTATAATTCTGCTGCACCACATTACTGACCCAGGTTCTATGCAATGCTGAAGCAGGAATAATTAAATGTGTACCCTGAATACCCTTTGGTGTGGTCCTGTCATTCCTATTCTAATAGTTACCATGCCCGTGATTGAGACTCTTATGATATTGACATATATAAAAAGAAATCATTACCACTCAGATGATGCAGAGTAAATGCCATAACAATAACAGATTATATAAACAAGTTAATTAGTGAGTGTAATTTCCATCAAAATGTATTTATTTCCTTATTTATTTATTCAATTTCTATAGCCATCCCCTCATATAGGACCCTGGGGAACTATTTTCTGTTGTTAAAAAAAAAATAAGATTTACTCAACCTTCCTTTAATCCATTTTAATTTTGTTATTAACGAGAGCTTACCAAAGTATAAGAATTTGGCTATGTGCCAGTAATCATCCAGTTCAATTTCAGCTTGAATTTAAAACTTCATTTTGAGAAATCTTAAATATATTTTTATTTATATTTACTAACTTATTTTTTTAAATCAAGTAATTGTATCTATTTTGCTTTTGCATAAACATTTTCAAACATAATAGAATCTGAGTGGAATAAGCCTGCCAGATTTCAGATAAATAAGTGCAGGACTGTGTGTATAAAATGAATTCTTTCATTAGAGAAGAATTCTGCATTTCAGAAATAGAGGTGTGAAAGTAGGTTGAGTATGAGCAATATATTTTTTCCTGTTTTCCTATTGATCTCCAGTGAATTTATATGCCCACTCAATAATATGTGCCTCTAAGTTAAAAAAAAAAAATTGTAAAGTTTCAAAAGTTTACAGAGGGTTTTATATTTGATAATTTTTCACATGACAGAAACAAAATGCTGTACCATATAAAAACATATTAGATACTTTGAAGGTGGCCCAAGAACACGGCTGGTTAACACATTGGTTAAACCACACATTAATTCCATCTTTTTTGACCCCAGCAATAAATCCAGATACTTCATGAAATTAAATGTATAAGTGCAATTCTGGGGGAGTTAAACAATAAAATTCAAAAGAAACAAGGTTCCAGTCCTTTGAAATCCTTCTGAATAATTTATAGTCAGAAACACATCATAAAATAGTGCCACTATTTAAGCCAATATTGCACGTTATCTATATCTGCATGGGAAGAAACTGGAAGTCCAAAGCTAAGGATTCAAGTATTAAAATCAACAAACAGGCATCATATTTTTAAGGATTTATGGTAGAGGGGGAGAGATCCAGGAAACAGGCTTGACTCTCATTTTCCATATCTTGCTGTTCAGTTACCCACTTCATACTGACAGGATTTTCATATATTATTTATTGCTCACAAGCCTTTCACATAAGCTAATAATTTGCAGTATTAAATGGTGTCTTTAAGTTATTTCCAGTTAAGGTCACTCTTAATAGCAATCGTCAAGCAATATGGAAGAATACCTCACTAATCTAACCCTAACTTTTTTTTTTTTATTGTTGTGTACTGCCATGTCCTGAATGTTTTTCACAAGGATTTCTAGAAATGCTGCAGAATATAAATTCTGAATGTTCTGTCCACAGGAACAGTTTGAGTTTGCCCTGACAGCAGTTGCAGAAGAAGTGAACGCAATACTCAAAGCGCTTCCACAGTGAGGAGCCTGTGGTCTGTTAATTGGGGGTTCCTGGTGTGGCAGGGCGGTCTCTCTGTTTCATTATTCTTGGTCCCTGTGAATGTTGTTGGAAACGTGACCTGATCTTAATTGTACGTCTGCTGTTGTAACCACATATTGATTGGTTCCTTACAAATTTCTATTGCCAGTTCAAGTTCAACCGAGAATGGGTATATTGTTCTTATTACGATATTCCGAAATAATAATACACCAAGACCTTATGTGACCAGAACAATCCCTTTACTTCTTTTACATCAATGAAGTCCTAAATTTCACACTTGGAATGCACATGCACACCTTGTTAATAGAAAATATACATTGTTGTAGATAAGCAGTGCATTCAATGTGTCTCCGGCAACATAGTGTTATGTTTTTGCAACTTTTCCAAAACTGTATAAAAGGGGGGGGGGGCTATTTTTTTTTTAAAAAAGCATAGAGGTTGTTCTTACAAAGGCCAAGCAAGCCCACAGTACAATGCCCCATGTTTTCATAAATATAAGTCCTATTTCGTATATAAAGAAACTATGCCTTTCATGCTGTGTCTTGGCAAGCTGATGCTTTTCTGTTTTGTTTTGTTTTTAACTTTTCAACTTTCTGTAATGAATAGAAGCAGATCTTAAGCTCTAAGTTCTGGGACTTGCATGGTTATAACAGCTGTGGAGGAAATGTCGGTTATGTTAGCAGGAGCCCGAGTTTCCAAAAAGCACAACAAACTTTTATTGTGTGTTGCTGCCCTAATGGGAAGAAGGGAGGCAGAATAATTGAACCTCAACAGATTTTTAAAAGCCCTCTGCTGACAGCTTGTTGAAAGCTGATTTTCTTTCTATTTTTATAACTTAACATTAATTTATCTTTTTAAACAACCAAATGTGTACACTGTTTTTAAAGATCTGAAAAGAGATTCTTCTAATAGCTTCTTGTCTGATTGAATTGCTAGCATCGTTATTTTAAACTATGGCAAGTTCTTTGATATATTCCTGAATTTGCAGAATAATTTAAACTTGATGTTATTTGCCTTCCCTTCTGATTTCAGTTCTTTATCACTTATATTGCTTGAAAGTAAATGATTTCAGAACTGCTGCCATTGTCTGTAAAATAGTCTGATAACTCCCTGTGAAACATACTTAAAAAGGGAACATATAGGCTCTCTCCCAATTGGTCCTTCGCACATGCAGAAATATATGCAAAAAGATTTCCATGTGCATAGCATTTGTTGATTCAAGAGGATGGAAACAAGTTGATGGGACATGTCTTCATTTATTTGACGTGTAACTAAAGAAAAATACACGTCAACTACTGTATAGTATAGCTATTATTTATTTGTTTTAAGGCTTCTGGCATTTGTTGTGAATTTCATTCCAAAGTGTGTGTCTATCCATTTCCAGGAAGATCACAGCAATTTGTGAATAAAATTATATGTTGCAGTTTTTGGGCACAGTCCATCAAACAGTTTCACTGGGGCTTACATGAGTATTCACCAAGCACTACTATGATATCTTCTCTCTTTACCTCTGCAAACTTCATTGAAACCTATGGAAGACCTGTAGCAGCAGCAGTCGTTCTACCCACTATCTCTACTGTTTAATGTAAGCTTAAATGCAACCTTCTAGTAATTAAAGAATTGTTTCAAAAAGCTTTGGATGTATTAACTGCCATGTATATTTTTGCACATTGTTTGTGAGATATATAAAATGCTTGGTTTGCACATTTCATTATTAGTCTTGCAAAGCAGTTGAATTGGACTCTTTTATCCTCTTTGTATATACTTCCTATACATTTAATCACATGGTAGTGTGATAATATCAACTTTTTACGAGTAGTCAAATAATAAGTAAAAGAGAAAAAGAGAAAAAAATATCCTTTCATTTGATAATTTATTCTTAACTGGTAAAGAATAGGAATAACTGGTAAAGAATAGGAATTGGGGAAGACAAAAATCAACTGCAGTGATATCTGCCAGAATTTATATTAGGCTTACTGGAGTTAAACAATATATTATGGATTCCTCACAGATTAACATCTACATCAAAATGAACATGAACATTCTGAAGAAGCAAGCATCACACACAGTTCTTCATTATTAGATACAGTGTTCTTGGGAATATTGTTTTATTAGCCTAGAAGGAAATAATTAAGGGCATATTCAGATGGTCTACATTTAGGAGATCCAGGACAATGTTTAATTAGAATCCCAATAGTATAGTCATTGTTTCAGCCTGCATTTGAAAGGCGTCTATTCAGTCTATAAGGCTGGTTTCTCATGGTAAACATAGAATCTTGGATAGAGCAGATTTTTTCCAATTGTTCTTTCTCTGTTTCTCATTGTTCTCACTACCTAGAAGGTCCTACCAGTTGAATTTGCCCATATAATTTAAATCAGCCACTCTGGTGAAGTGCCTAGTCTTCTAGCAACAATAGTGTACTTTCAACCATTTAGCTACAGTTGACTATCAGTACTGGAGAACTATGGCCAGTTGTTTCCAACAAGCTAAAACTCCTCAAGATCTAGGAGTTTGTCATTTCTGGTTCTTGACGGGGTCGCACTACCCCAGACAGACCCGGTGCATAATCTGGGGGTTCTCTTGGACTCATGACTCTTGCTCGAAGAGCAGGTGGCAGTCGTGGCTAGGAGGGACTTTGCATGACTTCGTGTTGTGTGGCAGTTACACCCCTTCCTGGATCAGGAGGACCTCTGCACGGTCACTCATGCCCTGGTCACCTCTGGGTTGGACTACTGTAACGCACTCTACATGGGGCTACCCTTGAAGAGTATCCGGAAGCTACAGCCGGTGCAGAATGCGGTGGCGCGGACAGTTCTCAATGTCCCTAGGAGGGCACGTATAACACCGCTGTTGCGTGAGCTGCATTGGTTACCAGTTTGTTTCTGGGTCCAATTCAAGGTGTTGGTTATCACCTTTAAAGCCCTTCATGGCACAGGACCAGATTATCTGAGGAACCGCCTCGCCCTGGTCATTTCAGCCCGCCCCACCTGGTCCAGCAGAAGGGGCACGATGCAGACCCCACCAGTCAAGGAATTTCAATTGGTGGGGTCTAGGCAAAGAGCCTTTTCTGCTGTAGCTCCCGCCCTATGGAACATCTTGCCTCCTGAGGTCTGGTGTGCCCCCTCCCTCATGGCCTTCAGGAAAGGGATTAAATCCTGGCTCTGCCGGAAGGCCTGGGGGCCGGATGGGGGCTCGCACCTATGGAGATGGCTGGTGGGGTGATGGGTTTGCCCCCCCCCCCACCAGCATCTTGAAGGTTTTTAGGGCTAAAAATTATAGGAGGTTTTTAAGACATTTTTAATATATGTTTCTTTTTTAATTATTTATGGATTTTATCCATTGTTGGAGGGACTCGTGTTTTTTCCTTTTTTTATTATTGTGAGCCACCAAGAGTCACCCATTGGGGGAGATGGGCGGCATACAAGTTTAATAATAAATAAAATAAATAAATAAAATGTGAAACCACAGTTTATATCCTCCATGTCTTGGCTGATTGAGAGCCTATTAACCATATCTAATTCCGATATTCTTGAAAGTTATGTTTGCTGTCACTTCCTGGCATATTTTTCACTTCATAGCTTGCGCACAAAAAAAGGAGGCAACTGCATGCTAGGGAAGAATAGGCATTTGCATATCTTCTTTTTAAATTGGGATATGATTGTCCGACTGTATTCTCTGCATTGACTCTACGGCAGGTAATACTTCAATTCTTGTTTTTCATTTATACTTTGAAATTAAGATGAAGTTGAGTATGCTTCCTTAGCACACAAGAGAAAGGTCCTGATATGATTCATATATACAACAGTCTCCCCAAACTAGTACATGGTAGATCTCATCAACTTCTCTTTTTTAGGAACCCAGCCCCCTACCATCCCCTCAAGTTGGCATGTCACAGATGATTGGCATTATCGGGCTACCTGTCCAATATTACATCCCGTGCAATTCCTAGCTAAATAATTAATTACTTCTAAGCTTCCTTTTAAGGCAAAAGCCAAGTCAAACTGGCTTACAAAATACAATAACATACAAAAATAAAACTCACAAAGTCTAGCAATTATAAAACCTATCACCCAAAAAGTAGGATAAACTTTTGGCTTGATGTAGGTGAAGCCTGCATTCAAACAAGGGTCTGAAGATTTAAATAATGCTCATAGAAGGACAACCAATGAATTTGGTGTATCAGGCTACCAGCGTGAGACACTATAGTGTGTGCAGGTTGGGTTACATGAATACGGAACCTGCTTTCATACCCATATGCACACTTTCTCATTTGTGCATGCAGATATTAAACAAGTTTTGTGACAGGATGCAGAAATGTTAGTTGAGGGGATATTTTAGCATTTCCTTTAAACAGCTCCCTGGTTCACAGGTTTGGCATTCTTGCAGATGTCTCTAATAAAAGTTGAGAACAAATATACTTTTCTCTTGCAATTGTTAGGAGAGATTTTACACTTATTACTCATCTTTCTAAAGGATAAATTCACAGAGCCTGAGCTACAACTGGTTCACAGGGCTATCTTGAATTATTTTTTTTTAAATGTATTTTATCTACGGACTGTAGAATGCCGTTATGGATCTGGATTTTGAAAGGCTTGCAAGTAGCAAACAGATGAAAGTCAGATTTTAAAAAAAGTCTGAAGCGTATTCCTCCCTTCCTCCCACCATCACAGTTATTAAAACTCTGAGGCAAAATGTTGATTGCACATCTTTCCTCAAATACGTGCATAAACCTCTGCCTTGACATCCCACGGAGAAATGACAGCAATATTATCTTTAATTTGTGAGTTTGTGCTTTATTAATCAAGCATAACATTAATATAAAAGAGCCACACATAATTACTGAGAGATTTTTTTTATATAAAAAGGATAAAACCTGTTGGAATAGAAAGTACAAGTATTTGATGAATTTGGTTACAAATTCATTCAATAATATAAAAGTTAAATAGCTGCCTTTTAAAATTCTATTTTGCTTATATGTTTAGGGAACTCTTGAGAAAATCGTTGTGATAATGCACTTTTCAAACAATGAGTTTCTTCAGCCTTTTGGTAAATTAGATTGAAAACTGTAATAAATTTAATTTGGTATTTGAAAGTTTTTTCCATCATGTGCTGTAGAGTTCTATATATGCCTGTTTGGAAATAAGCCCCATAGAGTTCAACAGTATTTACTCCCAGGTGAGTGTAGGATTGCAGCATTAAACTTTGTGTAAACTTAATGACTAAGTAAAAACTGTAACAAAGCCTTACAGACTTCATCTCATTAAAAGGATGGCACATTTTGCCCTAAGTGTTAGTTGTTTATACCAGCCTTTCCAACATTAGGCCCTTCTGATGTGTTGGAGCAACACTTCCCATTTGGCAGAGCTATGGACAACCTCACCCTGGGAAACGCTGCTCTGTGCTAAGAGAAGAGTATATAACAATGAGTATGATCCACCAAGCACAGTTCTTGCGTTTCAGTCAATTGGGTCCATGACAGCAATCCTTTATAGCTGTTTCTGGTATCTGTCAGTTTCTCAAGTTCAATTTGGCGTGATGAATTATTTGTAGGTATATAATTTGAAAACAAATCCATACACCTACAGAGACACACCATATTTTGTTCTACCTCCAGGGAAGAAAAATCCCCCCAAAACAAGCCTTACTTATAATCATTGCAATGGGGGGAAAGTACTGCTGTCATCCAGGAGATGGCTTGACGCTAAACAACATCCTCAAAATCTGCTTATACCTGAAGGCTCTAGACTCTACTTGTTCCTCAGAAAAGCCCCCTTGCCTTCTCAGCTATTTTCTTCCTTCGGCCTTTCTCTATGCCTCTTATTCTGTTCCTAACAGTGGGTGTTGTTATCCCATACTTTTCTTTATCTCTCTGTGCTGTCCTAGAGGTGCATGTGCAAGGACTGTGGCCATTTTCCTTTACGCTGTTGTTGTACTATAAGCAAGCAAACCAGAAGGGAAACCTAGAACCAAGCAATAACAACAACTGGGTGAAACAAGCCCTTGTGACTCACATGATCCAGCAGGAGGATGCATCTCTTACTATGTCAGCAAAGATACTGATAAAAAAATTACATCTTTAATTACAGGTTGGTTTAAAAGCAATGCTTTCATTAAAGAAATGAGAGTTTCTTTATCATGTAGCCTGGTTAGTTAATGTAGCATTGCTGTGAAGCATATATCAGGAGTATGTGCTGAACAAGCTAATGATATAGATTTGTGACCAGTTGTTAGTGGCAGAAGATTGCTTCTGCCTTGCTCACTCACTGGACCTTACAACATTATAAGGATATTTAGTATGTTTATGTTTTGGAAATACTTAGCATTTGAGAAGAGAATTTATGTAACGGGAGACATTCTTGGTGCATTGTGCTCAAAGAAGACGAATTCAGTGATATTTAGAAGAATAATGGAGTAAGTCTCTGATGGTAATATCTGACATTCTGAATACGGGCATGTTCAGCCTGATGCTTCTGCAGTTTAACGTTCCTAGTGATGCTGATTTAGAAGGTGCTCTCTGGGACGTGAGCGCTGCACTTTTCATTTCTATAGCCATATCACTAACATCTGGACATCTTTTCAATTTGCTATTTCAAAATTTCATTTATTTCATAGTTTTATATACTGTCCAGCAACTCGAGAGAGTATACTCACAATGAAATATTCAACCAAATATTTGTCAGTTCTTTCAACAACCTGGGAACGGATCCCAACTATTATTGTTAACATATAAAGCCAATGGGAACTTACATCCTTGACATGTGAAGATCAGTTTCATCCTATGCAAAGTGAGAGATTAGTACAAAAATCACTTCCCTTGAGGAAGTTCCCTTTAATGTTGCACATGTATACTGTTAATAAGATCATTATCAGATTTTTACAGTCATTTCTGCAGAAGTCACAGAAATATGTTATAAGTGTTTAACACATTAATGCATGTGAGCCTTTCATTACAGGACCTAAAATGTAAACCTCTGACATACTGGGCCTATAAATTAGAGTGGACTTTCACTGTTAAAAATTATATAAGTGCCTTTCTAAAGAGTTGATTGAACACTATCCTATGATTAGCCATTCCCCACTTTATTCTTGCTAATAGATGTGGCATAAGTAGATTTCATTTCTCACTAAAAGAAGCAATGCAACAATGCACGTTCCACCAACTCAAACTCTGACCACAAGGGGAAAGATGCTATTTATACAAGATTTTCAAATATCTACCTGCTAGAATTGCCAGTGGCATAGTGTTATAATGATATGGAATAAATAAGCAGACTGTTTGAAACTCCTTCATGCCCAATAAAGCGGAGTATTTCAGCATCAGCATGTTTAGAAGCACTTTCTTTACCGTAAAGATTGCACCGGCTCCTTTCTTAATACATTTTAACTATCACCATTTGCATATATGCACACATTCTTATTTCTAACAATTTTCCAGAGAGCACAGCTTGGCCCCTGTGCTATCTATTTGGCGGAATGTGTTACACTGTCCTTTCTCAAACATAGTTCAAAGCAGCATGCCTGCCTAAACATGGCTGCATATGGTGTTCCCTGTCCACATAGTAGCTAAGCTTCTCTAGCTTATCTAGAGCTCCACTAGAAATATCAGCTAGAGTCTGTTTAAGGATTGAGATGGAGATAAGTATCATAAATAAATCAAGGCCTAACCCAACATGGGCTTCTGCTTCAAGCTAGCTATGATCAGTACTCCTATCCACTTAAACTGAGGAATGTTCTTCACTTGCATAAGAGTTTGCAGTGTACCTCTTGTCAGGCACTGCCCCTGGTTACAAAATCGGGTGTTTAAATTTAGAAAATAAAGTGAGTTAAAGGCATTGTCTATGAGACGAAACAAAATGATGGGGTTATGTTGTTCTGCCGTTTGGACCGTGTGACTCATCCGATGAAGATGAATGGTGTAAGATTGGGGTGGTTCAAAGGAAGTAGCATCAAATTAAGCCATGGAAGTTGTTACGAGATGTAGCGATGGTCACTCACATGGGTGGCTGTTTGAGGAGTTCAGATGCATTCGTGGAGGATAAGGCAGTGCAAGACTACCAGGTACAACCAATGCACTACTGCCAAAATCAAAGTCTATGTCCCTTTCAAAGCTAGTTGAAGGAAAACAGTATGAATATGAACCCAGCTGCACTACAGTCGTATTCTGTATGTTGGCTTTTGTTGACCACTGTGAGCGCAGGACGCTGACATAGGTTTTAGGCCTGATTTTGGCAGGCTACTTTTAAGAGCTGATAAGTGATGGTGGTATTGCTTGGCATGTTATAACTGCTGCATGTAACATGAAGGGAGGTGCAAGAAACCTCTCATTCTCCATACTGAGAGTTGTACAGTATGCTCGGCTTCCACAATTCAAGGAGTAACGAAGGAAAACCATCCCATGGGAACACAGCTTCATTTTTAACTAGAACCAAGCCAAAACCACTTGAACATTTTTGCTAGTTTCCAAAGATTGCTCTCCTTTTGGATGGTTTCTCGGTTAATGCATTCACATTGCCTTCACTTGCCTACATGAAGTAATCATGGAGCCAAATCTGATTGATCACATCCTGGTGTGCTGTTTATCCTTCTCGCTGCATGGATTCTGAGCAGATGAGATTTCTTGAATGACTGATTATTTGTAGGGAAGAAACAGCAGGAGTGGAGAAGGAAAAAATGGGAAGGCATCCGAACCAGACTGAAAAAGGTGAATATGTGTTCAGTTTAAGTGCCTACTGGAACAATTTTCTGTGACTTGTTTAGATCCAAAATCAACACAAGAGTATTCAGTGTACCCTGATTTCAGTGCCTTTTTTAAATTAGGCTTGTGTATAAGGGAATTTCAGCTCCCAAGGGTCTGAAAGCATATGCTCAACTGCAAACATACAACCTGTAATTAAAGCCAAGGGAGAGACCTTTTAACCACTAAGTATCATTGCAGATCATGCATACAGGTAGCCCATATCCTCAGTACTCATGAGCATCAAATTCAATGCAGTCGTTGATCCAGAGAGTCCATGTGAAGGAGGAAGAGGAGAGCCTCCTATTAAGACCTGCCAGATTGAAGAATTCTTTACACCGTGCTGTAGCTGGCTTTATTTTCATCCATGGCTATTTGAACAACCCTTTTGAAAGATAGCAGCGCCCACAGATTGAGATTCCAGCTGCAGCATCAGAGGCACTAGTGTAATTCCCATGGTGGAATAGACAGGTCCCCCCCCCCTTTTTTTATTACCGTATATTGTTGTAAGTCTTAATGCTTTTTGTTGTTTCAATACAATTATATTTGCACTGTATTAATTAAAACTATTGACATTCTATTGTCTTAAAATATTTCTTTCTCTTTATTTCTAATAGTCTACCAATATGAATTACAATTTCGAATATCAATATTACAAGCATTAAAGTTTTTGACTTTTTCATACAACATGGAGTATGACATTAAAAAAAAGAAACTGCTGCAGATTACATCAAAGAATTTGTCGTACAATAAAGATTTCTACCATGAGCTAATCAGCATTGAAGTCTCCATTGTGTGTGTGTGTAGTACACACATACATACATACATACATACATACATATTAATAAGAGGGAAAAAACATAAGCAAAACCAATTTAACACGAGTTAAAAATAGCAAAAAGTAGTTTAAAAAGGAAAAAGAAAAAGAACTACTGAGTTCTTAACTTCCCCCTTTTTGTACATCTGCTACTTTACCAAATTGTAGACATTTAAGCCCCCTTAGAAGCCGGCCTGTACGTGACTATATTTGCCATGCTATGTGATATTATTATATAAACCTAGAATGGGCAGTTCTGATGGAGCATAACCCACTTTTGTTTGATATAGTGTTCGATGTGCAATAAAGGCATGACACTGAAGAAAAAACAATCGCATTTTAGGTCTACCTTTTTGTGTAACTAAAAGATTCGTGGAAATGTTTGCTCTGCATGCTCTCATAGAATCATGATAGATGGACTTCAGTTAGCCTCCTAATCTCTTTATTTTCCTCACTATGGGAGGCATTTAATTTTTCTACTCATTCCTACAGCCGTCTCTAGAACATTAGCTCTGGCCCTCTTTTTAACCAGATTAAGGCAAAGCATCCTCGTTTGCTGAGCACTTTTGTATCACACTAAATCATGCTCCAAAGTCACTGGTGCACAAAATAATGGTGTTTCTCTTCCTAGCAACCAAACAAACTAAACAGATGTATGGTTAAATGGATATAGGGCTGCAAATGTAACACCAAAACATTTCTTGCACCACAGTACATTTACTCAAGTAAAAAAGGTTGTTTGACAGGGAAAAGATGAAATAGGGATACTTCCATGAGTTAGACAACAATCAGGAGTGTAATAATTGTCTTGCTAGTTCAGACTGAGATTCCATGTAGTCCATCATTCCTTTCCACAGGGATCAAGGAGGGACCACGGGGTCCAAGAAAGAAACAGCTGGGCAGCTTGCGGTGGTGGAACTGATCTGGCTGCTCAAATATCAGTTTGAAAGTGATGCTATATTCACTGGGCTCCAAGATGTCAGGAGTATAATTTGCAAATCTTTCATACTAACACCAGAGTTATGCATTGTTCAAAACTGAACAGACCGCAAAAGGCCCAGAAACACACAAATAAAAGCCGTGTTTCAGATGACTTTCAGAACAGCTGATTCAGAACATGGAAAGAACGATCAGCTGGTCTGGGCACCAGAAACCTATCTGGAAAATCAGATGTGCTCTCTTACTCGAGTAATTTTTATTTGAGCATCCCATTAGACAAGTGCTGTGAGTTGTACCAGCTTCCTCCCCTATGTGGCGTGTTTCAAATATAAATATGTGTACATTCTTGCCAACAGAAGTCATAAAAATGAAATATGTCTTACTTTCCCAGCTGCCCCTAATCAATACACATACTTGATTTCTCTTACAAAGATAGGGTGACTTTTGTGGGAAAGCCCAATCATTCTGGATATTTGGCAAAATTGCCATAGAAGGAAGAGGCTTGCAGGAGCCAAGTCTCACAGCAAAAGCTGGCAAGTGGAAGAAAAACCATCATGATAAAAGAAACCATGAGGCAGGACTCCCTAGGCAGAAATGTAACTGGGAAACTATTTGCAAGTAAACAGGCACCCAGTCAGATTATTTAATAAGACAGCCATCATAAACCTTGGACTCGGTTGTTTTAACAATGGGAAGCTGGCAGCAAGATGATCACCTAGGAACAGTCTTTGCCTGTAGTTCTGCTGAAAACATCTCATTTGTGAATGACGAGTTCTTTTAAACCTAGAGAGAGGGGTATTAATTCATTAGTCAGATTACAAAGACAGCTATGACAAACAGAATAAAAGAGAGAAAGAACGTTTCCCTTTTAAAGGACCACCAAACAGAGAGAGCCCTAGCCACTGATGAAAGGTCAGCTGATGAAAGATGACTATTGAGTAGACAACATGGTTGATATGCAGCAAGGTGTTATTTATTTTAGAAACTCCTCCCCTGTTCATCTATAACGTTTGTGCATGTCATAGAACAATAAGCCTGTGCAAGGCATTTGAAGCGCATTGACATAAATAAAGCACCTCTCTGCAGAGCTGTAAGGCAGCCTTGTTCCTTGCTGTGGCTGCTTCAAAAGCCTTCTCAGGTCAACTCCACATCTTTGTGTCTGAGTGTGCCCACACCAACAGCTAGGGAGTCTTGGAGCGTTGCACCAAGTCTTCCAAGAGACACTTTGCCCAGCCTGTAGAAGAAAATCCTTTTTGAAAAGGAAAGTGGCAAGCTGAATATTCAAATCACACATTTCAACCCTAAAATCTCCAAACTTACACAGAGGTGACTGTCACAACCCAGTACAGAATTGTATGTACTTGAATCACATTAGAGCCACTTTGGTGCAATGGTTAAGGCATCAGGCTAGAAACTGGGAGACCGTGAGTTCTAATCCCACCCTAGGCATGAAGCCAGCTGGGTGGCTTTGAGCCAGTCACTCTCTCTCAGCCTTAGGAAGCAGGCAATGGCAAACCACTTCTGAAAAACCTTGCCAAGAAAACTGAAGAGACTAGTTCAGGACATCTCCAGGAGTTAACACTGACTCAAAGTCACCAAAAAAAACCCACACATTAAAACCAACAGCATTTCAAGCCTCTCTTTCACTGGTTCATCACCAAACAAGAAGCAACAAGCCTGTAATTGTAATTGGCCAACCTTCTTCCAAAGACAGAACTTTACAACTTTGGCAGCTCCTCCCCCAAAATATTCAGTTTTAGGTAGGGTTGCTCATCCATATCTCCACAAAATGCCCTTCATAATTCCTGCAAATTAGAGCACTCTCATTAAGTAGTCATGTGCAAAACATTCCATCTCTGGAGCTAAACTATTCCAGAAAACCTGGTTCTGTTCTGTTATTCTTCCAGACCATGCTGACTTTGTGGAAAACTGCCAAACCACCCAAGCAACTCGATTAGTGTCAGCTAGAAGAAGAATGGAACTTTTCAGAGTTGCTTGGACATTTTTTTTCTCTAAATAGTGAAGTTTTGCAGATATGTATCATTGAGACAGAATCTGGTAATGACAACCCTTTGATGTCTAGGGCCATGCATAACAGTGTTTGGAGGGCTGAGGGCCCAGCAGGTGATGCAGAGTGTTTGAGTCTCATGGTGCAGGTCACATACAGTGAAGATAGTATTTATTTAGACATCTAGAATTTGGGCAGATTTTTTTTCAGATTTTTAAAAAATAGATTAAGTCTATTTTAGAACTTACATTGCTATTTGTTTCCTACCAATTCCCAGCAGTTACGCTCAGGGGACTTCAGAAGATACAAAACAAAAGATGGCTTTGGAGTGTGAAGTTACTCAACCTCATATGAAGATACAATTCCATTATTTGTCCGGGTTCCTTAACAGCCTATGTTTACTTCCCGGTGATTTGTGACACATTTACAAACTTTTTGGTTTCAACATGCCACTGCTTGTTGAATACTTTTGGTCCCACTAGGCTTTTCATTTTTCTTTGGTTTACTAACCCATTTCTGCCCACCCCCCAAGAAAACTGGTAAAGCTTTGAAACAACAACAACAACAACAAAAGGTCAAAGATAGCTTTGTTCGCCCATCATGCGAAGGCAACTTGAATTAACTAAGTTTGTCAGAGGTGACCTATATTATGGCTCTCATTTAAATATTTTCTTTTTTTCATTTCTAGGCAATTTTTTTCTTTTAATTTCTAGGCAAAACTCCCAATGTAGTTTAGCATAAGCCCTAAATATCATGAAAACAGCCCATGGAAAACAGAAAGGACTGCAATTCTATATACAACAGAACAGATGGTAAAGAGCACGAAGAAGTGTGCTATGTGCCCAGTCGTCACAATGTTGTGAGCAGCACATCGGATGTTGCAGTTTCAGAGCCCTTGTGAAACTCTGTTAAGCAAGTCTTGATTTTTTTTTCATAAAGGTCTGCATGATGGAAAATATAAGCAACTATATTTTAGTTGTACTGGATTCAACAATCCATTTGTTAAACTGGGTAGAATCCAAAAACCACAATCCTCACCTACTCTGGAGGTAAAATTTCTACCTGGAGGAATATGGATACCTGTATTACTCAGAAATGTATTCTCCTGAGCCAACTCATATTTGTAGGATCAGAGCTGAAAGAAGCCATTTACACCAATATGTCTCAGTGTGCTCAGGGCAAGAATTCACACTTAATCATTGCAATAAATGTCTCTTCAACTTCTGCTTCGAGACATCCAGCAAGTAATGGGATCCACTATCAAACCGCTCTTACCTTTCATCAATAATGTGTCTACCTAACTTTAAAAAATTATTCCATGACCTGTATTCTAGGATGATAAAGAACAGGTCATGGCTTTCTTCTATATATCCTTCAGGGTTCAGAAAAGCCCTGTTATAGCCTTCTTCCGTCTTTTTTTCCTTTCAAAACTAAGCATATCCTATCCTATCAAACTCTCCTTGTGGGATTTACCTTTCCAGTCTCCCAATCACTTTTATTAACATGTTCCAGCTTGTCTGAATGTGCACTACCCAGAATTGGACAAAATGGTGTCTAACTAATGCAAAATAGAGTGGAATTATTACCTCCCATCCTCCCATGATTCGGAAACTTCTATTGAGGCAACTTAAAAAATAGAATTAATTTTTCTGGCAGCCATGGTACAATGTTGACTCATTTAGTTTCTAGTCAACTACAGTTCCAAGATCCTTTCCACACCTACTATTGACAAGCCAGATATCCCCCAACTTGGGCCCATTTGTTTGATTTATTTTTCCTAACTGAAGAATTTTGCAATTATTTCTATTAAATTATATTGTTATTTTCAGCCCAATTCTCAATCCTGTAATTTTGAATTTTCCTTCTGACTTTTAACATATTGCATATCACAATCAATTCTGTATTATTTTGCCCAGAGTCACTTTGGGCAGCTATATAAATACGATAAATAAATAAATAAATCTACAAATCTGATAAATTCAATTTTTCATCCAAGTTACTAATAAAAATTTACGAAGAATACCAGTCTCAAGACTAAACCTTATGGCACCCAATTTAATATCAGAGTTTTAAGAGGAACTGTTTTCAAACCAACTCTGGACCTATCTAATAGGTGTGCCATGTAGTCCATTTAGAAAGCCTACTAATCAAAATGTCTTGAATTAATTGTCAAAGGCTTTGCTGAAATAAAGATATACTGTATTATTTCCATCGTATTCCCAGTATCTTTTAAGAAAGTAGTAATCTATTAAGGAAACTATCCAATCAAAACTAAAAGATAGATAAAACTAGATTAAACTTTTAATAGAATTCTGCCAGCGGGCACCATCTATGCTGATTGGAAATTCTGGGAATTGTAATGTTAACAGATCTGGAGAACACCAGGTTGAAAAACGCTCTGGTATGTGATTCATATCTACAACGACCAAAATATATTTAAATAGGTTTATGCTCATTTTAAGGTCTTTTTAGCTCTCTTTTGGACTATGTCAAACAGAACTTACAAACAAAATAATTTATAGTCTAATCTTGTGAATGTTTACTTGAAAGTAATTCATGCTGTGCTCAAAGAAATTAACTTAATGTGCATAATGGAGGAGTTTTATTTAAACTGGAGAGTGTTAACAATGACACCGAAATGTACATGCATCTTTTACATTCTTCTAATTAATTGATGAGACGGATTGGCAACTGTCTTAGAATGTTTTAAAATGTGCTCAGGGTAATGGCGGCTATCAATGGTGGCTCGTCAAGAGAAGTGAGATCTACAGTAATATGTTATGGTCAGTCTTGACTCCCTGCTTAGATTATATCCTGCAAGTCCAGCATTTTCCACCAGATGCTCAGAAAGCTAATTCCCTGTGGTCAGTTTCCATTTTTCTTCTCTGACACTCAAAATCCTGTGATTCATGGAATCTTCAAATCTATATATTTCTACATATCTGGGGAGTTTTGTCAAGTATCGTCAATTGATTTTATTTCTTCTGTAAATCACCCAGAGTCGCTTTCAACAATATGCACAGTGACAGATTTGATAAATAAATAAATAAAGTATGCAGAAAGCATCACTACATTTAAAGATGCCTCTGCTTTGCTTTTAATCTTTTTAAGATATATTTTTAGTTCTTATTTGCACTTATGATGCATTGTACCATTTCTGTATTAGAGTAGATTCATCAGTGGCCTTACATCATATGTGGGGGCCCACCTTCTTTGCAAAACAGAATTCCACAGATGCCTAAGGAACTCCATTCTGAGGGACAACATGCTTCCAGTGCCTATATACTATAGGATATGACCGCTATGCCTCTGGCTGTCATTCTAATAGAAGAGAATATAGGTCACTCCGGGTTGAACTGTGGAGGCCTTGGTGCTCTCTGAGCTTGGTTGTTTGCTTGCAGATGTTTCATTACCTGACTAGGTAATATCATCATTGCTAGTGAGTGTGGGATTTGCTCCCTGTTTATATACAGTAGCTTGCCCTGCCAATGTTGGTGGGGGAGTGACAGTGTTGGTGGGGGTGTGGCAGAAGACTAGCAGAGCGCATCCAGGAACACCAAATAGCAGTCAGAAGACACGATGAAAACTCCTTAATCTCACAACACATGGACAAACTCAACCATAGTTTCAACTGGGAAACTGTGAACATCCTAGACCAAGCTAAATCCAAAACTGCTAGGAAATTCCTGAAAACTTGGCATTCAGACAAATCAGCCATCAATAGACACACAGAGATAAACCACATTTACACATCATTCAAAAGAGACAATAAAAAAGCTAAGAAGGAAACAAAAAGATCAGAACACATCATCTCCAGCAATCTACACCCAGATAAGCAGGGATTAACACCAGACAAACAATGAAGCAGAAAACAATACCCTAATCAAGGAACTATCAAGGAGAAAACCATACCCCCACCCACACTGGCAGGGCAAGCTACTGTATATAAACAGGGAGCAAACCCCACATTCACTAGCACTGATGATGTTACCTAGTTGGGTAATGAAAAGTCTGCAAGCAAACAACCAAGCTGCAAGAGCACCAAGGACTCCTCCAGTTATAGTCTCCCACCCCAATTTCTTCATCATCCTTTTACCTGGGGGATTAGGCTTCTAATTCTTCACTCTCCTCCTTGTCTCCTCTCCGTAATTTATCAATTCCTCTGTGTCTAGTGATCAGGTCAGTCATGTTGGATGCTTGAAGTATTCTAACCAATTAACACTTTCTTGGTGCCTGTATTGCCAATCGATTAAGCTGCTCCTGCCTGCTGCGAGCTCTTACTGCTGCAAAGACAGAAGCTGGGCCCCAGACACCACGTCAAATGAGAATTAATGAAAAGCTGGTTCAGACTGACAGCTCAAAAGCTTTTGACTTCTGGAAGCCACCCGAGAAGCCTTCGCTGGGTTCATTGCACCCTCAGAGCACAGGAAAGAAACAACATCTGTCACTAAAGTGTGAAGCACTTTAAATAAATAAATAAATAACAGACAGACAAGAGCAAAAAGAAAAAGAAAAGAAATCCTACCATACTAATATATTCCAGGAGCTTAATACAAAGACAGTTAACAAAGCAAAAATAACACAAAACTCATACGCTGCACCCTTAAAGAACATGGCAATTTTGAGGCATTCTTCAATATGACACAACAACTATTCCACATTCTTAAGATGGAGTACAGCACAAATGGTAGTTTATCATCAAATGGTTGTAAAACAGTACATGCTCAGATAGCATCAGATGAACAAAAAGAATGTGACATAGATAATTTCAATTGGCAAATACACTGAATTCAATATGGGACATGCTCACTTGAGTTAGTATTGAACAAGGCAGATTAATAGATTGGTTTCAAGGAACTCCATGTTTAAATCCCTACTTAGACAGCCTTCTCCTGAAATAGCTTAGGCAGAGTGCTTACAATGTACAAGGTACTTACAATGCACAAAACATGTACTTAGTGTTTTGATATGAGTGTTATAAGCAATAACCCCTATATAAGTTCCATTAAACAAAGGAAAAGATACAAAGGATAGCAAGAACACGTGACTACAACAGTGTCTAAATTAGTTTCATTCTGATCTCAACAGCTTCGTGGTCAGGATGTCACACTGTATATCTGGGAACGTGTTGAATGGAAGCGACTGTGCTGTAAAGTTATCAAGGCAATGCACTCTAAACTGATTAGCTGGACTGGGATGGAGTCCCTGAATGGAAACGTAGAGGATATATATCACTGAGATCTGAGAAATAATCATTCAAGTGTGTTTTGAATCTTCCTGCATTTTTCCCATGGCAGAAGTATCTTCATCCAAAACTACTTCACAGAGGTAAAAAATTAGGGAAGGAGGACATTTAGTACAACACCATTCCAATTTCTTCCTCTGTCATCCTCCCCTGCATGGCAAATCTTCCATGCCAAAGGTGAACTCCCTCCATTCTCCCTCTCACAAACCTGTTGGCTCATCATTCTGTCACACTTACGACAAAATACCTGGACTTATTCTCAAGGTTTTGCACCTGTAACATCTTAGAATTATTACAACCTTGGTGAAGTTCCAGTTTTACCGGAAGGTCCAAGTGCACAGAGCCATTGATGTTTGCTCCCATTCATCTCACCTCTTGAGGTCAATAATGGAGATTAAAACCTTTGTGAACTAAGCCAGCTTCAAGTTACAGCACCAATGAGTTGGGTGTTGTATACACTTTCAATTCACCCGCAGTATGTTAATGGTTTATCTAGCTGTAAATGAAACTAGCAATACAGTGGCCATCTCTAGAATCTGAAAATCTAATCTGTTATTGTTTCTCCCAGTCATCATTCAGTTAGTTACAACTATCAGGACTAAGACACACAACTCAGAAAAATATAATTGCATTGTCCCATTACTCTGTCTTGTTTTACTGCCTTTCCCATTAATCTTTCAGGATCCCTGGTTTCCTCAATCATTACTACCACTTGATCAAAGTGGCCAATGAATGTTCTACAATGGAAATGGGAAAATAAATAATACATTTGGGAAGCAGAAACTTTCGAACATGTCCTTGATGAACATTGTGTTGTGGCTCAGCTGTTTTACCCATCCCTGATGCAATGAATCAGTGGTTACTCACAGCAAAGCAAAGCAGAGAAGAGGGAGAAACAACCTGAACATTTGTAAAAGTTGCATCTGAATTAAGAACCATAATGATGGTAGATCTCTCAGAACAGGCCATTCAATCTGCATATAATGCAATTTCACCCTTGTATACGTTTCATGCTATTCCTTTTGGAGGGTAAGTTATGTTTTGCAGAATGTAGAAAAGGAATAAAAATGATTAAGCAAAAAAATAAAAAAATAAAGGTAGGAAGTAAGGGAAAAGAAACTGAGATTTAACTAGTTCTAATTTACACCAACAGCATTGGGATATTCCTCTGTTCCTTTCAATCCTGGCAAAGCACACTTGTTTCCACTGTGTCACTAGATTATTTCATATATTGCCTTGAAGATATTTTGAACCAAAATCGTAAAGGATTCAGAGATATGTGGACTTTTATAACTGATGCTAGTCATATACATGTTGTAGTCAGGCATCTGTCCCAAATACAAAATGTCAACCAAGAATATCACAAATCTTATTTAATGAGTATCATTAATGCTTTTTGAAGTTTACCCAGATCTAAATTTATAACACAAACACAAATGTTTAAAGCACCAGTGTGATCCTTTTTTATAACATTCCCAGCACGTTTCCTCCACCCCTCTTCTTCCCCAGCACAGTGTTCTGCATGACAAAACCTGGGCCACAAGGGAATCAGAAAGACTCTTAATTAAGCAGAAGGCACAAGACTAGCGAAAAATATATGTGGGTGGAGATTAGACATGAAGACCAGACTCAGAAGGAACAGAAGGAACAAAAAAGGAAGCAAGGCAAGAAAAGCCAACAGGGCTGTGCAGAGAGCTGAAGGGCGAACTGGGATTCAGAGGATCTGTAGGAGGCACGTAACAGCCATCAGGAAAGAGCTGCATCTTCGCCTGGGCTCCTGCGGCTGCTCTCCTCGACTGACGAGCGATCCCAGGAAAAGATGTGCTTAATTTAAGGTGCTCCTGACAAGTGTGACTTGAACATCCATGTACACTCCAAATCTCATTGTACCCTTCAAATTGAGATTAGAGTCCTAAAAATCAGGGCAGGCTCTGGCTATTTATCCAACAAGGTTCCCAATAAGTAATGCAGCATTAAACAACCATGTGTGGTCCAAATACTGTGCTTTTCATGTAAGACCAGTTTATAATACTATCATATCCACTCTCATAACATATATAATAACAACTATCGCTATGTAAGATCAGGAAAAACACTCCTTCCCAGACCAGTTCAAATTTTCAGATAATCATTTCACTGCAGCCAAAGCTGTATGTCTTGAGGGAGCCCTAGTCCGGTGCCGCACAGAAAGTCCATTTAAACCAGGAAAGAGGTCCAGGTTCTACCAGCTGTGTGTTGCTGATTCTGTCACCAATGAGTGCATGACTGCGTCTTCTGCCGACAAGAAGTTTCACGTGGACATAAATTCTAATGTTTTCATTACTTTGAGGGAGTAGCTGCTCCATTTTCCCCACTCCTAACAATTTTCCCTACTCCATAGTCTACTTCCAGAGACTGTAGTTCACAGACCCTCGTGTCACCTCTGCCATTCCCCTGCAGCAACCATTGAGGACAGAGCTTGCTTTTATCAGTCGTTCCCTCCTGTTTCACCACACACTTCTCCGCATTTGGTGAGCCTGGCCATTTTTTGATGAGGGTTTAGTGTTCATTCAGAAGAATGCTAGACTCACGTTTGGAAACCAGACGACTTACATTGTGTAGAGTCCCACCGAAGTGTTGGACTTTCACTAAAAGGAAAGATGTAAAAGGATACTTGATGGATCAGAAAAATACATATAATAATTGCTAGATGAAACAAGGGTGAGAGAAAGGTATATGTGCATAGAGAGAACAAAATAATCGTAAAAAATGTAGAAAGACAACAAGATTAAAAGAGGCAGAGAGAAAATGCAGAGTGATTTTGGTGAAAATAAAAAAATTTATTTTAGAAACGGGTGAAGAAATCTAAACAAGGGACCTCCAACATAGGAAACAGAATAAAAAATAAAAGCGATGAAATGATTCAGGATGAAACTGAAGTGAGGAAATGCTGGAAAAGTGTAAATTAGAGATTTGTACTGTATGGGACTGAGAATGACACACTGAGGAGTGGAATTAAAACAAATGCTTTTCATGTTAATGACCTACAAAATGGAGGAATAGGAAATCATAATTGTTGTTAGTTTTGTTTTGTTTTTTAAATAAAGCTGAAGGTGTAACCAGAAGAATATTAAATATGGACGTGATTTGCTTATAGAGTATTATTTATTTATTTATTTATTTCATATATCAGATTTGTCACCGCCCATCTCGTTAAAAACTGTGTAACTGTGCAATTGGTTTAACGTGTATATGAAGACTGCATTCATGCCCGTGTTAATCTTGTTCTCCTGGACAAGGAGGAAAGTTGCATGTCTAAAAGTAAAAACTACAAGAGGATTCCTTTGTTAAGTGTGCCTGAGAAGACGGCCTGGCAGAATCTGACAGGTACGAGAAGAAACAATGCTAAACATGTAAGAAGTACCATTTGGCTTTCTGCTGGGTTGAGGATATGCAAACCAGATTTATCCTCTTTAGCAGGTCCTTGAGAATTGTTGAAATCTGAGAAAGAAAGGTTATTTTTTGATTGTTGATTTAGAGAAAACACGATAAAGTGTGTTGGCTTGAATTATGGAATGATTTATGGAAATAAGGAATTGAAGTTTGGTTGCTAAATGTATATGATGGAAGTAAAGCATGCATGAGAATACTGTAAATAAAACGCTTAGTGAATGACCTTGAGCAGGGAGTGAAACAAGAATGTGTAATGTCCCATTTGTGTTTAGAGAATTTATGGGTATAGGTATAAGGAATACTTGCGGTAATATTAGAGGTGTTGTGGTTGAGGGCATGAAGGGGTGGATGCTTTTATGTAACAATGCTGTGTTGTTGGCTGAGAACACAAATGACTTGTAGCAAATGTTAGATAATTGTATGATGCTACGAGAAGCAAGAGTTTAAAAATTAACATATCAAAGACCAAAGTAGTTGTGTTCGACAAGGAAAATGGAATGAATGATTGCAGGTGATATATGAATGGTGAAAAAGTAGTGCAAGTAAGTTAATTTGTGTACCTTGGTAGAATATTCATTAAAATTGAGAAGTGGGTGGAGGAATTAAGATGTGAACACGCTGGTAGAAAAGTAGTGGTGTGTGGTCTGTTGCAAGGAAAGAAGATTTGGCCAAAGAAGCAAAACATACATGTGTATAAGTGTGAACTTATGTTGTTGCACTATATGAGGTGAGAGTTGGGATATCAGCAGAAAAATAAAAGTAAGTTGAATGCAGTGGGAGTTGGATACCTAAAAGGTATATTTGGTAAAACAAGAGAGACAGGATTATGAATGAATGGGTATAAGTGTATGTGAGTTGAATTATCAGTATGAAAGAGTATATCATAATCATATAGATTTGAACTGAATCTCAAAACACATATATGAAGGAATAGTGAAAGGGAAGACTGAGAAACTTGCATTCATGCATGATGGCATGGACACAAAGATGGATAGGTAGGTATAGATAATGTATACAGTAGTACATAATGAATAACTTTGATGTAAACGAGATTCAGCTACCTTTCCTTTGCTTTTAAAAAAAATCATGCCTTAATTTCTTTGCTACTATTTCTTCCAATAGAACAGAATATCTGTAGCTCAGGGTTGAACTGTGGAGTTCTTGGTGCTCTCTGTGCTTGGTTGTTTGCTTGCAGACGTTTCATTACCCAACTAGGTAACATCATCCATGTGAGGGAGTGTGGAGTTTGCTGCCCATTTATCTGCGGTAGCTTGCCCTGCCAGTTTTGGTGGGGGTGTAGTTTCCTCCTTGGTGGTTCCTTGATTAGAGTATTGTTTTCTGCCTGATTTCTTCCTATTATTTCTTACTCCTTCTCTACATTTTGCAAAATGTTGCTTACCCTGAAAAGAAATAGCACAATGGGACGTATGAATGTATGTGTGTATATTCCATGATTCTCTGATATGGACTAGAAGCAGCATATCTACTTGTAGCACAACACAGCCACAGGATGTCAGGACAAGAAACATAGATCCAAAGCATTGTTCTAAATATTCCTCTGTACTTTCCTTCCTGTTGTTCCACCAGGTTGAAGGAAGAAAAATGAGCAAATATTAACACAAAGGGAATCAGGGACTGTCAGGCCTTTGCTGATATTAGAACAGGAAGTGAAGGGGCAGTGATTCAACAACACAGATAAGCAAGTGTATTGCAAGAATTATGAAATCTGTGGCTGCTGGGTATTAAATATAAGCCCTATTTATAGTGAATCCAAGGTTGAATTCTTGTGCCACTTTCTCCTGTCTGTAGAGGACAATAGGTGTGAGGCCTGCCACTTTTGGGTATCAGGAAGGCCTGCGAATGTCCCTTGTTATTGTAATAACACCATCTATTTTCCAGCTGTTTGCTTCTGACCTGGCCAGAACTAGCCCTCCCAGGTATTAACTGAAAGGATCCTCTCTCTTTTTGTCTGATCGCATAATCAGTTGTGGACGGAGGAAAACCCTTCAAAATTCCATAGGTTGGTCGTCATTCTATGAACTTAGTGCTGAATAATCACAACCGACAGAGTGAGAAGACACAGAAAAAAGACACAGGAAAGAAAAGATTCTGCAACAAAACAATCTGTGTTGAGGTGGCTTAATCTGATTGGTTTAACAGAATCTGTTACAGAATAGGAAAATCATTGCAATGCAGATGCTTTGATAAAGAGAGAATTCAAGATCACTTCCCAAAATAAAGCCCAGAAATAAATGCCTAACTATTTATTGGGTTGTTTATTTATTTATTCATTATTAAATTTGTATGCCGCCCATCTCCCCCCAATGGGTGACTCTGGGAGGCTCACGGTTAAAATCAAAAACCCCATCAACAATGAAAACTCCCCCATAAATAGTTAAAATAAATAATCCATTAAAAATCAAATCTAAGCAAGAAACCCTGTACATACATCATGTTTCTCCTTCTGTTCCCACCGCTACTCAATTTATTTCAGTATTTATTTTATATCCAAATGCTCTTGCTATGTACAGAAACAAGGGTTAGTTGAGAGTAGGAGGAGGTGGTGGCAAAGGGAATCCCCTTAGCATACAGCTTATTAGTATCATCAATCATCAAGGGTGTCATTTCTAAATTCCCTCTCCCTCATCTAATTTGCTAAAGCTAATTCTTTATTACACCACAAAAGCCAGCATGAGAGATGGAAGTGATAATGAAAGGTGGCTTGTTCATCCATGCCCTAATGTACAGAAGGAATGCAACTCTGCAGGAGTGAGAAAGCCAGCCTTAATATCTTGCTTAGTCACGTCTCTTAAGGGAGAGCACCAATCTTCATCTTGCTGAAATAACCAACCTTCCTCCAATTGCTTTCCTCATCTAGTGGGAGTGGGGACCTATCTCACTCTGCTCTGAGTTGCCACCAACACTACATCCAATGATTTTTCACACCGGCAGAGAAAGCTGATCATATGCTTCCTTTCTCCCATCTGGAAGCGTGGGCAGTTTAGAATTACAGTCCACCAAAAAGGACGCGGCACAGAGGAATTTATAGTAAGCTGCTTTGGTTTCATGCAGTTGAAGATATTCCCCCAAAGCCAAGCTCTTCCCTCTAAGGAGTGGGCAAAAGATAATGTCAGGCTCTGGGTAATGGATAAACAGCTCAACCTCCCCAAGCAGGGCTTGCCAATAATCTCCACCATTTTCTGTGCTTGGCTTTCACGGTGCAAATGATGATATGAAGCCTTGAAGCCCCAGGGCTGCATACAGCCATTGGAAGTCGTGGAGGCCCCTGGCTTAGAAAAAGTGTGCAGCCCTGATACTAAGAAAGGACCCAGAATGACAAAGCAAAGAGAAATTTCATGCAGTCTTTTCAGAATTTCCCATCCCTTCTTCTCCTCCTTAGACTAAAATTAAACTATGTTAGCATTATAGCTCTTGGCTTTTGTTCAGTTCAGACCTCCAAGTATCTCAGAAAACCCCTGCCAGTAGGTCAGAATGTACCATAGGTCAGTTGTAGAGCGCATGCATTGCATGGAAGAAGAGCATGGTTCAACCTCAGCATTTCCACATAGGACTGAAAAAGAATCTGGTTTGGAGAATAGCAGCCATTCAAATCCACAGTCCTGGAATGGATGGAACACAAATCAACTTCCTATGTTCTAGGTAGAAGAAAGAGTTGGAGTGGGATCTAAATACAAGGCTTATGAAGGTCTATGATAGTAGCTAAGCATGTCAGCATCTCAGATTGCTTGGTGTGTGTGTGTGCATGCATGCACCTTCAAGTCATTGTTGACTCAGTTTTCTTGACAAGATTTCAGAAGGGGGTTGCCATTGCCTGCTTCCTAGGTCTGAGAGGGTATGACTGGCCCTAGGCTACCCAGCTGGCTTTGTGCCCAAGACAGGACTAGAACTCACAGTCTCCCAGTTTCTAGCCTGATGCCTTAACCACTACTCCAAGCTGGGTCTCCAGCTTGCTTAAGTTGTTGTGTCTAAATCATGAGGATTCTATCCAGAGTAGCAACGTTCTCACAGGGTTTGGAGAACAGAGAAAAGTGGTGACTCTAAGTGGCTCGGCAGTTGCAGCTAAAGGTTGCACAGAAAGACTTTTAACAAGTAGCTCCTTAACTGACACAATCCACCCTCTCTGGGTCTAAGAAAGGTGAGCACAAATCTCTGGCAAGAAACCACAAACAAACGGAATTAGTAATATGTCAGGTCCGACGTCCAGCAGGGATGACCTTTGCCATCTTATACAGAACTGCAGCTTGTGTCGGTGAGACGCTCTTAGCAGCCTCGACCTGCATCCAGCAGTTAATGTTTTTCATGCTGCCATTAAGCACTGGTGAAGGCACTATTAATAAATATGTCTTTCTTCATGAACAAGGCAGAAAGTTGCTAATTAAAAAGTACTTCTAATAAGCTGCTAATTAAAAGGTACCATTGCTAGACATTCGTCATATGTATTAGAAAAAATAAAATGCTTCATTTTTAATCAAGCCATAGTAGACAATAAGGAGGGAGGAGGAAGGGAGGAAAATTTGAAGAAGGCTTGATTTATAGTGTACATTGCTTGCAGTGTCTTGTTCTCATTGTTACATACATACATACATCACAGATGTATGTGTGGGTGATATATCCATTGTGCTATTCCCTCTTGGGATGAGCATTGTTATGCAAAATATAGAAAAAGACTCAGAAGTAATAAGACAAATAAATTAAAAGCATGAGATAAGGGGGTGGGGGAGAAAATATGGGTAAATCTACTTTATACCACCATTCATTATAGCTCTCTATACCTTTACTCTTGCAAACCATGCTTGCTACTACAATGTCTGTATACGCCTTCATACACTTTTCTTTAACCTTCTCACCTCTTTCTTTTTGAGGAGCTGATCATTTACATTGAATTACTCTGGAGTTAGAAAAGTCAGATGCCTGTTTCCAAAACTTCCACAGGAAAATTCAGATAGGACCCCTTGGAGAAGGACACTTCTGCTTCTTTCTCCAACCTGTCCTCAACCAGCCAGGGATTTCTGAAAACTGCTCACCCAAAACCTCTGAAGGGCACTGATTGGAGAAGACTAGACTACTGTAGTATGTTCTGCATGAGATTACCTTCAAAAAGTGTTTGCAGGCTCCAGCTGGCCCAGAGTGCTGCAGGTTGACTGTTTTCTAAGATCAGTACTGTAAAAGGAAATGTGAGAACTTCTTTTCTGCAGCACTTTCACTGCATACCAATGTTCATTTCTAGACACAATTCAAAGAGCTGACAATGATCTAGACAGGTCCACATACTCTAGCCGAGGCTACTTGAAATATCACATTATCTAGTGTGAGCCTACTCAGGCTTTAAGTTCTCCAGGACAATCCCTTATCCATCTCACCTTTATTTAGTCTCATGTTTGAAGGAGATGTGAGAAACAGCCTTCTCAGTGATTAGTCTTAGGACCTGAAATGCCATTGCCAAAAGAGGTTAGATTAGCTACATTTCTCTTGTCCTTCTGTTAAATAAAACATTTGTATTCAAACTGCGTTGCTGCTGCAGTAGGTTTTACTCTACTAGGTGCTGTTATTTTACTTTTTATGGATGCATATTATATTTCATGAGCTTTTATTTCTTAAAATTTGGGGGACTGATCACCAGTAATTTTGATAAATACTACCTTGGGTTTTGTTTTGGTTTGTTTTTTGGTAGATGGGTTGTAAATTCACTGAATAAATATCAGCTACAGAATTATATCTAGCTATTGTAGACCGTCCCCAATTGAGATGCTGTCTTTTTTCTCCCTTGTATCTAATATACTTCATTGCTCACTCCTCCTCCAGCAATGAAGTCATTTCTTTAAGTTTCCCCGGGCTCTTCCCAGCATACTATAGCTCCAACAAAAATTGGAAATCACGGAATTACAGTTATCCCAGAATTAGAATTGAAAGGGACTTCTCAGCATGTAGTCCACTCCCTGCTCAGCACAGGGTCTGCTAGAGCATTTCTCTCTGCAGGTTCACTGTAAGGGTGTCTGCAGTGTGGGGTTAAAAAAAAATGCACATAAAAAACACATGGAGCTTTGATCACACTGTCTTGGCCACCATCTTGACTTTTTTATGACATCCTGTGAACACCCCTCATTCATCCAAGGTGCTTTACACTTGGTAGGTTCTGAAGTGTGTAACAACAGCCCTGCAACTGGTATTTGGAGGCCTGCTGTCCCCAACAAAGGGACAGATAACATCAAGACCTTGCTAGACATACCCTCCATGAATTTACACAATTGCTTTTTAAAGCCACCCAGGTTAGTGGTCATGACTACTTCTTATTGTAGTTAAGTGGTCCTGACTAAACTGCTTCCAATGTAGCATGGCTGGCTGGGGATTTCTGGGAGTTGAACCACACATCTTAAAGTTGACAAGGATGGAGAAGCACTGTTCTGTAGTAAAGAGAGATGCAGGGAATTCATTCGGTTTCCCTGTAATCTCCATATCCCTCCATATCCTTTTCACTCTCTGTGTTATCCAATGAACCAACTGCTTCCCTGGCTGTTTTTCTGCTTTGACTATATATAAATTATTTTTTTATTGTTTCCCTTTGTGTGTTTGTGTGCACGTGTGTCTTGCCATACACTCCCCAAATTCCATAAAAGCACTTTATCTGTTTTACATCAGACTTCATGCTTCTATCTCATTAAGGCAGGTCTTCCTTTTTCTGAAAGAAGAATTCTTCATTTTTTACAGTTTCAGAAAGCCACACTACCATCTTCCTGTATTTGGTGGAAGCTTCCTCACATTGTGGGATATAGTCTAGTTGAACCTCAATTCTTATGGGTTGGAGTTTTACATACCCTTTAGGCACCAGGAAGAGAGTTGGCTCTTTTGACTTGACTTGTTCAGGTGGGTTTTTGTTTTGTTTTTAATATCAGGCACCTCATTTTTGGGCATTATGCCTTGTCTAGTGAAATATGATTGTGTTGGACCTTGCCAGCAGTTTCCTATTTGCATGGATGCTAAGTGTGGCGGCCTTATGATTATTGTGTCCTATTCATTCTAGAAAAGTTACATTTCACACCAGATCAAAACCACTTAGAATTATATCTGAGTCTGCTTCCCTGCTATTCAGGTCTAAGGCACAATTGTATCTAGACATTTGTTGGGACTTGGACATGATGCATCAGTCTATGTGAGGGTAATTAAAGTCCCCATTATTACAAGAACTTCTTCTTGGTATGCCTTCATGATTTCTTTCAACATCTCAAAATGGTCCTCTTGATAATTATTTTGATTAATTCTCAGCTATTGCCATAGGAATGATTTTCTACTAAATACTGTTGCATGTTAGCTGCCAGAAATAGTCATCTGTTAAATACTAACCCATCTAAGGAATCAACTGGTTTTTATGGATTGTTGTGAACTGCCAAGAGTCATCATATGAGATAGGCGACCATGTAAGTTCTGTAAATAAACAAATAAACGGTGCAGTTTTATGCATTGGGGTAAGTAATCTGGGAGTACACCAGACTGAAATCCATGGGGCTTACTTATACGTAAATTATTTTAGGAGTGGGATGAAGTTCCAGTTTTGCTTTTGAAAATGTAAAAGTCATTTTTGGCTGAAAATAGGATCCCAGAGTAATAGGTCAACATATTGCCATAGAAACAGGATTCTTGTATCAAAAACCAGAAGAGTAACACTAAGACTCAGATAGATTTGGTGAAGACAACTGATGATGAACAGTTGATCTCCTGTGCCTTGTAGAGTGGAAAGATGAAAATGTCTGTGTGTGTTTATGCATGTGATGACAGAAACAGGAAACAAATGATTCATATACATGCTTCCTTGCCATCTCAAAATTCAGAACCTGCATGTCTTCTCTTATGATGAGCTGTGTATACTTCCAGGGTAGAAACTGATTATGCATCTCATTAAACATGATGTTCTACAAGTTCTGCTTCAAATAGTTACAAAAAGATACAGAAAAACAGAAGGTGTTTCTTGATTTTACCATATCTTATGTCCAAGTTAGCCTGAGAAGCTGTAACCTCAACAGTCAGTGCTAGAATGGCTTGACTCTTGAACGAAATACTGTATGCAGACTCCTAGGCCCAGAAAGATTTTTTCTTTCTTATTAGAAAAATGTTGAGACCTTTCTCTGTACTGTGGCTTTCACTGGATGTCAAAGGCTTTAGAAGAAAGAGAAATAACTTCAGAAACATAGTATTTAATGCCATTACCCATTTTTCTTCACAGAATTCCTGAGAATCTATCACAGCTTTCTGAAGGGGCCATGGAAAGTAGATGGGAAAATAGTAAGATGCATGATTATCCAGATAAATAGGTACAATTATGCAGATTTTACAGGATAAGGAACTTGTAACCAAATGTTACAGACTGAATTACTTGTCTTCAGGACGAGGGCTGCCTAGTATTCCTTTTTCAAGGACTCTCCATATAAGCAGAAAATTCAGATTCAGACAATTTGATCGGTGAATGATTTATATGAAGTCCTTTACTGTACGCTGTTAAGTTTTCATTTATGGCTGTGAAAACATATTGCATGAAAACTTGCTCTTACATTTCATAAAAATTGAAGGTTTTTTTTAATAGGCCAGTCATCTGTCATCAGGGTTTCAGTGTTGCCTCCTGCTACATTTGATGTTAAATTATATTTTAAATGGATGCTTAGCAATGCCACTTCCATTTCGAAGGAACAGCATTCAGATTGGAGGAAAGAAGGGAAATCACACACGCTAGCAATATTTCCTCCTTCTTCCTTAAGCCAGGCTGAAAAGGAACAGGACCAAGAGGCTCCCCTGGAGAAGAAGGCCCCTGGATCTCCCTCAGGAAGATCTCCCTCCCCATACGCAGAAGAGAAGGCAGCAACTGTCCCGAACTTCTTTTCCTTTTTTTAGGCATTCAGGGCAGTTTGGCAGGGTAGATTCAGCCTGTAGTAACTCCTCAAGGGAGAGTATAAGTCATCCTGGGCCTTCCTGGATAACTGGGCAAGGTGAATTGGTCTGTAGTCCTGCCCACATATGGTAGGCTTGTTCACAGAAGGAGCCATAGACTCCTCTCATTTGCTCACCTGGATTTTTCCACTGCAAAGCAGAGCACTGAGGATTCTGCCATCACTTTCTCTTGCTTGTCCCTGCCTTAAAGCTCAGAGGAAGTGTCACCATGGGGCAAAGGCTGTTGAGGGCACCATCATCCCCTCTTCTCCCTGGCATAGTCTCCCTTTGCTGCCTTTGTCCAGAAATGGAACCAGGTCTCAGAGCTGTGCTGGTGCTATGTTTTGAGTAGCACAGATAGCAACGCATAGGCTCTCCTGCGAGAAAACTTCTGCTATGTCAATCTCTTTTACCTGTTGCTGAATCCTACATTTAGCATCCCTCAAGAGCATAGAGCATCGCCTCCTGAAATCAGCCCCCAGCTTGGCGAGCCTTTTGCACTGACCTTTCTGCAACTCTCAGCCCACCTACCACCTGGACAGCTTGGCTTCTCAGTGAAAAAGCTGGCTCCTTCTTAAATTCAATCTTGACCAAATAAGAGGGCCAGAGAAAGGGATATTAAATAAATGAAGTTGCTTTTTTGTTTGCTCCCAGGTTTAAATATCCTTTGCATTTATGGGGAAAGCTGGAAACCCTAAGAGATTAAAAGAACATACAGGATTGTCCCACATAACTATAACCGCAAGGATATCATTTGTGGAAAGAAATTAGGCACGGATTATTTCCTGTAACTCTCCAACTATTATTAAATTTCCCCATAGCCATATTTGTAACAGGCATGGAAATAAATCTCCTTAGAATGTAATAGAAACAACATTTGTCTCCCATCCCCTTTCTAATGGGCAAAGCATGGTATTTCCCCCTTTCTTTTTTATAAAAATAAATAAATAAAGCTTAAGTTTAGATTATTTATTGATTTTACTTATAATGGATCTGGTCATTTTGCCTGTGTTTATTCTTTAACTATTTTGTTCATAATCCACAGGTCTCTGTGATTGGCTGTTGGACCAGCATATTTTGCACAATGATGTAATATTGATAAACAGCTAAATGAACAAGGGTGTCTGCAGAGGGAGGTAAAAAAAAGGCAAAATGGGTGCCATAACCACACCATCAAAGCCTTGCCCCCTTTTCTGGGTACATTGCATGTTTTTGTCATGCTTTGCTTGCTTTATAGAGCGCAACCCTGACAAACTACTCAGAGGCTAAATGTGATCCTTGGCCGCCCAAAAGTTATGCAACTGTGAAATAGATAATGCACAAGGGGAGAATCATAGTTTGTTGGTCAAAAGACCAGAAAATATTAATAAAAGAGTTCATCTGAAAAAGTCACAGAAGGAGCACACTGCTTTTATACATATACTAGGTTGATCAGGTTTGTCCTGCTGGTTATTTAAGTTCAAGGGACCCGGTCTGTTTTCAGGTCTAAAGGCTTATGGATGCGGGGAACATTAAAAATTAACACTTAATAAATCAATCATCAAAACACATGCAATTTAACTATTGCTTTTCTTCCCCTTCCTCCTATATGTGATCCATTTTTCCCACAATAGTTGGTGAGAGGACAGGGTGGATAAAAAGAACCAGAAAAAAAAAAGATCAGAAGGTAAAGAGAAAAAGGATGGAAGAAAAGAAAAAGAAACTTCAAACCTGCATGAAAAAAGAAGTTCACCAGTTTGACTTCCACATTTAAAATACTAAGGGGTTTTTTTTTTTAAGTTAAAAAGGTTTTAAAAGGTCATTATGCATTTAGCAGCCAAAGAGCAGTATGAATTTCTAAGCAGCAACATCTGGAGGATCAAAAGGAATCATACTTCAATCAACATGAAAATATCTGCTCATTACACACAATCATATTTAGTTATTAATAGATCCTGGCTAGACCCTGACATTTCACACATTTCATCATATGATGCACCCGGGACACTTCTGGCATTTAGTTTATCATTTCCATCAGTGTCATGGAAATAGTGACCAATCTGACCTCCAAAACCCTCCAACTGTCACTCATCGTAAGTGAATTTATCAACACAGAGAGAATGGGAATACACAGGAGAGTTTTAACTGTTTGCATACAAAATAATTTCATTCTTCATGCTTCAAAAAGAGAGGGAAGCAGCGCCCGCACTTTTGCATAATAAGTAAGAAGGGCCAGCAGACAATTAGGTAGGTGGAAATAGTATGCAAAATGATTGGAATTCAAATTTGTTGGGCAAATGTAACTGGAGCTGGCTTAAGTAATCAGTTGAAACGGGTTGATTTTCCTCCATCGTTAGAGGTTAATACAGAAGCTCTCCAATTTATAATGGAAGCCGCCTTATTTCAACCGCAAATTAGCACAGATCTCATTAATATTTTCATTCTATGACATCCCTTCTGATGGACTTAGATGCATAGGCTGGAAAATATTAAAATTAATTGGACTGTTTTATTTATGGGGAAAAAAATAATACAGGGCTCAGCAACAGTACTTCTGGGGGACAAGTTGCACTGACCCCAATACAGTATCTAAGACATTCTGGAATGGCATGGAATTTTCCTTCTGTGGTGTCACAATGGCTTGCTACACTGGAATATTCGCTGGCTGTGGGGTTAAATCACTGCAATTAAAGGAACAGCAAGGACAAACACCCTTTTTTTCCCCTGCAGCACCAATCAAAATAAGGGAACAAAAGGTGTAAGATATCTTTGGCCCCAAAGACTATTTTGTTTATAACGATAATTATTTAGGCAACTGAATCTCAATTTTAGTTTTGCTAATTAGATCGAGCACTACCTTCTTCGTCGCTTATTGCATCCTCTGACGGTTGCAAAAAGGAAAGCTCTTACTATTTTGATTGTTTTGCATGCTATCTTCTAAGAAGTCTCCGGCTCCATATTCAAGGGACTTGATTATATTTTGTTAGCAGCAGCAATCTAAGCCTTCTGCCATGTTTCACTTTGGAAATCATCCTGATCGCTGAACAGCGACCCTCTCAGAAATAAATAAATAAACAAACAAACAAACTGTTTCAAGGGGATTATCCAGTAATAAGCATGTATACTGTCATTCTCATTTATTAAATTGAATTTAAAATACCGTTTACTAAAAGGCTTAAAAAGCAGGTGTATGCCTGTGTGTGCTTTGGCGTGCTTTGAATCTGAACATTCTGTCATACGCTGAATGATAAAAGCAAGAAATTGGGGGTCACTTGCGAGTTATATTTGGGTAGATATGACTTCACTACAACTGGTACTTTCCACGGTCAATGTTTTAGCTTGCCATATTTGTTTGAAGCAGTAAAATCTCTTTCTGGCGTCTTCTTTATTCTAAACCTGTATGTGCCATAACTTTAGATCCTTTTGTGTCCGTCTCATTCATAATGTCTGCGAGCAGTGGTTAGATTTAATTTTTCCAGGGAGGCCTTTCCTCTAATGTTCAGAACAGCTCCCACGCCTGTTAAATGCTGATCCATCCATGTTCAGAGAAAAAAGAATTTACGCTTAATTTCTTGCCTCTCATGCAGAGGCTTTGCCTGTGATTGCTGTCAAAGGGGGCTGACTGATGTGTCAGTGCTCCAGTTTGTGAGAACGGCCATTTGGGGGTGGGGAAGGAGTGAAGTTTGGAGTCTTTTATATGATCATGAGATCCTGAGCAAAACAGCCAAGGAGAACAAAAAAATTAGGAAAAGGTTCTATTCCCTGTTATCACCCACAGGGTTAAAGAAGTCAAGATGGCAGCTGTGATGGTGCAATTGAAGGTCTGTCTGATTTTTACAGGCAATGTACATGAAACACATGTCTTCAATCATACTGTTGTGGCCACCATCTTGACTTACTTGACTACAACCTGGAGATATCTCTGATCATGTAATACTACTGCAAAGCACAAGTAAACAATAAAGATAATCTGTGTAACAATAGTAGTCAAGGACAGTTTTAAAATATTTTCCAACATGCCCTTTGACAATAATGCTGCTTAATTATTACATTTCTTAATCTTGGGTTTAACCTTCTGTTTCATTCAGGTCTGTTTCAAAGGGGCCACTTTTGTTATTCGAAAAAAGTATTAGAGTTGACTGAAGTATGGAATATTTTTAATAAATTTACTATAATTGAATGCCCAAACAGAAATAACTCAATCTAAGAAAAACAAAGCACAGCACAATTATTTGGGCAAGCATAAAAGTTGCTGAATATAATTTTGGGTCTTCTCCTGGGACCATAAATTAGTAGAAGTGGTAGCTAAGAGCCATCTCAAAGAAGGAAAGGGATTGAATTAGTGCACTGGTTAAGGTTTAGACTGTTACGGGGAGAGCCTGGTTTAAGTTCACTCTCAGACACGGGTGAGAGTGAACTGAGTGAAGTCAACCCAGCCATTTTAAGACGGGTCAACCCACAGTCAATGACAGCCACTTTAAGATGGGTGGACTTCAACTCCCAGAATTCCCCAGCCAGCTTGAAGTCCACCCATCTTAAAGTGGCTGAGGTTGAGAAACACTGTTGTAGAGGGAAACGGGAGGAAGGAATGCAGTGCACAGCATCTCAAACAGCTGGATAAAAGGGGGGATATAAATCTAAGAAATAAATAAACAAAACCCTAAGATTTCTGGAACCCTCCCCAGCGAAGGAACCGCTACAGTAATGCTTGATTAATTCCACCAAGTGGTTGAATAGGGGGCGAGAAGGAGGCCATTAATGAAATTCTCAAGCCCCTCTCAGACTCTGCCAACAGAGTCCCAAACCATTCCTAAACCCTGTAACCTTCTCAACATACTAGCCCAAGGTTAGACCCCCTTTGTCTGCCTCCAGACAATGCCCTTCTCAGTCCTATTAAATATTAATCTTCCAAGGTTCTTCAGGAGAAAGAACAATAGTATAACAACAACAACAGTAACAACTATTGTTGTTTTATTATTGTTAAATAGAGGGGTTTTGTTGTTCAACAGTTGTGCTCTGCTGTTTCATCAAGGACTGATTGAAGACTCAACCATACAATCAATAGCAAGGGATGCTGGGAGCTGTAGTTCAGCACTACATGGAAAATCATTGGCCCACCACCTATGCTTTAGATCAGTGTTTCTCAGTCTCAGCAACTTTAAGATGTATGGACATCAACTCCCAGAATTCGCCAGCCAGCAGCTGGCTGGGGAATTCTGGGAGTTGAAGTCTGTACATTTTAAAGCTGCGGAGATCGAGAAACATTGCTTTAGATACTCTGGCACAAGCCAGTCAAGGTTTTAAAAGTCACCACCCACCCTTTGAACTGATCCCAGAAACAGACTGGAAGTTAGTCTATCTGGAGAGATACTCAGAAGTTCTGCCTTTGTAGGTACGATCCTGTTGGGAAATGGGCCCTTCAGGTTTAAAAGTGAATTGGATAAATTTATGGAGGAGATGAATCCATGGCCACACCAGCTTGGGTCTTTGGCTCTACTAGCACTGAAGGCAAGCGTTGATTCCATCGCCTTACAGAGCAGGTCCCTTTGTTTTGGCCCTGCAGGTTGCAAAATGCTTGATCAGATGAATCTGTGTAGCCCTCCAGGTCCCTACTTACGTTCTCACAACATTGCTAACTTGTTAACCAGTTAGCAAGATAGAAACATGCACAATCCTTGTCCACCCACCACCATTTCTGCATTGATCACCAGTTCTTTCCTCTTTAAGCTTCGTGACTGCCCAAAAATCCTCACAAATGTTGCTTGGGCTGAGGACTTTTAACATCAAGAAGGGATACGTGAGCACGCTTTTCTTCTCCTCGTTGCTCTCCATCCAGCCCTTTCTCTCTTTCTTGACTTGGGTCTCCTCAGATGCTAAGCTGGCAGGGAGAGACGAACTTGTTTCATCGATTGCTGTTTGCCACTCCAAGAACGCTTTCAACTGAAAAGCAGGATTTGAAAAAATGCTTTAAATAAACAAATAAACCCTGCCACAGAACAAAAATGCTTGCATGGAAAGGCCCTGACAGGCTATTGCAACTTCCCCTTCCTTTCAGGGGGCCTGAACTACAATTTCCAGCATTTCAAGCCAGCAGGAAGGGCATCTCTTTGGGTAGGACGCAAGAACAAACCTTTAGGTACACAAGAATAGGGTGGGTGGATATTTACACTTCACCTTTGTGCAATCTTCTTTTCCTTCAAGCCCTGATATAACTGGAGCTGGGTGGGTGGTGTCCCCACCTAGTGCTGCAGTCCACAGTCCGTCCCTTGATTCAGTTCAGTTTGTTCCTGCAGGATACCATCCGCATTTTCATTTTCAAGTTTTTCTAAATCAACCAACTGGTGCTAATATCTGTGCTTAGTACAGGGTTTTTTTTTAAGGCAGAATAACTTTTAATATATAAAGTAGATTTCTGAGTGAAAATAAAATCCTCATTATGATGCTTGGTAAATATTAGCAAGTTTTATTAAAAGCAAACCTAGATATATTTGTGAACAGATAAGTAGCTCTCTAATCTAGGCATATGAAATTTGCTCTTTGATGGTGGCTTAGCACACACACACACGTATACATATAAATACAGTATACATACACATACACACTCCTAATTCCAAAATCCAGCCAGCCGGCAGGATCACTTTGAAATATTTTACCAACTAAAATGGAACAACACCTTACAGGTCCCATCTCCCAAGGCATCAGCTTGTGCAAAGCTCCTGATCCTCAGTCCAAGATAAAAATGGCCCTACTCTTTGCCATCAAAATATATTCCTTTACAGAGCTCTTATTCTTGCTACCAATTCTCTATGACATAATCAGTTTTGATGCCCCAAAGGAGTTAAAAATATATTGTGGAGGGATTGAGTGCAAACGGAATCTGTTTGTTGAAGAAAGCTGAGATATAAATCTAATGAATAAGTATACCATTTAACGATAAAGCCTAATATTACTACCAGAGACACAAACCATTATTTAGAACTTTACTATGTTTAATATAAAAATCGGCTGAACAGTGCATACTCATGTAGATCTGGAACATCTGCACAACTGGGATTCTATTGTGCAATGCACCAACACCTGCACAACTGTATACAGTGTTTCTCAACCTTGGCAACTGTAATTCCTCTGGCTGGGGAATTCTGGGAGTTGAAGTCCACCCACCTTAAAGTTGCCATGGTTGAGAAACACTGGTAGAGACAAATAGGGGCCCCTTTGCAGACCTCACGTCGTCTAAATAATTAGAACCAGATGTAGGTCTACTTGTCAGAGCTGGCCCTACGATTAGGCAGTGAGATGCCAAACTCAAACAACTTCCTTTCAGTACCACATTAGACAACAATTTTTGGTTACTCGTTGCATGGTTACTGGTTTGTATTTTAGATATGTTCAGGGTTTGTTGTTCAGATTTGATTTTTAATGGAGTACTTATTTAACTATTTATGGGGGGATTTTTAATTGTTGATGGGATTTCTTATTTTAATTGTGAGCCATCCAGAGTCACCTGTTGGGGGGAGATGGGTGGCATACAAATTTAATAAATAAATAAAGAAGGACACCCTTGAAGAAAGTTCAACTCCTAGTGCCTACTTCAACCCATTACTACTTAGCCACTTTGAGTAGTATGTAGAATAGTATGTAGAGAATAGTATGTAGAATAGTATGTAGAGATAAACAGCATCTACATGCTATTCAAAAGAGACAAAAGACCAGAAGATCGCCTCACCAGCAATCATCACCAGCAATCATCACCCAGATAAGCAAAGGTCACCACCGGGCACACAATCAAGCAGTAAACACATGCCAATCAAAGAACTACCGGAGGAGCAAAACAAACCCCCCACCCTTACCAGCACTGGCAAGGCAGGCCACAGCACATAAATAGAGAGCAAACCCCATCCCATTTTAGCACTGAAGATGTTACCTAGTCAGGTAATGAAACGTTTGCAAGAACAGAACCAAGCTCAGAGAACCCCAAGGACTCCACAGTTCAACCCTGAGCTACACATATTCGCCTCTATTGGTACTGAACCTTTCTTACTATTTTCCTTCTGCATTGCAGGGGGAGATCTCTAGGGGCAATCCCCAAAGCTACAAACCATAAAAAGGTTTGTTCCTTCCTCCTTTCCTGACAGTCACTGTCCTATTACCAGTTTTTCTTCTCCCCTATCTCCAGTTTTCTGCCTGATAAGCTAGTAAATAGCATGGGCTGCTGTGGCCAAGCCCATTTTTATTTTCTCCAGAGAAGGTAAAAATAAGACTATTAGAATCCAAAAAGTCTCCCACAAGAATGCCAAGTATCATACAGAAAACCCACCCTTCTTCCTCTTCCTACAACTCTTCTATTCTCTGATATCCAGTTATTTAGGGGATAAGGCCTAAAGCTATTTCTATTCACCGTTTTTCTCTTTTCGGCACTTCGTTATCAACAGCCTCGGTTAGTATGCCAACTCTAGCTTCCTAGAGCATAGTTTTTAAAAACTCTTTTCTCCAATGGCTAAGCCATTTTGGAAGGACCACTGAACTCAGCCTTTCTGATGATCCACTACTTTCCTGCAGTATTTTCCCATATTATGGTCCCCAAATCAAGTGCTCACAAAACAACTGTTAAAAATGCAGGGACTTGTTCCGAGCTTGCATATTTCAATGGGCCTACAGATGTGCCAGAAACTGAGTCCCACTGAATGCGAGGAAGTCCCACGTCGTTGGCCTTAAGAAGCTGCAGCCCGTGAAATACGTGGTGGGGATTACCCTGGGGGAAGAAGGCATACAATTGTTACAGTGCGCAGAGCCCCGTCCAGCATGTACCTGTAGAAAGGTGAAGGGGTTTCCTTTGCTGGGTGTGTTCAAGCCATTTGCCTTGGTTGGTCTGATTTAGATTCCTGCACTAAGCAGAAGGTTGAACTCAGTGGGCTTAAAGACACCTTCCAAGTCTGTGATTCTATGCTTCCCTTGTCCACCCTTCCACAATCTGGTGTCTTCTAGAATTGTGAAGTCTTCCAGATATTGGTGGGGAATTCTGGAAATGTATGAGTCCCAACACATCCAGAAGCACTGACGCCCCTGAGTTCTTAATCAGGATTTAATATTTCCAATACTTCTACAAGGCACCAGCTTGGGGGAAGTTGCAGGAGCTAGTACAAATTGTTCAACTTGTCGTTTTCAGGCAATTTTCAGGACTCACAAAGAGCTTAGATGGACTTAAATGGACTATTGGTTGGCCAGAACAACCAATTTTAAAGCAAATTATGAGGATTAAACAGCTTTTACCTTATTGGCACATTGTTCTTTCTCAATTCTCCTGGGCTGCTCTGTTTTTTATATTGTTGTAATAAATATTGGGAAAAGTTGGGGAAGAATGAGGAGAGGAACACAGGCATTCTCACAAGGTGGCTTTTTGACAACACTCCCAGGCAACCCAAATCACAAAAAGCCCTGGACACAAGCTCAGGGATTGTCTTTATAGTTGGCAAAGGTTTGGACATAACTCACCCCCACCTAACAGATAGCTTTGCCTGGCCAGGAGATGAATATCTCCACTCCATGTTCCTAGCCTTTCTAAGAAAGGAAGTCCTTGTTAGAGATCCCTCTACTGCAGTGTTTCTCAGCCTTGGCAACTTTAAGATCTGTGGACTTCAACCCCCAGAACTCCCTAGCCAGTTTGGGAGTTGAAGTGTACAGATCTTAAAGTTGCCAAGGTTGAGAAACTCTGCTCTACTGGAACAGCAGTTGGGACAATTAACCCTCTGTTGAACCTCAGATAGTACCTCCACATGCCTCCTGCCCTTGCACCAAAGTCAGATCCTTACTCCTCAATCCTGAAGCCATGAGCTGTGCCTCTGCAATGGATCCTAGTCAGGAGCCATCAGGTTTCTGCCCTTCTTCCCATTTAGAGCTCTTAGGATTAAATCCAAAGAGCAGACCTCTTCAGCCCAATCTTTCCAAATGGATTTTTACAATCAGCAGGCATGCTGGCATCAGGTGGATTGAGAATGCATTCACTGAGAGAGCCAGTAAGCTCGGCTGCCTGCTTGTGAACTATATTTAACTCTTACTTGGCATTCTCTTCACGCTCTTGAAAGGCTCCTCTCTGGATTCCAGCGCTAGGTTGGGCAGCTCTGGGTAGAGTTTCCATTCTTATTTAATTAAGTGCTCTGCATCTTAAGAGGGTGATACTGCTGATTAGCATCCTCTTCCCAAAGCCTTTCGTGAAGGAGAAAAGAAGGTTACTTGCTGGTAAACAGGCTTCTCCAATTTCATAATCTCTACAGAGACTTGTTGCCCATCCTTGCAAAGAATTGTCCGTTCTGTTAAAGAGAAAGGGGAGGCTATCAGCTGACACCATTGGGCCATCTTGTAGAGGGTTGCCCTGACTTTAGCTGCCTGAACACGGGAACTGAGCGTGCATAGCAAAGGTTCCAAATTTCAAAATACCCTCCTTTGAAAGGGTAAAGGAATAAGCTGCATTCCAGTTTGGGAGAACAGGCAGATCTAAACCCCAAGCTGTTTCACTGCAGAGCCACAAAAATACTAGGAATGAATTAGGAACAGGGAAAACACACACTGCCCTATATCTTAATGAAAAAAAAAAAAAGTTTGCACTTTTGAACTAATGTATGAGCCAAATGTTTGCCATCCTTTTCTGAATCTTGCAAGGCAGTTCTCCAATCAAACAAATGCTTATGTTTTCTCTTTGTAGCGGGTCAGCTTCCCGTTCAATTTTATGGGCATGGAAAGAATCTCTAAATAAATAAATGAAGCCAGCAAGCTGAGTGGGGCAGGCATCAAGGGAGCTCTCCATACAAACATGGGATCCCCCATGCATCATGTTGTCGCCCCAACTTCCACATGGCCACCAGCTTCACTACCAAGCCAGACTCTGCACAAACCTCCGTGTTACTGCAGACTAATGCTCTCTCCAGAGGTCACTGAAGGAACAAATTCTTGGGTGCCATTTTTTGTTCTGCTTTTCACAATGATGGGTACAAATACAGCAACTTTGCCGGAGGGAAGTTCAGAAGCCTGGCATAAGGACAGTGCGGCAGTCTGGGGATCTTGCAGCCACAAAGAAGGGGGTTGGGGGAATCAGCAAGCCAAGAGTGGACAGGAATACCTCCCCCCAAGGGAGAACCAGCCCATCCCCAGGTGCCACAGGACTCCAGCAACTCCAGTGACAGAACAGAAGCTTTACGGTGTGATCGGTACCCCAGCCAAGCCAAAAGAAACTTGGTTAGGCTGCCTAAAAGAGCCAACAGGAGACCAACAGGAACCTTTCCATTCCTATTGCTAGTTACAGCATAATTTGTTCAGAATTAGATAATTTTCTATTACGGATTTAATTAATTAGTTGCTACACTATGCATTAGCTATTAGCTATTCATCGCTACATTGTGCATCAGCTACACTGTGCATGGCCAACGCTGCATCGTGTGTTAGTGCATTGTGCACTGTGCTAATGCACAATGTAGCTTTTTGAAGGGAACTTTCAGATGCCGTCATTAGGGAATATGAGTGGTCTCTAGGTGGTCCTGCATGTCTTCCCCTGTGCAGTAAGCCAGCCTTTACTTTTTCGTGAAACAGGTCCGTTGGCACCTGCCCCTAACCCCAGTCTTTCAGACACCATCAAACCCATCCTTCCCAAGTCCTGGGATCCCCTTGGAGATCAGGGAAAATATATAAGTCTAGATGAAATTAGTATTTCTTAAAAAGTCAACCAGTGCAGCTCCCTGTGTGTTTTGGTGAAAAACAGTCATGCATGGGACGTCAGCAAAATGCAGGAGATGAATTCATTTGCAGCCCTTTATTTCCCCTTCCTGAGATTCTGTCTGCTTCCGCCTGATCTGGGGATTCCTCTCTTTCTTCTTTTCTTTAGCAACCTTTTTTGTCCCCCTAACAGAGATGTAAGCAAAGATCAGGTGGTGCTGATAACAGCGCAGGGTTGCAGGAAGACAACAGCCAGCGAGAAAAGGAACAATAAGAGCCTAAAATGCGGGGGGAAGGGGGGAGTACCATGGAGTGGCAGCCCATGAAATGGGTGTGGGGAGAAGTCCTCCAGTGGGGACAGTTAGCAAAGAAAGGGGATCGTTTCAGAAAGAGCAGGAAAGGAGGGGAATTCGCTAAGAGTCCACGAATGGTTGTTTGGCCCTGCTGCTTTGTGAGGCTTCTAAAGCACAGTCAATCACTTTCTTAAATGTTACCCTTAGGAAAGGGAAGAAGATCAATACAGAAGAGAGAAAGAAAAGAGGCCATTTTGTACCATCTTTTATCTGATGTCTGAGGCAAAGTTTTCAAAACCGAGCGTAAAGAGAAGGGGGGGGAGACTTTAAGCTTTTGTCTTGTGCTCTCTCTCTCTCTCTCTGACACACACCGAAATCCCTATTTGTGCAAAATAACAACAACTCTGTGCTATGAGAGGGCTTGCTGCTGGAAAGTGCAAACGGTTCCACAGTACACCACCTTTCCTCCGACACGTTTCTGTGATCTCCATTAGCCACATGGTGGCAAAAGAAAGAAGGAAAGAAAGAAAATTCCCTTAGTAATTAGTCCTAACCTTCCCCGGTCTTCCAAAATATGGCTTTTTAGCAGCGGCTGTCGGAGAGCATAAGCCTTCTTGCACAATTCACCTTTTTCTCATTCCTGCTGAACTGTGTAGGTGGTGTTATTGTCAGACTGTGAAACCCTCACAATTGAAAGAGATGAACCAGGCGGCTGAGAGGAGGTTGGGAAGGGAAGCCAGCATAATGTGATGAGCAAAGGGACAACAAATGGGTAGGACGGGGAAGCAGTATCAACACATTTCTGAACAAATTCAGGAATTCATTTTTTCTGGAGGGGAGGAAATGGGAGCAAATTGCTAGACCAAAGTGGTGTTTATGAAGATATGAACAAAGTCATAAAACCCTACTTTGCCCACCAAAAAGCCAAAATAGGGACAATATGGAATGCTTTCCACTACAGGCAAATGCTGCTTGAAGGAACCCAGCCTTTGTGTCCCATTAGGTCAACCCCAAGGCGATCCAGAGAAGCATCTATAAAAGCAAAGAAGTCTATCAAATGCCAGCAATCTGGCTGATGGCAAAGCCTGGTTCAAGTCTCTTCCATCTGAGAGAACACAGCTTTGCCCAAGCTGATGCTCCCACTAGGGTTACAACTCCGGCACTCAGATTTACCTCCCAGTTTGGGGAAGACCACTCTAGATAGTGTCTTCAACAGCAGAGTAAACTGATGAACACAAAATCCAGCTGAAATAATGATCGTATTTAAAAAATCCTTCTGTGGTCATAGAACCAAACCTGGAAAGGACCTCCAAGTCCAACCCTTGCTCCATACAAGAAGCCAGATTCAAGCATTCCCATGGATGGCTATCTAGCCTCAGTCAAGTTGTTTCCTAGCAATTCATTGGAATCTGCCTTCCTGATCATAAAGTCCTAGAGAGACTTTATAGAGAGAGCCAGGTCAATCTCTCAAGATCCCACCAAGGGCTGACTCCACCCAATGGCAGAAATTCAAATGGCATCCCTGGGCAATCTGAAACTCTTTGAATGATTATGAAGATTATCCTCAGCTGCCTTAGAAGCTCATTTCCACCATCATTAATCTTTCTCTGCAATATGCAGTGACATAAGAGTGTTGCTGTACTCTTGGGGGCACTTTCAATTCACCCAGGGGAGGGGGCAATACGTGGGACTCTAATTTGATTGATTGATTGATTGATTGATTGATTGATTGATTGATTTGCTCAAATTGATTCACCACCCAACTCCAATGGAGTCTGGGCAGCATACAAAATTATTATTACGTGTGAGTCAGCCAAACATCCTAGAATATGCCACATGATCTTCTACAATGCTTGGGCAGATAAATCAGTGTGGAAAATCTCTGAAGTTAGAAACATATTAAAATTGCTAGCCTAGTTAAACTGAGTTTAACCTTATTCATCCATCACTACCATCCCCATTCAGGTCAAGCATATAGTTCTACTTCTCTTCAAGCTGGAGTTTCCAGCTGTTGGGTGGTTCTTCTTGCCTTCCTGTTCTGGGAACCTTCCAAGAAGATTTCCACAAAGGATGCCAATATGACCCTTTAAAGAAGCTTTTTGTTAAAAATAGCCCCTCTGATACCAGCAACATGTTTATTTCTCTGTAATACCGTCACCTGTGACAGTGTATAATTGCAAGTTGTTCAAAAACGTCATCTACCCACTCAGTCCTGAAATAAAATACAATCATGAAAGAAATCAAAACCTAAGATTTTAACCTGGAATTGAGAATGGCTTTGCAACAAATTGTTTCATTGTTTAAAATATTAAAGGAATGTACTCATTTGAGAATAAGGTCACAGAAAAGAATCTTTAAAAATCTACGACATGATCTCTTCAACTGCACCTGAAGCATCTTTGTGTTTCCAAAAATACTTCGAAAAATCTGTTTTATTGTCCAAATGTTGGGGGAAGGGAGATGTTTTGTGATTTACCATTGGTGTTAACTTTTTTTCATGTACTGTGTCAGAATTATCAAAATTCATGCCCTTGTAACATCCCAGAATTCGCAGCCAATGACCCTTTATAAATTCCTGCCCAACATATCTGAACGGCATCAGTTTGGAGGGAGGGTTTGATCCATATATACAGAATCCATGCATAGAAATGTAACTAAGAAAGCAATTCCCACCTGGGTCATGAAAATGCAGAGACAGCTTTGATTTTGAATCTGGAGGGACAGGAATTTACAAAGGACAATTATCTCCTGCTTCCATCCTTCCTCACATTCCCATCCATATCAGTGCCACTCATCAGTAAATCCATGTGGTTTTCTTGGTAAAACCAAGCTCCCCCAGCTGTCTCTGTAAATTGGGAAAGGTGGAAGGAAAGAGAAGAAGATGACCAGCAGCAGGGTGGATGGACTCAGTTACAGTAGAGATGAGTGCACCATTGGGAGACCTGAAAGACCAGGTTAGAGACAGATTGTTATGGAGAAGATCTATCTATGTGGTTGCTAGGAATCAAAAACAACTTGATGGCACATAAGCAATCAATCAATCAATCATCAGGGAATCAGCAGCCATGACATCTTAAAGGAAGCCTTGAGCTTAGAAGCAGTATCTGATGGAGGTGAAACCCAGCCCTCTACTCTTTACAGGGATCCTACAGGGTGGTCTGTTTGTATAGGAAACTAAGGGATCTTGGAGTATGTAAAACCATTCCTCCATTATATCCTGATTAAGCTATTGATAGACATTTTGTTGGCACTCATAACTAGTACTTCATGTTGGCCCACCAGTGGCACAAGGTGGAGCCGTCTAATTTTGAGCTTCTCTGTTTCTGAAGCAACAAATTATGACTTAGCTGCAACTATAAGCTGTAGATTCCATCCTTCGATAATCTGCGGTCCAGCTAAGGTTAATTCATTATCGAGCAGATTAAATCTCTGCCATTAGAGCAAGTAAAGCACCGTACACTTTGACAGTACTGAGTAATGCATCTTTGTGTCATCTGCCCATAAAGCCTATTGATCATTACATATTCATAGACATCTTCCATACAAACATTGGGAGCAATGCATTTGAATGCCTGAGACCTTAGAGAAGGATTGGATGTCATCACATTCACCATCATCAACAACAAAATCATCAAAAACCAAGAGCACAAATAACAATAGTTATTGTGAACTAAGGTCTCTTCTGAATCAAAACGAAAGACTCTTCAATATCCATTGATCATGAATGGATAACCAAATACCTACAAGAAGACTCTAACTCTTATCCCGCCCCAACGTTCAAAACTGGGTGGAGAAATACAACTATCAACCATTCATCTGATCCTCTTTCAAAGGAACATACAGGACCCCATCACCATTTTTGGCATGTTCGGAATCTCTCATCACTAGATGTATGGATCTATATTCCAAGATAATAGAAACCAATCTACTCTCTCTACCTTTGTATATTCTAACAATTCTAGAAAATTCAAACCCGCCTTCGGCCACAAAAGCTTATTGCAGGCCAGTCACTCCCTAAGCCCAACCCACCTCAAAGGGTTGGTGTTGTGGAGAAAATGAGGCAGGGGGAGAGGAGACTCCAGGACACAAGTATAACATAAATAAATCAGTCTATTCTCCTTCCTTGTTTTCTCTCCAAGCTGAAAATGAACAAAAACCACCGTTTTTCTTGCTCAGAGGTTGTCATTCCTTGTTTCTTTCGAGTTCTAACACAAGTTTTCAATCAAAGATAGTTTGAACTGTACAAGGATTTATTTTTAATCCATTTCATCATGATCCCTGACATGGAATTCACCTGCTGCTCACCGGCTGGACTTTTTGTTAAGCCATCCACCAAAATTCAAAGAATCTTTTCTGGTCAGTCACCTAACACTAGTGAATACATGAAATTAGGGGATGGATTGCCTCAGAGTCTACTGCTTCATAGTTGCTAACATTAAACTACCTCTCAGGCATGTCTGCAGGCATGTCAAAAAAGTCAAGATGGCCACCACAGTGGTGCAACAAACATAAGAAGCAGATGAAGCCTAGATGGCATTGTTGTGGCAGCCATCTTGGCTTTTTTAACCATATCCTGCAGACGCTCTGCTGCCTTTGCTGTTTTATGCCTTGCTTAAGAGCCATCCTTGAGGGAGCTCCTCACAATCTTTTTCTTTCTTTATTAAACATATTTCTATGCCTCCAAAATCCAAAGAGACTCTCGGTGGTTTACCTAGAAGAGGTACAAGCTAAAACATCCATGGCAGGAATAAAAACAATTCTAAACAAAATAAAGATAAAACCATACAGGATACAACAGAAACTGCAAATAAGATAAATAAAGATGGCAAGATTCACATCAGGGGAAAGCTTTCTGAAACAATTCAGTCTGTAACAGCTTCCCACAGACCCCAAAGAGGGAGCATGCCTGATCTCCAGGGAGTGGCCTTTCCGTGAGGTCGGTGCTGCTACAGAAAAGCAGCCCCGCCTCACCCCGGTCCCCTGAACCTCCTCAGCTGCAGGACTGGCAGCAGTTTCTCCCTGGTAGATTGAACTGGTCAAGCTGACAGTGATGGGAGAAGGTGGTGCTGTAGACACCTGGGCTCCAAGGCACGAGGGCTTAATAGGTCAACACCAGCACCTTAAATTGGACCCAAAAACCAACTGGCAACCAATGTGGGGTCTACGAAACTGGTCCGATCTTCTCCCAACATCAGGAGCCCAAAAGGATGCAGGCTGGTGCATTGGGGACCAACTATAGTTTCCAGATACTCTTTAAGGACAGCCCCAAGTAGAGCGCATTACAGTAATCTAACCAGGTGGTGATAAAGGCATGAGACAGGTCCTCCTGCCCCAGGTAAGGCTGCATCTGGCGCACCAGCCCGAGTACAGCATAGGCCCCTCTGGTCACGGCTTCACCTGCAGACCCAGCAGAAGGCCTGAGTCCTGAAGGAGCCCAAGCTGTGAACCTGCTCCCTGACGGGTAGGGGCTGCCAATGAAGGAGGAACTCTTTTTCTTGTCATCAGAAAGGTCTCTTTGTTTGCATGTGAAATCTACTTTGAGACAGATTCCTTTTTTTTCCCCACACATATTGAAAAGTAAAGCCAATATATCCTCTTGGCTTTAATCTATATAGAATAAATTATCACTAATTTATACTGAAATTGCTCGAGCCCTGGCTGAGTGCCACAGAGCACAGTGGGATTCCCTGGAATAATATTGGCAGCACAGTGTGATCCTGTCCTTTCCTTCTTGCGTGTTACGGAGCTCAACTTTCCCTCCAGGGCAGAAGAGGCAACCTTGTCTTTAGGGTACCGATGTGCCTGAGTCATTTTCCCATCAGGCTCCCTGCCCTCCTTTTCATTATTTTAATGAAAATAAACCCTTTCGGCAACATTTTTGGGTTAGGATTTCCTGTAATTACCTGAATGCTGTTTGGCATGAAATAAAACTCGGCGTCTGGGGATAGCAGCTGCCTCAAGTGTTAGCCCTGCGAGGTAGTCCAGACAAAAAGCACAACAAGGACGACTAGCTCTCTTTATTGTAAGGGTACATTAACAGCATCTTGCAAGACTGAAAGTATTTCTCCCCTCCTCTCCTTTTACTCCCTGCAAAGCTAGGGAGGGTCCCTTCTGAAACGTTTCCCATGCCATCCCCCCTTCTGTGGGCTGAGACATCTTTTATGTGCCAGTTGTCCTGTCTGCAGCTCTTCCTCCTGTCTCCCAATGTCGTTCCCACTTTCCATCCCAAGTGAGCGTTGACATTGGAGTCAACCCCATTGATCATGATGGAAGAAGAAGGCATAAAATCCAGGCTCCGGAGAGGAGGAAGCCCGCCCGAAACAGCCAATAATTGTGTCTCTGGCACCACTCCCACTGGCCATCTGACTTTGTCTCCATTGTATGGGCATCATGTTACAGATTTTAAAGACCATGGCAGCTAAGAATAGCTCAAGGTTATTTCACTCATAGGATGGGGATGAGACAAAGAAACATCAAGGGATAGAGCAGAAAAAACATTTGCCACCACATTGGCACGTGTGCATATGTTAAAAAACGTCAAGGTTGTGTTCATGATAATGCTGCTGGTTTGTACCATGGTTAGGAGCAAGTGAAGAAAGACTATGTGGTTTTGCTTTCCAAGTTGCCAACATCCCCTTGCTGAAGTCCGTTTCCTCAGCCAAAGGAACTGACTTTCGGAAAGCTTATCTTATGCAGATCAAGTAATTGAATTGGTATAGGAAGTCCTTGCTTAATAACCATTCCTTTAGTGACCATTCAAAGTTACAATGGTGCTAAAAAAAGTGACTTTCAACCAGTCCTCACACAACCGTTGCAAGAGCCCCACAGTCACATGATCACAATTTGAGAGCTTGGCAACCAGCTCGCACTTATGACAGTTGCAGTGTCCTGGGATCACGTGATCGCCATTTGTGACCTTCCCGGGGGCTTCTGACAAGCAAAGTTAATGGGGGGAAGCTGGACTGTGTGATCACTTAACAAACATGGTGATTCACTTTACAACCATCACAAAAAGGGCCGTAAAATTGGGTCCGATTTGCTTAACAACCATCCTGCTTAACAACCAATTTTCCAGACTCTATTGTGGTCATTAAGTAAGGACTTCCTGTAGTCTAAGGCCATTTCAGCATTGGAGCCATCTCCCAGTTGAGACAGGCTCAGAAAATGATTTAATTGTACAGAAAAGCTGGCACCTCTGATATAAGAATTCCTACCAAGATTTCCTTCTAACTCAGCAGTTAGATTTGGCCAACGTTTCATAACCTGCAACACAGAAAACATCTCAATGTTCTTCCTGCTGTTTACAAATCTACTTTCCTACCCCAAAAACTTTTCTGTTCAAATGAAACTACATGAGTTAAGTCAAATCCTCTTTTTATGGATAATTTGATAATAGTGGCATGTATGAATTTAGGTTTCCAGTATTTAGTACTGTTTTTTGGTAGTTTTCAGTTTAGCTCTAAGCATATTATGTTGAACATATTTGGAAAGAAGATAAATTTGATATATGAGTCATATATGAATCATATACTTTACCTTCATGCCAGACTTGTTATTCAGGGATTTTTCTGGAAAAAGAATCATGAACTTATGGAACTTTTAATCTCACCAGTTAGAAGGCACTTTAAAAAAAAAAAAAAAGTTTGCTTACAAATTCAAATACCACCTCGGCAATAGAAAGCCTTCTGCCAATTATCTATCTCAAAAAAAAAAACAGTACTGATAAATTGCTTTGTTAACAATTTCCAGTACAGCTGCTTCCAAAGCGCATCACCTTACAAGGATCTTTTTAGCCTTTTTATTATTATTATTTCATATCTATTTCTTACTACCAAGGATTCATATGGGGATATGCCTCTCCACTTTCACCCTCAGGGCAACCTCTCATATCTCCTGCAGGGGGAAAATTGAACGTGTCCAAGATATAATGAACTGTTCCTCAATTTAAGGAAGTTGACAACTCCACCAAATGGATGGGGAGCATGGTTCCCATATTTTCCAAAAGGTGACAACATCATTATACCAGTTTCGCTAGATAATATTTGGCCCATCCATACTGAGGGGAAAACACTCAATGTGTAGACTCTTTCATGGCAAATTAGCCTGAGAAACTGAAAAAATAGCTGTAAACAAGAAATTAGCCTGAAAAACTGAGGTTGATCAGTGCAGCAATAGAATGCTGGTTTAGCTCAACCTTAGATCCATTTCAATAGGACATGTTTTATTATTTTCTTCAGAGGCAAAAGGAGGTTGCAGTCATAAAATAATGGATCAGTGGTAGATTACATGGCCCAGTAGATATCATCTGTTCATCACAGAAATAAATGTGAAGATAACGCCTACAGCAAAATGTACAAGCTCATCTCACACGGAGCTCAGGCAGGTCTAAATGAAGAAGCTGAACAAACCCTCATTTTTGATACTGCACGAAGAATAAAACAGGAAACAAGGCTTCCATTTTATTTCCCTCCTCTCAAGTCAACATCTGAAACCTTTGTAAAATTCACCTGGGAGTAGAACAAGTCAGTAAGTCTACAATCAAAAAATATAACAGCTATACATGTATTGTTCTCCAGCTATAAGAAAGTATGCAAGAAAAGTTGAAAACAGGAATAATTAACATTCAAGAAACAAATTCCACATGAGTTCTTCATTGTATGCTGAATGTTTCAGGTCCAAAAATAAGACATAGGAGCAGATCTTTTCAAATAATCACAGTGAATTTTAAAACAGTTATCTGGGAAGCGATTACACAGCTTTGTGGTTTGCAAGCTGTATCAGCCCAATGTTCAAAATGGCATTACAAACACACTCAGGAAAAGACATTGAGTGCTTGGTAAATGTAATCCTGCTAGCTAAATGTAATTTGAATAGCAAGTAGAAGACTGCTGAACTGAAATTTCATGTGGCAAACTTTGATACACATGTTCTACCATGTCTAAGCCCCGTGACTACTTTAAATATGTAGTCCAAAGTTAATTTAACTCATTTTCTGGAAACAGATTCAGAATGTCAGTCTGCTGCTAATTTGATGTATTTTAAGGCTGAGGTTGTCTATTTAAAGCAATACTCTCCAAAAATTAATCCATACGCACCAAGATTCCAAGGAACTGAGAACAAAGTTCAGAAGGAAGTGAAGCATGTGGAATATTTTGCCCGCTAAAATGTGGAAAGGAGGTTCATGGGTTCAAAAGAAAAGAAAAGAAGAATGCACAAATGAGGTAAAAGCTGAAAGGATTTATGAAGCAAAGCATTACAAAAGAGTAACTCCAACAGCAAAGCATAATATAGACAGGGAATATCCACAGACGGGTCAGTAAGACAAGACATTCAACAAAGGAGTGCTGGTTGGGGAATTCTGGGAATTGAAGTCCACACATCTTAAAGTTGCCAAGTTTGAAAAACACTATGCTAATGTATAGCAACTTTCCCAGGTAGGTCTGTACTAAGGCTCGCAATACTTGGCGTGTCATTTTTTAATACCTTTACAAAATATAGGGAGTGTAAATAACACCTGGAGATGGTTTGATGGAGCACCTTATCAGTAGTTTGGATGAAAGACGAATGTTTGAATAATTGCCAAGGATGTTTTATCTAAGTATCATCCCTGGGGTACATCTCTCCTCCTTTCTCCAGGTGTTGGAGTAGCAAATATATATTATTTATACTTCTTGCATAGAAGTTATCAGAAGCTCATGAGATGGTACCAGTCCACCCATCTTGTCCTTCCTGACATGGGCCTAGTGTAGGCCAAAGACTTCGAAGGAAAGAGACAACACTCCTGAGCTAAACTTCATGAGAAAATGATCAATTAAGAGGGGGAGAATTGAAGAGGCTGGTATTTTTTGAGGAAAGCTCAAGTTTTAACTCAACATACTATGCACAAGCAGCAGAAGAGAAGTCATTTTGTACGGGGAAATGGTGTACACTATTTAAACCTCCTTGCCATGAGAATTGCCATTAGTAATCAGGGGACAGTATAGCAATAATACTGCCAAACGTCTCCAACCTGGTGCGCTACAAAGCTCACAGCTCTCCCAGCCAATGAAAGCCGTGCTGCTGGTGAACATTATAGGAGCTGAAGTTGAACATGTCTCAGGGCACATCTTGGACCAATATGACTTTTTAGCCCAATTGCTGAAATGAACAATAATACGTTTGGTCCCAGAGCCTTCTGTGTAGAAAGGCAAAATATAAAGTGAAATTTAAAAAAATAAAATAAATAAATAAATTTGTGATATTTAAAAAGCAGATCCAAGAAAACATTTTTGATTGACAGTGGGGTGGGAGTGGGGAAATAGTCCTCAATGCCAGAGAAGGATTTTAGCAAAGTCATGTGAATGACAAATTATCACATTTTGACAAGTACCAATTTACAAGATTGTCAGTTGGGAATCTTTCAGCTGGAGGAAGTAAAGCAAAGGATGATCCAATTGACCTTTGCAATTCTTTCTTGCTCCCCAAAGCCAGAAATGTATGGGTTAAATTATATATTGTCTCTGTACCAAAATTTGTATTAAGGCAGTTTAACATATAGATGGTAATGGGTAGTTGATTAGATGAAGGTAATGCAAGATAGATATTAAGACAGGAAAATAAACCTGAATAAAGAAAAATGCATGATTGCCCAATCAAAATATTTAATATTTATAATCAAATATAGCTAAAACAGAGACCAATGCTAAAATGTCCAGTCCAAAATACACAGCTGATCAGCAGATTTCAAGGATTCTTCCTTTGTATCAAAAATGACAGCAGCGTTAGTAGTGTATTAAGCAATGATATTACTCAAAAATCAGTTCCACATGACCAGTGTTTAAGGCACTTCTGGATGGGGGTTCTGATCCAGCAAAGGAGAGTAATGATTCAGTTGATACAGTAGTTGGCCCAGTGCTTAAGACAATCCTCAAATGTCTTGGTTGCATCTGCAAAGAGAAATGTTCTGCACTACTCAAAGGTTTAACAATGCTGAGGTTGTACTAAGGGCATAACAGGAAGAAGGGACAGGAGAACATTTTCAAGATACCAAATTTAATACACAACTTGTGATCTGCTTGCCAATCTTCAAACTAGAGCCAAGGAATTGTTTGAAAATCCTTCAAAAAGGAATGTTAAGCTATAGTGGCTTGAAAGGAGGGACGCAATAGAATTATGTAGTCAGGAGAAAACAACCCTAAACTGAAATCACACGTAACCAAAGTTGCATTGCTGCTAAATGAATTACAATTAGCACCTTAGATTTATTACCTATGAGATAAAACAGATCAATGTTGATGTGTGTTTCCAGACTGGAGCAACACATCTATCCAGATCTTTCTGTTGGTGATCTCTCTGAATTTGGAAAATTTGATCATCGTCTAAAGAAAGACCCCATACAGTAGAGCAATGTGTCAAGTCAGTTTGGCTTATACCCCAGTTCAGTTTTATGTGGCGTCATTTTATAAATGTTTCAAGAGACAATATTATCGTGTTCATAAATCCATTGGGTTGACGGGGCACTTTCCTCCCCGTGGGCCAATGCGTGCAGCTGAGACCCGGCCTAACTTAAAGGTGGATAATATTGCCCGTAGAGACCAGACAATAGCTGTCCACGCTGCGTCTTTCTTGATGAAGATCTGTTTTACCTTTCTCTCGCTGTACCCAGATCCCAGACATTTGTCAGAGACCTGCTACAGGGCCCACTGCTTCTCATCATGGAGAAGATTTGTGGATAACAGTTGGTAGCATCCACGGCTCCAAGCAGTTTCGTAGGTGACACCTGGAGCATCTCTCAAGATTAATAACATGGGCGTCTTAAGAAACAATACTAGCAATTTTGATTTCTAATCATGCGGTGCCTACATAAAAGGAGTTTTAAAACCCTGCTCTGCTGGGCCCAGTAGGCATCTTAGCCAGATTGTGTACAAAGGTATTATGTCCAGTGTGAGTGAATGAACAATATTATTTGCGTATAAATACCGGAGATATTTATAAACACTCTCTAGTTGCACCTATCTAATAAGCACAATACCTGTCAGAGGTTGTGCACTGTATTTTTTGCTCAATGCTAGAATTCACCTCTAGCTGTCTTTGTTTTGCTGCTAGCAACGCACAGTCTGTCTTGCCTGCCATACGAATGTCACAAGCATTAATGGGTAGTGGAGTTCAGAATTCAGAAAACTGTATTTTTCCGTGTTTCTGGAACAAATTTGAATAGGCTGTATTGTAAGCAAGATCTGAGTCTCTGTGTGTGTGTGTGTTGGCTTAGGTATATGTATATGTGTGTGTGTGTGTGTATGTATGCGTGAGTGCCTGTATATATGCTGTTTTATACACTTTACAACAATAGATTTATAATTTTAATTTCATTATCTATTTATTTATAATTTCTAATGTTATCCATTGTACCCTTATAGGTATTTTATGGTATATATTTTATAGCACCTTAGAGATCCTGAATTCATTGGCTGATTCACTTACACATTTTAGTTTTATAGAACTTAATCTGTAGAGTGTTTTATAGTAAATGTAGCTTATATTAATAATTTTAATAGCATAGGTTGTTTCTAGGTGATATAAGCACTTGATAATCCTGAAATTAATCCTATATTTTATACCTTAAATTAGCAAAGTCCAAAATAAAAAGGAACAAATGAACATTATATCTGTAATTATATCCTCTGCATCTACATCATTTATATCTCTATATATTTACATCTATATTTAAAAATCATTCTGTGAATCATAATATCCAATTACACTGAAGCAGGTCCTTTTGTTGGCTTCCTATGACATTTAAGGATAAGCTCTAAATAGTCCTTTCTCCTGGTGCTTCAGTTTATGTTTAGCAAATGTACTTTCCGAGGAAGAATGTTTATGGTGCTGCTAAATCCCATTCCAAATCTGGCCCCTAAATTTCCATGCAGGTAGTAGGATCCCCACCTACCAAATGCTGGATCAGGAAAATAGACAATGAGGGCCTTCAAACAAGATGGAGAAGCATTGGTGATCATTCCTATCTCTGAGGAGGCTATATGTCCCCTAAAATATCTGACCTCTTTGGGTTCAATGTTTCCTCAAGGAACAAGTAACCTGAACACTCTTACAAATTGGATGTATTGCGTATGACTGCCATATTGGACATGGCTTGTCATAAAACAACAGATAACAAACCACAAAATGAGATTCTGCCACACCATACCTGTCAGCCTTATGAGGTAGTCCAGACAAGATGCACACGCAGGAGTACTAGCTCTATCTTTATTGTAAGGTTACATTAACAGAATCTTGCAAGTCTGAAAGTACATCTCTCCCCCCTCACCTTTACAGTCCAAGAAACTAAGGAAGGTCCCTTCTGAGACGATTGCCATGCCCCCATTCCTTCTGCGGGCTCAGCTGCCTTTTATCTGACTGTTGTCTAATCTGCAGCTCTTCCTCCTGTCTCCCAAGGTCATTCCCATGGACTATTACACCCTGTAATCCCTGGGATGGCCAATACTGCTCCTGCATACTCTAGTTACCAGTTTGGGGCCAAATATCAGCAGATTTTCAAATAAGTCCTGAAATTCAGCCACTCACCATTTTTTATTTTCTACAAATATGTATTGAGTCTACATGAGGCTCAGATACATTCTTGGGAACAAGAAGATGGTGTAAACTGGTGCTTGGATTTGCAGCATGGTAACTCTCCATTTTTATTTTATTAAAAGAAGTTTTAAAATCCAGGTCACTGCAGCAGGAAACATACCAGGTCTCAACCCAACATACAGATTTACACATAGTGAATCACTGAAGGAAACCCTATTTCCATAAACTTGAAGCAGATGTTTTGTGAAGGTTGCACAGCTCAGGAAGAATACTTCAGTGGGTTGTTAAAATGCCTTTAAGTTAGTGCTTCAGTGGAAAAAGCTACTTCTAAGTCTTTGGCTATTGATCAAAACAGGCACTGCAAACATCCTGGGTCACGTTTGGGCACAATTCAGTCAACTAAAGATGCCGAGGATGTACAAATTCTGCTAATTGGTTTGCAACCAGATGGGAAACTTGGAATCTCAGCTGAGAATAACACTGCTCTCTAGAGGACCTCTTTCATTCCTGATTCTTGCACTGGCCACATATTACACCGGCCCTAATAGCAGGAACAGTTAAAACTAGTAAATTTTAGAAATAAAGCCACTGGTGTTAGAGTTCAAGATGAAGTCTAGATGTTTTTCTTGAATGCCTAACAGATTTGGCCTTCATTTTGCATAAAAATTAAGGTCAGTATTCAGGAGTTACTCTCCTGACCGGGCACTAGCGAATGCCCAATTTAAAACTCTGTTGTTTTTTTCAGAGTTCAGGAGAAACGGGGTTCTTTGAAGCTCATCTGCATTACCGTTCAGTCCTCTCCGAGAAAATCAACCATCCATAATTCATTACATGTTTTCTGCGGGTCTCGGAGAGAACCCAGTTCCTAGCAACAAGAGACTCCTAGCAACATCTGCCAAAGAGCCAGCCTGCTATCAAGCTTTCTGATGCTACAGAACCAATCAGGCCGGCCTGAAAATCAGCCTGAAATGTTGTCAACCATCATTTCGGTAATTCGGCCGCAAGCCTACTTTTTAACTAATGGGCTAGAGGAATTTTCACTAATATGGCAGGGAAAGAGACTTGAATGCCTGGCACATATCTGAAATTATTCTGAGCAAAGCTTTAAAAGAGGCAAGATGTTAAAAAAAGAAAAGATCGTGCAAATATTTCATGCTTCCAAAATGTTAGCACCAGGGGTTGATTCCCCTCGCTTGTATCTGGGAATATCATTGGAGACAGGGGGGTTTCCTTCTGAGTTAATTGACGGATGATTGCCTTTAAACACAGTTGAACTACTGTTATTACAAATGAAGCTGATCAGAATACTACTGTGCAGACTATATTATATTTTGTGTGTCAGGAGGGATGTCGAAAAAGTCAAGATGGCGACTGACTGTGAAATGGAGCCCCGCCCTTTCATGCATGTTGCAAGCTATGTCGAAAAGGGGCAGAGCTTCAGCTGCACAGTGGGGACTGCCACCTTGAGTTTTTTGACCCCGCCCACGGACATCCCCCCATGTTATTTTAGGTGAGTTGAGCTTCAATCTTATTTAATCTTATTGTTTCATCAATGTTGGTTGAGTGCTCTTGGAATACAATGTCATGTTTGTACGAAAAACAATATTCTTGTTTCTTTTGCTGCTGAGAATGAGGATATAAAAATATATTAGTTGACATTTTAATTGTAAATGCATCCTTACATTGTCCGGGAGCCCAATAATGCCACAATAACCATGTTCTTGCTAAGCAAAACCTAACCCTTTACAAATAAGGTATGTGCTTTTGAAATACTTGTCATTTTAATTCTTTAATATATGCTGGTTTAGTAATTACAATTTTAGTAGCATTCTCCTTGGGATGCTAATGTTATACTGAGCATCACGTGATACAGCATTTGTCCTGAAATGACATTGTTGAGAACAAAGGAACAAAAATTTATAAGGGTGTGTGGAAACTGTAATTTTAATAACAGAAGAGCTATAAAATCAATGGGAAAGATGAAAAGAGAGGGAAGGAGCTTCCTGCAACTTGCTAAATACTCTTTTATGAAATACAGCCAGTTGTATTTCAATCTCAAAAGAAGTCTTCATCCAAACTATCCTGTCTTTCTCCAGAAAGATTAAAATGCTCTGCTCTAGCCATGCAACATTATTATTGGCAGAAACCACTTTGATTCTGATTAAAGCTCTTTTCCACCAGAAACATATTCCTAAAAGTGTATCTTCTCTAAGAAAGTTGAAATAGTACTCCAGGGCTTGTTTTCATACTTGTATTTGGGAGCGGAGAAACTCTCACTATGTTTGATATCAACTCCTGTGCAGTAAGAAAAAAAATGAACTTATAAATCTTTCTGTATAGCTTTATCTCCTATCACATATTTTGGAGGAAATGAAATGCAATCATTCATCTTTACCTGAACATTATCACTTGAAGGAAAGATAGCAAAGGTTATCTTAGTGAATGTCTTGGGTCACAGCCTTAAAATCTCTCCTAAATTCCACTCCAGCATCCATATTTCTCCCCTGAAAAAAAACAGAGATTAGAAATTTGGCTGAGGATGGTTCAAAATATATTTTAGATCTGACTGGTCTATTCTGAACTTTCCAGACGATGCATAAATTGATCAGAGCCATGAAGCTATCAAAGAATGAGTGGGACTGTTTTTTCAATTTTCCCTTACATATTTTATAAAATATGTGCTTTTTCAAGTAGTGACTTTTTAGATGCCACAGATGAAAAGAAATTGCCAAGTATTTTGCCACATCACAAGAAAGATAGTGGTTTCCAGATATAATCATCCAGGTCCAAATAGAAATATTTATTAGGGGTTGGGAGATGAGAGAGAAAGTGTGCGTTTAGCATCCTCCCTGGTTGGAGCTGTCATTCAGATAAAAACATTTGCACCACCTGGTTATAAAAGCAAACTTAGGAACATGACTCTGAAAACCTAATTACTGTCTATGAGCAAAATTTACATTTTATTTTCCTATTAGGGTGTCTGCATTTGGAAATTGCATATTTTGGATGCAATTAGACACTAATGAAATGGGGAATTTTATACATCAGGCCCATGACTGTTCATTAAGCTAATCTAATGAACCCTTTGGTCTGTACAGTTTAAAATAAGAAATTGCCTCATAAGATGGTTAAAGTGGCCCCATATCTTCATCCGTAACTTTGACAGCTTCTGGACAGTGCTGGGAGATATCCTCAAACTGAAAAGCACAGAGCTCTCTAATGAGCTAGCAGAATTGTATGACTTAAACTAATGAATTTCTTATCCTTTTAGGCTGCTAAAGAGTTTTCTGGAATAAGACAAAAGATCTCAGCATTTTAAAGTGGCCTTTCTTTCTTTCTTTCTTTCTTTCTTTCTTTCTTTCTTTCTTTCTTTCTTTCTTTCTTTCTTTCTTTCTTTCTTCTCTTTCTGCTTTCCATTGAGGGAAAGGTGGTAATAGAGGTGATTGATCAGTGATGGATAAAATCCACAATATAATTCTGACCAAAAAAGTATGTAAAGATTAGCAAAGGAAAAGGATTCTAGTTTAACTGTCCAAGACACAGCATAATTCTTCTTAAGACACAACCCAGTGTAGGTTACTTACTACACTCCAAATGTTTTGGACACAGTCCCTTGTCAATGACTATACTGCCTGGAATTGATAGGAGTTGTCCCAAACATCTGGAAGGTATCAAGGGCCTATCTTCAAGATAGACCCTAATAATGAAATTATGGAAGTTCATTAAAAATGTGTGTCTACTTTACCTCAGGCCCTCTAGTTGTGTTGGACTATATATCCAGCCATCTCACTCAGCCTTCCTACCTAATGCCATGCCACTAAAGTGTTCCTTGTCATTCTCAACATGGGACAGACCTCCTTAAATCTGCATTCCCCCTTTTGCAGGAATGCCTCTTCCAAGATGCTGCTAGTGATCTTACATGGGCATCAAAGGAAGCACCCTTCTGAATTCAGCCACATTGCCAACAAGCCGAAAAGCACTTAATCAGATTTCAGCACAACAATTTACACTATTAAGCAGGGCTGACCTAACATGTATTTACTACCAAAGAGCAAGAAAAAGATCTCACTGCCTTGCATCTCCTGGCACAAGTGATGAATGAACAGAGGAATCTTAATGCTGTTCTGCTCATAGGCCCCTCTAATCGGCAGCCTCTTGCACCCAAAACTGCCCAGTTTGGAGGATAAAGAAGAGGCTACAAAAATTCAGAGTTCAGTCCTCCAACCATGAACCACGAGCCAACCCAACAGATGTTCCTGCTTCCTATTGCCTTACAGTAGAGCTAAACTCGTTGTAAATGATGTTGACTGATTATGATAAAGCCATCCCGCTCTATAGCCAGTAGCCATTAGCCATGGGTGTCCTGCATGATCAAAGCCCACCTTTTTTTACATATGCCCTGGGTCTGTCTTTTAAATTCTCTCCCAAACTCTTTCTATAATCTTGAGTTTAAAGAAATTGTATCTTAACTTGCTTATTAATTAATAGAAAACATTACAGGTTTAAAACAGGTTATACTTCTCTAAATTTGATGCCATTTTATAATTTGTTTTATAATTGAGTATGTTTTTCATTCACACCTTTGCAAATAGTTTTGTAATGTAGTGATTAGCCTGGAGAATTTAATCTTTTAGCATTGTCGTAGTTGTGTCTTATTGCTCCATTTTATTTTTATATTATTTTATTTTATTCCTAATTTAATTACACATTTTTATGTGTTTCCATTAGCACTTTGCAAATTCTTCTGCATAACTGTAGACTCTTCTGGTCAGTGAATATAAGAAAGATGTTCTGCTCTTTTCAGATTTAAAATATTAAATATTAAAATGTTGTGTGGGCTAGCAGAAAAATGAACCCAGAATGCAGATTAAATACTGTTGGCTAAACCAATTAGATCTGATTTCCTACCAGAATTGCGTTGCTGAAATGTATCACCTGCTCCTATTGGCCAATATTTTTGAGTTCTGTCATATTCTAGTCATAGGATGAATATCTGCTACAAAACTCTCCATGTGTCTTTCTACCATCGTCTGCTCCAGCTTTCCTCAATCTGGTGCCCTTGCAATATATTGGCATTGGAATTCCAGAATCCCCAGCCTGCTCACTAAGCATTGTAGGCCTTGTAGTCTCCACATACGCAGAATATGCCAGGTTGGGAAGGCTGCTATAAATTTCTGGGAACCAGATGGTCATGACAGTCAACCTAAGATAGCCACAGTTCATAAACCATTTATGTGAGATTCCAAGGAGACTTGAGTTGGTTGTTGATGGCTGAAAAGATACCTGTATCAACTTTATTTCGTGCATTGATTTCCAAAGGCACTGCATGGTATTCCCACTTTCAGCCTCGGCATGGTAAACATGAGGATCCGAAAATGGAAGGAAAGTCCAAGGGATTCAGGACACGGACAATGGAGGTATGATCCAATCCATCTTGATATGCTTATTCATTTCATAACGTGAAGGGGAGGATAGGCGAAAATTTTAAAGAATGTTTAAGGGACTTTTTGCTTTATTTCATTATAGAGCTGTTCAGGTATGTCCATGGAGAGGGGGGCAGTCAGAAAAGTCATAACTCACCTGAAAAGGGGCAGGGCTTCAATTTTTTGCAGAAACCTCTGGTGGTGCTCTGTATAACCAAGCTGCATTTTATAAATGCCCACATAAGACAATGGCCCAACGCTCAAGCTTTATTTTTGAAGAGCAAAAGAAAAGAGGCACTGGGAACTAGGATCTCCAATGGTTGGGTCACATACAACATAACTATTTCTCCCCCCAATTTTGATGCCTTTAGCCCTGGAATCGCTCACCAGTCCACCGTATTTTCTGCCCAAGCGAAGAAAGCATTGCCCAAGGAACAGAGCACTAGCATTTTTGTTACAGTGTCCTCCCTGCTACCCCCCCCCCCCGCAAAAATCAGGTAATTAATACTCTGTGATTAGTTCCTCTCTCCACCTCCAGAGAAGGAAGGAAGCAAGCAAGAGGGGAGGCTGTATCTTTTCCTTTATGCATATGGAAGGAAGCAGGAAAAAAGAAAAAGGATAAAGGGCAGGTCTGGGAGAATGAAGAAGCGCCGAGGCAGCCATAGCATTGACAGAGCTCCCCCCCCCCCCCGCTTTTAATAGGAGAGGATCAGAGGAAGTAACCCTCACCACCTCTTTCAGCAAGGAATGCAATCAGGGCAATAATGGTTGGCTTGAGATTCCCTCCCCTTTGGAGAAATGAAAAGGAATCAACCCAACACGTCTTCTTCCCTTCAGTTGTCCCCTTTATATAAGACGGCAAAAAGAAAAATGTGCGCGCCCATTTTTTTTTCCAAGGGTGCTGAAAGGGGTGGAGGGGAGAGGAAACCTTTTGATGCTTTGCCTGTGCTTGTGGGAGACGACGCATCTGTTAAAAGTCGATTCATCCACGCAAAGCAGAAAGGGAACAGGAGAGGGAGCACAAAGAAGGTTTCTGGTGGGGTGGCTGAAGGTTCTTTTTTTTTTTTTTTATAAAACGAATGTCAAAATTTTTTTTTTTAAAAGGCAGCTCCAGCATGGGCCAAGCAAAGACCATCTGAAGAAAAGTAGGCAGGAAGAAGAGAGAACTCTTGTTCGGGATGAAGCCATGCTAGCTGAGAATCCGGAGGAGCCTGTTAACACCTTTTTCAACTGGCCAATTGTATGAAAAGGCATTAGCTTTTGTGAGCTCTCTTCATCAGATGCATGGAGTGGCTGGACTGATGCAGGATTTAAATGGGGTTGAGGTGGAAAGGGAAAGGTGCAGGGGGAAAGGGAGGGAAAATAGGTTGGTTCTGCAGTTGCAGGTAATATGTAAGACAGATTAGAAGTACCTTATCAATTAACAGTTGTGTTAAAAACACACTGTGTTTGCTAAGACCTTCTGAGATGGCCTGAAAGCTTTTGATGTATGTGAGTTGAACCATGTCCCATTCAACTGCGTTGTTAAAACGTCTTGTTTTTTCCTAAACGGTCCCTTTGAGATCTCCATACAGCGCTGTTTCTCCACCGTGGCAACTTTAAGACGTGTGGACTTCAACTCCCAGAATTCCCTAGCCAGCATGGAATTGAAGTCCAGACATCTTAAGTTGCCAAGGTTGAGCAACACTGCCATACAGTGTCCTAAGAAGCTGAAATGCTCTACGTTTGTTCTAGTTTTGAGTCCTAATGTCAAACTTGTCCTCCTTGAGGTGTTACAAGACTCCTTTGATTTTGGGTTCAGAACAAAAACACCATCAGGAATCCTGGGGTGTTGGAAGGGGGGAGTTGGGAGTATCAAAAAAGTCAAGATGGTGACCACAGCCACATGATCAAAGCCTTGCTCTTTTTTACACACAGGAGAGTAAGAAAAGAAGATTGCTTCTTGACCTGGTAAATGCTATCCTTGTCTATATTTTTGTCCACCTTCATGCTGTGAAACACATTGGCCACAGTGTGATGCAGCTGTATTTCTCACCTGTAGTTTTCATTCCCTGTTCTTTTTCACAATGGTATAAGGAACACAAGTCCATTTTTTTAAAGAAGTTATGCACACAAGGACTCATGGAGACATTGTACTGTCGGTATCATCATCATCACCATCCTCCTCCTCCTCCTCCTCTTTCTCATCTCCAGATTGGAGTCCTTCAAGAGAATGACCTTTAGTTTGCTCTCCATAGGGAGTCTGAGAAAATAACCCCTGACCTTTAGCTCAACAGGCGTGCGGAAGAGGTCAGGAGGAATCTCACTTGCTCCAATCTCTCTCACCACAGGGGTTTCGAGAGGGTGGGAGGGGAAACAAATCCCCAAGAACGGAGGAGGATCTGAGCTATTTCTGAACCAAAGGGAGAAAATGGCATGTTTACCTTCGGTCCTTAGGGGGAAAAAAACTGAATCACTGGAAAAGAAGAAAACCCATTTCAGGCAAAAATGTGTCTGGGCTCCTTGACCCGCAAATCAGGAAAAAGAAAGAAGAGTGGGAGAGAAGTTAGGATGCAGTTCAAAATCAAGGTGCTCCTCTGAATAGATGCAATCAAGCCTTCCAAGCACCAGACAGTGTCGTTCTGCTTAAAGGAAACAGCTCAGAATTAAGGAGGGTGGTTTTGTTTTAACGAGACCACATTTTCTGCCACCACTTCAAGACACGTTCGCTAAACGTAGCATCAACTAGAGGAGAACCCTGGATTCTCTGATGGGAAATTATCATCAAGGGCATACAAATTAAAGCTTCCAGTTTCAATCTGTATTTCCTTCTTTATCTTCCCAAGTTCCCATACAGAAATCAATTGACAATAAAGCTAGATGTTTTTGAATGGGATTTTTTAAAAAGGCAGTGCCCCGACCTTGTCCAATCACGGGGACTAACCTCATACAGCTAGATGCCTTCCTGACTATAGCTACATTAAGTAGCTAATATTTCAACAGAGAGGAGTGTAACATGTTATCTTCCCCATATCACTGGATTCTAGCTTCCATCAGCCTCTACCAGGTGGCAAGCAAATGAATTGAACTGTTAAGTTTTAACCAAAAGTTAGGGAACACTCTTCCAAATTTCTCATGGAAGTATGAAAAATGTCATATGCTCTTTAATTGTGATACAACTGTTGTAGATATGAAGATATGAAGGTGCTTAGCAAAGGGTGCTTTTCACCCATGCTGAAACTCAGAAATGAAGCCTCTGAGATTGGTTTGTGCCCCCTGATCTACTGACATAATTTATGGTGGGCTCCTGGTTGCTCATCATGTAAATCCATGATTTATAACATCTCAGGTAATTTATCATACAACAGGTGGCAGTAGTTGGTTGACCTGCCTGAGTTTAGAAGCTAAGCAGCATTGGACCTGGTTAGTATTTGGATGGGAGACTACCAGAGATTTCTTGGGCTGTAGGCTGGACTGGGAAATCAGGGGGAAAAAAATCCAGAAAAAAAGCAGTGGCAAACTAGTTTCTTCCTGTTGCCAAGAAAATTAAATAGATTTATCCATGTTGTCACTAGGAGTTGAACACAACTCTAGAGTGTTTTTTATTACTGTATGTATTATGTTAAAATATAATCTATGTGGCTGATGCTAGGAAATTGTTTGCATCACTCTGAAGTTTTGCTTGGTGTTTGTAATGAATTTAGATTATTCTTCTAAAAGGTGAACAAGCAACTCAAAGCATGTTGCACCAATTCTATCACAAGTTGATTGCCTTCCATTTTCTTTCCAGGTACAAGTCAAGCTGCTGGTTTCGATCTTTGCAGTCCAATTTTGACTGAGGCCAGCAAGAGTTACTTTCCTATGAACTTATGTCTACATCTAGATATTCTTCAGAAGTCCTTTTTTGCAGGGTTCTTTTCGTATCAGGACAGATGGCTAACCCTGCCCATCCCTTTTGTGGGTCTGCACAGATCTCCTTCCAAGACTTTATTATAAATTGGCCAGGATGCCTAAACTGGAGTACAGACCAGAACAATCCTGGTTAAACTGGAGCAGATGGTAAGCCTATGAAACAGCAAATAAAAGTAAGCCATACACGAACTTTCTAAACAGTCATTTATACAAGGGGCACCCTCCCTACCTGTGGGCCATCTTCTGCAAGTAGAATCTGTGCAATCTGGCCAAGAGAGAGGAGGCTGTGTATATGCACCCCTAGCAAGATCAAAGGGATAGAGCCCGGAGAAGTGTACTCTTAGTGGCTCAGCCACTAAGTCTCTGTGGAACTACCGGTCCTCTGAAGTCCGGCTGTTCTCCTCTTCTGTAGAACCTTCAAGGATTGAGTCTGAAAGACAGCACCAAGTTTTTAGAGGATTTTAAAAAGATTTTTAACATTTGGAGTTATGCATGCTGTTTGATATATTATTGTAAGCTGCCTCCAGTCATTCAGATAGGTGGCAAGGAAATAATTGTAGCAATAAATAAAAATGTCAAGAAAACCATTTCTACAAAGACTTAAACTTTTCTTCTGCTACTACCTGATAAAGACTTATCTGAAACTTCATAATTTGTACATTATTTTGTAATCCACTGATATACCTAGTAAGTGTACTCTCTTAATATCAATGTTGGGATTTTTCATTTTATAAGAGTTTGGAACACCAGTATGAGGGCAAAGAAAATCAGAGTCTCTGGTAGATTTATCACCCTAAAATACATACAAAAAATGTCCAATTCACCTATACACAATGAATGATTAGGAATGATTAAGCCACCTAACCATTTTATCTATAGTGTCTGAATTTGCAAGCAAATTTGACTTTAGGGAGATTATTCATTCTGCATGAAAAGAGGTCAGAAAGACAAACAGTTTAGGGAGAATCAGCCTATTTATAAAATGTCTGCAACTGCACTAAGCTATTAGCATAAAAAGGAAAATATCAGAAGAGTAATACAGTGGTACCTCGGGTTACGAACTTAATCTGTTCCGTGACTCTGATCGCAACTCGAGTTGGTCGCAACGCGAGGTAAATTTTCCCATAAGGTTCAATGTAAATACGGTTAATCCGTTCCGCCCTCCGATTTGGTCACACTACGAGGCAAATTTCCCCATAAGGTTCAATGTAAATATGGCTAATCCGCCCTCCGAATTTGGTCACACCACGAGGCAAATTTCCCCATAAGGTTCAATGTAAATACATTCTTGCCAAGCCTGCTCTGCATTTTCTTTGGAGCCACGCTGACAAGCACACCAAAAACCTTCCAAACGCCACAAAACACACCACAAGCCTCACTGAACGTCTCCTTGCTACCGCGATCTCGCCCACAGGAAGCCCCGACCGCGTGGCAGCAGGGCTAATGGCCGCGGATCCAGTTCGTAGCTCGAGGCAGAGTTCGCATGTCGAGGTAAATTTTTGGGGCCGGAGCTGGTCGTATCTTGAAAAATTTGTAAGGAGGGGCGTTCGTAACCCGAGCTACCACTGTACTGGGACTCCTGTATTTGGACAACGAAACTTCAAATGACCGCTAAAGGGCAATGTGAAAACTAAAATTCTGCTCTCAGTGGCTTAGTAATACCCTTATTATAGCCAACCACAGGTTGCAAAACTGTCAGCAACTTTTAGCCTTGTATACCTTTTAATGCTTTTATATCTTTCTTCATGTGGATGTAATGTCCAAGCAAAAAGGGAGAAGGAGAAGGAGAAGGAGGAAGAGGAAGAGGAGGAGGAAGAGGTAGTCTGTAGTTGGGAACATAGTAGGAATGCCAAAACATTTTATTTTATGATCAATTAGAGTGTATGTGTGTGTGTGTGTGTGTGTGTGTGTAAGGCAACTAAAGTTAAAAAACAATAGCTGGTTATTTATTTATTTGATTGCTTGCTTGCTATTTAAATTTGTATGGCCACTGAACATGCAACTCTGGACGCCTAACAGAGGGTTAAAAAACATTCAGAATGGTTAGAAGTTCAGATGCCTCCTCACCTCACTTGCTAGACCATTTGTCTACAGTAATCAAGAGATATATGTCCAAGACCAAACTTCTCTGCATCTAGATCCCTGGCTGATTCTCCTATACCTTTATCGTGCTAAATGGGTACTGTAGGATTCCCTCAGAAGACTTCTGTTATCATCCAAGGTGATCCCCATCCCACCACCCTCACCACTGGAAGCTCCTGTCTCCTGCCTCTGTAGGGTGAACTGCTTGTCTTTAAGAGGGTGGCAGAAAGTAAAGGCTAGAACAGTGTTTCTCAACCTGGGCAGCTTTAAGCTGTGTGGACTTCAACTCCCAGAATTCTCCAGCCAGCATGCTGAAGCTGAAGTCCACACAGCTTAAAGCTGCCCAGGTTGAGAAACACTGGGCTGTACGGCCACCCTGAAATTATCTTTAAAATTAAGGTTCTCAATACATTTAGATAACTAAGTTTAATAATGTAATAATATTGGTACTTTCTTCCTATTTTAAATGGCATCTCTATATATTTCTAACTCCGTTCTGCTAAATTCTTTCCTAAACATTCTGAAGTGGAAACTGTAATTGATGTCATCCTTTTTGTCTAACCTGAGCAGTGGGTCATCCCCTTGTGCCAGATCGATGGATTCGTGCTGGACTGACCTTCAGGAAAAAATATCTCACCGCTCTGGAAAAATGACCTGGTCAGTACTGCATTTAGGCCTGGATCTTCATGTGTTCAGTGACTGCAGATCACATGGATGGTGGTCACATATTTGGAAATATATAACCCTATTTTCTAGGGCAGGAAGTGCAGACACCCCCACAGGTCTCAGACAACAACATAATGATTGGATTCTATTCAGAAATGCCTGTTAGCTGCATAGGATAGTCGAAAAAAGACATTTGTCCTTCTTTTCCTTGTCTATTGTTCCTCTTTATTTTAATTTCCTCTTTCCCATCTGGACTTATAATTAAGCACTTGATTTTCACAATTTCCTGCAAACTTGCATGTTCTTTTCTGAAACAGCATGTGTTCTATTTTCATGGGAAATCAAAGTAGGACCATGTTTACATCTGAGCTATGTATGTCACCGAGATTAATTTAGCCATACACAAAGACACCTTTGAAACCAAAGAAGAGAAAAGAAATACTGAAAGGAATTGTCCAGCTGAGCACTATCAATATTGCAGGGACAGACAAAGAAGAACAGTAAACGTATCTAGCAAACCCAGATATGCCTTGTTATTACAGAGGTCTTATATATCTGGGCAGCCTTCCACACTGGCTGCTTCCCAAATGGGATTGACTACATTTCCCATAGTTTCCAGCCATCAAAGTCTATCTGGGGGCACCAACTTGGAGAAAGGTTAGGGTATCTATGTGAACTAGATATCACATTTTTGGCCAAGCTGTAGCTGAATGGATGAAGGGTTACCAGCAGGCTGGCTGGAGAATTCTGGGAGATGAAGTCCACACATCTTCAAGTGGCCAAGCTTGAGAAACACTGAGCTAGGCCAAGGTGGCCACTGAAATAATAATATTGGCCACAGTTGCTCTACTTTTCTCCAACACATGAGGGGAGAATATGTCACTGTAATTGCTGGAGGGGGCAATTGGCTTTGTCCTTCATTCTCCCATGGTATAGTGCTTGGACATAGCCCTTGGGTTAGAATTCTCCCACCACCATCACCAGTTCTGTATTGTATTTACTTGCATTAGTCAAATGTATCCAGTTTCTTTCAGAGGAACTGGGATAGGATTCAGCCTTGAGATGGGATTACATTGCACTACCCAATTGTTGAGGAGAAAATTCTGAAACAGGCCATGCTCCTTTTGATAACATAGGATTGAGTTGCCCAGAAGTACAACTGGAAAGGCTTATCACCAGCTTCTAGTACTGAAAGAGGAATTTGTCATCGAAGTGTCTGTAATTTTTATCATTGAAACTTCCATATTTAAATAAAACTGGGCTCTAGTTTTATCCAATATTATTGTTATATCTCTTAATTTCAAAACTATACAAAAAGATTTATCTCCTGGAAATTTTAGGGATATTTCCATAATATTAGATGAGAAGAGAAAGAGACAAGAGAAAGAGAGAAAGAGAGATTTTTGTGTCAGCATCGGCCAACCACACCCATAAAGTTGGGGTACATCTCAGGATGAAGGATCTGTTACATTACTGGGGCTTAGAAGGGACCATGCCTGTAACATATTTAGTACCTTGCAAGGCCAGAGGTGATCTGAGAAAAACTTTCCAGCTGGCCCATTGTTCAGATTCTTAGAGTTCCTCCTTCCCTTAAAAAAAATAATAAATCTGTCTAGTTTCTGCCTAAACACATTCAATGAAAGGTGCTCATCACTTCTCTGGGTCACTGGTTCCACTGCTGAATTCCTTTTATTGTCAGGAAGGTGGAGTTTTCCCCCCTAACATTCAGTCAGAACTCCCACATGGGCTGTGCAAAGCTTTTGAAATGGGTGCTTTGCAAAGCCTGTTGGCAAGAGTGAGGCAACCTCCCCTGAAGAATTCAGGCTGATGTGGCTGTTTCCAAGCCTGGCCCTGGCCATCTCCATGTCTAAGGTGTGAACATGGCCAGCTCTTTTTGGATAACATTGTTTATGCCTGCACATGAACTCACAAACAATGGGGACCTCTTTCCAAGTAGCTGCTCTAGCCTTGGAGAAGATGCGGCTGCTTTAATGCCTCAAGGATGTTAAACTCTGCTTGAACTAAGGTACTTTGCAAAGTGTATACGTGAATGTCCTAAGAGACAGAGACAGAGAGAGAGAGAGAATTACCCAGTGTCTGAAGTTCTCTGGATGATGTACCGATGAATCAAAATCACAAATCCACTCTTATCCAAAACTCGGCAGGCACACAGCCATAGATCAGTATATCAAAAAATCCTTTTGATCATGAAGAAGTATTTACATTCGGTCCCAGAAAAGGAAATTCTTGCATATGAGTTCCCAACTGCATTAAAAAAAGGAAAAAAAAACACCTATAATTCCTTCCCTCTTGGCCAAGGGGACCTCTTGCGACACAACCACAAACTGCAGCATTGTTAGAGCTTCTCTTATAGCATTTAAGATGCAGAACGGGAGAGTTTAAGGACTTCCTGTCAATTAAATAGTCTGTTGCCTAATTAAAATCTCCAGGGTAATGAGTGCCCCTTGGATGTGTAGAAACCAACTGAATAAGAAGAGGGTTAATATATTCTTGAGTGCTTTTATTTGGTGCATATAAATTATAAATTACAACCGGATTTCTGGCAAGGTATATCGGAAGGCAATTAAGATGTTCTTTATCAATACATCTTGTTTTCCCCATTCCCCATTTTAAGAAGGTAAGTAATCTATTTACTCTTTGTTGGTGGATTCTGTACTACACACAAGGTGTGGAGGCACTGATTAGAAGTGATTCTTTGCCTCCTTTTTCAGCTGGAAATCCACTGTGAAAGTAAGTGTTCCCTTTTCTTCCATTTAAAATACCCAACTTTGCCATAAAATGGACTCAGTCGAAACAGAGCATAGCAGCCGTATGTGCTTCTACACTAAAAGTTAATAATATGGTGTACAACAATGCTAAGATTCAAACGACCACAGGTACAAAGTTAAATCAATCTTCTGCATGGAGTTCACAGCTCCCTCGATTGAACAACCCAATGTGTTGGGACAAAAAATGTGTACAACAGCTCACTCTCGGCTTTCCTTCGATGGGGGGTCTTTCCTTTTTTTTCTCGTCGAGTTGCAAGTTCTTACAGCTGCAGAAATGACATTAAGAGAAGCTGGAGAAAACCTGCTCATCTCTCTGAAAGCAGAAAACATTGCTCCGGTGGCTGCAACATGCTTTGGGTGTCACATGTAGTGTTGCTGTATCAGGCTCTGCATACACAAGAGAGAGAGAAGGAAAAATCGCCCGGTCTGAGCAGGAATCATAACGTAGCAGTCGAAAACATGCTTGGATATGAAAAGTCCATCGTCTGTTGTGACTATGTAAAACGAAAATCATTTCGTAGTTATAGGAAAAGTCTTTCTGTGCTCAGTTCTTGGAAAATCATTCCTTAGAGAAGACAATCCAGGCTAAATGGACAGTCTGATATGGTCTAAGGCAAGTTTATGGGATAAGTTATATCTCATAATTCATGTGCTTGATTCACTGAGGTTGTAGAATTTAACCAGGCACAGCATTTTGATCCTAGAATCCAGCAACAGCCAAAAAACTCAATCATAAGCAGCACATTGTGTTTTCCGGTCTAATCATGTTACAGCCCCTGGGATTAAACTATTAAATGAAATTAAGCTATTTTTCAGGTAGTTTAATCACATTTAAGCCATATAATACACGATAAATACATACATTTTAGGGACATGTAAATACATAGCAATGCTGGTTAAGATTTTATGGTACTTTAGACCAGCGCCAAAGTCAAGGCTTCCTTCAGCCCATTAAGGTTTATGAAGATCAAATCAGCTTTGGGGCTGCATCACTTTCTAATTTCCAGAGACACGTTTTATTTATCTAGAAGACCATATGGCTTATCGGGGAAAAGTGTATACCATATTGCTACAACAAATCCATGAGGAAGATAATATTTACCTAATAGACCATAACAGCACAGAATAATGCAGCAAGGCCCCCTATTTGATTGTGCATTTTTGGTATAAGCCATTTACAGAGCAAACTATCATTCCTGGTCAATCCATATTTAGGCAATTCAATTCAAAGTGGATTTCTGACAACAGAGAGATTAGAGGCATTCCTTGGGTGCATTATGGCTCATATAGTAATTTGGAAAATACTTTGTACATCACTGATAATTGACTCCAAGGCTTTTATCAGTGAAACCCATCCTTTTGATAGGCAGGGTAAATTTGAAAAGCAAAATATTTGCTGGATAACTTACTGTGCTGAGCTGAATGCAACAAATGCATATTAGAAAACTAACATGGGGAATTCTAGAAAGCGGTTGTGAGGGGTAAGGTCATATCCCACAATGTATTCAATGCAAAGAAGTAGCACATTGTGGTTATGCCAGCCACAAAGTAGTATACGCACTTCCTGACCACACCATTTCCACTTCCTAATCCATCACAATTGTCCTCTCTTCTCCTGACCTCAAAACACTGACAATATACAGAGGACACTATGATCCAAACAGTGTTCATTCTCCACATTATACTGGCTATATGGATTATCCCCAGCAGCAGAGAGGCAGGCCGAGATGGTCCCCAGAAGAGATGCAGACATCAGAAGAAGCTCAAGATTCTTACTCCCATCAACCCCATGAAAGAAGCTCATACAAGTGTGAAGTCTTTGGTGCCCTCTGAGCTTGGTTGTTTGCTTGCAGACATTTCATTACCCAACTAGGTTACATCATCATGCTAGCACTGGTCTAGCACTGGTCTAGTACAGATGATGTTACCTAGTTGGGTAATGAAACGTCTGCAAACAAACCATCAAGCTCAGAGAGCACAAGGACTTCACAGTTCAACCCTGAGCTACAGGTATTCTCTTCTTTTGGAAGCTCATACAAGTTTTGAACGCGAAGTACTATCATTCATTTCTCAGGATCTAATTGCTCCATTACTTCTTATTTTTAAGAAACAAACTACAAATGAGAGCTGTGGCCCTACTTGACCCTAACCATGGCACAAGTATGCCCTGGCAACCTTTTTACCCTACTTATCCTACTCATAATGCTGCCTTCATCTCAACCTAAGTTCACAAGTGAGACAGGCTTAATGCTCTCCTGGTACTAAGGCAGCCTTTCCCCCTTCTTCTGACACCATCCAAAGGCAGCTTTAGGGTATATAACATCGGTTAAGTTTGGTCACCCATTACTTTTGAGGAAAATCAAGAGATTGGCAGCGGTTTGAAAGAAAGGCAAGGAAGGGATTGACATTGGGGACAGCAAAGTCCACACCAACTGACTGTTCTGCCAAATCAGAGATAGATGGAGAGTGTCAAGAGCCCTAATTGTGAAACAATTCTACTCTAGAACAAGCTTCCATTATGTGCACACACCCTGCTTGTTGGTGTGCCTCTAATTTATCAGCAGAAATACCACAGAAGAGATGCAATCCAGTGTTCACCTAATTGTCTCATCATAAAACCACGGGGCCATCCCACTTTGGGGACTGTCATGTGTGCTTCTCCCTCACTATGCAGTTGAGAACATGCATGTACACAGGCACAATACATGTAAAAAGAGGTGGGGCTTCTGTTGTGCCGTTGAGGCCATCTTCCTATCATTTTTCGCCTCCCTGTGGACACCATGTATATGTATTGGGGAATATTCATGCACAGAGGTTTTCTAAGGATTAATGTATTTCATAATGTCTGCATTACCAGGATTAAAAAATCACGTTCCTGATCATTTCCAAAACAAAACCAAGTTCCCTTGGTGAAAGTTTATTCCCCTTGTTTTCTTCCAGCCTCTGATCTGCAAACAAAATCCAAAACTAACAGGATATGGGATACCACAACACATATAATGGTGCTTACAGTGCCCTAGATTCACAGCGGTATTTCCCCATCCTATTAGGGAATCATGATCAGGCATAATTAGTTAGAGCTGAGAGTGCATTTTAAAGCTTAAAAGTACTTGCTAGTTTTTCAAATGTCTGAATTTTCTCACTTTGGTTTTAATTGGCTTGGTTCATAACCTTCAATGTTCTCTTCCTCTATTTTTGTGCGCACCTTATTATTTTATAGGCAAAATGAAAATGCATTATATCAAGCCGCATGAATAACAAAATCTAGCACTCTAGTGTGGTAATATTTAATTAAAGCTGCTTGCCCACTCCCAATGGTGATGCTTCTAGTTGCGCCCACTCACAGCTGTGACTCAAGAGGAAGTATCTTGGAAGAATGGGGATGATTAGAAAAATATATTTAATCCTATATTTCTGCCTCTCTTTATTGGGTTAGTTGCTATGAGCTAACTCTAAAAATGCAAAAATATCGGATTAAATGACTTTTCCTAAACCAGAAACCTTGGGTTCCATGTCTTTCGTCTTTCACTCAGAGAATAGGACCAAGGAAGGGGCCAAAATCTCATCTCCAACTGCAAGTTTTCTTCCAATCTTCTTCATTCTCAGAATTTTTGAAGATTATTTGATGGTGGGAAGGTGGTGGCAGATTCGAGTTAGTTTATTCATCTTTCTGCAACCTTCCTGGCTGCTCAAACTTCCTGATTTGAAAAGGGTAAAGGGGAGAAGTAGCAATAATAAATCATAATCATAATAATTTATTAAGCTTGTATGCCACCCGACTCTCAATGACTCTGGGTATCTCACAACAGTAAAAGAAATTACAGTAAAATCAATAAAACATTATTGTTTTATTAAAACAATCTATAGAATAAGGAAGGAAGGAAGGAAGGAAGGAAGGAAGGAAGGAAGGAAGGAAGGAAGGAAGGAAGGAAGGAAGGAAAGATGAAGAAATTTCTTGGAGTGATATGAGATTTAATTTTGGTTGTTCTGGATTCCAAAAGAAATTAAAAAAAAAAAAGTAAACGAGATGAGACAATGAATGACTGAGCAAAACCAGAATTAGAATGGAACAAATAATAATGCTAGTTATTTCAGTTAATTCTGTGAGCTACTTAAAAAGTTAGCTCACAGAAAAGCTACTTACAAATTACTGAGATGCTTCCTCTCTTTTTTCAAAAAAATATTTATTGAACCATTAGTGCCCCAGTCTTGCTATATGCAGTTTCATTCCACACCTAAGGAACTGAAAGACTTGGTTATCTGGGGGAGTATTAGGGGAAATCTGGGCTCAGAAACGTCTAGGGGCAGTGCCTATAGGAAATGCCTAGGGGGCTTCCAGATGGGGATGCAGAGTTTATCATGGATTAAGTTCTCACACTCATTCACCTGCACACACACACACAGACAACTAGCATATCAGTACAGTGTCCTTGTCCATGCATCCATCTTTTCATATCCTGGTGTCTGAGTTGCACATCAGCACCAAGCTAAGCTTCAATTCTAGGACAGGACAGATAAACCCCCAAGTGATTTTTTTAACTGCATAGGGAAGGGATCTTTATTGTCGGTGCAAATACTAAGGGTGGGGCGGGGGCCAAGGGAACTCTTCGCTCCAGTATTTGAGCAAAGATTGACTGACGTATTTGTGTTCATCTAATGGCAGGTAGAGCAAGTTACGATTGGCTTGTTCTTTGTCAACACTGCAGGCTTTCAAAGAAGTAAACGTGCTGCAGGCAATAAAATCCAGATATAATATATGGGGATTATATTGTAATTATAACATCACTTTACCAAGCTAAAATGGTAGCTGGTTTTATCTGCTGATCTTTTCTTGACTCAGTTGATATTATAGGATTAAAGAGAGTTCTGTTTGATGCTTCACTGCAATATTTTTAGTATTCATATTCTTTTAGTTAGTGGGCTACAGCAAGCCACTGGTCTCTTGTGTCCAAGCAAGCCAAGATGAAAAAAAATTACAAGGCTAGACTGATCTTATACAGAAGATTATTCACAGACAGCTTGAGTGTTGAACATCAGTACATTATGGTCAGTAAGGGTACAAGGTAACGTAGGAATGACACAGATACTTTTGAGTAAGAATAGAGCAAGTGCATTTCTTGATGGCAACACAGTGTAGAGCAGAAGATGTGTGGACTTCAAGTTGCCAAGGTTGAGAAACACTTGTATAGAGAGTAAAGATGATGACCTTGATGGAGGTATGCACACTCTGTTGCCAAGGCAAGAAGGGGTCAAACACTTTTTAAGTCCAGAACATCCAGATAACATTTGGAAGAGGCTCAGAGAGACATCTCCCTAATTCACTGAACTAGAAGAAGGAGGAGGAAGTGCAGAACAATCGGACCTGCAAGAGGCTGCTAATAATAATATAATTTTTTTTTTTGTCGGTCATGGGCCAGAACTACAAATAAAAATGCATTAAAATACATTGAAATGCATTAAAAATACATTAAATAAAATGAACAGCACATGATAATATATAGACAGATTGGTGGGGTCATCTGTGCGCAGTCAAAATCTGCCTAATTTTGCAGACAGTATAACAAAATCTAGCTAAGTTCAGGGAAAGTAAATCATTCTGATCAGATAGCAATAACTGGACATAAAAAAGATCAGAATTACCTGGATATTTTATCAGATGAGGAGTTATTAGATGGGTTTGTGAGTCCTTATTAAAAAATACAGTATAACAGGACATGTGCTATAGTTTCAATAGCCCCTGTAGTTTCAAGAGTCTGCTATTATAGCCAATCTCACCAAAAGTATCTTTGGTGTACTCCAACCTACCTGTGGAGTTGATTTCCTCATCTGGTCTACTTAGTGGGGCTGACACAGAGTCAGTTTTGATTGCACAAATGACATGAAGGTTTTAATTTTTCCAACAAGCTGTAGGGTACTTCCCACTAGGAACGAAGAGATAAGGGGTATCCGTGTGCATCTAGAATCTTCTGCTTCAAAGGCTTGAACTGTTTTCAGTTAGTTCTTGCAGATACGGTAAAAATGTCCTCAAATGTACAGTGGTGAAAAACAATGCATCATATTGTATTAATAAGCACAAGCACATGTTTGTTATTTGGGTCCATCATTCAACCTGAGTTCTAGTTCAGTTCCCCACCAGGGCTGTAAGCTAGAGTGGGAAGTTTAAGACAAATCCCAGAAAGAAAAGAATGGTGAATCTTTAGGTCCTAGTGCCAGGACATCCACCCGGACAAAGACATGTCACTCAGAAACTGAGCTTAACTCAAGAGTATCTTTATTTGCTTTAGCTTGCAGAAGGCTGGATTATGGAAAACAAGGATGTGAAAAGCAGTTACTTCTTGCCACATAGTAAAACTTTTAAAAAATGCAAACACATAAATGGATTGCAAAAATAATTCTGAATATTCCTTTTTCTCCACCAGGGCATTTTATGTAAATAAATAATGAAGCAGAGGATTATACATTTCCTGTAGATCTTCACAAAGACCACAGCTCGGGATACAGTTGGTATGACAAGATGCACATAAAAAAGAGGTGGAACTTCAGTTGCCCCGTCATGACCACCATCTTGATTTTTTGAACCCCATTCTGCAGACACCCTGATCTCCTCCATATAGATCTGTTTCTATGTTCTTCTATGAGAACTTGACTGAAGGGTGTTATGAGATACTGTAATATTTAAGAAATTATCATTCCACACTTCCATGTTTTATCCAGTACCTACCTCTTTTACAGCACTGTTAATGACAATAAATATTATCTTGCCTTAAGACCAATGTTTTTCAATAACAGATTTTCTTCTTTTTTAATCTCTTTCGGAGGAAGGGGAAGAAGGGGATTATTACAGTAATACAGTTTGTTTTTTCTAAAAATCAATTTCTGAGAACTGTGATAGGCATTTTAATCAGTTATTGAGCATCTAAACTGGGAAAGGAAAGCCACAAAATGGGATATTAGGGTCAGCAGAGACATAACTACAACAATTCAAGGGTAGAAACATGTGAGAAGTTAAAGAGGTTTTAAAGAGAGATTGCTTTGTTACACTTAACACTGATAAATGACATACAAATCAGGAGAAAAGGGCAGCCTTGCTGTCAGGCTGACAATGATAAACGAGACAGAAAAGTCAACTAAACAGAAATCTGTATATGAGACATTGGCAGAGGTGTCTTCATGGAGAAATGAGCCTACAAGAACCATCATCTTGAGGAACTTCCTTGTTGAATCTGTTGTAGTAGAGCAGCGTTTCTCAACCTTGGCAACTTTAAGAGATGTGGACTTCAACTCCCAGAATTCCCTAACCAGCCATGCTGGATGGGGAATTCTGGGAGTTGAAGTCCACATGTCTTAAAGTTGCCAAGGTTGAGAAACACTGTAATAGGGTGGCCTGTCCAGTTAGTTGTCCAGATTAGTTTTTCTTATTTCCATGTGGCAGAGATGATCAATTGACCTTAATGAAGGGAATGCACTGGTCCACAAATTGTGTGGGGAGAGGGAGGACAGCAGAACCATACAAGAGAGGGACCAATATCCCCTTCAAATATGACCAATGCCCATTTGTAACAAGTAGTCCTAAAAGGAAAACGGAGCCCAAAACAGGGGGAAAGATTCTTGTTATTTCCAGTTCTTGAATGATCTCAGTCCTCCTGAAACCATCTTGCTGATATAAAAAGTTTTGCTTCAAAGAGGAGGGGAGCTGCCTTTAAATGAAAAAAAACAGCCCTGATGTGATTCATGCACCAAAGCCACGTATGTCTCATGTACCAAAATCATGAAAGAGCACATTTCTTCCTCCGAAATTCCCAGCAGCCCACTGCTTTATCATCCCAAAAGATCACTTGTCATCAGTTTAGAAACACTCAGAAAGAAAACACTGAAGAAATAATCACAGGTAGCATTTCTTTCTTAACAGATGAGTGTGTTTTGATCATGCATTTGTCACCAAAAAAGAAATGTCATTGATGAATGGAAGGAGAAAGAGGAAAGAGAAAGAAGGAAAGAGTTAGATGTAGTTAATCCAGAATTAATTGACTTGGGGAAAGTCACTCTAAAATGCTCAAAACACCTATATGATATAAAAGTACAGGTGGAAAATTATTTGAAAATACAGTATCATCTGGTCTGGTTAACTTCACTTTTTCTACTTTCAAGAAACATTTCCGGGCTTAACCCTGTCTGTATTGGAACCTCAAATTTAACAGTGTTTTAGGTTGTACTGTGCTGGTTGGCACGCAAAATGTGTCCTGAAATACACCAGCAGTCTGAAGTGGTACGTTTCAGAGGGGGGTATCCTTCAAAAATGATTTGGGAGAATTACTTTGGACCTCACAAAGCCACAGCTGTCTCTGCTATTAAAGCCACTGGAGGTTTTCCAGTTTTCCATGCAAACCTGAAAAAACGATGCTGCTGTTTTAAGAAATCCATTAATTAAAGTAACTCTAAGTTAATTTATAGTATATAAATAACTCAAATTCTACAAGACCATACCCTTCTGTCTCTCTCAACATTAAATCAATGTTTCTTTCTTTCTTTCTTTCTTTTGTTAGAAATTCTATAGTTCTAGGAGATCAGAAGCAGCAACAGCTGCAATAGGGGCAGGGCTTAGATCACAAGGCCATGGCTGCCATCATGCCTGTTTTGACCTTCCCCTTGAGAATGCCACTGGTCATGGGGCCTTGATGCACAAGGTATGAGTTAAGATTGGAGAAGATTACTAAAACCTTCTTCAGAATGGGTCAATCAGGCTTTGAAGTACAATTAGGTTGCAGTGGTGTCACTCTGTGGCAGAATTCTTTGAGACACTCTACAACAGATTCCAAGGATTGGAATTGTTTTGCTCCTGCGTGTAGGAGTTAGTGTAGAATGGTGTAGGGCTGTGCAGTGCCTGAGGCTTGAGGCTTGAGACTTGAGACTTGAGGCTTGTCTAGTTGGATAAAGAGTCTCACCAGGTCTCTGGCGGTGGACCAAGTATATGCTGGTGGAGTTCCCACCAGGAAAGTAACAAAAGATGAACTGATATTTGCTAAACCAGCTGAATATTAGTTTCACATTGCATAAGCCACAGCCAACAGTAGCATCAGCAGTGCTAGTAATTCCCACTCATCTTAGTAGGAAACATGTAGTCTTTCTTTTGCACTTTAGTCAGGGCCAAGTTCTAAGGTGAGTGGAAAGATCCATTGGACTCAACCAAGAATCTTGTTTTATGATACTTTAAAAACTAAAACATCTATCGTAGCATAACTTGTGGAACTTGGACTTAATTCAAGTCTCATGGCTTTCATTACACAGGTATATTCACAAATGATTGTGGACAAATAAAAAGCTATGAAATGAAGATCGTATTGATTGGGAGTATCCAGAGGGCTGTTCATGGTCTCCAAGGAATGGCTTTGGACCTCATGCCAGCACAGCACCTCTCCCCATAGGTGATCCACAGGGGAGAGGGAGGTGCAAAAAATAAAGATGGCAGCCACAACTCTGTGATGGAAGGCCTGCTTCACAACAGTGGAAAAAGGGGGCAGAGTTTCAATCATACAGTCGTGGCTGCCAATTCATCAGTTCATAAAAGCTACTCATCTTTTTTCAAATTTGTGCAGCAGCATAAAAACACTGACTGTGAATAGCAGAGAACAAGGTCCACAGCTGGTCTTCTGGATCACATTTAAACCCTAGTATTTATAGCTTGTAAAATATGCCAACTCTGATATATAAACAGTCTGGACTACTTAAGTTCTGAGTTTTCTTGTTGTTTAATTCAGTGTCAGTTTTTTAAAAAGGAATCGGAAAAGCAACGGCATTCTTCTGTTTCAAAATATTGGTCAGTCTCTTGAAAACTCTGGAAGATAAGTACGTTAACAAAACAAGGGGCAAAAGAGTGTTATTTTTTAAATATCTGATGGAAAGGTAGGCCGTGTGATCTCATTTTCTCATTTCCCTGGGATTTCCTCCCATCCTCCCTGATCTGGATTGTCGTATATCAATGTTTCATGGGCTGGATTCATTTTGAGACTTCAACCGAAATAAATCTGTATTAAAAATAACCGAGGGTCATGTATGAATTAAAGATCTGAACATTGCTGTTGATTTTTGTTTTGTTTCAAAATTCCCTTCTTAACTGATAATAAAAATGAATGGGATGGGATTTTTAAGAAGCAAAATAAAATGGTGCAATCTGGGGTTCCCAGTAATGTCACACCCCATGATTCTAGTACGCAGACAAAGAGAAGATCTTCTTGGTAAGTAACTTTTATTGTCTATTGCAGCATTTCTCAACCTTGGCAACTTTAAGATAGGTGGACTTCAACTCCCAGAATCCCCCAGCTGTGCTGGCTGGGGGATTCTGGGATTTGAAGTCCACCTATCTTAAAGTTGCCAAGGTTGAGAATTGCTGGTCTATTGGGACACTGAAAAATTACACACATGCATATACAAAGGAGTTCAGATCTCACTGAGTCACTGGGCTGCCAGAAAGTCAAACTACATGTAGAAGAGATGGCTCTCGGCTCTTCCAGCACTGCCCAAAATGAAAAGTATGACTACATGGTTAAATCAAAAGCCATCCTCCTCATTTATCATAGTTATCTCCCTTCCTGTTTTTTTTCCCCCCCTGAGTAGTAGATCTACCTTTTCTCCTGCAGAAAGATAAGCAGGTTGGGGGTTCAAACTTACAAATTCTTAGGGAATTTTTTATGCAGTCAGAAATATCTTTGCTATTTACTAACAGGAGGGTCTGCCAAGAGGGGTGTCACTGTCGTGGAATTTTTGCCAAAGACAGGAGCACAACGCTGAGGAGAAGGACCATGTTTATCGCCATGATCATTGAGTGCCTACTTTCAAGAAAAAGGGACCCTGAACAATAAAAAAGCACAGGATTTATACACTTTTGAGGTTGAGAGGCAGGAAATCTGAAGGATCTGACTGGAGGATAGGTTTGGATAGGTGTTAAATGGGGGATAAATGGTTTTTCTATTGTGAGATAAGAACTGGCAAACCATCACGCAGACAGGTGATGGCCCTCCCATTGTTTCAGTATGATAGTGTTAAGAGGGCTATTTTTTGGGGGGGGAACCTGGTCACTCTTGGGTCATGCAATAGCTTGGAGCTGATCCTGTTTTGCACGAGCAGAGAATGGCCGGAGGAAGTGGAGAAAAGAGATTGCAGGAGAGACAAGGGGGAGGGGGGCAGAAAGAGAGGCAAGTGGGGGGAAGAGTTTCCAGTTTTATTTTATTATTTTTCCATCACATCACCATCTGGGAAAATGGTAGGCGTGATTGAAGCCCCGCCCATTTGTGTGTGCACGCATATACAAGGAATATGGGTGGTGTGCTTTGCCTTGGAGGGTTGTGTAAAGCTGATCACTGTGGTTGTTTGCAAATTATAATTTATGGCTTAGTGTTATGTCACACCGACTGTGACTTAGTCAACAAGCCATGATCAAACAAACCATCTGGTGAACCAGATAAATGGGTAGATTTCAGCAAATCGAAGTATGCTCGGAATTGTATTTGTGACCGTGGAAGTTTTATTGCTCCTTCATAAATCTGAAAACACCTTGGAGCTGTTTTCAGGAGCAGTCAAGACCATGTATCTGTGACAAAAACTGAATTTATTAGCCTTGTGTATATATCATGACGATTCCTCCACATTTGATTGGCTATCATAATTTACATGGCAAAATGCCCCGGTTGCTTGATGTCGTCTGTTCAGTGCAAAGAAAATTTCATATTTTGCCCTATAAGCGAAGATTTGGGGAATATATTCAAGGTGTGCAAAAACAAAACTTCCCTCAGATAGAGCCTGAGATTGGTCTTTGTTACGGATGCGGAGGAAGAAAGTTGAGATACATACCAGCAAGAAATCAACTAGTATTTTAGTTTGCATTAACAGTTCCCAAAGAGACCTGAAAATACTACCTTGAGAGTCAGGGGGCCTTGCTGAGTGGAATCGATTTTGGTAGGGGTGGACTAAGTAGGTGGCCATGAAAAAACAGAAATATCACCAACACACTTCAATTTTAGATATTATCATTTTATCATCACCTTATTTTAGCTAATGATCAATAATTGTAGGATATCATAATTTATGGAGTAATAATTACACTATAGGATAGGCCGTTTGACTTCATGTATAAATGACATTTAGGCAGCCAAATTATAATTATGATATAGATTTTACTTGATATTATTATATCTAAGATTTTTAAGTAGATACGCTATGTGCATTTTTAGTTGTACTGGTCTATGACTGTAATAAACTGATTGATTGATACCAGCAAGAAATGCAGCTTTATTATTACAAGATTACTAGTTTCATCCCAATAATTAACCATTCTGAATACCAAATACACAAGTACCAGTCTGTAGTTTGAGCTAAGATGCAGCTGGGAAACCTGTTTTCTTCACCTAAGCTCTTGCTACAGAAGTGTGCATGCTTTATTTACTCTAAAATTAAATTAAACCATAAATGCCTTTGAATGAAAACCAATTCCCCACTCATCCAGGAAATAAAAAAAAACAACAGCCCTGATGAAAGATATGATATGAAAGAACATGCACAGAGAGTTTTTTCTCTGCAAAGGGAATGCTTCCACCCATTTTGAATATTCCGTGCGCTGGATGAGTCTGAATAAAGAATTTGACGGGATCCAACGTATGTGGGGACTCAACGGGGTGCTCCTTTCGAGAGAGTCCAGTCCGTTGCTCTCTGCCAATACGCCAAGGAGCTAGTAACGGAGCGGGGAGGTGGGTGGAATCCCATAGTCAGTTTCTGACCACCAGCCAACAGGCCGAGATTTTAATCCTTCGTATGCCATTCTAGACAATGGGAAATGTGAAGAAGTCATGTTTCCGAGAATAATTGCAATCAACTCCCCCACAAATAACCCAGGATCTGGAGGAAATTTAAGGGCAATTAAAGTTGCTTCTCTGGTCACCACCACGTGTTTTATTTGCATAGATCTGTAGCTAATTCCAAGACCTCAGAGCAGGTAGCAGTATTAATGTCAAATTAGTAATACTCATTATGACAAACAAACAAACGAAGCACGACTATCAGCACTTAGGTGAGTCTGCCTGCGCTCAGGAAAGCTAAGCTGGGTTAATCCATAGATGGGCTTCTAAGAAAATCCAGGTTTTTGGACAAGGCTAGGAAGATACAAAAACTTCCTGGATGTTTTGTGGCAACCGCCCCTTGCCCAAACTCCCCCCGACCGTTGGGTTGAGCTCACCTTGAGAAGAATTGAGCCACTGAATGCCTACGCACCTTAGTCTTTGTATACATTTGTGCTGAAGCTTAACAAAACATGAGCCACATTGGCTGGGCTCATAAAGAAGGCTAAGCCTTGAAACCGTGGTTTGCAGACCATGATAGCTAGGGCTAAGCCAGACCCTAAGCTAAAACATTACGGCCCGCAGAATACAAGAATGAGGCCCTGCAAATACTGTTAAGGCTAAGCTATGGGTTTTTGTTAATAAATGTGCAGTGATTCTAACGTCCTTTATTCCTGCATCTCTCTCTCTCTCTCTCTTTTTCTGTCGTTGTGCATGTGGGTGTATAACCGATTCTGTGTTATATTTTGTTTTCAAACAGGACTGTCTTCCCTTCCGCACCATGGACATTATTTCTCCCCACCTCCTCCTTTCTGTAGTCAACATGTCCCTCCAGTGGCCTCGTCAGGAACCGCAGCATAAAATCATTCATTGCTGCTTCTCTCAGGTGCCTGGTTTCTCTAACTGAGCTTGGCTAATTTTGAAAAAGTTAAGCAAGGTCACCCCTGGTAAATACTCGGATGGGAGACCACTAGGAAATCCTTGGGCTGTATGCTAGACAGGGGAGCAGAAAAAATAGCTAGGAAGAACTACTTTTGCATTGTTGTCAAGAAAGCCACGCGGATGTAGCCATCAGGAATTCAGCTTGATTTGAGGAAGACTTACATCAGAGAAGAAAAGGAAGTGTGGCATTTTTCATGGAAAATGGTAGAGACTGCTACTGACCCTCTGACAAATCCAGGTTTACAGTATTGTCTAATGGCTGGCTTCATGTGGGAAGGTTAGTACAGCCTTGAACCCTTCATACAAATATTTCACGTACTTGGATTGAGAGAGCAGAAGGCTGGAAAACACCCAGCCTTTGTCCTGACATCCTGTTTTCCTATGGGGAGATGTGCTCAAATGAGCTTGCACCTTCAGGCTGAAGCACTGCAGCCAAAGTTTATCTGCTCATAGTTTTTTCTAAGAACCAAGCCTAAATCTACGATCTGGGCTGCCAAAACTCCACTACAGAAAACTAGGCGATCCCTGGATGGCAAGCAAGAGATGCAGGAACCTCTAACTTCTTGCTCCCAGCTAGCAACCATTCAGACTCTGCTCAAGAACCTCTCCTCAGATGCTACGGATGGAATTCCATAGCTATCCTATGGTTTTAGGATGGTGGATTTTAGTAAGGTGCCTATGCTACAGGCCCTCCCCTTGCAGGCAGTGATGGAACCATATAAATGCCCTGAAGTAGACCTAGAGATTCCGTAGCAGCATCACTAGGGCAATCTGGTATTCTTAAAATGTCCCGGACCATAACCCACCAATCTGGCCAAAGGAATGCAACGTCTGAAGGGTCCCAGGTTGAGGGAAGATGCCCTCCAGCACTGTGGGGAGCAGACGGTGCCATCCTTAATCCAGCCAAACACTCACTGAAGTGCTGAAGAAGGTGGCGTGGGGTGGGGGGGAACAAGACTATTAAAGAATGCTTAGACCAGATAAGCAAGGGTCTCCAATGGCCACTGATGGCCTGTTGATGGCCATGTAGCTGTCCAAGGACCCAGGACCCTGACCCATTCACATATACATATTCCAGGGCTACCAGATCTAGGTTGCAAGTACTTGGATGACCGCTAGTGCCAGTACTTTAAGAATGAGATTTTGGCTATAGTAGGAAAGGTCAGCAGAGTTGATCACCCCCTGGTAAGTATCCAAGGTGTAACTGGAACTTTCTAAAGTAGTTGAGTGGTTTTGTGTTCCTTAACAAAGAATTTAATTTCACCTCACAATCAAGGGCAATTGGCTTGATTGGCCTCCAATTTTAATTTTATAAGTGCTACATTAGGCACAGTATGAACCAATTAATGTCTACGTATAATTGATAGGGGCTGGAAATAAACAAGAAAGGAGTTCTAATGGCACTTCCTGCCAGGTCAGCTAATATGAGCCTGTGTTCGAAAAGTGAAATCTTAAAAGTCACTTATTAGGAGTGCATTTCATTGAACTCAGTGAGGCCTACTTCGGAGTAAACATTTAGGACTGCATCACAAATCTCTGCTTATTCTGGATTCTAAGTAACTCTTTATTCTAAGTAACTCTTTGTAAAATAATTATCATTAAACTGAGGTTTATTGAAATGAAAGCTTCTTTCAACTTATTTAAACTTAGCTTAAGGTTTTTAGATTTGGGGAATTTACATTCGCTGTGCATGTTTGCCACCTGATTAAGATAATATCCTGCAATAAACTACTTGTGTTAATATACACTATCACAGGTCTAATAATTTTAAATGAACAGTTCCAGAATTAAGTTGGGCAAACCAACTTAATAAACTATGCTTTGTGGCTGTGTGAACCCATACCACTGCCATTTAATCAATAGACCATGATTAAAACAAAACTTGGCCCAAAGTGATATGTGAATCTAAAACTTCCTTCTACACCAATATTTCCAGGTTTCTAAACTATTCATAGCTGTTCCTAATATGGTATTTTCTAGAAGGGTTGGACTACATCCCCACCCAGCAGGGCTAATGGCTGTACCAAAAATACTTTTTTGACAGCTTTCAGAAGCTTGTCCATTGTTGGCACAAGTGTGTAGAGCAGTGTTTCTCAACGTTGGCAACTTTAAGAGGTGTGGACTTCAACTCCCAGAATTCCCCAGCCAACTTGCTCAATTCGAGGCTTATTTTCGCATTTTGTTTATTCAAAAATCCCTCTTTAAAGTTATAGAAGGGGAGATATTATTTTCATTCAGCCCTCATACCTTTGAGGATGTAAGGCAGTTCACCTGACACACAGCTCTAGTCTTCCACGTTTCACTTCATTCTCTACCCTTCTGCCTAAAGGTAAGGTCAACCTGTGGATTCCTGCCAAGACCACATTAAAAGGCCATGAACTGGGATGTCATCATGGACCAAGGTTTGGGTCTTGTCCTTCAAAGTCCAATATAACATCTGCTGCAAAACCCAAGCAGAAAAATGCTTAGCCGCCTCCTCTTCCACATATGGTCAGAGGGATTGGCAATTCATACCTGAGTGATTGGGTTTGTATGATGGTAAAATCCTTCATTCCTGCACCATGTTCCTGTTTCTAATGGGAGCAGCTTATCCAGAAAGTAAATGAATTTCAGAGAGTTGGCACTGGTATCTTTACAATTAGAAGGATGCAGTTTGAAATAGTAATCAACTAAAAGAGGACCTGGCTATTTAGTGTAGCAGAGAAATTGCATTTTTAATCATTCTGCTTAATTCTGATTGTAGAGGTTTTCTGTTTTAAAGGCCATGGTTAAATAATTTTTTTTTGGCTGTGCTCAGTCATTACTGACCCTGCAGTGACTGCCTGGACGAATCCTTGCAGTTTTCAAGGCAATTGTTTTCCGGAAGTGGTTTGCCAGAGCCTCCTTCCTAGAGCATAGCCCAGCTGGCGAGCGCAGGAGGAGGGATTTCCGTTGCTTCGTGCCCTTTCTGGGCGAGTGCGGTTTCGCGCTTACCGGCAACTGGTCCCGTCTCTCTGTGCAAGGCGCTGACAGCATTTTTCCTCCCACCGGAGTGAGAGTCCCCATTTATCTACTCACGTGAGTTTTCGACCTGTTGGGTTGACAGGAGCTGGGGAGGAAACAGGAGCTCACCCTGTTGACGCGAAGGCTGGACTCGAACCGCCAAAGCGTCAGCCATTTCTGGCCGGCAACTTTCAGCATCATTAAGCCGCTGCGCCACCGCGTCCCTTGGTTAAATAATTGTGTGACCTTAATTAAAGATTCCAAACCTAAAAGGTCTGATAATTTGGGGATTCTTGATATTCTTTTTTTTATTATTTTATCTTCTGATTTGTAAGTTTATCATCTATTGAAAATCATTCTGAAAAGTCTGGATCAGGTACAATTTTTGACCATGTTTTTCCAGTGCGCCTCAACAATGGCTTCATTGCAATGCTTGGGTTCAGCTTTAAAGCAAAATGTTGTTAGTGGCTATTTGACACACACAGGTGTGCCCTGATCCCAAATGCTGAGTTGTTCCTTTCTGTCTCAGTTCAGATGGTTTGTTGTTGTACTTAAAGCTTTAAGTGGCTTGTTCCCTCTAGAACAGTGTTTCTCAGCCTTGGCAACTTTAAGATGTGTGGACTTCAACTCCCAGAATTCCCCAGCCAGCATGGCTGGCTGGTGAATTCTGGGAGTTTAAGTCCACACATCTTAAAGTTGCCAAGGCTGAGAATACTGCTCTAGAACATACAACTACTAATGGAATAGCAAAGGAGAAAGAGAAGAGAGAAGGATGAGAAAAAATATAGGATGATTAATAAGAAAGAAAAGCAAGAGACAGGGAAGAGAGAACGTGAGCTAAAAAGGAGTATCTAACATAAGCCCTTTGGGTCTTTCCTGAGTTGCTTCTAAGCATTGCACAAAAAGGTCTTGGCAACCTCTTTGTTCTGCGGTCTCCCATGGGACTGCCTTCACTTCATGCCTATGAGCTCAAGAGGTAGGGTGTCTGCAGGGCACGGCCCAGAAAGTCCAGATGGGATCTCCACAGGGTGATCAAAGCTCTGCCCTTTTTTAACGTGCGTCACAAAAGTAGAGCTTTGATCACCCTGCGGCGATCCCATCTGGACTTTCTGGATCGTGCCCTGCAGACATCAATGGTGAGAGAGTCCTGTTGTCCTTCATTGTCCTGGAGTTGAGAGCCAGTTTGGTGTAGTGGTTAAAGGCATCAGGCTAGAAACTGGGAGACGGTGAGTTCTGGTCCCACCTTCTGTACGAAGCCAGCTGAGTGACCTTGGGCCAGTTACAACCCCCAGCCCTGGGAAGCAGGCAATGGCAACCTCCTTCCAAAAAACCTCCCCAAGAAAACTGCAGGGGCTAGTCCAGGCAGTTGCCAGGAGTCAACCCTGACTCAAAGGCCCACAGACATACTGGTGTTAAAGCAGTGTCTCCCTTTTACCCTGACACCATCTAAAACAGCCTCACGGTGTATAAAATCTGTTCGGCTTTGCCACCCCTAGCTTGGAGAGAGATCAGGGGACTGCAGTGAATAGGAACAGCAAAAGGAAAAGTAACTTTAGTTTTCTGCCCAAGCAGGGAAGGGTGGAGACTCCTTCAACAGTGAAGCAAGGAGAAAGCTCTCAATACCAGCTTGTGTTCCCAGCCAATCACCTCCCACAAGGAGAGGCAACCTGGTCCTCTGTAGACAATGCTGGAACCAAGAGAGGGAAGAAACCACTCGTGCCACCCCTCCTGCCTCCCCCCACCTTCTTCATCTGCTTGTCTCCCTCCCCCACCTTACATTGTCTTCACAGCTACTTCAAAAGCCATGCAAAACTATGAACCCTCTTCCCAACACAACAGCTGCTGACGAAAGAGCTTGGCCCATTCTAATCTATGGATACAGTTCTCAGGGTTTGGGAGGGAAGGGGGTGAATCAGCGTTGCCTGCCTTGTAGCATAATAGCATTAGCCAACAACAGCTGTGATGGAGAAACTTTTCTGGCAAACTTTTCTCAGCCCTTCATCTGTACTTTCAGATGGAACCCAAGTTCTTGAGCCAATTTTAATCCCTTGGCGTTTGGCAAACTTGGCCAGTCTTTTAAAGAGAATTGCAAACCTTACATGCCTGTGGATAGTGGATGGAGGTAACATATGGCGTGGGACATTTTTGGAGCTGAACTCAAAAAAGAAACACCAGTAGTTTCTTCTAAAGTTCCATCCCAGTTTGTTTTATTTACTGCCAGTACAAACAAGGTTGAGTGAGTGCCATTCCTTTAATGTTGCCAAGATACAGCGTTTTCTCTTTCAGGAGAAGAGAGGGAAGATATTTTGTGTCAACACTCTGGAATGACAACACTGAAGAGAAAGCTAATCTGAGCCCTGTAATGTTATGTTTTTAAAAGCGTTTCATTGACACCATTCAATTCTTAAATGTTTAATTAGCAGGTCCGGTTTTATTATTAAACCTTCAGTTTTTGCTCCTGAATTCATTCTTCCTCTCTGTTGAAGGAATAGAACTGGGGAGGCCCTCCACACTTGTTTACTGCCAGGCTCTGGTTGAGGGCTCACTCTGTCTTTGGAAGTCACAAGTTTAGGCACTGAAGTGGAGAAATAAGAGTCCCCTGGTGGTGATTGGAAGGTTCAGCCTTTGGTGCCACTAACTCTATCTAGTAATTTTGTTTCTTGACCACCTTATCTCATTTGACTCTGTTTTTGGAAGTTCTTGTGGATGAGAACAGCTGCATCTTTGGAAGTACAGGTAGTCCTCAACATATGACCATTCGTTTAATGACCATTCAAAGTTATGACAGCACTGAAAAAAGTGACTTACGACCAGTCCTCACACTTATGACCGCCACAGTGTTCCCACAGTCATGTGATCAAAATTCGGGTGCTGGCAACCAGCATGTATTTACAACGGTTGCAGCTTCCCAGGGTCACGTGATTGCCATCTGCGACCTTCCCAGGGGACTTCCAACAAGCGAAATCAATGGGGGAAACCAGATTCGCTTAATGGCCGCTACAAAAAAGGTCATAAAATCAGTCATGACTCACTTAATGACTGCATCACTTAGCAATGGACGTTCCAGTCCCAATTGTGATCATAAGTCAAGGGCTATCTGTAACTGCAAGAATCTTCTGTTCCTGCTGATGGTCCTTTTGTTGGTCTTGACAATATAGAATCAATGTGTCTGACAATATTCTGGTGAAATTGCTAGTCCTAACCATCCCTTCTGGTCATCTAATGTAATTCAATTTTGGATCTGGAATACAATTTCAGGTAAAGAATGTACTCCATGAGGGTGACCAGAATGGAATCCCTAGGCAACTTTTGTAAGTGATACATAGGTTACTTTGAAACTGAATGTGCAGGTTGTGGCTATCAGCTAATCTGAACAATCCATCGTTTTTTGCTGAGGGTTTTTTTTTTTCCTTTGGCAAAAATTACAGACTGCTACATATGTTTTTCTTGATTCAACTATGGTCACCCAACAGATGGTCTTGCGCGGTCTGTGCATTTGTGATGCTGTATTCTTGTCACATCTCAGCTAGAATAACAATGTAGTCATCATAGCAAATTTATCTCGGGAATACTATGCCTTCTTCTTGCTGCAAATAAGAGGTTGAGTTTGATATGCATGCTGTAGGTATGTGCTAGCCAAGCACTTTGTGTCTGGTTCAATACTGAGTAGCTCTGAATCTCACAACACCTCTCTGCTAGGTTTTAAGTTGTGTTATTGCCAAGAAAAAAGGAGTTGTGTCTTCCTATTAATTTTGCTTCACTGAGTTGGTTTCAACTGGTTTGAAGTGAGCAACTTATGACTGTGTTGTTATTATATGCCTTGCAACATACCTCTGAGCCTGGCATCTGACTGAGCTATGGCATTGGGTTGCACAAGTAGAGGTGGTAAGGTGATAAATAGATCCAGAGTCGTAAAAGGTCTGATTCTGTGAATTTGAGAGCAGAATGTTTAATCTTGCAATTAAAATTGGAAATGGGAAAAGTAAGATTAATGGTTGAATGTTCAGAAGCTGGAGGTTTTATTACTAGCTGTATTGGTTATTATTATTTTATTATATATCATTCTTCTATTTATTGATTTATTCACTCATCTGTGACTGTTTTGCTTGCGTATTTATGAGTTATCTTTATAAAACTCTGTTTCTTCTCTGTGTTCACAAAATCATTTTCATTCAAACTGCACAGAAAGGTATTTTCAATAGTCCCCTAAAGGGAATGTAGAAGAAACCCTTTATTCAAGTTCAAAGAGCTATTTTGGACCCCTTAGATGTATTACTTTCCTTCCAGTATCAGTTGGATTTGAATGGGATACACATGCAGAACTAAAGGAACATAAGGGACTGAATCTCCAGCAGGTCAGAAGCAGCAATGTGTTTTATACACTGAAGAAATTGACCCAAAATAGGTTTTGAGGCCTCCAGTTCTGCTTGGTAAGTCTCTACTTGTAAGTTTTGGATGGAGTCTGGATTAAAGGGTTCTGACGAGTATCAGGATAAGGTATCTGCTACTGCAAGCATTTTGGTTGGACAATATTCAATATGAAAATTATATCTCAACATCTGAAGGAGAAGTCTTCAGCTACTTGTTGGTACCTGGTCCACATCTTTGCACTCCTGTTGGTGCCTGGTTTATCATCTACATATGGATGGAATGATTCCAGTCCATAAAACTACTTTAAGTTCACATTTGTCATAGTACTTTTCTGGATCAATGAATAATCTGGAACAATAGACTAGATATTAGCTTCAGCTCTCTTTCATGATCTTGGAACAATACTATGTCTATTCCTTAGCTGTTAGGATCAGTATTCACAACAGCATTCCTTTTGATTTCACAGAATGCCAGCATGGGGATTTTGGTTAAAAATGGTTTGACACTCTGGAAAGCTTCATGCTGTGTATATTCCCATTACACACTGTTATTGTTCTGAGCAGTTCATTTAAAGGATGTGATAGAATTGTGATAGAAATCTTCCAAAGCATTGTACAATATACCAAAGACTTTCCTTAGATCAGTTACAGATTCTAGAGATTTCTTCCAAAAATAGCTTCCACTTTCTGTGGATCTGAACTCATTCCATGTTCATTTAGATGATGTCCAAGATACACGAGCTCTTTCAGGCATAAAAGACGTTTGAGTTTGCTCAATTTTAGATGTGCAGCCTTAAGAGTGCAAGGATTTTAAATAGATTCTGATCATATTCATCCTCAGTAAAGCTGTGAGCCAAGGTGTCACCCATAAATATGGAAATGTCCTCCAGGGTTTTTAGAGGTGCAGAAATTTCCCTCTGGAGCAACTCAGGAGTACTTGAAATAACACTACCAAAGGTATTCTTTAAAAGAAAAATGAATCAAATGATTTAAGAAATATAATTTATCACAATCTGGGTCTAAGTAAAACCATCAAAAGCCACTGGTAGCATGAAATAAACTGCAAATAAGACTTGAACTAGTATTTTATGTACTACTAGTATTAATATTAGTTAGTAATATTAATATGATTCATTTATGTAATTAATTGACTTAATTATAAGTGAATGTGTTAATAATGTACAATAAATCCTTGATTTATCAGGGCATATGGGGGAAGAGATGTCCATTAAATCCAAATGTCCATTGAATCAGAATTTATGTCATTTCTATTGTGTAATTACATAATTGACATCATTTCCAACAATTTACATTTGTAATTGTATCAATTGTAATTATGCAAATGACATATATTGCTTCAATTGTCTGGACAAACTTCAGAAAAATACGCCCATTATTTTGGGATGAAGTCCAAATGCAAATAGGTTCTGTTGCACCTGTATTATACATTATGTGTTAATGAAGATTTTAATAAGCTTGGTATGGATGGTGGAGAAGTTTCATCAGAAAGTTTAAAAAGAAATTAAACTTACGTATTTACAGTTTTACAGAAAAAAAAGAACTAAATATTTAACTATCAACTATGGATATTATAAGTCTTGTTAAAAGTATAAATTGAATGAGTTGAGACTGCAGTGCAGAGACTATAGTTGAATAATTCATCAATGACTTGGTTAACTGATAACCTGAGTTAAAAGTTTTTTTTTTTAAATCTAATGTAATAAATAAGCTAATTATTTTTATTATTGAAAATGTTTTAAAATATACAAGATACTGTGAGTCAGTTAAAAATAGTTTGAAATAATTAAAGAACTCTTCTATGTTGCAAACAAAATGTTTATCCATTTCAACAATTTGATTCCTCTTCTACAAAAATAAGTCCATTGCTTTAACAAGAATCTGAAGCATTTGCTCAGGGCAATAGCTTTGGGTATATAGTTAGTTGATTCCTACAAGGGCTGGACAGTTATCAGTGGTTAGCATTCTCTGGACCAGTGTTTCTCAACCTTGTCAACTTTAAGATGTGTGGGCTTCAACTCCCAGAATTCCCCAGCCAGACTTGCTGGCTGGGGAATTCTGGGAGTTGAAGCCCATACAGCTTAAAGTTGACAAGGTTGAGAAACACTGCTCTGGGCAGTTGAGTAAGGAAGTGAAAAAGAAAATGCTTTTGGAGTTTCAAAGAAGGTGGCCAGTCAGCCTTCTGAACAAAAATATAAGACAATCCCTACTGGATCAGCCCTTGGTTCATCTAGTCCAGCCTTCTCTGTTGCACTGTGGTCAACTGGATGCAATTGAAAAACTCAACACAACTGGATTGGAGGGTATTTGCCCTTTCCACTTCACTTGCCAGTCACCAGTATTTAAGGTCTGGGGCATGCCACGCTGAAACCAAACACAACTTTTCCCAGTATTGTGCTGCAGCTGAAGAGGGCAGCTGTGTAATACCAGAAAAAGTATAACTGATGTAAGAAGTTGCAGACCCCTGTTTAGGTGAGCCAGCCTATACATTCTCGCCTTCCAACCCAAAGTGCTTCGACGTGCTTCAACAGCTCCTTGACAGCATCTCCTAAAAACAGAAGCTGCCTGGTCCAGGCCATGATGTAAATTTGGCAGTGCAGACATATGTTCAAAATAGGAGCAGAGGTACCTCTTGTGCCTAGACTGGCCTTATGGTTTTTCTACCTCCTTTAAATATTGGTGTACCTTAATATGCACTCTTTATGTTTAAAATCCCATGTTTTGGTGGGATAGGAAGAGGAGGAAATGACATGTTTAGATGTGGAGTGTTGCAAGCATATGGGGAAAACTGACTGGAAGGTTGGCATACCAATTAAAAGTAATAATAATAAAAGGAATAGTAATAAAATTTCTTATGCAAATATAAGGATATTAGAATCATTCTTATTAATATTTTAACTTGACTAGTGATATTTGCATGACAAACTAAACTGACAAGTCAGTTAGCTTTCCATAAGTAGGACGCTGATATTTTGGTCCTTAAGCTGACATTATAATAGAAAATTGTAGTTCATACTGACATTATTTTGAAAAGTTGATACTGACAATTGGACTTTGCATTCATTAGAGTAAGAACATACAATTTGGGGAAGGTGATATCTCTCTGGTTTTCTTTGAGGTGGAGGAACATGTGCTATTTACCAACACTCTGTACTAGAAGGACATACATTTTACAAATGTAAAGTTTGGGGAGAAAAAGAGATGCAAAAAGGCTGCAAGTGTTTTAAATTTAACTGCAAAATATTGGTGAAATGAGATGCGGAAACAGTGTGGAGTCTGATCTTGTGCAACTGACTCTTCCTCATCTGGATCCCCATGTTTCCACATTGTCCATCTGGATTGTGTTTGCTCACCACACGGGGGCTCATTTATCCAAGAAATCCTTCAGTGACAAATGCCTTACAGATTTTCCTAACACAATGGCTGGAATCTGTTAAATATAACCGATAGTGCAAAAAGGATGGCAGTCCACACTTACATATCTAAAGTACATCTATTGCCCATTTATTTAGGGAGACGTGCAAGATTGTCCTTGAATCCTTTCTGATCCGTTCTGTCCTCGGCATAGGATCTCCCAGGGAAATAACACTTCCTAGACACACACTATAGTTTTAAGCACTGCAATCATGGAGTGCAGTGTCTGCGTAGTGATGATTTACACACTGCATTTCTCCAAGTGAGCCCCGGCACCCTTAGAAAAAATAATGCATGGAGAAGAAAATCAATTCGTCTGTATTTCAAACTAAGTTTTTCAGGCAGCTTGATGGACAGGGGAGGGGAGGGCAGTTGAAGAAAAATAAATCCACTTCCCACTGCCAAGATAGACAGTCAATTTTACGGGACTGGATTTAGGATATCCTTCCCCACCCTGACCCTCAAAGGCACAGTGCTGTCAGGTTTAGCCCAGGAAACTCCAGGAGACAATACAGATTCAATCCAGCAAGGTTTATTTGGCTTTACCCCATTTACAGAATCTTCTCAGACTGAGAGCCATTCCCAGGGTCAGACTACAAACATCACTAGCATTCCTCAGGGAGGGGCCAGTCTCATCCTCTTATCTCTTCTTCGCTCCTCTGGGGATGAGAGTCCATGTTTCACACCCCTGCTCCACACTCCCACAAGTGCCCCCCTCCACTATTTGGCAAAATTGGGGGGGGGGTGGAATGGGGAGAGAAAACAGCATTATTGATAATATTGCCATAGTCTTTAAGGCGGGGATTTGCAATCTGAGCCTCCAAAATGGCCCTCTGACCATAGTTGCTGAAATTTGGTGGCATAGTTACTAAGACTCACAAGCATTATTTAGGACTGGAATCCATTCTTGGTCCTAACAATCAAAAAACATGTCTCCTTCAGTGCTGAGTATTAGCAAAAAAGTTAAAGCAACAGCAGGAGAAAAATGCAGTAAGTCCTTTTGCTTTCACATATGGAGCTTATGTAGAAGTAATTCATAGCAGTTTGTTTCTTGTTTCCTTTTTTATGTTTTTTTGGGTGGAAAGGGAGGAAGCGTGCCTCTTCCACGCAGGTGGGCTGGCCACCTGGTTTACACCAGGACTACTAGCTGTGTTACTATTTTGAGAACCCATTTACACAATAGTTTCCTGCCATTCTGAGATACTTAAAAACAGTTGAGATCAGGTTTCAGAAAGAACCTACTTTTTTTGCTGCATAGTGCTGAATAAAGAGCTTTAAGTCCAAGGTCAACCACAACTTGATGCCCATCAGACTGATAAGACTGCAACTTCCATCTTCCCTAGTTGGCATTATTCTGTCTCATGAAATACAGATCTGGAACCTCACTTATCATACAGCATTCAATTTACATCATTCCAAGATTTTCTTAAAGGTCCAGGATATGTTTTATTGGGTGATAGGAAAGAGGAAGACTTCAGGATGGCTGACTCATCCACAGCACTCTAGGAGTTCTTTAGATCAGTCCGCACACAGAATTTGGGTGATCATCAGTTTTCAGAGTTAAGTAGCTGTGAATGAGTGGTTACACCCATTAGCATGAATAGGGCAACTGATGCTGAGCAAGAGAGATTTCAGGGCTTAAAGTAAGACAAAGACTAACAGGCCCTTGGGGCAGAAGAGGCATAACGCTTACCAAAGTTGGAGAGGGCCAGGTTAATCCTAGTGAATTTCCTGCTCCAAACTATCTAATCTGAAATGGTGCTCCTCCCTGGATTCACCTCTCCCCCCAACAGTCAGCTCCCTTCTACAATGTATTTAATGATTAAACCCATCTGGAAAAAACTCAAGGGATCCTTACAAGGATAGGGATGGACACTGAAATCATAGTTTCATACACTTTTTGGGGAAAGAGAGTCAAAGCAATCATGTGTGAATAGTCCTTGGCGCAAGAGAAACAGAAATGATAAGTTTTCCAGCATTTATCAAACACGTATGTGAGGGTATATGTTCAGACCGTGTGCTGAAGGGAGAGGTCTCAATTTTTTTTTTTTAGACTTTTTAATCCCGCCTTCCTTATTGCTATAAATAGCTGAAGGTGATGAACATACCTAATACTCCTTCCTCCTCCTATTTTCCCCACAACAATGACTCTGTGAGGTGCGTTAGGCTGAGAGTGAGTGACTGGCTCAAAATCACCCAGCTGGCTTTCATGCCTAAGGCAGGGCTAGAACTCAGAGTCTCCAGCTTTCTAGCCACCAGACCCAATTGGCTCTCATATTTTCATAATTTCATCCGAATTTCATATCCTTAGTTTATTTCAGGCATTTCCTTGACACTCATGCTGTATTGCACAACAGAAATAGGTAACAGAAAGTAATACCAGTTGGTCAGCTCTTACAGGTACTGTTGATATTGTTAGTCATACAAAACCAAACAGGTTGGTCAAAGTATTGCTTTTCTGTGCATTTCATTTCATTTTTTAAAAGAGCTTCCCTTTTATTAATAGGAAACATCTGAATCTCCAGACTCCCTGATCTTAGCAGCTCAGAGGGCATCATGTTTATTCCAGTCTTCATCAATCTGTTGCCTGCCAGCAGGGAAATCTGTGAGTTGCATGCAAGACACTTGAGTGCAATAAGGTGAAGAAGACTGAAGGTAGAGTCTCCTGTAAATGGAGCTCAGTTTTTGGTGACTTCACAGACAAGTCCGTGCAGTTTCCTTGACAACAGTGCTATGCAGAAATGGTATGCTTTTTCCTTGATAGGTTTTGAGGTCCTGGTCTAGTCTGTAACTCTAGCATTCCCAATAGTCTCCCATCTAAGTAGCTTCTGAGCCCAGAGGAAGTCAGTAGCCTAAAATAAGTAAAGATTGGAACACAGATGATACCAGGGAAGAGATTCTTGTCTACGGTGTTGGACAACATGAAGCTAATAGAATTAATAAGGAAAGAAGCCTGACTTTCCAATCTCTATTATCTCCTAAAACCATCTGGCTTCAGCAGGTCCCTTCTCCCCTAGTCTCCTTATGTCCAATAGCAAACTTGGGGGGGGGGGTTGTCCCCTCCCCTTCTTTAACTGTGCATCACAGTTGTGTTTACATGTTGCATTAACCCATAATACAGTTCAGGTTTGGACTTGGTGTGATGTAACAACCCAACCATTTCAATCTGTCAATCATGGTTTATGCCTCAGCATTGTCTTCTTTATCATGTATCCAGCCTGTAAATTAGGTAATTTGCTCTCATTTGCATGTTGATATATTGCCCTGCAGAATGGTTTGTATTTATAATGCTAGGTGCCCTTGTTTAATTTAGGGTTTAATATATTAAGCAGGGGATATTTGTTTTGATCTTCATTTATTCCTGATGAACAGTTCGACTGACTGAAATGTTTCCCAGTCTGATGTGTGTCTGACAGGTTGTTGCCCTCTTAGAATTCCACTCAGCCTGGACTTCACTACAACATCTCTGGCCACAACTGACCAATATTCCCAGCTAGAACTGGTCCTACCACCAAGCAGAACACCAAACCCCTCCACGGATAGATACTGTATTGGGGGAGAAAGAAGTGACATTGAGGTGGTAAAGGACAAACTGGCAGGATTCACAGACTGCACTAAATCATTATCTGGTTTTAGCTTAGTCTGTTGTGGAACCCAGTCAATTATGGTTGAATAATTAAAGCATGGCTACACAATCTATAGCTTAGCATCTGTTCCGCACCTCCTAAACCAGTGGGCTGCCCAGAGTTGTGATTGATTATTGGCAGGCTTTTGAAATGTGTCCCACCTTGCTGTTAGAAGACTGATGGCTGCTTGCTTTTTTTCCTCTTCCCCGTACCCACTCCCTTTTCCTTGCAAAATCTTTTTAGACTCTAAACCTGGTTTTTGGTTTGGTAAGAAATTCTAGGAGCGGGGGCATCCATTGGTGGTGGGGGTCTCAAAAATGTCAAGGTAGTAGCAGCTGTGGCCACACACTCAAAGCCATGCTCCTTGTTATGTGTATTATGTAAAAAGGGGATGTGGCTTTGATGGGATGATCACAGCTACCATCTTGACTTTTTTGATACCACTCCTGAGCTTGTAAAAAAATAAAATTACCGTATTTTTCCGTCAATAAGACGCCCCTGTGTACAAGACAACCCCCATTTTTCCAACCCAAAATTAAGAAATCAATATTTTAAAGATAGTGCAGAACACATTTTTATTTAGTAATTAGTTAACATTTACCTGCTACACTCGGTGGGAGGAGGTCCAAACCGTCTCTCTGCAGCTCTATGTCCAGGCTCTTTTGCATAACTGATTACATTCAAGCACCAGTGAAACTGCCGATAGCTTGTCTCTGCAAACAGCCTTCCTCTAATTGGTTTGTTCAGCATCAGCTGACATCAGTTACATAAGGCTCGTGATTGGAGGAAGTCTGTTTGCAGAGACAGTATGGGCAGTTTCACTTGTGATTGGAGGCTCGTGATTGGAGGAAGTCTGTTTGGGAGACAAGCTATTTCACTCGTGATTGGAGGCTAGCAATAGGAGGAAGCCTGTCTGCAGAGACAAAGTATGGGCAGTTTTGCAACCGCGCTGTTCTCTCCTCAGCTGACTTCCTTGAATAAGACGCCCTTCAATTTTTAGGGTAAGGATTTTAGAAAAAAGTATCGTCTTATAGTCGGAAAAATACGGTAGGTAAATAATGCATCAAATTCTAATTTGGAACTTTGTAAGACATTCTGCTCTACAGCTGGAACAATTATCTGGAATTCTAATATTTGGAAATCTTATCTTCAGTCAAATCAAATGGCCAGGTTAGCTACTCATTTTTATAACCCCCAACCATTTTTCATGTTTCTTGTTATCTTCTCAGTAAAAATCCCAATTAATATTCTTCTACTGCAAACCAGAACACATTCACCATTGTGTTTATCAGTGTGCTCTGTGTGTCAGAACTTGCATTTGTTTTTGTGTCCCAGTGAGTTTATTTTCTGTTTCCAAAAATAATTTCAGTCTTTTCTCAAATTAAAAAAATAGGAGCTCAGGAATAAGGGAACTTACTTTATTTCTTTAAATATTAGTCACACTGCACAACACAATTCAGTGGTATTTCTGTAACAAAAAGAATGGTTCTCCGTCTTGCCTCAGACATGTTCTTTTTTTAAATATCCTAATGAGTTGCATACGATTACATTTTCATAATAAAAGCATTAAAATTGAATCCAAGTAAGTACCGTAAATCCACTTACATCACCATCTTCCTGACCTAAGCTACAGTATTTGGGTGGAATTAAAGATTTTTCTAGAAAACGTGGGTTTCCAACAGTGCCAAGGAGAATAGGCAACACAATATATTGGTGAAAGGGAGGGGAAAAAAGGAGGGGGACCAAAACATTCAACTATTTTAATCTGTAGATTAAACAGCAGGAAGGCAGCTCATAGTAACCATGCTTGGAAGAAAGTTCTGACTTAGTATTTTGTTACGAGGTTAAAGAGAAGCCATGGACCATGCAAATTACACATGTATACAGTTGGGGAATTACGTATTCTTGCCATATTTACATCCTTAAATTTCCAGGTATGTGCATGCCCCACCCACCCAATCCAAGCCAAGATCAGGATATATATATTGGGTACATCTAATATACAGATGATATTGTAGATCCAAGCAATCTGGCTAAAGGAAGATGAATGTTGACTGCCTAGCTGTAGCTAGGACTTTTATTTCATACCACACATACACATACACACGATTTGTAATGACTGCTTATTGCCAGTCAATTACAGTCATGTACTGTTTCCAAGGTCAGCTATTATCTGTCTTGATGGAGATCTAGGGATCATAATATGCTTAGCAGGATCTATTTCCCAAAGCAGTTCATTGTGAACCTATTCTCTTAAATCATTACAGGATGCTATTTGTAATGCAACATACATAAATAATAGCCCAGGTCCAAAAGGAAAGTCAACACATTTCCCACTGGGGTGAAAGTAAAATAAAAATCAAAACCCCAACTCTGAAAGTTACTCAGCTGTTACAATCCAGGTAATATTATAATTTAATCCCATTCTCATTAGACGCAAATTTAAATATGTTAAGGTTCTACTTGGGTTATTTCAGAAATCAAAAAGAAAAAGAAAAAAGTCCATGATGGCTATTTTTAAAAAATAACAGTATTGTTTACAACCTTACCAGTCTTTGAATAAACATGCTAAACCCAGGACAGGAAAAGATGAAAAGGCCCCACTGTATTACTATGTCTTCAACATTTCTAGTCAGAATCTGCTCTCTTTTATGGTATTTGACATCCTGACCTTTAACACTGAGTTCTCTAGTGGGAGTTTCTAACTGGGGTGTCTTATACCGAAACTTCAACAAGTCTGCGGTGCTCAAGCATAATAGTGCAACTTTCGTGTATTTTAATTGTTATCTCGTTTGCTAAGTGAGAATAGCCATAAGAAATATATGCACCAGGAACCTGGGTGGGATCAAATGGTAGAACAACAAAAGGACAGCATCTGGGGACATCAGAATCCATTTTAATATGGTGCCTTGGCCGACTTCTTCTTCTTCTGTTCCTCCCTCAGCTTCTGCTTCTTCCGCTTGCTGACTTCTTTGTGTCCTGAGGAGACATGGCTTGTAAAACATTGTTCATATAGTAGAACTAACCCAATGTAAAGATTGTTCCCTCAAAATGTGAGCATACGCAAATTGCCTAGATTAGTGCAAGTGTATCTGATCTACAGTGCTGGCTTCTACTCAATAAGGCACATCCTTGCTGTAGGGCCTCCAACACCATTAGAAGCTCCAACATCAGTACAGGCATTCCTGAGACAGAAATCCCTTCAATCTTTTTAAGAAGTCACGCTGTAAGCCCTCTGCGATATGGTATGAATTATGGGCAGAACTTCTGTCATGGACCCTTTCATAGAAAATGAACTGAGCAACCCACTCTAAATCTCTGACAACAGATTTGGAACAGTATGAACTAGATGCTGAACTAGATCACATCCAGAGGAATGTGAACCATTGAAAAGGGAAAGGACAGGAGTGAAAACTGCTTATTTGACCATTCTTGCCCTTTCCTGTGCAAACAGGAGATGCAGATGAAGCACAGCTGGCCTTTTCCCATGCATTGCTCTCCATCACCATGGAGGAAATGGATTATGGTGTTGGGGAAAGGGGGAATTTGTGCCCAGGAGGCTGAGTGACTTCTCTCAAAACCCCACCTCCTGACATAATTCAGCCCACTGCAGGAATCAGTACCTGCTATATACCAAGAGACATTCACCCTTTTAAGTAGTCATATTTCAAGAGCTTTCTGAAAAGTCAACTGTGTGGCTGAACTAAGCTACAGGACATTCAGAAGTTAGCATAAGCAGACTGAAGTCAAGCAAAGGAAGCTTCATTCTGGAGAAGAAGCCATACACAGAAACAAGTGGATTTCTTTCTTCTTCTTCTCCATCATCATCATCATCATCATCATCCTGATAATGATGATTTATAATCTACCTTTACCCCAAAGAAATATGGTTAAGACCAATCAAGAAGAGAGACTGCACTGTAAACAAAACATTTCAATCTGTCCTTACAAGCTACCCCACAACTCTTCTTTTGATGCTTGAGTTTCTGCTTCTACTATAAAGTCCGATACCTATTTCTCACTTAATAGTAGCAAGAGTCAGTAGCAACAATACAGCAGAGCAGTTTCAGTTCCAGAGCTGGGGTTGTAACTGGCAGCTGGATAATTAGCAAAGGTAGACTCTAACAGGCAGCTTTCCCAGATTTTTGGCCATACTTGTCCAGTACTGCTTACTCCACCTAGCAGCAGCTCCCTAAAGACAAAAGCATTTCCTGGCCCTCGATGCTCAAGAGTGCCTTTAACGGGATACTGAACTAGTCACACGCTGATGGTGAGACCCAGATGCCTGAGTAATAAATAAGCTATATCCCCTTCTCATAACTGACTCTGGAGAAAGCTGATCAGCAAATTGATTCATTTCTTTTAATTGCTCCCATTACTGGCAGCAGTTTCAACTGGAGCTTGTTTCTGTCACACACAGTGTTGAAATCATGATTGCTTACCTGATGAACAAATGCCCTAAAGACAAAGGAATCTAAAAGATCAACCATGAGAATTTTAAAGCCCTAGTTGTTAGGTTTTTCCCTCCTTTGCAATTTGAAGGTAAAAATACCACACCCGTTCCACCCACGCTGCCAGGCTGAATTAAATATTTTTTTACAGTCATAACAAGAATGCAGTTGACATTTACACAAGCCCCTCTCTCCTTGCTTGCCTAAAGCCCAAAGAGCGCTATCTACTGAACTGTAGTATGTCTAGCATTTTAAAATAATGAATACCAGGTTGTGGGAGATTGTGCAGAAATTTGATAGCAACTATTTTAACTTGCCAAGCGAAAGCTGTCACTCCACGAAAGCGATGAGAGAGGCAATGATAAGGGGGCTGCTGCTGCAGCTCTATCTGTTACCTGGGGGTGGGGGGGAACCCTTCTTTTTCCCAATTAATAGCACTAGAGAACATCATCTTTTTAAATTGTGAAAAGGACCCACTTTTCTGTCCATTGAGCATCCCCGATTTGTGCAGTACCCCAAAGAAATTCAGCGAGTGGTGGCTTCTATGAGTACGAAGGCCAGCAGGAGGGAAAAGCAGAAAGGGTGCAGGGATCCTGCACTAAAGAAAAACAAGAAATCCTAAAGTTTCATTTAAGCAGTGTTTCTTGCAACAAGTCCACCTTTGCCGGTGCTGAGCCTAGATGAGAGAGGAAGAAGACGGGATTGAGCTACCAACCTGATCCTATAAAAAATGTTCACGATTACGGAAGCAATGGATGCAACTCAGTGAAATGTGACTGAAATAATTGGAGAGCAAGTGTTGGCAGAAGTGCTGTAAGGCACTAGCGGAAATGAGTTCTTGCAACTGTATCTGAATTCTTAAGTGTATACAATTAAAACTCTCTTTTTTTTTTACTCAGCTCTCAGTGAATTGCAAAGCCTGCAAGGGACACTCTGAAAGTTCAAGATCATTCTTATATACTCATACAGGTAGTTTGCGTTTAGCAACTACAATTGGGACCAGCAACTTGGTTGTTAAGCAAAGCGGTTGCTAAATGAAACCGTGACTGTGCTTATGCTCTGACTTCAGCTTTCCTTTGCTTTACGGACCTGGGAAAGTCATAAATGCAATGATTGGTCAAAAAGTTACTTTTTCATCACCATTGTAACTATGAATGGTCGCTAAATGAGGCAGTCACTAAACATGGACTACCTGTGGTCTCCTTGATCTTCAGATGAAAATTTTTAATTTTTTTCCAATTCCCCAAAAGGTTTGGAAGGGAGAATGGACAACCTGCATAGGGAATTGGGAGAGTTTTCTTGGAAAAGAGCTAAACCATTTCCCAACAGGAATTGTGAGATGTAAAACAAAGGAAACAAGTTGTGCAGCCACATATACGGTGCTGCAGTTTCTCATTTCAGCACATTCATAAAACAGCAATTTAATGTACTTGCCTCTCCCATGACGGCAGCCAGTAAAATAAATAGGGCATAAACAATGGATTACTCATGTTAAAGCACTTGTTAATACTGGATGCCAAAGAAAATGTGAATCTTGTAGCATTAATCTGCAAATTAGATATTTTAGAGCTGGCAATGACTGAAATGAACAAAATACTGAGCAGGCTGCTCTTCATCTCAACTCTTCAGCCAAGCTGTAAGTTTGCAAAAGAAACTATAAAGATGCATATGAGCCTTCCTTGAAAAGTTCTGATTGGATGTGAGCATTAAAAAGTAATGGTGAAGATGATCCCCTGCTTCAAAACTCAGATTATTCAATAATCGCCAAGCCTGAATTTGAAGCAAGGAAGGTAGACAAAATGTCAGCTAGTAGGCACAAGATACAGCGTAGCAACAAGCTCTTCATGGTGGTGGGCATACAGTCTGAATTTTACTCGGGTATTTTTCACAATTTGGAGGGGAGGGATGTGGCCCAGAATATTTTGAAGACTCTCTAAATGAAGAGAGAAAAAAAAGCCCATGAAATGCTAGCTTTAAATCAGGATGCAGCCCCATGATTTCTTTGGGTTCTTCTTCTTCAGCTTCTGTCTATCTCTTGAATTTTTTTCCCCTGGTTTTCCCACCAGTTCCCGGTTATTTACCAGCTTCTCATGCCCCGTTTTGTGCACACCTGATGAATACACGGGACTCTCCCAGTTGGTCATCACCAAGTCGTCATCCTCATCGCTATTACAGTGAAAGACATGCTTGGGATAGGTGGTAGGCTTCAGGGACTTTGGAGAACGGACATTAGCTGGCTGGAAAGGCAAGGCATTTTGTCCTCTGCGGGTACATTCTGCTGCAAAAACTTCATCATCAGCAACACCTGAGGAAGGGAAGAAAACAAGACCATTCAAGAGAGAAAGGAGCTAGCCAACAGGTGGGCTGCGTGTATCATGGAAAATAAAATAAAAGCAAAGCAAAGAAGCTTCTAAGCAGGGTGTCCGCAGGGTCTGGTTAAAAAGGCACCGAAGCAGAGGTGTCCATAGGATATGGTCAGAAAGGCTGCACATGAACAACGGGGAAATTTGATCACACCATCATGGCTGTCATCTTGACTTTTTGGACCATAATCTGTGGACACTCCTGCATCTAAGTCTGTAACCCAACCTTGAGAGTTGAAAGGAGCAAGTCACTTAATTTTTTTGTGCTTCAGTTTCTCCATGTGTAACAAAGCAATATTTCTCTAACTCAAGACACTACCTGCCCACTGTGACTGGGGAACTGCACTGGTGCATTTTAGAACAATGGGGAGGAAATAAAGAGAGGAAAAAGACTGCAGGTTGACTCCTGATGAAGCTTCCTATGAGCACACAGGAATAGTGATGAATGTTGTATCACCATGATTCATCTGGATATTCTGCTCTTTCAAGTGTGTGGGCAGACCGATGGAAAGGTATGGTAGAGCTCACAGTGGGTGCTTTCTACAGGCTGTCTCAGCCTGAAAACAGCATCCAGGTGCAGTTATAAGACCATATAAGAAAATCCTCTTAAAATCTACAAGGTATGATGTGCCAAGTAATTCAGATGCATTTTACTAAATACTCAGTATTCTGAAATATTAGCAAGAGGTCACCCATCTAACTTGGGCGTTTTTCTTAAAAAAAGAATTTTTAAAGAAAAGATGGTCAGAAATCCTACTAATGATGAAGAGCCAACTCTAGAGCAAAAGAAAACTGGAATCCTTAGTACGCAGATTAAAAAACTGATGCAAAAGAGAATCAGATTGGTGGACAGAGACAAAGAATCCTTACAACTGCCTACGATTGTATGAGGCAAGATCTTGAAGATTATACGTGTTTTAAAGCAGGGAATCGCAGCTGCTGTATGAAACTCCCCATCTATATATCTAATCTGGCTACCTATAGTTGTTTTCAACTTACAGTCTAGGTTACATTCCTTGTGAAGCAACTGAACAGGACCGCCTTTAAAGAAACTGGTACTATCCTCCATTCTGAGAAATGTATAAGCTCCTGAATCCAGTTCTGGGTACCCTATTATTGTAATAAGTCAGAAAGGGAGAGAAGGAAAGGGGTCACAATTTTAGATATATATTTGTTTTAACTGACTATTTTATTTTGTTTTATTTGCATGGATTTTTCTAGATTTGTCACCAAAGAGACTCTTTGTGTGCAAAGTATTACAAAACAAAAAAACGAAACAAATATAAATATTTGCTACCACTAAGAAGAAAGTCATAGAGTCACTGAGTTGGAAGCAACTTCAGAAATCATCTAGTCTGACTCCCCGCTAAATATAGGATGCACTGAAGCATCACTGACAGATGACCATCCAGCTTCTGTTTGAAAATCTCTAGCAAAGTAAACTCACTACTTCATGTACCAGCCTGTTTTACTAGCTGACCACCTGTACAATTATGAAGTTCCTTCTGACATCTAGTCTGAACCAACATCCTTGTAAGTTTAACCCACAAGTTCTGATCCTGCCCTCTTCAATGTGGAAACCTTTCTGATATTTGAAAGCTGTTATCATATCTTCTCTTGGTCCTCATGTGGAAACCATTGTTAGAATAACTTGAATGATGCCTAAATCAAAGAAAGCATCATACACTCCAAAGGACTGTCCCAGTGGAGTCAATGGTGCTCTCTGAGCTTGGATGTTTGCTTGCAGACATTTCATTACCTGACTAGGTAACATCATCAGTGCTAGTGGGTGTGAGGTTTGCTCCTTGTTTATATACAGTAGCTTGCCCTGCCAGTGTTGATGGGGTTGTCATTTTCTCTTTGGTAGTTCCTTGATTAAGGTACTGTTTTCTGCTTGATCATCAACCACACAGCATCACTATAACACACAGACCAACTAAGGCCCTCCAAAATATCTTAAGTAAACCAAAAGACCCAGTAGCCCAAGAAGAAAAAACAGAAGTCATCTACAACATACAGTGTAAGGACTGTAACAGCCACTACATAGGACAGATAGGCAGAAGACTAGCAGAGCGCATCCATGAACACCAACCAGCAGTCAGAAGACATGAAAACTCCTTAATCTCAAAACACATGAACAGACTCAGCCAGTTTCAACATCCTAGAGCATCCTAGACCAAGCTAAATCCAAAAACGTTAGGGAATTCCTGGAAGCTTGGCATTCAGACAAATCAGCCATCAATAGACACCCAGAGATAAACCACATTTACACACTGTTCAAAAGAAACGATAAAAAAGCTAAGAAGGAAACAAAAAGACCAGAACACATCCTTTCCAGCAGCCTACAACTAGATAAGCAGGAATTAACACCAAACAATCAAGCAGAAAACAATCTCTAATCAAGGAACTACTAAGGAGAAAACCACACCCACACCAACACTGGCAGGGCAAGCTACTATATAAACAAGGAGCAAACCCCACACCCACTAGCACTGATGATGTTACCTACTCAGCTAACGAAACGTCTGCAAGCAAACAACCAAGCTCAGAGAGCTTAGTTGGACTCCACAGTTTAACCCTAAGCTACATATATCCTCTTCTATCTGGACTGTTCCAAATTTATGAATGAATCACTCTTTGAAGCAAGATCTAAACTAAATAGAATAAAACAAACGGACCAAGAATGTAAGAGTATTTTAGCCCTAAAGAAACATTTTAGTGGTTAGCCTCTAATACACTGTTGAGCTCATGTTCTTAACCACACTTAATAATACTCATTAAGCATGGTGTCATTCCAGGTGGTGCTACATTCTGTGCATGTTTTCTTTGCTGGATCATGAATCAGCTGCCTAGGATGGTGAGAAGGCAGGAGCTTAATAACTAGGAAGAACAGCAACAAGAAGTGGTTATAGTGTTAAGAAATAAAATCCATTTCAAGATGAAAACAGATCTTTAAGACCTATTGCTTGATCAACAATGCTTCTGGACCCCAGCACTGAGAATGGCTAGACGTGCAGAGATGTTAGTTACTGAGCTCCAGTGAAGCCACTTTCTGAAATACAAGTGACATGTGAGTCTTCATCCTACCTTGAAACTAGAGTTTAATTCCAACCCTGAAAGCAACACATTGCCCCAAAGCTATCTTCTCTTGCTTTGAGTTCTAATTCAAAGAAATAGAAATAAGCATCTGTCAAATGATGACAAAGATTATGAGTTCATGAACAGAACAATATTCTATGGTACACTTTCCTTGAGTGGGTTTTTAAGGATGATTACTTCCTCCTCTGGCCCCCAGAGAGCTTTAAAAAAGAAAAAGAATTCCCCCTGTCCTGGAAGAACTGAGATTCTTCCTTTTAGGCTTTGTGGGAAAAGATAACAGAAACTGGTGTTTCACTTAAAAGCTCTCACTTCCTGGAAACTAACCAACCTTTGAGTGACGCGCAGAGAGGAAGGATACATCTCATTTAACAGGAAGGGCAAAGCAAAGATTATGGACTCCATGTCGGGGACAGCAGGTTTATCTCTAGAATGAGCCATCATCCTAACCATACTATTTTTCTAGGGTTATCAACCATGGCCCTTTGCCTCAGTCATTTTGCTACCACAGACTGGCCAACAAAATGTGGGAGACATGCAAAACAGGCTTCTTTCCAATTTATAAAAACTTTTTTTATTATTACTGAATAAGGATTATTTTAAAATGTTAGCAATTAGCACTACAATATTCCTTGGGTATTAAAACATGCTAATGCATCAGAAGTGTATCTTACTTATTCCTCCTTACAGTAATAGTACAGAAAACGTTCAGAACTGTTTTTCCACAGCACCCTGAAATTAAAATACACTGAATAGTGTGGCTTTGTTCCTTTGTACCCCAATTAAAATGCTGTTATTAAAAGAGTTGTAACTGCTAGAACTCAAAGCAACAGACAATATTAATACTAAAACTAGTTGTCTCTCTCATCAAGTTGTTATTGTCTACCTTAATTGCAGAATGGCTTAAAAAGACAATTTTGATCAAACCGATGGGTCCACTGGTGATGACAAAGCTCAAGACTGTTTCTAAATAATTGGGTGATGTCATTGTTTCTTCAGTGATGGAAATCCTTCTTGGATAAGAGTTTATTAAAAGTGGAATTCTAAATTAAAACAGTGCAGAAGGTTAACTCAGGAAGCACACCAATCATTTCAATCAAGGGGTGAAGAGGCCTGTTTAGAAGCCCACAAATTGGTTCAAGAGTACATCCTTGCATATTAACTCTTCTGCTCAAATTTTGTGATACCTCTGGACAAATGGCTGCTCATGAACCATGTTTTCTCCCTGTAAACACCAGAGGGAAGATCACAGGTGAGGTCACTGTGATCCATGTTTCTTCAACTCACTCCGTAAGCAGCAAACAATGAAGTACAGTCAAATGCAGAGCAAAGCAATCACTCATTTCCTGTAGTGTCCAGACTGACTGAAAGAACCTAAGGTTCAGGGCTACACAAGGACTTACAAGATAATATATGATGGTGGAGGATAATATCCTGAACTTGATACTAGTATAATAAAAGGCCCCAAATTTGTGTTTTTTCTTTCATGAAATAACCCAATTCCACAGAAGCTACATTTCATGTTTCTCAGAATCTCAATACTAGTTGGCTTAGTATTCTATTAACAGACAGTAGTTATAAAAAAAGAAAAGAAAATCCCAATGCTCATATATTATTCAGTGTCCTGAGGTGGCGACGAGATAACAGAATGAAACATGCTTTCTAGCCACTGGATGGCAACATTGCACAATGAAAAAAGATCAACAATGAAGCCATCTATCAATACTTCAAGAGGAATATGTTTTTAGTGCACATCTGAAAAAAGGTGCATTGACAAGACAGCCCCTTGGCTGAAGATGCCATGTTCAAATGCAGGCAGTTCTACTTCAGAAGCAAAACTCTGCTCATATCAGATCTATACTGCACATTTCTAAAAAAGGTGAGAGGCAATTAACACACAACTTTAGTTGTCATAGATGGGCAGCTAAGGTCCTCAATGTGACTTTCGCTACCAGCCTTAACATGTTTCAGTGATATCTGGATTTAAGAAAAAAGGACTGGATGTTAGTACTGACAACTAAATAGAATTTCTATATTTCTATAACTTCCATCATGCCTTCCAGATGTACTGCAGGTGGAACTCCAAAAAGTCCCAGCAAACAGATCCCAAAGCTCTGCCTTCTTCAAAGGCACCAGGTGGGTTGCAAATGGGCAGAACTATCCTGCTCTGCTTTTGAGTTTGCAAGAAATGCCAAAGGGCTATTGTTGGAGACAAGACTTCTGTACTAAATAATAAGAGTGAATATAGGCTTTCTTACATTATAACGATATGGCCAGTGCTGTTCAGTATGTAACACTGGCCTGGGATTTGCTAAGCTTGGATTTATCCTGGGCAGAACTCTTCCACACTTCCACACTAGGTAGGCTGTGCCATGACTGACTTAAATGACCTTAATAAAAATTAATACATACACACTTGTTCTAAGGTTTTTGCAAATAAATAAATAAATAAATAAATTTGCCTTTTAATGCTCTTCACAGTAACCAAAGGCATGGGAAGATATGAAAATAAAGCAATCTGCACTTTGCAGAATCTAGCTTTGAATTTAGCAATCTTAGAGAACAGAAAGTACTTGCTTCTGCAGACATATATACATGGCAATGGCATGTACGCCATCAAGGCAGTTGGAAGAGGAGATATCCAACTGCCAAATGTACACTGTGAAATGCCTAAGTGATTTTTCAGCATGGATTTACTACCAACATATATCTTGTGAAGCAGCAGCTTTATGTATCAAGATGGTACGGATACTATGAATCCTAATACTATATAAGCTTCAAGATTCCCATAGGACATTCGAAACTTAGGCTGCATTGTTGAAGCAAGACTGAGCTTGCAACTTCTGGAGTGAAAACAGCAAGAGAATTATGTTACTACTAGGTATGATGGGAGTTTTCCCAGTGTGGAGCAACTTCCTGTTTCACACCCTGATCTGAGGTTGGACCATATTAATCATGTTGGAAGCAGAATGAAAAGATTAGTTGTTTTGTTTATTTTGATAAGCATTAAAATTCATTTATGTGCAAGCAAATGAAAAAAGAGAACACTTTATTTTTAAGTTTCAAGAACATCTCAGATGTTATTTTCAATAGAAACAACTATTACTTTAATAGATGTTTAAAAGGGGGTAAAAGAAGGATCCATTATATAGGCCACAAAATTAAATATTTCCAAAACATCATTCTTAATAGTCCTGTTACCACTCTTCACTGAAAAATCTACTAGAGATGTCGCTGTCTTAATATTTTATAGCACAATGAAAGGTCCCAGCTTATCTTAAAGCCTAATAAGTTTAGTATTGCTTAAACTTTAGTTGAAGCAGACTATGATTCACAAAAGCTTATACGGCACTAACTTCATTAGTCTTTAAAGGGCTACCAATGTAATAATTTAAAAATATACTTTCCATCCCTGATTGCAAGCTTTGTGGACTTCTGGGGAAAAAAATTAATCCTATCCTTAGTTGAATGCCATCGATCACTGCATATGTAACATAAAAACAGTATATTTTTCCCTTGCCCAAGGACCATTCTCATTATACCCTTCTGCCAAGCTCCCAAGGACACAATTTATATTTATAAATTACATGTTCTTTTTATTTCATCTGTAACCTGCTTCCCCCCCCGCCCCATTCTGATCTCCCAGCAACTAGAATGGAGATATCAATCTCCAATTCAGAAAAACTATGCATCAATCAGAGAATGCTTAATACTGATGCTTTGCACTCAGTATATCAAATCACAAATCGAGAATAATATTACTTTGCCCATTTAACAATATTGCAAGGTTGCTGTATCCAAAAGAGACATGCATACTGAAAGCTAATAGATCCAATAAACTGGGCCCAATGAATGTATCAACATGAGTGATTTTAGGAAAGGGGAGAAAACATTATCTCTGAATGGAGATAAGCATTAGATTTTGTCCCAAACATTCTACAAGGAAAAGCTCAATATTCTCTATTTCCAAGATACATATATCTAGGTCTACCAGAGCCAAGGAAAATATCTCCTATATATGAAAAATCTCAGCATAGCTCTAAGTATACAGGAAATACTATGTGAAAATTATGCATGTTGTGGTCAAATTATAGTCAAGGATAACTCAAGTGCTCGAACCATGACATTTGGGGCTCCAAGCTCCATTCACAACCAAAACTACTGTAAGGAGCAATCCTAGATCATTGGACAGAAACAGATGGATGATACCTAGTGAAATGTTTGTGTAGGAACATACTGAATGTTTTGATAGTGAAGATTTATTAAAGGCTTCCGTGGGTCAATCGTAGAAAAGGAACCCTAATTTTAGAAATCAAGATTCATTTTGGAAAATTGAATAACACATATCTGAGACTTTATCTGGGCCTTTCCATTCTACCTCTTCAGAGCATGCAACCAATCTCCCCTATTCTGGCAGAAGTCATGATGCTATAAATGCCAGGCACTGCCCACCTAGAGGGGTGTGCAGAGGTGAGTGGGTATGGAGTGGACGAGTCATCACTTCACAGTGTGCTGAGTTTATTCCTTCACTGCATGCAGAGATTTGTTCTTTATTCTCCTCCTACGTACACCAAACAAGAGAGAAATTAAAAGCACTAGAATGGACTGCATCCACCTCTTGAATAATAACAGAAATGGGTGCAGGTAAGTAGATGTAAAGGCCAGCATGCAGCTATTATTCTGGCCTTGGAAAAAAGCATCCTCTTTTCCTTTCCCATCTCTCTCTCTCTCTTTTTTTTCAATCTGAGAGAACTAACTAATATGGGATGCTTTGGGAAACAATAAAAAGGCAAGATTTTTTAAATCAAGCCCAACATCATGTGACTTCAGGGACACATCCAAGTTGTTCTCTTGGCAACAGTGCAGAATGGTTCGCAGGATGTATTCTAGCCTTCCCACTCTATCCTATAGTTTTGGGTTTTTTTCTGGTGGTCTCTAGATGCCGTCATCTACTTTAGTTTGGGAGACAATGCTTGTTTGAAAAAGCAGGGTAAAAATGCAGCAACTAGTTAAATCAAAATAGTAGGCTCTTGTTTTGGGCAAGTCAGTTGGATGGGAGATAGAAGAGATACAGGGTTCTTTAGATCTGTTGTAGCTATTATTAGGAAGAAATGGGAAGGCTACTTTCTAAGGATTGTCAGATGCCTCCTTCCTTCTGCCAAAAAGTATTTTCCAATAAAGGATTCCTTTAGAATTTATATGAGTGCCAACTACATTCTTTTCACAAGCGCTTCAGATCATTAAGTCCTCCCTCTCTAGCTGTGTCTGAAATTCCAAGGAAATCCACTAAACATGCCTGCAATTCCAAATAAGGTAACGTTTTAGAAAACACCAATGTTTTATTATATTCTATGACTTTTTTTTAAAAGAATTTGCACTTATAGATGCAACCACGCACAAGAAGAAAAATTAGAAAAATCTCCAGTTTGGAATTTCCTGACCAAAATGTAAAGAGAGCAAAGTGATCCAAGAAACATCTGTGGAATTTTTGAAAAGCTAGAAAGTTTGTAGCTTTTTAATTGCTTAAAAATAAGGCAGTGGTAATTTGTTAAAATAATCTAAACACTGGAATTTATCCCTTGGAGAATCTGAGTAGCGTTTTAGCTACTGCGTTACAAAATGTAAACAAATTATTTTGGTATAGATTTAGGTGGTTTATAATCCATTTCCCATTTTGGATAGATATTCTTCTTTTAGAAATAACTAATCAATCCTAGGATTTTCTATAACCTTTCTTCATTGTTGCTCCAGCTTAATTATTGTTAAAGATTTCTTCCCTGGACCTTGAGTGGGAAAAATTGTTTGACTTTCTGCATCAGGGGTGGGGAATCCTTTTTGGGCCCAAGAGCAAAATACTAATGGGGAAAAGTCTGGATGGAAATTATCTCTGTGACTGGGGACAAATGTGATTCAAGATATCCTCATCCTCCAAGTTTACCTTGTCTAGTAAGATTATGGGGTTGCATCCTAATTTAGATGATTTACTCCTTGCACCTTGATCCAGCCCAGTTTTCTGTAATGTTTCATGCATCCCTGTAAAAGACAGCACAGCAGTTCCCACTCCAGCAACAACCCAATAGAACCAAAGACACAGTGGAAAAAGTGAAATTGGCAAGAAACTCCCAAAAAGAAGAGCCAAGGAGGCTAAATAAATCTTGAAGAACTGCAGAAAAGTCCGTGAAAATGTTCTCTTCTTTTTCATTCAGGGATCCCCATTTGCATTACCTACTCTGAACATTGCCCTTGTTGAACCTCTCTTAAATTCCATTAGAAACTAAGACATGTTGGGATGAAAAATATAAAAGATGTACTACAGCAATTTTCAGTGCTGTTTCAATTATCTATTTTTTCATAATTTTGTATTTTATCCCAGCCCTTCCTTTAAGGAGTTCAGAGCATCACACACATGAATAAGATTATATATAATGCTAAGCCATAATGTGGTTTGCTTAGTTTTGGCTTAGTAGAATGAATGAACCCAGCCATTGTGGCTTGTAAACCATGATTTTTGACTTAAGAGTTGTGAGATACTGCTTAATAACCCTGTTTATTCAACAAACCATGAGTAAGTATGCTGAAGCTTAGCATGATGTGTGAACTAAGCCAAGACTTTGGAACGGTGTTTGTCAACCTCAGCAAGTTTAAGATGTGTGGACCTCAATTCCCAGCATGCTGGCTGGGGAATTCCGGGAGTTGGAATCCACAAGTCTTAAGGTTGCTGAGGTCGACAAAACATTGCTCTGGCAGATTATGCTGAAAAACCAGTGTACCAAATTCACCCAAGAGTTATGGAGAAGCTGCAGTTATAACATACAGGCTATCTGAGTATAGCAAATGCATTAAAACAGAATCATGATTTCTGTGCCAAGCCTCAATTCTCTTGAGGCTTAGGAGGTTTCAGTGACTTCACCCTTCCTTCTTTTACTTTCAGACCAGCTCATAGTATGCTTACAATTGTGTGTAACACTAAGAAGACATTCTGGATAATTCCCACTCTTCCTTTAGGATTTTTTCTCTCCCCTCCCAGCAAATACGGACCTAGAACAGTTCTTCCAAAAATAAACTCTTCCAAACACAGCTTGATGATGAAGAGGAGGAGGAGGAAGAGTCATAATAGGTCCTGAGAATTAGAGTAAGCCTGTAATAAAGAGCATTTGGTATCTTAACTCCATGAAGCAAGTTAAGCTTCTGACAGCTTATTGCAGCACTCTGCTAGAGGCTCCTATTTTTGGAAGATTTGATCTGGCAAGCCTAAACCTCAGACAAACTATTTTGAAACCAAGCTAACGCTTACAGTTGAAGAATGCTTAATAGTTTGCCAAACAAAAGCCCTGCCGAACCAATGAAGGCACCTCAGCAAGATACACACTGTTCCAAAGGTCTCTACTGACAGAAGAAGTTTCATTTCGGCATGCTCAGTTCTTGTCACGCGGTAAAATGATTGTACCAGCACAAACAAAACAAACACACTTCTTGTAATTCTAAAAGATTAATGCATTCTCGGGCCCCTGTCCTAGCTTGTAGCCAGATAGGACAGAGTCTGTAAATCCTTGCCCTACCACAAGCACTCTAACTCCCACATTGTGTCAACTGCATGCCACAAAAGTGGGCATATCTATAAAAGGGCTGAATGATCTAATGGGCAAGGACAGTCTCTGGTAGAGGAGAGGATAGATGTGATTAGATAGAATCTCATCCATTATAAAAAGACCCTCCCTGGACTTGAATGCTAAAAATGTGCAGGCCAGTTGTGCAGAGTCCTGAGGAATAGAACAATCATTCCTCATTTCCCATCATCATGCATATGCTGCAGAAATACAACATACATAACAACACACAGGCCTGGAACTTCCATCCACCCAAAAAGAGATACTGGGCTTGTGTTCCATACATTTTCATTATATCAAGATCTAAGCATAGATCCCTCGGTGCCAAGATGGGCCACACTTAGGGCTAACCTGATGAATACAGGCTACAGTCAAACAAGTGGAACAGTAGCCTAACATCAGTTCATCTATACTACTAAGCTATAATATACATTAAGTATATAGATAGGGTTATATAGTAAGACCCCTTCACCTGGCTTGCACACCATGGTGGTTTCACACATCATTCTAATTTAATAGCAGACTTTATGGCTCAGCATTATGAGTGAATGCAGTAACAGTAAGACAGGATTCTAATAGTTTGCAGAGATGCAACTGGAGTGTCAGTAACTCTTATGCAGAAAAACAGACCAAGTTTCCAATTTCTCAGTTCAACAACCACCTCTAAAACGATGATAGTGCCCTATTGTGACTAAGGTTATTGAGAGGACAATTCCAGTTCAAATCTTATTGCACCTATTTTGCCCTAACTTATATTCCTGGATTCCCATAGTGAAGGTCTATCAGAAAATGCTCAGCATACTTGTTTATGATGAATACTAAAATCTATTACCAGTAAGAACATGCTTTCAGATAAATGCATTTTACTTGGGAGGCTACGTTATGCTAAATACTTAAGGATTTGGTACTCAAAAAGCTGCTCATAGCCTACCGAAATGCAGATAATATCAGACTTCCAGTTCTTTAAACAGCAAGATGAAACAAGAGAATGGAAGAAAGCAAGGTGCTCTGAGATTTCTAACCACTGAAAAAAATCTTGCTGCAGAAAATTGCTGGAAATGTGTTCAACTACTTGATTCCTTCCATCACCACCTATCTTCTCAATGGCTGATGTTCCATGATACCTGCCCAGTAGGAGTTGTATGGAAGCATGGGAAGGGGATGGGCCACCCATACTTGGCTTTGAGATGCCTACTCCTATCCCACAGGTCCTGGTCACTCCCCTTCCCACCAGAAAAGATGGCCTTCTATCTAAAATGTCCCCCAATCTTATGTATAATATGTAATAATTGTAACATTTCCAGGCCTTCAAATTTATTTACTTAATATTAAGTCATTTTGCCCATATCCATTTCTCCTTTTTCTGGGAATCATATTTAGAAACCACGCACCAGGAGTCTCAATTCAAAAGGTCAAGAGTGCTTTATTAGGACTAGTTCATTATGCTAAGGACTACAAAGCTGAAGATTTTTTATATTAATGCAAAAGTCTCTAGTAAGTGAAAAGTAAAGAGTACCATGGCACGTCATTCAATTAATTTATTAAATAAGAAGTTTTACTGTGAAAAGTCAGGTGTTTTTTTTTTTGCTGGTGATGGTGATGGCTGCAGCGTTATTGGGGTTGCTCTTGACAATGAAAATGGTGAATGGTTCTTGCACAGAGCAGCTAGGAAATATGGAGCCACTGGCTCTGTGGACTGCACATCCTGGGGTAACCTTTTCAACTGAAAATTGGTTGCCTACAAGGCTTGTTCTTTCCTTAAGTAAGTTTGAGACCGGCCACACCCAGTGGAGGGTCATTTTTAGATCTTGAAAGATCCTCACCATAAATTCTATGTATGTCCTTACCTTCTGGAATTACACAGATGGGTGATAAAGCGCCCTTTAATGGCAATTTTTCCAGGCTATGATATCCAAAACACTAATGAGTTGCAGGATGACACAAGGTTGTCACTGAAAGGGTGGGACCAAATGAATTCAGCCCATTTTAAAATAATTGTTCAGGTTTCCACAGTCATGAACAGTGGGAATGGAAAATCTTGCACCCCCGTTTCTAATCTTTGCATTTTGAAGCCAAGGATCACACATCCACAAGTGATCTGCAGGTGCCTTGGGAACTGCAAATGGTGCCATGGGGACCACATGGGCTTAGGAACGCCCCACCCCTTGAATTGACCAAGTGCCAATATTATGCTGTTCCTGTTATTTTTATGAAAATCATTCATAGTTCCCCTCCCCATTTAAGTTTCTTTCAAAGTTTCATTATTCCCAAGTGTGACATAACAAGTAAGAATGTTGAAAAAATTGCTAATTGAAGTTTATTTCTAGAGTAAGAGACCCAGCACAGGGATTCATGTTTATTGAAGTGAATGCTAATTATGAGCTGTATGCATCTGCTGAAAACTTCTCTTCACCCAGATTTTCCTGATGTGAATATTGTGCACTGAAGCTGTTTTCCCCTTCAACCTCTCTTTAATATGCTTTGTATCAAAAGTTTTTAATGCCTTTCTATGTTTATTCTATAGTTTTTTCTTACTGTTTTATATCATTAACTTTCTAAAAATATGTTAAAAGATTAAATAAAAAAACTTTTTTTAATTTACCGCAGTTACATGTTTTATTACACTGATTTGTTTAAGTACATACCCTGCTTTCAGATATTTTGAACATTCCAGCACAACAGAAAATACAAATAAAAAAGATTTTAAAACAAGAGCCAAAGTCATGTCAGTTACTTAATAAATCTGTGCGAACAACAACAACAAAAAATCTTCATTTGGTGCCAGAAGGTATGTAAACAGTCTTCCTTGGGAGGGTGTTCCATAATCAGGTGCTACTACTGAAAAGACCCTCTCACTGATGGACACCTGCTTCTTTATCAAGCAGAGGCACAACCCCAAGGCAAGGATAGGTATATAAGGACTATAATGCAATCTGAAACCAAGTTTTATAGTGCTTTATGAGTTAAAAATCAGCATATTAAATTGAATCTCAAAAAGGAAGAAGAGCTGTGTGCTTAATCTTACAACCCTATTCTCAAGGCCTTTGTATAAAAGGTTACAATAGTCATTCTGAATTAACAGCTAAAACATCCCTATCCATCTGGTCTTCATTGTCTGAAGGTGTCTTTCTTCAAAGAAATAATAAAATGTATTTAGTCTATGCCTTACTAAATCTATGCCTTACTCACTAAAAGCATTATGTGAAAGCCTCAACTAACCAACGCCATGATGGATAGGGCCCCTATGGGGAGGGGGAAAAAAGGAAAAGAAATATATCTTATCCCATGTCTTTAATTGATTTTGCTTACTATTTCTTTCTCCTTTTCTGAGTTTTATTACCCTAAGAGGAAAAAGTATACGTGTGTATGTCTGTGTTTATGTCCAGGCAAATGAAAGTGGCTGTATGATACTAGATATGAGAACACCTCTGGTGTGAACATGGGATAATTCTGTGCTATGATTCTTTCCCCATTAGTTTGATTCCTCTTAGAAACTGGAACAAAGCTGGCATGAAAAGGAAGCAGGGTATCCTTTCTTTCTCTAAAATTGTTGGTTTATGACATTATCGAAAAATGCAGAAAGATGCTATTGTACCAAGTGAAATTGGAAAGAATCCTTTATATTCCTCAAGCAGCCAAATAAACTTTCTTCCTTCAAGTATCTGAAGTTGCAAAATCAAATCACTTCTATTACTTATTATTTTCTTGAAGGTCAGCACTAAGATTCTGTGCTTCAAGATCACTAATAAATAATCAAACAGAGGCAACGCTTTGAAATGCGGGAAGATCACCTCACCATTAATGTGACAGTGTAACTAATGTCCTCATTTGAAAAACTTTGCACTGAGTCACATCTATGCTTTCTGGTAAATAGGTTAGTGTCTTCCAGCAGATAAACCAGTTCTGATGCTAAAAGGTGAATGTTACATTAATCTGGAATATCCACATGGAACTGCTTACTAGGGAACATGCAAATATGAAGTTACTTAGATAACAGAAGCACAAAACTTAAAAAGAAAACCCCACACTAACACAATACAGTTTCATTCTCTGGAAAATACATGTATACACAATAATCTTAGACTAAAGCAAGAAAAGAAACAGAACTTTTAAGACGTGAAACTCAAGAGCATGTTAATTTGAATTTATCTCCCTAGATGGTCACAGTGAGCAAATTCCTAGAGTGAAGGTAAACCCAGAGAGAAATGAGATTGTGGATTCTCTTGAAGAGTATTTCTGAGGATGAGGCAGAATACTGATCAGAGGACCCCACATTCTGATGGTCTCACAGAGAAAATCAAACATCTGTTATTGGCAGAAATCTGGGCATTACTCTGACTGCTCCTCTTTAGCTTCAAGCTGAGAAAGAGGGAGAAGACTGTTCCCACATCTGTATGTGTGTCAAGACAATACAAACACCACTGAAGAATGCTAAATACCAGGAATCCCCCTAATTTTGAAGCTGAGTTTGAAAGCATTCTTATAGATAAGCTGTACTTCCAAGGCCTCAGAACCACTGGAGTGCAAAGTTAACACATATTAATACTAAAAAGATCAACCTTGCCACTTCCAAGCTTGCTGGCCTATATAGCTTCAAATGTGATTTCTTCTTCCTAACTCTAACTACTGTAGAAGGAAGGTTGGAGTCTGCACAGCAGAGCACTCATCACAATCAACACAAATGCAATTTTCCATCTCTCTTATTGCGTGCTTTGGGTGGTATCATGATTTGTGTAAAGAACAATTTTGTTACTGATGGTTCTTAGGAATCTACATCAATTAACTTAAATTGTTCATATTTTTAACTTACCAAATTGTTAGCAATATATAAAAGAAATGGCCAAATTTGCCATGCCCTACAGGAACAAACAAATAGGTCGTGATACAGACTATGTAAGCACTTGGCTCTTTATCATAGGAGCAAATAAGCCAATACTTGATTTTTGTGTAAGCCATATTTATTTAGTCATAAGCTTTCCAGTAAAGTTTCAAGTAAAGTTTCTTTGAAATGCTTTTTCAATCCCAGTTATTTTTGATCCTCCTACATAAATAGCTGCATTGCCTTTACATCCCTAATTATTGCTCCAAACTTTTAGAAGAATGGTACTTGCCCAAGGGTTTCATATAAAGTACTAGTAAGAAGCGTCCTGCAAAAACAACAATCTGATGCTTCTGACACCTTCTCAAACCACAGAGGGTTGAGAAGTTTTGCACAACTTTCTAATTTTGCTTCCTCTGGAAGAAGTGATATTCTTCAGGGAGCTTTCATAATTTGAGAAAAATAAATTATCTCCCCAGTGAATGTGGAACTCTTCCTTGATCTGGCAGAAACTGTACAGACTGCAGATGTCATATTGTCTAAAAATCCACATTTTAGCTGAACCCAGACACCAGCTGATAAGCAATCAAGCCTTAGCTTGCACCATCTGTCCTCAATACCTCACTCTCATCCTTGAAACATTCTGCAGGATCAGGAAAAACAGCAAGAACACCAATCTCATTTCTTCATCCCTTGTGCAACTTGCAAGACTAATGCAACCATCTGTTAAGCTTACCTAGAGAGGCCAGAGAGCTTACTATCCTGTCCTACTTGAGACCATCCATTTATTGTATAGCCAGCTATACTATTTCAGGAATGAGTAAGAGACTTCTAAAGAAAAAGAGGTGGCAATGGACAAAATTAGCTGTAGATGACAACATGCATCCCAAGCACTCATTACACTCTAGGACCCTTTTAAATCATAATACTGTGTTCCAGAACTGCATGGACTTCCTTAAATGCCTTATATTTCAATGACAAAGCAGTCTGAAGAAGTGAGTTGACCTCTTCCCCTATCTTCAGTCCATTCTCAATTCTGTAAAAAGAGGCCTTGTATCCCAATTAAACCCTTTCCCCTTTTATCTCAAAAGACTGGCTTTTGCTTGGCTGGATTCAAAGCCCTGTCTCTTCTTCCCTGTCAGGAAATCTTGGTCCTAGATCCTGAGAAATGTATGTATCACAGAAAGTTATAGAAATAAATAAAGTTGCATACAAAATCAATGTAATTATAATGTATTCAGAGAAAAATACAGAAATCAGACGCAATGGACATATGGCTAAATACAGCTGAAAATGACAAGAACTGGTTTATCTAGCTTTCCTCCAAGCAGCAGCAATCCTGTTCTTTTCTATTCCAGAATTCATAGCTACAATGCAGACAAATATACATCGGAACAACCTTGCCACAATTTTCAGATAATAAACCTGAACAATGTTCTGTATCAGTGATACCTAAATAACATGTACATTCCATACCATATCACACAAAGAATACCACCAGAATTAAAAGTGTTGTATACAAACAATTTTTGATTTAGCATAGTCCCAATTTAACTACAATAATATTAAATAGATGCCTGTTGCACAGATCTGGGACTAAAATTAGAAAGAATGGAGTAGGGTAGTTCTTTTGGAACGCAAAATATGAGAACAACCAGAGCCTACACATCCAATCAAATGTGATGAAACCTTTTAAAAACACTTACTTGTTCCAGAAACATGGAAATATACAAAGCCCATTCCTGATGCGATAACTTTCATTTCTACAGAAGCATTCATCTCAAATCGAAATAAAGTGATTTATTGTTTGCAGAATTTTATCTGGACTACCATGTGCTGAAAGGCAAAACCTAAGATGAGCATTAAAAAAAAATTTTTTTTTCAAAGAGAAAATGAGAACCAAGGCATAATCAGCCCCACTAAGAGAAAGTCCTATTCAACAACATAAATCCTTTTCAGTTTTACTGTGATTTGTCTAGTTGGCTGTGCCATCCACATTGCCAATATTTACCACCTCTTTCTCAGGGCAGTCTGTCTCTTACTCTGTCAGCCACACCACAGGGGGAGGGAGGAAAAGGAAAGGTGCCCTTCCCCAAGGTATGCTCCAGATTGGCCCACGGTTCATTGTGCCATCTAGTTAGCAACTACTGACCATGTCCAAGGCCATCCTCTGTTCCAACATACTATTATTTCAAACTCCAGTTTTGACTGACTGCCATCAACAGGCCTAAACTTGATGTGTGAGACAACAATAACTTAGGGAATTTTCACACCACACCCCATAATGAACTTTGATCTCTATCCAAGCCTAGTTACAATCTTGTACTACTTAAATACACATGTCAGAAATTTAATACATCACAGCCTTTGAGGGATCCCACAAGGGAAGGTATGTTGCTTGGGAAGGCAATAGTTATGCATCCAACTGCAATGATTTATGGAAGAAAAACAGCGTTACCATGGATCCAATCTTAAGTAAATGTTCCAGGGACAGCTCAGAAGCAAATAAGTCAATTGGCCTTTTAAGTACCAAGTGAAATGGCTACAGTTCAAAAGGCATGTTACAGCTTTTTTTTGTTTATTTAAATCTTAAGAACAGTGTGTCTTAAATGAAAAAAGGAATTATATTACCAGGCATTCCAATACTTACGTTAAGTAAACAGTATTTTTAAGCTGTGAATTATAAAAAGCATATCTGTATGAATTTCTCAACTATTAAGAGTAATTTCCTTGGCAGTTTTTTGCAGACCTCTGTCAAATACTTGCCTAGAAGTTTCTACCGCTGTGATCACGGTATGCTTTGCTAATAAATGAACTCCCTGTGCACCAAACTAGCATTCAGCCTATGAAGCAAAACATTCTAAGGAACATATAAATCTGTTCATATCCATTAATATGAGAAGGAAAGGGAGATCCATGTAGGTCTGTTCCATAGCCAATGGAGATTGGAAATGTGTGTTGTTGTTATAGTTTACCAGACACGCGGTTGTTATAGATTCCTGCATTGGTCAGGGTGTTGGACTAGAAGGTACGTTGCAACCCTTCCATTTTATGATTCTATGCATTTTAATGGTATGTTTATTATTCTCTAGTTGTAGTCTATATTCAGGTAAATTTACATTTGACCTGATTTCTATGACTATTTCCTCTTGCCTAAATCCCACTCTTACTCTTCAAAATATATTCCAAATCTCCTATTGTAATCCATCAAAGCCACTAGTCAACAGATGAAGAAAAAAAAATGAATGTCTATCAAATGGAAAAAGACTACAAGCATCATGTCAGAATTCTTTACAAATAAGAGGAATTGAAAAAGCCAGATTAAAGTATCTTCTTGCTAATTTATAGTAACTGAAAGAATTATGTCAGGAACACAGATTATGAGAAGGATTTGGAACTGACCTATATAGATAAGCCATGATGTGAATTATCATAAAGAAAGTGTGTCAAGTAATTCGACCAGTTCTTATGAAATGCTGCCCAGCAATTTGACTCCCATGTGTTCCGGCAGCCAATGAGATTAATTCAAATCCCATTTTTAAGTCAACAAATGCAACTTTTCAGCCTTGCCTTGGCAGTGAATACCACTACCAGTGCCTACTGCTGCTCAGTAAGCTCAAATGTAACTTAAGTTCACCAAAAAAGGCTATCGAGTGCAGCAACCCTTTCAAATGGAAGGCAAAGATAACAAGATCTGATGGAGAGAAACTGGAGCCTAATACAATGAAGTAATATTGTAAACTAAAACTATGCACCAAACTTTTGATTAAAGCAGTGTTTGCCTTTGCCTATGATAAATTTAAGAATTATTTCCAGATAGCTGGAAAAAAGTCACAAAACTTTGTTTTTATATATGACGACTGCAGAGAGATTATTATATGCACAAAAGTGGAAAGACTCAACATCACCCACAATGGAGGAATGGTTGAAGATGATGGAATTTGCAGAGATGGCTAAACTGACTTCCTTAAATAGAGAACAGTCATTATCTACAGTCATTGCTGACTGGAAGCCCCTTATAACCTTTTGCATGAAACAGAAAAAAATGAGCTTATGACTTACAGTTTTGATGATTAGAAAAAAATAGATAATAGAAAGAGAGAGTTTGTTTTTGTAACCACAGAGTAAGAGGTAATTTGGTATTTGTAATTATACTTGCTGTAAAGGAAATCGGAAGCAACGTCTATTTCTTTCTATTTCTTCTTTCTGTACTTTTGACTTTTTCTTCTTTGTCTCTCTCTTTTCTTTTCACTTTGTACTTAGTACTTGGAAGTGTTTATTTTCTGTTTAATATATATGAATGAATATATATTATATATTCAGGTGAATATTCAAAATCACTGGCGACTCAAAAATGGCTAATACCAGGCCTAGTATTTTATGAATACTAAATGAAGAGTGAAATTATTTATCTTGATCAGCCTTTGCCAAATATTCATTATTTTTCCATCACACAAAATATGTATTTTTTTTCCTAGAGGCTAGATGTGCTAAATGTCAGAATAAATAAGATAAAATAGTCTTTTGTGCTTATAAAGAATGTGTTCAGAAACCAATGGCTAGGATCCAAGGAACTAAGAAACCAGAAATGAGCTTATGCTACGCTAGTTTTCCATCAAAGAGCAACTCTCTATTCCATATGGTAGAATGCTTTGGGAATTGAGAAGTGCAAAAACCACTTAAGTATAATATGAAATCAAAGCCATCAAAAGTCCTGTGATATAGACTTAAGCACATAAGAGATCCCAACCCAAGTTAGCCTTCTGCAAGGAAGTGAATACCTAGCAGTTTCCCCAGGCATTTGGGTCAGATGGTTAGATGAATTCTGCTGTTGTAGATGTGCTTTTCTCTATTAGTGAGGTTATTGTTTAACCTTGGGCGCCAGGCGTTTTATGTTGGGTTTTTTTCTGTGTTTTAATCCTTGCAAACCGCCCAGAGCCACTTCTGTGAGATGGGTGGCTATTTCTATCAATCAATCAAATATTTAGTGCATCTGACTGCCACGATAGTTTCAGACTATGACCAAAAGTGGGAAAAAAGTAGACATCAAAACTAAGGGAGCCAGAAGAGGTTCTAGTAAGAATTTCTACTCATTTAAGACAGCAGTTCAATATCTCTGGAGCTACCAGATTTGAGTTGCAAAAATCCAGACAAGTAGATGACAGCAAAGGATTAGCTTTTTTATATATCTTTGCTTCTATCTAGTGATTGCCCAGATTTCTGTAGCTGAGGTCTAGTAGTCCTAAATATTCCCAATTAAAATCAAAATGAATATTTCATAGGATATTACCCTGCTTGGGAACAACTGCTGTAAATAAATTATGTTAAATCAAAGTTCTTTTATCATCATAATCTTATATAACATCATAAATTTTATTAAACTCATATTAATAATTGAGATTTTTAAAATCAGTAAAATAATTTTACAGATGAAGAAACTGAAGCTAAGCAACTTGTTTAGTTACAAAAGAGGTTAAGGATGCAACCCTGCAAAGAAGTCAGCAAACAGAAATACTCCAGACATACGTTGGAACACAGTAACTCAAAACATAATCAGACAAATGTCACTTGCAAATCAACTATTATATGTAGGCAGGCAGAACAGAAGCAGCCCAAATGTGAATGTAACAAACCTCAACAATGAAAGATTTTTCTCTTACACAATTGGCAGAAACACTCTTCCTTTACAAAAACACTTTTTAAAAAGAACAGTTTAGCAATACCTTGTCGGAAATCAATCCCAAGTTACAAACGAAAGCATTCAATCTAGCAACTGGACAGAAGATAGGTTAATGCAATGCACTTAAGATAAAAGCTGCACTTTGTTCACAATTTAGAAAATGGAATAGTAAAACTGAGTATCAAAACTGAATGTAGCAAGCTCTATTTCAAAGTAGAACAAATAAATAAAATTAAATTTAAAAAATCACACTTATCAGATTGTAGCAGCTGTTTGAGACTACTCTTAAGTCACAATAGTAACTATCCATAAAAACACTTTGAAGTTTACCTAAGTTTGAAGACAAAAGAAATCTTTCATCATTCCAAAAGACCATATTTTGAACTAGAATGGTAAATAACAGACTGGATCCAAAGTAAACTAACAGACATAAGTTCAATTGAAATCAGTAAGACAAATAAGCTATTTGTCCCAAATATTTAAATAGAATTAGATGCAACTTACCCTGGATCCACCCATAGCTTTATTTCTAACAGCAATTTTAAGATACACCTATTTTTCCCTCTCAGGATTTGGAGATCAGCAACATTAAGCAAGACCCACAAATGACACATTAGCTACAGCTCAAGAACAGAGCAGTATTAAAGGGAAGGATAATTAAGAGAAAGAGGTGAACAAGTTAAAGCACTTTATCCCTCTTTCAGAAACATCCACTGTATTAGCAACCTGCTCTTTTTGCCCCAAGTTGATTGATTGGGGTAGTAAAGAGATGGTGTAAAATAAAGAAGTGCTTGAGTCGCTGGTAAAGATGAACCACTGAGAAATAAGAGGAAGGTTACCAACATGACTAAGGCTGAGAAGAAACATACATTTTAAATCCAAATATTCTGCAGTGAGAATAGCAACTTCAGAATGTTACATTCCAGCTGGGGGGGGAAAAAGTCTTGAGAAGGGCGGATTAAAAAAAAATTAAGAAAGACGGGATGAAAAGGAACTTGTCTAGTTGTAGCACTGAACGTGAGCACACTTTTTCTGAAAATTGTGTTAGAGGTCTCGTTTACACACTCAAGAACAAGCTCAAAGGACCTCACCGCTTTGGAACAGGCAGACTTTAAACCAGTATTTCTCAACCTTGGCAACTTTGTGTGGACTTCAACGCCCAGAATTCCCCAGCCAGTATTGCCAAGGTTGAGAAACACTGCTTTAAACAAACTAGACATGATTTGGGGGGAGGGGGATTGTTTGTTTTATACCCAGTGAAGGTATATATATTTGTAAGTTGAGAAAAAACACTTGCCCAAAAAAAAGTGTTGTCAGGAACCTATGAGCCTCTAGAGCAGGGTTCCTCAACCTTGGCAACTTTAAGACGGGTGGACTTCATGCTGGCTGGGGAATTCTGGGAGTTGAAGTCCACCCGTCTTACAGTTGCCAAGGTTGAAGAACCCTGCTCTAGACGGTTACTAAGTCCAGAGAGAAGGACTCAAGAAAGCAAAAGTCCACACAGTATGAGAGAGAGTTCAGTAATGACTTTTTACCACAGAATTTGATATAATAATTGTGTTATGGGGGGGAGGAAGAGCAAGGAGTATTGGAAATACAGTGGTACCTCGGGTCACGAACGCTTCTGTTCACGACCAATTCGGGTCACGAACAGCACCGTTTGCAAAATTTTGCCTCCGTTCGCGAACGCCGCATCGGGTGACGAACAGGATCCGCGGCCATTTTCCCTGCTGTGACACGTGGTCGTGGCTTCCTGTAGGGAGGGGGACTCTCCCTCCAAACAATAACCGCCGCCCCACCCGCCTTCCTGTCCTCCACGCCAGAAGTCGCCTCGAGCAAGGTTAGCGTTCTCTCTCTTCGTACTGTACGGTACTCTGTTTCATATTTTTGTGGTTTTAAAAAAAATACATATGGTTCAGAATGCATTAACCGTATTTACATTGAACCTTATGGGAAAATTTGATTCGGATCGCGACCAAAATCGGTTGGCGACCAAACTCGTAGGGGTCAGAACGGATTAACCGTATTTACATTGAACCTTATGGGAAAATTTGATTCGGGTCGCGACCAATTCAGGTCGCGACCAGAGTCGCGGAACGAATTAAGTTCGTGACCCGAGGTACCACTGTATTAGTGAAATAGGTTAAACTGAAGAGAGGCATTGCTTACATTATGCAGGTAAGCTTCAGGAGGAGGGGAAAAGGGCCCCTCTTTTCCCACTGCCCCAAACTGCGTAATCAGGCTGGTAGCTCTAGCGCTATAGTTATGAAAATGTGGGAAAAGAACAAGTTATTCCCTTTACCACTTCCCCTCCACACTAGACTCTTTTTTTCCCTCTAACTGGGCTTGGTAGGCAGCGTATTTTGTTTCGCTCAGGAAATCAATCAAGGATTTAATAAGGAAAGTGGAACACTAGGTAGAACTGCAAGAATCCGCAAATGGTTTTGGAATCAGAGATGATATGAAAAAGGAAGCAGGAACAGAAGGGAGGAAGTACAGATGAAAGAAATAACCAGGGCAGCTGCAGCAATATTTGCATGACTGGAGGGGGCAATATTCCAACCTCCGAAAACAAGGGGTTGATGGAACTGGAACTGGGTCTCTATTACTGGCATACACTGGTTTCTCTTCAGATCGCATAATCTATTACTCACACATATTGCTTCCTTTATCCCACAAATCAGATCAAAATCCATCAAAGGCAAACAGCTCTATGTTCCCCCCACCAGCTCAAGCGGTAGATAACACCATCCATTATTCTGTTTCCTAGCAGCAATTTTCAGGGGTGGAATCTAATATTATGCATATACATAGCTAGCAGGGAACTGCACTCCACCATGTGGCTGCAGCAACAGATTGATCAGAATGTGAGAATTACAAACAAATGAACCAAGTAGGCATGTGTTTAAAATTAAAGGTCCCATATCCCTACCCCATCAGCTAAGTGTGACTTTCACTCTTTGAAACTCCAAGAACATATTTATCCAGATAAATTTAATATTCTGTACAAAGAAGCATCATGAAATATGATTTGCTGGCACTGCCAGAAAGATTAGTAATTAAGAGTTAGATTCAAGGTCCAAATGACTAAAAGCCAATAAATAAGACAGGTAGTCCTCACTTACCAACCGCCTCGTTTAGCAACCATTCAAAGTTACTACAGTGTAAAATAGCTTTGCGACCAATCCTCGCATTTACGACCATCGCAGTATCCTGCAGTCACATGATCGCTATTCAAACACTTCGCAACCAGAGTGTATTTACTACAGTCGCAGCATCCTGCAGTCACGTGATCGCCATTTGTGTGCATCACAACTGGCTTGCAACAAGCAGAGTTAATAGAGAAGGCAGAAGTAAAATCATAAGTCACAGTTACATGTTTCACTTAATGACCACAGTGATTTGCTTAACAACCAAAGGGGAAGTGAGGTCATAAGCCTGTTGCAGTCACGTGATTTTCTGCTTAGCGACCAGTGCTTAGCGATGGAGTTGCCAGTTCCAATTGTGGTCGCTAAGTGAGGACTACCTATATGCTGTGTATTTCAAACAAGACAGATAAGCGAGCCAGGCAAGCAACAGACCAGGGCTTTGTGCACTCTATGATTATGCAATGCAAGTGCAGAAATTATGTGGCAAAGAACTCAGCATCCTGACAGTATCAGTTCTTGGAAGGTGATAACACGTATGGGGTATGTTTGTTAATGACAGTAATTGATTATACATTTTGTCAAAACTCCCCTTAAGGTTGTGCTTTCACTTAAAGGTCAGTGATGAATGTTTTGCAAATAATCCGTATCTGATGGGTGAGATTTCAAATGATATGGAAGGAGAGCTTCACATAACAAAGATGTCAAACTGTATTAGTTAAGGCAGGATGCAAAATTTGGCACTTCTTGACATACAGTTTTGGTATTTGAACCACAGTACACACAGAGCCTTGGGTTAACTTCAATACACCACTCAAGCAAAAGGACCCAAATTAAGCTTATTGTGCTGTTGTGAAATATTGTGCAGTACACTATGCTGTGATGAAGTAGCATGAAAGCTGGTAAGACACTCTTCGGTAGCTGGTATGTTTTGCCCAACAGCAGAATTTTAGCATTTCAGATAACTGTTCTGTGTGAGTGTCAAGATACTAACAGGAACATTTTTAACAAAAATAACTCATTCATGGTGTCCTTCAGCCATTTTCATGGACATAATTAAAAAACAGAAAAATGTCTTGGGTTGCACCTTTATTCTGATTTGTTTCTTCCAACTCACCAGTCTAGATAAATTATATTATGGGAAAACTCTTTCAAAGTTTAACATCCAGTAACTTTAAAATAAAAGTTTTCTCCCATTGACAAATGAACACCTGAGCTTTAAGGGCCTTCAGAGAGTTCTCTGAAAGTACAATGTTTTTTAAACACAATTTTTGCGGCTTGACATTAGAAACTGATAGAGTGTGTGCATAATCTAGTAATATGCATGTGGTATGTATACACATTTTAAGTGCACAGATATTTACATGTTGCAAAAGCTGAGCTCTGCAGCTTATTTGAAACTTCTATTGAAAATCTCAGTAATACTCTAACGAGTATTCAGTAATAGTCAGTAAATAGCTTAGAACTTAATTTGAAATCAGTTTCATAAGACCCAAACCTATACTGCAGAAATCTGTTGCTTACTTACTTCTGAAAAAACAATGGTTCCTGTGAATACTACTGTTAGTATTTTTTAGTTTTCATTTATTTATTGTTTCGTTACCGAGACTTCATTATAGCCATAAGCCTGCTGAAAGGTTCCTTTTTTGTAAATGGATGCTTTATATCTTAAAGGGAAGCCCCTTCTCTAAAAGAAGGCCACTGTCTCATAGGATTCCTTAGGAAACGGGCAAGCTATAATCCAAAGGGTGACACTTATCTCGAAATCCAGAGCAGCCCCACAAAACTGCCTAGCTGGCTTAACAAAATATTAATTTAGGAAAACCAAACAAGTCATTTTGCCATCATCTATTGCTTCAAATAAAATGGAAAGCAAACTAATGCTCTTCCAAGATTCAGTAGTAGTATTAAAAATTGTTTTTAAGACATCTGTGTTAAAACTGTATTTAAGACCGACAAAGGTCTGTATCTAAGACCTCTGTCAGTCCTAAAAATTACTTTAACCATTGACATCTTCTCTTATCTTATTTAAAGAAACAGAATTTGTGTTAGTTCAGAATGTTGGGTCTGACACTTGAGCGGTATCCAGTTTTTATATAAAGAATGTTTGCAAAGGAAAAGCTCACAGTAAGGAAGAGCTGAAAGCAAAATATAGTTAGTATCCTTCAAGTTACAAAGCTACAAGTATTACCCAAGAAAGAATGCACCACAAACATCAGCATTTATTCATTTTTAACTTTTTAGCAAAAATGACAAAATACCTAAGCTCAGTAGTTTTAACTTGTTAGCTTAGGTTTAAACATTACACATTTAGATGTCAAAATGTACTAAATTGCCAGCATTCATGCAAAACTAGAAAACATCCTTAATTTGTTTAAACCAGAAATGCACTGTCAGTAACATATTAACATTATTCACTACTAAATGCCGAACGCTTGAAATTAAATTTGCCTCAGAAATGTTAACTTCACAGTAAACTATTAATTGGCTCACATGTCAACACCTAAAATAAAATCAAAAAGCAAGATTCATGCTAATATGAGTGTACAATTTGTCCCTAGCACTAAAGCAGGGTAAGTGTTCACCTAGAATCATGTTTAATATAAAGCAAAGTGCATACAGAAATTTACAACAAATTTAAGGACAAAAAATGGTCCTATTCATGTGGTCCCAGCAATTAAACGCAAAAAGTCTGACATATGAGCTCCGATGAGCCATTTATAAATACTTTAGATTACGTATAATGAAAGAGTTCATCTGAAATCTTCAAAAAATGTTCCTGTTAATCCGCAAAGGGTGCTCGTTTATAGCTTAAAATTTCTGTTAAATGCGTGCGATGAATTACTTGTTATCCAAGGGTAGCAGCTGCTCCTTACCATTTATTGTTAAAGACTTTAACAGGCCATCTTCTTCAACTTCTACTCTCTCTTGCCCATTCTCAACAATTCTGCAGGACAAAAAGCCATGGAAGAGTGTGGGTGTTGGGTTTTTTTTTTTAAAACAGTAGTAAGATAAACACGTGAATCTCCTGTCCATAAGGTGATCCACCACAAGACAGTGCCTCACTGCAGCAAACTCAACTGGAAAGCTTCATTTTACCCACAACTTTGAAGCAATTAATTCTCCAGTTGTCAAAATCCTTGCAAAATCTTTTAGCTTTTTAACTACGATTCCAAGTCAGATCAGACACACCTCTCCATAATCGTATTTTTTCTTTATGATGCATATCTTAGGCACTTCAGCCACAGGGACGCCAACTTAATTTAGACTTGTCCCCAGCATAAAAAAATCAAAAATAACATAAAAACAATGAGCCAAACCTTACTGAAAGAAATAGCTACTATAGTCTTGCTTTGTTTTCAATGGAAAGAAATGTTATTAACAACTCACTAACAAATTTAAATTAAAATCACTGTACCTCTTTGTAGTGATTTTTCTGCCGTTAACTATTTTAGTTGAAGTCGATACAGATTTAAAATTACCCATTCCACTCCCACCAAATGACGTGGAAGAGAACGAAGTAAGGCCTCCATGGCCAAGAGAACCGAATGAGGTAAAACCTGTTAAGAAAAAGTGACAGAATGTATTTGACCAAGTTAAAGGAACCACATTAATTCAACAACTGGATAGCAACTTCCACCTACATTTCTGCTTTTAGATTAATGGACAGACTAATGTTTGGAACTGACTGTCAGGCCATTTATTGATGAACATATTTATTTACCAATATTGAGAAATTAATATTTATAATTTCTAAATACTAAATATTCAAAGTGTTTATATTCAAAAATACCAAATTATAGTGTATTACACCAAATACAACAACCTCTATCCTCACCACTCAAATACAGAGTTACAAACAATAAAACTGGAGAAATCTATTTTGTAAAACTGAAAATTGTGTGATTAGTTTATGATGTAAGCCCTTTGAAGAGCTAGAGAAGTGGGGAAGCTATGGAAATCCAAATATTGCTGATTCCCATGCTTGACAGAGCCGCCAGGTGGTGTAACTCAGTAACATTCTCACAGGCTCTTCACCCTTGAAATAGATGTAAAAAACCCCAAATCATTGGGTCCATCTACAGCAGCTCTTGCTCTCTTTTAGTTGTCTGTTCCTGTAATTTTAGCTTGCATACATGGTGTCCAAGGCAGACTCACATTTTGCAGGTCTGCAGAGTTTAAACCTTGTGCGTAAACACCTGAGGATTTATTCCTTTGAGAATTGTCCACATTTTAACATCTACGTTGTAATTAAGTTCTTCCCACCTGTATCAAAGGAAGAAAAACCACTCCCAAAGGCAGGAAATCCACTGAAGGCAGAGAAAAATGAACCACCGCCTCGGCTTCTGTTTCCACGTGACCCTCTTCTGTTACCAAAAAAGTCATCAAAAGGATCTTCTGCAAATAAAATTAAAAAGGGTTTAGAATTAACCAGTGAATTTCTGTATTAACTAAATACAAAGGTTTAAAAACGGACATTCAAATGTTAAGATGTATCTCCAGTATAATCTATTTCCATCTTTGACATGACAGGATAATTGTCAAACAAAGATTTGTTAGTGCTACATTATACTCATGTACATAAAAGTATTATTCATAGTTTTCAATAGGTCCTTTACCAAAGTCACCCAGCTATCTTTGTCCCTAAGACAGGACTAGAACTCATCTCCTGGTTTCCAGCCTGGAATCTTTAACCACTGCAACACCCTGGCTCTTTTCCTGAGGTCCTACTCCCAAGGAAATCTGCATTGAACTGCAGCCTTTACGTCTAATTTTCTAATATAAGAAAAGAAAGGGCAACCTGTGGAAAAGTAAGTCACTTGTGTTTCACTGCCACTTTAATCATATCCTTTTATAGGTTTAGGAACTTGGGAACCTGAACAAAAGCTGTAGTAATTAAGAACATAAATCTGTTATCACATTAGCCTGATTAATAAGGTTTTAACCAGACAAATATTAAGAAACTTGCATGAAGGTATTAGAAATGCTAAGTGGAACAGTAAAAAGAACCCCCTTATTGCTAATGTGGTATGTATGTTTCTTTATGGAAAAATGATTTTGCTTTTGTAACAGGTCTTATGGTATGTAATACATAAAAATTTAATGTTATCTGAAGGCAAAGTGATAGTTATTAATCAAACATTTCATCTTCATTACAGTCTTAAAATCAAAGTTTACCATTTTGTCACCTGGATCAACATTGGATCCAGAGATACCTTGTAAATATGTATAAATGAATATATGCAAAAATTATCACAATAAAAGAAAAGCACTTTAACTAATGTGATCACAACATTTAATTGAAGTATGACTGAATCACAGGACTTTATAACCACTCTAGTCTAAGATCCCACAGAACCCAAATTATCATAATCTAGGTGGAGATAATTAGATGTATATATTTGAAAAATGTTGAAAAAAATAATTTGTTCAACATCACCTCGACAAAAGGACTTCAGGCACCCCCAGACTAACACTTCCAAGCTTCCATATTGCCAATCCCACCACTTTGTAAAGCATCTGGATTTTTAAAAAGAGGAGGAAGAGGAACAGCAAGACATTCTTCTGCTGTTGTACAAGACTGAGTTGAAACCCTAGAGCTGAATTGTAAGTAGAGTTCAACATGTCCTTAAGTTTTAGCTGTTTATGAATTTTTTTAGAATCTATCTGAAGATCAGACCATCTGAGACCTATTTGTAGGGTATTACATTTTAGAACACTTTTATAGGATAAGTATATCTCATCGAATATTTAGAATGACTTCAAGGCATCAAATACATCTAAATCACGTTTTAAAAATGCTTCTGAATGGTCCTTAAATGAATTATGTCATTTAAAAACTAACAATGGGGGGGGGGGAAAGGGTTACTGCAATTGGTGGGTCCCGTTAAAAGTGAGAATTCCACATGTTGCCCATGTTTTTCTTGCCACAGAATCTCTTTGGACGTATATATGTATATAAAGATTAGAGGATGAATTGAAATATTTACAAAGGGTTTTTTTTACTTCAATTATATTATAGCTATGTAAACATTCATAGAATCATAGAATTTTGGAGTTGGAAGGGACCACATGGATTATCTAGTCCAACCCCCTGCAATATGCAGGAAACCAATTAAACCATCCCCGAATGATGTGAATCTAGTTCTGCCCATCTAAAAGGCAGAAATAACTGCGCAACCTCTAGATTTATATACCTAGGAGCTAAAGTTTTAATGTTCAATACTTCAAACCAAAGTACATGGATTTGTGTTTATACTCTTCTATGAAGTTCAACTCCCTTCCCTTTTAACCTAACAAATACTTTAAAGTGGACCTCTTGGCTCCATGTTAGTCATCCCAATCATTATACCCTACTGATTTTCATTTTCATGAAGCCTGCCCTCTACATGAAGAAAAGCAGTACATGTTCATTTCACTTTCACATTTGCATGTAACAGTTTCTTAAGATACCCTTCTGCTACCCTTCCCAAGGACCAACAGCTTAACTGAAAAATTAAATAAAGGTAAATATAAAAGATATGAGAATCAGTCAATTTATTAATACCCTAAACTATGATAACTAGTATTAGTAGACCTAGCTTTAATTACTAGCACTAATTCAGTAATTTCCAACATCACCAATGGCCTAAGAATCTTTTAAATAAAACATTATTCCTGTAGCAAGACTCTTCATATGCTAAAGTTCAGCACATTATCTAGTAAAGCCACTAATATAACTGCCCAATTTATTACCACTGACTCATGAGCAAGTTATGAAGGTCACTTGTGTACACATGAACTATATTATATTACTGCTCACTATTATGGATCTATATATAGCCAGTTTTTTTTCAAGTTACCTGGTGTTTAGAGCATTCTTATTTTTTCAGTTCAAGTTTGGTCCTTACCATGAATATGACTTTACAGTGTCTAAAATACCCCTAGAGAATCTTTAAGAGTTTAAATAATTCTGCAAATATAGGATTTAGTTCCACTGTATGCAGTTAATTTCATCTGTATTTTGTATCTGCCATAAGAATCCAGAAGCTCCAGTTACCTTGCCCAATTTTTTTAAAATCAAACCTCTCAATAAAGTATGTTGATTTAAAACTGTATATACAGCAAAGTAATCTACTCCAAACTGATAATCTCTAGATTTACTAAGAAAACAGCCCCCACTTAAAAATCTTCAAAGCAGAACCAAACAGAACTGAGGTTATTGAGTTATTCACATTGTTTTTATAATATATGTCCTACCTTTAATTTTTCCATCAACACTTAAAAGGAAACATACATTTGTCTCCAGTTGCACCCAATTACAAATTTCACTCAACTATATTCAGACATGAAGATGCCTTTCAAGTACTATATGAGTCTTTGTCTCTGACCTTTCATATGAAAATTTTTTTACATTGAATAGAACTCAGTAATTTCAGAATGCTAACACAAAATATCACTTACAGCAGCCAACATCTTTGTTTAATAGTCTCATTTTGTATTTCAATTTTATGAAAACGTGATATATGAAACTGTTAAAGAGCCAGTTATGCTCTTTGGAGAATTAAAGAACTTTTATTCTGTTTATTTACAAAGAAAAATAAAAGTAGTTTGGGATCTCTTATCACGAGAATAGAATTAAATAACTGTGAGCATCCAAACCAAAAATCCCAATTAATTAAGAAAAGACTATTCTATATCTCCAGTATGTTTCAAGAGCTCCTTTTTCTGCAGGAGATGCCAGATTTGCAAATAGATACAAATATGCTTGTTGACATCCAAGCTGAATAAGGGTTAAATATATCCAGACTTCAGATTTAGCAGCCATCTTGAATGTCTGAATAGAATACAACTGCTTCCATTTATACCTATAAATTATATTTTCTGACTGCTTGTGATCTAGCATAACAACAAACCTATTTGTTTCATTAATACTGATTAATTTAATCTGTTTTACTAATTTTTCTGAGCAAGTAATTATAAGAGTTCCAGGAAAATGAATTAAGCGGGTTTCTGGAACATTTACACAAGGTGACTAATTTAATATTCAGGATGTCCTTATTTCAGATTTCTTTGAAAAAGCTTAAAAAAAGACTTGTAACTGAGGTTCAAATTGGTATACTTTGTTATCCCTCATTTTAAAATGACTAGTTACAGACAGATGGTACTATGTTCATAAAACACACTTATGGGGTCTGCTAATTAGATTTAATCAAAGTGACTCTAAAAGTTCTCAAAGCTACTAGAAGTTTGCAATGCTGTTAAAATTGCATTTATATTAAGCTCTAGCTAACACAGTGGTTTTGACTTTTTTTACACCAAGTAAGAATCCTTCAGAGAAGTGAAGAGACATTTCAGATAGCTTAAAATAGAATTTATTAACATAAAGACTTTTATTCAATAAAATTCCTCCAATTCTGATCCTATACTTATTTCTTCTTCCAGCTCCTCCAAAGTTATACTGCTAGGCTCTTCTACCCAATCTTCTGACACTAAACTCACTTCCTCCTCTAAAGACTCTTCTGCTACTCCTTCAGAAAAGTCCTCTTCCTCTACTAGCACTTCATCCAGCTCAAAGGATCCTTCATATTCTTCAAATGCCTCAACAGAATCTTCATCATACTCTTCATATAGCTCTTCCTCCAGCTCCTCTGCCATTTCTCCTACCGACTCATAACTATACTCTTCCAAGAGCTCCTCTATAGACCTTTCTTCTGATCCTTCATTAGAATCCTCTGGCAGCCAACTGATAAGCAATGAGTAGGTATCTAAGAAAAGTACCAATCGTAATTCAGTAATTTCATAAAATAAATTAGCCATTTAATAATGCAAGTCACCAAGTAAATTCTTAAAATTTACTTCCCATGAATTTAAAGATGAAGGTTGGCAGGATAATACCTTCAGATTCACCACTGAATAAAAATTCCACTTCAACAGAAAATCAAGCTCAGTTTTAAAACTATGTAATCTGAAATGCTTGTTCTTTAAGAATGAAGAATAATGGCAGTTAAATATTTCTGTCTACTCTCTGAAGATATACGCACCCACACACATCAGTGTTTGTTACAGAGTTATTAATGCAACAGAACAGTAACCTGTTCTATTTCCATACTCAAAATGTAATGCCATTTACCTGATTAAATTCAGATTTATCACCAAAAAATAACCTTCACTTTTCGGATATCCTCAATACTCCCTTTCTAATACCAGGATATCAACCATTGCATAAATGGGACAAGTAGATAAACTTTTTATTAACTTTTATTAAGTTACCAATTAAGTGAAAACTACTGTTTAAACATATTCATTTCCATGTTTATGCATACAGGAAATGAATTGTAGGGGAGCAATTTCTCCAAAAATAGATCCATGCCACTGAAAAGAGGAAAAAGAATTTCATGTATTTGTCATATATTTAGGATTCAAGAAAAAAAAATCACCTCCCTAGGCAGTCCCAAAACAGAACAAAAATTCAAGTAGCATGTTTCAGTCAAGACCAAAAGTTGTAACCAAAATTAACAGATGCACAATTTTTTTCAATCTGAGAACTATGTTCACCAAGGTCTCCCAGTAGGTAGAGCTAGAAAAAATTATTAATTTTAATTAGGTAAAATTATTATTTCCTATGTATTTCATAATTTAAAAATACAGTTGTATACATTTTTGAAGAAGTTCTATATGAGCAAATGTAGCTCTGAAGCCATAAGTTAGGTCCCTTATTTAAAATACCAAAATGTGACTTAAAGTACCACACAGCACTGATTCAGCAACATCTGGATGACTTTTTGTTGTTGTTGTTCCTCTATTCTTTTATTTTAAAGATTGAGCAAATTATTCAAGTTACCTGGAATGAAAGCAGGTTTTTTTTAAACCCAAAAGCTACAGCTTGATTTGAACCCTAAAACAAATCCAGCAACCAAAAATGTTATACAAGAGCAATATAATATGTTCCCTGAATATCTTGCCTCCAGCAACAACCAGCTTGCTGCATTTTATATTATCTGAAATTTTTGAATTTTCTTCAAATTCAGCCCACTGCAATTGTCTCTTTTTCAGTGCAATCTAAAACATGCAGCTAACACAGCAGCCTTAGCTAGTAAAAGACATTCTTAACTATCAAAGCCAAATGAACTCTCAGTCTTAGGTTAAGAGCTATTTCAAAATCACAGAGACAGAGACTTCATAGGGAATGAACTCCTTAAAGAACAGATCAGACAAATCTACCCAACCCTGTTGATCTCTATCCACAGAACTTAATCTTGTTGGTTTTAACTTCTATATCCTTGCCTACTCTAAAACAGTTACTAGACTTCTTTAGAAGTTCTACAGCCTCTCTGGGATTATTAGGTGGAAATGAGATGTACAGTTATATGTTACCAGTATTTTAGGGTCCCTTTAGCCCAAACCTCTGAGGACCTACTCTAGAGATAAAAGGCTACAAGATAGAAATTCTCTTATATAACCAAGTAAGCATGTTCTGTCTGGAAGGGCAAAAGTCACAAAGCTATCCTGACTAGGCAATCCAGAAAGAATCCACAGTTGATCATACCTACAACTGAAAAAGGCTCCAAAAAAGAAATCTGCAATTGTACTGTCTAGCCCTAGTGTAAATCATCCACCAAAGCAAACAAGATTTTTCTACACTAACCCCAAATCGGAAAAGAGTCGAGTTACATTTTCTGAAGAGAACTTTCTCCACTTCATTTAAGTGTTCACTTTCCCTGAAGTCTACATAGCCCAGCCCAGATCTGGTGAATTTTATTAGCTAGGAAAGGAAAAAATCCACAAAGAGCAAGTATCCTCCAACCAGCCTTTCTATATCTCCAGATAGCACAGACTGAGAAATCCACAGACCATGATTAGCTGATGTTCTGGCTACATTTGTCTCCAACAAAATGATGGCAACTCAATCAGAAAAAAAGTAAGTGACTTTACCTGTGAACTGCAAGACTTAACTGTCACAATGTCTTGCTCTGCTTAAGACAATTTAGGAGTTATTGGAAAATATTTTTTCCCTTTAGTGTTCATGCCTGTGACCTGCTAAAACCAAATCTATTCAAACCAGCCTGTTTGGTTTAAGGAAAATACTTTCTGCATCTTGATTAAAAGCAACTGTGCATTTGACAACTTGTGACATTTCTGGTTCTTTTCTATTGTGGTCGCTCTTTATGGTAGAATGTCAAAAGAAATTTAAAGCATAATCTTACCACGAAAGGATGCCAACTAGACAGAAAATAGACAAATAACTATGTTAATCAATGCATGTAAGCATATCACAATATTTAAAGGAGAATATCAAATGTGATTTGGTATTCATATCAAATCAAGTCAAAAAGTTAAACTCATTCCATATTTGTCCACATTGGAAAGCATTAGAGTTGCATCTAAAATCTCAAAATATATCTGTACAACTATACAAAATGGCAGCTATTAAGCCAGTGTTTCTCAATGATGACAACTTTAAGATGCGTGGACTTCAACTCCCAGAATTCCCCAGCCAGGGGGAACATTTTAAAGTTGCTGAGGTTGAGAAACATTGTATTAAGCAGTGGAACAGCGTGCCTCCTGAAGTCATGGGTGCTCAATCACTGGAAGTTTTCAAGAAAAATTGCACAACCATTTATTCAGGATGGTCTGAGGATTCCTGTACTGGGCTGGGCATTGGGACTAGAAGACCTCCAAGGTCAATGCTATGATTCTATGAACTAATCAATTCCAAGGACATCATCAAAAGAAATTAATTCTGAAATACTTGTAAAGGATTATACGGATATAGACTGCAGCCTATATCCAAACCTACAGTATTCCAAAGCATCCAATTAAAGAAATAAAATCAGCTTTTGAACATATTGAGGGTATTCTTTTGTCAAGATACATGAAAAATCAGAGGATTAGAAGCAACAGTTATGAGGATTCCTACAAGTAAGAAAAAAGTGAAAATTTCAGTATTTTACACATTCAGCTTCCCCAAAATTTAAAAGTTAAGTGCTCACCAAAGAAATCAAAAGAGAATGGGTCTCTTCCACCAAAGAACTCCCTGAAGACATCCTCTGGATTCCGGAATGTAAAACCATACTCAAATGGACTGTCAAAATGGCTTCCACCTATAAAAAGAGTATTCAATATTCCATTTTTCAGTATATTAAAATATTCATTATATAATTTAGCAAGAACATAATTTCAAATGACTAATTAGTATTGTATTTCATGGATTTTTGTCCTTTTATCAAGCTCAGGGCAGCATATGTGATTCTCTTATTTTTCCTTCTCAAAATCCTTGCTAGATTAAAGATAACAGAAAGATGATGGGAGCCTCAGGAACAAGTAAAAATATTGATTAGATTTAATCATAGTTGGAGTACACTACTGAAATCCATAGGATCTGAGTCACTATTATCTGAATCTCCACTTATTTCTCTAAGATAGGATCCAGCTTTAGATTTCCAATGTCCCACTCTAACCAGTACACACACCTATTAAAATGCATTTATAGCATTGTTTCAAACATTCACTTTTTAAAATTAATTTCTATTGAAGAATTTTTTAGAGTAAAAACAATACAAATTTTAAAAAGAAAATAGAGATAAATGGTAAGTAAATAAGAAATAAATAAAAGAAAAAATAGAAAAGAAAAAGAAAAACATAAAGCAGCAGCTTCTGATCTTCTTTACAGCAGTTATAAATGTATTTCTACTTTATCCTCTCACTCTAAGGTTATATCATGGCTCCCTTCTTTCCATATTCTACCCTTTCTAATCATCAAACCATAAATTGTTCCACAAACATTTACATTAAAAAAAAAAATAGGAACAGTGGTATTAAATCCTTACATACCTCCTCCTCCATTTAATCCTTCTTTTCCATATTTGTCATAGATATCTCTCTTTTTAGCTGCAAAGAACAGGAAGTAGTTAAAATACAAATATACAAATCCAAGACAAATTATCTTGATGATCTCACATTTGCTATTTGCTCTGTTCTAGTGGATTCCCCTTCACCTCCAAGCACAACAGCAATCCTATTCAGCAAAGTTCCCTGACTTTTAAAAGACCAAGTTGAGGACAGAGAGGAATTTTTTTTAATATTGCATTTTAATTGATTTTATCTTTTCTGTAAACCACCCACTTTTTAATGAGATGGGTGGTGACAAATTTGATAGATAGATAGATAGATAGATAGATAGATAGATAGATAGACAGATAGATGACAAGTCAGCCTCTTCTTTGAGTACTTCTTTTAAATTCACCTCTGGTATTTGCCACAAATCTGAAGACTATGAAAAAGTTTCAGGGAATACATTCTATGTTCATTCATCATAGTGAAATCATCAAGATGTAACCCTTAAGTAGGACCAAATATGAAACAAAACTGACAACATCCTTCTCTGAATGAATAATTTGACACTTAGGTTATGCAGCAAAATATTCCTATTTCTTCTTAAATTTAGTTACAAGTTAGCAAAATGTGTAATGTGACAGGTTGAGGAAGGATTTCCTAAATCTTGCAACCATTTTAATATTTCTTCAGAACCTCTTTATCAATCATATGACAGGGACTCCTAAACTTTTTGCCATCACACCTCCCTTCAGCCTACAAGTGGTCCTCAGTTAATGACCACTTGTACAGCAACCATTCAAACTTACAATGGTGATGAATGAGTGGTACCGGTCCTCGAAATTCTGGCCACTGCAGTGCCCCTGTGGTCACATGATTGCGAATTGCAACCTTTCCTGCTATCTTCCCACAAGCAAAGCCAATGGGGAAGCCAGCAGGAAGTCAGGTCATGGTCATGTGAGGTACTAGCTTAATGACCTGCGGTGATTTGCTTAACGACAGTAACCAGGGTCTGCTGGAACTGCCATCACTAAGCAGCATGGCCACATGACATCACACTTTACGACCACATCACTTAGTGATGGAAATTCCAGTCCCAATTACCGTCATTAAGCAAGGACTACCTGTAATCTTAATGTATACATCTCCCCCAAAAATCCAAACACCAAAATGAACACAAATGAACAGTGAAAACAATACAATGAAACTTTGAGAAAAGTGGTTTTATTGTAACAATGTACAATTTAAAGGTTCTTCACACTTTTCCTGGACTGTATCTGCACCTCCTCAAGGGAGATTATAGACTGGGAAACCCTAACATACGATAAAGGACAGAGCATTTGCTAGAAATCTGAACTGACATATTGGTTGGAGGGGAGGGTAAAATCAGACTGAGCTGCATAACATCTTGCCCTGATTTATATAATCTACATTATTTAAATATAGACTGAAATTGATTTTTCAATCATATAAATTATCGTTCCCTTAAACATTCCACCTACTCCCCACTCTTACCAACACCTTCCTTTCTTTCCCTCTCCACAGCTGCTGTGAACAAGTATCCGGTGCATCATATCTCCATTTTTCCATGGAAAGTCCAGAGGAGAACATTTCTACCCAGTCCATTCTTGCAGAATTTATTTCTTGACATTCTGAGGCCAAATATACATTCAACATTTTTAGACATTTTCTAACCACCACAGGTCCTGATGCGGAAGTCTTCCACATTATTACTCACCATCTGACAGCACTTCATAAGCCTCAGCAACTTGCTTGAATTGTCTCTCAGCTTCCTCTTTATTATCTGGATTTTTGTCAGGGTGCCATTTTAGTGCCAGTTTGCGGTATCTGAAATCCAAGCCAAACATACTTTATTCAAGAACAACACTGCATATGAAATGAACAGAAAAACAAGCTAGCCTGATGAACTAAGATTTTTTTTAACGTTTTAAACCTCAATAGACATACTGATTACCAATGTTAATTTCTTAATGCATGATAAATGTGATAATTTGCCCCTAATGGATTGCTCAAGCTTGAGAGATTCATCTTGCCCCACTGTAGTGTTTTGCAAGCTCCCAAAGAACTGTTCTAAGAAGGATAAACCATATGGATGGGCTGCACTGCAAGACACAAAAGAACACGATAGGAAAGGGAATTGGAAAAAAACACAGTAGAGGCAACTCATAGGGGCTTTAAATTGTATACATAAACAGAATATGCGAAAAACTACAAAACTCTAATTATTAAATTATTTAGTTTTAAAAAATCTCATCTATAGTCTGCAACTCTAGATAGGGTACAAAGTGCCATACTACAAGGGTTATACTCTGAACTGTTTATTGCCTCCTATTCTGATAATTTTATCAATCTATAACTGAATCATGGAAAGGAGTGATTAGGAAATTAGCACAGATAGTTCCTGGGTTAAGAACTCCTGGTTTAAGGACCCATATTTAAGAATGGAGCCTACTGTAGCAAAATCTGAATTGAATACACAATGTTTCGAGTTAATTACACAATACTACCTATACAGTATTATACAATAATACTGTTCTGGCTTACATACAGATTTGACTTAAGGACAGACCTTGGGAATGGAACTCGTTCTTAAACTGGGGACTACCTGTATTATCCACCAATTTCTCAATTTAGATGTCACAGCCAACTAATCAATAAGCCTGTCCCGATTCTAAGGAGCAATTTTTGTAAGATCAGTTTTTAATTCTGCAGATTCTGCAGCCATATTTTCTTGAATGTTTTAAATAACTTCTGCTTTAAACAATCTTTCTCAGCTAATAATTTTAGTTATTGTTTTTAGTATTGTTTTAATTGCATATATGGAGTATATTTTATGTATATTTATAGTTTTATTCTCTCTGTAACCCGCCCAGAGTCCCCTATTGTAGGGGAGATGGGCGGGAGAGAAATCTAATCAATAAAATAAATAAAATAATTTCAACTGCTAGATTTAATTCTGGGTAAACATACTAACAAATAATCACCCAAGTGGTAGTAAAGGAAGCATAAGCAAACTTTTCATAGGCTGAGGGCTGCAATCAGTTTTGTATGGTTCAAGGCCTCCGTCCTAAAGTGGCTAATGCCACAGCTTTAAAAATGAGGACTTACGCTTTTTTAATGTCATCTGGTGAGGCATGTTTATGCACTCCTAGAACTTCATAATAATCCACCATGTTTTAAAGTGTTCTGATAAGAGTTCCTGTAAAAGCAAGACTTCATTTCAATATACAAACACCAATTTCTCTTAAAAGGCAAGATGCACACCCTGACAACTATAGATCATTAAATGACTGCCACAAAAATTATTGTAGGAAAAGAATCTTGTTAGTCTAGGGTGGCAAAAAAAGAAAAAGCATATTGCTGAATAATAAAAGGCTTTGTTTTTTTAATAAAGTTTGCTAGCCAAAAAAGGTAGTACCAGAGTCTTAATTTTTGCCACAAAAATGAGAAGGCTAAATCAGACAACCATTTTGCAGTACATCTGAAATATCTTTTACTCCACCAAAAATACAAAGATTGCTTTTCATATCAGACAGGGAGCATTTTTAGAGAAAAACAGAACTATTCCATCATATTCTTCTGAAAGAAATGTTATTACAATTGGGGGGGTTGGTTGGTTATGGGGCCTCCTCTACTGCGACTTCCAACTATATTTCCATGTTAAGTTTCATCCAAACTATAACAGTGAAGCATCCTGATTTCTTTTCTCATCCTAGATAAACCTTTCACTCTTTTTATAATGCTGTCAAAAGGCTTCCATCAATGATAAAGAGTTTGTAGAATGCTCAGTTTTTAAACATAGATTATGCAAAAAAACCCCAAAAACAGAATGCCAAAGCTAGGAAAAACAGAAGAAAAGTCACAAAAACAATTCAATATTTTATTAGGCTGATAAGCCATTATTAGCAAAAGATTCCTTCTATTATGCAGAACCAGATCTTCCTCTGAATACAATAATCTCTTCGTTTTGCATTACTGTGGAATACTATTAATAATTTCTAATCTTCCTTAAGTATACCAAATGCAAATTCAAATAATCTCTGATTAATGTCCCCAACCATATAACCTCACAAAATGAAAACTGAAAACAGAATTCATATGCCATTTTACCCCCTACTGATAAGTATATTCTTAGTAACAAATGTTTTTATAAGGCAGTTTTAGCAAGCAGAGTTACAAATACAGATGCTTGCAAGCTTATATAATCATTGAACACATTTTAATGTGGGATACAAACATCCCATCTGTAAAGCTATGTCTAGTCTACATGCTTTACTATAAGTGATACCAGAAATGTCAGTTTAGGTAAAAGAGCCACACTGCAACAATAGTTAAGCTTCATAAATATGTTATGAAAATAGTTATAAAATCATGCATATAAGAAATGCACTCTCAGAAATATATACCAAAGATGCAAAACAGTAACTGAGCTCCAGTTTATCAATAACGATCTTATTGAACAGTATCAATTAAGAACAACATCTTAACTATCAATTTCACAGTTTGAACAAATTGCTAAAATGCTCTGGCATTTAATGAGTGTTTAAAAAAAAAAAAAAAGCATTATCAAAAGTTCATGGAAATTCACAACTTGTCTATGTGACTACATTTCTATCAAGAAAAATTTCCTTAACTGCTTTATTAGAATTCAGGATTGTTAGAGCTTTCAGTAAGATCAAGACCATGTTTAGACAGTGAAGACAGAACAGTAAACAATAAAATGTATTGTCCTTTTGAGTCTCAGTTGTTACCTAGTTCTTGTGGGAAATCATTAGATATTAAAGTCTTATGGCACTTTAACAAATTAAGACTAATACCATGAACACCTAAACTAATGAAAACTACAGAGTGAAGAGGAGGATGCTGGTACACAGCAGCACTGACCATAAAGGTTATACTCTGAAGGCAAAATTTAAAAGAATAACAGGATTTTAAAATTCCATCCAACAGTTTCACCCAACTATTCTTAAAACAAACCATATTGGAGAAAATTGGCTGCTGGATTACAATTGAGCTTTATTGCTCAGGAAGTACATGAACATATTATGTGTGTGCCTCTGGACTCAAAAGAGTCTGTTTGCAAAAGGAATTTGAATACGGAAAGTTTAGAAAGATTTTGCTGATTCTTCTTTCTCCCTGTGACTCACTACACACCCCATCTCTGGAATAGGTCCCTGTACCTTTCAGAGCAAATTTTCCCACATTCTCTATTCTGGCCAGAAAATCTAAGCGCGAAGGAAGAATTTATTATTGTTACAAACAGTTTTACAGCCTAACAACTGCTATATATTAAGAAAAGGGATGAGGAGTAAAAGATAAACAAACAAACTGGCTTAAACAGAAGTAATTCTGGGAAAGGCACCATCAAACAAATTCAATAAGGTTCATCTCCACCAGACAGCTAAAGGAAACTAGGTGTGCACACTGAATATATGGCTTGACAGCAACTCTTCCTTTTTCTTTTTTGGGGTGATTCAGTTTTTGACTCCTGGCAACTGCCTGGACTGGTCCTTGCAGCTTTCCTGGCAAGGTTTTTCAGAAGTGGCTTGCTGCTGCCTCTTCCTAGGGCTCTGCCACATTCTTAAAGCTTATAATGACATCATTACCAAGTGATGTGGCCAACTGGAACTGGGTTTTGGGTATGCAGAAAGGCCACCAAACACTTAGAAACTATGGACGCTCTTGTAATATCCCTTATTATTGAGGGGCAGTGTCTTCTCTCATTTTGCAACGTTTCTGAGGCAAAAATCAGCTGGAGAGTCCCTAATGTTGCTTTCCTGCTGGAAAACAAAACATCTTCCCTCATGCCTTCCAGCAAGTCCAGAAGGTAAAGACTTATTTCAACTGCATAAAGATTAGGATAGAAAAACAGCAGGAATGCCGCCCCCCAGTTGCTCCCAACATTCAACAAGCTCCTATAGAAGTGAGAAAAGATGTTGAAACTTTTCTTCATGTACTCCCAAAAGGAGTGTAAGACTGGTTCATAAAAAAAGAAAAGAACAAACTATGGATATTGATAGTGTGATTTATCATAACGCATCTACTCACAATCCAAATCTTTATGAATTGATTAGTGATCTATATAAAATACAGATCTCCAAGTCAAGCTTGAGAGCCGGTTACTTTAGGAACATGGCATGTAATTTTCTTGTCAACAATATAAAATTAATTTGCCACTGCTTTCCTCCAGCGTATTTTTTCAATATCCAAATCTAGCTTACAGGCCTAGTATTTTTATTGTCTTAAGCGGGCATGAATGTTGGAATGATCAGAAAAGTTGGGTATAAATTCAGTAATAAACAGGTCCAACCCAGCTAAAATTTTTGAGCTTGGCCAAGGTTAACTAGGTGATGCCATAGAACGTATATCAAGCAATATATTAAGCAACCATTTAAACATTGTAAATATTGATGTGCTTCAACAGTATTTATCTTGTAAAGGCTCAATGCATATGTAAACATTCTTCTGATAGTACAGAATTACATCTTGGAAGCTAGAGCAGTTTTGAAGACAGCATCAAGCAGTATTTTTTCTAATTACACTCCCTTTGCATATCTAGTTCGAATGAAATCAGCTGTTCAAAAACATTTCAATAATAATTAAATATTAGGAGCCACTGCTAATTAAGATACTGTATCAAATATGTCCCTGGTATTATGTCAGAATTTGGCGGCCTCCAGATGGTCCAGATTTAAATCTGGTCAGTGTAACTAATGGCAAGGGATCTGGGGGAGCAAAAAGCTAGGTACTTTGTTCCTTCTAAAATTAAAAAAATATTAATTTTATCCCCTCCCATTTTGTGTGTTTTTACAGTTTTTTATGTGTAATTTTTTAAATGTATTTTATGTTTTTATGTATTTTTATGTATTTATTTTTTAATTCTTATAAATATGATAAATAAATAAAATGTTTATATATATATATTCCATTGTCAGAAAGAAGAGGAAGACTCAAGTCTAAAGAGTATATGGCAAACAAAAGGGGAGGAACAAGAAATTAGAAGAAACAGCTATTAAAAAGGCAAAGTGGTGGGAAGGAAGGGCTATGGGGCAGTATACTAAACAAAGTACCAATCTATGAACATCTGGAAGGAAGATATACTAAAAAATACTAGCCGCTGAAGGGAAAGGAGCAACACAGCAATGCTGATCAAGTAGAATTTAAATAACAATTTGAGCAAAGTCAGACATGATTCACTGTTTCAAAAGTTATACAGCCAAAAGCAAAGGAGATGTGAATCTAAGATTGCTTCAGAACATACAGAAATTAACAAAGCATGAGCAAGTGATGATGGCTTACCCCAGCTGCTTCAGAGGAATGAACAGGATGCACAAGATAGAAAGTTACTGAATTATCAGTATTTACCAGTGAAATATTTGACTCTAGTTTGTCTGCCAAGATCCTTCAGAGGACCTCAAAGAGAAAATAGCAATATGAGCAATAATTGCATTTATCACAATCTTTGGAGTAGAAATACATGAATTAGTTTAAAGGTGGTTCAATCTGTTGTCTCCACTACAAATTACATGAGACTGAGCTATTATCCTACTATAATAATCCAGACTCATTCCATATGTCAGAAGCACAGAACAAGAATTAGAAATATATAATAGGCCAACAACTCCAATATATCGTTTCAACTACAGATCAGTGACGCTACAATATTAAGCATTTCTACCTTTTTTCTACCACAAACATTTGGTATTGAAGCAAAAGGTTAAAAATCCTTCCAAAATAATTATACAGGCTGCCTCTAGCCTTAAAATGGTCAAGTGACTTTGCAGAACTGACTCCTGGTCCTGCAAATTCTATTTTCCATGAAATATTAGTTTAACAGCTATTCTGTAGAATTTTAAAATGACTCAAAATTACGAACTACCAGCACAGTTCTCTAATGTTACATCTTTGGCTGAGAAAGGAGTATTGTATTGACTATGTCTCCTTTACCCTTTTGAAAATCCAATCTGGAAGAGGTTAGAATTTTCTCTAAAACAGCATGGGAGAAGATGCTACATATGCCTACTAGGAATGGTAAGTATCTCTTCCTCAACTGACAGACCTAAGCTTTTTTGGTTATCGGGAAGAAACTTCAGAATCTAGAATTTCAGACTAATTCTCATTCTACCATGAATGCCTTCACTATAAAAGGAGATCATTATTAGTATCAATTACAAAGAGTGCATAAAGTTTCTCAACCATGAAGACACAGACATACATAAAAATTGAAAACAACCAAATTTTTTATTTAAACAAGCACATCAGTACAAGACAGTGTTGTGCAAAGGCCTGCCTGGCCACAGATGCCACCTACTCCTCAAGCAGGAGTTGGGAATTCGGGAGGGTCCACAAATTGTGCATTGGTTCTGAGTGGGGAGGGGGACTGCAAACCCCTCCAGAACCAATGGTGGAAAATCTCTAATTCCAGGTTCAAGTAGGCCAAACCCCCACAGCTACCAGGTCTCACTAGGACTGAGTTGAAGCACATTCTTCTCCATGCAGGCCCCCATAGCATCCAGACACTGGGAAGAGCTTCATAGGATTACCTGAGCAGCCCAAAGCAAAGATATACAACTGAGTATCATCAGCATACTGATGATACTTCATTCAATGCAGACCAATGACCTCATCTAGCAGCCTCATGTAGATATTAAACAAAGTGGAGTGTTATGTATTATTTAGAACAATTACTGTCAGGAATAGTGATGCATCTAAGGTGTTTTTTTAACACACAAGATGACTGTTTTTACTACTTATACTTTTTTCTTCCAGATTTTTTACTAAAAAATAGTAGTGATAAATGATATACATTAATCAATATTATCTAACCATTTTAAATAAACACCTAGCATTAAAACTCTTTAAATTCCTACCTCCAAAATGTTTCCTGCTTACTGCAAAGAAATTTTTGTGGCCAGCTATTCTTTCAACTTTTATCACTGAAATTTTAAGACACATACAATGCAATATTACTTTTAATAATCATGTGTACAATGTGTAAGAAATCTAAGACAAAATTAGCAGTTTCTCACTTCAATTAAAGTCATTTACTACTTTGAAAAGAACTATCATTGAGAGTTCAATTTATAAGAGACAAAATGTTATACAATTGTTTTGGGTTGTAAGCCTTCTTGTAACAATAGAAATTCTTACAGCAAAGAATAAAAACAAACCTGGGGGAGAGTTAAAAGGACATAAAGCTCCCTTCCCCCACTTCATTGGGCAATGCAAGGAACAGAAACACTGCTATCAGCAATAAATTCCACACACCATCACAAGGTTACAACAAGCTAAAACACGAAGCGTTGTTGTGCTACTGAGATTAGCAACTTGTGGCATACAAATGAACTCTGAGCCACTAAAAACTTTCCACTAACATTACCCCAAGGTGAGGTGATTCACTTAAAGAAAAAAATTGAAATAAAAGGTCCCTCTTACCCTAAGCACTAATATATTGTTTTATTTACTTGTGTCCACAACAATCTTTCCTTTGAGATAGACCCTGCTGGCTCCAGTCCCCTCATCCCCCCAACCCATTTACAGAGGATCATCCTGAGGCTCTAGGGCAGTGTTTCCCAACCTTGACACCTTTAAGACGTGTGGATCAACTCCCAGAATTCCCCAGCCGTCAACTGTTCTGCCACTTATTAGTAACTGGTTGTTATATAAACTATTTATTTCCAATTAATTCACCATTGCTTACTACACGGGCATTTATTTTTATCATTCTTTATGGCCATCATCTGACAATCATCCTAACCCTCCTGATCAGTGTTTTTCAAAGTAGGCACCTTTCAGATGGGTGGACTATTTATTTATTTATTATTAAATTTGCATGTTGCCCATCTCCCCCAACGGGAGAATTTCTGGGAGCTGAAGTCCACCCATCTTAAAGGCGACAAGGTTGGGAAACACTGCTCCAGGGGTCTCTCCCACCTGCAGCAGGCCCCTTTAGTGGGGCGAGCAAGGGCTCCGCCCCTGCTTCTGCCCAGGCTCAGCCCCTTGGGAGAGAAGCGACTCAGCAGAGAAAGGAAGAAAAGGACTGCGAGCCACGGGAGCGTCCAGGGTGAAAAGCCGGCCTTCCCCAACTCTCCCCACCGACAGCAGCCTGGGAACTGGGACTTCGCCAATCCACCCGCCCTATATTGCCCACCACCACTCCCCTCCCCGGCGCGCTTTGGCCAATCAGGAGAGAGCACGAGCCACAGAAAAAGGGGCGGGGGGAGCGCGAGCCCCGCTGCTGAGAGACCCCAATTCCCCAGCGCCGCCGCCCCCCCCCGCGCGCGCGCCTAGTTGACGGCGACCCGTAACGGCTGTTCCCGCCCTGGCCGTCTCCGCGCTCACCCGCTCACCCGCTCGGTCCTCGTTTCCCCTTCCCGGGCAGCGACAGCAGCGCTCCGGTCTCCTCTTTTCTCGCGGCCCGCTCGGGTTCCCGCTTTGGGAGTGGGAGTGGGAGTAGGATCAGCAGCAGCAACAGCAGCTCTACCGCTTCTGGCAGGGCCGCAAACAGGAAGCGCGTCACCGCAAAGAGCGGAAGAACCCCCGTCCTTTTTTGCCCTGTGTCTATAGAGCGAGAAAAAAGGAAGAGGGGTATATATAGGCTGCGGACTTCCGGGACCAGCCGTCCCCGCCCCTTTCCGGGGAAACCCGAGGCCCTTCCTCCCGTAAAGAGAGCGCCCGAGGCGACCGTTCCGGGACTGACGGCGCCTTTCTGAAACTCAAAGCGGAGCACGTTGGAGGCCAACTGATGCGGGCGTCCTTGGGCCGGGGAGATGTGGCAACGGGGATGCTTGAACCCCCCTCCTCGGCTGAGCCTTGTTTGGAGCGAGGAGGGCCGTTCCTGCGTGCCCCCCTCGCGAGGAGCCCCAACCCGCAGCGAAGAGAGCAGGCCGCCCCCTCGGCCTTCCCCGAAGGCTCCACGCGCCGCCGAAAAGAAGGGCTTAGGCGCACCAAAGGAGGCCCGCGCTACAAAGACGTCCGCCGCTCTGGGCCGAAACTTGCTTACCGGCGGATCGCCAGTCACAGCTGTGACGAAACCTGGGATTTCTTCCCGGCTTTGGAAGAGCGGCTCTCACTTCCTCCTCGAGGGAGATGGGGGAAAACAGCAACAAAGGAGGGAAGGAAGGAAGAAAAGCAAGAGTCGCTTTGTATCCGGAAATTCCCGCTTGGAATCATAGGGCGGATCACTCTGCGCGAGTCATCTCTATGTGACCTACTTCCGGGAGAGGGGAGGGACCCGCCGAAGGAGGAGCCTCTTCACGGCCTCAACGTTCCGGAAGTTTCTAGAATAAGTCGTCTCCCCCCTCCCCTTTTCCACCTCATCTTCCCCGGGAGAGACAGGTTACAGGGCTGCGGGCGCCCCCTGGTGGCTGCCCCGAGATTAGCACCTCACGCGAAGGGAAAGGGAGGGAAGAGATGAGCCCTGGAGAGCGGGAGGATAGTAATAGTAATAGAAGTATAAATATATATAAATACTATTTCTTTCTTTTTTAAATAAATATTTTGTATTTCTCTGTGTGAGCGTGCCTTTGAGTCAGTCTGGACTCCTGGCGGTTGCCTGGCAAGTCCCTGCAGTGTTCTTGGCAAGATTTCAGTTCGTTGTACGAGGTACAATGACAATAACGTTGACAACAAGAAGTGGCTTGACACTCACTGCCTGCTTCCCGGGGCTGAGAGGGAGGGACTGGCCCCAGGTCACTCTAATAATACAGCAGCAGCTTTCTAAAGATGTCCCTCAGTCTGGTTCACTGCGGTTTTCTCCCAAAGAGAATATAAAAAGGGGTTGTTACTGCTGCTTCTCAGAGGTTTTCTGGCTTTTGACTTACAGGGCAGGGGTCTGCTGGTTGTTTCCTGTTCAGTTCGTGGCTCAGTCTGACCTGCTTACCTCCTTCCAAGTCCAGATAAGGTTGCCCAGGTGCCCCTGTCTAAAAAAGCAGATGATTGAATATTGTTTATGTGCCATCAAGTTTGTGTCAACTCCTAGCAACCACACAGATAGATTTTCACCATGGCAATCTGTCCCCAACCCGGTCCTTCAGGTCTTCCAACAGTGCATTCATTGCCACTGTAACTGAGTCCATCCACCTTCCTGATGGTCATCTTCTTCTCCTTTCTCCCATCTTCCCCAGCATTATGGACTTCTCAAGGGAGCTGGGTCTTTGCATTGATTTGTGTCATCAAGTCAGTGTCACCCCTTAGCAACCACTTAGATAAAACTTATCCATGACAATCTGTCCCCAACTGTCTTTCAGGTCTTCCGACAGTGCACCTATCACCACTGTAACTGAGTCCATCTACCTTGTTGCTGGTTGTCCCCTTTTCCTCTTTCCTTCCACCTTTCCCAGCATTAGAGCCTTCTGCAGAAACCTAGGTCTGAATTGAATGTAAGGAGGTCATTTAAACCTAGGGAGCAAAATCATGTTTCTGGTCCTAATTGTTAGACCTGATAAATTGGCAAGGAGAGCCATTTTCTTCTCAGTCACAAAAGGATGGGAATGAAATACTTCTCAGGACTGGAAAAAAGAGGGCTTCTCTAGCTGAAGAGACTTGTTCAGTCGTTGTGTCCGACTCTTCGTGACCCCATGAACCATATTGCGCCAGGCCTTCCTATCTTTCACTGCCTCCCTGAGTTTGCTCAATTTCATGCTCAAGCTGAAGAGACAGGCAGGGGGGGAAACGGACATCATCTGCTCTTTACATATTGCTCACTGGGTTGTTTCCACAAGACTTCCCCAGGGTTGATTTGCCCAAAGGATACTCAACAGATTTCCTAGATCCCTGCACCCTGAACCAGCTGAGGGCACAGCCTAGCTTTAAATCATTTATTGTACTTTTAATGTTTATTGAAAGTGGGCCTTAATGGATAAGAGAAAGAGGAGGCCACTGGAAAGACATCAGCAAAGAGAAATCAAAATTCAAAATATGTCCCTGGAGACCATCCTCTACCCTGCCTTTATAAACATTTGCCAAAAAGTCCAGTGTAGCAGTATCTCCAGTTATAACACATTCTCACATCTAGTTATAGCCTTCAGCAAGCACTAGAACTCCCTGTAATCATAGACGATTTAACAGACTCTTTATGAAACAATAAACCTTACAATTATTTATTGGGGGTGTCGGATTATGCTGTTAGTTTAATATACGGGAAGCCACAGAACAGAGAATTGGGGTGTCCAATATATCAACATCAATAGAAAACTATTGGTCCATTTTGGTTAAAACTTACAATGTATTATTTTGGCAGACTCACTGGTATTTGCTGATGTCCTTTAGAGTTACATACTGAATAGTATATAGAAGCTGACAAAGGAAATAGAATTGGATGCTATTAAAACTGCAGAAAGGGTGATATCACAAGGATGGAAGAGTATTTGTTCTCCATCCTTTATACAATGGTCTGAAGAATTTTACCTCTTCTGGATTTGAATAGACATTCTGTTGCTGAGAGTTTTAATAGAACTAATTAGCAATGCGGTCAGCTTTTACTACTGTTAAATCTTGTTATCCTTCCTCATCTAAGTTGGTTCAGTCACATTTTTAATTTGAATATAAACAACCTAATTTTAGATACATGTGTGTAAAATAAAGTATGAATGATGTACATTCATGGACTTTTTTTTTGCAAATAATATTTTAAAGTTTTTTTTAAATAATATAGTGAAGTATGTAATCACATCTAATGATTTTTTGGCTTTTTTGTCTTGTATACATATAGGAAACCATGGAGGATAGACAATGAAGGTTGTTGATGATTACTTGTTCTTCAGCCTAGCTTCTTCATTCTTCACAATGGTTGTGAGAATGAGGATCTCCTCCCCTACATGCACTGCCTCAAGTTTCACAATGAGGAGGGATATGAATAGGCATTGCAGCCTCCTGTATATAAACACACCTAATCTGGAGACCCCATCGCACATAAACCAATATGAATTCAGACCATACAGATTATATAGAATCAGGCAAACGTGAGACGGGTTATTTATGGACGCTTCATGTGTGTGGATTCTTAGAAGGAATTATCATTTACTATTACCGTGATAACTTGTTTTAATTGACTAATTTGCGGGCAGGAGTGCCCTTTATTAAAAACAGTGTTAAACTGGGGAGTACTCACTTGCAGTGATTTTCATAATGACCTCATGACTGAGCAGGGCATGCAGTAGAAGTCTGGAGGCTTTCAGGGCTGAATAACAGGCTCAGGCTTAACCCAAGCAAGATGGAGTGGCTGTTAATTGAGAAGCCATCTGATTCCTGGACTATCCAAACTTTGACTCTGGAGGGGTTTGTGCTTCCCCTGAAAAATTCAGCACACAATCTGTGTTATTTCCTGGATTCATGGCTCCTGCTGGAAGAAAAGGTGAAGGCCGTGGCCAGGAAGGCCTTTGTCCAATGCTGAGTTACAAGCTCTCCTGAAACAGAAGCGCTGACTACAGTTACTCATGCTCCTCCACTGGACTCCTATAATTTCCTCTATATCAGTCTGCCCTCAAAGACCACTTCAGAAACTTCAGCTGGTGCAGAATGTGTCTGCCCACTTGATGATGTGTTATAGCTATAATGCTATACCATTGGTAACAGGAGTTGAACTAGCTACTGGTTTGATTCCAAGTATCATTCAAGGTGGTGGTTATTATCTATAAATCTCTATACAGCTTTGGTGCTGATCATCTCCAAGTTTGCACTGATGAAAAATCCCATCTATTGGCAGCTATGGCAGGAGGAACCTTGGAACTGACCCACCTCTGTAGGGTATCCCCTCCTATGGAACATCTGGACCCAACAGATGAGAGTTGCCACTTCTTGCAAAATCTTTCAGAAGCTTATGGCAATCTATTTTGAAGAGCCTTTGGGGATGCAAGATGGAATTACTCTACTCTGTTGCCTTGGGTGAGAAATGGCACCATGGGTGTTGTACTGTCCTTTCTATTACTTGGTTGTTATCTTGACTTTTGTATGTCAGCCAGAATGAAAGGACAAAAGTCACTGAGATAAATAAATACACAAACAATGCAAATTACATCATTTGGATCAGGTTATGCTATTTGCGTAACAGCATTACACAAATGAACCTAATTACATTTTAAGTGAAGTCAGCTGCATTGAAGTCCAATAAACTGAAACTTGGCTGTCTTCAGGGAAACAAACGTCTAATATAAGCCAGATTCCAGAGGATTCTACAATTTTGTTAACATCTCCAAAAATGTTTTTACTTTTTCTTGAAGTAACTCTTCATACCCTAGAGCAGACTACTAATGAAATTAAAAAGAATTCACGAGTTCTGCAGTATGACAAGTTGGAAAAGTTATAAATATTATTTGGTACAACCAATGTAGCTCACTTACCTATTTCCTGCCCTCCCACCTTAATTTCAGCCTCTTCTACAGTCCTAATTCAGTTGGATTTCTATAATAAGAAATTGCACTGCACAATAGGTAGAAGTAAAATTACCACCTGTTATTGTGGTAATGTGGCATAACTCCACTGGAATCTTGAAAATATGACACAATATAAAAGTTTAATTTATATTTTCAATTTACAAACACAATAGTTTTAATCCAACAGAGGAACACAGTTTTGAAAAAGCCTTGAAATATTTAATGCTGTGGATTATAAAATAAATAATACTTTTTAAAAGAAAATGTTCAGGGTTTTCTTTTCATAGATTGCAATGTTCTTAAAAAGGGGTTATCTGTAATCAATGTATAGCTTATGTATTTAAAAGAAAAAAAGGAAAGACAACTGTGAACAAAATAGTAGAATTGTTACAGTTACCATAAATGAAACAGCTTAGAGCAAAACAAAAAAGAAAACAATTGTTTTATTTCTGTACAAGGAGACTACAAATAGCATTTTGAACACTTCATTTCTTATCTAAGTCATGAAATTATACATTTTTATACTAACACTAGCAAACATTTTAAAACCACTCAGACCTCTTCTGCACATTTAAAATATATTGCTGTTTACTGCTGATTAATTATTAAAGTTAGGAGCTTCTCCAGCAGTAAAATTGTTTTCAAATTTGGAGACCACCAGCTGAGTGTTCCCCCAGCTCAAAAGTTCCCAGGTCTCTTTCACTGCCCCAAAAGGACATACTTGATTCTGCCAGTTAATGCTTTAGGGACCCAATTGTATCATTTTAAAAAAGCGAGAATTGCACATGACGACAAATGTTGATCCAGTGCTACTATCAGTTCTGAATTATTTCTTTTCACCTTGAGTATTTCTCCTGGCAATTAAATGCAGTCAAGTACCCCCACCCCCTAATTCTTTGTCCTGTTGACAGAGCAAATGGAAAGTTTTTCACCAACCACATTCCAGGTAGAGTAAGTGAAAGAGAAAATGCAAACACCTGCAGGCTTTCAGCTACAAAGAAGGAAGCCTGATACTTTTGTTCAAATTTATTTTAATAGTTGTTACAAGAATTCCTTTTCCACTGTCACGACTATTTTATTTATTCTATATGCCAAAGTAGTATGATTTTTTTTAAAGGGTACAGGCACAGAGAAACAATGGAACAGTTCAGAGAAAAAAACATGAATAATTACATTATTTGGAACAGTGTGCAACTGATCGTGACATTGGTTAAGGGAATGACTGAAGAACAGGCATGCCTATTCAGGTAGCTAAATATCTTTTTTTTAAAGGCCAAAATAAATTTCTCAGTGCCTCACTTTTACCTAATAAAATGCATTTTTTCCAGTTGCAAATAAATTGCAGATGCAGAAAAAAAATGGTAAACAGTTTCTGCCTCTTCAAAAGAGGTGGGGCTATTTAAGTTGCAGGGCAATTTTCAAATGGTTCGCTTCCCTCTCCAAGAACATCACCTTTTTCTTCCCCATTGACTACTCTGCAGGGTGCTTTATTGCCAGTTTGTGGAATTATTTGTATTCAAACAGCACAAAGCCTTCATCTTTGGTTATTTTCTCGAAGATGTCATTGTCCCAAAGGCGCTCTTTCTTGGAAAGCTTACCAACCACTCCTTCTGTTGAATCCAAACCAGGAAACCGCAATGGGGTTAAAACGCCCAAAAAAAACGACAGCCAGCTAATGCCTAGCATTAAAACGGAAACCTACTTGAGGATATTCGATGGGAAAATGAGTTGCAAAAATTTACATGGAACTCCCTTAATCTGCTAGATATGTGTGCGGCTTAAGGAATAGGCACTGATTAGTTCCTCCACAGACCATTCAATCACAGCTTCGGTTCAACTCAGCTCAAATCCAGCAGCACATTCAATGGCATAAAGCAGCTTACTCCGCATAAGATGTTCATCGCAGAACTCTGGGAGCTTCAGCAAATTCATACAGGTACTGGCGGTGGGCAGTCGCTCCAAGTCAGAGCCCCCATTGTGTATGCAAAAAGCAGGGTACAATTCCTGCGGCAAAAACAATTAGAACAAATTTTAAAAATGACTTTCAATGCTATTTCTGCATGCTGTTGTCCTTATGGCCCTAAAGAAACATCTGAAGCTGGGAGCAAAATTGTCAAAAGACGTCATCTTGGCTCCTGGAGAGCCAGCTAACCTTCAATAAGGAAAAGCTTGAAAAACGGGAAATGATGAAAATGGTTTATTTTATTCTATCAGGCAGTTATTCAACAATGTAGTGGAAGGATGACTCACTAATGTGCATCACAAAAAACTTTAAATAAAGAAACAAAATATTGTCTGCTTGCATCCTGGCTAATATCCAACAATTCAAAGAGCACAGAGGGATTTCACACAGCAAATTTCAGAGCAGCAGTAAAAACAACTTTGGACAGTACAGAGAACAGTTTATGAAATGTTAAGGGAAAGCTTCTCTTGACTCAGTATATTTTCCTCAACTATTTCTCAACACAACTCTTTCACTATCAAAGGCACAATCAAGACCATAATACTTGTACTATACAAATTGTATGTCCACACACAGAGGATCCCTACACACACATTCCCCTATCCAAGATGTGCCCACCTGGGTTTCAGATGCTGCATGAGTCTTGACCCCAGGGTAGGGGAGGATGGGTACCAATTCTTTTCCAAGAGACCTAGCCGGTTACTAGGGCGGGGATCCCCTGGGGGCCAGAGGGGAGGCCTTATTTCTGAAGCTGGTCTTGAGAGGGAAGCTAGAGATAATGTTGTTGTGTGGTCCTTTCCCCAGCTGCCGGATCTTATCATCAGGCTTTTACTACTAGGTGATTTCAACCTGCCTTCTTCCCTGTGGGTGAGGTCAGACGGGGTTGGGGATTTCGCCATATCCATGACAGTCATAGGCTTTTTTCCATCACAGATCCAGTTCGCTTAAGAGGCCACAGTTGGGATCTATTTTTACCCTGGAGCAGTGAGACATGATCTGATGGAGGGGAACATTACTTTCAGTCCCTCATCATGGTCAGATCACTCCCTGGTGACCACCCCAAGATGGACCATTAAGAGGGTCCACTCAGGTGCCTGATAGGTCCAACTGTTTTCAGAGGGTGCTTGAGGAGTTCCCCAGCAATTTAGCAAGCAGTTCCACTGGGTGCCCCATCAACCTCTGCAATATGGAGGCTGTGAAGGTGCTTGATTGGACTGATTATACATCACCTGCATAGTGACACATCTACTCTAACAGAGCGTGGTACCTCGTTGTTGCTGGAGCTGTAGTAGCTACTAGTTGATTTCCAGGTGCAATGCAAGATGCTGGTTATCACATACAAAACCCTGTATGTCTTTGGGGCAAGATACATCTGAGACTAGTTGCTCCACCCACCTGGTATGATCCAGTAGAGAGGGTATATTACAAATTCTTCCAGGAGATCTGATGGGAAGGGGCCTGTAAGCTAACCTTCTCTGCTGTGCCCTCCCTTTTTGGAAGACAATAACCCTGCAAATAAGGGTAGCCCTGTCCTTGATGGCATTTTGGAATGCAATTAAGTCCTGGTTCTTCTGCAGGGCCTTTGGGGATGAAACGAGGAGACTGTGAAGGCTGATCCCGGGGTATGAAATGAGGGTGTTGAGTTTGATTGTTGGAAGGGTTGGATGTTCTAAACCAATTTATTATATACAGGGGTGTAAGCCACGTAGTCTAGGGATTGAAGTGCCTATAAGCCTGAATAATAAATCAATAAAAAAAAATAATACAGGTAGTCCTTATTTAGTGACCACAATGGGACCAGCCATTCAGTCATTAAGCAAAGAGGTTGCTAAGTGAAAAATCACGTGATCACGACTGTGCTTACAGTTTTACACAGGACAGTGTGTATTAACTGGCTGTAATGGCAAACGCGTGACTGAGAGAGAGATGCTGCAAAGCATCTCGTAAATGCGGGGAATTGGTCACGAAGTTAATTTTTCATCACCATCATAACTGCAAACAGTTGCTGTCCAAGGCAGTTGCTAAGTGAGGACTACCTGTATAGCTATAGTTAAAGCTATGGAATCAGATGCTATTGTCAGCCCAACAAGGTAAACCAGACTAAGAAACCAGTGTCATATAGGTCAGGACTACTGTAACAACTATAATAAAATAATCATGCAAGTCTGAATATGCTTCTCCCTCCCTCACTTCATCTTTGTGTGAACTAGGGAGGGACTTATCTGAGACATTTTCTCATGTTATTTTCTCAGCCTGGGCTCAAACCCATCTTATCTGACCATTGCCCTGATAGCAGCTCATTTTCCTGTCCTTCAAGACCATTCCCTCAGCCCTACAGATATTAATCTATATATGGAAACATAACACTTAGAAAGAGGCTGCCATTCAGAACAAAACCTTATGGATACTTATGAACACTCCTTCTTCCAGAAGGATCAAGGAACTAGGAATCCTCACTTCTGGAGCCAATAGCCACGTTGGAAATTTTGGGAACACATCTGGTGCCTTCTTCTGGTGCACAAAATATATGAGCACAACTTTTCCACAGTACTATCTGCTGACCTTCCAGCTCCCACTCGAGGATGCTTCCTCCACCCCTGGATACCTTTGTCCTCTTGGGCAGTGCCCTTCCACACTAAGCACTGGACTGTAGCCACCCACAGATTTTGTTTTCTAAGAAAAATAATAGGGTCTTTGGGGCCCAGAGACATTCTTATCAATAAAAATATTAAAGACAGATCCCGGGCTTTGCCATATGCTTTTAAGATCAGTCTGACGATTACCTACATGCCTGCTAAACTTAAACCTCTTTGTAATATCTAAATGGATTCTCACTTCCTTTCCTCTTCTTGCCAGTTACCTCTTTCCCTCATCTCATTCCCACAAAATATGTTATCCTGCTTCTCTTTCCTTCCATTCCCAATACTGTTACCCCTTCCCCTGTTTTCTTCCTTTCTTTTGGCTATTTCTGCTGGAAGAAGGGAAGGGAAGGTGTGTGTGTGTATACTTGTGTGTTTCTGTGTTTGAGAGAAAGAATAGGAGATCAATTAATTTCATAATTGAGACATCTTTCATTTATATGCAATTATTTTGATAAGCATTTGATAATTCAATTTTTCTTTATATGGCCCTTCCATTTTAGACTGTGGCTTTTGGCAGGTATAAATACACACATGAATATATCCACACACATTTACAAGTGTCTCTCTCTCTCACACACACACACACACATCTGGGATGGCAGTGGGGAGATTCACAGAGACTTTGGTTTCACTGAAAGGGGGGCAAAACAGAGAAGCTGAGCATTGCACAAGATTTGGACTCAAAATTTTATTTTCTGTTGTTCTTGAGGCAAAAGCATTTTAAATTCAGACTCATCCTTTAGAATAGAGTCATATTTATGGCTTTATATTTTACACAAAACCTCATTTTGTCCTGGACAATATTACATGATGTTGTTAAATTACACCACATGGAAATTTGTTAAAGACCTATGTTGGTCAAAGGTTTCTTTTCCAATTATTGCTTTGTACAAACATTTAAGAAGTATATTTTATTTAAAACAGGAAAAAATTGTATTCCTGCCCTGAAAAAAAAAGATTTTAAAAGGTAGCACGTAAAATATAAATAGAATAAATATAGAGTAGAAGACTGATTCCCTAAATGGTTAAATAAGTTTTCCTATTCTGTGAAAATTACTTCTCTCAACAAAAATGAGAAGACAGTTATGTGTCATATCCAAAATTCCACTTTCCTTGGCAAGAGAGTATTAATTTCATCAAATGCTTTGGTGAGTGAAAACAGATAATCTGGTTTTAGAAACTGAATAAAAAAAACCTTAACACCCTGAGCCAAGAGGATAATGAGATTTTAAGTCATTGTTTAAATGGAGGCCTTAAAATGTATGTCATAGCTAAAATGCTGTGTTTTTAGTGTTCCTTTCAAAGCACTAATTGAATTTTCTTACTTTAAGCTTTAAAAATGTTAAAAATGAAGTTCTCTATTGAAATGCCAAGCCAAGGGCACCATTTGTCATATAATTAAATACTCTGCAACGGGAATCTGCAATAGCAGAGGAAGAAACAGCAGCAGCAATTTATTGTGTGCCCTGATTGGAACTTAACAGTTTCCAACTGCACTTTAATGATTTCTTTGTCTGCAACAATCTCGTTTATTAAACTTATTAAACTTTAATTAGCTTTAGCATGTGTTCTTGTGAGCTCAAACAGTTGGGAATGAAGACTTCACTTTTTTTTTTAAATGGTGCAAGTCATGACTGGGCTATTTATAAATAAAGGACTGCAAGACACACTATATTCTTCTAAATGAGTCTGGACTAACTTTAGCAAAAGGTGAAAGTTCAATAATGTAGCTTCGGCAAGATTTCAGGGCCAGCCTATTCAAAATTACATTCTTAACAGTAAAACTGAAATATCTTCTATTTTAATACAACTATACACAATTAATTTTGAAGGCATGTTGCTCTAATGTTGCCCTCAATATATCTATGTATGTTTTTGGTTAATCGAATCCATTTATTTCATGGCAAATACTAATTACATCTACTTACAGTACATGGTACTCTTCATCTTCAAAGTACTGCAGGGACATTTATTATAAACACTAATTATATTACTCTTCTGAAAGGTTCTATGCCACTTTGGCACAACAGGATAATAGTATGTCTTCCTCAGTTTAGTGAGTAAGTAATAAGTTTTTGGTATTTTAAAGCAGATTATTAGCCTCTTTGGTTGATGAATAACAGGGATCAATAGGAATAACTAGGAATCTCTGCTCATTCTTTGATGAAGTGCTTCTTTTCTGCTCTGTTTTCCAATTCAAAATCATATGTACCTTATGGTAAGCTTTCAACCATGAAGGTTCAATCTACATAAGGAGGGAATGGACAGAAAGTAAATCAGGATTGACCAGGAGATCACCAGGTTTTTTCCAGTGGCTTAGCATTCAGAACAAAAAGGCTTCACTCCCTCAAAATTAAACTACTTAAATGGGACAAAGATTGGGTGGAAAAACAAGAGTACAGGTAGTCCTCATTTAGCAACCACTTCGTTTAGTGACCATTTGCAGTTACGATGGTGATGAAAAAGTAACTTTATGACCAATCCTCACATTTACAACTTTCACAGGTCTGTAAAGCAAACGAAAGCTGAAGTAAGATCCTAAGCACAGTTGTGGTTTCACTTAGTGACTGCTTTGCTTAATGACTGAGTTGCCAATCCCAACTGTGGTCACTAAACAAGGACTACCTGTAGCTTTTCATGCTACTACTTGTAAGCTCAGCTCTGTTACCAAAACCAAATCTGTTTAGAAATACTCTTATTCAAAATATATATTCTTCCTTTCTCGAATCATACTTTTGCACTTGGCTCTAGATGGTGGATCTTGGGATTCACTAGAACTGCAACTGGAGAGCAACAAATATCTATATCTATATCTGCTATATATAAATCCAGTATATTATACATCATGTTCCATAGGGAAATAGAAATTTAGACATAGGTTCTATATAAAATTTATAAGACAGAAGAAGGAATCAGAAACAAAATGGCAGCAAATCATAATTTTGTTTTTCAGCAATTTCATTCAAGAGTAGACTTTCTGAGTTGCAGGTTGCCTATTCCTCCTATACAGAGTGCAAAAACAATTGTATATGCCACTTCTTATACTTTGCAAACTGTACATAAAGCAATGGTTATGTGCAATAAGCGCATGCAGTGAATCAAGCATGGATGGTTTACAGAGGCTCTAAACCAGTGTTTCTCAACCTTGGCAACTTTAAGATGGGTGGACTTCACCTCTCAGAATTCCCCAGCCAGGTTGAGAAACACTGCTCTAAACATACAGTGGAACCTCGGTTCACGAATTTAATTCGTTCTGCGACTCTGGTCGCGACCCAAAATGGTCGCGACCGGAATCAAATTTTCCCATAAGGTTCAATGTAAATACAGTTAATCCGTTCCGACCCCAAATTTGGTCGCCAACCGATTTCTGGTCACGACCCGAGTCAAATTTCCCCATAAGGTTCAATGTAAATACGGTTAATCCGTTCTGAACCATGTTTTTTTTTAAAAAAACTGCAAAAATATGACACAAAGTACAGTACGAAGAGAGAGAAAGCTAACCTTGCTCGGGAGGGAAAATGGCCGCGGTTCCTGCTTGGAGGGAGAGTCCCCTCCCTACAGGAAGTCGCGACCACGTGACACGGGAGGGAAAATGGCCGCGGTTCCTGCTTGGAGGGAGAGTCCCCTCCCTACAGGAAGTCGCGACCACGTGACACGGGAGGGAAAATGGCCACGGTTCCTGCTTGGAGGGAGAGTCCCCTCCCTACAGGAAGTCGCGACCATGTGACACGGGAGGGAAAATGGCCGCGGTTCCTGCTTGGAGGGAGAGTCCCCTCCCTACAGGAAGTCGCGACCATGTGACACGGGAGGGAAAATGGCCGCGGTTCCTGCTTGGAGGGAGAGTCCCCTCCCTACAGGAAGTCGCGACCATGTGACACGGGAGGGAAAATGGCCGCGGTTCCTGCTTGGAGGGAGAGTCCCCTCTCTACAGGAAGCTGCGACCACGTGACACGGGAGGGAAAATGGCCGCGGATCCTGTTCGTCACCCGATCCGGCGTTCGTGACCGGAGGTAAATTTTTGCGGCCGGAGCTGTTCGTGACCCGAATTGTTCGTGAACAGATGCGTTCGTGAACCGAGGTTCCACTGTACACTTTCATTTCAAGGCAGGACCAATGTCACACTATGTAATACCTGAAAGCCCTACATTCTGAAGGAGAACATAGCAATGAACAGTATTAAAATACTAGATCTTTTCTAGATAGGAAGTGATTCAACAGGAATTGATAGGAAATCAACAGGATCTACTTCTGTAATAAATTTTGCAGGGGGAAGAAAATCCATTCATTGTGGGGTAGAAATAATTTTTAAATCTGAAACAATAAATACATAAACTATATATTTGATGTGCATTTATATTATGTGCATAATAAATATTAATTGGAAAGTAATTCTTCCCACAGAAAACATAATGTCTGTTCTTTCTTTGGAAAGTGATTGCACTGATAATTTATCATCTGAAATAATAAAGATGAAATTGATTATCGGTCAAGCAGCATTGCATCAATATTTGGAACTTATTGAACATCGTTTTTTATTTTGCTTTTTTAACTTCACTTCTGCAATTCTTTAGTTTGATCCCTCCAAATACTGAGCAAATTGTTCTTTCCCCACAAAAACACTGAAGCTGCAATCCTATAGCTTTTTAACTGGGAAGAAGCCCAACTGAATTCAATAGGATCTGCTTCTGAGACTAAATATACAGAACTGCAGTACAATTACACTGACAGCTACAGGTTCTTTTAATAATACTTAAAATGTTTTCCCTAGAGTAGACATGAATGAGCCCTAAGTAACTAATACTTATAATTTATATGTGTGCATCCCCATTACTTTAATGTTGTCTTAGTTTTTAATTATCAAATGTTTGTTAATTCACTATATCAGGACTGCAACAAACGATCTAAAACAGAAAATCATGAAGGCAAATACCTTAAACCCCAAGAGAGGAGGTCGTGAGCAGCTTGTCACAAACTTGAGTAATTTACGTTTTTCATCATCGGTGAAACTTTCAACTACTCTCCAAAAGATTTTGATTACTGGATGATCTGCAGAATAACCTCCTACCATTTGAAAAAAGAAAATAAAATTGTATTAAAACTGAGTTAGAGTGTTATTCTACATCATTAGAATACAACTATTCTTAAGTCTTCCTATATCTGGAGCTGATAAACAATATCAACATGGAAGGATGGATTAATAAACAGTAAGAGGGTTTTGTAAGACTGGGCCATGCTTACAATTTATGCAATAGGAGGCATAAAGAATGGTTAAAAGATCATATAATAATTTCTTTTATTTACTATCTAAGAGATAACACTGTCTTAAAAATAAAGTGAAACAGACTGTTAATTGTAGGATTACTCATTTATTTACTACATTACTGCACATCATGTCAATATATTTTTGCTACTCCTTGTCTTTGATGTATCATCCGCTAAAATCTCACTGCGTCAATAAGAATGTGTGTGTATGTGTGTACATACAGAGCATAACCATATAGTTCTATTGCTATCAATAAGAATTAATCATGTTGACCTTCCCTGGCTTGCATTCTTTATTTGTGTCCTGCAACACCACTTTTATTTGCCATATACTTGCCTGAATAGTTTGTGAAAGTTTTAAGATCCTCTAGACTAATTGGAACCTGGGCACCAGAGATCAACACCTAGAAGGGTTGGAGAAAAAGAAGTATATATGGTTATAGATCCAAGCAGAATATTCAAAACTTCTTAATTTTCTTTAAAATTGCTCAATGCATCATTTTCTCTATTTGGCTGGGCTATTATACCTGTATTTCTTGTTGATCAAACATTCTAAGCCACTCAAGATTAACAACATTGGCAAGACCTTGTCTGAAGGCAAGGCAATGCTGTCTGATTTGTTTATTTAACCTGTAGTCTGCCACAAGATGGATGTAGGCGATTCGGTTTGCACTAGTGACAGGAATATCCTTTCCTCCAAGCTTCAATTCAACCACCTATAAAAACACAGAAATCTTCTATGAAATCAATCTCATTCTTTCTAGACAATTACTTTCTTTTCCCCCTAACCCCAGTCTTACAATCACCTTCCATGACATTGTGCTGATGCAGCGGTCCCCACACCCATCTTCATTAATTATGAATACATTATTTTTATATGGCACCATCAATACAGACAGGCATTTATAAGAATAAGTCTTTGCCTGGAAAAGTACATTTTGGTTAAGAGGAAGAGAACATGGCCTTGTTTGTCACAATATATGCCACTAGATGGCGCAATGGAACAACAGGGGTTCTGAAGGAGTTTGGTACAATTTTGATGACACCAACCTCTTACATACTGAAAATCACTCTGGATGGAAGATGGGAAACACAAACTCCCTGAAAAAAATATCTGAGTGCCCCAGCTACCCCCACACACCAGTTTTATATTATTTTGGAAAAAATACCAAAACTTACTAGGAATGGCATTCATCTTCTGCACTGTAGTACCCATCACTGCCAAAGCAGGCACAGTGCAAGCCTAAGGACAGCCTGGAACACTTCAGGCATGTATCTGCAGCCACTGCAGAAGGGACACCAGGCATTGTTTGGCCCCCGAGGACACTTAAGCATCTATCTAGGCACCATCCAGGTGCCCTTCCCTTTTCTGGCAGCACTAGGTGTGTTGCCAATAGCAGTAAGGCACCAGTTCACAAGGAGAGGAAGTTGACTGCACAGTGGCTGATAGGGCAAGCAGCAGGGTGGTCCAAAAGCATCAGATGTGGTGCGTGCTATAGCTGATTATAGCTCTGGATGACTAACAGTAGAGGATGCTTGATTCTGGCACTTTTCCCATCTGACTCCCAAGCCTCCTCATGTACTACCTGTGGCAGACAAGTGGTGCACTTCCTGTATCACCATGGAAGGAGGAAGTGTTGGGACTACACTTCAAGCAGCAGATCCCAATACTTGTGTCAACTTCATGGAGACTGGGTCAAGTCAAGGCGAATGATTATCCCTTACCTCTCCTCACCACACACACTGATGGGATTTGACTACAAATGAGGGATGCAACTAATATTCACGCTGTGCGTGAAAAATGTCACTGATTCCATCCCAAAAGAGCCAGAGTACAACTCCTAGTCCAAAACTTTGGAAAGTCCGTGTGTTGGAGGAAATAATTAGTTGGTCAATAATTAGTTAGATGGACCAATGTCTGCTGTGATATAAGCAGCTTCCTATGTTCCCATGTCTACCTGATGAGCAGCACTATTTATGGTGACAGATTTATGGGGCATTTAGTAGATATTTGTTTATTAGGTCAATATTTATTGGGCGCTAAAGCTAAATTTTAAATGAAAAACCAATAATGAACATTTGGTATAGAATGAAATTAAGGTATTCAGTTATTTAATGACAAAAGCTTGATTCAAACATATAAACCTAAATTTCCTGTTGTGCCAGAAATGGAAAATTGCGTTTAGACTTTGCTATAGAATAACAGTGCATTTAATGCAGTCTTTTGTACCAGTACAGTAAAATAATACAATCTTCATGAACTAATGGAGAGACCAACCACCTGTAAAGAAGGACAAGTCCAAAGTTCAACTGAAAATTTTTAATTTAACTACAAGCTATTTCTTTCAAGAATTTCACTATGCCTTTTTTTTATTTTTTATTTTGGCATGTGTTATGCTTCTGAGTCAGTCTTGACTCCTGGTGACTGCCCAGACAAGTCCGTAAGACATAAAACTGCATTACACAATAGAAAGTCAAATTTGAAATAAAAGCACAGCCACATAAATTGTCTGTCTCTGGTTTGGCAAAAAGTGTCATTTCAGATCACTGAAACAGAAGGAAGCTGTATGCTCTGATTCCAAGCGGCACAAACAGCAATTGTTTTACCCGTGCTTTATCACCATGGCATCTGAACACAAACGTTGCTGTGAAATTAATAGTTAACTGGCTATAACAGACCGAGAAAGTAATGAGTTTCTTACCTGTGCCTCTCCCAAGTCATTATTTACCACCGTAAAGTTCAGCCCAAGTTCTTCCACATCTCCTTCATAGCTCTTGAGAAAAAGGAGGTTTTTGTACATTTCAGGATCCAAGGATGCCAAATGATGAATGTCTACATCTGCACTTGTTCCCAGCAACTTGGAGAGGAAAAAACTGGCGAATGGAAGCTCAACCAGCATATTTTCATATAGAGCCTTTAAAAAAGTATACATAAAGAGATTGGAACTCATTCATTTTGATATTCATCTAGAACCTGAACAGGGAACACAGTTTCATTTCATATCTCTGCTAAAAAGCTTACTTTGGGCCTCTGTGGCAGTGTTGTACAATATCCCAAATGTATATACCCAATATGGTAAGTCAAAATACTCTGCAAGAAAATTAAAGACCTTAGACACCCCCCCCCAATCTAAAATTGAATCTTTACTCTCAAGTCTATTTACAGTAACAATGTGTTCATTTCAGTCCTCTTATATGCAGCAATCCTACATGAAAAGGAGTTGAATTTTGCATTATGTAAATTATTAAAACTTGCAAGCCCTTTTTGTTCTTCACAATTTATTTTGCTACTGTCAGTCATGGAAAGAGGCAAAAGAACAGAAAAGCCTAAGCCTGGCAAAATCCACCTGATTTAAAATTTTGTAAATTTTTTCCTCTCATACCTTTAGGACTTTTGATTTTTCTCAGTTTAGATTCTACGTATGATCCTATCTCCATCTATAAATATTTCTATTATATGGACTACAATTTCTGTCATCGCATATACAATATTGTTTATAACAATCACTGAACCTGATTTAAGTATAACATCAGTTTGTGTGTGTGGGCAAGTGAACTCAAGAAGAATAATTTTCTTGCATATTACATACTATTTATTTTATTTATTTACTTATTAAATTTATATGCCGCCCATCCCCCCCAGAGGGTGTGTCTGGGCAGTTCACAATTAAAATCAAACAGTAAAAACAGTAAAAATAAACATCCATATTAAATTACCTAAAAAGTAATACTATATAAAAAGACTATATACATACTACATACACACAGACATAGATATGTATATACACATACATACACACTATACATGTAAGAAATTTTAATGCATTTATTTATGGTTTCAAAATAGATTGTTGGGGGAACATTTTTGTTTTATTAAGTCACTTCACAGCAGAGACATTTCCAAATCCAGCTGTGTTAAAAATTTCCTTCTTTTTACATATCCACCAGGTTTTCAGTTTACCATACCCCAACAGGCAATACTCACTATATAAGGGTACACATTATACATCTGTAATCAGGTGGATTTTGCTCATCTTTTCTGCTCTGTATTGTTGCCCTTCCCCATGACTAACAGAAGTAAAATAAATACATGCCACTGTATTTATCAGAGATATTACCTAGAAATGCAAGAGAAAAGCATTGATTTTATCTGTTGGCTAAGATGTATAGATAATGGTAGCTTTCAATGTAATGCTGAACAGACTGAATGGCCCTGTGGCTTTGCTTTTAATTCTCTGTGTTACAAATATATATTGGAACAGAAAAGCTATGTCCTGTTATTTCCAAATCCCACTCTTCAAAATTTCTGCATGGAAGGCCAAGAAGGAGCTGGGCCTTATTACAAAACCTGAAATAGCAGCAAAGAGCACCAACGGGTGCCTTATCAAATATATTTTGGTATCTAGTCTGCAGTGGGAAAGTTTAGATCTACCAACACCAGGAAAGTATAAACAACGAGAGCAAAGCCAAGGAGGTATTCCACGAGTGCAACTGAAGGAGTTTTAGTAAAGGCATGAGAGCTGAAACCTTCATTTGTGTAGCTTAATTTAAATCTGGAGTCACAGTTTGAAGTTTTAAATCAGTAAGAGAACCACACACACACACACACACACACACACACTCTGCATTTAATACAGAATGCCAGTTATGACTCACCAAATATATCTGCCTTGATACAATTCTTTTTGTGCCTGTCTTTTTTTTTTAAATATCCACCTCAAAATGAAGTCTTTAAAGTAGCATTCCCCAACTGGATGCCCTCCAGATGTTCTGGAAATTTCTGGGAGTTGCAATTGTAATACCTCTGCAGAGTATCAGGTTGGGAAAAGTAGCTTTAAAGCATTTAATATACTAGCACTAATAAATGATGGTCCTAAACACTATGATCACATCAGCTAAATGGATTATAAATTAAATTTCCATAATGTATGCAACTGAAATACAAATGTAGGCATAAATCAAGGTATTTTTTTAAACACAGGTTAATTACACAGATTCAAGAACTGTCTATTTTTTATGCAAAATAATCCACTTACCATTTTTCATACGAGCCTTAATTCTTAGCCCATATGCAACACTGGCTCCTAGAAGCCTATCAATAACTTCACGTCAAAAGAAAATAGCAATAGGTATATTGAAGCAACCTGCATGTTATTTCTCAAGTGTCTGCCTTTTATGAGTGTTTATTGCTGGAAATTGTGCCAAAATGATTTGAAATAAAAAGGATTAATTATAGTAGAAGCCTTTTAATATAAGTGAGTGCACTAGCAATGCAATTAATGCAAATTGTGGTACTATCAGGAGAATAAATGTGAACAACATCACAGGCCATTTCTGTTTGCTGCCAAATAACTTTAGTAATTTACTACATTAAGAATCAATAAAAAAAAATAATGCTTTTCAAATGCATCTCTATCAATCTTCAGGTAACTCCACAGCAAACATTTATAACTTAATCTAAAAACTATATAAAGCATTTTTAGGCCACCTTGAATGTGCAATCTGGACTATCATTTAATTAAATACTGATTTCCATAGCCAAGTTCCCCCAGTATATATATAAAAAAATCAAACAGAACATTAAAAAAACACAGTAAGATGGATAGTTAATATTCCAATTAGTGTAAAAGCTAAGTTTTGTAACATGCATCTCTCAAATGTACAATCATTCTTTGTTAAGTTAATCATACTTAAGCTCTGTACTTTTCTGATGGCGAGGTATGGTAGGTCACGCACACAGCACAAATGCCCAGTTTTCTGGAGTTTTGTTGCCCAAATCAGGCGCATCTTGAAAACACACCCTTTTCCAATTAAAAATACCTGAAAGGAAACTCTACATTTATGAGCTTCTGCCCACCCAAGGGGCACAATTCATGAATTCACTTTTTTGATGCAATTTCTCTGAGCATTAAATTCAGAATGCACAAAAAGGAATCACATAGTATTCCTATTTTCAGTGTATCTGGAATATGCCATGGACTGCTTGTATAATGGATTTACGGAGCATACTTCAGGAAAGTCATTGGAAAGTTATAGATTTGAGGCACCATTTCTTTTTAGTTCTCAAAAAGCTCTCCTCTACAATCTGCAGCTGATCGAAAAAGAGAGTTTCCCCCTCTATTTGGGATTTTAAAATGCACCCATACAATCCAATCAAGGCATTTGGGGTGGAGGCTCACTACTAGGAAAAATTATTACTCCTCTCCCAGAAGGCTGTGGTTCTCTTTGCTCACTGCAGTCCGGCTTCAAAATGCTTCCTCTTGATCCAGCAGATACATTTTTAATGCCTGATTAAGTGATAGAGCATTTTTGGAAGGAGTCCAAGGAGTTGATTGTGAGACAACTTTTTCATTGAGGTAGCCACTCAGTTTTATATTCAAATCTAAATCCTATATAATGCAGATCAAAACTCCCTAATTCCTTCATACTAGTTTAGAGCCATTTTGGTGTAGTGGTTAAGGCAACAGGCTAGAAACTGGGAGACCATGAGTTCTAGTTCTGCCTTAGGCACAAAGCTAACTGGGTGACCTTGGGCTAGTCACTTTCTCTCAGCCCTAGGAAGGAGGCAAGGGCAAACCACTTCTGAAAAACCTTGCCAAGAAAACTGCAGGGACTTGTCCGGGTAGTCTCCGAGAATCGGACATGATTGAACTGATTATAAAAGGGGGGGGGGGGGCTGAAAATATGAAAAGCAACACTGTCATAAGAGAATGCTGAAGACACTTTTTGATACAACCAGCAAAAAAAAAAAAAAAGAACAGAAAGAATATTACATCACACACCCAAAGGTCACAGAAGATGAAGCAGAGTGATAATCAGTCCTTTACATAGGGGCTCTTCAGCTGCCAAATTTCAAGAGAAGAATGTCAAGAACATAGTACAGTTATATCAAGTATGTTGAGAAAAGCTTTCTAATTACAGCAAAAGTAGAGTTGTCCTGGACAATGTCCAGTTTAACAAAACTGATCTTCCTTATTCTGTTTTTAAAAATATCCATACTGGATAACAAATATTAATGTACACACATTTCGCAACAAAGTACTTGCATTCCCAAAGGATGAGGTACAAAAATGTATTGTTTTATGCCCCTGCTCTTTTTTCTCCAATTTTCTTTGCATTACGCTGAAAAATATTCAACACTAACGGTAAGAACAATCATCAATCAACAATCAAACAACAATCAAAAAACTCCACTAATAGCTACTGTGGCCATCTCACATATGGTCAACCTATTGTCTCCAGCCAAGCAAGGGATGATGAAAGCCATTGTCCAATACATCTGAGGAGGGCCAGGTTGGAGAAGGCTAACATATGACACTCCAGCAAGTCATATTCCTCCCAAGTGCACATACAGGAGGTGCAAGTGCCCACAGGTATTATTTCAGAACTTTGGACAACTCTGTGTGATGGTAGCTGAGAGTAGATAATAACTCTATAGTGATATTGCAGTAGTATTCTGGAATTAACCTGTGCAGAAGAATTCTGTTACCCATGCAGAACTAGAGAAGTTCTTGAAAGGACGTTACCAGCACAAACATACACCTCTGTGAAATATTTTTTAAAAAGCAGTGTGAAGGTTACTAACATTAATCTAAGTAGTGAAGACAGGTATCAAGCTGAATCAATATCTTCAAATCAGCAAAGTACTCATTTTCAGTAAGAGTTCAAACGCCACAATTTATTTATTTCAGTAAACATTCTGAACTTAATTGGCTTAAATGGACCTAGGTGTTTCCAAAGTCAAAAAGAAAAAAGAAAAAAGATCAGGATGCCATTACCACATACTTTAACTGTTTATTTATTCCCTGTCTAGGCAGCCTGATTTAGGAGCTATAAAATGCAATCAGTACACAAACCAGAAGCTGGAATCATCTGCTAATGGAACTTTTAATTGAGAAGTGACCATTGACATGAGGTAATTCTTTCCATGCAGAATTGCTCGCAGAGACCTTTCTGCACTTTATCACAGTAAACAATCACTAACATATGCATTAAAGAAAATTTAAATACATTATGACCCAATAAATATCACAATCAATCAATAGAATCTTTTCACTCTCAAAGATTTAGTGTTAAAATACCACACTTTTAGCAGTCTTTTAGTGCTTACTTACATACTTACAAATGCTGATACTAAGTTTAGTCATCTGTAATGAAAAGATAATTGGTTATGTGAGAGAATCTACCATCCAGAAAAGTATTAGTTGTATTGTTTTTAAAAAAAATAAATTTCAATTAGAGTTAATTAACATGTGTTGCATATTGTTGAGTTTTCACACTTCTGAATATTAGCCAGTTCTTAACAGTCAGAAGTGATTTATGTGCATTACACAAATACTGCTTTGTGTGATTAAAGCAGGTATTTTTAGCAAACAAGTGAAACAAGATACAGTTACTGTAAGATTTTTTTTTTAAATTTTAGGAGCTCTGAAACTTTAAAAAGGTTTATTTGATACCTAGTTTAGGTGAGAAAAAGTCAGCACAGTATTTACAACTGAAAGCCCAAACTGAGCTCAAAAGGCTTATCTGCTCAAAATTTATTACAATTTCTACTGCCCATAGGGTTTTCTATTGTTCTGGAATGGCACCTGGTACTTGACAGTTGTGTTAAAAAATCATCAAATGTTTTATTTCCATTGTGAAATATTAATATTGGAGCAAGAGGCTTGTTTTTGCCTATTAGGGAGTTCTTAAAAGCTGTAGGAGTCCTAATCCTTAACACACAAAAATCGGCCACATACGCGCAGTATGCAGAGTCAAGATTAAATGCAACTACTCCAAAATATAGGAAGAATGTGCAAAAAAATCGATCCTGAATAAAAATGTTAACACTAACTTTATTAACCTAACCATGACTGCTTAAAACATACTTAACGATCCCCCCCGAATGACCATCTAAACATAAAACATATGTAAATTACTGAATTTTCATGCATTTCTTTTCCAATAACACTAACATATAAACATAGTTCTTTTGGTTTATACAAATGAGAAACTGCTTGAACCTAGGCGGCTTCTTTTATAACATGAGCCAGTTATTCACACAAGGACTTTTATTAACATACTGCATCCTCTTAAAAATAGTTTGCAAATGGATGCAATGGAAGCATTTTTATAAATGGATGAGTAAGTATTCAGCTAAAATCACAATATGGGCAGGGACTGAAGAGTAAGGTATGGATTGAACAGTAAGACCGTGCCTTATCTTCCTGCTGAATGCCACTTAATGGATGTTTCTGCACCTGGATATAGCTAATTATTAAATAACGTCACCATTCTGTCCCCACATAAACACAGAGTACACACTGCAATACTTTTCTACTGTCTAAGTGATCAGAAGTTCTTTTCATGCCAAAGTTTAGAGATGCGGTTCAGTTTATCTCAATCAGACACTGTTTCTTTTCTTTCCTATGTTTAAAAAGATAACGTCCAGGCAAACGTCCTTGCTTCTGCATACACATTTTTACAAAGTATGGAACTATTTTTGAAGCAGGAGGGGACAACTGTTCTTCACCCTTCCCCATCAATTATAGAGGTGAGAGTATACGCACCTGAATGGGGCTTAAGTTACCCAGCTGGAACAAACACAACGGGTTTTTAGCACATTACAATTGTTAATTGATAAGGTACAGGTAGTCCCCAGTTTAAGACCAAGTTCTGTTCCCAAGGTGTGTCCTTAAGTCAAATTTGTATGTAAGCTGGAATAGTATAAGTAGTATTGTGTAATGAACTCAAAACGTTATGTATTTAACTCAAATTTTGCTACAGTAGGCTCCGTTCTTAACTACTGATCGTCTGTAAACCAGGCATTCGTAACCTGGGGACTCCCTGTACTTCTAGCCTGCATCTGCATAACCAACCTTTCTTCCCCTCTTTCCCCCACCCCACCCCAGTTTAAATACTCCATCAGTCTAGCCATTCTTTTCCTCTGATGAAATGAGTTATTACAGTTCACAAAAGCTATGCCTTTTAATTTATTTATTTCATTTATATAGCCACCCATCTCACTTTTACGCGATTCTAGGCGTCTTACAATAAAACAAATAAAAGCACAAAATACACAATATAAAAACAAATAAAACTTAGTTGTTGGATTAAGCACTATACAAAATACCTTCCGATATTTTGCCACCACAGACTAACATGGCTCTTCTCCTACAATGTCTACAAAGTTTCAAAGTGTACACTGCTCATTTGGAGGTTAACAAATGTAATTAATTAATAAACAGAGTAGCCAGAACTGTAAGGGAGCAGAGAACAATTCTATTAACTGTTTTATTAATAGAATTCTGCTTTCAGTGCTCCTCAAAGTTCTGTGTATTTTAGCATTCCTGTTGTATTTACAACAAAATGGTGGACAGCTTTTTAATCAGAATTTCACTGATAAAAGTACAGATTTTTGTAACTGCACATTTTTATCTCAGATAATATTAAAAGAGCAGAAAATACATGAATTTGGTAAGCTGTAGTGCAGTGACTGGGGTTTCTTTTCTGATGGTGTTCTCTGCTTTGTTCCTTGTTCATAGCCTTTTGCACGCGTGTGCCTTCAAGTCGGTTTTTGACTCCTGGCGACTGCATGGACTAGGCCCTGCAGTTTTCTTGGCAAGGTTTTGGAAGTGGCCTGCCACTGCCTGCTTCCTAGGGCTGAGAGAGAGGGACTGGCCCAAGGTCACCCAGCTGGCTTTGTGCCTAAGGCAGGACTAGAACTCACAGACACCGGGTTTCTAGCCTGATACCTTAATCACCACACCATACTATTAGACACAGATGCAGTCTTCACACATGGTAAACAAGTTGCAGTCACTCCATCTGCAAACATCCATATTTTAACATTTCTCCAGTTACACCATCTACATCTGTAGCTTTTCCATTTTCAGCATTTTCAAGACCTCTTTATCATCATTTTTTTTCCTTGGATACTAACACTTACAGCATTGCAAGTGCTATTAGAAAGCATGACTACCAGGGGAAGATCAGACCAATGGATATAAATGCTTGCATATAACTCGCTACTTTATTCAAATCAAAGAAGTGATTTCCTGTTTCCTTTTCATTTCCCTTGTGTTTATTGCAATTGATGTCAATCAGTTGGAGAGACAGTAATTGTCAGAGGGATAAAGTACAGTAGACAAATAATAAATTAATGTACGTCTTCTGAAACAAAAGGTGAAATATATACAAACCTGCTTCTGTTACCCAGATTATTTTATTAAATCTTGACCTGACCCTTGTGTGTGCTTTGTAGCTTTCAAGCAGTTTATATATTTATACATTTACTTACCTTTCCAAGCATCCGCCCAAGGAAATAATAGTGCCTTGCATAAGAACCTCCAACAAGCATTTGTGCAGCAGGATTTGGGTAAAGCAGTCCTTCATTAGTGGTCTTAAAAAAACCCTGGTTAGGGTTAAATCCTGATTTAAGTAGTTCATTCAAAAATTCTCGGAATATTCCACCCCCGTCAATACCAGCTTCATCTAGACCATGGGCATTGAGTAAATGAACACGAATCCTTTTTTTCAAATCAGGTTCTGGAGAAAGAAAAGAAAGGCTGTAGAAGAATCTATGGATATATTCATTATAAACACATCCAAATCCACACAAAGTTTGGTGTGCAAAGAGCATCAAATAGCATTTAAATGTCTCTAAACCTGCCAATACCAGCAATACAGTAAACTGCATATTGCTATTGTTCCACCCCACTCGAGTTCCTAGTTTAAATCAAACAATTTACAACTGAGAAAAATTAAATATTCATTCCTAAAATATGGATTTGAAGCTATATAGTGTAGGCTTTCCTGCAGGGCTCATTGTTCCTCTCTAGAATAGCAATCTGCTGCTCCCCAAATTAATTGGGCTGCAATTCCAAGAATCCTGACCACTCCTCAGTTGGCTGGGACTGATAGAAGTTGTAGTCTAAATACCTGGAGAACACCAGGTTTCTATATCCATGCTTTAAATTAAGCATTCACACACAGAGGGTACATCAAGGTGGATGACTAAGCAGCTATCACCCAAGGGGCTGTTCACAGAGGTCCTGACTTAAATGTATCATCCTTCTACCTTTGTAAGTTTTATATTCAGGCCTTTATTTTTGTTCAAGCATTCGCGTGTTTTAATTACTCTCTGACCTTTTAAAATATTTGTACATTTCTATCTATCCAAATGTCTTGACACAGGGAAAACAACACACATTTTGCTATAGAATTATTTCCCTTTTACCTTGAATACTAAGCAAATATTCTTATCTAGAATTTTTTCCAATCTATCAGAATAGTTCATCTGTCCATCAGTAGATTGTTCCAAAGTCAAATCTGCTAAATATTAGAAATCCTTCCTGGAGATTCTGGGTATCCCATTCAGATTAGCTCAGAATTTATACCCACATTTCACAGAATATTTTGGTTTCAAAGGGAAAATAGTTCACCTGCTGAAATTATTGTAACATTCATACAAGAATTTCTTCTTAATAAATACCGTCCTCTTTAAAAAGCTAGCTAATAAGAATGATGTGAGATCTGTCCTTGGGAAGAAATAATTTCTAATTGTGTCTTAAAAGTAGCCTGAAACATTTAGTCTAAATTTGCTCTTTTACTCAAGATCATAGGATCATATCAATCATTTCTGATTTCTTATACAGATATAAATCAATTTGTATTTTAATGCATTCCATGCTTTAAAACAGGATGAATACATTCAGCTTTCAATTTCATGACTGACTTTTCTAGGGTTTCCACAAATTTTTGGATTACTTTATTGATAACCTTATCTATCTATCTATGAGATAAATGACATCATACAAATCAGATAGTTAAAAATGATCTGACTAATGAAATTAGAGAGTCAGTGAGGTACAGTATAGCAGAAAAGGTCCTAGAGTCAAAGCTGGGAAATCCAGATTCTAGTCCACCCTCAGCCGTAGAAATGTCTAGATCATTTCAGGTCCATCACTCTCTCTTGGCCCAACCCATATCACAGGATTGTTGTTGTGAGGAAAAATATGAGGATGGAGCATTATGTATGCTGCCTTGCTCTCCTCTATGAAAAGGTGGGATGTAATTCTAATAAATAAATATTCTGTCCATTCACATATAACAAACTCAAGACAGATTAACACACATGATTTTTAATAATTTAAAACAAAAGCTTTAAAAGTGCTGACACAAAATAGTTCCATCATTGTCTACCATGCTTCTTAAAAAAAAAAAATCTTAAACACATGAAATTTTTAATTGCAGGTAAAGTTGTACAGCACTTTATAAGATATAAATTAGTGTTCATATGATTTTTTAATTAAACTGTCCCCCAAACTAAGTGTAAGATTTCTATTCATGAATAGAACAATCAGCTCTTGTTTTTAAGGTTCCAGGATAAATCATTTAATCATTATGAATATATTCTAGGATTAATTTATGAACACCGTACCATTTTCAGGGGAAAGTTTGTCATACGCATCTTCATAAATATAATTTCTTCTGATGGTGACATTAATTCCATCCAGAAATGGACCTTCTCCTTGTACTTCCTGTTTGTCAGCATAGATCAGTCTTTGAAAGATCTTGTATGGAGTAAGTCATGAAGGGGGAAGGGGAAGTAATTACACTTAAGTATGGATTTTCAATATGACACAATTCTATAGCATTTCAATTTCATTCCAAATATATTACACAGTTGTAAGATATTAGAGAATTTGTGATGGTAAGATTTTTTTTTTTTTGAAAACTACTATCTTACATACCTTAATATACTATAGCTTTTATTAAGAAGCTACCATAGCATATGAGAGGAAGCTTAAAGTTACAAGACTATTCTCTTGCCACTTCTAATTGTTCCACATGAACTAAGCAACACATTTCCCCTTACATTTATCAATGTCCTTTTCGGAAACAGTGATTTATTTCTCCCATGAAACTATCTTCCATTTCCCTGATAGTATTAGCACATGTTGACAGCAGCACAATTCTTGGAATTCAGTTTGCTAATTAGCTGAAAGCTATAGCGTCAACAGAAGTTGTTTATGTTGTTAATTTTTAAATGAAATGATGAGGGAAAACCTGCTTTAAATGATAATCACTCTATAGCGTCTTCAAAAAACTGAACTGCAAAATTATAAAAAATTTATAGGTGTGGCCTGGATCCAAAAAAAGAAAACCCTGTACAAATTATTCCAGAAGCTCAATGAAGGACAACAAATGTAGAAGATTTGCAGACGGAGCTCTCCAAATCTTTTCATGGCTGTGGTTGGCCAAGATCCCCTTCTATTTGCTGATTTTTATCAGCTTCTCCTGATTCCCCTTCCCACTTGCTAACTCCATTCTCATCTGCCACTATTGCAGCCACCACTGACTTTTTACGAAGCTTTCCTGCCTTGTCAGTAAAAGATAAGTGCTCTTGTGGCTTCTGCTCAATTGCATGCAGGACAGTATATGAATGGGTGTGATGTATATTTGTGTAAGAATCCTAATTCTCTATCCAGTCACAAAAGTAGCCTTTGATCAAGAAAGATCACTCATCACGTCAGAGGAATGGAAAACAATTCCACCTGCAATTAGACATGGGAACTGCAGCTTGAAAAGTGTTTTTAATCTGACCAAGAACTGACAATAAAACTTAAAAGTGACTGTGATGTTGAAAAACACAAAAATCACATGAACGTAATGCAGCCTGCCTTTGTGAGATACAGAACATTCTAATCTCCAACCATGGAACTGAGATACTTGTAAAATTCAGACGTTACTAAAAGTTTTGCCATCGATCTCCTCTGGGCAAAAAGCACGTGTTTTCTTCCACAGAGCACACAGCTCAAGACTTAGAAGTGTGCAAAAAATTTGAAACTTTTAGTATTCAAACTGTTGTTCTGAATTTGAAAGGGCCTGGTCTGACTTTGTAAAAATAATTTCAAGTTCAGTCAGTAGTTCCAGAATAGCACCGGAGCAGAAATGAGAACAGTCCATTTCAAATTCAAAACAGCACAAAGCATTTCCAATTTGAAATGTTATGTACACCTTTGTCAATAGTATACTTTTTGTTAAAAACACAAGGTTTAAAAAGATGAAGTACCTTTACTCTTTCTTCAAAAGGAACCACAAAAGGCAGCTCTGTCAATATTGCAAGCTGTCGCTCCTCCGACACAGAAAGAGGTGCTGGATCCAATCCCACTTTTAAATTAAAAAATCAAAGAGACCATAAACTCAGCTTTACTGTGCGGTACAATATGCTCTTTTCCATTCCTCCTCAGCTGCTGAGGACAGTCCCAGGTAGAGCAGCAATAAGCAACCTGGAGCTCTCCGTATGGTTTGAATTACAGACCCCATTAAGATCATACTAGTGCAGCCTAAAGATTAGGATTCTTTTTATAGCTTAAAACAATTGGAGAGAAACTTGAAGGCTGCTTAGCCCTACACAGAGAGCCAAGGATCTCTGTTCGACCAACCACCAGGTTTCAGGAGTCTGTTTGGAGAGCTTCAGCTCATATAGATAGATTTAGCTTCTCTTATTTATTTTACTTTTATTATTTATGTATTTATACCATTCAGAGGCTGCCCAACTCCACGTGGTTCTGGGCAGCTTACAGCATTTAAAACATGAACTATAAAACAAGAACACAAATCGTATGTGTTCAGAAGGAAACCATACATGGTAGAAAACGTAGAAGAGCAGAGAGGTGACCTTGGAGAAAATATGTGATGACCGTTAGTAAAATATGAGCTCAGCATAGGAAAGCAAGAAAGCATGAGGAAGAAGCTAAAGATTGCCCCACCTTGACTCTCTTGATATAAGAGGGAGGGAAGGGGAAATGCTGTCAGGCTTCCAAGATTCTGATAGCGTAGCCTGTATCAATAAAGTAGAATTCTAGTATTTCTTGTGGCAACTGTTTCCTGACCTAGTCTACCTCAAAGGGCTGACATTCAGCAGCCACCCTGTCCCAGGGCCTTCTGGGTAGGAGCCATATGGGTCTCTGGGGGGATACTATTCCAAAGGGCAGGTGCTGCAACAAAGAAGGCACACTTGTCTTCCTGTTGTATCCTTCCTACTCCATCCAATAAGTTGCTCCCAAAGTTGGGAGACACTGGGAGTGATGCAAAATGAAGACCAGGAAACTGGGGAAGGAAAATGAGGGAAAGCTTAGGAACAACACAAAAACATATATGTGAGACCACAAGTATAGCTGACAATGACATTTCTCAAAACAAAAAGGAGGATGATTTTAAAAATCTGGATGTTATATCTCAAAGAAGTGAGACATTCAAGTACTATGTGAAGGAATGATAAACATCCTTGGAAGAGCCATGTGTCATTTGATACTAAGAGTAGATACACTTTTCAGTGCATCAAGTCTTTAGAAACAGCTTGCAGGACAGCACTGCAGAATAGTAGACTGCTTTTCTGCAGAAAAAATCTGAGATAAGAAATGCCACACTTCTAACCTTCAAATTAATTTTAATTAGATCAATTCAGGAAAACATCTTCATTGCAAGATGAATATAGCAGAGTGAAAACTTCAGTAAATATCAATATTGGTAAGCACTTGAAATTTCTGAGTGTTTTTTTAAATTTTCAGCAAACATTTTTAATTAGTCGATATAGGTAATTGATTAAGCTAAGGGTTAAAAGCATTTAAAAAAAACTGCATGTACAGCAAAGGTAAACCACTATCTAACTTCAGCAGTTCAATTATTCTGGCCAATTAGTCAATTTTATCTACACTGCCCCATCAACAGTTATTTCTTTAAAGAGAAATATGGGATTGAGTCATCAATACATAAGACATTTAGAACACAAGAGCTTGCCATTTAAGTAAATGAAAAAACACAAATAACATGGTCATATGCAAGTCAGTGACTCTTTCACACTAATTGTGTTTAGCTCATAAGGAGTCAAGTGGAATTAAACAAATAATAAGCACACTGCTCTGCACCTGTCTTCACACAATCATTGTAACTGCATCCTTTTTCATTCTGAGCACTTTCATGGGGCATTTTTAAAGAGAGTGTGATCTCTTGCAGAGATCATGCATGGGTCATTTTTAAAGTGAGAGTGATCTCTTATTTATGTAATGGTATTGAGAGATACCATTACATAAATAAGAAATAGAAACACAGGCAATGTGCAAGCAAAATCTGATGTTGAGTAGTTATCTTCTAAACAGGTAAGAAGATAGTTTCAAAGACAAGCCATTTCATTCTTCTTGAAATGACTTCTAATAGTAACCTCCCTGTAATGATCTAAGCTGTTGCAATTCTTCTGTCATTTATTTATTTAAAACAGGAGTGCAAAACTGTAGTCTGGGAGCCACATGCTGTCATCCACCACCTGTTCTGGAGCTCCCAGAGACCTTGTACAATTGGGGAGGCCAACAGTGTGGTCTTTGCATTTTTGGAAGTTGGGACGTTTAGAGGGCAACATGGGGGACTTAAGTTTGCAGATCCTGAATCTCTACAAAAAGGGCCCTAATCCGGACCATTTTGGGTATGTGGCACTTGATATGCCATGCAAAGCCTGGTGTAGGTCTCAAGCTCAGAAACTTCATTTTTGATCTAGGACAGTATCTACAGATATAATGAAATGGACAAACATCTCAAGTATTTTCATATGACATTCAAAAGAAAGAATTCTTTCCGTTAGACTCTAGGGAAGAATTGCAGAATGGACTCTGGTACACATAAGAATCAAATGTGTTCCTCCTCTGAGCCAGTTCAAATTCAAAGGTTCAAACTCAAAATTCAACTTTAAAATTGAATTTGCATACCACTAACAGGCACTGCATGGATGGACTTTACACAACAGAACTCTGCCCCTCATGTACATCTTCAGTGCGAAACCTAGGTCAAAGATTGCATTAAGATAGTTTGCTTTCAACAGAAGTTATGGTATAGGGCTCTTTTCAACTACATTTTCATCCCTGCTATCACCTACAGAAAGAAAGATGACCTTGACAGAAATATGCAAGAACCATTTCCTAGGCAAAAGGGGATGAAACATGACCAACAAAAGAACATTTGAAGCAGCTCAGGCAGATGTCCAATTTTAGAAGACTATGTTCAATTCTGTGATATGCCGTGTCATATATAGTATTATCAAATACCCAAACAAAAATTTCACAAATGTAATATTGCTTTAGCCATCCAATTATCATGATGGGAACAAGCCAAAACGAAATTTAGGCTAATAATTCTTCCTTCTGCTCCCAAGTATATCTGCAAGCAGGAGACTAAGAATATTTGTTTCCATTTTTATTAACACAAAACACTACTGGTCTTAAGGATATTTTATTTCAAACCAACTAAACTATGGGTTATGAAACTAGTTTGTTTCAACTAACTGCAATTCAGAGTTCATACAACTGTAGTTAGTCAAAAAGGAAAACAAATGCTTACTACGTAAGAAAGTATAATTTATCTTGGGATCTAAAATGGCCTTGTGCATGTCCAGTTTATAGATGAATCAAAATAACAGAAGGTACTTTGCAGAAGATGTGGAACTGTTTCCCCCAAACCGATATGGATAAATGCATAGGGCTATCAACAGTCCTAAAAAATAAAAAAATAAAAAATAAAAAAAGATTTTTTCAAATGCACTGCTGTAAGGAGCTGTTCGCTACACTGACAAGTATATTGGGATGAACTGTACTGTAAATATGATTCAGTCAGTCAATATCAAAGAGAATGTTGTGGAGGAAGAACTCTTTCTAGAAATAAATGATATTGTTTCAGAATGAATATATATATATATATATATATATATATATATATATATATATATAAAAATAATTACTCAAGTATAATGATAAAAAAAAAAAAAAATTTTAGGCCCAAAGAGGGAAATACATTATGAATATCTTCGGTTTCCAAAGCAAAGATAAGAGTTTCCAAATGTTATCTTACCATCCAAAGTTGACTGTAAGGGTCCTATTCTTCCCATTCTTCTCACTCTCCATACATGTCTGGCTGATGGCACATAAAGCTGTGTAACCTAGTAGCACATTAAGTATCATGGTTAAATATCTCATCCTGAAATCTTAAAAGTAAATTATTGGTATACTCATTTATTATGATAAACTCCTAGATTTAGATATGAAAGCAGCTTAAATATGTAAATTCAATATGAAAAAAACTCTATTCCATGTTTTTAAAAATTACGAAATAACCTCTATATTACCTTATCTGCTTTAATGTTTTCTTGTTCTGATAGCCAGTGATTTGGTGGGCAGAAATTCCTTCTTGTGTCTCTAGATTTCAGCATTTTCACTAAATTAGTGATTACCTAGTTAAAAACAGTCATTATGAAGTAATTTCATGCAGCGAGACAGAAAACTACAATCAACTATAAACAGACAATATTTGTATATGTATCTATTTATATATAATATATACATATTAAGTTTGTGTGCGTGTATAAATAGAAGAATGTCACGCTGTAACACATTTTCTCTTGAGAGATCCAACAGTTGGAAAATCGGGCTGGAGCTCAGTATTCCTCAGCCAGATTCTCACCAGATCTCTTGGATTTCAACATCCCTGATCCCTAGCCATCATGGATAACAAATCCTCCTCTGCATCTTCACAGCCTTTAGCCAAAATCATGTAGTATCTCCCTCAACAATCCACCCACTGGACAAATATTGTGGAAAAAAAAATCAACTGTTTTAAAGCATTAAATAAGTATCAGCAGAGTTCAGAACTAATGATTATTTTAAAAAATAGCTGTTTGTGAACAAAAATGAAATAGAGGCTTAAAATAATCAACCCATTATTAAAATATAACATTGTATCAAGATTTCTGTTAACATGAATGGCTTCAAGAAGAGTTCATTTGGGGGGTGGCTTTTAACTACATTTTATTCTGAAATATTCTTAAAAACAGAAATAATGATCAATCAACTGATAATTCTGCATCCTTCCTTTCCACAAAGTTTAACATGCCTTCTTCTGCACCTAGGTAAAAAATAAAACCATAAATATCTAACCTTTTGTAAACGTCAATAAAAGTTAGCCAACAGTTTGATTGCATTAGTCCCATAAATAATCATGAGATGATACTGGATATGAAACTTTTTCAAGCATTTGAGGGTAAATAATTTGAGAAGAATTGAAAAGTAATTAAGTAGAGATTTAGACTGTCTTTCACTTTTTTTTGTGGAAGCTAAGTTTCTATAAACGTTTCGAACAGGGGAAAAAAACAGATCACTGTGAAATGACGTCACTGATTCTCTTTTCATTTTGTCTACTTGCCCCTACAAATAGGGGATCTCTGACCTTCTTAAAGAACGTTATTTTTGTTGTGAGTCACATTATTATAGAAAGGTGAGCATTTTTTTTGTCACAATGCAAACATTAAAGTTTGTGTGCTTCATTCTTACCAGTACTTCTGTGTTACATATGCACATACTACAAAAATTGTTCATGCATACACACGCATACTTATACATACATACATACATACATACATACATACATACATATTCTTGATAAATATTTTTATATTTACTGACTCTACAACTGGCTTTTTGCTGTGTACTATTCACCATTTCACACAAACATTGTTTGTACTTACTGGTAATATTTATTTATTTATTTATTTATTAAGTAAATATAACTCATCTTGTGGATTTCAACATAGTAAGCTGACTGGGTGTAACACATAACACAAACTGTGTTCAGCAAAATGTTGGATTTAAGTTCCCAAAATTCCCAGCCACCATGGGCCATTATCTGTGGAGGACACCAGCTTGGGGAAAAATGGTATAGCGCCAAAGCACTGCACATTCCCCTAACATGTAAGTATACTGGGTCCATATTCACAGATTGTAAACTAGATAATCAATGGATATGCAATTAAAATTGCAATCTTTTATTATATCCCCATAGTATCTTGTTCTGCATTTGTACAGTATTCAACACAATCAAAACATTATCAGTTACTCTCATTGCTACTAATGTCCATAATGTTCATGCTCATAAGTGAAATGTCTTGTAAAAATCGGACAAAATGGGTGGGATAGAGGCTATTGTAGACTTGTAGAATGAATAAGCACTCCTTAATTAGCCCATCAGGTTAAGTGCAAGCATTAATGGGCCTTTCCTAAAGTCTAGCTTGACATCTTTCTCCAAACATGGCCAAGAAGAAAGTTCCATTAGCAATATTAATACAAGCTTAGTTGATCATTTTCATTCAATTAACTTCTTTCAATTAAATAGATAGCTTGACAAAAGCAGTGATAAAAGACCTAAAGGGACAGCTGATGACTCGAACTGAACATTAGTGTGCGAGAGGTCGCTGGTATTAAACGGACTGTAAATCTAGCATTTAATTTGGAAAATGCATTTCTTCTGCTTCCACTCCTTTAATGAGTAATTTTAGCTGACTGTGAGTGTTTGCTGCAGACATTTCATGGCAAGTCAAGCATTTTCTTGTGAAACAGTTATATCCTGAATTTCTACCCCACTGGCTTAGTGTGGCTCACTGGGAGGCTGGAAAAAAACTAAACTATGTAAAAACCTAGTGATTATTATAGAAAGGTTTAATACAAAAACATTCTTGAACAATCTTAGCTGCCATGAACAATCTTCAGAAAATGGTGAAACCAGCTCTTCAAAGTAGGCCAGTCAGGAAACAGCACCAAAGAGATTCCAGAAATCCTACTTTATTGCTGTAAACTATAATTACAGAATATTGAAAGCTTAGCAGAATTTCTCTCTGCCCCATCTTATACCAAACAGAATCAACTTGGGGTTATTTTGAGTTTCTTCCTCATGCTTTCTCAGGATTGAGCTACCATTCTTCCTCCCTTAATTGTTTATCCATTCCTTCCCTATATTCTTCTCTATATTCCTTTATAGATGGGCAAAATACAAGTCATCTTCTAGTATGCAGCCCAGCTTGTTGATTCTGCCTAGCATCTTCCTAAATTTTAGAAGTTCAAAAATGCTCAAATGGCTTACATGACATAACAGACCAAATTCACTAGTGTATGAGATAGGGGCTACAGGAGCTCCCAAAGGATCAAGCGACACAAATACTCAATGAATTATCCAGAGATCTGAACTATACTTTGAGGAAATGAAGAAGCTCACTGAGTATTAGCCAGCTTGGATGAAGCACTACCAATATAACTTCACCTGAAGCCATCTTAAGCACATGTACGTTTCCCTTTAAAACAAAGGGTCTGCAGTAATTATTGTAAGGTATCCATCTCTGAAGTTTTAGCCTGAGAATAGTATATTCAGATCTAAATATGCCTTATGCATAAATGTGACAATAAATGCATTGGAATCCATTCTGCAAGGACCAGAACGTATCTTAAAATCTGCAAGAACATACTGAACATATTTCAAATATCAGCTGCTAAATCAGAGCTTAAAGTAATATACATTTTTATATTAATTCTCTTTTGACATGTAAGCTTAAGAAATCCACTTGTTCAAAAAAACAAACACATTGTAAAATAAGATCTTTGTAATGGCTAAACACATACATTTTACCACAACATCTTTCAACACTTAGAATTTCCCAGCCAGCAAAGGTGCTGCTGAGAATTTTGAGAGTTGAAGGCACCTAGAAAGCACTCCGGTTGGAGAAGGTTGTGTTAGAATCAGAATTAAAGACATAATGTAAAACTTTAAATGTTTGCCCATTCTAGATTTGCCATCACCTGTTTCTCCATGTAAATGAAAAAGGAAATTCTTTTGATTCATTCTGTATGAATCAACCCTATATACCTTAAAGAGCTGAATCCACCGTTTCTGTTCTGTTTGGATGCACTGCTGCATTTCCGTATTTGTGGTGACTCCAATACTTCTAAATGCTGCAATATATTCTTCACGAACTTCTGGCTTGGTTTCTGGATATGCCAATTTAATAATTCCTAAACAAGCATCGCGAAGACAACGTGATAATATGACCAGTTCTTCTAATGTAAAAGGCATCATTGATGATTGTCTTTGACCTATAACTATATAAAATACAGAACATACTTAAGAACATACTTAAGAATATATTCTCGTTCTCTTTATTTTGAGTTCTCACATGGTACTATGACAGGATTTTTTAGAACTGTGGTTTGTTGATCAATCCACAGTGGTCTGGTTTGCACTGTGTGAATTCATTCATCACAATCATACAAAAACCAACCAACCATATTATGCTTTAGTATTGTGACCAAACTAAGACTCTAAGACAAAAGAGGAAATATGGTAATTTGAATCTAAAATAATGTGTTTGTTCAAACTTGTGAATCTATACATTACAGTGAAGAATTAACTGCCTTTCCATTCTAATAAATCTAATACAGTGGTACCTCAGGTTACGAACGCCCCTCCTTACGAATTTTTCGCGATACAATCAGCTCCGGCCCCAAAAATTTACCTCGCCGTGCGACCTCTGCCCCGCACTACGAACCGGATCCGCGGCCATTTGCCCTGCTGCCACGTGGTCGCGGCTTCCTGTGGGCGAGATCGCGGTAGCAAGGAGATGTTCGGTGAGGCTTGTGGTGTGTTTTGTGGCGTTTGGAAGGTTTTTGGTGTGCTTGTCAGCATGGCTCCAAAGAAAATGCAGAGCCGTATGCATTTACATTGAACCTTATGGGGAAATTTGCCTCGCGGCGCAACCAAATTCAGAAGGCGGATTAGCCGTATTTACATTGAACCTTATGGGGAAATTTGCCTCGCAGCGCAACCAAATTCAGAGGGCGGAACGGATTAACCGTATTTACATTGAACCTTATGGGAAAATTTGATTCGGTTCACAACCAATTCGGTTCACGACCAGAGTCGCGGAACGAATTAAGTTCGTGAACCGAGGTACCACTGTAAATACCAGATGTCATATTAACAGAGACATTTCGTTTAATAACGGCAACCAGGACTGCTGGAATTGCCATCACTAAGTGATGCTGTAACATGATGTCGTGCTTTACAACCATATCACTTAGCCACAGAAATTTTAGTCTCAACTGCCATCACAACCATGTAAGGGCTCTTCTGTTCTACATACCTTTTAAAACCTTTACTATTTTACAGTATAATCTGTGTTCCGTTTTCAGATTAGAAAATTAAAACACAAAGGGAACAAAGCAGTGCGTATAATTAAATAATAAAACATTAAGTAACTAAAAGTGCATACTCAAAAACATTTTATATTTTCAGATGGAGGAGGACATTCAACACGAACGTGTTTATAATGGTGTTGTTATTATGAGTTTTGAGAGAAAACCCACAGAAGACAATGCCCTTACCTTCTATAGGGTCACCAAAGAATTCATTATCATGGATAGAAATAAGTGAGTGACTAAACAAGGAGCTAAAAAGGTAGAAGAGAGGGATGATCCGACTAGAATCTTCTAACGACATTGGGGAACCACGTGATATTACTTGAAGAAGCGGCACCATAGACCTTAATAAAAAATCAAAAGATCCACTTAAATCTATGGCTTGGGTGTGAAAAGAAATGATTAGAAATTATTTCTAACATCCCAATTTGGAATTCATTCTGAAATATCCTCTTTTAGAAGCCACACAATATTTTCGGGGTATTTCGAAGGCAGCCCACCAAATTTAGGTTTAAATGTTACTTATTGTGCAGCAGTAAGTAACATTTAAACCTAATGAAATAATGAAAATAAATTGTAATGAAATAAATGTTAGCATTTTACACACCTATGTATAGTATTTTTCTCTAGACAGTAGCATAACTGGGCAAACATGGGATTAGGGGTGTCATTTCTGTTGAAATCCAAAACATTTGTAATTTATCCCTGCCCTCAGCTATCAGATGAATACAGAAATATTCTTTACAGAATACAATAGCACACAAAATCAAACTATGAATCCAGCATGCACACTCTTTTCACATTCCAACAGAAAGTAGCACTCACAAGAAGCCACCATCCATCCACCAGCACAGGTGACCCTTCACAACCTCCTGTAGAAAGCAGGTTGCACTGCTAAAGTGGAAATTTACATACATGCCAATCATATCGCAACAATAAGGATAAAATAAAGGGACCAAAAAAAATCACACTATATTCAAGTAGTGTGTATAAAATAGTGATTTAGAAGAGACATGTTCTCTTTTTTAACATGTATAGAAGGAAATGCCTCTTAAAGTAGTTGACTGATTTTTTAAAAATGAAATAAAGGTTGCAGTTTTCATAAAAACATTAATTAATAATCATTAATTCAGCCTTGTACTGTGAAGTAATTTTGCAACTGTTTCAGTCAATACAGTAATGATACTCTTTATTTTTTCTGTATTTATAATGTTACTACATACCCAGTAATCATTCGTGTTGTCATTGATGAGATTAAATACCAAAGATGCCTCAAAAACCTGGCATTAAAAGCTAAACTGTACAAAAGTCTAAAAGGAAAGAGAGAAAGTATAAATTTTATAAAATATCTCTGTTAAACTTTTCTTTCAAAATTTATCCAAAGCTATCATTCATAGACAAATATTAATTTCAGGGTTCTCCAGCTAGTTTTATCACATATCAATACCGAAAGTCTTTTCTATTAAAGGAAAAGCAGTGTAAAATAATCAGAGATAGCCTGGATAAACTATGCTTTTTCATGTTTCACCAATCATCTGAGACCAATTTAATATATACAAATATATTAATTGTAAAGTTATTTTAAGATGATATAATAAAGCCAAAAGCTGGACTACATTAAGATAGAAAAAATCATTTTATCAAATTTAATTATAAATTTATCTTCTGTTTATAATCCTGCTTATAATGACACAGTTTAGCAGTACCATACATTTAATCCTATTATAATTATTTGAAATTTCCAAGTATCCTTATGGAAGGAATGAACTGAGGTCATAAATGTCACAGATTCCAAAATGTACCCTATAATTTGTAATTTTGGAAAAAAACAGAAAAGTCACAAATCTCTTTTAAAATATATGAACATCTAATATTACATTTACTATAATGATTTTCAATTTCCTAGCTATCAAATTACCATTATACCCTTATCTCCAGACATTTTTATTTATTTTTGTATCTTGCTTCAATCAAATGACTCTTGGCAGTTAACGTGCTATAAAGAAAAGCAATTTAAAATGTTCATGGCAGGCATAAAACCAAATATTAATAAAATAACTTAAAGATAAAACAATTCAAATATAAAAGCAGAGGTAGTCCAACCTGGTCAGAAACCCTCTGGAAGTTATGCTTTCAATCTCTTTTTGAACACAATCAGGGAAGGGGCCAGCCTGATCTCCATAGGGAGACTGTGGCAGAGACCAATACTGGTATCAAGCAGCAGCCTCTCCTGGCCCCAGCTCTTTACCTCCCCAGAGCAGGACACTAGGAGTAGTTTCTCCCTAGATGACTGAACAGGTCAGGCCAATTCCAGTTGGAGCAAGCAGTCCTGAAGATATCCAGAGGCCAAGCCATAAAGAGCTTTATAGGTCAAAACCAGCACTTCAAATTGCACCCGGAAGCTAATTGGTAGTCAGTGTGTGGTCTGTGGCATAGATGCAATATACTCGATATTACCACATCCGCTGACAGTAAAAGAAGTTTAACAAAATTTACTGTTTTCAAAATAACAACTCTTGCCTTACACCTTGAACTGCTATAAAGCATAGCCAGATGATACTGAATTTTCTAATTATTTACTTCTGAAACCATATATGCCAAATTTTCCTTGCAAATTTCTCAATCGTCATTACATACACAAAATTCTCTCTAGGTGAACATAAAAATCCTCCTACAGCATTTGTACAAATTTTAAGAATCAAACTTTCCATGATATATTTATGTATTTATAACTAAGAATTTTCTATTATGTACTTTTGCTTGGTAGCCTATAATCCAGAAAACTATTCTCCTTTGGAATTTCCAGTCCTTGATAAAACACCACCATAATTTCATTTTTTTTAATTAAAACTTCTGAATTTATTTAATATTATCTGTATTCTATAATCTTGTTTTATTACTGAGTTAATCAAATATTTTTGTAACTTTAATAATCTAATTAAAATATTATTCGCAATCACAAATACCATACATGGATTAAGTGAAGAGGAAGCAAATACGTGACAGTTTGATTTACTCTGGCGACCAAAGGACATTCTGTAGGTTTTGTTGCATTTATTATACATATTTTTGATAAAATATCCTATAGTACTGCTTCTTTATATGAAGCAAGCATTTGATGAAAATCCTGCAGTATATGGTGCTAATTAGGCACCATATACATATACATACATACATATAAAAAAGGCTCTAAATGTATGTTTTGCAAAAGTGTTAGGGCTTGCCTTTTCTTTTCTTTTTTTAAAAAAGTGTTAAATTCTTGCTAGTAGATTGGGAGAGATTAAATGACCCATTAAGCTTTATTTAGTCGAGGCACTGCTATAAGTTAATTACTTAAAGGCAAGATTTTCAATTTAGGCCATAAATTGGGTCCGGTTTCCCACTGAGACCATTTAAGTTAATGAAGAGAATACAATACAAAGAGACAGCTCGTACAGCTGGACAGAGGTCACTATAGTAGGGCAGCATATTTTGACACTTCCTTTAAACTAGAAAGAGTCACAGGTAGAAGGGAACAGATGTGACTGCAATTACATAAGATTAAGTAAGCCACTGAGATCCCTCAGCATACAACTGTAAATGAACGTTGCTTGTCTGCCAATGGACCTCTGGGAATCCTGAACCAATACAGAAAATGCACTCTAAACATTTTAATGCAATGGCAGAGATTTGTCTATGATTTTTTTTTAATGTCAAGAGTAATTCCATGATACATTCTTAAATGTGGTTTTCAAGGTGAAAAACGTTTAGATGAAATACAACTGCTCCTCAGAGATACCATAATAAAGTCACCAGACACACGGAAATAGATTGTGATTCTTTATACTGGAGCTACAATGCCAAGATTCCATCAACTCATCTACCCAATATGAGCTGAAGAGTAGCAAATGCATTACCAGTGAATTAGCAAATGAAATGTAATTATTCAGAAGTTGGGCAATAATCAAGGTGTAAATCTCAACATTAACGCACACAGTTAATGCATACTTTCAGTGAGTGAGAGGTTGCAATTAACCAAGGGGGCAGGCTTGAATGCAAACTTGACTTGAAATGGATTGCCACTGCAGGAGGCCAAAGCACCAAGTAGTAATCAAATCAAGAGCTTCAAGAAGCAGGTGTTGCACAGGGGCAGCAAAAGTGGGGCAGGCAGATCGGTGCCACGTGAAGAGCAGCATCACACAAACCCTCGTTAGTATTACTCTCGTATCTACTCATGAAAAAGACTGAGAGATCAGGGTGTAACACAGCCACTGCTTTGCTTTGCACAACAGTATAGACTAGCATTCCTGAAAATTCTGGCTTATCGGCAACAAGAAGATAGACTGATGCATCAACGTCTTCTTTTAGGCTTATCACAAGATGAAGGGGGGGAGTGACACAGGTGGAAGAGGATGACCACAGTGGAAAATAGTATTTATTCCACAGAAGATTGAATGTCAGCACATATGCAGAACTACATGCATCTGCCAGAATTCCTGCCACTGTCATTTTAACAAAACCTTTGTGTTAAAGGAGACTTGGACATGGTCAAACTTCACACACTGAAATTAACCATTTTCATAATGTGGAAACACCAACCAAATATATTTACACAAAGAGCAGCAGGATTTTAAACATAGCTCCTTGAAGAAAACTAGAGGTTACAGTTGTACAATTAAAACCATAGAGACATTACTAATTAATCAACTTTCTTACACAATTCGTCAATAAACCTCATGTCAGAGCAATGATCTGTTTAAATCCCATAATTACTATTCAAGGCAATAGACTAACTGCAATAAAGACAGGCATACTAATTCGGCTTCTGCTATGATCTCCGGATCTCACATCCTGCTCTATTGCAATTAGTTGACAAAGACCTAATTACCCTAATCAGACTACCACAGTTTCACTGACATCTTACTTCCTTGAAAAGCTATAAACAGAAGTGAGCTAAACAGAGAACACCAATTTGTTTTCTGCATCACTGTTTACAAAGCAGTTTGAATTAATTGTGCTTTACTGCATTCCAAAACTACCAGGCGTATTTATACCATGCATGCAATCAAGCAACTTTATTATGACCACAACCCAAATTCAAAAAGTATTTATGATGGTAGGGAAAGGACTAGTAATGTTGTATTACTGAACATATTGACTTTGCATTTACCATTGTTCGTGTTTTAGAACCATAAAGAGGTATCTATGGTTATATTTCTAAAGACAAACTAGTGGCATTTTTGTCAGTTTTCAGTATTTCAGAGGCCTACACTTTCAGCTAACATATAATCCCATCCAGTCAATATATCTCAAATTAACTAGCTCTTTTTAAAACTTTTTTAATGACTCACAGCTTATCACAAAACAGATTAACCAAGAAGTAATGTTATAGACACATACAAGAGTGGGTCAAAATCATCTCACATGTAATAAATTAGGTACATGAACTCACGTATTTTTTACACTTGCCTGACTTTTGGCACCATCATTCGGTGCTGCACCATCAATGTATGGCAAATGGAAGCCATCAGAGTGAAGACTTCTTCACTAGCTGAATCTCTCCAAACCATGTTTAGCAGGGTGTTTGTCTGCTGCTTTGTGTCCAGCTTTGAAAGACACTCTTCAGTTATATATTGGACTGATATTCTTCCATCTCCCTGTAAAATTAAAAAAGAGGATGGTTACATTCCAACTGGTCAAACTGAATTATTTCAAAATTAAAAACAATTTATGAAAACACTTAAGAATGAGCCTTTAAGACTCTTAAATCAAGCAAGCAGGTTTTAACAGAGTATGTTCCTTCAATTCAGGCATTTTTCAAAGCAACGTTCATAATAAATTACATCTATAATTCTATGTATATGGGAGGAAGCCGCACTGTATGTTATTTCCGGGGAATAATACGTAGAACAGCGCTGTTAATCATAATTAGTAGTTCTCAGATTTGAACAATATGTTAGGGAGAAAACATTAACTTTAATGTTTCTTCACCATCTGAAATTGGCAAATAAGAATTGCATTTCTAAATCCATACAAAGTAAAGGGAGGGTTTTTATTCACAACCTACATGACCACTTTTCTGAACAACCGCTAAATTCAGTGCCCCCATTAGAATTCCATTCTTTCCCACAATAAATCACAGAACATTATGCAGTGACTTGTGCAATGTTCTACTTGACTGCAACTGACATGTCTAGCTATTCTCAGCATTCTGCAACATCTGGAAATGAACACTATCTATACACAAATACACACTGTTAAGCCTTTTATTTTTTTCCACTGAATACAAAGAAACTTATAAACTGTCCAATTGTCAGCAAAACCAAAGCTAATATAAATTAAGATACTGTAATTAATGTACTTTGAAAGAAATGGAAAAAAAAGAACCCCCTCAAGTTATAGCAAAAAAACCTGATCAAGCTTAAGTGTTGCCATTATGGATTTTTTCACAACCACTTTAATAATAAAAGTATCCAGGAAGTGCTTGAAGACTTGAAGCTGAGATACTAAATTCCTCTCTGAGAAAGAATATGGTCCCTTTGGTGCTAAAAATAGCAGTTGTGTGGCTATTATTAAAGAAGCCATCTTTCTGCCCTCAAAAATTTGACAACTACCTCTTAGCGATTAAGTTCCACTCTTTTGATAGGATGTTGCGAGAACATCATGTTATGTTCTCTTCAGCTCCAAATTTAAACAAACAAACAAAAAAAACCTAAATCCATTCAAGACTTTTCTCCCCCACATTGAACCCTTTCTGCCACCTTCATAGATCTTAAACTTGTTTGGATATGCTCCCCACAGGTAATTTTTAGAAGGGCTCTACAAAAACACTTACTTAAGAGTCAGGTGCAACTTTCAAGGGCATCTGTCAGAAGTAATCGTCTACCGAAAAGGATGATGCATTTTAGCACCCTTATTTTTTCCATTTTTATATTAACTCATTAGTTATCTTACTGATCCACCTCTCAATCTCCACTCTACATGCACATGATGCAGCCATCCTCCCCATGAAATCAGTGAGTATGAGAAGTGTACGTGTGTTAAGTCACTTATTTTAAGGCTGAGCATCTAAATGTCAATTACAAAAAAACAAAAGTTGTATTTGCAAACACCAACAAAAAACGTGTGGTAATACATTCAAACACATAACTATTAGGTACTTGGAAATACTCTTTCAAGAATCAACAAGGGGTGTATGCACTTTACCTACATCTGTAAATGTGCCCAAGTAACTGTGGCTGCAATTACCATTTTTTTTACACCACAGGTAGTTACTGGAACAACCTGATCTAGCCAATGTTATTTACTTCCCAGGCCGCTGCAGAGTATGTTATAGAAGATGATTCAGAGACTATAGTTGGGATTAATTAAAAGTACTGGTCTTAACTTTAAAGGCCCTTAATCACCTTCATCCATACATTCCTGCCTTTATACTAAGAATTGTCTTGGGAATCTCTCTCAAGCATTCATCGTGAAGACCCATGAAACTAGTCTGGACCTGTGTCTACACTTGTCCCTACTACTTTAGCACTTAAGCAAGTCTTGGGCAATATTCTTCTAAAGAATGCCTTTGACTGATGTCATGGATTTTTACATCAGCAGAGCAGTTTAACAAAGTATTTCTGGGGATCTATCCTGACACAATCAACTTTTTACTTTGTCGCTCACCTCTTCTGTGCATTGCTTTGGGAAAAAAACAGGCCTAAAAAGAGCTTTGTATTATCTAAAACAGGAAATAAGGAGCTTACAGGCACAGATGACATCTTACTAATTTCTTCATCTTCAGAGTCACTTGCTGAGTCCTGACAATCTGTACCTGACATTGAGACAGGTAACTGAGAAAGAAATGACTGGAGCACCCGCAAATACACAAGCAACCCTTCTTCTGAAAGAGAACCTATAGAGGAAAACAATTAAACCCATTATACAGAATACACAAATACTGAAGAGATCACTTAAGAATAAACATATTCCCACTATCTCTGCAGATACATGGCCAGAAGACGAAGAAAAAACCCCAAGGCAGTCATTCAGCATCTTCTGGCAGCTGCACTGGCACTGTGGCTTGGAAGAGCAGAACCAGACGGTGGCAAGCAAAGTGCCATTTCAAATGATTCACCATCAATCAAATGATTACATGTAATAGGGTATAGAACAAATTTATATTTAAAATTTGCATACCTAAGTAAGTTTCACCAGCTATTAGAACAAAGTAAAAAAGCCAAGGAGCTCTCTCGCTTTTCCTCAAACGACTACTTTCTGTTAATAATAGTGCATTCAGAAAGAGTTCATAGGGAAAACAGGTCTCTACATCCGCAAGTGCTGGAATGATGAAATGGAATATCTGGTCTGTAAAAGGTGCTGCCAGGAACTCTTCTGTAAAAGCAGCAAAAACCTGTTGCCTGCAGCAGACAGAGAAAACATTCTGCTAATAGAGCATGTAACCATAATAACAACAATAAATTAATTAAACTTGCAAGCTGCCCAGCCCTCAACAACTCTGGGCAGCGTTAAACCTTCATTCATTCATTCATTCATTCATTCATTCATTCAACTTGCATGGCCACCCATCTCAACAACTGGCTCTGGGCAGCAAACACAATTAAAAATAAAAAACAAGTACAATAATACAAAAATTAAAATACATAGCAGCCAAGAATAAATCATACACCATAATCACTAATATAACCAAGAAACAGGTCCCTGCACACACTCAGGGCCTCAGCCCTGGGCACAGAATCAGGTCTTTAAGGACTTATGAAAAGCCAGCAGGCTTTTATGGTCAATTTTATATTAATGGTCAAAAGACCATAACCATTACAAAATAAAAATGAGAATAAAGAAATACTACTACTACTAATAATAATTTATTAAACTTGCATGCCACCTGGCTCTCAATGACTCTGGGCGGCTTTATTTATTCGCTTGCTTGCTTGCTTGCTTGTTTACTTATGGTCAAAAGGCCGTAACCATTGCAAAATAAAAATGTGATAAAAGTCTACTAACGTACAGGATATAAGAATACTTAACCAAATAGCATTATAAGTTCCAAATTATCCATTCCAGCACTAGACCCATGTCCTCTTTACAACAATTGCTACTAAAAAAAATTTAGCAACCTTTTTGGTTATTTCGGAAGTCACAAGTCACCAGGAGATTCACAATACCATCAATTTATAGATCTCAGCATGTGTTTTACCCAATGACATTGGACAAATTTTTAAATTCTATATTAGATCTCATGCCTCAAAATTATTCTGAATGTCTGCTTTTCTTTATGAGCCCACAAGCAAGCAATGAAATCAAGACATCGTTCAAAAGTCCTGAACTAATAATTCCACAAAGCTTCCTATACTTGCTCCATTAAAGTATCATTGCCTCTCTTCATATTATGACAATATGCAGAAATATTAAACTAGTTTAACAGTTTACAGTTAACAGTTTGCTCTCAGATTAACAACTAAGAACATCCAGTGCTCACCTGGCATCTTCAGGACAGGAGCTATAATTAAAGTGCAACGGCTTCAGAACATTCTCTAACAATATTTTTGCAATAGGAACCCGAGAGACATCAGAATACTCAATACTTGATGGAAGCTTGTTATTTATTAGGAGATAAAGAGATCTGTAGTATCCTAAAAGAAAAAGACAACTTAAAAGGCAGTATCAAAACATTCCTGCCTATTTATTTTTAAGTAATGACCAGCCATTCAATACATTTCAGTAGGATAGCTGCCTTCCCTATTGCAGCAAGCACAATAAGGCATTTAATAGGGTCATAGCTAGACATCAGTGCAAAATAATAATCCAGTTATCAGCCTGCCTACTCAAAAGTCACAGCAAATTCAGCAATACTTACTAGATACAGAGTATGGTTAAGAATGCAGCACTAATCATATTCAAAATTAAGTTTAATTTTTTTTTAAAAAGCAAGAATTTAAAAAAAGGAAAACTAGTTATAAAACACATGAAGTTCAAAACATTTCATTATACAACAATTATTAAAATATGCAGTGTTTAATTTAGAAATGCTGTATGAAAAGACAGCAGAATGTGATTTGTTTAATTACTATAGTCACAATTATTAAAAAGGTACTTCTAATAAATAGGAATACAAATATAGTTCAACATTCAACATAATTCTAAAAGATAATCACCACACTAACCTTTCTGAATCACGTAGTGCAAGATTTGTTCAATTATTGATGCAACATTGTTAGCATCTTGTAAAACAGGCAAATAGGTATTCTCAGATGAAAATACTTCAAGCATCCTCATAGGAAGTGCAACATTCAGACTGTCATCATTGCAGTTTTGCAGCAATCTGTAACAGAATTAAAGCTATTTCTCAAAATATGTTATTTTCCCTTGTTGTAAAAAAAAAAAAAATACAATTCTTATACACAGCAAAATGAACTTTCAGACTTCATTTCTGAAGGAAACTTTAAATGGAATCAATGAAAACTAATGACTAGAGCACAGCTAGATAGTAGGGAATTGTGAAAGTTTCCTTCATTTTAATAATAAATTAGTACCATCAATTCTCTGAAGAACAGGGAATCCCAAAATACATCCCATCCTACGATACACCTATGATATTTCAAATTAGCCATGTGTATCATATTGGCAGCCTTATGTCAACCAAGTTCTTGGAACATATTTTATTTTACAGCAAGCTGTTTTCATTTGTCTGTATATCTGTTTACCTGCAACATAGGCCCAACAGCCTTTTTATCTGGTATAAGCATGTAAGTTTGTCAGGACCATCAAGCTGCTTCACAAATTGAGAATTTTGTTTAATCAAATTTTGGCATATCCATATCTGGAAGGGAAAAAATCCACAAATACAAGTAGGAAAATGCATTAAAAATATGAAATGCTGCTTTTTGTAAACCATACAATAATGCTATCTCTGTAAGGCCAAAGAAAATCAAACCAAGAATGGCCAAACTTTAGTCACAATGTTGTTTCATCCTTACTCTAAATTTCAGTATGTTAAAAATACAGAGGAAGATATATAATTACCCAACATGCACTTTAACACGTAATTCAGAATCATAAAATTTGAACTGCAATTAATAAAAGTATACATGAAACAAAACATGGTTTCTACGAGGGAAAAAAGGGGGGGGTGCTTCCTGTTTGACTAAGTTCTAAGCTACTTTTACTTGGTCATAACAAAGCTATACTAGTAAACAAAGTTGTTTGCATGCAACAGAAATAACAAAAAACCGAATAACGAGAGAGGTTTTATTGGCAGAGGCAGCTAAGGTAGGGGGAGCTTCTGGGAATTCTTACCATATGAAAAGGCCTTTGCTAAAGCACTTGTTTCCAATCATTAACTATGGAGCAGGAAATAGAAAAGTGCTACAGCAGTGTTCCTCAACCTTGACCACTTGAAGATGTGTGGACTTCAACTCCCAGAATTCCCCAGCCAGCAGTTGAAGTCCACACATCTTCAAGTGGCCAAGGTTGAGGAACCCTGTGCTACAGTACTACTACGCTTTGCTTTCCATTTCCTGAGCAGCTAGGAAGTGTGGGGCCTACAGAACCTAAGTTGAACATGCTAATTAGAGATTTAAAATGAATATTTATTTATATAGAAAACTTTTCTGGCTATGAAGTTGATCCCTTTTCTGGCTACAAAGTTGATTCCTTCCCCAAACCCAAGAAACTTTAAAAAAAAAAAAAATCCTGGCTCTGCCAATTGTGAGGCATAGCCTGCCCACACAGTCTCAGTGTCCAGTGTCCCCACATTGCAGCCCCTGCCTGCTTCTCCAAATGTTATGGGTGGCTCTCAGCAACAGAAAGATCGCCCTCCCAAGATCTAGGTCCTTTCTTGGGCAAACGGACAAGAAGCTATTCATGTATTACTGGCAGCTAAAGCAATTAAAAAATGAAATCAAAAGCTGGAAACTCAAAAGCTGGAAACTGAAAACAATTTCCCCAAATGAAAGATCACTACTTACCAAACGTTTAGAATCTTCATTGTGTCTATAGAAAAACAGAAGTTGGCGAACTAAGAGAGTCAGGTTTGCTCCACTGGCAGAGGAGAAACTTCCTCCAGATTGTGCTAAATTAGCATAGTGATCAAATTCACTCCTCTGAATAGAATACTTAAATTGAAAAGTAAAAATAAAGCTAATGAAATCTTTTGTCAGTCATTAGTTTATACAGGCAACATTTCAATATGCTAATTTGAAACTGCAAGCTTCATTTGCAAATCAGTAAACTCTTGTGAAGACAAGAATTCCATCTTCCAAATTTTCTTCCATATTATTTCTTTTTTATAGCCTTGGTTGCAATGCTATGTGTAAGTGTTCCAATAAAAAAATTGGTGTATGTAGATAATAGCACCAGGCATAAATAATCTACAGTGATTGGATGGCATTATCTGTCATTTAATCAATCCTAGAATGGACACCAGTTCATCCAAATCCCATATAAGCAGACAGTTTGCCTGTGTATTAAGGGAGAGAATCAGGGCTCCTTATATATCAAAATGAACTAATAAAAAAATCAATGTGCAGGAAACTATTGTGATAGATACTTGCTTCCTCACTTTACCATACTGAGAGTAGCAACAAAAGTTCATTAATTTCTTTTCTGCCCTTTCTGGGGGTTTTGAGGAAATAGAGGTTGGGTTGTGGTTTTTGACTTACATACTAATCAAGGAACTGAGCAATATTGTATGAACACAGAGATGCTTCAGAAAAAGCATGTGGCTCTTTGAATTTCTATTGTAATACTGTTTTTAATTACAGGTTAACTCAATATTCTGGTTGTTATCAATTGATGGGTGGGTTACAAAATGAATTGGAATTCTGGCTTCCCATGTTATCTCAGTATAGAGGATACCTAGAAGAGGAGCCTGTTTTGGCAAAGGCTAATGTACACTTTCTTCATAAGTTATTAGTTCTACACAACCTTTGTATATCTGCCATAGCAGACCAAGACACAACAAAAAAGTTTTTGCATACCAATAAGTCATCTTCAAGTGTTCCCAAAACTTAACTGCAATACCCAATGCATAACTCTAGCTTCTACAACATATACAGAACCTTCATGGATGAAAAAGACCACCTGTTTCTTGAAAAAGGGCAATGAAAGCTGGAAAAGAGTTAATATTCTCATTCGCTCTCTCCTTCCACAGAGAGTGGAACTAAACTCTGAACTGCACAAAGAGTGACAGCATGATCTGGACAAAGGTTCAGTATAACAGATGGAATGGTAGAATCATTCGTGTAAGAACTGTTAATTTCATTTTAATATAATCTGCTGCACAATCTCAAAAACATTCAAAAAAGTCAATCATGAAAAAAAGCCTACTTGGTGTTTTCTGTCCCTGTATCCCCGAACAAAGGACTGGATGACTATTGCATTTTTCAGCCTTCTCCTTTCTTCCTAAGGAGACAAGACAAAGGTCAATAAAATATGATGCATTATAATTTAACAGTTCAAAATGCCAACACTCTGAGAGCTTACTATAGGAACAGACACACTCAAAGAAATCTTTAATTTTCCATTAGTATAAGGAGCAGTCTTTCAGATACCAGATGCTTAGAAACATAGATTCACAGTATTTTTATACTACTCATCATGTTGGTTCACAAAGAAACTACCATCTTCCAATAAAGAGCAAAGTACTTTTTTCAGATTTTTACATTGGTATCACCTGCCCTGAGACTGAGCTCTCAATCAACTCCATATCCATGTGTGACTGAGAATGTTGCATAATCAACCACACTATTTTCAGTACAACTAGAGGAGACCAACTTGGAAAAAGCTGAACTACCAGATAAGAATCTGACTCCTCTATTCTATAACCCAATATTCATGTACTATCTTGATATGGTCTCTGTTATTATATAACTAACTTCAGGTGAGAAAAGACTATGCAAGTGGGACAAAAGAGACAGACCACAGAAACTGTGAGCTGCTGATTAATTCAGGCTGTTATTAAAATAGAAAAAAAATCAACTTCAGAAACAACTGATGATTTTCCATTTACACTCAGATGAAACACAATACAATACACGTGTTATGCTGTGTGGTCATAAGTTTATTAATTCAAGAAACTTGCAGTTATAGGTCACTAAGACACAGTATTTTATGTTTGAGGTCAGTACTGCAATATTCCTATGTTCATTTGTGCTCATTTTTATTCTCAATAGACTGATGTTTCTACTTTATAATCTTTGCAAGATTTAAAGGCATATGACTTGTATATTGCATTTGCTCCTGTTTTATTATGCATTATTTACATTATACCTCTCGTTTTCGTCTCTCCTCCTGTGTACGATGCAAAAGAGATGCCTTTTCCTCCTGGAAAATAATATACATGATGTAACATTTCTATCTGAATCAATGCACTGAAGTCTTATATAAAACACCTTTTTCCTAGTTGTATGTCTGTTTATATATATCTGTATATTTCCCCAACCCACAGAAAGAGTTATAATCGTCTTTGCCAAACCAATCACACCAATAATTTTAGCTGAGTGAAAGACAATATTGGAGCTTATGTCACACGCTGTTTGTAACTACATTAACCATCTATTGGGTTGACTTCAGAATTCATCTTCTGAAAATGGAAGTGCTTGCTCTCCCAGTAGAGACAACTGGGTTCAGCAAATCCTCTGCAATAAAGGAAGAAACATTGAATGGCATTTTCCATCTTGCCAGAGCATAACTACAAGAATATAGGAGCTTATAGATAGAAAAGAAATCAGCATAAATTTATCATTTCCGCCCTCAACACACAGACTATCTCAATTTGTGGGATTCCATTCAACACAAGTCTGAATTCAAATCAGTGTTCTCTACTGAACTTTACAATCTGTCTTTATTAGAGGAAAAAGATATAGGAAAACATTTGATGGTTTTAAGCACCAAAAGCAAATGTACTTGGGATTCTATAATGTAGATACAGTTAAGGCACACTGGATATTATGCTAATGTAAAAAACTGTAGCTATTTGGCTGCACTATTTATTACCGTATTATTATTTGATAATAAACATAATCATATCACTACTGATATGAATTATTATTAGTAATAGTAGTATTTTGTCAACAAGGGACAGCTGTTCAATGGGAGATCCAGATGTGTTTAGACTTCTCCAAGCAACCAGGCCTATGCACTTTTGATATTAACTACAAAGCAGCCATGAACTGTGATGAATAAACCACTGAGAATGTGGTAAAACTGAAACCTTTATTACTCTCTTGAAAACAGGTGCTATTGCAAGGTTTTCTTTTTCAAAAAATGTCACTAGCTGTAAGTTAGATTGGGAAGTTTAAAAACACCCTGAAATGAGGCAGTGGCAAATTGTAAAGAAATGTGCACGGCTTGTCCATGAAATCGCCTGGAATTGAACTCAAACTGAAGGTGTCATTTTGTTTACACACAGCCACTAGCCTGTTCCGGGGTCACTGGAACGCATGTGGTCAAACCTTCCTCCCCTAACTCTGGGATCAAGCTCATAGTCTTCTGTTAATAACAGTGCTATGGGCCATAAGTCAAATGCTGTGGAGTCCTTGGGGTTCTCTGAGCTTGGTTCTTTTCTTGCAAATGTTTCATTATCCGGCTAGGTAACATCTTCAGTGCTAAAATGGGATGGGGTTTGCTCTCTATTTATATACTGTGGCATGCTTTGCCAGGGCTCTTGGCGGGGGGGGGGGGGTTGTTTTGCTCCTCTGGTAGTTCCTTGATTAGCACATGTTTACTGTTTGATTGTGTGCCTGGTGGTAACCTTTGCTTATCTGGGTGATGACTGCTGGTGAGGTGATCTTCTGGTCTTTTGTCTCTTTTGAATAGTACGTAGATGCTGATGCTGCCACATACTGCAAGCTGTTCATCTATGGCTTATCAAATCAAATCTTTATTATGGTCATAGACCAGCATATGGCTTATCTTTTCGATACACAATGAATGTTTGTCATTCCACGAATGATCATTTCAAATAAAAATGACCACCCACGTCAGTCTGAAATAGGTGGCCATTTTTCTGAAAACACACTGAATGAGGACTGAGCTGGAATAGAGAAGAAAAGTAGTATTATTCAGGAGAAAGAAATTTCCCAATTCCAATGCCGTGTTCACAACCACCAACCTACTGTATCACAGTAGAAACTCCCTGCTTGGACTTTACATATCTTTTAAAGATAGTCCCTTAACTAATTTTTGGAGCTTATTGTATTGTCTGAGCCCCAAACGGGACTGGTCCTTAACTCACTTTCTATCAAGCCAAAATGGAAGCTGTTTCAGATTTGGACACTACAGGAAGCCATAATGCTTAAAGAGCCACTCACAGCAAGTGTTGGGGGCAGGAATGTTGGCATATCTGCACTCTTAATATGCCATGGGAACAGAGTCACTATCAACTGAACAGCTGAGAGCAGCCTTCCCTTATGAAGTACCCTCTATGTTAGATTACACATAATCAGCCCACACCACTTGGCATTGATGTCAGCCACCCAAAAATATCATTATGATGACATGTTTTAGCAAGAGCAGTATCAAAGTTAGCTTGCTCCCTGTCCTGCAATGGTTATGGGCAAATCAAGCATTTCCAAACAAACTGAAATATGCATCAGTGGCAAAAGGAACTATACAATTCAACTGCTGAGGCAAAACCAGGGAAACCTATGTTCAAATCTACCCAGACACTTTCTTTCACACAAACATTAATCCACACAGTTACTATGAAAAACCAAAAGGAACATTAAAAATAATCCATTCTGGTTTATTAAGTTCATGTAAATATTTCAATTTGTTTTCCTCCTCTGTAATTGATATATCCAACCTGTTCTGAATCTTGTTTATTTATTCTCAAAATTAATACTTTAGGCAGCAATCTTACATGCAGTTATAGAGGAGTAAGCCTCACTAAGCTCAGTAAAACATTCTTCAGATGGACATTTATATGAACTGTTACTTCAGCAGTCAATTTATCAGAACATGCTCACCAATCAGTGATAAAGTCTACATTAATTACAGTGGAAATGAAGCACAGAACTGGAATTGATGACCAACTGATTGTGCCATCGAGTCAGTGTCAACTCTAAGCAACCACACAGATTTTCTCCAGGATGATCTGTCCCAGAACCTGGCCCTGAATCCATTCACCTTGCTACTGGTCACCCTCTTCTTCTCTGCCCTTCCACCTTTCCCAGCATCAGTCTTCTCCAGAGGTCTTCACCTGTGTTCAAAGTATAATAATCTGAGTCTTGTCCTTTGTGCCTCATTGGTTGAGTAGTTCTAATGATCCATTTGTTTGTTTGTTTTGGTTATCCATGGTGTTCTCAGGAGTCTTCTCCAACACCAAAGTTCTAAAGTATCAATATTCTTTCTATCCTATTTCTTCGTAGTCCAACTTTTGCTTCCATAGAATGTCACAGGAAGATCACTGACCGGATGGTTCTGATCTTTGTGGTATAAATATGACATGACATCTGAATATCTTTCCCAAGGCCTATGCCAAGTGCTAGTCTGAGATATATTTCTTGACTACCGGCTCCTTCACTGTTGACAGTTAACTCTAAAAAGCAGAAGCTATTCATCTCTTCAATATCTTCATTGTCAATTCTAAGGCTGGCCAATGACCTGTTGTCATTGGTTTGATTTTCTTTATATTTAATGTTACTCTCATTTTTTCACTATGCTCCTTGACTTTAATTACTAGAGCTTGCAGATCATTTGCATTTTCAGCTATCAGAGTAGTGTCATTAGTATACTGCAAGTTATTGATGTTTCTTCCTCCAATTTTAAAACCACGCTCATCTTCTTCCAATGCAACTTTCCTCAATAAATATTCAATATTTAGGTTGAATAAATAAGAGAATAATATATAACCCTGTCTCACTCCTTTGCTACCTGAACCAATGTTTCACCAAGTTGTTTGAACTAACCTGTGTATACATTTTGTATGAGGGCAGTAAGTTGTTCTGGGACTCCCACTTTCACAAGCACGTTCCACAGGTTGACATGATTGACACAATCAAGGCCTTTCTATAATCAGTGAAGCACATATCAACTCCTTTTGGTATTGTTTGGCTTTCTCAATTATCCAGCATGCATCAGCAATAATGCATCTTGTACCTTATCCTTTTCTAAAGCCAATCTAAACATCTGGCATCTCCTTTTCTATGTAGGGCTCTAATTTGTGTTGGATAATGTTACGTATTATTTTACTAGCATGTGAAATTAAGGAGGTTATGCAACAGTTTGTTATGTTTCCTTTCTTTGGTACTGCTATGAAGATGGACCTTTCCCAATCAGTTGGCTACTGCGTTGTTCTCCAGATTTGCTGGCATAGTTTGGTTAGAATCTTTACAGATTGTTCTTCTATTGCTTGCCATATTTCTGTAGATACTCCATAAATTTATGTCGTTCTCCTGCTTCATTTATTCCCTAGGCCACACAGCTGTATTTCCATTTTTGGCATTCCAGTTTCCAACCACAAGCAGCACATCTTGCTGGCATGTTCTGTTGATTTCAGACTGAACTTCATCATAAAACTTGTCAACCTCCTCTTTTTCTGCATCAGTGGTTGAAGCATAAACTCGGATTAATGTCATATTAAAGGGCTGTCCACAAAGTCTAATTGATATTATTTAGTCATTGATTGTACTGTACCCAAATACTGTTCTTGGTATATCTTTCTAAATTATGAAAACAATGCTGTTCCTTGATTTTCATGTCCTGCATAGTAAACAAGGTAATCTTCTGCAGAAAATGTCCAATTCCAGTCCATTTCAATTTGCTGCTACCTAAGATGTCAACATGTAGTTAATTCATTTCATCTTTCACTATGCTGAGTTTTCCTATGTCCATACTTCTTACATTCCACGTTCCCACTTTAATTCTGTCTTTGCAGTTTTGGATTTTCTTTTCCTGCTTTGCAACATCAGTAACTAGACGTCCTGCATGCTTCAATTTACCGCATCATAAACACCATTAGTACACCAAAAGATTCTCAGCTCTTCCTCAGCAGCATATTGAATGCCATCCAACTTGAAGGGCCCATCATCTGGCACTATATCATCAATCACTTTATATTGTCTGTCTGTGTGGCTTGGTAAAATAATTCCCTTCTCCCATGCAGTATGAAATTATGCTGTCATTAAAATTATCATCCACCTCTACCATCTTTTTATATCATTGCTGCCCAATATAGGTGCCTTTATATACTCTTGGCATACACTCTCTACATTCTTCATTCATTCCTCCTAGGAACACACCACCACCACCACCACAGTGAAGCAGCACAGCAAGACTTGAGGGGGACAGAACTAGGAGTTTTAACTACTGTAAATTAACTACTGTAAATACAGTTAGTTGCCTTGAGTGCCCTTTCTGGCAGAAAGCTGAATAAAGATATCTTAAGAAATTATATCTGATGTTGCTACATACCTTTTCTATATCTTCATTATTACATAAAATCCACCTGTGATTTCAACACCATAATTATGCCTGAGCACTTTTTTGAGCAAAGAAACATATTTTAGTAGAACTACTAGTGTTCATAATTTGATGCCAAACACACATAAATCTACCAAACATGAATGAAGAGCAGACCGTGCTCTACCACTTGCCACTTTTCACATGTTAATTTATTCTATCTTCACTGCACAAAACAATGTAGTATCATGTGTCTGATTTGATGAGCATAAATGGCTTTTTAGCTATCAGAGATATGTCAGTAGCAAATGATAGTCCATAATTTAGATGAATTATACACATAATGCATTTCTAATGGGCATCTGCTTTATGAAAGTGTGGTTACACAACACTGCACAAAAGGCAATATTTACAGTAATTTCATTATATCTTTAATTTGTTATATGTTATACACACTGCATTAAAGCAGACTGACTATTCAGTATCAATTCTAGTTGATGGGTACATATAGCACATGTGGTCAGTTTACATAAACAAATATAGAACAAAAGAACCAGTATGGTCTAGTGGTTTAGGCCCCAGGCTAGAAACCAGGAGTTCTAATCCCGCTTTAGGCATAAAAGCCAGCTGGGTGACTTTGGGCCAGTCACTCCCTCTCAGTCTAAACCACCTCACAGGGTTGTCATTGTGGGGAAAATAGAAGGAGGAAGGAATATGAGGTATGTTCGCCACCTTGAGTTCTTTATAAAAATAATAAAGGCAGATTTTAAAAAAATTTTAAAAATTGGATTTGTACTGTTTGGGAAAGCTATATTCTTTCCTATAGATAACAATCATATGAGGTAAGCAATACTCTCCCCATTGTACAGAATGGAAACTGAGAGATATTTACATTATGAGGCCCTTAAGTGGCTTCAGAACAGAAGCTAGAGTTGGAGCAAGTTTCAGGAGTGCCAAAGCTGAACCACGGTATTTAAACACACACACACACAATCCAGATGACAGGAAATATTTTTTAAATGAAAAAAGGATATAGCTGCTATACCTATACACATATTTTCCATAAGCCTTCTTGGTACCCCTTAACAGGCCTCCCTTTTAACAGCTGTACTAATGAGAGTGACCGGAAAAGAAAGAGAAAGCAAAACAGAGGGAACACATCCCTCCCTTATCAGCCTTTTCAGGCTCTGGGTTTTCTGAAACATATTTAAAAACGATACAGGATTTCAACATCCTTTATTGTCTATTGTCCAATAAGGCAGCGTTTCTCAACCTTGGCGACTTTCCCCACGCTGGCTGGGGAATTCTGGGAGTTGAAGTCCACGCATCTCAAAGTCGCCAAGGTTGAGAAACACTGCAATCCAGACGTTTAGGGACCCAAAGCTTAAGCTCAGCCTGCCTGGCCACCCCCCACAAATCCCACCAACGTATTTTTCCTAACCAGGATCCGGCTGTCCATGTGGGGACTCCGTCTCCCAAATCCTCAGCAACGCCCTTGCTGGCCAGCGGCTCTGAAGTTTTACGCCCACCCACGGAGGGGCCTCTTCTAACTGCAAGCATCGTGAGGCCTGTCTCCCCAGCGGTGCATCATTGGGGAGGGGAGCGGAGCGGAGGGGCGGCGCTGGGCCCTGCAGCCCCCAAGAGGACGCCGACCCAGCCGGAGGGGCGACCTCGCCGCCAAGCCTGCCCCGGTCCGGGTCAGCGCATCCTTCCCAGCCGGGCTGCTCGGGCACCTTCTTCCGAAGAGGAAACTGTCGCCGGGACGCTGCCTCGGAGAGAGGCGAGGCGAGGCGAGGCGCGGGGGTTCCGGGGGAGCCTCTCCTCCGGAGAAGCCTGAGTCACGCCGGCCTGGCGGGGCTTACCTTCTTGCTGGCTCCGCCGAGGGAGACCTTGGGCCTGGTCTTGAACTCCCCTTCGAAGCTGAACATGGTGGCCGGCCGCCTAGCCGCCCATCCGGAGCGCGGCCCGGCCTCCTCAGCCTGCGGGGCGAAGAGCGGCCGAGGAGGGGACCCGACCCCGGGGGAAAGCCCCACCGCCAGCCAGCCTCGCCCGCCCCCAAGCCCGAGGCGCCCTCCGCTCGCGCCCCCTCCGGCCCCGAGCAGGGCTTCCTTTCGGGGCTCCCGCCCGCAGCGGCCGGGGGCACGGAGGCTCGCGGGGCGGCCGCCGCGCTTGCACAGGGAGGGAGCGAACCAGCCGGTTCCTGAAAGAAGATGGCCGCCGACTGCAGCTGCCTCGGCGCGCTCCCGCCTCGCGCGCGCGTACGTGCGTCTCTCCCCGCCTCCTCGAGGCAGAGCGTCCGAGCGCTCCGCCTGCCGGCCCGGAGGAGAAGCGTCGGCGCGGCGGACTCGGAAGGCGGGGCTGAGGCAGAGCCTTCTCATGGGCCCCGCCCCTTCCCCGAGCTTGGATGTCTGGCGACTGCGAATGGGTTATGGAAGGCGCTAGACCTCATGGCGCGGCTTAAAAAAGGGTGGGGGGGCTCATCTAGGGGAAACTCAAGGGAGAGTCTGATTTTGTTTCGCTCCGATCCGGCGACAGTCGCCCATCGTTCTCCAGCAAAGCTGCCCGCTCCGAAACTGCGGCGAGACAGTGGCTTTCTGAACAAAGGCTGGTCTTCATTTGCACGCGTTCGGCTTTGACTAAAATGATCGCAGGGTTGGTTCGGTGGTGGCTGTTGCTTGGTGTGCTGTACTTAATACTCCTTGCATTTGTCTGCCTTAGTTTAAACTAATTCAGTCTATGCGGCCACCTAGTTTAATTCAACACGGGTCACGTAACCTCGGTTTACTGTGAGGGGAGTGGGTTGAAACGTTGCACATCTGGAGGGCGACCCATGAAGTTGCAAAGGGTTGGGGGGGCGATAAGCTGGAATTACGCTTTAATCACGGGTGATGCTTTAAACTTAGAAGAAACATGGAGCATAATTGAAGCTATCTACAGGCATACCTCGTTTTATTGCGTTTCACTTTTTTTATACACATTTTATTGAGTTTCAAAAAGAAGTAAAAATGCAAAAAGATCGAAAGAAGAGAAAAAATAACACAAGAGAGAAAAATACCAAAAAAGAAAAGTAACTCCCAACTTTCTTTGGTACAGGTATAGGTATAAAATACATTCACCTCTTACTCCAATATCTAAAAATTCACATAATAAAAATTATCCTTTACACTAACATTTTAAAATAAGTTTATATCAACAAGAGATATAAAAAGATATAAGTTTATATCAACAAGAGATATAAGTTTATATCAACAAGAGATATAAAAAGAATAACGCAAGATATTTCTGTATAGACGTTTTACTGAGCTTCACTTTATTGCGCTTCGCAGATATGGCATTTTTGTTACAGATTGAAGGTTTGTGGCAATGCTGTGTCAAGCAAATCTGTCAGATGACGATTAGCATTTTTTAGCAATAAAGTATTTTTTAATTAAGATATATATATATCTTAGATATATCTTATATCTAAGATAGATACATAGATATATATATAGCCTTTTTTAAACATAATGCTATTGCACACTTAATAGACTACAGTATAGTGTAAACATAACTTTTATATGCACTGGGAAACCAAAAAACTCATATGATTCGAGTTATTGCGATATTTGCTTTATTGTGATGATTTGGAACCGAACCGCAATATCTCTGAGTATTGTATTTGATTTGTAAAACATGGGCTATTCTTTAGCATCCCGGCAGGTGGCAGCACCTAGCTTACTTGGTGGATCTCCAGAAAGCTAAGCAAGATCATGGACACGTGGAGTTAGGAAGGATCTCCAGGTCACCCAATGATTGTCCTTCTTGTTTGAAGCCCTCCAAAGAAGATTCATATTCGGAGGCAGCCTGTTCCATTGGCTGTCAGCTCCAGGAAATTCTTCCCAATATCTAACCCGGCATTTCTCAACCTTAGCAGCTTGAAGATATGTGGACTTCAACTCCCAGAATTCCCCAGCCCTGGGGAATTCTGGGAGTTGAAGTCCATATATCTTCAAGCTGCTAAGGTTGAGAAACTGATCTAACCGGAATCTGCTTCCCTGAGTTTTAACCTATAGCTTTTGGTCCTGCCTCCTCCACAACCCCAGGGCAACCTCCATCCTCTGCTTGAGATACCTGCTCTCATTTCTCTCCTCTGCTTTCTCTTCTGAAGGCTAAACATTGTTCCTTTAATCATTCATCATACGATTGGGTTTCCAGGTTCCTCACCATCTTGGTAGTCCTCTGAATTTGCTTCTTTTTGTTTATAGCGTCCCAAACTGGAAACAGGAATCTAGGCAAAGCCTGACCAGGACAAAGTGAAGCGGGTGAATTATTTCCCTTGATCTGAACTCTGTGTCCTTGTTTATCTCCCCAAAGAGTGTTGGACTTTTTAGCAGCTGCATCACACCTTTGGTTCAGATTCAACTCTGGAATCTAGAACGCCTGATCTTTTTCACATGACCAACACAGTTCTCTCCATCCTATACTTCTTCCTTGTCTACATCTTTTTCAATCTTCTTTCTCTTCTTAGATGTCTTCTCAGATGTTTTGTGACATTTGCAGATTTGATCATCATCCCCTTCACCCCTTCATCTGGATCATCAATAACAATGTTGAACAGCGCAGGGCCCAGGTTGAGTCCTGCAGCACCCCATTCAATACGACGCTCTCACCTGAAGCAGAACCATGTAGAAGTACTTTCCGAAAGTGGTCATTCACCCCTTAAGAATCCATCTTACGGTTGTATTCTCTTTCCCATATTATTAATGAGAACATCATGAGAAGTTTTATCAAATGCTTCACTGAGGCCAAGATATGTTATGTCCATAACATTCCCCCAATTTATTAAGCTAGTAACTCTCTCAGAAAAGGAGACAGGAGCCTTCTCAGCAGCTGCACCTGCCAATGGAATAGCATCCCCTGCCCCCCCAGATTTGGATGGCCCCAACCCTCTTAGCCCTTTGCAAGGCATTGAAGACTTGGCTGTTCCCCCAGGCATTTGGGTGGGGAGGAGATGAACTGTGATAGTTCTGTATGGGTATTTAAGAGTTAATCGTTTATCCACAGGCCCAACAGTGGTTATTTCTGACAATTGTTTCGTTTTAATCTGGTAAGCCACCCAGAGCCACTTGTGTGAGATGGGCAGCTATATAAATGATATAAATAAAATATTGATATGGATGATATAGGTTCTAGTCCTCCCTTAGGCCCAGAGGACATCTGGGAGACTTAGGGGCTGTTACTCTCTGCCAGCCATAGACGGGGAAGTCAAAATACATCTATCTACCAACCCACACTGGACCAGGATGGATTTGGGTTGATCACAATAGTAATTATGCTCTACTGTACATGTCACAATTGTCTGGGTTTCCAAAACACGCTGAACTGAAATCAGGCAAAACACAGTAAGGGGTTGTATGTCTCAGGCCAGTCTTAATTTAAACTGCAGACATAGTTAACAACAGGTTTAATCGTTTTCTTCCTTTTTTATCCAATAACTTTTTAAAAAGAAAATCAGATTGCAAGAAATATAGGTGGTGGCAGTCCTTTTATACCCCTATTAATTCAGCTGACAAATTATGATGAGATCAGCTGATGAATGGGGCTTTGAGCTTATCAGAACATTTCATTAATGCTAAACCAAAGTTTAACAGTGCAGCAGGACTAAATATCTGTTCACAGATGAAGAGACCCAGTATGAGATGAGAACACCCCCAAATTTGGATCAATGGTTTTTGGAAAAGATAGCGGTGTTATCTGTAACTCATTTAAATGACAGCGTTACAGGACTATATTAATGTATTGTTCCGACCATTTATTTCCTTATTCTGTGAAGTATTTTTAGAATTGAAGCAAGAATTGGAGCGTGTGAACAGAATTCAAGCTGTACCATGGAAGATAAAACTTTGTGAGATCTGTGGTTTTGCACGCTGTACTTTGAAGGTTGCAAACTTAATTGTGTCCTTTTAACTGAACGCCGTAGACTCATGATTAAGTACATTCAGAACAGAGATCTCCAAAATTGCATAGTTATTTGGGTGTTGGCCACAAAATCGTGGTTTCAGCCCAGACCTTTAGCCCAATGAAAGACTGGACTCGAGAAACTCAGTTACTCATTTATTAAGGTACCTTAGTAAGTGAGGACTCCTTCTCAAGAAGGGGCCCCATGAACTGGAAGCATGAATCTTTTATACCTTAAAAAAAATGAAACAGCATCATCATCTGAGATGACATGATTGGTTACATAGTTCAGCCTGCACACTTAAGGACAAATATTCCATAATAACACATCTTCAGACCACATGTATCGGTTCCATGACAGTTTCTACATCTGGGGCTCTCAGTGGTTTTTGAGACTTTATTAATTTTAGGTCTTGTCTGGTTTCACATTTATATCTCTGTTTATTAGTTCTATCTTCAAATGCTATCGAAAATACCTAATTTCACGCCTGATCTGTTGTTCTGATCTGTTGCCTGATCTCTGTTGTTCTTAGCCAAGTTGTTAACTTAAACCACAAAGATTGTTGTTATGTTTGCAGATCCAATTCTTGTTTCTTTCTATTAACCCCGTTTTTGATGATATCACGGGGCTGGTATTGGTGCATCAGAGAAATTAATACAGATAATTAGGTCAAACAAGAATACGATGCTGTGGTTTCCACAAAGGGCTTAGGTGATGGATTGCCATTAACGTTAATTAATTGAATTTAATTAATGAGTCTTTTATGCTCATTTACCATGCTCGGTCAGAAAACCCCAAAGGCTTACAAATCAGCAAAAACTGGCATTTTTTCTCGTTTCTCCTTCGTTTCACTTACCATTTGCATCTTAGCTTGGACTTTCAGATAAAACTGAAATGTATGCAAACTGACCATGGATACAATTCATTTAGATAAACTGATTTTCTGAGCCAATGTCTACCTATTCCTTTCATGCTAACCATAACATGTCTTATTAATAGCCATGCTCGTGAATTCTGTCTTGCTCATTTATTTTCAGACTTTGTAACAGGATAAGCAGTGTTCAGCTAGGAGGGAGACATAGAGTTTTGAGAACTAAGAGTCATTTGTGGATGGGCCAAATTTGTTATCTAAGGGAACGTGGCTGGCATTTCCTTGGTTTGCTTTCTTATGGGGAGGGTTGGGGACAGAGCCAAACAGGCATATCTGCAGGGAGGGAGGGTCAAAAAAGTCAAGATGGGAGTCACAACCATACAGTCAATGCCCACCCCTTTTTTATGTGATTTAATTGCATGGTGGTGACCACCATCTTGACTTTTCTGACCCCTCCCTCCCTCCCTCCCTCCCTCCCTCCCTGTGGACACCCTGAAGCCACATTGAGGCGTAAGTTACGCCCTCTACAGCTTAGGGCCTCACAGTCTGAAGGGGGCTCTCAAAATGTGTGATGTTTCATATATGAAAGTCTCCATAAATGAAGCCCTCTTCTATGGGTCAGATGACCATCATTAATTAATTCATGCTTGTTTCTACAGGCATAAACAGCTTCTGCTTAAAGAAGTCCCTTGCACACCCAATCGCAGGTTTGTTCAATTCAGTTGTTACACAGCCTTATCCTCTGTTAATACTTGCCAGATCGTACCTCTGCAATTCCCCATAGCTTAGGGCAGTGTTTCTTGACCTGGGCAACTTTAAGATGTGTGGACTTCAAGTTGAGAAACACTGCCTTAGGGCCTCATGGTATCTAAATCTGTCTCTGATTGAGGAGGTGACTCCTCCCTCCCACATCCTCCAGCCAGAAGAGCATCTTCAAATTGAGTGAAAAATCCAAAGCACAGTCTTGTTCTGGTAACATGTTCTAATAGAAACATGGACTGCATGGTTCACATATTGTACCACCTGTTGAACAAATCTGGTCCAAAGGAGTGTGAAATTCCAATTGTGGTTTCTTGAGTAAGTTGTGCTAAAGCAAATCATGGTTTAACACAGCGGATCCCAGAGAATCGCAACACCGCAGCTGCCATCTTTTCAGTTTTCATTTCCCTGGCTGATTGTAATGCATTGAAACTAGGCACTAATTCCTATGTCACACTAAGCCACAATGCAATTTGATTTGGTTTGGAATGTTATGTTAACCCACCTCGGCCATTATGGTTTATGACTTGGCTTGTTGTATTAACCCAGTCAATTCGAAGAACCAGAGTTAAATCCTGCATTAGCACCATGTGTGAATTTAGCCAGTGGGACTTACATACCTAGGATTGTACTGTGAGTCATTGCAAAAGGGAGGAGAAAAAAGATGCAACTTCTTTCGAATTTTTTTTTTTTTGAAACAACAACAACAGCAACGTTTGTATAAGTCAATTTTGCAGGCTGTCAAAAAAATCCAGTCTATCTTCGCTGACATAAAACTGGCCTTTTTTCCTTCTCCTTTTGGACATTCGTAGCACATTTCTCAGTTGTATTACATAAATGAAGAACCTTATTAACAGACGTGGCTGAATTGAAGAACCATGAATTAGTTTGTCCATGAAAAAGGCCGGCCCCCAAAAGCCCACTTAAATTAAAAGTAAAATACTTAGAATGAGCAGATTTTATTCTTAAAGCCATAACCTTTGTCTGATAGTGCCTCGTAAGTCTATTTTAGCATTTTATTACTTTAAGTGATGGACCTGAGGAAAAAAACGTTACTAATACTTTTCTCCCTTCATAGCACACAGCTGTTTGAAATATTCAAGTACACTCAACAAGAGTATAATTTATTAGGGTAGTTTAAAACTCATTATTTCATTTGTACGATGTATATCTGTTAGGTAGAACTTCTTTTAAAAAAAAAGATATGAGTGGGAATGTATTCATATTGTGAGCCACTCAAGAGTTCGGTTTTAAGATGGAAGGCCATACAAATATTTTAAATAAATTAAATTAAATTAATATTTTTAGAGGCAACTTTAAATGTTCTTCCTCTCCTAATCCTAGCTTTATCTTTAAAGTCTTCCACAAATTCTCTCCAGTTTTTTTTTTATTTTATATCCTTCCTTTAAAGATCTACCTTTTTTTTCTTTAAAGTATGCAAGATCAGCATTCCACACTCATCAGCAGATGCTGTCAGTAATGTACTCTCATAAAACAGGAAAAAAAAATAGGAATAGTTCTTATGTAAGTGGGTACCCACACAGACACACACACATGTGTAGCAAGAAAGCATATTTTATTCAAGAATTCTGGAAGTTAGTTTTTATTTTTTGCTGAATATCAAATATGTCCATATCACTGGTAGTATTAAATCCTCCTCTGACACTGTGATCCATTTAAGAAGACTCTCTAAGCCAAATCTGTCACAAAGAGTTTATCACAGACCACATGAGGTTGCAAAACTTGAAAAAACTAAGTGCAGGACGCCATCCAAGGTTGGCATGGAAGCTCCAAATGAAATCAATCTTTGTTACAGTCATAGACCAGAATAAATAGCTTCCATTTATATCCCAGCTTTCCATCAAGAACTCAAGGTAGCCATCACATCAGAAAAACTGACCCGTCACAACAATTGGGTAAGGCATTTCTGAACAAAACAAGTAGGAGGCCATTGTACAGCTCATTCTGGATAAATGTGCTACGTGCAGATATTTGAAAAGGATGCTGATATAATATTCAGCATGTGAACCGAGACAATGATTGGTTTCAAAATGGTGGACACGACTGAGCATTGAAGCTCCACCCCTTTTGAAGTGCACACAATGTGTGTGACACACATCAAATCAAGGGAAGGCTTTGGTCATGCTGTCAGACCTGCCGTTTTGAAGCCAGCGACCATCAAGCTGGACAATCAGTGTCCTCAATGGAAGATGTTTACCCATTTATTGTACATGCATATCCATAGGTACTGTTGTGCACCCTCTCTGTTGGGAAGGTCCTTTTCTTATTTTTTTTCTTTCTTTCTTCAAAATGAAAAGATAATCCCGTGGACCCAGGAATAGCTCTAAAGGATGGGCTGGTCTTGTTGTCATCACCAAATCCTTTCCTGAGTTGGACCTTCTTTTTCTTTTATCTCCTCTGAGTAACATGGGTTGGTGGAACATGGAGGAGATATCAGATAGCACAGTCAATTTGTTAATGTTTAAACAAAGAATCAAGTTTTGTATTCAACAACTGAACATGGGTTCTAAACAGGCTCCCTTAATATTACAGTGCATCTGTAGCTGAAAGTCCCTGCATTCCCTGGCACTGAGTATATCTTCATGAATATGTCAGATGGAGGATTTCTCAGGGCTGGAATTCTGAGTTTCCATCAGATCCATCTTTTCATCCCTATCTCCCAAATACCTTTGTCCCCTGTTCCTCCTTCCTTCTGGACTGCCAACTAAGAGGTGGTGTCCTGCATACCCATGTGGTCAGTCATCACGCATACTGGGGGGCCTGCACAGTATGGTCAAAAAAGTCAAGATGGGGGCCACAAAGGTGCAATAGTCAACACATGGTGATAATCATGGTGCGTCAACATGGCCAGAAATGGTCAGAAGTTTGATTGCACTGTTGCAGCCACTATTTTGACTTTTTTGACCACATCCTGCAGGCACCCCTGAAACATGCACTTTTTTTTACAGCCAATAGGAACATTTTGTCTGGGTTCACACCACCCACTCAGTGTCAAGGATTTGTTCTGAATATGGAAATTAAATTCTTTCTCAGTTCCACATCTGCAGGCAGATAAAAGGAAGGTCACTACATAGATTTGCCACAGAGAATTAGGAAGTCATATATACATACAAAAAAACCCCATCCAATTAACAACACTGTAGAATCCTGCCCTCTACTACCTTAGCCCCACAACTCCATCTTTCCCCCTTTTTGAGTCAGCGGCCATCTGTCCCTTGATTACAAAATGTTTTCTTCTGGAGTAAGGCTGAGAGATGCCCACCTCCCCAGCTCCAACCCTCGCCTTAAGATGGAATTATTCATTTTTGTATTGTACGTGAACTGGTTCTAGCCAATGTGGTTGATAAAACAATGGCTTATGGTTGAATGTGATGTTCAAAGCCAACCAAATTGGTTTTATTCAGTTGCCAAAGGTTAGACCAACCAAGACTTTAGTTAGGTAATAAGAGCATCATAATGATCCAGTTCTCACAATGCACTAAGCCTTCATATGGTTTATTTGGATTGCGGTTTAGAGTTTATAGCTGGAGCTGGACAGTCTTGTATTTCCAATAGAGGAGAATGTATGTAGCTCAGGGATGAACTGTGGCGACCTCGGTACTCTCTGAGCTTGGTGGTTTTCTTGCAGACATTTCATTACCCAACTAGGTAACATCATCAGTGCTAGTGAATGTGGGGTTTGCTCCCTGTTTATATACAGTAGCTTGCCTTGCTGGTTTTGGTGGGGATGTGGTTTTCCCCTTGGTCCTGATGATGTTACCTAGTTGGGTAATGAAACAGCTGCAGGCAAACAGCCAAGCTCAAAGAGCACCAGGAATCATGTCTTTCTCATCCAAACTTCATTTGGCTCACCTTCCTTGCCATTCCAAATGCAATGCAAACAAATTCTAACTCAAAACCATTCTAATGATGGTCCCACGCCCCAATCTCACCCCAATGCCTTGTGGGTAAAAATAATGGCTATTCTTGGCACCAGGGTTTCGTGGCATTTTGTCCTGTCAACATGACAGTTCCTAGTTCTGCAGTTTAAGAGATCAGAACTTAAGAGCCTATCTCAATATCCACTTAAGGCTTTGATAACTCCAGAAGACTGTAAATTGGAGTGCCCAGAATACATGCTCCTAAAACATAATAGAAATAATAATATTGAGCTAAACCTTGTGACTTTTCACCTTTTGTTCCTCAGTTAAGCTAGCCTAGGCAACCACAGATTTTAAAGTCACCCTGTCTAGGTTAGTGCATTTTTAAAAAAATGCTAATCACCGGAGTAGCTTTACTGCAAGAGATCAGAGTAAGTCTACTGCGTACCCCGGACTACTCTCTTCTGTACCCTCAAATGCCTTTGGTGCTGCTCTGATAGATGCTTCCTTTTAAAGGTTGCATTAATTTGGAGGGGGACATCTTTACCTCTATGTAAGTTTACTGCCCCAGTTTACAAAGTGAACTCAGAGAGAGAAACGCTATGCTTATTTACATAAGCGCTGGAGACCTCTGGGCTTAATTTTAAACAGAAGCTTTCTGGAGTTGACCCTCCTGTACACCAGCCTCAAGTCAAGTCAAACAGAAGTTCCTCAAGTGCAAACTGACAGATCGCTTTTCTTGCAGGTTTTGGGGGATTTTGTTCTATAAAAAGGATGCTGGCAGCCTGCCTTGGCTTTACTGTATAGGAAGTTATTCGACAGTTTAAAGCTCCCCAAAGCTTTGTAAAGTTGTATTTTTAAAGATCTACGGTAAATATACTAATTAAAGTAATTAGAGTAATGCTCCAGATTCATCATGTGCCAAAGGCCACCATGTCTGCTTCCCCAATTTATTAAGCTGATCCCGCTTCAGGGGAAGTCAAATGGCAAATGTCCGGTTGCTTTTTACAGCTTCTCAGGAACCCGAACAGCCTTTCTTCCCTTCAATTGCCCACGTGGCATTTCCCCAGGGACCTTCTCCACCTTGCAGCTGACAATTGTCACAGCTGTGTAGCTCATTGCTTAACCTGCCCTTAGTACCTTCACTGGCATAATGCTGACCTTCTCCAATCTGTCGCCCTCCAGATGTATGGGTCTGCAGTTTCCCAGATCCCAGCAACCACAGCCTCCATCTCAGAATTTGTGGGACTTATGATTCCATGCAGCCTGCACATTGCTAGACTGGGAATGCATGTATCTCAAACTTGTGAGCCCAGCAACACAAAATTACGTGACAAGAAAGATAGAATTCTAAATTCAGTGCCTTAAATAAATCACCTGAGTGTGTACAAGTTCTTGTTTTGCATAATAAATTTCCCATTCCCATTTTGTAAGGCCAGTTCTGTTTTTTGTCTTGCGACAAGAGAAAAAAGCTGTCACAGGACAATGAAAGACCCATCTCTCAGAATTAACACAGAAATTTTCAGTAGATTCACACATTGTGCTAACCTATGGTTTCTCTAATCCCCAGTTTGTTGAAAAAGCCATATTGGCTTGGTTCAACCCATCATGCTAAGCCCTAAATCATAGTTTACAAAACAATGATTGAAATCTAACAGATTTGATCAAAACCAAACAAAGATCATTTAAACCTTTAGATGAATGTTGATATGTGAATTCAGCCATTTTTTAATTTTTTAAACATAATTTGTAATTTGTAAACCATGGGTTATGGCTTAGATCATTTCCTCACTAGTGACTTACAGCATCTTTGTAGCATTGTCCAGCCATCTTTAAAGTGATTTAAAAAAAAAACTGATCACATTATTGAAAATGTGCAAGCCACTTGTGGGGAAATGATCCTTCTGTGCTACCTCAATCCAGCCATGGCTATTCATAGCCCAGATCCCATTGTCTTCTTGACTCTTATTAGTATAGTTTTTCAGAGAGGGTCTGACCAAAGTAGTAGTATTAGTACTTCTTGAATTCTGGGCTTGTTTCTACAGATCCAGTTGAGAAATGCATTTGGTTTTTGTTAACTGCCATGATGCTGTGTTAACTTAATGCAGGACTTTGCAGGTACCTCTCCTGAAATTAACCCTTATCAGCCCCATTTTCCATCCTGAGAACTCAAAACCTCCTTCTAAGATATTGTCTACTCTTTCCAATTTATGTCATCTTTTCCATATTTGATGAGTATCTCCTCTGCCTTTTTACCCAAGTCACTTAGAAAAATATTGACCCAAACTTGGCCATGGATAAGTCTTGGAGGCAACCTATGTACTTCTCAGGCCTCTGGGTTGATGAAAGCATATTCCTGGGCAGTGGAATATCAATCAGCTACAACTATATTTAGCAGTAATATCGTGCAATAATCCATTTTTGGCTCACACCACCTTCCTTCAGATAAATCCAGCTTAATTTAACAAGAGCTACTTCTGAATAGACATGTAAAGGTTTTGACTCTCTGTCACTGCAGAACATCTAAGGAAGTGTTCCTGACCTCATGTCCTCCAGATGTTTTATGACTTCAACTTCCAGGATTTCTAGGTTGTGAGTCACACAATATGTTGGGTCCAAATGTAGTTGGCCAATATGTTTTGTTATATTATGTGAATTTCATCAGCAAGACTAACTTATGATTCAGTATTTTGTACAAAGAAACCCAACCACAGGTTAGGGTGTTGTGTGGACACAGCTGTAACAGTATCATTCTCCTTGTTAAGTTTCTTGAGCCAGGGAACATATTCTACTGATCTGCCATCACTGGACATTACAAAAGGATTCCAAAGAGATGGGATATAGGAAAGATGGGATGAACTGCTTCTTAATTTTAAACTGTTCTGAAAGGAAATAGCTTTTGGGCATTCTCCCAAAAGGATTGTTGAGACTCATTAACTACAAGCTTAATGTACAAAACATATCCAGGGTAACAAGTGCCCTTTGGTGGATTCTATTTTCATGTCAATAAATTTATATAATGGATTCCAGTGCCAAATACTAATAACGTGGCTGGCTAAAAAGTTACACGGTTTCCTATATCCTCTTGGTCAGCAGGAGGGAAAAATACCTTAATAGTAGAGAAAATGTACAGAAGATATAATTATATTCAGAGAGCAATTACTACTGTACAACATTAACCCTGAAAATGTTGTGCAGCAAACATCTCTGTAATAAATATAACCTTACATTTGATAACAAATATAATGAAGAGATCTGTAGTGTGCAAGGGTTTCGGAAGGCCAGGGGCCCCCACAGTGCTTTGTCTTGTGGATGTAATTTGCTATTAGGGTTTTTAAGCCATTTCTCCCCACCATAAACTACTGGAGAAGGATAGAGCCCCACAGAACCAGGGATCCGTTGGGAGACCCAGGAGAACACTGGGATGATTTTAGAACTGAGGTTGAAACAGGCACAGTGCTGAGTGACTAGGCACATTTATAAGTTTCATACGTAGGTTGGGTTCACACTGATATTCTAGTACTTAGTGTGCCCTGCTAAGCTATGATTTGTTTATTTGTTTATTACTTGGGCATGCATATCACTCTGCTTGTCAGAACTCCAAATGTAATTGTACAAGTAACAGTACAGTACGAAGATTTTAAAATTTATTAATTTTAAATGTGTCCCCATTCAGGAGTAGCGTCAAGCGTGGCTAGAGGGGGAGAGATCAAAATAGTCAATACGGAGGCCATGATTGCATGATCAAAGCCCAGCCCTATGCATGTAAAAATGGGTCAGGGCTTCATCTTGATTTTTCTTTTTAACCTCCCCACGATGCTCCTGGGTAACAAGATCTTCAAATATCACCAAGTGCCTTTCTGGAGAGCCATGTTTTCACAGCTGTTTAAAAATGTAATTGGGAGGGATGGTCCAGATTATCTGGTTCATGTTTTTCTCAATATATTGTCTGGGTACATTGGCTGGGCTTACAATCTGTAAACCACCAGCATGATTTACAAACCACAGTGAATGGATGTCCCCAACATTAAGCCACAATAAAAATCACTTCATTTTGGCTTGGTATGTTGTATAAACCCAGCAACAGCCATGCACAAACCACATTATGGCTTAGTGTTATGTGTGAACCCCTAGCACTCCTGTATTTTTTACACGGGGATCACACAACACATTAAACCATAATGTGGCTTGCTTCTTTGTGGCTTTGCATGTTGTATACAGTTAGACACTGTTTGTAAACCATGGTCTATGGATTAGCGTGTTTGATAAGCCCAGCCAGTTGTGGTTTATTCAGTAAACCATAAGTAAGCAAATCATAGCTCAGGACAATGTATGGGCCATTCTGACTTGTTCAGCCAACCATTGTTTAAAGCAGGGTTCCTCAACCTTGGCAACTTTAAGATGGGTGGACTTCAACTCCCAGAATTCCCCAGCCAGCAAGGCTGGCTGGGGAATTCTGGGAGTTGAAGTCCACCCGTCTTAAAGTTGCCAAGGTTGAGGAACCCTGCTTTTAAGGATCTTAGTGTAGTGTTATGTGTGAATGCCACCAGTGACCCTAAGCATGGATTATTTCTTACAGTAACCTTTCTTGTGTGGCTGTTATGAGGTGAGATCATATAGGTTTCCCTGAACTTCTGGATGAAAGATGAGTATGCCTGTAATAAACAAACAAGAAATTTCTTGGAGGACCCAGGAGATTATGGTCGTCTGGAACTTTCAAATGGAACAATAGGTTACAGCAGGGAGAGACAACCTGATGCCCTCCAAATACTTTGAATAAAAAGATAATGATCCTACACATCCAGGTCAACCCCAGGAGATGACATCAACACATCCATGTAGTTTCCTTGGCAGTTGTAATGCAAGCAGTTTTCCTTTGCCTTCTGGGTGTTTCCCAGATAAGTCAACTGCTTGGGAATCTCTTAATGGTCCCTTATCCAGTACTAAAAAGTCCCAATCCTGCTTAGCTTTGGGGGATCTTAATACAGATTATGCTAATTTGGATTTACGGGGTTGAAAATACAGAACACCTATATAGCATGGATCCTCCTATCTTCGGAGGCATTGACATGTTATTGAAATGATTGTTGTAGGTCTTATTTGTAAAACACTTTAACGTTATTACAAAATGTTTTTTTTCTCCTTTACTGCAGCCCATAATTGATTGATAGCAATAATTTTTGACAGAGAGTGGATTGTATTTGTGCAATTTGAGAGATTTAGAAGAGAAGCCAAAAGACCGTGCCTTTTTTATTGTTTGTTAGAATGTCTTAATGGTCCTCGCTTTGCCAGTTTCAAGCCTTTCGTCTGCAGAATTTTAAATCTGTTGTTTGGCTTTCCTGGACTAAAAGATGTCCTGAGTTCTGGCACTATTAAAAACCTGAGAAATTACATTCTTTGTGTCACCTTGACAAACTTGCATACTTGGAAGCCAATCTTCAGAATGACACAGATGTGAATAATTATTTACTCAACCCAGAATTAATCATTGGACAGTTTGGGATAGTTTCTCAGGTTCCATACTAGATCCAGAGGCAGAAATCAGTTACCTGGTGCAAAAATACTTGCTCTGAGCCAGACTCTGTAATTTCTTAACATAACTTTCCAGTTCTATTCTGAAGCTATGAATTTCTAAAAGGTAACCCATGTATTTGGAAGGTTTCCATCACTAAGATCTTGTAGAAGACATGGGAAAAGTTGACCATCAACACAGACACAAGAACCTGAGCTTCATGAACTTAAACTGACTCTGACCTGGTTCACACATCATGTTTATCCTAGCAGCTTGTGTATCATGTAGCTTGTTTGGATTATTTGGTTTGGTGTTGTAGGAACCTTGCCAATCATGGTGTATTCAATAGGCTATGATTAAACCAACAGCGGTGTAATACAATGCATGAAGTCAATCCTTGTCTTTATTTTCAGCATTTGATGTTCAGTGGGACATCATATATCAAGTGCTATTGATGGCAGCAGAACAGGAATCTTCCAGCATCTCAAGCTTCTTTGCATTACTGTTTAGTGAAGATGTTCCATAAGCAATAGTTATTGTTGGTTAAGCATAGAAGAATCAAGGGAGCTGTCAGCCCTACAGGGGAGATCAGATCAGGAAACCAACTCCACAGGATGACTTGAAGTTTTCTTCTTTGGACCAGTCACTCAGTAATGGTATGTGGGAATGACCTTGGGGGATAGGAGGAAGGACCGCAGACTAGACAACCACCATGCAAAAGGAATCTCAATCCACAGATGAAGAGGGGGCGTGGGAAGCATTTCAGAAGGGACCCTCCCCAGTTTTCCAGACAGTAAAAGGAGAGGAGGGGAGAGATACTTTCAATCTTGCAAGATTCTGTTAATGTAACCTTACAATAAAGACAGAGCTAGTATTCATTGTTGTGCTTCTTGTCTGGACTACCTTGAAGGGCTAATATCAATCTTGCAAATCTGATATAGGCCTTAACATGGGTTTCATACTTGGTATCAAATATAGGCCTTAACTTGTCCTATATTTGATACCCAAGTATAGCAGCATTACTCTCAGCATTACTCTCAGTGGTGCAGGAATGCTATGGAACTGCAGACTAGTTCAAAATGCAGTTTGGCTCCTTTTCACATTGTGGTGTGGTTGAAATACAAGGATGGGGACTGGTGGCAGAAAGGTCTGCTGGGAGTTGTAGTTCAGCAACATGTGTAGGCTTGTTGATGCCCACCCTGAGCTCTTAAGATGTTATGCATTATGTTTCTGAAACTCAGTTGTGCTGGGCTTCTATGGTCAAGATAATTTTCCCAGCCAACATGTAGTTTTAATCCTAGTCATATTGCAGAAAAGATGAAATATTTGAACTTTAAGATCTTTTTCAGTAACAAACAAACAAAATTTTAGTATTCAGAAGAGTTCATAGAAGTGGAATAATTGTAAGGTTCAGAATAGAAAAGCAAACGAAAATCCCTTGAATGTTTGATTACCATCAAGCAGTCAAAAATAGAAGTGCAAATGGAAACATTAGCATTTAAGGAGATTGTCAAATGTCTAGAAATCGAAATAGTCTCATAACAGCTATAAACCAACTTTTCTAATGGGACTGGAGGATGACCATGAAGAGGATATAATGAAAAGAACTGCCCATCTGCCATATCTGCAAGAATAATATGGTTAATGTGTTACTATTTTTGTTATTTTATCACCTTTCATTTACTTGCTGGCTTTATTTCCACAGTTCATGGGCCCCACAGAGAGCTTTTGGTCAAGTGCCTTCAATGATATGACTGCTTAGAACCAAGGGTGGCTTATCTTCTTCAAACGTCATATAAGAATGGTCTCATTTCTGTTGTCTCCATTTTTACACTACTGGAGCATCAAGTTCCAAATGTCACTTAACTTCTGTACTGAATTATGGCAAAGTTGTGCCTTTCAAACCACTGTTGTCCTTCATCTAAAACTCTAATATGGCACAGACATGTCAACTACCTGCTGGATTCCTCCATTTTGTCCCTTTCTCCCCTTCCCTGTCTGAAGACAGAAGCATCCGCGTGGGGGACAAAAATGTGGTGGGCACAGGCATGCAATTGAAGCTCAACATACATCCTACCCTTCACACATATGTAAAAAAAGGGAAGGGGCTTTAATTGAGTGATCACAGCCTCCATCTTGATCCCTCCCCTGTGGACACCCAAGGAAATATCAACAAGGGCAATTCCTTTAGATCAGTCAGCACTTTGGGGAATTGGAGCATATTCTGGTGTTCTTCCAATATTGCTGCTGTATCAAAGGGAGCTTGTCATTATTTTCACCCTATGCAAAGGGAAAGGTAGTAAGAGTGGATGCAAAGGTTACAGGGAGCGTGGTGGTTTAAGTGTGCCACGGAATGTGTTTGACATAACTCTGATTGAAAGGGTACAAGAGGTAGCAGTGAACAAAATTTGGAAAGTGCAGTGTGGTGTTATGCTGGGCAAGGGTTGAGCAATCCAGATTTTTGCTCTTTAGTAGACCACTGAGAAACATATGAGTGTCAGAAATAATGTTTGTTCTACATTTATTGATTTTAGAGAAAATTTATGGTAAAGATAATTGGCTTGATTATCGGATATTTGTGTAAATATGGTATCAAAATTTGGTTGCTAAATGCAGTAACAGTGGTATATGATGGAGGAAAGGCATGCATTAGTATAAATGGAATCCTTAGTGACTGATTCAGCATTGAGAAGGGAGTAAGGCAATTATTTAGTTATGTATTTAGTTACGAAGTCACTCTATAAAACCTGCTCTAGTAAGGATAAAAGTCTGTTCATCTATCTGTCTCTATCTCTACCAAGAAACAGTTACAAATTCAAAATAATGAAGCATGGTGTCACCTTGGCTGTTTATTGTACATGTTGGTTGGGGGCATGAACGTGCATGTACATTTGTATGCAGACAATGCTGTGTTGTGGCTGAGAACCTGAATGATAAATATTTTATATGATGCAACAAGGAGCATGGACCTGAAAATTACTATATAATAGACCAAGGTAATTATATTTGACAGGGAAATGAAATGAATCTTTGCAAGTTCTATAAAAATGGCAAAAACTAGATCAAGGAGATGAATTTTGTACATTAGTAGAATGTTTACTAAAGATGGGAAATTTTAGGAACTGCAGATACATGCTCTGTTGCATGGAATAAATGTATGTTGAAAAAATGGAAGTAGCTGTGTATAAGAGTGCACTTCTGCTCATGTTGTCATACGGGTAGGTCAGAGGAAACATCAGCTAATGAGAATAGGGTGCTTAAGAACGGAATGTGATAAAACAAGAAGAAATCGGTCAAGAATGAATGGATTCTGAATGAATGTGGATTGAATGGAAACATTAGCAATTAGCAATATACATTGAGGTGGTTTGGTCATATGGAAGGAATGGATTGTATCACCAAAAAGAAAAAAAAGGAAGGAAGGAAGGAAGGAAGGAAGGAAGGGAGGGAGGGAGGGAGGGAGGGAGGGAGGGAGGGTGGGTGGGTGCATGGGGCAAGAGTAAGTAGAAGACCAAAAAGTCATAATTGGATGGCATAATGAGATCCTCAGAAAGAGGTAGGAAATCCAAAGAACAAAAGGAAATCTAGGAATCAGCATTAGGGAAGCAAGGACTGTTTCCAAGGATAGAAAGGTGTGGAGAGGTATGGTGAATGGTGTCATTAGAAATTAGATTTTACTACATTTTCTTCTCTTCATCTTGTCTCATGCCTTAATTTCTTTTGATTACTATTTCTTACTCAGTTTCTGCACTTCACATAATGTTGCTTACCTTGAAAGGGAAAAGCATGATGGGAATATATGTATGTAAGCTCTTAAAAACCTGCTGGGAGGGTCTGCCTAAGAACAAACAAATGGCTCATTCAGTGGATATAGAAAATTTACAGAATGCTCCTTTACCTTAAGAAAATGATGGGAGTTCTGCCCTGCTACTTCCATTAGTCCACTCCAGTTTACCTTTTTCCTGGGGAGGTTGGCAAGATAAACACTGGCCAGAGGTACCCGCCAGATTTATTTTATAAAAATACCTGGGTGGCCTTTATAGGGCCAAGCACTTTCTTTTAAATAAGGATAATGAAAAAGGCTAGTATTCTGTATTGAAAATGCTCCTCCCTCCCTCTCATATGTGTGTGGGGGTGGGTAATAGGATAATATAATTAGCATAGGGATCATTATATGCAACACAACAAGACAACATGTCACTGTAATAATAAAGTTCTTCATGCTGTAGCTTTCCCAGTCAATTTAAACTTGAGCGCAGAAAATGTGGACAGATTTGGCCAGGGGGAGCTGTCCATGGTCCTGGTTCCATATCCTAACGGAAAGCCATGAGGATTCTCCTGGAAGTTTCGATTTTAAAGAATGGAAGTCAGAGCTAGGAAGATTATAACAAGAATCAGGTACCAAATGACCCTCAAGTTATCTGATACTTGGGTCTGTCTCTCATAGGCCATTTCATCCATCTGAGATGGAGGGAGAGAAATATCTGCCACTGCGTGATTCTAAATTCCATGCCAGTTCCAGCTGGAAATTGCATTAACTATATTTTCAAAAGCTATCACTTTATTTCTTCTTTTCCCCTAAAGCTTGCTGAAATTATAGCTGCCATAAATCTAACAATTTGACAGAAGAGAGAACAGAAATTAGTTCTTGCCTGGCACTGCACTCTTTCAACTGATGACTTCCTTAGCTATTGGTCAGAAAAAGTCATTTGCACATACTCGTTGATATTGGTATCTGACTTTTCAGGGAATGTCTGTCCAAGCATTAGATGCAAATCAAAAGAAGTCTTGGAATGCAAGGCCTTTTAGAGCCAACTTATTACATCACTAAGTCTTCTGCTTATATCTACTGCTCCTGCATCCTTCTATCTTCTTCTACCTACACCAAAGTAATCAACCTTAGAATTATAAATTCACAGATCTGGAAGGGATCTTGCAGGTATTCTAGTACAACCCCCTGCCCAGGGCAGGAATCCTCAAAAAATCCCAGACAAAGGGCTGTCCAATCTTGTTTGAAAACCTCCAGTGATGGAGGTCCCATGATGCCAGGAGGCAGGCTCTTCTACTGCTTAATAGTGCTCATGGTCAAGAAATTCCTCTTTATTTCAAGTTTAGATCTTTCTCTGTCAGGCTTCCATCCATTAGTTCTTATCCTACCCTTGGGCATTATGGAGACTAAATCCACACATTCTTCCCTGTGACAGCCCATCAAGTAGTGGAAGACTGCTATCATCTCTCCCCTTAGCCTTCTCTTCTTTGGACTAAATTTACCATTTTTAACCATTCTTTATTGAATTGTATTGTGGCAACCAAAACACAATAGTACAGGTGTAGTCTTACCAGTACAGTGCTGAGCAGTGTTTCTCAAACTTGGCAACTTTAAGATGTTTGGACTTCAACTCCCAGAATTCCACAGCCATACCAGCTAGTCAACTCCAATTCTGGGAGTTGAAGTCCACACATCTTAAATGTGCCAAGTTTGAGAAACACTGGTGTAGAGTGAAACCTTCAATTATTGTCTGAATGCAGTGAATTTAAATCACAGTCATAGATTCAAAGGTCTCCAGTGTTTGGGATCCACCTTCCAATTCCATTATTCAAAACCAGGTTCCTAAGTGATATACTTCCCTCTACAAAATCTACAGCCAATCTGATTCAATCAGCCACTTTGATTCAATCACAGTGGTTTATGCACATGCACAGAAGCCATTCTTATCAGGTGAAACTAAGTAGGGTGGATCCTATTTTTATGAATAGGTCATTGCTAGATTTCACAGGGTTGCTTTGATGTGGCACATGATGATCCTTCACTAGAAGAGAAGTGTCCCTTTGAAGATTTGACCTGACATCCTGTTAATCATTTCTGAGCCATTGTAAAAATAAATAAACTGTTCATTCTTGCAAATGTAGGAGTTGATGCATGCACAATAATTAGTTCAAAGACAATGCTAACAGACTCTTATGGAACCATCTTTCAGATGAGGCAGTGTTCAAACTCATCCTGCAATCATTGCTGCTTTCCTATGAAATGTGAGTTTAAATACCACAGTGTAGGTAGGATAATTTAACGAGTCACCCAAAACTAATATGACTCCTTCCCTCTCAGTATGGGGAGAGAGCAAATGATGCAACAGTCCATGATATGGTAGAGACATCATACTAATTTAGTGTGTTTGAAATCGTGGTTAATTGAACAACCCATAGATTGTTCTCTCACATTGCTACAAACCATAGTTCACCTATCCACAGTACATCAAACAAACCATAAGTGGCACACAAAAGCCATAAATCCTGCAACCCACATTGACTGGATTCGCATTAGGCACCAGGTCACAGTGGATGAGGTCATGCAGCACACTCAGTTGAAAGCAAAACAAGCATATTTGACTTATGCGATGGGTGAACACAACAGGGTCAGTTATTTTATTTATTTATTGAATTTATATATGCCTCTCATCTCACTATACAAGTGACTCCAGGTGGCATTACAAATAAAAAGCTAGAAAATCCTAGAAAAATATATAGGTTAAAAACTACAAAAGGTTAAAATTAAGCTAAAAAATTAAAATTACAATGCAAACTAAAAAGGTGGAGAGAGCATCCTCAGGCTACCAGCCACCCCCAGTGCTGCAAACCCCGTTGGGTCCCCATGCAAGTTGGCAGAGCCAGGTCTTAACGCCCTTTCGGAAGGCCAACAGAATGGGGCCAATCTCACCTCAGGGGGCAGGATATTCCAGAGGGTGGGGGCAACGGCAGAAAAGGCTCTCCTCCTGGACTCCACCAGTCAAAACTCTCTAAGCGACAGGGTCTGTAACATCCCCTTCCTGCCGGACCAGGTAGGACGGGTTCAGGTACAAGGGACAAGACAGTTCCTTGGGTAGCCTGGGCCCGTGCCATGAAGGGCTTTAAAAGTCATAACCAACACCTTAAATTGGACCCAGAAGCAGACCGGCACCCAATGCAGCTCGCAGAGCAGAGGTGTTACATGCTCAGTTCCAGAGGTGCCCATAACTGCCCGCACTGCCGCATTCTGCACCAGCTGCAGCTTCTGAATACTTTTCAAGGGTAGCCCCATGTAGACTGTGTTGCAATAGTCCATACAGGAGGTGACCAGGGCATGAGTGACTGAAAGAAGGGCCTCCCGATCCAGGAAAGGGCGCAACTGGTTAATTGCTTTAGTGTCATTTTGGATAATAGTTTTAGCAATGATTCTGAGATCAGCTAGTTCAGGTTCAAGGTCCACCACCATGCTTCCCATAGCAGGAGTTTCCAGGCATGATACAACAGCCATGCTAAAGAAAGGCCTTTAGTATGTTGTTCAGAGTTTGCATGAGACTTCGTTCAGGAATGCTATCAACAGTGACTTGAACCCCATGATGGAAGAAATAATGGAAAAGGAAGGAATAACAATAATAACCATGGCTTTAGAGTTCATCTGCTACTATATAGAAGATACAAGCTTATGTTGCTCTAATTTAATTCAGTTTCCACAACTGTCTCCCCCCCGCCCCCAATAAAGTATAATCCCCAGCCTGCAATAGGAAGGGGGGGGGGTTGCAATTCAATCTCTCAAAAGGACACCAGATTAGAAAGGCTGTCCTAATTGGTTTGATTTTACGTATTTATTTTTTAAACTGTTCTCTCTACATTTACCTTTGCAAAACTGGCTACAGGCAGTATTCATCGAATGCCTTTAAAGTTACCTCTGCTACAAGTTTGTGTGCAGAACGATTATGGATCCACAGCAATTTAATAGGGAAGACTAATTACCTAGATAAACTGAAAAATCTATGTTCATTTACAAATGGGCATCAAATGAAGACTCCATTATTGTAATATATTTACACTGTCAACTTAGCCTAAAAGGGTATTCAAAATTATTGAGAGGTAGAACCTTTCTGCCCACCTCTACAAACCATTCATCAGAGCAGTAGATTTTACTAATCGGAGTAACTCCTTTTGAGTGTAAGGACTTAACTGCACCAGGAGTTTGTTTTGTAGGAATACACTAGTATTATTACTTTAAAAGATGCACAATGTAAAATAATCTTTATGGTCCAAGAGTCATACAGATTGGGTTCAAATGATATAGCACAATCTTTTTTTATCAAAGGCATTAAACAAAATGGCAATTCTCAATAGGCATTTTGGTATATTTATTGCTCCATGGGGACCAAAGATGGATTTTGCCTCACTTTGCAATGCCGCAAGCAAATTATGTTGAAATCCTTCCAAGAACCAATGATACATTTATAAATTCTCCTAACTGAACTTCTGGCCTCAAGTAACTTTATCATAATATAACATTTAGGTGAGTTTTCTCCTCTCATTCATTTTGGAAATGTTTTTGCTTACAGGAAGACAACTGTCGCTCTTTTGTAATTTCAGCTCCATATGTTGCATGCAGAACAAGCATGCATCAAACAATAAAATCACACCCCAGGGCATCGGATATGTAATGAATTTCTGCATGTGCTGTTTTATTCATTAAGCTGATTTATGACCCTTAAAGTCCATGGCCACCTTCAACAACTTAAGGCTGATTGGTCTGGAGCTGCACTGGGATTCAGACTAACATCATTTAGAACAATTGTTTGGATACCTCTGGGGATAAACAAATTTGGTTTAAAAGGTTTAGGTGATTCAAGAAAAGGAGGCTAGTCCTGTTTTTTAAAATGAGCATACTGGTTCTCTGAACCAGGCAATAAAATCAGATGTGAACAGACAATTAATTACCTTCTCTGCTCTCAGCTAAAGAAATTGGCACTAATATTCCCAATTAGCTTCTTAAAAATGCAATGGCAGCCACTGGAGTAGGCTTCAGAAGAGATGGCCATGTACTGAGACAGATAAGGTGGAGGGAGTGTTGGTTAATCCTTGCAGCACGGCTACTTCTTAAAAATCACCAGATCGTTTAACATCAAATCACATGATTAGAAGCTCAAGTAAACTAAAATTAAGCAACATTAGATGCTAAATCCAGAGATAACCATATCTTGTTTGTTTTATCTATGGATTGGAAGTTGCACCTCTCTGAGTCATTTAACTGGACACACCATTCTCTGCCCAAGTCCTTGCAGAAATATCACTTTTGAGAACAGTCGGTAAAAAACAGGATTAACCTAAAGTCTATGAGTGGTATAAGGAAAGAAAAATCTGTACATTTTCAGGAATGTCTTTGATTGGTAGAGTGGTATCAAGCTGGTGTTGACTCTTAGTGACCACATGGATAGATTCTCTCCAGAATTACCTGTCTTCAACTTCTTAGATCTCTCAGTGGCGCTTTCATTGATCTTGTGGGCAAATCCATTGTTGACCCTGGCCACTTCCTTCTCTTTTTCCTTCAACTTTTCCAAGCATGATGGTGTTCTCAGGAGAATTGGGTCTCTTCATGGTGTGTCCATTGCCTTACTTTTGCCTTACTTTGTCCAAAATGAACTTTTCCTATAGAAATCAAAATCAGCACTATTATCTGAATAAACTGGAGAAATATTAATAATGAGACCGAACCTTCACTTTTCTGCAGCGTGGGTTGGTGGACCAGGCAACAACAAGAGCTATTCTACAGTATATTCAGCAACAATAATATGAGGACATCTGAATAATGGAAAGAAGAACAATGCCACCACCTGGAAACCATATCTTGGAAGGCTTCCTTCTGTTGAACGTTCCTTCCTAGGAGAACATCAGACCTGTGACTTGTTGTTGTTCACTCGTTAAGTCGTGTCCGACTCTTCGTGACCCCATGAACCATATCACACCAGGCTTTCCTGTCCTTCACTGCCTCCCTGAGTTGGCTCAGTTTCATGCTCACTGCTTCAGTGACCTGTGACTTAGAGACCACCTATAATTGTGCTCTCATACTTCTTGACATCCCTCATCTGTGGCCTGAAATGATGTGATATATTCTAATGGTCTGCATTCTCCTATCTCATGCTGCTGGATGCGTCAACTTAGTCTGACTATGTGCACGTGCTGCACTCATATTGTGATAATGCAATTTTGGGGGGAAATTTCCCATTAGTTTCAATCCCTGGGGATGCTTTCAAAGGGAAACAAACATAAAAACAAACAACCCAGAAGATAATGTTCTTGGGTGAGGCCAAAATAGATAAATAATTCAAGGAAATCAGAGAAGATGTGTTCAGAATGTTTTTTCCTTAAGGGTCCAAAGTTTTAAAATTAACATTTTGTACAAAGATTAGAATTTCTTTTTCCTGAAAATCTTTCATGCAGGGACCAATCAAAAATTCAAATTAACACAAAAGTTAAAACTATTGAAAAGAATAGGGCAAGCCTTACATTCAGGTGTAAGTCTCCTTCAGTTCTAGGAGGATTACTCATTTATTTACAGTTTTAGTTATGTGACGTAATCCTATATATGCCTACTTAAATATAAGTTCCTGAGACTGATTGCGCTTAGGTGTAAGGTGGTTTATTTGGTTTTCTCTTCGTAAAGTGTTCAGATTAACACACTGGATAACTGGATAACACTGGATAACTGAATTAACTGAGAAGGATTTCTCAGAAAACACAGCATTTTGCTATTAGCATTTCTTTTTCTTCTCTCCCTTTCTGCCTTTCTACATCCTGGGTGTTGAGTACCATCTGTTTGTCAACTTCAGTTAACTTTCTGTCATTTTAGCTGATGATGACTTAAGTGGGTCTTTTGCCCTTCCTGAAGTCCAAAATTTGCTGTGTAAATCCATGTCTAAAACACTTTTCAATTTTATTATTTATCTATAATAAATATAGAATATAGCTTAAGAAAAATCAGTGTCACTCTCTGAAAGTTGTGGTTTTACCCACACATGAATCAACACCTACTTGTTGAAGAACAAGAAATGAAAAGGAATTTGCCTAGCAGAAATGTAAAATGAATTCTGGATAATTAGTTTCACAGTGTAAATACAGTTGGAGTTAATGCAATAGTAATGCCTTTTAATCTTATCTACCTTACAAGCTTTCCTCCAACGTCTGGTGGACTGTACCATAAGTGCTCCGGCTACATCAATTACATTTCCATTAGCATTTCTGATATCTCTTTTGATATATAGTATTATCTGAGTGCAGATGTAAGAAATGTCAATATTGTCTTTCCCTTCATTATGCTAATCACATGATGTAATTTAGCAGCTCATGGTTCTTTAAAAGGAGACCAAGATATTTGTGCTGAGATAACACTTCCAGGAAGCTGCTCTGAATGAACACCACTGCAAACTGTGCAAATATGCAAGGAGAACTGAGACCTGCTTGTGACTTCTGTCACTCTGTTACACATCGAGATGTTGCCCTGACTGATTAAGCAATTTACTATTAATTTTAAAGTTTTGAAAGGACGTATGTTCCACTTTCTCTATTGACTCAAAAGAAGTTCTCATACCAGTTTCCAGGAAACTGAGGAAGGGCAGTCCCATTTGCTCTGAATTAATTAAAATCCCCAGGGCAGATGAATTGCATCTTAAATACTGAAAAAACCTGCTGGTGGTCTGGCTCCAACTTTAATTATTACCTTTGAGAATTCCTAGGAAATGGTGAAGTGCCTGATGACTAGAAGAAGCCCAATTTTATCCTATCTTCAGAAAGAGAGGATCTGGGGAATGTTACTACTGGGGAAAGTTCTAGAGCAGATTGCAAAGAGATTGATCAGCACTCAACATGAAAATAATGCTGCAGTGACTAGAAGAGCCAGTACCATGGGTTTGTCAAGAACAGGTCTGGTCAGACTAACCTTACCTCATTCTTGAGTGAACGATTTCTGAAATTGCCTTTCACCAGGAGATGTGAAATTCCAGCCATGAGTATTGTCACAACAGCATCTTGGCTTAGGATTGAGACACCAGAACAACTCTTTTGGATTCATCAGGTGAACAAAACAAAGGGAGGAGTTCTGGGAGTTGAAGTCCACATATCTTAAAGTTGCAAAGGTGGAGCAACACTGCCCTAAATAGTAAAGAGTCCCAACACTCTCTCAGTGTATACCTGCCCACCCATTAAGAGCCAGGGGGGACTTTCTCAGCTCTGCATGTGTGGGAAAGCCATGGGTTGTATGAGGACATGGGAGAATGCCCCTCCTCTGGAGAGGAAGCTGTTTCCTGTTAGCTACCAGCTGAAGACCCAGCTATTTCCTTCAATAATCATGGCCTGCCTATGGCCTATTATCCCTTCTCAAAACCAGTGCCCCTGTATTCCTTATTATGCTGACCTTTTTGTTTTCTATGTTTTTTTAAGTATGCTGTTTTTTAATATTACTTTATTATCTGAGCTTATATATTTGATGGATTGTAACACAGGCACAGTGTTAGAACAGTGGGTAGGCAGCAAGTAAATAAATAACCCTGGTTACTCTTGAATTCATTCATTAACTGAAGCGGGTAAAACTGACGGAGGAGCAACCTTTAATAGAAACGAGGAAGGGTGAGAAATTTCACCTGTAAATTCATTATAGTAATTTCTCAAAACACCCTGCACTAAGTTGCAGACTTATCCATCACAAACTAAGGAAGCACACCAACCATAACAATATCTATTTCATTGAATAAAAGTGTCATTAACAACAGAAATTGGAAATCAGGGGGTTCCCCCTTTTTTTCATGCTTTACTTTTGCTCAACAGGTTGTAAAAAATGAGAGCATCATCCAAAGAGTGTTTTCTTCTGTGCCAGAGTTTTCACTGTCTCTTTAAATCAAGGAGGCTTGAAAGAATAGAATTGTGCCTGGATTGTAACCTAAACTTTAAAGCCTTCTCAGTTGTGGGGGGACCTGTATGATTGAACTGTCTTTGAAAGTAATTTGGGCTTTCTTATCCAGTATCAAATTTCTAAAACACCAAATTATCCTGACAGTTGGCGCAATTGGCAATTTAAATTCTATTGCCTTTTAAATATGTTTTTATCCTGCCGGTCTTCCAATTTTACTGGGTTTTGCTGTATTCAAAAAGGCACTTTATCAAATTGGGGAATATTTATTCAGTGGCTGGATTTATACATCGCCTTTTTAAAGAGGTCAGACAAATACATGGCAGGTGGTCAAGAGCTGTTAGTCTTGATCACTGTTTATCTCATTCTTGATCACAGGCAGCAACTTTTAAATACCATCCTTTCCCTTTCCAGGTTTTCCAACCCCCTGAATGGCTGACCACTGTTATATGGGCCTTTGGCCTCATCCAGCCAAGCTATTGGCACATTCTGATGCTCCTTCTGTTCAAAGGGATTAGCTAACATGGTTTGGATCTTAAAACAGGCACACACCAAAAATAGGAGAGAAGGAAACTACAACACTAAGAATTAAACTGTTGGCTTTAGAAGTCATTTTTAACCCTCTTCCCAGTATTAAGCATGACTTTTTATTAAAACAACACAGCAAAAGCTGATTGGTTACCTCAAATTGGCAGGATGATGGGTTCTCTCTTTCACTCACCCTGCCTCCTTTACCTCTGTGTGTGTGCGCGTGTGATGTGAGCAACTTCAGCACTAGCTGGCTTTTCCCAAGCAAGCCGAGCAGCCTCACATGCACATTAGCTTTCAGGACAATGTTTTCCCCAAGTCAGGATCAGAATGTGTTTGACATCCTTTGGTATCCCTGGACAATTCTGGCTTCTCCTCCATGATTCCTCTATGAAGAACTTTTCTAAAAATGCCTCAGCTTCTGGGTTCAGCTTTTCAGTATAACGATTGTGACTCCCTTTTTAAAATGGAAAATATTGCTATATTTAATAATAAATATTTATTCCTTAGATTTAGATCCTTACCTTTCCTCCAGGCAGGGGTGTCAGGAAAATGTGGTCACAAAAGTCAAGATGGACTTAAACTCATTAAGCACAATGGAGCATCACAATGCACATTAAAAAAACACACACACACACAGAGGGAGCTTTCATCTCACCATGACAGGTGCCATCTTAACTTTTTTGACCATATCCTTTGGACACCCTGCCTCTAGGAGATCAAGTTGAGGGATTACATGGAGATTTCTCTTCATTTGATCAGCACAACTCTATGAAGTAGGTTGGGCTGAGGAGCAGAGGAGAGAAAGAGACTGGCCCAAGTCACTCGCCGAGTTTGTACAACTGAGGGTGGATCTGAGTTGTTGGGAGTCTGTAGGCACCATATAAATTATCATCTCACTCTCTCCAGTCTTAACCACAGCACCAGATAGGTAGGTACTAAAAAGATCCTGAAACACACGTTTGCAGCCAATAGTTACATATGTGGTGGAAATCAAAGTGGCAGCTGGAGAGAATTGTTCACACGCTTCTGAAAGTCAGCACTTGCATGTTTGATGATCAGCCCCGAAGCATCCCTACTCGCAAAACGAGAGGAGGACTTCTACAAGAGCGCCATTGCAGGATTTTTCTCTTCTCACTGGTATATGATGAGAGAAATGCAGCTACCGATATAAATATCTAAGAAGGAGATGTTTGTACTATAGTGTATGCTAATTAAATAAAGATCTCCCCTATATCGTCCTTATCCATGGCATGGGCATTTCAGTGATGCTTAATATTTATAATTGCATGTCCGTATTTCATTGTGTGTTTAAACCAGTTTTCATACAGGGAAGTAGAGATTCTCCTACATTCAGGTACTGGTTTTCCTCTACTTGACAGGCAGCTTATAAAGAACAATTTATTTCTTATGCAAATTGATGCACAGAAAAAGTTTCGTTATTTTGCATTTACTCTGCTAAAACTCCGGTTGCATTGGATCTGCCACCACCGCGCTACAGCAGAGGTCTTGTCTTCTCCGCCTCCCCAAACTTTTTGTTGCCTCCAACCAAGCCACTAAGGATGAAATTAGAGAAACCTTCTTCAGGCGCACTTTATGTAGCTCCGTCGAAGACCAAATGACATGCTGACCCATATATTTTAAGAGTGTAAACGTTTAAAATATTGCAACATCAATAGGACTAATTAATTGGAAATAAGAAAACGAAAGAATACAATTCAACGAGCAGAGAATCATTTTCTAATTTAATAGAGGGACGTTTATAAAGATCACAAGTTAAAAGGCAGGGAATGACCTTAATCGACCTTGTATTAAATCAGGGAGACTTCATTTGGTGGGGGAACCTTAACCCCACTGAGAACTTCTGTCTTGCATTTAAGCTTGCACCTTAAATTCATGTTTAGGCCAGCAATCGCTGTTTTGCAGAGGAACAGAGCCTCCCTTTTAGGCCCAAGTTCAGGACTTTTCCCCAGGCTCCGCACCCAGCCAACGGAATCCTGAACGTTGCTGCTAGAGCGCCACCGAACTCCTGCGAGATGCGCCCTTGTTTGTCAACTGCAACGTGAAATTGACAGATCCAAGCAGACTGACCCCCCCACTCTCCTGCGCTTTCGTGCTCCCCCCCTTAGCGCTGCATTGTTGCATCTTAGTGCACCCATAATTTATTGCAATGAAGAAGACACCAAGGTCCTCTTAAATTGTCTTTTTATAATGAATAAATTTAAGTGGTCTAATTAATATCTAAACTAACCCAATTTGTCAAGTTGATTTGTATTTTAGTTAATTGTGAAACTAATTACCGCCCGGACAAATTAACAGCTTTCTGGAAATGACCAAGGCTGTTTTTTTATTTCCTTCCTGGGCTAAGAAAATTCATTTTTCTGCAGCTCTTGATGTGATGAATAAAAGTCATAAATCTGGATGATTAGTGCAGCAGAAGTCTAAATGCCTTCATATTTCATTTTAGGTTTAATAGAAATATTCATGCTCCGTTTTAATGAAATTAAATCGGCGGGGGGGGGGGGCGGGGAGGAAATGGGAATATCCACAGAGGCTGAGTTTAAATGGCAGCCAAACACACCCACCCACACGAATGAGCCACGTTTGCTTTGTGAACTGTTTTCTTTCCAAGATCTACAATATTTCCCTGCGGGCCTGCAATATTCCCGAAGCCCAACCAGTGGGTTCTCACGCACACAGGCCCAGCCGCACAATCCCGAAGAGACGAAAGGAAACACGCCACACGTGTGTGTATCTTGACCCGATCGGTTCTTCAAGCGTTTGTGTGGGAATCGAGGTCCTCAAGACACCTCTCGGTGGGAAGGTGTTGTAGGAAAGAGCACAGCGCGGCCAGATGTCGGCGGCGAGTTCGCGGGTCGAAAACTAACGGGCAGAGTAGGACACGCGGCGTAGAGGAGACCGGCCCGTTGCTGTCATCGCTCCAGGCGAGCGGGGCTCCTCTGCATTCCCGGCTGGGCCCCGAAACGGCCCTCCCCATCGGCCCGGCAGCTGGCTGTCTAACCTCCGATGCTCTTGGGGATTAGCCAAAGGACAGCAGGGGCCCGCCATCTTCTCCTTCACCTTGTCATCAGCAGGGTGCTTTTTAGAATAAGGGAAGGAAGGCGGGCCAACTCTTAAAAAGGACCGAGAAGGGATAGGAGGCGGTGAACCGGATCCACGTAACACCGCGAAAGGGATTTCGGTCTGGAAAGCAAAACGTTTAATGCTTAGGGAGCCTCCACTTTTTGGGCAATCTAGCGCGGTTTACGTTTCCTCGCAAGGAAGCCTGACGGCTGAGCGCGCCCCGTTGCAAACGGCGAATGGCCTCGCCTCGCCTTCTCCCGAACGGCTCGGGGGTGCTTGACACGGGGGCAGCTCGGCTCAGCGTTCTGGCTAAGGTGGCAGATAAGTTCATAAGGGGAAATCACCGGAGAATATCGCTAAAGGCAGGAATAGCAAGCGAAAGGAGGGCATTCCCTCCCCGTCCCGTTACCTCCACCGTCCAATTAACCTTCAGTGAGTCTTAAAAGTCTTTCCAAGGCCGCAGCTCGATTCAAAAGGCGCCTGACGGTAACTTGCAGTTGCGAAGCTCGGGTGCAAAGTGACTTATGAACAGAGAGCACGAACCCACAGAAATTGAGCTGCTGAATCTTTCCTATGCACCTTTATGCTATTAAATGGTCCGACACCAGGTTACTTTTCGTGAAAAACCCATTCTTCGTACTTGGCACGCCATTGTTGTAGACCGCACCTTATTTTCTGTGGCTATAGAGACTCCGCTACGTACACGCACACACCCGTTGACAAGCATAGATGTATGATATTCAGAATATATGCCCTTAATGAATATAGGTGACTACAATCTGCCAACGGAGGTTAATACAATAAAGCTATTAAACAACCTTCTTGAATCTGGTGCCCTCCAGTTGTACTACAAGCCCAACATACTATATTGGTGGAGGATTGTGGGAGAAGAGATCATAGGAGGTTTCCTTGTTTTAATTGCAACAATTACCCGTTTTCCACTGCCTTGTGCCCATGGTCTTGCTTATTTATTTGCCTGATTTTGGGGGGGGGGGGGGGGGGCTTTGCAGAGGCAGGCATAATGTGAGAACGACCATAATCGTGTTTGGCGTTTTGTTTTAGTTCTGTTAAATCGGCCCTTCTGGCCTTGAAGGCGCCTAGGTATCGTCTGAACCAGCAAACACATTTCCTATCTTCGTGTGTAGCTATCCTGTGTGAAGCATCCCGAACTTCAACCGCAAACAGAAAAATTTGTCTCCCGGGAAGACACGTGTTTACACCTCCTCCTTTCCCCCCATAGACTTTGTTCTTTAGCTACTACAGGAAAGCCGAACAACAAACCGCCCTCAATCTCCTGAGGAGTCAATGATACGTTAAAAAAAATGTATCTGCTGAATTCCTGCCTCTCCATTTGTATTTGTATTTATCGGTAAACAAACAAACAAACCCACCCGTCTTTCGACAAGGAAGCGTTCCTGGGCGGAGGAGAACCACGGATTAAAAAACCAGTCGAAACATTAAAACTAAATATTGCTATGACTAAATACTGCTATGACGAGAGAAAAGATTTTAGATCCTAAATTCAGGGCTTGGGGATAAGAGCCCCAGTCTTCAACAACAATGCTGTTGCATTTATTCAGAATTAGGGATTATTCTCAATAAATTCCCAGAGAAATTCCGATAACAGGAAAGGGGGCTGAAGAAAAAAATAGACTGCTAAGTTTGCTACAGGCTCCTTGCTGTTAAAGGGAACAACTGAAATATTGACAAGCTTGAGGTATTTTTTAAAGACCCTCAAATTCTACAGAACTTCCTTTTCAAATTGCGATGCCAGGAAAGTCAGAGCTGCTGTAACGCGCTTTGTGGTTTTCGGTTTAACACGATTTCCCACGATTCCCACGTCTCCAACCTTCCGAGCCCCACGGAGGAAAAGGGTTTCTTACGAGCCGCTTCTCCCCGGGCGACCGAGCCGCAGCGGAAGAAGCCCCAGGCGGGAGTGGCGAGCGACCCGGGAAGAGCGCATTCCCCGCGGACCCCAGCGCGCCGGCCGCTGCAGGGACCCACCGCGCAGTCCGCAGGACGCGCTGAGCTTCGAGAACCGGCGCGCCGCCGTGCGAACCCAGCCAATGGGAGCCCAGTCTGCCGCCCGTGGCGGGGCCTCCCTCCTTCAGACACCCGAGCCAAGGGACCGGGGTAGCGGGGCGTGCGAACTTCGGGAGACGCAGCCTCCCTCCCCCGCTCCCCGGCCGAGGGAAAGCGGCCAAGGTCTTCCAGCGCCCGCCCGAGAGTCCGGCTGCTGTCCTGGGGCGAGGTGCCAGGAGCCGCCTTACTTTCGCGAAAACCAGGCGAAGAAGCCGGTTCCGCGGACTGCCCGCCCGCCCGCCGGCCCGTCCTCCCCGGTTCGCCTGCCTTGGACGATCGGCGCCTCCGTTGCCGGCCCGGCCCCGGGAAACGGCTTCCCCTCCTTCCGCCGAGCGGCTCCCTTGCCTGGCGCCCCGGGGGCAAGATGGCCGCGCCTCTGCCAGAAAGGTGGGGAAGCGAAGCGGGAGGCCTTCCGCGGACTGTCGCACTACGACTCCCAGCATCCCTCGGCGGGACCGTGCCGGCCGGAGCTCTGGGAGTTGTTGTTCGACAACATCTGGAGCGCTGCAGGGTCCTCCCCTCCCCGCGCTCGCTGGAAGGAAGAGCTGGCTGATACGGAAAGGGGCGCAGATTTGCATTTGGAAATGCGCGTTTCTCATTCCGGGGCAGCTTCTTAAATTGGCATCCGCGCCTATTTTTAGTCTATTAGCCACTTCGCTGCAGGCGAGGGCCCATGGGCCCGAGGATCCCCTTGCTTGCCTTGCGCCGCTTCACTAGGGCTCCTATATCTGCGCTGCAAAACCTCTGGTGGCCGAGGGATGGCAGCAAAGCGACATGCCCGCTGCCTCTTTGCGCTACACCTGATCTTTGCTTCCCACACCAGGTGGCTGGACAGGGGCTGGGCTCCACTGAATCCTCACATTAACCCCCTAAGCGGGTAACACTTAATCCTGGTTCACAAAGTAGGCTAGATCACCACATGGATCCTTGGAGTTTGGTTTAGCTGATTCAATGCCACCATTATGGTTTATGGCTTCAGGTCTGAGGCGTGAATCAATGTGAATTGATGCATTTATGGCATGGTCCTTTCAATATACAATGGTTGTGCACCTTGTATGATTTCAGCTGTGAAAAGCACAAGAAGTTATATGAGTACCATGTTATTTTTTTTCTGTGGCTCCTAGTCATTTTAGATTTTTTCTGAGCAGGAGTTTATTGTGCTAACAGTAGTGATTAACTGCTGGATTCCTGGGAATCAATCAATCGGCAAGAATCCTCATTGATAAATAAATAGAACTGCCTTGGGTACAGGCATTATGCCTTTAAATCTGGGGATTTAAAGGGGAACACAATGAGGCTCAGCAGGGTAAGTGCAGTTCCCTCACCTGGCTTTAAAGTACAGGGTAAAATCTTCGAGTCAAGCTTGACCCTTGTTGACTTCATGGATACATCCACATGTAGCTTTCTTAGCCTCCCTTTGTAAGTGGTTTTCCACCTTCCCAACATTTTGACCTGAAATCCCAGTCTACTTTGCTGGTGGTTTCCCATCCAAATATGAACCAGGCCCACCTGCTGAGAGTCCAGACTTTGAAGCATTCAAGCAATCTGGGATAGCCCTGGGAACTGTCTTGAAGGGGAGCAGGAAGAGGCCACCAAGACTTTCTCTCCCACAAGGAGACCAGACTGTGACTCAGACCTTATAGTACAAACCTAAGGATTCCAGTGATTTTGAATTAACTATGGACAGCTTTGGCTGTGTTGTGTACGGAATATTTTTTAAAAAAGAGAATCCTGTTCTTTGGTCTTTAAAGCACAAGTAATTAGAACATGCCAGCTTGGGAGACTTCACTTTTTCCCATTCTAAACTCAGTTACAGTGGCAATGGGAGCGCTGTTGGAAGAGCTGAAGGATCAGGTTAGGGACACATCATCATGGAGAAAATCTATCAATGTGATCCATCAAATCACTGCATGTTTTTCAGTATTTGGAGATCAGCCACGCTATCAACCTCAAACCCTTGAGGTTGCTAAACTTCCCTACAGCCTGGTGCCCCCCAGTTGCACGGATGTGAACTCCCACAGGCACTGATCTTCTGCCCAGGGATTGTGAAAGCCACACATGGAGGTCACCAAAGCTGTCATACTGGTGAGCCCATTTCTTCTTTCAGCTGGTTTCTTTCCTAACTGGCTGCCCCCACCCCACACCAGATTATATATCCCATGATCCTCAGGCAGCATGACAGTGGAATGAGTTGCTGGTTGTAGACTATGGGGAGAACGGTCCAACCAACAATAAAGGAGGACAACAGCCGATGATACCACCCAATAGAAGACTTGGCAACCTGAGAAAAATCAGTTGTCCCTGTTTCATCAGTTAAGAAGGTGAAGAAACGTCAGAATGGGGCTCATCGTGTTCTGTGAACCCAGACACTGATTTATACACCCATCACTGTTGTGTGAACACCTATGCAGAAGAGGAAATGGGATAGGCCAAAGTTCAGCGCTACCGGTCAGACCCGGGGATCGGCAGCTTCCTTCTGTGCTTTGACTGAGTTCTGGGAGATACAGGAGGGGCCAAATTCTGGGCTAAGGGGTCAAATGCTGAATGAGCTGGACTTTAAAATCCAGCTTTCTCCGGCCCGTAGCTCCAGATGGCCTGCACCGCACTACAAGCCCCATCCTTCTCAGCCCCCGGGAGGACAGGAGCAGCCGTGGAGGACTGGAAGACGATCACGAGCGGGTCTCGCCTTGCTGAAGGATCCGGGGCCAAAGCGCCGCTGCCGGGGACCTTCGCGAGGGCGAGGGAAGGGCGCCGCAGCTGCGGGCTGGGCTGGGGCCGGATCCGGCGCTCCTGAAGAGCCCTTCGGGCAGGTTTCTCTTTGCCCCACGGTATTCTATGGGGTGGAGAGCGTGGGAAGCAGGTGCGGAGAGCAGGCTGGGTTTCCCACCCTGGGCCGCCGCCGCCTCCTCCACGTCCAAGCGGGCGTGGGCTCTTTAGCGAGAGAGCTTCCTGGGCGGTCTTGAACTGGCCGGGCCCGAACCGCCGAAGCTCAGCTCTTCCCTCGCAGCCGCCCGAATGGGAGCCTGCGACGGGGGGACGGGCGCGAGGTCTGCGGAGACCTCCGTGTCGGAGGCTGCCTCCTACAGCGCGTCGCGGAAGAACGCGCGCGGTCGTAAGCGCGGGCGGTCCCTGCAGCTGGCGGAGTCCGCGTACCGTTCGGCCAGGCAACCATCGCTGCACGGGCGTCTATGGCTTAAGCCGGCCTGGTTCCTGCAACTGCCCCCCCCCCTTTCTGGGCTGTGTTCGCGAGACAGGCGCGCCTCAATTGCGCTTGGGTTCCTCGGGACTCAGGCGGGGGAGGGGTCGTCTCGGAGGCCAGCACGCTTCGCTCAGGGACCAGTGCCTGAAGGGCGCGGCCGAAGAGGACTTCGCTGGTCCCCGCGCCGCCTTACGCCTGCTGCTTCCAAAGCCTCTTCCGCCGGGCCCAGCTCCTGCGCGGCCTTGCGGTCCCCACGTGCTCTGGAGCTGCCGAAGGCGAACGGGGTGGGAAGAAACCCGATCGGGGTTGCTGCCCGCTTGGCGGCGAGAGGAAAGAGGCCGGGCGCCGCCCTCGCTCTGCCTGGCCGCGGTCGGGCCTGCCGGCTGCTCCTACTCCCGCGGCGGCGGCGGCGGCGGCTGGGCTTTCCCCTCCAGCTTCGGCAACCGCGGGGCTTCGCAGGGCAAAAGCAGCCTCCGCAACTTCACGGCCGGGGCCAGGCGGAGCGCGAAGCGGCGCCTCGAGGTCGGGCCGGAGAGCCAACTCGCTGCGGTGCCTCGCGGAGAACCGACTTTTGCGGGCGGTTCGGCTTTCCGCGGCCACGTCCCCCGGTCGATCGACGCCTTTGGCTTCCAACGGCTCCCGTCGGAAGGAGACCTGGAAGACGGGGCAGGGCGCGCTGAAAAAGGAGCTCCCCCCGCGGGGAAGGCAGCTGGCGAGGTCTGCGGTGCCTCGGGCTGGGCGGCGGCTTCGAAGGAGGGGAAACCCCGGAGAGGTCGCAGCTCTACGGAGGTGAGCGAGGCCGCCTGGGAATCAGTGGCTCTTTCTCCCGAGTAAGCGGGGGGGGGGGTCTTGTCTCGGGTAAAAAGGGCGAGTGAGCCAAGCGCTTCTCCGCCGAGCGCTTGGAGCTCGGCCCTGGTTGGGTCCGGCGGCCCTTCTTCGCCCCCTCCCCCGTTGCGCTCGAAGGGCTGCCTCGGCCTTCGCTGCCCTCAGAGGAGCCTCGGCGCCCCCACGCCCAAAATGCCGCGCGGGGGCGTGGAAGGCCGAGCCCCCGCCCACCTAGCAGAGGGCGCGAGCCCCAAGGAGCCCTGTCCGGCTCGGTTGGTAGCGCTCGCCGAAGCTCGACCACCTCGCCCGGCATTTGTATGTTCACAATCCAAACTCTCCCTTCCCTCATGCCCCCCCCCCCGCCCCTGGAGGAGATGCGAAGGAAAGAGAGATTTCTTTGTAAAAAGACCCACGCAACCCTTTGCCCGGCCCGATCCTCGCCCACCTCCCTTTGTCGAATCCTGAGGCACGCCCGGAATGTTAGGCGCCACGATCCATTGCAGTGGGTGCCGACGAGGTTCCGGAGCGCGAAGGGTCGCTTCTGAGTTGCGCGCCCGGGCAGCCTCTGGAAAACCAAGGGTCGCGGCCGTTCGCGCGTTCACACATTCTGGTTCTCAGCCGGCAGTGTTCACTTCAGGGATCCAAGACGCTTTCCCATTGCCAGAATGGAGTTTGTCCCTGATCCCTCTTGACATTTTATCGTCTTTTATTATCGTCGGATAGATAACAGTTGGATATAACTTCCTCTTTTACACAAGGATGAAGCGCAGTTGGTCGAGCGCTAGTTGGAAGCCTTTACTTAGGACTTGGCGGCCAAGCGCTGGGCATCAGTCGTAGACCTGCCGTCCAGCGGAACCTCCAACCCCTTCGCGCTTCGCCCCAAAGTAACCACCGGAGCCCTCATTGCTTCCGAAAGGAGCAGGAAGCCCTTTCGAGTGGGCAGGGCCAGACGTTGCCAGCGTTGACAGGTGTGAGCAGCGGCCAATGGGCTGCTCCAGAGCCCAGCTCCAGCCGCCAATCGGGTCCGGCCTCCCAGCAGGCCAATGGAATCCTCGCCTGAGCCTTCAAGGCCGCCGAATGCGCGCCCAGGTGTCTCAGTGGCTCGCGGGGCGATCGAGAGCGGCTGCCCGCGCAGCGCAGCGCAGCGCCGGCTAGCCGGGCGGCTCTTCAGCTGCGGCGCGCGGGGCTGGCGCGCTGTCCGGATGCGGAGCGCCGGGGCCGCCGGGGCGGCCGTCTGGTCTTCGTCCTCTGGGCTGGCGAGACGGGCGCCCCGATGATCGTCTTCACCTTCTGAGCCGGGGAAGCGGCCGACGCGACTCCGGGCCGATGGAGAAGTCCAAGAATTTCCGTATCGACGCGCTGCTGGCGGTGGATTCTCCGAAGGCGGCGGCGGCGGCGGCGGCCTCGACTGCTCAGACGTCGCCGCTGGCCTTGGTCACCTCTCTGTCCGGAGGGCCCGGCAGCTCCAGCAGCAGCTCCAGCTCCAGCTGCAGCCCGCCCTCCTCGGCCGAGGCTCACACGGGCGCGTCTTCCGAGTGCCTGCGGACGGAGAGCCCGTCGCCGCCCCGGCTCCTCGGCGCGCACTGCGGCTTGGTGCCCAAGCCCGGCTTCCTGGCGGGCGGCGGCGTGGGCGGCCCCCACCAGCACCCGCACCCGCACGCCCACCCGCACGCCGCCCTGGGGCTTCAAGGCGGCGCCGGCCTGCACCCCCAGACGGCGCTCTACGGGCACCCCATGTACGGGTACCCGGCGGCGGCGGCGGCCCTGGCCTCCCAGCACCCGGCCCTCTCCTACTCCTACTCCCAGGTGCAGCCTTCGCACCCGGCAGCCGACCCCATCAAGCTCGGCGCTGGCACCTTCCAGCTGGATCAGTGGCTGCGGGCCTCCACCGCCGGGATGATCTTGCCCAAAATGCCCGACTTCAACTGTGAGTATGGCGCGCGCGACTCTGGGGGAGACTTGGCCGCTCGGGCCGGCGCTGCGGGAGTGGGAATGCCGGGAATTGTAGTCTTCCCAAGGGATTTGGGGACCCCGGGCTAGGAAAGTCTGCAGAAGGGTGCCGGGGTTGCCACCTGGCCGGGGCTGCATCTTGCTGCTGGGCAAGGGGGTCTCATTTCCCCGAATCCGGGGAAAACAGCCCAACTTGCGCTTCGTGCCAAGGCAGCTCGCGTGCGCGCTAACCATTGCCTGGCAATGCTGGGTGCCGCGCGCGTGTTTCGGTGTGTGCGCGAGAGAGACATTTTTGTGTGCGCGCGTGCATCCGTTCGTCTCTTCGGCAGCCTTTGTCGCGGCCAACCGGGCGCTGCGGCCTAAAAACCCTGGTTCCCGCCTGCCTTGGTTTCCTTCTCTCCTGGCTCCCCCACGTTCCCCAAAGCTTCCTTCCGGCTTGTTCGCAGGGGGAGATTGGGGGAGACTGCCCCTCTCCCCTCACTCCACCCCCCCCACCAGAGCTGCCTCCAACTGTTTGCCTTCCACGTGGGCAAGGCTGCCCCTTTCATCTGCGTGATGGGAGATGTAATCCCCAGGCCGGGAGGGGCACGGATTGGAGCGGCCAGGAATGATGGGGGTTGTGGTGGCCCTAGGTGCCGGTCTCTGTTCGGCGGTCCAGCTCGGCGCGGCTTCGAACGGGGGCCGAAAGGCCAGGCGGTCTCCTAACAGGGATCTGCTCGTAATGACGAAAGAGGCGGGCTCCTCTCGAGGGTCTGTTGGGGCGCCGGGGATTTTTGTTTGCTGCGACCCCTTCCTTCCTCCCCCGCCCCCCAGCAAGCAAAGGAGGGAGGGAGAGAGGGTTTAGTCGGGATCGGGGATTTAATTTTTCGACTAGGCGCCTCCGAGAGGTCTGATGTCCACTCAGGATTTGCAGCCGCTGGCCTGGGGTTTAACCGATTTCGTTCCGGCTTTTCCACTTCGGTGGGCGGGAGCAGTATGTGGGGCTGGAGGTACATTGGAACGCTGCAGTTGGGCTGGATTCAGAAAGGCGGATTTCGGTAATCAACGTTGACACCCCAGATTTAAATCAGTCAATTACAGGGTTTTGTTCCCCTAAAAATAATAATGATAATAATTCAAGATTACCCATATTCATTCACAACGTATTTACTCTCTGGGCTGTATATACAGCTAGGCTGGAAGAAGGCCTTTTTCGTTTTCCTTGATATCTCTGTGAAATAATAGTAACTATAGTTTCCTCAGGGAGCTTCCCCACTGACACATTTGCTGATTTTATTATTTTAATTCTGCTGAAAAATCCCAGCAGTTAAGGATGATTTCCCCAGATGGTTCGTATCTTTATAAATGAGACCCGTTGGGAGAGGAGGGAGGAAAATGATGAGGGGAGGTGGCAGATTTCCTACCCACCTGAACCAGATGATAATATTTTTTTAAAAAATCATAAGCGTGAAGATGTTTTCTTCAAGTAAATCTAGATTTTGGGGTAGGTTTTTTTTGCTTGTTTGTTTGTTCTTTAAGAGCCGGCCTCTTCCAGCGGTTCGCAAGAGGTAGAGATGTTAATAAAGAATGAATTCGATTCAGCCCGAATTTAGCGACTGCCGAAATCTTCTTTCAACAATGACATCGGTGGGCCTTAAATCGGGAGGATCACGCTCCCTTCGATTCATATATATATATATATATATATATATATATATATATATATATATATATATAAATCCCCCCCCCCTTTTTTTGAGGCAGGATGTGCAGAGTTATGAAAAATGTACCTACATCACATAAACGCTGCCGGACTCTCTTAAACAAGCCGAGTTAAAACTCGGGTCACATTTGTTCCTTGAATAGACATAGATTGGTTGGAATAGACGTAGTCTAAGATTCGACTCTTCACAACTGTTCCGATGGGCGAAACCTCCATTTTCAGTCACTAAAATATATATATTTTTTAGCCTTTTGGGCCCTCTTCCGAATTATGCCAACGAACATCCAGAAGGTTAGGGCAGCTCAGTGGCGCAGTAGGGCTGGCTGGTCGGGCGCAAGGGACCCACGGGATTTTCATTTCAGAGCGACCCTTCGGGGTGTTTCCACCAAAGGACGCCCAGGGCGGCGCGGGTCGCTTGAGAGCCGCGGAATTTGCTGCGCGCGTTTCCTTTTCAGGTGCGGCGAGCCGCGAGCCGCATCGGCTGCGCCGCGCCTTGCCTTTTGCTCGCTGACGCTTCCCTTGGCATCCTTTGCTCGCAGTCTTTCCCCGGAGTATCTGGAAGGGGCTTTTCTTTTCTACGAATTAACTGAAAAGCCGCTCCGAGTTCCCCGCCAGCCCTCCGGATTCCTTCACTTCGGACGAGAGGGATCAGTCGCGACAGCCGGTTCCATCCAGACTTTGCAAGGCGGTCAGAAGGGGGCCGAGCCCGCACCTTCTTCCCGGGCTCTGGGAAGCGAGTCACAGCTCCTGCTCGTGAGGAAGCCAAGAAGGGACGAAGCTCGGGAGAGGCGAGTGCGCCTCCCGCAGCCCCGGGGGAGAGCCGTGGGGCCGAAGGTGCGATAGGGAGCTTCGACCAGCCTCGTGACGCTTCCCCGCACCTTCGCTCGCCGTCCAGAGAGAGGATCGGGGCGGCGAGGTTGGAAGGGGGCTCCGGGCGGGGCGAGTGACCGAGATGGTGCTGTACGCGGAGAGAACCGGGCGCCGCCTAAAAAGACGGATCGGGGAGTTCGCCGGTTGTGGGCTGTGATCGCTCCCCCTCCTGCGGGGGGGGGGGCGCTTAAAAAACCCTGATCGGCCTGTGCAGGCCAAGGGAGAGCTGTTGCTGTAAAGCTGCCTCCGGGCTTCGCTTGGACAATCTGCAGCAGGCGGTTGTGATTTGGCAAAGCTTTGACATCCTCGGTGATTGATATATTTAATCACCAACACTTACTAATTTTTTTGCTATGCCTTTTTTTTTTTTTGGTCCGAAGCAAAGGGAGCCGGAGAGCTGGCGGGGAATTCGGAGCTGCTTTTGAATGAAACCATGATTCATGGCGACCAGATTGATGTATAATTTTGGGCGCCCTGGTAACGCATGGCTTGAGATTCCTCGCCTACAAGTTCCCGACTTGGATCGGCGTCCCCGAAACCCCATTCGGATAAAAAGTGCGATTTCCCTCCTTCGAATCTAGGCGAGCAGGAAACCGTTGGGATTCTTGATCCACCTAAAGAGCGCAGATCTCCGTCCTAAATCGTATCAGGGATCCAGAAGATCTGCAATAATCATCTCTCCTGGGTGACCACTAGATCGGGGCTGCAGGGATCCGGACAGTCCCTAGATGGCAGCGAAGAGAGAGGAAAGCCCTCCGTCTTCCTTTCCATCTAGCGGCGATCCAGATTTTCGCGGATTCCCCTTCCAGCTCAGCCCGGCTTCGCCTCCCTCGGCTGGAGGGCCGGGCAGGCCGTTCCCCGGGGAGCGTGTGGGGCTGAGGCTCTGCTGGTGGGCCTGGACTGTCACAGCCCCGGCGCTCCTTGGCCGACTCGGAGGAAACGAAGATCTCGATTTGGGTGTGTGGGTGTCTTTTTCCAACTACGAAAAAAAAAACAACCTACCGGATTGCGTGAGCCTCCTTCCCCCTTAGATCTCCTTTTTAAAACAGGACACGAATTTGATGCCAGTGGATGGATGGCAGAACTAATATGAGCCGGGAGAGGGAGATGAAGCAGCCGTTAATGATGCTCATAATCGGGATAGGCAGTCGGCAGGCGAGGCAGGCTGTGAGTCCGCTCGCCTTGCCTTGGGTTTAGTAACGGCGCCTTCCGTGCCGAGCTTGGCGTGGCATCAAAGGCGAGGCCGCTGCCCCGAGGACGTTACAATCGGAAATGCGAGGGGGCGGGGAAAATATTTCCTCTTACGTTTCTTTAAGGTTAGGGCAACCTAGGACGACCCCGCGTTCCCTGACGCCCAGCATCGGTCCCCCCCAGCTGCTTTTTGCCAGCCCCCCCCGCCCCGCTTCCCGCCTGCTTCGCTGCCGCCGCCGCCGCTCCCTGGGCCATGGCGGAGATGCAGCGCCCCCTAGCGGCAGCGGCGAGCGCGGCTCCGGGGGCAGCGCTGCACGGCCCCCCACCGCCGTGGCTCACGCCCCCTTTCGTTTCGTTTCTGGCCTTCTCCCGCAGCCCAAGCGCAGTCCAACCTGCTGGGCAAGTGCCGGCGGCCCCGCACCGCGTTCACCAGCCAGCAGCTGCTGGAGTTGGAGCACCAGTTCAAGCTGAACAAGTACCTGTCCCGGCCAAAGCGCTTCGAGGTGGCCACGTCGCTCATGCTCACCGAGACGCAGGTGGGTGCGATGGGGGTGGGGTGGGGTGGGGTGGGCTGGCGCGGGGGAAGCGGCGCCACCTCTCGGAGAGTTCAGCACCCTTCGCCGGGGTGGGAGTGCTCCTCCCCAGCTCGCAGGTTTTGGAGTTAGTCTGAATCCACCCTCAGGGGCAGTGTTTCTCAACCACAGCAAGTTGACCATGTGTGGACTTCAACTCCCATGGCTGGCTGGGGAATTCTGGGAGTTGAAGTCCACACATGGTCAATTTGCTGAGGTTGAGAAACACTGCTCAGGGCTTTGTGTTGGGCGGTGGGTCTACATGCGTACCCCCCAACCTAGTTCAGCATTTAAAATGAGAAGGGGGCCCCGTGCTTCTCATCCATAGCGATCAAACTATTTCATTAAAATAAAACTGTAAAAGGTATTGGGGTTCCTGCAGAGACTCCTGGTACAGGGGTCAAAAGAAGGTGTAGAAAGCCATTATATGAATATAGAAATTGGGTGAGAAAAAAGGATATAGCTTTGAGAAGGGAGCTTAAATGGACACAAAGGCCTGAGATCACAGAGGCTTCTGCTTACATAAGTCTCGCGTGTCTGGCAAAAAGAACGAAGGAAGAATCAGAAGAGTGTCATCCGATTAATTAATTGAAAACATCCATCAGTCTGCCTTACCAAAGTTCAAGGCAGCTTGCAAAATCCTGAGAGTTTTGATGTCTAGCTTAAACTAGAGGGTTTCAGAGGGGGACGCAGGTCTAAGGAACAGCTCTTCTGCTACTCAGCGTAAGTAGATACAGGGTTACAGCACAACAATCCCATGAGGTGGTGTGTGTGTGAGAAGGGCATCATGGAAGGAGCCAAGGACCTGAACTCAGACCTTTTCCTTCCAAGTTCATTGGGACAATCCACGCCACACCACAGCTTAAGCGTTGCTCGCTGCTCTGCTTTGGCATTTTTTTTCTTAAAGAACATAAGAGCCCAACCCAGGAAAAGTTTCACTTGCCCAGTTCCATTGTTTCCTTTTCCTTGGCAAACTTTCCACAGGCTGAAACATCATTTCTGGTTCTGGGACGATCAGATGGTGTGTAAATATGACTGTTAATCTCTGATTAATGAAATGTGCCTGAATTTACCCTTCTTGCTGGGAAGTCTTTCCCCAACTGATTTCTTTAAATGTTCACACCCGGTTTCCCACTTACTGGCTCCCACCATAAAATCCAGTCTAAACAAAAGTAAGCAAATGAAATGTGACTAAAGGAAAACAAAAGCTGCGATGGAAGGAAAATAGGCAGAACCCATATCTGGACTGCTGTGTGCCTAAAAAAAAGGAAAAGAGAGCACAGGTGCTACTTTTCCATACTGGGGGTGGGGAGTGGAATCTAAATAGAAGGAAGGAAGGGCAAAGGAGGTCTTGATTTAAAGTTTTGGAGAATAAATTGCTTAAATTTAACAAGTCTGACTGAGAATGGATATATATCTGCAAAGGGAACTTCAGAACTGCCCTGTAGGGGAGGTCTGATTCTCCCATCATCTGATTTACAAACTCTAGAGCAGGTAACCATGTATCTCAGGATATCACTGGCCACCAGCCTCCATTAGCTACAGCTAGCATCACAACTCGTCAGTAATTATGGGACAGCAACTGATACAAATCCGATGGTTTTAGCATTTGCAAAACTGGGCTCGCATGTTTCAGTAAACCATCCTGCAACTGGTTTTATTTATGACCTAGCAGGACGTGTGTGAACTGAGCCATTGTGCTTTCTAAATTATACTTTATAGCTAGTTCCAGTAGAAAAGAATATCTGTAGCTCAGGGCTGAATTGTGGAATTCTCAGTGCTCTCTGAGCTTGGTTGTTTGCTTGCAGATGTCTCATTACCCAACTAGGTAACATCATCATCCTCTGGGGGAGATGGGCGGTATATAAATTTAATCATAAATAAAAAAAATCAACAAGGTCAGAGAGCATCAAGAACACCACAGTGTCATGAGTAAATCAAGTCACAACAACTTGTTTCAGAAACCCAAAGGAAAACAACCATGGCTTAGGGCAGTGCATGAATGCAGAGAGAATCCCATCCAAAGCTTGGGATCCAGTTAGCCTCGGTTTGATGTTTTCCTTTTAAAATGCTTTCCCGGTCAAATTCTGATTGCAAATCTAGAGCTGGTTCACCCAGCACACCAAACAGCTGCAGCAAACCAAAGTGAGGTCATCTTGATGATATATCCATGGTGATGTCATAAGGTAAATGCTGCCCTGATGTACCTGTGTCCCAACTTTGGTTGCAGGTTCTGTGCACAAGCCATGACATTTGCATGACGATATCATTGGACAAGTGTCATTCTGCCCCCTGGTGGACACGTGTGATGCCAAGCCCGAACCAAACTGTTATGTGAACCCAGCCATTATGGTCTACTCACTCAACCATGGGAGAAGAAACCATGGCCTAGATGCTGTATGAGCCCAGTCTGTTTCCCCTTCTTTCTGTAGGTGAAGATTTGGTTTCAGAACCGGCGCATGAAGTGGAAACGGAGCAAGAAGGCCAAGGAACAGGCAGCCCAGGAGGCTGAGAAGCAGAAGAGCGGAAATGCTGAGCAGGACAAGGGGGGAGAGGAGGGGCAGCTGCTGCCAGGGGGGCCTGAAAAGAGCAATGTGGGTCGCCGCTTGCGGGAACTCAGAGACAGTGAGCCGGAGGAGGAGGAAGAGGAGGAAGAGGAGGAGGAGGAGGAGGAAGAAGAAGAGCAACAGCGTTCTGGACACTGCTGTCCCTACACCTCCCCTGACTGCTCTGATAAGGATGAGGGTGGGAGGCAGCCCCAGAGCAGGCATGGGGGCCCCCACCCTCAGCTGGCCCCGGATCCGAGTCCTTGAACACTGGGGGCTCGGAGCACTGGCTGTTCCCTTCCTGCCTTGGATTCCAGGGAGAACCGGACCCTCTGATGCTCTTGGTCCTTGCCGCCAAAGCCGCCTTTTTAGGTGCTGACCCCCCAGGTGCCTTGGACTCCAGCTTCCCAAGTTCCTAGCGCTGCTGCCTGGGGATGATAGAGCTTGTAGTCCAGTGCATTTGGAGAACACCAGCCCAGGGAGGGCACCTCTAAACTTATCAGCAGTCCAGTGTTCTTCACTTGCTGCACTGATTCCCAAACAGCTATGCCCTGACCTTTCCAAGATTCTGGCCCACAATCTGTCCTGTGAGAATTCACTTCTTGTGACGGAATGGAATTATGAAGGCCAGGCTCCAAGCGAAAAACATTTTCTTACATCTCTTGAGGAGCGTGGGAGATACAAGAGGATGAGGCTGGCACCTCCCTGAGGAATTCACGATGTTGTGGCTGGCGTTACTTGGGAGCTGGGTTTCAGTCTGGGAAGATTCTTGCTAGAGGTTGTAGCTAATAAACATTGCTGGACTGAATTTACATGGTCTCTTGGAGTTCCTTGGGCTAGGCCTGACATCAATCTTCCCAGACTGCAACCCCAGCTCCCAAGTAACACCAGCCACAACATTGTGAATTCCTCAGGGAGGTGCCAGTCTCATCCTCTCGTATCTCCCACGCTCTTCAGGAGATGTAAGAAAATGTTTTTCTCCCTGAGTCTGGCCTTCATAATTCCATTCCATCACATTTCTCTCATATCAAAGATTATTATATGGGGGTGGTAAGTTTTAGTATGGATGCAGAGGGCTCCTTTGATGCAACTACTTTGTGGCTTTGGGCCTCCTCCACCTGAAAATCTTGGTTAGCCCTCCAGCATCCTTTTGGTGTCCTTCAGTGGACACTCAAGCTACATCATCTTTCAATGACTGATGGGAAGATTAAGGTGCCAGCTCTGTTATGTATACCCCAATGTAACCCTTGGACTTCTCACTCTAGCTTTTCAGCTTGCCAGCCAAGCTGATGGTCACAAAAAATGGAAGTTCAGGTCATTGCAAAAGTCAGTGCTACCCCTTCCTCTCTGTTCCGATGCTTCTGTTTCCTGTCTCCCACTTCCATTCTATCAATAATGGTGACATAAAACATCATCCAAAGACTGAATCACAAGGTCAGAAGATGGCACTTGAAACCCACTTTCCCTCTTAAGGTTTTGTATCCTCCTCCTTCAACAGCAATGAGAATGTTTGTGCTTATTCTATAACAAGCAACCTGGGAATGTTACAATATGATGGAACCACTCAGAATCTTAGGAGGACTTTATTGTCTTTATTTTTGTATACTGTATTTATAAAATGAAAAATACCTCCACATATGCATGCTAAGTTATTAATCTCCCACTGTCCTCATAATATGTAAAATAAACAGTTTTGTACATAGACCTGTGAAAGTTTGCTAAGTCAAAATGGCTGGGTTCATGTCTTTTCCAGCAAGGTAAAGCTTTAGGTTGGGTAGCTCCTTTCCATAAGAAAAGGGGAATTTGGGGAATAAAATTTGTTTCACTATTGGAGAGGAGAGAGAAACCAAGTTGAGAAAAATGTTGTTTGTTCTTGCCCAGTAAAATGTAGTATGAACATGCAACCATCCTCCATGGAACTTGACATGAAATAGATTTGGAGTTGAACCTTCCTTTGAGAAGACTTTTCTGTACTTAAAAATGTAGGTCAGGGAGAAATGGTCAATAGAAGATGGGCTTCTTGAAGGAGAAAATCATGGTGGGCACCTTCAAGGAGAAATGCAGTTTATTTGTTTTATTAAATTCATTATGACTGCCCATTCCAAAAGAACCTTCTGGCACCTCACAGTTCTCCAGAACATTACAGTTAGCAGTTCTGAGATCACATCTACCAGCTCTTTCAACTCTCCAAAATATATTTCATCTGATCCTGGAGATGTGATTTTCATTTATGATAGCAAAGTGAGTACCTCCTATCAGTCCTAAAATACATCCTCAGTTGTGTTAGGAAGGGCTCACTGTATCTTCTTACACAAGACAGCAGCAAAGAAAGATCTATTAAGCCAGTGTTTTTCAAACCTGGCAACTTTAAGATGTGTGGACCAACTCCCAGAATTCCCCAGCCAGCGTGCCATCTCCTATTCCATGTTTTTATTTCCTCACTTGCCCCATGCAACAAACCAAGCCTACTCTTCCTTTGCATGTAGCCCCAGTGTGCTTACGGTATTTTCTGTTCTTTGCTAGCTTCATCTCATTCTGAATTTGAGCGTCCCTGACACCATCTCTACAGACTTGAGTTACTAGTTTGGGCAACTCCTCAGTTACGAGCCCTTGGTTCCATTTTCTGCACACCTCCTTCTTGCAGTTCAGCCTGTCAGTAAGCTCACTATTCACCCTAAAGCCTGTTGAGGCTTCCTCCATCTTCTTTTCTGGGATTATTGCTGGGTGTGCTTTTGGCTTCTCATTTTTTCATTGTCTCACGTTCTTCCGTCTCAGTCTGTTTATCCTTTAGGATTTCAAGCCGTGGTATGCTGCCAACCTTTCATTTTGAGTGCACAGAGAATGATCTCCACAGGTTGCCAAAACGTAATCGCTTGGGTACTTAAAAGTTCATCTATTGCAATACCATCCAAGGGGTGCATTAAGAACAGCTTGGGGTCCCACCAGTGGATTTGACTCATGGTACAAGGGCCAGAACTGGCCTCCTCATTGCTAGCATCAGGAGTGTCTGCAGGGTATGGTCAGAAAAGTCAAGATGGTGGTTACAATGATGCATTCAAAGCTCTGTCTGCTTTTTGGCAGAGTTTCAAATGTACCACCACAGCTACCATCTTGACTTTTTTGACCATACCCTGTAGACTCCTATGGCCAGAACGATAACAGCTCCGTTGTAGAGCTTTTCCCAAGAAAAGTTTGTGTGGACGCCACACTTCCTTCTTTCAGAAAACAATTGAAAATATGCCTGTTGGCCCAGGCATTTGTAGAGTAACAACTACTTCGGTCCTAGATGGTGGTTGGCTTGCTTTGGAGATGTTGGTTTTTAGAGACGTTGGTTTTAATTTTTACATAGATCATTTTTAAACATTGTCCCCTTGTCTCAAGTCCACCACATGACCTGCTTACATGCCTCTCGGTATGTGTATTGTGTCTTGACAGGTCCCACGGAGGATCTGGGAAGAAAGTTGTTCTTGCCTCTCACATCCCTTCATGGTGGGACACCAATGTACTCCACAGTGCAGGGTAGGAGTTTCCTAGGGAAGCAAGAAGGAAGAGCCTCTCCTGCTTTCCCACAGTCCTATCCAGTGCCCAAGCCACAGAGGTGGCTCAACAGGATGCAGTGCCATGGATCAGACGCTACAGGTGACCGATGTGTGGGCAGGAGCTTCCTGAGAAAACCGGAGTGGAAAACTCCCATCCACTCCATAGATATGTTTCTGATGGATGACTAACCCCATCACTCTAACCATATGTCAAAACATACCTCCAAGGGTATGTACAGGATATGGTCAAAAAAGTCAAGATGGCAATTGCAACAATCCATCTGTTTTTTTATATGCGTTGCATGTGTGACACACATGAACAAACAGATGGAGCGTTGATCACATTGTTGCAGCTGCCATCTTGACCTTTTTTACCACACCCAGCAGACACCTTTGCACACCTCCTTCTTCCTCAGCCCTACCTATGTTAGGGTGAACAACTGGTGGACGTTTTTCCTGCTGGAAGAGAAATCCACTAATTGCTGCATCGTAACTTGCCCTGCAGGAAACTTTTAAGATACTACCACTAGTTGGCCTCCATGTCAAGAGCGGCTATGAAAACAGAGCAAATTCAGGCTGGCATTATTTACATCACCTTGTTAAATGGGCTGTCTGGATGTGCCTCTGTATGCCTAAGTCTGCACACTTAAACATGCATTTTTCTCATCTGAACATTTTCCTAGAATGTCTGTAGTGTACTTATGTACCGGTGTGCAAGGCCATTCATTGCAAAGGGAGTACAAGATTTCTCTTGTATTGAATGATGTGACTTATCCCACAGACTGTGCAACTGAAGAGCTCCATTCATTTTGTCCATTCTGATTCTAATTTAATGCGTGGATACTGAATTGGCAGAAAAGTGCTATTCTACTTAAAAGTAGGCCAAGGAGAATACTGCTCTCAGCCTAACTCACCTGCCGGATCAGGAACTGCGGACGTAAATCAAACACACCTTCAAATGCAGATGTCATAATTGTGCATTGCACTGCCTACTCTTGGATGGGCATTCAAATGTGCTTCCTCATCCAAAATCTGTCTGAACCCAGATAATAAAATCTCCTCTTTGAGACTATTTCGAAGAGTTTCTCTTTTAAATATTTATTTCCCTGAAACCCCCTCCCCACCTTTTCACCAACTAGCAAAAATAAAATTTTGGTAACTTAGTATCAGAAATTTGCAGCAGTATCTGAAAACACTATATATAATGTATTATAAATATTTCAAGTACTATCGATTAAATAGTACTCTGTAGCAAATACTGCAGTAGACATTTCATATGCTCAGTGTAGAATATTTAAACCTGATAAGAAAGTATCAGTTCCTTTAATAATAAACTGTTGTTATTCTTTTTAAACTCAGATGGGGGTGATTTTTGTAGGGAAAATGAGTCTGCTTAGAAACAAAAGAACATATCAAAACCTTGAGGTTCACTGAAGAACCAACCAACAGGGACCCCCCCCCCAAAAAAAAAGTCCAAAGAAGGCAAAATAAACTGAACTTTCAGTATCAGTTGGGAAAACAACTGGAAGGCTGAGAGGGGAGTGGAAAAGAATTATGAATCCAGAAAGAAAGCGGAGTGGAACCAATGCTGAAGCTCCTATTAGAAGCTGAGAATGAACTGCAACATTTTATTGGGGTTCCAAATTATTAGGTATATTTTCCCTTTCCCCCAGTTTCCTTTTTCCATAAAAAAGGGGGCGGGGCTTCCGTCGCATGGCTGTGGCTGCCATCTTGTCAGGATTAGCCCAGGAAACTCCAGGAGACAGTACAGATTCAATCCAGCAAAGTTTAATGGCCTTACTTCCGTTACAGAAATCTTCTCAGAGTGAGAGCAAATTCCAGGGTCACCCTCCCAACCTCCCTTGCATTCTTTAGGGAGGGTCCAGTCTCATCCTCTTATCTGTTCCTTGTTGCTCTGGTGATGAGAGTAAATTCTTAACCCCTCTTGTCCTGACTCTCCCACATCTTGACTTTTTTGATTCCCTCCCTGTGAATCATGTTCTTGCATTCCTCCCTTTTTCAGTCCTCTCCCCTCGCTTGAAGGAAGCAGCTGAGCTGTTGGTGGCCAAGTGGGAGAAATTAAAGGCCAGGCGTCTGAAAATCTGTCTGCCGGAAATGAGAGAGCAAGATTTGCTGGCAGGTTAACTGAAGTGGATGGGGATACTCCTGGCAAAATTTTCTTTCAAAAGAGGAGGAACAGGCTCGTGAGAAGCTGCCTGATTCAGAAGAAAAGTCCTATGGGTTTTCATGAGGCTTATGCTCCAATCAATATGGATTAAAATATCTAAACCGAAATAAGCAAGCATGAATATGGATTTGGGTTCTCCCTGGAAATCAGAGCCAGATTTCAAGGAAAGCTTTCCCTTACTCTTACTTTACGGGAGGTGGTAAAAAGCTCTCCAACATTTGTAGAGAGATGCGTAATATTTAAGTCAACTGAACTCAGAGGGCCTTGCCTTCTATTAGTCATCAGTTTATTTAAAACATTCTACAGACCAGTGTTTCTCAACCTTGGCAACTTTAAGATAGGTGGACTTCAACTCCCAGAATTCCCTAGCCAGCATGGCTGGCTGGGGAATTCTGGGAGTTGAAGTCCACCTATCTTAAAGTTGCTAAGGCTGAGAAACACTGCTACAGACCATAACAAAGTAACAATATTACTTTGAAATATCCTTATTTATATAAGCTTCTTTAATCATATCCCTCAATACCCTTATATAAATTGAAATCAGTTTGCTTCCTTGTCCTAATAACACCAGTTAAAAACCCACCACTGCTAGAAGAATTGGATCACAAAGAAGAGATTTAACACAGAATTGATCAGAATGTCCAGGAAAGAATGTTAAAATGGGATGAATGAAACCATTAGATGAACAAAGAGCAAAGCTACCACAGAGGAGTATAGGCCCCATTTCTTCTACAACATGGTTATTACAGGTCAGCAGGCTCTAAAAATTTAGACTGCTCGTATGGAGTGACGAAAATAAATCACCAGCTCAGCTCAGGTAAAGTGGGACCAGGGCTAAGTGTTCAGCTGCCACACTATGACTTGTGGGTCATTCAGGTCAATCGAGAGGCCTAGGAATACATGACTGGTAAACTGCAATGTGGACACACACATAAAATGTTAAAATACAGCCCTACCCAGAAACAGGAACTTTGATTTAGCTGAGGTATAGTGTAGGGGATCATTTATGATTCACTGCTGTAAAGAAGAACGTTTGCAGGCCACGAGGAGTAAAACCTGCAATTCCACTGGTATATTGCGTTTTTTTTTTTTAATTGCCTTTGATCCCTTGCAAACTTTGTAGGAGGAAAGACATATTAGTCCTTGATAGCCCAAAATCAAGGGTCTGGCAGCATCTTTTCTGACCAGCAAATTTTATTAAACCTAAGATGGTGGGCTGTGTATACTCGTTAACTGGGTTTGAAAAGAAATGTGCACGCAGCCTGTTGTGGAAAGAAATTAAGGATAGACTATCCTTCCTTAAAAAAAAACCACAACCCTGAATCTGTGTAACTAACCTGTCTTCCGCCCTCTTCCCTCCCCCCCACACTTCTTTCCAATTTAAATCCCGCATCAGTTTAGCCACTCCATGCATCCGATGAAGTGAACGGCAGCTCCTGAAAGCTTTGATTTAATAAAAGGTGTCAGTTGCAAAAGGGGCTACCGGGCTCCTGATCTCGGATCCCTTGAAAACTCCCCAGAGCATCTCAAGAATGCTTTCAGCACTCTGGAGTCCCAGGGCAAATCAAAGATCATTTTCAGGTGCTGCTTTTCATGGGAGATGAACATTTATTTTCCAGAACAGAGTGCCTAATAAAAAGTGGGTAATGTCCTGCCAATCTCAGCCACTGGCAGCTTCATTTAACACTTTCGCTTTCTACATCATTCCACACCTTGCCAGGTGTTTCCAGAAAGAGGGAAGTAAACAAACAACCCCCAGCCTGCCCCATGCTGAACCTGGTTGAGAAAAGTGCAAAGAGAGATTTATTTGGCTTGTGGGTGTGTGAACTATGCGGGGAGGAAAGAGGTCATCAAGAGGTTGTGTTGATAGAAGAAAGTCGGCCACTTTTCAGGGGATGTGTTCTTCCTTAGCAGTTAAAGGAAGCCGCGGGACATTCTTTTCACTCCCAAGTCTTGCAATAAAATGGCAGAGGTGATTCTGAGAAATTTGATTCACCTGTGAAGGCTGGGATGGCCAATGGAATCTGGATTTGCCAGATGATGTCTGGATTTGTGTCACACTAAACCATAGTTTTACCTTGGTTTGTTAAGTAAATGGTGCTTGGCCAGGTTTGCAAAAACCAGAGAAACCATACTGGCTGTATTTACACAACCTGTTTACCCTTCTTTAAGTTAAAAGTGGTTTACTTAACCCAGTTTTCTGAATTTGCACGTTGTAGTGATCTGTAACATGTCACACAGTGTGCCAAGCAAAAATAGGATAGGCTAGTTCACATTTAATGGATTGTATGAACACAGGCATTAACCTCAGTCCATGAGTGCATGCCCTGTCATTTTACCCCTTATCATGAGTTGCTAAAAATTAAAAATTGCAGCCACAGAATTTTAGATGACACAGCTTAAACACAACATTTAGTAGGGAATAAAATGTTGTGCGCTCATTTGCTGAAGTTTCTGTTCTGTTATCGCACTTCTGTCTCAGGAAAAAATTGAACCTTAACGTGATGTTCAAATGTGGAGCAGTTGCCATTTTTGGTTTATGGAAAATGGAATTTCTAACCAAGACTTGTAACTGTGCACTCTCATTTACTGGTCTTGAAATGTGAACACAGACTCTGTTGTGGAAAAAAACCCCTCTTCTTCTTCCTCTTTCATTCCTACACTTGGAGGCCACAAGGTGCTTTCCCACCACTGCCTTAATATCCAAGATTAGGAAATCTATGGACTTCTAGAAGTTGCTGAACCACAGCTTTCAGCATTCCCAAACCAGCAGACAATGGTGAGAAATGCTGGGGATTGTGGTGTGCACAATGTGTGTGCGCGCGCACATGTGCTGAATGACAGGTTCCTCACCCCCCAATAGACTGCAGAGTATTGTCTGAGAAACATCATTTACATCCTCAGTTTACTCAAAGGTTAATGCATGACATATACCTTCCCACCTGCACCCATTCATTTCCCTTTCACATTTACTTAAGGGACATTTAACCTGCAGCCGCCTTTGCTTATGGGGCAACCAGACAAAAGGGGGGCATCTTTCCTCCCCTTGGACCCAGGTGCTTCAGGAGGGACTACTCATCCATAAACAGGGGGCTTTGATTTACCACTGAAGCGCCATTTATTTTGGTTTACTCAGCTGGAGGGGAATAAAGGTCCTTATCTTGATACACCCCCAGCTGGGCCCTAGAGGTGACCTTCCGCCAACTAATACTGCAGAATCAACATCGTGCAAACAAGGCCTTCCAGGAAAAATCCTTCTATGGCAGGGGTCAGAGGGGCATTCCCCATGCCCCTGGGGCAAAGTGGAGTTGAAAGATCCATCGAATAAAGCTATGTGCCCGACCTACTGTCTTCAGATATCTTGGAACTATAATTTCTGGGTGACTGGGAATTTAGGAAATGTGGGTCCTGACACATCCAGAAGATAGCAGGGGGAAGACTTCTAAAATAAGGCAGTATCTATTCGTAATGTGGGAATATGTAAGCTTTCTGGTTGCACAGACTTTTGGGACCGGAGTTTTATCTGAGAAATCTTCCAGTATCATTCCAAAGTCTACACACATTTCAAATTATTGAGTTAGCTGAGATCAACATCTGATCTCTGCAGCCACGTACCATAGTATTTTTGGCAGTGTTAGAGAATTGATTTGAGAACACAAGAATAGCCCAGCTGGATCAGGCCAAAGACCATCCATCCAGCCTTCCATCTCACACACAAATGCATACTGGAAGCCCACAAACAGGAGATCAAGGCTTCCCTCCTCTTTCATTGCTGCTGGTTCACCTAATATGCAGGAGACATTGTCTCTATACCTGGAGGCATCACAGCTAATGGCCCTCAGTAGTCTTCTTGGAAGCTATCTATTCCTCTTTTGAAACCATCTAAACTAGCAATCATGATGTTCTTCCAGAGTTCCAACTTTCCAATCTAGCCAACTCCCTTAGGATTTCCTGATGTAATGGACAGAAGGAATGATCTTGACGGACAGGAGGAAGAACCGCTACCAAGACAATGGCCAGATAAAATAAACCTGAGTCTAGGGCAGAACTGTATCCTGAGAAAACGTCTCAGACAAGACCCTCACGTAGATAAAGGGAGGTGGAGGGAAGCACATTCAGACTTGCAAGATCCAGTTATTATAACCTTATAACAAAAGTGGTATTGGTCTCAATGGCTTTGGTTTTATGGTCTGGTCTAACTTGAAGGGCTGACACTGGTGGTCTCCCATCCAAGTATTAACAAGGCTTTTCCTTAGGTTTTTTCTTCAGAGATTGGCCAAGTTGCCCATTGCTGTCATCCTGCTGGGCTAAAATGGCCAAGTGGCTCTTATTACTCCAGCATAATTGTTTGGCAGGCTTGTGTTTTGTAGAAATTCACAACTGTTTATAAGCATAGATAAAAAGTATTATCAGGGTTAACTGTCTCTTTGCCTAACTATTAGTAATGGAATATAGCAGGGGTTTTCAAACTTGTTCAGGCTACGGAATCTGTTCGGTCCCCCCCCCCCCCCCCCCCGATCAAGAGGCAAAGCTCTAGTGACACTGGCTGCATTCGAGTGAATGTTTTATTTGCCCTTTGTTCTCATGGAACCGAAGGATTCCTCGGGACAGAGTTTGAAAAATTCTATTATATAGAAATATTGTATACCCTCCATTTATACTTCACAATATTAGTATTTTGTAATTTTAATACAGGTGACTCCTTGAAGCAACAGCACTGTTTTTCAGGCTTGCACAAAGGCCTAACCCCCACCCCACTAAGTTTATGTTTACCAGGCTGGATAAATATTTGTCAAACATTTCCCCCATTACAGTACGTGGCATAACTTTCCTTTATCCTCTCACCATTCCAGCAATAAGATTTGTTTTGGATAGAAGACCAAAACTCGTGGCATTTGCCGCCATTCTACGATGCTTAACAATTCACGTGCTATTTTTGATAATGATCTGTTTGATTAAATGACACAGGCTAAATTTAGATACCGATGAGGCAGGAAGCCATTCTTTTTCTAAATTGCTTCCAAAGAAAATTTTCTTTGTAGTGTGATTTAGGAAAATCAGTGAGCAAATGTAATGCCAGAAGCAATCAAATATTTTTGATAAAAAGTTGACATATGAGACTAAGAATGCTCAAAAGATGAGAGAAGGAAAAGAATTGTAAAATGAGAAGACTATGCGATGAAGAATGAAGTGAACTTGGGAGGGGAGAATTGGAAAACTAAATAAATTATACCAGTATGATGAATCAGTAATATAAAAATTATGTTTTAGTTTTACTGAAGTATGATATTCTCATTTACTCTATGTACAAGATACATCTGATCACTTAGAATGATAATTAAAAAAAAACAGTGAGGAACTCAGGTTTCTGCATTACGAATCACTACTTTACAACAGCGTAGTAGCTGCATTAAGAGTGAGTTATCTGTCAGAAAATTTCACCGGGAAAAAATTGCGTATCAAAGTATTAGCCAAACGACTAAATGAGCAAGATAAAAATTTACAAAGAGAATAGAATGGGATGAGAAATATGGAATTAATTTGGCCATGTTTACTATTATGTAGCAATCCCATTCACTGCTCCATGTCTGGTTTTATAAGAGGTTCAGTAAGAAAATATCAAGGTACCTTGGAAATATAATTTTATTTTTTCAAAAATCCCCCAAAAGTTCATTTGTGATTTTGTCTTGTTTTAATAATATACTATTAAAATATGTAAAACATTAAAAATCTCAGCATTTATATATGCATATATTTCTAAACTGAGCACAATAGTTTGAATATCAAACTTTAACTAGCTCCACATTTTTGTGAAGTATCTATATAGAACAATGACATCTGCATATCATATACCACCACAGTCCACAAATATTTTCCTCTGTTTTTTGTAAGGGAGACTCGATAATATATACTTGATATTATAATTTCAGTTTTGACTCTTTTGCTTTCAGTGCTTTAGTTACTAGTTCAATTTTCTCTTTTAGCAAAGCACCTTCTTCAACACGTGTGTGAGCTTGAATATTTTTCATCAAGAAATGGGTAAGGAAAAGCTTCAAGCCTTCATGTAGCATCCCCAGCTTGGGGTTGTCAGCCAACCTGGAAGATATACAGAAAACTGTGGTTTAAATAACTTGCATTTCCTTTTAGACAATGCTACATCATGGTTTTAAAAAGATGAACAAGATTTATATTAACGTTCTATGGCTTGGCTGGTTAAGCTACTAAACACTTCCATTTGGGCTCAACAGCAGAACTGAGAGGCTGTAAATGCTTATTGCCATGTGTAGCCAGAACTATTTATTCATTTATAAATAAATAAATAAATAAACAAATTCCCTTTTCTAATTATAAAAATGGCTTGACAAATCCCACTCGGAATACTTGGGAAGACTTACTTTCCAAAGATATGGTTCAGCTCTTCTTGTTCTGTTTTTAGGAATAACGCAGATAACACCTGCCGTAGGAAGTGAACTTTTGGCTTATCTAACTCGCTGAATTCAATCACCTAATTAAACAGCAATGGAAGAGCAGGTCAAAGCAAATCCTGTTTAAGAACTCGCATCTAGGTCTGTCTGTGCTTCAAAAATGATCTGGATGAGTGCCTTGCATGAACATAGTACCTCTCTGCTAGTTATTAAAGCCACCTGATTGTTCTCAGGCTCAGCAGAGAGGTCCAAAGCACTTTTTCAAAATCATTTTCAAAGTGTGCGCAATCCTACTGTCAACTTATCAAATTATTTTCAAAATACTATCACTTAGCATGATATACATCTCATGTACATTAATAAAAAAGAAAAGTCAGCAGTATTTCCCAAAGCTGGCTTCAATTGCTTGAACTTACAGCAAGAGTTTAAAGTGCAATCATGACTCCAACATAAAAAATCTCGCACATACTTCCAAGAATATGGCAAAATTTTCATTAACTAATGAACATCATTTACTTAAACCTTAAAGCCATTCCACTCCAGTAGTCTGTAAAATACTTTACAGATAGTCCTTGAGTTACAACTACAATTGGGACCAGGACTGCTGATATGGTCGTGAAGTGCAATGTCATACAACTGCATGGCTTAGCAATGGCAATCCAGACAGTCCTGGCTGTTGTCATAACTCAGGATGCATGGGTTGTTAAGCAGGAAGCGGAGGGAATCCCAAGTAAAGAGCATGGGGGTGCTGCACGGGGGTGGGGAGGCCCTGGGAGGCCTGTTGGGGGAGGGGTGCTTGGTGTGGCATGAGCTCAGAAAGGCTGGAGAATGAGGGCATGGGGTGTGTGTATGCGTGAGTGCAGGGAGGCTGGGGAAAGAGGGTGTGGGGTATGTGGTGCATGTGATCACAGGGAGGCCAAGGAAAGAGGGCACAGGGTATGTGTGTGCAACTGCAGGGAGGCCGTGGAAAGAGGCCATGGAAAGAGGGTGTGGGGTACATGCATGTGTGTGTGTGTGATCGCAGGGAGGCCATGGAAAGAGGGTGTGGGATGTGTATGTGGGTGAAGGGGGGAAGGAGGGCACGGTGCATGCAAACAAAGAAAGGCTGGGGGAGGGGGACTTACCCCAGCTACTTGTGACCTTCCTTGCCAGCTTCCCACTGACTTTGCTTAGGGGAAGCTGGCAGGGAAGGTTGCAAATGGCAATCACGTGACCACGGGATGCTACAACCGGTCATAAGTGTGAGTTGGTTGCCAGGCACCCAAATTTTGTTGATGTGACCGTGGGGGGACTGCAATGGCTGGAACTTTGAGGACCAGTTGTAAGTCCCTTTGTTCAGCACTATATTAACTTCCGACAGTCACTGAACAAATGGCCGTAATTCATGGACTACCTGTAATGAAAACTAACACAAAAAAGAATATGCTGATATTTTTTCTTGAGATGTAACTAGTCATATACTCTGCCTGGACAGGAGTTACAGAAAAAAAATATATGCGCTATGCATAAACCTAAGAACTATAAACATTTTAAAAAACAATTCTATTCACCTTGAAGACAGTAAGAGAGAGCGATTTAGTCTTTAGCAGGTGAGTCAAGAGATTAACTAAGTTGGAGAAAGCGGCAGCAGACAAATTTCCCAGATCTCTGATTTTGTCCCACATACTGAACTGGAATGTCATCTAATTCACAAAATAAAAGCAGAAAGCATTGTAATTAAACAATATGTCACCATGTTCCCTAAGAATATGTCTTTTATTCCACAGTTATGCTGACACGCTAAAAGTTGCCAAAGATTGATAGCCACTGCAAGCAATCATTTGGGAGGAGAGCCAAGTCCCTCCAGGCCCCATGACCTGCTTCTGAGTGCAAATCAAGGTGCTGATGATCATCGATAAAGCCCTTCATGGCACAGGGCCTGGACATTTGCAGGTCTGCCATTCTCCAACTGCTTTTGCCTGTCCGTTAAGATCTCACAGGGTTCGTGTGCTCTGGGTCCCATCAATTAAACAATGCCACCTTATGGGACCCAGGAGGCATGCCTTCTCTGTTGCTAGCCTGCCCCATGGAACAGTATCCCTCCTGAGGTCTCTATAGCCCTGACCCTGTTGGCCTCCAGGAAGGAACTTAAGACCTGGTTCTTTCAGCTGGCTCTGAGTTAGATTTATGTGTGGTCCTGCTATGCACTAGCAATAGTGTAATAGATCTGATTTGTTCCTCCCAACATGGTTTTTTATGTTTTAAAAACTGTTTAACTCTCTGTAAGCCACCCACAATCGGCAATAAGTATGTGGCCTTAAATACCAACCAACCAACCAAATAAATAAAACGAATGAAATGCAGCACAGCAGAGAGATCTCTTCATTTTCAAGAGGTGTTCTGTTCTTCCTTCTTGCCAGACCTATCGACTAAAAACAGGAGACAGACTATTCCTATTAGAAGAATAGAAAGTATTCAAAAGCACCAAAGGGAAGAAATTGACTTTGTAGCTCTTCCTGGTCTCAAATTACACTCTATTTTTCAGAAGGCTGAACCAGACTTGAGAACACAAGCAAGTGAATTATTTCTCCTACTTACTGCCCTTTGGTCTTTCCCTCCTTTAAAATTTATTTAAGAATCTGAGAAGAGAGTTGAGATTTGGGGTGAAGGGGAAGACAACACCCTTCATGAATCAGTCTGCAGACCTCCAGCTGTAGAGATGCTGAGATCTTCTGCATACAAAGTGTTGTGCAGCTCAGCTCTGCAGCCTTTTCACATCAGGCTCTCTTATGGGGTGTGTGGGAGAGAGCTTTACAGACATACAGAAGCATTTAACGCCTTTTTGCTTCCTGAAATTCATGACTTAAATAAATATAGGTATTAACTTTAGAAGCCATTTATTTATTTACATTATTTCTATATTTGATAATATACTTTTTATTCTCAAAAGGTCAACTCTTTAACTGGCAAAGAATAAGATAAGCTTTTTACTCACCTGAAATCGCCTTTCATATTCACAGAACTTGGCAGATAAGTACGCGTAGAAGGGATTGTAAGTCTTCTCTTGCAGGCAACAATCTATGAGGATATGGACGATCTCTCTCTCCTGCTGATCTTTAAGCTTAAGCCTAATGTGTGAAATGCCATAATGAAAGCTCTGTTTTCTGAACTTTTTATATAGAAACATTCTAAAAACAGTTTTTGCCAGCCCAAGAACCATCATAATTAGTCCCTTCTGGAACAGTTTAGATAAATCTAGTACAGTGTTTTTCAAACTTGGCAGCTTTAAGCTGTGTGAACTTCAATTCCCAGAATTCCCCAGCCAGCATGTGGGAAATTCTGGGAATTGAAGTCCACACAGCTTAAAGTTGCCAAGTGTGAAAAACACTGATCTAGTACTTGACTGTGGGATATTTCTATTTTATTTTTCTCTATTTGGGTAATTTTTGATCTGTTGGACTAAACCTTCCACCAGGATGGCCTCTAATTGAGGAAGGCTTTTGTATATATGGTTTAAAAAATACGCATTCCTGCAGATTGGGTAGAATTGGGGGCAAAGCTCACAATATTATAATTTTTTAAAAACATGCAAGGGTTTTAGGAAGGAGTCTAGGTTGCATTCATATTTAAATGCTCTGGCAATCAAAAGAACTGAAGAACAGGCTCCCTTAAATTTCCAGATTATAATCACCCTGATATGGAATAAAGAAGTTACTAGTGGCAGCTACTAGGAGAAACTATCTTCCAAGTTTTTTTAATTCCTAATTGAGGGTGTTGGGAATCTCAACCCAACTAATTATAAAAATATAATCAGCATTAATGAGTCCTCACTGGCTGTCTCAGCAGAAAGTCTGGCAGGAGTGAACAGTATTCTTTTTCACAGAGCTGGACCACAAAAGAAAATTAAGACCAGCTGGCAGGGAAAACTCTTAACTTGTACCTGTCCTGTCCAAATAAGTCTGATTTAGCCTTCCTGTCAAAGGCTTGGCAGTACTAAAGTCAATTAAAATGAAAAATGCTTAATATTATAATGCAGAGTATATGAAGCACAAACATTTGCATCATTTTATTTTTTTAATCTAGTTTTTAATTTTGAGATGAACTACCTGCCTCTTTTGTTAAGATGGAAGTGCTCCACTTTATACTAAGCTATATTTCAATGAAGTCAACAGAATAAAATCTGCAATTTAGAACAAACAACGCCACAGAAAATTCCCCGGGATGTTATCAGCTAAAAAGATCAAAGAGATGCAATTAATTTCTAGATCCAGATGCTGAAAGCATATAGAAGTAGATGCAGAGTTATATCAAAAATCTCAATTCCTTCATACACAGAGAGAGAGGGAGACTATTTTGTGTATATTACTGCTAAATAAAACACATATTATGATAGACAGCTATTTGCTCAGAGGCTTAACTTACTCGCAGCCGAAGACTCAATTTCTCCATTAAGCAGATACTTCACAGTTCTTAAACAACAACATATTTAACAATGCTTTGCCTCTTAATCTATGGGTCCTCTGGGTACATTTGTGTATATTTCTTTACCATAAGCAGGTTCTCATGTAAGTAGCGCATACATATCACAACTGGTCTAGCTGATCCATGGAGACAGGATTCAGATTAGCTGTTCTTAGAGAAGACTCAGACTTAAGTCCTGCCTAACTCTGGAGCTAATTATTGTCAGCAATATTGCTCCTTGTCTCTTATTCAGTTTCTTTGCATCAAGCAGGAGAAACCCTCTTTTGTCTATCTTTTGTAGCCATCATAGAGGCATTTCTGTTTGTTCCTGAAAATATCAGCGAGTGTTCTGCCCTGATGAGTACATACTTACTTTAAAAGATTTTCAAAGGCATCCAAGAAATCTTCACTTGTCATCAAGATACAAAATATATTTCTCCTGATATCAGTATTCATCCTCTGCTTATGAGCAAGTTTCAGAATCTTTGAGCTTACCTGAAGGGTTAAGAATTAAACATTCTGTACATTATAAATACTTATTTTTAAAAATTGTGTCTTTGATGCTTCAGGTAAATAAAGAACAGGAGCAAAGTCAACAATGAGGCTGGTATGCTCCTAGCTTTTCCCAGCCATGTATTATATAGTCCAGTGGGTCAGGAACAGGAGTAGGAGATGTAGCTATGAGTCATAATATATTACAGTCTTTAACCTTCCATAGTTGGCTTACGGTGATCAAAGAAGGATTGCTTTTCAGCTGCAAGCAGTCCTTGAGAAAGCAAATTATCTTAACACATTTGAAACTGGTTTCAGAATGAAGCTGAACTTGCCTTGCTTGGGCAAATGGATTATCTTTGTCTGAGGACTGACTGAGGGAACGTGATGCTGAGTTTTCTTGACCTCCCTGTGACTTTCAATAACATCACCACTGTATTCTTTTGGACTGTGTGAGGAGGTACTGGCCTACGCTGGTTTTGCTATTCTCTCATATAGATTTCAAATGGTGTTATTTGGGATGGTTGTTCTTTGAAATGGGAGCTATTATAAAGTGTCGTCTCAGGGCTCCATTCTGCCTTCAGTGATTTTCAGCATCTACGTGAAACTACAGGGAGAGATCATCAGAAGATTTTGAATGGGGTGCTGACAGTATGCTGATGACAATTAAATCTATTTCACTGTAACATCTTCAGAGATTCTGGTTCCCCCAAAAACCTGCCTGCGATTGGTAATGGATCGGATGAGGGATAACAACTGAATCTAGAGAAGACAGAGGTGCTTATGATAAGGAGCGACAATAACAGATCTCCCAGGAGCACCTTTAAGGCATCTTAAGGTGGTTAAGTACTTATCTTTAAGACATCAGCATCACTTCTGGAAAGAAAATGACCTTCAAACTGGGCTGCAGGCACTGGTAAGCCTCCTGCTTCATTAGCGTAACATATTTTAGGTGGGGTTGACTTTGTGTCTTTTTTGGAAACTTCAATTGATGAAGAACTCAACAGCTGGGCTGCACTCACAGACCACGTTAAACCCGCTGCTAAAAGTGAGGCTTTCTAATTTGTTTCTGGGCAGAATTTAAATGACCAATTATTAACTTTAAACCTCTGTATAAAATGACTCCAGGCTATTTAAGATAGCACCTCTTTTCATATGAGCTTCCTGCCCCCTGAGATTATCCAAGGAGATCTGGCTACAGTTCCATTGGTTCTTCTTCCCATTATTTGGAGCCAAGCTTTTTCTGTAGCTGTCCCAGTTCTTTGGGGTGCTACAAAGTAGACAGACCTTGTCTCCTTGTTTGCCTCTCAAAAGGCAACTGATTTTATTCAGTTTGTAGTATCTACGATTTTAATTTGATTTTACTGGAATCACTGAGAGACCTCATCAATAGGGGTAGAGTAAGTTTAATAAATACGAAATAAATACGAAATAAAGCCTAAGCTTTAAGCTTTCATGGAAGCAAGGTGAGTAACTGCTTAGGAAACTCCATTGTTTTTTTAAAAAATGGCAGGTTTTTGTGCCAAATTAAATAGTATATTTCCAATATTTTGAAGAAGCTTGCTTGGACTTCTATTTTGAAGAAAAAGAAGACAGAGTATATCCATCTGAAATTATCTCCTGATCCAGATCCTACACCATTTTCCTGACCCTTGTTATTATTTGGCTCTGAAGTTTTTTTTAACATAGTAATCAATTTCTTTCAAGGACAAATAGCAACTAGGGATATATGACTTTTCACAGAAGCAGATCTAGGTCTCTAATCCATATAGGAACTCTGTGATAACTTTTCTTAAAAAAAAAAAGATAATTTAAGCACACTTCTTTGAAAAACAACTCCAGGTATGTGCAAGATCTGTTTTTCTGGGAATGAAATATTCTGGAGAATTCCAGAACATTCTGATTTTTCTCCAGACCACGCCAATGGAGTCATTCTGGGGACCAGAGTTGGACTGGCATGATCTGGAGGTGAAACAGAATGTAGGTTCTGCACATTTGTAATGAACATAAAAGCTGGATTAAGACATCATTTTAAGTAATAATGTGATTTACCTGGTTGCCTCTGGGTTAGTGTTTGTCAACAAATCATGGCTAAGGTTTCTCTAGTATGCTAGTAATGGTGTTTCCAGACAGATTATTGTTGACCATTGTGTGGGAACTGAATAATATTTGCAACTGAGCATTCAGACTTAGAAGTAAAGGAAGTGGGGAGATATAAAAAAAAACAAAACAGAACACAGCCTTTTCACTCTGGTCGACATGAAAAAGAGGAAGCTCCCATTCATTATGGCAATGTAAGATTACTATTTTCTACTTCAGTCACCACTGAATAGATTTTGAGACAAATCAATTTCCAAGCAACTCTGCCACCACCATACTGTACTCACATATGTTAATAAAGGAACTTACTGGAAGAAAAAAAGCATACTGAGAAATTGTTTAAACCATAGTGTTAAAAAGATATTAGTGTACCATTACCTTTCCCACAGGTAGTATTTGATCAATTTTGTTGCTGGTGCTGTCAATCATTGGAGCACCAGTCCAAGAGGATCCAACAATCCACCAGCGACCAATCCGATCAGCTGTGAGGAGAGACTCCAGCGACACACGAAGTTGAGATTCTTTTCCGGAACTATTGTTGTGAGTCTGTAGAAAAAGAGGAGTGTTCACACAGACCCTTTTTTTTAAAATAAAGATATTTATATTGAAAGGCTGGTCCGTATAATTACTGTTCATCTTCCCTACACTCAAATGTAACTGGAAGACCAAAACTATGTTTTATTTGACACTGGGCTCTTTTTAAATAAGTGACAAACCCATCAGTCAATTCTTTTCCTGTAAACGTAATTGTATTTTGCTGTAACTTTATATTAATAGGTCCAAAATCTTCATAGTATCATTAACAGTTTCTACTATTGTTCAGATTCTATTAAGAGAATATAGATTTTAAAAAAGGAATAAATGTTTTCTCTACTTTACCAGTGTTCTCAGCAGCTTTCGTAATTTTTCAACCGGCTCTGGGTCATAACCAGGAATTTTCCTCATGTCATTATTTTTTAGCGCCAACATAATCTCCAACATAAAGCGAACCTTTTGAAAAAATATAATAGGCCTGCATTATTATTCTAAAGCCTAAAATGGCAACTTTCCCAACAGAAATATGAAAAACAGACTACAGCTAAGCTACCATTTTATACTGAACTCCACAACTGATATTAAAACTTGCCCAACAAAATAAAAAATGTCACTGAGTTCCTTCTCCAGCCATTATTATTTTACTAATTTTAAAAAGTTCCGTTTAGTACGGGATGCTCAAACCTGTAAAAAACATTGCACTGCTGAGCTCAGCTCAGCTCCTGATGACTGCGTGGAGCCACATTCTATAGCACAGACCTGGATGTTTATATTACCTATAACACACCTAAGCATAGCCCTGTTTTTATACAATATAACCACTAAGAATTATTACTCATAAGTAAGCCAACCTCTTTTCAATGCAGTCTTCAACCAAAAAAGAATAACAACTCTGATCCACTTTAATAGATCTGTTGGAAAAAGGCCTGAAATAATATAAATGTACTTGAAAAGCCAAGTATTTACAATGAGATGTTTATGATATTGCACACTTCCATCCATCTGATATGGATAAGGTCATCCACGTATCATTGTCTGTGCTACTGGGTGGAAGAGGAGAAATATGATCTCCAGTTTTCTGTCCTCTCTGCTTAAACAGGAACACTCCATTATGCTACTGGTCTCACAATACAACAGTTTGATGACAAAGAGGTACAGCTTTAGTAGCTAATCAAAAATAGAAAATGGAACTCCTTCCTATTGTATCTCAGTAATGGCAAACTGCATTTTCCTCATATAAATGTATTAAAGCTACTCCTAATTTATCCTCATCATAAGAATGTTCTAAAACAGTGTTTCTCAAACCTGGCACCTTTAAGATGTGTGGATCAACTCCCAGAATTCCGCAGCCAGCAAATGTTCTACCACTTATTAGTAACTGGTTGCTATATAAACTATCTATTTCCAATTAATTCACCATAGCTTGCTATACTGGAATTTATTTTTATTATTCTTTATGGCCATCATCTGGCAATCACCCTAACCCTCTAGTTCAGTGTTTTTCAAACTTGGCAACTTTCAGATGGATGGACTTCAACTCTGGCTGGCTGGGGAATTCTGGGAGTTGAAGGCCACCCATCTTAAAGTTGCTAAGTTTGAGAAACACTGCTCTAAAATCTCTTTTTTTAAAAAATGTATTCTTACCCTTGACTGGTCCTGGAATTGTTTCCCTACTGCATTTGCTTTTTTCTGGGCCTCAGTGATAAGTTCTTTCAGTGCTAGAGCATCATCTTTCCTCAAGGAAAAGCCCACGTTTTTCAGCAGCAGCAGAATTAGTTCAATATCCTTTCCGGAAAAAGTGCTAACAAGCTTCTTTAAGATGTCAAAGATCAGCAATGAATGCACTACATAAAAGTTGTACAAATTAGCAATTAAGATAAGCAGGTTCTCACATTCTTTTCCTTCGGTTTCACTTTTGTAGACATCATCAAATTTCCTCACCACTGTTTCCAAAAAGTAAGCACCAACCTGGAATAGTTTAACACACGTGCAGACACAGAAAAGATCTATGAGTATTGATTGGTTAAGTATTTCAGAAAGGAAACCTAACAATAACTAAAACCCGTGGCCCTAAAACCTGCTAACCAGCAATTTAGAAAAGGGCATTATTGTCAGCTACACTAAAATGATATTGCTAATTAGTGATGTATATAACCTACCCTACCCAGATCTGTTAGTTTTGCATAGATCTGGTATTAATTATTGCACTACACTATCATTGCACAGGTAGCTTTTTCAGTTACCTATGCTTTTTAATCTGCAGTGGTTTAATCTGCACTGCTTTGCTTAATGACCGAGTTGCTGGTCCCAATGTGGTTGCTAAAGGAGGATGACCTGTATTTAATATAATTTTATACTTCTTACTCTCCTCTCCATTTATCTTCATGATAATCTTGTGATGTAAACCGAACTGGCAAGGAGTCACTGGGTGAGCATTTGAATTGAACTCAGGACTCTCTACTCTAATTCAACATTTTCAGCACTGTAACACACCAGTTATGTCACCAGCAATATATTTAATGTATTATTGCTGTAAGTTTTCATAAGAAGGCTTCACATTTGACACTTGAGGTAAAAGATGGAGATTAAATTTACAAAACAAGTAAAATATATAAAATTAACCTTTCTTCTTCTCTCACCATATATCTTCCACTGGGGGAGTTAAAAAAATTAATCAAAGGGTGGAATGTCATTTTGTTAGGTCTAGCTTCTTACTTTAATATATCATAACATGCACAGGCACCAAGATGTTGTGAAAGTACCAGAATATAATTAGTGCCTAATAATGAAAAAAAGTTTTTACTACATTCCCAACTTGTATAAGACAAATTAAAGAAATGTCAAGAAAAGTTACCTCAATTCCCACAGTCTGATGAAGAACACTAACCAAAAGAACATGCTCCAACAGCAGTCTGGAAGGTACTGCTGATTCCATAACACAAGCACAGATAAGAATATTTGTTAATGTTTCATTCATATCTTTTCTACTGTTTGTCATATACAGTTCTTCCAACTGCCCACTTATAGAAGCTAGATTTGGTTCACTCAACCTAGTGGGAAACAATCACATAAGAATAAAATTAAAATGCTTATTTTCATAATACCATCAGCCAGTCCTATTAAAAATATTATATAAAACACCCATTTTAACCCATGGATGTTTAAAGCATATCTTGACATATTTTTGGATTTTCCTTATTTTAATTTCTAAGTACACACTCCATCTAAATCTGGTCTGGGCCATTATTTTATGTATTTATTTTTAGTCCAAAAATAAAAGAAAATCTGCATGATATTCATCACTTCCTGTTGTGTGGTGTCTTTCTGTATTCAGCCTAATATAGGCTTTTTTGTGCACATCTTTTACAAATACATGCTTTTCTGTGTGATGCTAGAAAAACAATCACTACAAAATCCTAAGGATTCTCATAATGTGGCAAAAAAGGAAAGAAAGAAGGGGATGATCCATAGCAAACTGATGGACTCAATTACAGCAGTGATGGGTGCACTGTTGGAAGACCTGAAGAACCAAGCTAGGGACAGATCATCCTGGAGAAGGTTTATTTATATAGTCACTAAAAGTTAGCTCTGACTTGAAGGCATGTAATCAAGAAAGCTACAGAGGAATATAGTAAATGGTGTTGCTATAAACTAGACTTAGCTATATTCTTTCTTTAAATCACTCCTTTAATTTCTTTGGATGACTACTCCTTACTCTTTTTCTTTGCATAACATTGCTTATCCCCCAAAAGAAATAGCAATGATAGGTGTGTATCTATCTCTCTCTCTCTCTCTCTCTCTCTCTATCTATCTCACCTTAAGAGGTTTCATTCTGCTATTTTATTTCATTTGACAGTCCGCAAATTCTTCCCTCAGGAAACAAGCGCAATGCAGAAATATAGGATGAGAGATACCTGGCCCAGTAACTGAACTTGTGAAACTTGCAACTATACAAGTAAGAATTCCACTCTCTTGTACATCTTGACTACTGTGTTAAGTTCTGAGGAACTGTACTTGAAGGATTTAGACAAATTTGGTCTACGTTCACAAAATAGCAGTGAGCACGATCAAGTGGTTTGAAACCAAGTCCTATGAAGAGAGAGTGAATAAATCGAGAAAGTTTTACTTGCAGAAAGAAAAGAGGGGAAGCTAGCACTTCCCAAGTGAATGACAGGTTGTCATACAGAAGGAGTTCAAGAGTTCAAAGATTAGTCTTTAAGACAGGGTCTTAAAGGAAGATTCTGGTTGAACATTAGGAAAAAAAATATTTTGAACAGTAAGAGCAATTTGAAAGGAGCACCAATTACCTAGAAAAGTAGTGAGCTGGATGTAAAAGCAAAGGCTAGATGGTGTTTGGATTTACTTTGGATTTTTGTCCTGAGTAAGAGATTAGACTCTCTGGCCCCTTCCAACTCTATGATTCTAAGCCAGATCTGATGAGCTAATGAAAGAGTGAAAACAAATCACAGTAGTGCAAATGAGATGGACAGAAAATGTAATTCCTCTAAGGAAAATTAGCACAAGTTCAATATTACCTATTAATTAGACCTTTCACTGTTTTCTTTAGCCTTTCTAATTCTTCTCTCTTTTTGGCATCTATTGTCTCTTCAGGAATTCGCATTTGAGGAGGAACATACTTTGCAGCATCTGGGCTAGGATTCTAAACAAAAACAAAGGCAAACTTGTTTTATTAAACAACTTCATGATTAAGAATGAAAATGAGTATTTTTCGTATCATATTATCAGCAATGAGAACATTTGTGCACAAATCTTTCAGATAACCACTGTTAAGCAATACAGATAGTTCTTAATGACCATTTGTTTAGCAACTGTTTGAAGTTACGATGGCACTAAAGTGACTTACGACCAGTGCCTGAAGTTACGACTTTCACAGTGCCTCCACTATCACGTGATTGTGATTTGGGCACTTGGCAATCAGCTTGCACTTACTATGGCTGCAGCGTCCCAGGATCATGTGATCACCATTTGCAACCTACCCAGCAAGCTTCTGGCAAAATTAATGGGAACTGTGTGATTTGCATAATGACCATGTGATTCACTTAATGACCACCGCAAAGAGATTGTAAAATTGGGTCCGGTCATGTGATGATTCGTTTGATGACTGCATTGCTTAGCAACCTAAATTCCAGTCCCAATTGTGATTAAGTGAGGACTACCTGTAACTGACAATTAAAAAAAAGTTTACACTCCTGAACCTCAAACTATCAAAGGTGACCATGAGAAATACACGTCACAATGTGCGTGCTTATAAGGTAGCTGGATCACTGACTGAAATTGGACTCCTCGCCCATTTTGCTCAGAGTTGTTTACTTAATGTGGTTTATTATTATTAAACCCACCTTTTTAAAAACATATAACTCAAGGCAGAGGACATACCTAACACTCCTGTCTCCTATTTTCCCCAAAACAACACCCTTGTGAGGTGGGTTGGGCTAAGAAAGGGCGAATGGCCCAAAGTCACCCAGCTCCTTTCATGCCTAAGGGAGGATTGTAACTCCCAGCCAGCTGGTTTCTAGACCAGCCTTTTAACCACTGCACCAAACTGCCTCTCCACTTGGCCACATTTGGGGGGCTTCAGCAGCCTTTATACCACCTTTCCCCAGTCAGGCCTGCATGCTCGGCAGGACGGGAGCCGCAGTGGAAACCAAAGGGAGGGCGGGCACCGGTATACACACCCCCTCTGACTCCCTGGGAGCTGCGGGGTCCTCAGCTGCGGCCTCCGGGCTTCCCCAGACAGGGGACTCCCCTTCTCCGTCTCCACTTTCACTTTCTCCTTCCTCGGGGCCGGAGTCCCCCGAGCTTCCCGCCTCGTCCTGGCTCTCCTCTCCCGGCCTCAGGCGTCCTTCCTCCGCCCCGCTCCCTTCCCCCTCTTCGTCCTCCTCGCCGCTCTCGTAGAGGCCCGAGAAAGCGGCCTCGGACTTCAGCGCTCCCAGCACATAATCCAGCCCGTCCCGGGCGAAGCTTTGTGGCAGGGGCGCCGCCGCCGCCGCCTCCTGGCCGAGCCCTCGTCGCTTCTTGCGGCGCTTGCGGAGCCCCAGTTGCCGCTCCAGGCGACGGATTTCCCGATCCTCCGCCTCGTTGGCGGCCAGCAGGGCTCTCTTGCGCGCCGCGGAGGGGGCGGCCGGGGGCGGCTTGGCCGGCGCCCGGACCTTCCCCGGCGGTGGCGGCCGTTTCTTTTCCTCTTTTCCTTCCTCTGCCTGCGCCGGTGGCGGCGGGGTCTTCTTTCCCGCGGGGGCTGCCCGGGAGGGGAGCGGGCTCTCCGCCTCCCCCTGGCCGTTCAGGAGCCGCCGTCGCCGCCCGCGCTTCAGCTTGCGCTTCTCTCGCCTCGCTTCCCGTCGGTTCCTGCGGCCGCTCCACGCCGGCTGCCGAGGAGACCCGGAGGGCCCGCCGACTTCGGACCCCGCCGCGGCCTCCACAAACTCCCTCACCGCCAGCCCCAGTTTGTGGAGCTTCCCGGCCAGCGGCTGCTTCTTCTGCGGTTGCCGCCTTCCCCCGCCTTTCCCTCTGGCGGCCTGGCTTCCCCCAGCCGCCGAGGAGGAGCAGGCCGCTGGCCTCATGGCCGGGCCTCCGCCGGTCTCCGCCACTCGTTCTCACGCGTTACGCCTGCTGGGCGCCGCCATATTGGGAGCCCCCGTGCGAGAGGCGGGATTGCGGCCTCATGAAAGAAGCCGTGGGCCCAGCGCCCCCTGTTGGAAACCCTGGCCGGGTCCCATCAAGGTTGCGCTCTCTCAATGAACGCTGGGAAATGTAGTTTAAAAGGCTTCGGGGACTAGACCAGGTGTTCATAACCTGCACTTGCTCATGGCCCCCTTCTGAGCCTCCTATATCTCTGGGAACCCCCCATAGTCTCTGTTAGGTGGAAAAAAGGTCCTTTATCACCTGCACTGCTTATTTACCTAAAATGGTGTTTCTTGACCTTGGCAACTTTGAGGTGTGTGGACTTCAACTCCCAGAATTCCCCAGCCAGCATGGGGGAATTCTGGGAATTGAAGTGTACACATCCTAAAGTCGCCAAGGTTGAGAAACACTGGTGCAAACTGTACCATATAAAAACTAGAAAAGTGGTGTGGCCTCCTGGGGGGGGCCGTATGACCCACTTGAGAACCCATGAACTACATTAATTCCTTATGCAGAACTTCCCAACAATCTTTGGGAGAAGTGGTTGGAGGTTTAGCCATGATGGCTACTGATCAGCCACAAATGTTAGTTACAAGGGGTTCCTATAACATCAAAGTACAGACACAGGCACCACAAGCAAGGTTACCTTTCTACCAGCATTTAGTAAGAATTCTAGGATTAATCTACCTGCCTTTGTTTTTCGCTTTTTATTCATTTTAAAAAATATACTATTTTTCTTTTACATCAGGATTAACCTAGGTCAGGATGGACAGTTTTCTTATGGCTGGGGCTGTTCTTCATTTTTTTTTTTTAAAGCCTCGTAGATACATGGATGGTGATGTCAGGAAAATACCAGTTTTCCCCCTATAATCCTCCCCCTTCCCCCCCAACAGATCTGAATATTTTGGTCCCTGGGCTAGCTGGGGGCTCAAAAGTTGTAGTGAGAAGTTCTGTGCAGCCCCTGAATGGTTCTACAGTATATAGTTTTAGGTAACTCACATCATCAGCAGTGCAGAAGGTTGAAATGATAGTCATGACAGCAGCCGTAAAATGAATTAAGATACTAAAATAACAGTTCGATTAAAGTCAATAACTTGATGAAAGCCCATCTCAAAAGGAAGGACTTCAGCAACTTCTCTTCGACTAGAAGGGGTGGAATTTCTGCCATCGCTCTTCACATCCTTAACTAAAGTCAGTATCCAGTATTCTTTGTGGTTAAGTCCATGGCAGCTAAATCAGTATATAATCAATGGGTTCCATTCAGAAGGCTCTTTCAAGTTGGGCAATAGTTTCAAAACTCCTCCTGCTCCTGTTGCCCTTACGTCAAATCCCCAGGTTGTCTGAAGGTTTTCCCGCTTTGTAAAAATAGAAAGGGTAGGCATTAGTGGGAAGGGTCAGGAAAGACCTCTTGGAAACGTAAACCGGTAAACCCGTCCTGTGCAAAATTAGCACGGGCTACGTTCTGTACCATGGCCGTTTCCCCCCTTCCATAAGAGGCAGCCATAGGAGAAGAAAATGCTGCTCCTGATGTGCAGCTCCATGGATTGGAAAATATCTTGGTAAGTTGTAGAAGTTCTGGAGCAGTGTTTCTCAACCTGGGCAACTTTAAGATGTGTGGACTTCAACTCCCAGAACATGGCTGGCTGGGGAATTCTGGGAGTTGAAGTCCACACATCTTAAAGTTGCCCAGGTTGAGAAACACTGCTCAGGAGAGAGGAACAGAGTTGTGATAAGGGAAGAGGTCTAATTAATACACAGAACCATTGAAAAATTCCAGAGCTCCCTCAGTGATCAAGGTGTCAAATTAAGCCCTACTTCTTGCACCGCAGCAACTCAGTTCATGTGAACTGGGTTTACTGGACATTGCATTCTCGTGTGCGAGAGGCTGGGAGAGCAACCAAGTTTCCCTTGCTTCCTTGCTTTATTTGTGTCCTCCAAGATAATGGCCTAAAGGTGAAATGGAAACAGGATCATGTCTAGCCAGGCTTCAGTCAAAATGCTGGTTACTGCCAACAGGGATTCTAGTTGCCAGCTGTCTTATTTGTATCCACCACAGTGGTGAGCCTGGAGTGGACACGGTGTCCTCGGGCTTCCGTCCCAAAGCTGTCATTTCTTGTCCTTCTAAATACTGAACATTGGTATCCTGCTCTGGCTGCAAAACTTTAATAACTCATTAATTTTTAGAAGATGGTTTGTTAGCATCTGTGCCTTTCCCCTTTTTCAGTCATTACATCATGTATCTTAGGTGGCAGGCGCGCTGAACAAATAGCTTCTCAGTTCCAAGACAAAATCCTTTATACCTAATGAATATTTCTCATTTGTTGGCACAAGAGGTTCTGCTGATCTTTCAAAGTATTCAGACGCCATATTTCTAACTTGTTTTAAAGAGCACTTTCCTCATATACAATTTCTTAGGCGTATACAGGAGCTGCCCCACAATCCCAGGAAAAGATGGGGCTGTTTTGCAGAGTTACGCGTGGGGCTGTTTGCCTCCTTGCCTGCTGCGAAACCCCTTTTTTGGGAATTGAATCCGGAGCACCACCTGTCATTTTAAGGTTTATGATACAGATTTCTTGTGGTTCAGCTTCAGAATTAATTTCTGTCCATCCAGGGAGATTGGGCAGAATGGGTGTGCTTTGGATGCCATTAATTAAGCAGTTTCACTTAACGAGATCCAGGAAGTGTGCTTTCTCTGTTGTGGTACCTATCCTCTGGAATGAGGTCCTCCCAGAAATCTAGATGGTCCCCACCCTCCAGGAAGCTACTGTTGGAAGGGATTTTCTTTATATGCTTGTTTTCAGGCCACTTATGAATCTCTTTTTCTTTGTTGATATTCTTCCTTTTAACTGTAAGCCATCAAGAATCGTCAGCCTCTAAATTGCTTAAATAAATAAATGTGGGGGGAAAGAAAACACCCAAAACACTCACTATTTGGTCAAAGGTGATTCCAAAATCATTTTTTGTCCCCTAAAATGGTCTCTGGAGCTAGAGGTTGCCACCCCCTGATACAGATCCGTTGAACACAATGGGACATAGGTTAGTATTCGAAATAAGCTTTTAGACAAGAGTAAGAAAAAATGCCATGCCATACAGACTGATTGATACTGATAACTACATTTTTTTAAAAGTATAATTTAATTCTTTGTAGCAGGCTGGGTGCCAAATTTTAAATACATATTTATGGCCATCTTTTGGACACTCAAGTCTATAATAGCCTTAACTTCACAAATGGAGGGAACTTTTAAGGCTCAACCCCAAAATTAGCACGAATGCCCAAATGTACCAAGCATGTCCTTTTGTATTAAGACAGGGCAGTGATAGTGGAGACGAAATTTGATGAGAGAAAATTGCTGCCTTAAACATAAGCAAAGATTTATTTAACCTGGCTTTCTTTTGTTGCCAGAAATTGACAGAAATTAGGTTTCCATTGCAAAAAAAAAAAAAAAAAGCCAGCGGGTATAGATGCCATATGCATTGTGCAGGGCAAGGTTATCCATTTTTACCTATACCTACTTTTGTCTACATGAGTACTTATTACAAGAACAATTAATGGGTTTATTTTTAGCACAGGACTGTACAAAGAAAGTCTATTACATCAAGTGTGATTAATTCCTAAGATTTTCTCACTGCTCTTGTAAGCCTTTTGAATGTATAGATTTGATTTTAGGGAGGGAAACCCCCCCCGCCTTCAACATTGTGCTAAATGTCCAGTTGCCACCAAAACGTCCTTTCCATCCCATTTAATAGAGCTCAGTTATGAGCTCATGTAGTAACACTCTACATTTTCTACTCCTTGGTGTCAGACAGCAAGGAATATTATGAGAAAGGGCAAGGAAATATAGATCATTATACTGTAATGTTCTTCTGGGCCTTGGAGAGAAGAATGGAAAAGCCTGACACACAGCTTCTGGTTCTGGTGGCCACCATGCGGTTGGTCTGACATTGGGCTAGGCTTCCAGTAGTAGAGGTCTTTCTCATGAAGAGCTGATCAGATCAGTGAGACACACTCCTTCAGGTATGGGGAATGGAAGAAGCAAATGTAGCATGCTTTGCTATTCAGTAATGGATTCTTTTGTCTGTGGGGAAAAATGTTAGTTTGGAGAATGGAGAGAGAAGTGTTAACAGACCAATTTCATGTTACCCGTGGGATTGCTGAAAGCATCATAAAAGTTGTGACTGAAACCTAGCTTTTAAATTAGCTGCTTGTTAAAAAACAGAGTTCAAAAATACACAACTATAAATCAGGAGAGTGGCATTAATCAATGCCATACATTATAGGACTCTGCATTTCCTTTATGAAATTTATATAATGAATGTCTCTATGCCAAGGAATGTAACTCTTTCTATTATGAGAGACTTAACTTCAACCTGAAAGTTGACCTCACCTTGGAAACCATTTTTTGTATTATACTGCCATTTGTAAGGTGGCTTTCATCAAAGCAGGAGTGGTAAATAGTTAGAATTAGAAAATGTCATTTTCTTTTCCCTTGTCCTTTCTACATTATTTGTTGGATTAATGGGTTTAATTATATATGGGAAAATGCCCATTCCTTTTTACCTAGCGCTTAATGTCAATCCTTATTTCCATTAAACCCCAACCATGTCCGTAATGCACATTTAGCAGCTATTATGCATGATTACAGTGAGGGGAAAAGAAAGTCAAAATAGAAGAAACAGTAATGTACGTAAGCCAGAAACCTACAATGGCAGCATCTTTCATTTAGAGGCTTTTATCTTTTCAACTGGGAAAGAAAACAAGATCTATTGGATGGTTCCCTTGAACAGAATGTGATTTATTTTTAAAAAATACAAACAGGAAATGTATTTTTCAATTTTTAGACCTCTTTTCCAAAATGCCACCTTTTATGGTTTATTTCCTAGCCATAAGTAGGGAACACAAGTCACAGTGTACATAATGAGAGTGTTTTAGTCAGCAGTTTATGTTAGACTGGAACAGTGATTCTCAACCTCCGCAACTTTAAGACATGTGGAGTTCAACTCCCAGAATTCCCATGCTGGCTGGGGAATTCTGGGAGTTGAACTCCACATGTCTTAAAGTCACCGAGGCTGAGAAATACTGGACTGGAGTAAGAGGAAATTTAGGATAGAGCCTAGAAAATGACTTGTTTGAAGAAAGGGTGTGGTAGAAGTGAAGTCTTTTATTCCAAGTTAATAGCACCAAGACTGAGGTAGCCCTGGACAAATTGTGCTTTCAGAGCTCACACTTACATTTGTGGACATGTTATCCCCCAGTTATCCCCCATTCCTTTTCTCCACCCGTGGCACTCTTCTTTGTTCCTCCCCTTAGCCCTGCCCTCCCTAAGGCAGGAATTCTCAATTCTGGGGGACACCCCAGATAAGTTGCAAGCAAATTTGAGACAGGCTGTCCATTTCTGAGATTTGCACATGAACAGCAGAACTGCCGCCATCAATTGTTCCTGCTCTGCTTGGATAAGTAGAGAACAAAATCAGGGTTTTCTGCAATTGCTGTTACAAAGCACAACTTTTGACCAAAATAGATGTCGAGTAAAAAACAAGAGTGGCTGTCTCAAAGCAGATTTCAGGAATTTTGCAAAACGAAGCAAAGGCAGATTGCAAAGAATGTTCAAGCTAACAAACAGTTTCACATCTCTCATAGTAATAAGGTATTGCTTAAGATTTGGTAATTCAGACTTCAGTAACACATGGATTGAGAACTGCCAGAAATACAAACTTGATTCAGAACAGGCAGAAGGACCTGAGAACATATTGCTAACATTGGAAGGATAATAAGATGTTTATTCTAGCTTTATTGATTTTACAAACCCTTCTGATTGTAGACCACAACAACCTGGGGATAGCCCTTAAAAACACAGGTGTATTGGGCCATCTAATACGCCTACTGAAAAATTTGTACGATGACTAAGAAACAACAGAATGGAATGTGGAACAGCTAAATAATTCAAATGTAGGGAAAGAGTATGTCAAAAGAGTTATAGACTTACTCATTTAACTCCCCTGCAGAATATATTACGAAAAATGCTGAATTAGTAGACATTGGAATGAAAATTGCTGGTAGAAACATTCATAACCACAGATATGCTGATGATACCACTTCGATGGCTTGAAGTGAAGAAGACCTAAGGAATCTCTTGAACAACAAGAAATGCCAACTCAATGCAATTAAGCAGAGAAGTTGAAGCAGACTATCTCCCTTGGCCCCAAAATTCACAGGGACAGTGAATTTTTTGAAAAAATGGAAGGCAATTGAAAAAGAGGCCAACCACAGATGAGATGGCTAGATAGTATCTCTGATGACATAAGCACGAGCTTGCAAACTCAAAGAAGCAATTACTGACCACACACAGTCCTGGTAGAATGATGTCTGTTGGGACCTGAAGTCAGAAGTGACTGAACAATTGAATAAGAAAAGCAAGCCCATCCTTCCTATTAAAATATTCCAAATTCCAGGATTGTTTTATTATTTAGTTCCAACAAAACCAATCTATTTTATCAGGCTGCAAGATTTCATTTGATATTTAGATTAACAGGTAATTATTCAAAGTTGCATATTTATTTCTTGCCCAATTTTAAAATAATTAATTTTATTGAGTGGGGAGTCACACAGAGCGAGTTATCATTTGAGGGAGCCGTGGTACTGCAAAGTTTGAGAGCCTCTGTACAAAAGCATAATGTGTCTGTTTTAGTAGTGGCAAAGTAGGTGGTGTGAACTGCCCAACTGAGTTAGAGGATGAGTTAGAACCTTGATGCAGAACCATATATTTGCCATCACAAATAAAGCATTACCTTAAGGACAGTCTTAACTGGTTGGAAGAATATACTGAAAAGCAAAGCATCAGTCTGCAGGAGTCTGATTTTTTTCAATCCCTGAGATGCCTTCTGAGTTTTTCCCCCTATAGCAGTGTGTGCAAACTGCTGTTTTCTGTACAGCATCTGTATCTGGAGGATTAATCACTGCATTAGTTGAGTAAATCCATTTTCTGAGATACAAAGTACTGTGAATAAAATCAACGGTTTGCATGTGCGAGTGTGAGGTTTCAAAGACTACCATTCTGAAGTACAGGAGCTGACTTTTGGTAAGTCACACCAACGTACTTATGAGAAAAATGAGATAAGATTCCAGTTACTTGAGACTATAGAGCTAAGAGGAGACACAGACTCCAAACAAGCCATGGCTTGTTTAAGCATGGTCTACTGAACAAACCATAATTAGAGGTGCATCCCTTTGCCTCTGAGGAAGAACAACAGACAGGCCAACATGCATGCTTGCATCTATTTACTTGTGAAGATATTGTTCTTTTAGTACTTGCTATCCAATTCCATCCTCATTTTCTTCCTTTCTGTGTCAAGACTGCTGTATTAAACTGTGCGAGGACAGCTAGAGTTTTAGAAAGCATTGGACACATTATAAACATTATTAAGAACAAAGGATTTCATGCAGTGATGAACAATAACATTTGAAGTCTAATCAAGGACTAAACTATATATTGCATCACAGCTGCTTATCATGTAATAATAATAATAATAATAATAATAATAATAATAATAATAAACTTGTAGACTGCCTGACTCTCAATGACTTTTGTAACTACTATTCACCTTCTTGCTGATGAAGGGACAGGAAGGGCAAATTACTTAATCTCTTCTTGCTGATGAAGGGACAGGAAGGGCAAATTACTTAATCACTTTTTACCCATATAAAATTGCTCCCAAAGGGTTTCTTTCCTACTGAGATTGAACTCTGTCTTCTTCACTTTTTACCCATATAAAATTGCTCCCAAAGGGTTTCTTTCCTACTGAGATTGAACTCTGTCTTCTATATAAACAGAAAAGCAAATCTGTTGGCTATAAAGCAATGTTTCTTAAACTTGACAGCTATGATTAAGATATGTGAACTTCAACTCCCATAATTGCCCAGCCAGCATGCTTTAAGTTATGTGGACTTCAACACCCAGAATTCCCCAGCCAGAATTCTGGCTGGGGAATTCTGGGAGTTGAAGTCCACACATCTTAAAGTTGCCAAAGTTGAGAAATATCACCACAAAGGAATGTCTCCAGGGGGAAAGGGAAGAGCAGCCAAGGAACAGCTAAAGGCTTCTTAAAGCCCTTACATTTCCTCTGCAAGTAACACCATTCTGATGCTTTTTAGCAGCAAAGAATCGGTCATTATTGTTACGTTATTCACAATCGCAGAGTGATAGGGTTTATCCCTTAGCAGCCAGTTAGAAAGACAATCAAATCTGAAAGCACATTTTAACTGAAATGGCAATTGTATATGACATCCTGGTACTCATGTACAGTCTGTAGACTAGCCCTTGTTGCAAAGAAATAATATAATGCATTGGTGTATGTGGCCTAGATATTTACATATAAACATAATTTTTTAGCTCTAATGACTGAATATACCTTAGCTGTATTGCAATTCTCCCAGACATCAGTATAAATGTTTCCTGTGGATTAAAACAAATCTATTTCCATTCTGGGGAGAAGCCCAAGTCCTTTCAAAAGTCTTTCTCAAAAGAAATATGAAAGTAGCAATAACATAATGGGCAACAAGGTTAGAGTCAACCATTAAATCCCATTTCTCAATAAACATATGCAGATTAAACTGAGATCATGTTCAGAGAGCTTTGTCAACAGTGTGATGGATGCTTTACTGTGAAACCAAAACCTCCTCTTTTATGAGAACATGCAGCTTGTAGGGCAATATGTATACTAACAGTTGTTAGAGGTCCTTGTAGATTCTTCACAGGACAGTTACAGAAGTCTGTCTCCCATATAGTCGTGTGCTTCAGGACAGACCTCTGGTGAAGATATGACACAAAATTGCAAACTGCCAGTCATGTGGTTTGGAGCTCAAAAACTTCTGCTTTCCTATCAACCCTGAAAAATCAGGTTCGAGTTCAGATTAGCTGAGGGGGACTGTAGGTTTAAGCATTTGCAACCTATCTTCATGGAAGATAATGCAGTGACATTTTGACCTGCTGGAATGTAGTTCTGGACACGGCCTTCCAGTGTAAACCCATTTCTGCACAACTGTATGCTTGCTCCTTTTGGTAGTAGAGATGTCCCGCTGTCTGGCACTACCATGAACTCGAGAAAGATATATCTCATACAAAAGTTATGTAGCATCCCATATGGACCCACAGTGGTGACTGTTTTTCTCAGCCGTGGTCATCCATGCAGCAGGGCAGTGCCACCTTACTGTTAGTTTCTTAAAGGTGTACAGGTAGTTCTTGTTTAGTGACTGCTTTGTTTAGTGACTGTTCGCAGTTACGACAGTGATGAAAAAGTAACTTTATGACCAATCCTCACATTTACAACCTTTGCAGGTCTGTAAACCAAAAGAAAGCTGAAGTAAGATCATAAGCACAATCACAGTTTCACTTAGCGACTGTTTTGCTTAACAACCAAGTTGCCAATCCCTACTATGGTCACTAAACGAGGAATATCTGTATTGAACTACAATTGAAAACATGATTGAACTTTGAATGCTTTCAATCCAAGGTGCCATGGAACAGTTCCAGAAGCCATGAATGCATTGGATATACTGTGTTAGTCTGTAATAGCACAGAAGCTGAATCCCTTTAAGTGTGATGGCTAGATAGATAGGAGAAAGTAGAAAGACCAACATTCATTACTGAACAGATGGTAGAGAAATGAAAAACAAAGGCATTACTGTGGTTTTTGCTCCACCTAATCTCCATGTCAATAAATCATCCTGAATTGTCAGCTATGTCCTACAGGAGTACGGAAAGTATTTGTTCCTGCTGGGATAGCCCTGCCTTTGGCTAGAAGGAATGCAGATAAGGATGCAGCATTGTTGATTCCCACAATGTGGGAAGTGCACCCTTCTGAAGGCAGTATGTGAATGGTTTCATCCATACTAGGAATTGCCAGATGTACTATGGGATTCAAACTTTCTACCAGGAATTGAACTCATGGACCCTTGCATTTTAAATGGTTATCTACACTGCATTAGCTTCAAGAACTTCCACCTTCCATGTAAAACCCATGACATAATGTAATATCTGTATTTCTCCTGCTGTCTGAGAGTTTAAGGGAAGGTGGACTGGATATACCATTCTGACAGCATCCTTCTGCACTCATCCATAATCTGTCAAGAGAACAAGCAGAAAGGATGGTTAGAACACAGCATGTTGGAAACAGAGGAACCACATTATATGACCAGATGAGCTAATTCTACTTTATTGTAAAGCTACATTAACAGAATTTTGCAAGTCCGAAAGTACAATTCCCCCCGTTTCCTTTACACCCTGAGAAATTAGGGTCTCTTCTGAACCTCTTACCCTGCCCACTATCCAGCTCCAGGCCATGCTGTCGCTTATCTGACTGTTCCCTAGGCAGCATCTCTGGGACCAGTCTCCCAACGTCATTCCCACATACCATTACACAATGTAATACCATAAAAAACCCAATACAAACCAAAAACAAGATGGGATCTGGTCACTATATACAGACAAAACCAAAACTAACAGACATATCCAGCAAGGATCCATCTCAACCCAAGGCCTGGGAGAACAACCAGGTCTTCAAGGCTTTATGGAATGCCAGACCCAAGTCCTAGGGCTGATCAGTGAGATTCTCATGAATTGTTACAGGTCAGTTGTGTGATATACCACAAAAGCAGCAGAGATAAGTGTATGTACCTCACATCATAGGTACTTTAGAAGTGCTAAAATGTTTGCATTAAATTATACAGAGTTTCTCCTTCTGAAGCAGCATAGTCTGCCTACTCAGCTAATTCCAGCAGATCTTCAATTAAATTCCATCCGTTTCTCCTTCAATATATCTTTGAGTGCTTTGGAATGAGTCACAGTCTAATTCAGATCTCCTTTTACAGCAATCTGACAAGAACCACACCATCTTGTCCTTTGCCTTTGGCAAAGTCACAGATGTGTCCTGACAAAAGGGTGTGCCTTCCAGAAGAAACTATAAATGGAGGAGTTGTGATATGGGGAATGCAAATGTGTCATGCAAATGTGTCAACAAGCTTTTAAAACATTCTGTCCTATACGTAAAGGATAGATTGTGTTGCCTTAGCCCAACATGGCTGGGCTTCAAAACTAAAGTGCATTTCGCTCAATACGGACACATCTTAAATGCTGTCACAAAATGTCATATGAATCATGGTTTGCTTAGTCAGGGTTTTTGAATAAATCACAATTAGCTGTGTTTGTGCAACATGCTAAGCCACAAATTGTGATTTATAAATCCCATCACTGATATGGTAGTTAGGTTTATACAACACATTAAGTCTAAAAAATCACATGATAACTGCATTATGTCTAAACCCACCCTAATGTTAGGTCTAAAAAAACCCCAGGGAGACCCTCATAGAATTCCTTGTAATCTATAGAAATAATTCAGTGGAGCAGATTAAGATTCTTGCACTTGATCTTCCTTATTAATGCATCCCACTGATTCTAATTTGTATTAAGTGCAGTCAGCTCAGTCTGATTGTAAGTGATTATATTTTGCCCTTTCAGAAGTCCTACTTAATAGCTGTAATCATTATAGCAGCTTTCCCCAACCTAGAGCTGTGCTGGCTAGGGATTATGAGAAAATCCAACACATCTGGAGGGCTCTGGGTTGGGGATGGCTGGCCCAAACTCCTCCAACTGCAGTATTAATGTAGAAGTAGTTCTTGACATTCCTAACAACCTTCAGCTGGCTTAGCTCCTGGTCTCCTGGGAATCCAGCTAACTGCAGGGTAATAATAGAACAATCTAAAGAGAAATGATAGGTAAGTAGAGATGGAAGCACTCAAGAAAAGCCACAGTGTGGTCCACAGGGTGTGATGGGAAATTTAAAGATGGTGGCCACAACAATGTGATTGAAGCTTTGCATGTTTTTTACGTGTGTCGCACACATACATGACTGGAATGCACAACCCAATACTACTCTTTTGTGGCATTTAGAGCCCTCCCCCAGAACCGGTGAGGTCAAAAGAGTCATTCCTTCTTTTGCATCTTTTGAGATCTTAGTGAGTTTTAAAAGACAAAATAGGCTTATGAAGTGCTCAACTCTTAAAAGTTCTGAAACCCCTCCCCAAAATAGAACCCAGCCTTGCCAACCTTTGAAGTGTAGCTCTCCAAATGCAATCTGGTTGTTATGTCCAAATGGTCTTCCACAATTGCTTGGGATACAAAAAAAAAAAAACACCCTTTAAAGGTGTTTTGTTTCATCCTCAGTAGCCTGCCCAAAAAGTAAACATATTGGAACCACATTCTGAAAATCACACCAAGCTATACTTTTCATTATATATGAAAAAAAGGAGGTTGGGTTCCAACAGCCAGATCACTTGTTTATCCACTGTAATTCCAAGTGAGAAAATGCAACTCATTTGCTATCACGGGACTGTAGGTCATGTCCTTGAGCAACATTGAATTCTCAAAGTTTGCTCTGCCAGAAGAGTGAATCTATTCTTTCTTGTTAATGAGACGTAAGAGAAAGTGAATGTTTTCTAAAAATGTGAACCTTTATGCTTCAGTATAATTATTGACAGAAATCACAGATGTTAAGGTTCTCCCCCTCTTATTATCCATACACTGAGAGGTATTGAAGTGGCATTAAACTCATGTGAATTTAATTAGGAAGGAGCATTCATGATTTAAGGATTAAGTCTTCCCTCTGTTAATTGTAAAAAAAAAAAGCGATTAAAGATTTCTTGACATTTCTTGCAGGTTTGGTGGGCGGCGGGGCGCTTTCATGAAACATGCACGGCCTTTTGTTAAAGAGAAATGGCCAAAAATGATAATGTAAATCTACTGGGGAAAAAATATTTTAGTTAAATGGCTGTATCCCAGAGCTGTTTTTAGAGCAATCCATGTCGATGAGTAATATGTAATGCTGGACATATGCATGCATGCTTTGAGATACAGTAGGAACACTTCTTCATGTGGAAACTATGTTTAAATAAAATTGGGGGCAAGTTGACAAATTATCATGTGGTACTGTATGGAAGTAAAGCATTTAGCAAAGCCAGCTAAGTGACCTGGGGCCAGTCCCTCTCTCTCAGCCTAGGAAGGAGGCAAGGGCAAACCACGTCTGAAAAACCTTGCCAAGAAAACTGCAGGGACTTGTCCAGGCAGTCTCCGAGAATCGGACACGATTGAATGGATACCAAAAAAAAAAAGCATATGTGCCAAGCATTCAAAATACATGCCCTATAGCTCATCAACTAGAGACAAGGAAGAGTTTGATGTTTTCTTAACCCTGATCCTGGGCACATGAAAACCTTTCCATGCCCACCAGCGACCTCACTAAGATGACTGGAAAAGGCTTGAACTCCAGCTTGCTCTCAGTCTGTGGCTTCCCTGATATGAATCTTCCTAGGAAATGCCAGAAGGTTGATCCAGCAATTTAATAACATAGCACTGGTATTTTCTCTCCCCTAATACTTTTGTACCAAGCTATGCAGCTCTGATTTTATTTTGTTGTGTTGTTGTTGTTCAGTCGTTAAGTCGTGTCCGACTCTTCGTGACCCCATGAACCATATTGCGCCAGGCCTTCCTGTCCTTCACTGCCTCCCTGAGTTTGCTCAATTTCATGCTCATTGCTTCAGTGATGCTATCTAGCCATCTCATCCTCTGCCGTCCTCTTCTCCTTTTGCCTTCCATCTTTCCCAGCATCAGGGTCTTTTCCAAAGAGAAAGATTTTATTTTGTTACTCAAAGATAAATCCATTGGATTCAACGACTTCCTAACTGTTATGGCTAGGACTGTTGCTTGTATTGTTGTATTGTTATATTTTTGGGGTATAAACCTCCAGCAGGCTTGGGAATAGGGCGGTATTCGAAGAGAAAGACAGAAACTGCTACATGGAACCAGATGAGTTTGTTTGTTCGTTTGCTTATTTTGATTTACATTGCTGCCCCTTTTGCCCAACAGATTCTGGACAGTGAACAGAATGTAAAATTAAAACAACAATATAAATAACTATAATACAACATCAATCAACATCAGTCAACTATACAACGTCAATCAAAGATATGGCAGCTGAAAATAAAATCATAAAATAACAAACTACCCGTGCCTCAAAAACTTCTCAACCTCATGCCTGGGTAAACAGCCAGGTCTTCAGCACATTCCAGAAGGCCTGCAGGCTTTGTCAGCTAAATTGTTTCCTTAATGTTGTTATCCTGTGCAAGCATCCCTGAACTTGAAGGATTTAACCTGAATCAACACATTTAGGATTGTGCTATCAATTATGTGAAGGGGGCATCCACAGAGTGTGATGGTGTTTAATCGTTGTTATCAGGGTTTCCCTATCTAAATATTGTACTGCTATCTAAAAATGCACATTACTCCCCTTGCTGCTCATCTCTTTTATTGGAAGGGTTACTTGCACAAACATTAAGGGTTAGATTTAACATTTTCATTTCCACTGAAGTAAACTGCAAAGTGCATTTTTGCGGGAGCTCCGTATCTACTTCATATCACGTATGGTGTCCGGAATCAGGGGACACACGCACTGTTGAGTCAGAAACAACCATACTTCAGTTCCACTGAAATCCTTTATAAACCTTCTTAACGTCAGGAAATCAGTCCAGACAAAAATTGCAACGTTAAATATGGTAATACCTTCTGGTTGCACATCATCATATAAAGGCTTAGGATGCATATTCTGTTATGTGTTGCATGTTAACTCATTTGCTAAAAAGGAGTTTGAGTGGGAAATTTTTTTAAGCATGCCACAAAAGCAGAAGCATGAATGATGGGATGCTGAAATGATGGACGCAAATATTCTTTTTTGAATCAAGACCAGAGATTGATTCATCTGTTTGTCTCAGTTGAAAAGGCAATTACCACTATAGCAACTGGCCTCAAAAGATGAGACTTGTCCTGATTTTTTACTTCCCTCCAAAGCATTGTGAATTTGGCTATGCAGTTATGTTCATTCATACCAACCTTGGAATTCTAAGAACAGGCCCAGAACAGGGTAAGCCAATGAGTGTTCCGTTTATCCAGGTAGATTATGCAGCCATTCAGTCACTGCTCTACCTCCCAAACTACAGCAGCTGTGATGGAATGGAATTATGAAGGCCGCACTCAGGGAGGCAAGCATCCTCTTATCTCTTCCTCACCCTTCTGGAGACGAAAGAGGATGCTTGCCTCCCTGAGTGTGGCCTTCATAATTCCATTCCATCACAGCAGCTCCTACATTACCAAAAATCCTCTTCCTTCCTCCATACAGAAAGGGGGAATCATAAATGGTAGATCCTTCTATTTATGCTCCGTGTTTGCCATTTGACAAAATCCAACCTAATCCAGCCCCAAGCCCTGAGCTGTTGATATCATGGGTGCCTGAAGGTATCATCCATCTGCATATACATCGCCATTGAAAACTATGACGGCGCATGACACAGTAGTTTTATAGCCAAGCATAGGGTGAGATGAGAGGTCAGGTCAGGTTGCTTTTATCAGGGAAAACAAACTGGGGCATTTTTTTTTTTTAATGTGGATGGTGAAACTTGCTGGAAGGATGGGGGTTTGGTGATAAGGCTGCCTGTGAAATCTGCTAGAAAGTTAGAAGATTCAGGCAGCAAGAGATAGGGCGAGGCAAACATTCCTGCAACTGAGAAAATGGCCTATCCTGGAGCTCCAAGTGCAAAAATAACAATTGTTGTTGTTGTTGTTGTTTAGTCGTTAAGTCGTGTCCGACTCTTCGTGACCCCATGAACCATATTGCGCCAGGCCTTCCTGTCCTTCACTGCCTCCCTGAGTTTGCTCAATTTCATGCTCATTGCTTCAGTGATGCTATCTAGCCATCTCATCCTCTGCCGTCCTCTTCTCCTTTTGCCTTCCATCTTTCCCAGCATCAGGGTCTTTTCCAAAGAGTCCTCTCTTCGCATTAGGTGACCAAAGTATCTGAGCTTGAGCTTCATTATCAATCCTTCCAATGAGCAATCAGAGTTGATTTCCTTTAAGATTGACTGGTTTGACCTCCTAGCAGTCCAGGGGACTCTTAAGAGTCTTCTCCAGCACCACAGTTCAAAGGCATCAATTCTTCGGCGTTCAGCCTTCTTTATGGTCCAAATAACAATATGGAACTTTTACTGTATGAATAGATTTGGCCCATAATGGTATGCCATTTGCATAAAACTCTAGGTTCTTCTCTTTGGCCTTTTAAAAAACCAACGTTCTTGGGTTTCCATGCAACCCGATTCTTAACTCAGCTGTGGAATTTGACGCATGGCCTATGCTAAATAGAAAGTTGTAGTTTGGGTATAAACTATTCAAGGAATTGGTTAGTAGTGTATCCATTCTGCAGTATTTTTTGAGAAGGCCTATTCTCTTTTCCCCATCATGTATTGTTTATTTTGTTGCCTAGGGGAAAAGCATGAAATAGGCACATTTTCAAACAGACATTGTGGGCTAATGATCACGATTGCTGGATTCTTGTAAATCAAAGTGCAATTGGAAAGTACAGATATGGTTGACAAGTTGGCTGGTCTACAAGAGTCACCTGACTTCCACGTCCTTCAGAAAACCTCTATTGCTTCTGGAACAGGATATATTTTGAACAGAAACAGTAGGTGAAATACATTTGCATAGAGAATTGAGGTTTGAATAGAATATTGTTAAGGCAGCCACTGTCAGCCTTCCCAGGTAGACCAGACAGGAAACACGACCAGATAAGCTAATTCTATTTTATTGTAAAGCTACATTAACAGCCTGAAAGTACAATTGTCCCACTGTCTCCTTTACAGCCTGAAAAACCAGGGAGGGTCCCCTCTGAGCCTCTTGCTCCACCCACTATGCAGCTGCGGGCTATGCTGTCTCTTAACTTACCATTCCCTAGGCAACATCTCTTCCCCCCATCTTCCAAGGTCCTTCCCACATACCATTACAGCCAATCAATTTTGGCTATGTTGGCTGGAAATTCTGGGAACTGAAATCTAACATCTTGGAAAAGCTGCTACAAGCACGACCATGTTCAGTGTTATTTGTGATTTTAATAACACGCCAACAACATTGGAGATGACATCCATGGATCATTGTGTCCTAGGGAAGCATGCTGTAACTGCACCACGCCTTCTCCTTCTTCTCTTTCATTTTCTGAAGTGGATTAAAGTACATTGGATCTCTATGAAATAAAACCTGCACAAAGTTTAGCTTTCCATAATTATAAACCGTTAAAACCTAATAACATCCAATAACTGGAAAATTATTCAAGCTGAACACTTCCCAGAATTGCTTACACTAAACAAATTCCATACTTCCACATTAAACATGTGTCTAGATACATTCCAAGCTCATAAACTGTTGGTCAAATGTTTTCAACAGCTCTGCCCAGGAATTCACAATGACTACATTTCCTAAGATTACCCTCATTGCACTTTCAAAAGGTTGTCATTTTAAATTTATAGTAGATTTCTACTGCAATTGTTATTGATGGGGAACTGATGCATCATTTCCATGCAGTGGAAATTCAGAAAAAAGCATAGAAAGGGCCATTCTGTTTCAGGAAATGTACTATAAATCTCATTTTTATGGTACTCGAGGCTCTTACCCTGATGACTTCAGGGTCAATTTCCAAAGGGCTCTTGAAACAGCATCTGCATCTGAAAGCAAGTGCAAAGATTTCTCATTTTTTGGCAAGATGAAAAAAAGAAATGCAAGACAAATCTCGTTTAGAGGTTCTGCAATTAGAACAGATACACTATAAACACAATTTTAAATTTATGTGAGAACTTTAATGAAACATACTTGAGAAAGAGACACTGACTTTTTTATAAGAAAAAAGTGCCATAAGAGATTCTAAGAGGAGGTAGATTGTAAATAGTAAGTAAGTGGCTTTTGTATTTTCAGAGCTGGGAGGGGAAGCACACACCCTTCCCCGCACCTCTGAGTGCTAAATATAATATTACAGAAATAACACCATTAATTAATGTATTCAGTCTACAGCTTTTGTGTTGAGATCAACTTTGAACTGCAGAACTAATGGCTGAAATGTGGGACCAAATTTTTGGACTTCCTTAGTTTTTGTCCATCCTCCATGGTTTTTTTCTTTCTGGCAACATCTCATCTAATGAAAAAGAAAACCTGAAAGACTACCCATGTTTTTGTGCCATTTGGGTTCAGCTGATAAAAGTATTATCCTACTATAGATGTTGGATTCTTTTCATGGACCAACACATCTATGACTGCTTTTGACAAATAATCATTCATTTTATTTCCAAAGGAGAGTTTAAATTAGGTATATGACACCAAGTTTCCATTCCTTCTTCTTCAGAACTGCACTTGGTGATCTTAAAAAGCTAAACAGGATCGGATTTGATGAGTATTTAGATGGGAAGCCTCCAGGAATTCCTGAGACTGTAGGCTAGATTAGGAAGTTAAAAAAAAAACGAAAAACGAAAAAACCCCAGTATCTTGGAAGAAGGCAATAGTAAATCTTTTATATTGCTGCCAAGAAAGTTTTATGGATGTGTCTGCATCCATTTCTGCATTCTTTTTCAATGATATGAAACAATACACATTTTAGTTTGTGTGATGGAATATGGCAATGTTCTCTTATATAACTTTTTCTCCCTGTACATAAATGTAGAATGTCAAGAAGAGGACTAGCTGAAAACCTTCTACCTGATGTGTTAATTTTTGCATATGCTTCTTAAAGTGGTTGCTTTAATATAAGCAATAGGCAAACATCCTGTGGTAATACAGTACAATGAATAGACCAGTAGCAACTATATCAAACACGGTTAGGCTTTTATTAAGCAGAAAGCCCCAGAAAAAAATACAGTGGAACCTCGGTTCATGAATTTAATTCGTTCCGCGACTCTGGTCGCTACCCGAAATGGTCGCGACCGGAATCAAATTTTCCCATAAGGTTCAATGTAAATACAGTTAATCCGTTCCGACCCCAAATTTGGTCGCCAACCGATTTCTGGTCACAACCCGAGTCAAATTTCCCCATAAGGTTCAATGTAAATACGGTTAATCCGTTCTGAACCATGTTTTTTTTTTTAAAAACCGCAAAAATATGACACAAAGTACAGTACGAAGAGAGAGAAAGCTAACCTTGCTCCGGAGGGAAAATGGCCGTGCTTCCTACTTGGAGGGAGAGTCCCCTCCCTAGAGGAAGTCGCGACCACGTGACACGGGAGGGAAAATGGCCGCGGATCCTGTTCGTCACCCGATCCGGCGTTTGCGACCGGAGGTAAATTTTTGCGGCCTGAGCTGGTCGTGACCCGAATTATTCGTGAACAGATGCGTTCGTGAACCGAGGTTCCACTGTAGTTGGGAGGGACCTGAATGGCTTATAGATAGGCTGAGTTAAATTACAGGTCCACCACCATCTTAAAATGAATGTTTATATAGAAAAATAGTTCTATTTGTTAGGTTACTATCTTCACTAGACATTCCCTTTAGTCTTTCAACCGCAGTTTCTTCCTGCACTAAAATAGGAAACTGCTTTGTGGTGAGTCTGCATCTGTCTTTCCAAACATGATATCCACTATTCTGTACTGCATCTATGTCCTTAATTCCCACCCAGAAATATGAAAAATAAATAGAAAAGGTCCAACACATCTCTAGAGCACCAGAAAAGTTGGTCTCTCTGGATTGTGAATAGTCCAGACTTTTTCAGACTTATATTTTCAGACGTATATTTAATATTTTTTAACGCAACTTGGAAACTTAAGGGAACCACACCGATGCGCCCAAACGTTTCCCACATTAGGAATGTGTTTCAAGCGTCCAAATCCCAAAACTCTTCAGTACCATGAAGATAACACGCTGCAACTTGACCTATGCAAATTATATATTCATGGCATCTTGGTTTATCAAGCTGCAGTTCAAAAAAGTCATATTAATAGTGTCGTTTTGTGTATGTTGTTCGGTCGGTCCTGTTTAGTACTTAGATGGGGGACCATCTGGACAATCCAAGGCTGAAGGCTGTCCTGGGAAGTTGGAAAAAGGCAGGAAGGAATTCTTAAGAGAGTCAGTTTGGTACAGTGGTTAAGGTGCTATTAGACTAGAAATTGGGAGATGGACTTCTAGTTCTCTGTGGGCATGGAAGCCTGCTGGGTCACTCCCAGCCCAACCCACATTAGAAAGCAGTGTTTCTCAACCTTGACAACTTTAAGAGGTGTGGACTTCAACTCCCAGAATTCCCCAGCCAGCCATGCTGGCTGGGGAATTCTGGGAGTTGAAGTCCACACGTCTTAAAGTTGTCAAGGTTGAGAAACACTGTGGTAAGGTTTTTGTTGTGAGGAAAATAGGTGGTGGAAGCATTATGCCCACTGCCTACAAAAATAAAGGTAGGATATAACTATATAATTTGTGTGCATTGCCAGGAAAACGGCACCAACGTGCCTGCACCGTTCCCAAGAACTGCCCCTGGCTGGAAAACTATTTTAGATACCGGGCTAGCAGGCACGTTCAAACTGCAAATCAACACGCTCATATTTTATGAGGAGCAGCACCATAAATAAACAATGAAAATTGCATCTCTTCTCTAATGCCTGGATTTGCACATCTCCTAGTGGCCGAGTCCAAACACGGCATATGGTTCTTTTATGCTACTACTCTGTATGCTACTTTTCTTATTGCACGGACTACTTTTTAGCCCACTCAGGGTAGCCTGTTTGAAATAAACAAACACGTGTTTTGTCTGTTTGGGGCTTCGCATTTTACAATCCCCAACCAAGACATACGCTTCTTTTATGCTACTATTCTGTACGCTACATGCGTTGTCCGTACTGCAAACAGAGCGGATTTCCCGTCGACCGGCTCTAAAAAAAAGCCGCACTCCCACCTCACGAGCGCGGTCACATGCGCAACTTCAGCGCCTCGCTGAGCACCGAAGCTCCGCCTCCGCGCGCCATTGGCCCGTCCGTCCATCGAAGCGTTGGTAGCCCCGCCTCGGCGCCCGATCAGCCTCGCCCACTACCAGCAGCGACCCCTCCCCCTTCGGCCCTGTCCAAGTCAGGTGGCCCTACTGCTTGTCAATGTTTGCGCAGGCGCAGGTTCCCGCCTCCCGCGAGGCAGCCGCTGTAGGGCCCGCCCCCTCCGCTGCAGGATGGCCTGACACGCCCCGCGCGAGGGAAGGGGCGGGGCGGCGTCAGAACGTGAGGGCGTCCGCTGGGTAGCCGTTGTTGTTGTCGCCGCTGAGAGTGGCGCGTTCGGCCCGAGCCGCCTCTCACCCGGCCTGAGGGGGTCCCGAGCGCCAGGCGTTGCCCACCGGCCATGGTCGCTTGCCCGTCGCCTGGGAGGCAGGAGGCGCGGGGGCAGCAGCCGCCATTGCCGGAGGGGGCTGCGCGGCGGGGGCTATGAGAGGATGGACGCGGACGAAGTGACCATCCGCGAGCAAAACTTCCACAGCCAAGTGCGGGAGTACACGGTGCGTAGCCGACCGGCACGGCGGGCCGCTTCGGCGCTCGCCCGGCGGCTTCGGCGCTGCCCTCCGGATGCTCGTCCGCCCCTTGTCCCCGGAGGAGGCGGGGGCTGCGCTCTACCTGAGCCCCCGGCGACGGCCTGCGCCGGGGCGAGGCGCTTTGGGCGTCACTTTCTTTCCTTTTACACGGACTGTTTGTTTGGCTTTGGCTCTTTCCGGCTTTAAAGGCGCTTTCTCTCCTCCCCGCCCCCCTCTTTAAGAAAACAGGTTTACCGCTTTTATAAAGTGTGTCTTTTTTTTTTTACCCTGGCAGTTAATAATGTAATGTTTGCCCTTGTACATTGGTTGTGAAGGCAAGAATGCAATAAGAATGGGATTACAAGGTCTTTTTGTTCTTCTAGCTTCTACAGGTCACGATGTCCATTTCCAGGCTCTTTTGAGTCCTGGGAAACCTCATTCCCCGCGAGAAGCAGTCAAAACATAGAGTTTAATAGTTTCACACTTTATAATTGAACCAGGCCCTCTCTGGAGTGGGGGACCACTGTCCCCTCAGTCCAGTTAGCATTGTATTTCTGAGTCTACTAGATGTGGACAACAGGCGTCATGGGAAATATTTTCAGTGATGTTCTTACTATTGATAGACATTTGACTCACAAGCATCAATTTTGTAATCATTACCCTTTTGCTCTGCCACAAGCAGCAGACCTTTGAACCAAAATTATGTGGTGCATGCTGTATCATCCTCTCCAAATAATTGTAAATTATGGGAAATCTATATAGTACCAGGATTGGGGAATACAGACCACCAGATATTGTTAGATTGCAAATATTATGCCAAACTAAGGAAATTATATATGCATAACTTCATTAAAATATAACCCATGTTAGCCATAAAGAGCATCCATGGATCCTCATATTAGATGTTACTTTGTACTATTTTTATCTGAATATCATAAGATAACTGCATTTCATGAGTTTTTTACATTCTCTTGGGAGATTTGGGAGGGAAGGGACTGAGGACTCTGAAAGCTTGTGAGAATTGGTGCAGTTTTGAAAAGAAGCACCTGGTTCCTGAAAAGTTTGCTGAACCCTGGCTTAATTTAGTACCTATTTTTCATCTTGCTATTGAACTGCCTTATAATGTCAAGTCATCCTGATTTGAATATAGAGAATTTCTGAACTTCAGGTCATCATTTTACCTTAATCCTACTATAAAAATACATGGTGCACAGATTCTCCTTCTGGTACTATGGCTATGGCTAAAAGTAGCCTTCTGTTCCCCCATTATGCCTCTAGTAAATGCATTTCCTTGTCTGCATAGGATAACATTGTTTTGCACATTTCTTTTCTCACCTAAAAGAGAAATATATATAGTAGTTGTAATCCACTTTTCTTTTTACTATATTTATTTATAAAAGTATATGCTACCTATTCCATTGTATACTAGCATTTACTGAACTTCCTGAATTTTAGTAAGAATCCTTACCCAGTATGTTACTCATTACAGGTAGTTCTGCTTAAGAATGATAATTGGAACTGGCAACTCCATTGCTGAGCGACACAGTCGTAAAGTGCAATGTCATGTGACTGTGCCAATTTACAACAGCAGTTGCAGCAGTTCCAATTGTCATTGTTAGGTGAATCCTGCATGGTCACAGCATCCCATAGTCACGTGATCACCTTTTCTGACGATCTGTTGGTTTCCCCATTGATTTTGCTTGTCAGAAGCTGGCACTGAAGATCACATATGGTGATCACGTGACTGGGATGATGCAACCATTGTAATTTTGAGCTGGTTGCCAAGTGCCCAAATCACAATCATGTGATTGTGGAGATGCTATGACGGCCACAACTATGAGGACCCATCATAAGTTCCCCTTGTTCACGACTGTTGTAACTTTGAACGGTTGCTGAATGAGTGGCCATTCAACGAGGACTACCTGTATACGACACTGGTTTTCTTTTAATGGCATGACAATCAAGTGCAAATGTACATAATTTGTCCATCTTCCTGATATTATGATATCATATGCCCTAAATCAACCAGTGCTCTAATTCCTGTGCATTTTGAGATTTCATTTTCTACTGTTCCTCCTGCTACATAATGTCAGATAATGTTATAGTGAATTATTCTGACTGGTTTGTGTCATCCGACTTTGCATTGTTTCACAATGCATACATACTGGATTACATAATCTTTTAAACAGCTATTTGAGATTTGTCTAATTCATGCTGTCATTTTTTGCCATATCTTGTAAAGTCAAAAGGGAGAATATGTATTGCTTCTCAACGGACACGTTTGCATAGTCTGTATTCAGCTGGAGCTATGCATCTCCCCATTAGGTGAAACACTAAGTGAGCAATAAAAATGGAATTTTGAGCAAATGGTACTTCTGCTTTTTATTTACATTAATGTCTAAAGTCACTCTGGTTTTATATTTAGTAGGTTGTGCTTCCTCTCCTATTACTTAGTTCCTTTTAATGTATTCTTATGCAATACCTGTTATCATTTTCTCCAGGATGATCTGTCTCCAACCTGGTTCTTCCAACAGTGTACCCATAGCTGCTGAACTTGAGTCCATCCACCTTGCTATTGGTCATTCTCTTCTTCTCTTTCCTTCTACTTAGCATTATAGACTTCTCCAGAGCTAGGTGTTTGTGTAATATGTCCTAAGTATGGTAACTTGAGCATGGTTATTTGTGCCTTGAATGAGAACTCTGGGTTGATTTGTTCAATGATCCATTTGTTTGCTTTCTTAGTTATCCATAATGTTCTCAGGAGCCTTCTCCAAAACCAAAATTCTATGTGTCAGTGCTGTTTCTATCTTGCTTCTTTAAAGTCTAACTTTCACTTCCGTACAGTGTCACAAGAGAAACTGTTCCCTGCATGATTTTGATCTATGCAGGTATAGACCCATCCCACATCTGCTTTTCTTTTCCAAGGCATTGTGGCTACTCTATCCAGTGCTAGTCTGCAGTATATTTCTTGACTGTTGGTTCCTTTACTGCTGCAAGTCAATTCTAAAAGGCAAAACTATCCATCATTTTAATATCTTCACTGTCAATTCTAAGGCTGGTTGCCGTACCTGTTGGTGTTAGTTTGGTCTTCTTTTTATTTAATTGCAGTCCCATTTTTTTCATTGCCTCCTTGACTTTCATTACTAGAGCTTACAGATCATTTGCATTTCAGTTATTGGGGTAGCATCATTAGTATAGCAGAGATTATTCATGTTTGTTCCTCCAATTTTAAAAGCATAGTCATCTTGTTCCAGTCTAGCTTCCCTCAATATATTCTGCATATAAATTGAATAAATATGGGGAGAGTATACAGTCATGTCTATAGTCATGTCTCACTCCTTAGCCAAGATGGAGCCAGTCTGTTTCACCATGTTCTGATCATACTGTGGCTTCCTGTTCTTTGTATAGATTTTGCATAAGGAAGATGGTCTGGGATTCTCACATTCTATGGCTTGACATGGTTGATGCAATCAAAGGCCTTTTCATAAACAGTGAAGCACATATTCACTTCTTTTGGGTATTCTTTGGCTTTCTCAATTATCCATTGTGCATCAGCAATAATGTCTTTTGTTCCTTGGCCTTTTCTAAAGCCAGCTTGAACATCTGGCATCGTCCTTTCCATATAAAGCTCTAATGTGTTAGTTGATCCTAGGCATTATTTTGCTAGCATGTGAAATTAAGGATATTGTATGATCGTTTGCATACTCTGTTGAGTCTTCTTTCTTTGGTGCTAGTATGTAGGCTGACCTCTTCCAATGTATTGGGCACTGTATCATTCTCCAAATTTGCTGGTATAGCTGCTTGCCATATTTCTGTAGATATTCCATCAATTCCTATACCTTTCCAACTTGGTAATGATTGGAGTGCTGAAGTTGACATATCTGCTGTATAAAATTTCAGTATTCAGGTAGTCCTCGACTTACGACCATTTGTTCAGTTCGAAGTTACGATGGTGTTGAAAAAGGAGACTTATGACCAGTCCTTGTAGTTGCAGCCATCCCAGCACCCTGGCAGTCATGTGATCGCCATTTGCAACCTTCCATGCTGGCTTCCCCAGAAAGTCAAAGGGGAAGCTGGCAGGGAAGGTTGCAAGTCGGTGGGGTAAGTCTCACCTACCCACACATCCTCCTCCAGCCCCTCTGCACTTGCACCATGCTGGCCACTTGTGCACCCCCCGCGCACCCTCCCCAACCTGTGTGGTGCCTCTTGCACACCTTTCCCTCACGCAGCTTCCCTGACCTGTGCAGTGACTCTTGCGCACCCTCCCTGACCCTCCCCCACACCCTGCCCATCCCCTCCCGGCAGCAGCCACTTACTTGCCTGCAGGCCTGGGACTTGCAACTTCCTGCTGGCTTCTCCACTAACTTTGGATGTGGGAAGCTGGCAGGAAGTTGCCTTGCCTAATGATGGTGGGATTCAGTTAACAACTTAATGGCAACTAGAACTGCAGGAATTGCTGTCGCTAAGTGATGTGGTCACACTTTACGACTGCATCGCTTAGTGATGGAAATTCTGGTCCCAATTGCCGTCATAAGTCAAGGACCATCTGTACTGTTTCTATCTTTGTTGAATTGTCTTAGAATCAGTTACTGTCTGTCCATTGGTATCCTTTAGTATAACAATTTGAGGTTGGAACCTCTTTCTGAATTTGGAGATCATTTGGAAGACTTTCCTTGTTTTTAATGTCTATTTCCATCTTCAGTGCCTTTACAGCTGTCTGAAATAAGTTCCTTCCTGAGATATTTATTTTTCTTGGTTTTTGCTTCTCTTAGCAATTTCCACTCTTGTTCTGACATCCAGTTTGCTTTCTGTTTCTTGGTCTTTGGTAATCTCTCTTCAGATCCATCCTTAGCAACTTTGATTTCATTCCACAGTTCCTCTAGTCCCCTGTTCATGAGTTTCAGATCTTCAAAGTGATTCCTGATGTTCTCCTTGGAAATTCTTCCTATATTGCTGCTGTCCAGTGTTGGAGCCTCTTTGTTTTAGCTGGGCAGATAGTACGACTTCATGCTTAGGGTGACTCTGCTGAGTTTATATACTTTTGGCATGCATGCATCCCAGGACCCCACCCCCAACCATCATGAGGCAACACAGCAGGACTTGTGGTGGACTATCATTTTGCCATTTCATAAATCCTATTGGCAGGATTGATGCAGTTCTGTTGCATTCATTTTTTAATTAATATTTGATTTATTTCAAATTTGTAGCAGACTAGACTTATTCAAATTGAGGTGTAAGTTAATAATACCTAGTGGTTCTCTTCTATGAATTAATCAGAATTTAACTGTTTTTTTCCGTTGTCCTTAATACTCCAAATTCAAATGCTAAGAATTTCAAATTTAAAATCAATTAAAAGGCAATTATGTATGTTTTATATGTATCTTCTCATGCATTTGTCATCACACCTTGTTCTTTGTTTAGATTCATACACCTTGCCTCATCCAGACCCTTTCTGCTGTTGTATTCTGCATGATGGATGAGTCAGTCTAACTTAAAATGTGGGTTAATATCAAACAATTGTTAGCATGTTCTTATCTGCAAAACATGCAGTAAAGTGCTCCATTGTGGTTGATCTTTTTACTCTCTCTGAGTGATTTGTATATTTTAATTTTTTAATATTTTTTTCATTTTTAATGATGACTTTTTATATTTTTATAATGATTGTTTTTTATATATTCGTTGTTTTATTGATTTTTGTACGCCACCCAGAGTCACTTCTTGTGAGATGGGCGGCCATATAAATGTGATTAATAAATAAAAATAAAAATAAATAGGAAAATATATCTAGAGAACCATCTCATACATCTTTTAATGGAATTATAAATTTCAAATATAGAACTGGTTCTTAGATAATTAGATGTTAAGTGATTAATGAAACAGATGGACCAAATCTCCTACTTTAGCAATTTGAAAGTCTTGTGCATTTTTAAATAATGCATATTTCTTACCATATCAAGGTGCCTTAAAGCTTCATATGTGAAAGCTAGAATATATAGGGTAGCCTTTCTGAACCTGATACCTTTCAGATGTTTTGAAACTACAATTCTCAGCCAGCATGAAAGGCATTAATGAGAAATTCGCTTTTAAAATAATACCATCAAATATCCATATATAAAAGGAAAAGCATGTGAAATGGAAGAACAAAGAAAAGTCACACTCAGAATTGAAATTACTGAAGTTTGTCTAGCTCAGCTGCTGCATTTTAACGATTGATTGATTGATTTCTAAGGCTGCCCACTTGCCAAATAACTCTGGGTGGCTTACTGAATTAAAAGGAATAAAAAACAAGCATTATATTAAAAAGTGACCATGCTGAGGAGGAAGATCAATCTAAAGCACCATATATATATCTGATGATAAGTAGGGCCATATCCCATCCTAGCCCAGAGCCTATGGGAAGAGCCAGGTCTTCCTAAAAGTCAACAGAGTTTGGACCATATGGATCTTGGGTGGGAGGGTACTACTCCAAAAGGCAGGCTTAGCAACAGACAAGGCATACCTTCTGGTCCCATAGGATGGCATTGCTTAATTGACAGGACTCAGAGCATGATGACTCTATCTGATCTTACAGGATGGGCAGAAACAATTGGGGAGTCTTGCAAAATAGTGGTGTTACATAGTTGTACTGAGATGTGTCTATAACAACTGATATTGCTGCATTGTGGACTGCTTGTAGCTTTTAAGGACAGCCCCAGGTAAAGTAATTTAGCAATGAGATGACTAAAGTGTCAGTGATTGAGAGAAGGGCCTCCCAATCCAAGAATGAGTAGGATTGTCTTACAACATAAATCTAAGTAAAGATTCTTTTGGCCCCAGCTGCCACCTGCTCTTCAAATCTGTCCAGTAGACTTCCAAATTGCACACCAAGTCTGGAGGGATGCTACCCCATCCAAGATTAAGTTGGAAGTTCCCTGGAATTGGGTAGTCCATGCACCTGCAGCCACTCAAACTTCAGACCCCAACAGCCTTCAAATGATATTACAGGACCTTGACAGCATCATTTGCCAGTTTGAGGTTAAGATGTATAACTGGGTATCATCAGTATTTAATGATACTAGACTCTATGCTGATGAATGACTTAATCAAAATGTTAAATAGGAGTGGTAAGAGCCTTGGATTTGCTCTCTCTCTGCTACCAACACTTAGTGGAACTGAACCACGGAGATAACAGGAGAAACACTGCAATACCGTGTCCCCAGCCCCACCTCCCTTATAGCTGGTCCAGAAGGACACCATGTTTGATAGTATTGAAAGCTGCTGAGAAATCAAGAAGGACCAGGATAGTTTCACTGCCTCCATCCTGGCCCTTTCAGAGGTCATCCACAAGTGTGACCAATGCCATCTCAGTGGTGTAGGCTGCTTAGATAAATAAAAACGAAACATAAACAGCTACCATTGTATCCTATTGATATCTAGGGCTTACAGACATGGGATGTAAAAATGTGGATGACTACTAGGTGACAAGAGTTACAGTTATCTATATCTCTTTGCTGCCATCTCCTGGGTGTCTGGATTTTGTAACCCTGTCAGTGTTTGTTTCTCTATTCTTAAATAAAAATGTTGCTATATTAGATGTAGATCCTTTGATTTGTTGGCATTGTTTTATATTAGTAGTATATTTTAGGGTTGCGATGTTGATTTCTGGCAAAAGTTTATGATACAGAAAAGAGCCGAAGGAATACCTTTAATTGTGCCTTAGAAATTCCTATGGTGAAATTATGAACAGCTTTATTTGGAACCTAGAAATAGACTTCATATCTGTATATGGGGCCAAGTCTTTTCTGCAGAAAAGACAAGCATATTTATATTAAATCATATTAATTTAATTTGGAATGCAGGAGTACATTTGTTGGTGTACATTGAAAAAAATAGTTCCAGAATTAAATGTAATACTGTTTCTAGTCAAGCTGAACTTGACAAGCCAGTGTTAATTCAGAAAGTTGTTAGAAGACCATCACTGTAGTTTCCACCTATGTTACATAAAAATGCTATTTTTGAGTATAAATTAACAAGGGACATAATCTTTAAAGACATTTTCATAACTTTTGCTTGAGGAAAGAGTTAAGTTTTTCTGGGAAGCCCTGACATAGGGCATCCTTATTTGGTTGTAAAGTCAAAGACAGAAAACATTGCTTTATTTACTCCTTCATTATATCACTGCCCTGTTAGTACTATAGCTCTTAATACTTGGGTAGAATTATAGATTCATAATGTTAGAAAGGGCCACTTAGGTTATATTCAATGACTTGGTCAATGTGGAAATACAAATTAAAACATTAGTAAGATAAGGTTTATCCCAAAAGAGTCATTTGGGAATCTGGTAGCATAAAGCCAATAAAACAAACAAATAAACATAGGCAGTCAATAAGGATAGTTATTGTTAGGATAAGAATAGTTAGGATAAGGATAGGATAAGAATCGAAACTGTCTTTCTGTAACTGAAGACCATTATTTCATGTCCTTGACTCTGGAATAATTGGAACAAATTTCTTCTGTTGTGATACCATGTCAGATACTTGAAAAGTGCTTTCATATCCCCTCCCCTCCCCCCCCAAAATTTTTCCTCAAGGCTAAATATAATCAGTCCTCTCAGTTTCTTCTCATAGGTCTTACATTTTCACTCCCTTGATCATCATTTCTGAGGTTTTTTTTAATTTGCATCTGTTTCAGTTTGATTGATTTCTTCTTAAAGTGAGGTGTCCAGAAATAGGTCCATTACTTGAGGTGAGATCTGACCAGTGTAGAATATAGTAGAAGTCTTACTTTGCATGATTCCTAACTTATACCTCTATTGGTGCAGAATAATATTACTTTTGTGTTTTGGCAGCCATATCATATTGCTGATTCATATTCAACCTGTGATAAACTTCAGTTCCAATTCTTTTGGCATGGATTATTTTGATGTCTTTTTCCCATGTGAAATAGTACGTTACTAAGAGAAGTACTAAGAAGAGCTGTAGAAATAGCAATAATAAAGCAAACTTTGCATTTTGATTATGTGGTCTACAGTAGGCTTTTTTATTTGTATTATAATTTGTTCCATTTTAATATTTTCAGAAATTAAATTGTTGCTTCAACTATGAAACTTTCTCTTTCAGATCTGTTTTCTTTTGTTTGCGATACTGTATATTGTTTCCTACTTCATTATCAGAAGATACAAGAGGAAAGGAGGTAACTGGTTTCCTATTCATATATTTTCTATAGTAAATGATAATAAATAAGCTGGAAAGTGTTCTGGGAAGGATGCATATCTGTTTATGCAGTAAGTATTTTACCATAATTGCATTTGACCAGAGAGCTTGACCAAACCAAATTGCATCATCACTTTCCTATCTTTTTCCAATTTGCATTTATTTCATTATGAGCCCTTTCAGCCTATTGACTTTTAAAAAAAAATATGTTTTTTTGAAATACGGTTGCTGGGAAACCACATTGGGGAAATGCTGCTGTCTTTATGTCCTGCTTGTGCATATCCCAGTGGGGTTAGAGTAGATCTGTTTTTCTTAAGTATTTCATTTGTATCTTTTAACTTACATATTTCATTTATATACTTTAAGTTATAACTTCAGACATGGCTTAAGTGTCATTTATAAGTAATCTACTTGTCCCACCATCAGGGATTCACTATTCCTGAAAATTCCTATTAACTTCCAAGTTCCTGTTTGAAATGGGGGATGAATTCTGTACTTTTTAAAAATACCTTTGAGAGAAAAAGTGGAAGCCAAAAAGCCTTTTCAGTAGATACTCAATCTGTTCTACTCTTTCTACTTCCCTGGCCTATGTTGGGAGATTGAACTGGGATGGCCATGGCACATTCACCTACAAAGGTTCTTTTTGCATGTATGTTTATGGTAGGCAAGTTGCATATGATTTTGTTAGCACCCTACTGTGGCTGGGATCAAACTTTTTGCTCCAGTGTTTGAGGGGTTAAGAAGTGAAATCATACCTTATTGTCAGTCCTATGAGGTAGAACAAGAAGCTGACTCCACAGTCATTTCCTGATTCTACCGGAAGACTAGAACCATACTTTATTGATATAGGCTATAATAATAGAATCTTGCAAGTCTACCTGTGTTTTCCCTTCCCTCCCTGTTACACCCCAGGGAGTCAGGGTGGGTCAGTCTGAGTCTCTTATATTCTTCTGCCCTGAGCTTAATGCATGCTTCTTCTGCACCTGTTGTCCTAATGGCTTCTGGCTGCCTTCTTCAAGCTCTTTTCATTGGCTTGCTACATGTATGCCTTGTGCTTAAATCATCCAGTTTATCTTTAAGAAAATCTCTTGACTCTCCTAAGAGTAGGCTGTTTTTCTCCATTTGGAGAGAATTTTAAAGACAAAATAAGAGCTTAAGGCACCCATTACATCTTGTATAACTCCCCCAAATTCCTAACCTTCCCCAGGCTAAAAATGTTAATCTCAGCCACTCCAGTTAGATCATGTCGTCATTAGCCACACCTTTGGCAGTTCTCAGAGGTTGAAAGCATTTTTAAAAAGTGTGACTTTCTAGTTGCAAAAATATTGTGCATACCCATTCTAGGATTGTACAAAGCAGTTGAACTTGTTATTTCTCCTGGGCCAGAATAGGGCCTTGGAATCCATTGTACCATTCTAAACAGCTGTTATGATTCAGGGCGTTTTCCCCAATGTCTCTGCCCCCCCGTGTTGCTGTTGGCCACTTCAGAGGGATTTCGTACTATAAGTGAGAAGGGCTTGAGAGCTCTTTTTGCCATGTTAAAAAAAACCCTGTATTTTCAAGATATCACACTAAAGGGAACACCCATTCTTGCTCTATTGCTTCTTTGCACCAATGTAACCTTATCTTGTATAGAACAGCTAAACTGTAGCTTGCTGTCCATGAGTTGTTGTTGTTCAGTTGTTAAGTCGTGTCTGACTCTTCATGACCCCATGAACCATATTGCACCAGGCCTTCCTGTCCTTCACTGCCTCCCTGAGTTTGCTCAGTTTCATGCTCATTGCTTCAGTGATGCTATCTAACCATCTCATCCTCTGCCATCCCCTTCTCCTTTTGCCTTCAATCTTTCCCAGCTTCAGGGTCTTTTTCAAAGAATCCTCTCTTCGCATTAGGTGACCAAAGTATTTGAGCTTGAGCTTCATTATCAATCCTTCCAATGAGCAGTCAGGGTTGATTTCCTTTAAGATTGACTGGTTTGACCTCCTAGCAGTTCAAGGGACTCCTAAGAGTCTTCTCCAGCACCACAGTTCAAAGGCATCAATTCTTTGGTGCTCAGCCTTCTTTATGGTCCAGCTCTCACAGCCATACATTACTACTGGGAAAACCATAGCTTTGATTATGTGGATCTTTGTCGGCAAGGTGATGTCTCTGCTTTTTAATATGCTTTCTAGGTTTGCCATAGCTTTCCTCCCAAGGAGCAAGCGTCTTTTAATTTCATGGCTGCAGTCTCCATCTGCGGTGATCTTGGAGCCCAAATAAATGAAGTCTGTTACTGCTTCCATTTCTACCCCTTCTATTTGGCAGGAATTAATGGGTCCAGATGCCATGATCTTAGTTTTTTTAATATTGAGTTTCAAGCCAGCTTTTGCACTCTCCTCTTTCACCCTCATCAAGAGGCTCTTTAGTTCTTCTTCACTTTCTGCCATTAGGGTGGTATCGTCTGCATATCTGAGGCTGTTGATGTTTCTCTCTGCAATCTTAATTCCGGCTTGTGATTCTTCCAGCCTGGCATTTCTCATGATGTACTCTGCATATAAGTTAAATAAGCAGGGTGACAGTATACAGCCTTGTCATACTCCTTTCCCTATTTTGAACCAATCGGTTGTTCCGTGACCGGTTCTAACTATTGCTTCTTGGCCCACATACAGATTTCTCAGGAGACAGGTAAGGTCGTCTAGTACCCCCATCTCTTTAAGAATTTGCCACAGTTTGTTGTGATCCACACAATCGAAGGCTTTTGAGTATTTTTTTATTTTTATTATTTTGAGTCCATGAATAGTACTGAGTATTTGTGCATGGGCTAGCGTGTCACGTGGTGATTTGGCATGCTCACATTCCATCTGTACTTACCCTGGGCCATTTCTTCTCTAGCTTTCTTTTCCACTCTAGGCATGGTTTGAAGATGTACCTCAGCACTGAGCAACTGTGTGTTCCTTAGTTTTTCATCACCCTCACAGCTCATGTACTTTTTTCCAAACAGATGGAAATGATCTTTGATGTTATGCAGTGTGAAAAGAAGGGCCGCTCCAGCTGTCTGTCTGAATGTCCCTTGCACTTTAGCTGACTGCTTGAGTGTCCCTTTCAGCCCCAGGTAACTGGGGCTAAGGGATAATCTTGCATTGGAGGATGAAATATGCATAACTAAGAGATTCTTTTTTGATGCTGCAAATTTCTTTTAGCTGGAGAGACTTTGTATCTGGTAAGAAATAAGCTGAGTTACAAAGTTAGTGCTTTAGGTAACTTGATTTTATGGTTGTTTGCAGTTGAGTACTGTATCTGTAGGTGTTCATACATTTTAAAGAGTAAGTTTAGCCTTCCTTTTCTGGTCACTAGAGGCAGGATGCTTTATTCTGTCGAATGATCAATAGTCCATGAAAGGAGTACAAATTAATCAGGGAAGCATCATAATCAATGATCTCTTTAGATCTGGACCCATGACCAGCCCACAAATGTTGCTTTTGAATACTATAGGGCAGTTATAGGATATAAACTAATAGTGTCCCAGAACCAGCTTATAGGTGGTAACCCACACTGATGTCTTCTTTGATTTGTTAAATGGAGCGCTTGTGCTGTACTTTCCCTGGCGGCTGTCCAGTTGCTCTGGCTGTTGAAAAGAAGACGGAGATTTTTGGGTCATAGTGCCACCTAGCTACCAAATTACTTCCAGGTGCCTTGTTTATATCGTATGAATAGTTGCATGAGTATCATCCCACTGGTACAAATAAGAGTTCAGAACAGCTAATGTAGTTTATAGCTACGTGAATATATTAATATATTTTAAAGAATTTAATATTAAAGTCTTGTCTGAGTATTTAAATGTATTCTTCCTTCTTCATTACGTTAGAGGCATACCTTATTTCCTAAGTGTCTTCACAGCATATGTTTTTTTCCACCCATGTATGTGAGATTTACATACAGATGCAGGATTTTGAATATTTGCTATTGGATATTGAATATTTCAATTTGCTGGATTAGAAGCCGTGACAATAAATCAGGATGGACTTGAATATTATCTGCCTGTTCTTTCAGTTGGATGTGAATTAAAACATGCATTTCCATTTCCATTTCCATTTTGGTGCATCTAATGTGTAACTAACTGTTGTTCTGTGGTGATGACTGTTTCTAAGTCCTGATAATAACATCTTTTAATTTATTCTGTTTTTATGGCTCTTATATTCTCTTTATTATGTTATTGACCAATGAAATCTAAGTTATACTCCAGTACTTTAGGGTAAGCAGCTTGCAATTCCATCTCTAAGTCTTCAAGCAAAGAACACTTTAATGCAAGCATTAGTGGAACACTAGGTTGGTGAAGACTGCATAGTCTCTTGAAAGATAATTGCTACCCCCCCCTTTCCTGAATTTGAGATTTGTGAAAGAACAGCCTAAGATTAGGATGAAAGATAAGCGCACTTTGCATTTTGATCATGCTCCATTTTCTCTTTATCAGTCGCTAATAGACAAGAAGTAAACACTTAACAATAGTCATGGCACTAAAATGTAATCTAAAATATGTATTTTTTTTCAGATGAGCAAGAGGATGAAGATGCTATTGTCAATAGAATTTCGTATGTATATCTTCACTTTCCCAATATATTTTAGCACTATGCAAATATAGAAACTCAAGAAGAACAACTTCCTGTTTTATGATTCAGGGTGATAAATATTGGTGATTGTAGTAGTGCTGAAATTTTATACTGTTTGGAAAGCATTTCTAAACAAATTATAATATTAACATGTAGCTCTATTTTGCTCACATTTATGTGTGAACAAAATAGCTATATGAGGACAACATATGAAGATAGTTTATTCTTTCTTTATGGGTTACGTCCAGATTTAGTCATGCTTAGGGCAAAGTTATTGAAAACAATGTGACTACAGTAGTTTTCAATGAGTGAGCTCTAAGTATGATGCAAACTGTCTTCTTTAAAACGTCAAAATGCTTAGAATATGGAATCCACTTCTAAAATTATTAGCATTTATTGATTTTATATAAATAAATAATTTTTTTATCCTAGCACTTTAGTGCTTACACATCACTGAAGGTAGATAACAATTGCAATGAAAATAATGTAACAGTTAAAAGAAAAATAGATGCAACCATTAAAATAGGGCATTAAATCAACTGAAATGAATAAAAAGATATCTAACAAATAGTGAAAGATCATTAGATGCCTGTCTGGTCGCTTGGAGACATATTCAGCTGAAAATTCAATTCTGTACATTGTTATCTGAGTATTTTTTTTTAAATAGTGTTGAACTATGCACAGTTCTTTGGAGATTACATTTACATGATCAGTAATGTAAAAGGTAGACGATGGTGTTCAGTTATTTATTTTTAACTATAATTAGTAATGTATAGACTATAATATTTAGTTGTTTATTCTTAATTATTATTTTATTAAACCCTAAGTTATATTGCATTTATGCACAGAAACATTTTGGTGATTGGATAGGGAACTGGTCATCCTATTCTTCAGATTAATAACTGGTGTTATGTTGTTATACCTCTCAAAATAACCCTCTGGGTCAAGACTTTAGGCATGCCATTATTTCCCGGCTATTTGCATGGCAGTCTGTATTGTGAGAATGTGAGGAACATGCGTGAATAGATATTTAATTAAGCGTAATATGATAATGCATTATCCTGATGGATTATTAATGGGCAACCAACATTGCCTTTTGAAAGATTTGTTTTAACTGCACTGGGTATGACTGCGGTTCTACTATATTCTTAAATTTGTCAACTTTTATATGCCAGTTGTAGCAAAAACACTAATTTAGAGAACATGATTATATACCCTTCTGAAAATGAGTGAGACTTCATTTGGTAATACACAGAATCAAATATATAACATGAGGTTGATAATGTAAGCTTTTTTTTCCTGTTTTATAAAAATGAAAGTATTTCTATAATCGTTTTATGCCAGTGTTGTCCAAACTTGGCCACTTTAAGATGAGTGGACTTCAACTCCCAGAATTCCCCAGCCAGCATGGCTGGCTGGGGAATTCTGGGAGTTGAAGTCCACTCATCTTAAAGTGGCCAAGTTTGGATGACACTGCTTTATGCAAACTGCAGACAGTGAGTAAGACATTGTAAATCAAAAGTATTGGCAACCAGGGAGAATAGCTACCTTCTTACTTGCCATTTGTGACAGCTGATCTATCACGGTCATTACCTTTCATTGCAAGTACAAGTAGGTTTTTCTGTAAAGTTGAATCTATGAAAACTATTTCCTTTTCTGAACAAGATAATTTTTTCCCCTGACTATTATGAGAATTGGCTTTTCTCCCTTTCATGTGATTAATCTTTTAAATGTCATGCTGTTTATTACCCTAAACCCCAAACCGAAAGCTTACTGTGGAAATTTAAAAATCTACCTCTTTCTCGCAATCAGTTTTTCATAATGGAGTATTTAATAATCAAGATGTTTTTATTTTATGTATTCCATTATTCCTTGATCTGAAACTTCCATGAAATGCCTTGGTTACATACATGCCTAAGTACATATTTATCATCTACTCCCTTTCAGGTAAGCAATGTTATGCAGAGCACAGAAAATGAGTAAGGGATAGTAAGCCAAAGAAATTCAAGGCATAAGAAAAGAAAAGATGGTTAAAACAAGCATATGCCAAAATTATTCACGATACTTCTCCATATCTTTCTGTCCTTTCAAGCCCTCCTTGCTTCCACCACCTCCACATACCCCTTCAGATGTTGTCTTTTGTTCTTTAAACTTTTCTTTCATCAGTTCTCTTCAACCATGACTTTCTCAGGCTTCCCCTTCCTCTTGACTCATCAATTCTTCTTGTATGTATTTGTTTTGCAGTTTGATCCTCCTTCATTCTCTCTGTTTGATCACACCACTTCAGTGTACTTCTTTTGTGCTGGTAATTCATCTTTGTATTCAACCCACATTCAGCCAGCACCTAATAATTCTCAACCCTTTATCATCTTGTATTAACACAGACTTAAGTACTCAGTTCCCACTGCATTCACTTTACTTTATGCTTCCCCTGAAATACATAGCTCTCACTTGCATGTGGTAAAAGGGGCAGAAGCATGCTCCTATATACAGCCATTTTAGTTTTCTCCAACAAATATTCATTCTTTGAACCAACAATGCACTATCCACTAGCTTTCTGCCAGAATTTGCACATCTTAAAGCCTCTCCATCTGTCTTCCTGTCTTTAATAAACATTCTACCAAGATACACTAAATTATCTATTTGCTCTAGTTTTTGTCATTAATAAGTAACTGGCAGTCATTAATTCCTTTGATACGTATCATACAGTCGATCTGATTTTTAGTGCAAAAGGTACACGGAACTTTCCAAATTTTGCTTATTGTCACCTTTCGTATCCTTTGGATCATAATTCTGTGAAATACCATCCCAAGCACACATCAAATCAATCCCTCTGTAGATTTTTCATTCTGTGTTGTACTTTTCCCATTGTATAAGGGAAATATAACAGTATTCTTACAATTGTCAGGTACAGACACAGTCTTTACGTATACAGTAGTCCTCGCTTAATGACCATTCTTTCAGCGACTATTCGAAATTACAAATGCAGAAAAAAATGGACTTATGACTTGTGCCCAAAATTACAACTGCTGCAGTGCTCCTGCAGTTACAAGAACAAAATTCAGGCACTTGTCAGCCTGCCTGCACTTACAACTGCAGGGGCGCTTAAACTCCCCCACCTGCCTATCTCCCCCCCATCTCTGCCCTTTTGGCCTCCTGGTACCCTTTGCTGCCGTCTTCTTGCTCTCGCTGCTGAAGAGGCACGCCCAGCCTAGCTGCTGGGCCCTATGGGGCTGGCTTCGTGCTGGGAAGAAGGGAAAAAAGCCAAAAGCAGCCTTTTTTTCTTCTTCTTCTTCGCAGTGCAAAGCCAGCCCCTCCCCTTCCCAGGAGCTCCAAAGCAGGCTTCATGCTGTGAAGAAGGGAAAAAGAACGGAAAGCAGCCTTTTTCTTCCTTTCTTCGCAGAGCTACCTCTCGTCCCTGGGGGCTGGCTGAAAAACCTCTGTGCCAAAATCCAAGCAGGATTTTGGCACAGAGCTTTTTCAGCCAGCCCCCAGAGTTGAGAGGGAGTCCCCTTGGCAGGGGGCAGCAGCTTGCGACCTTCCCTGCTGGCTTCTCCAGAAAGTCAATGGGGAAGACGGCAGAGAAGATTGAAAATGGTGGTCACATGATCACGGGGTGCTTGGCAATTGCAAGCTGCTGCCGCCTGCCAAGAGAACTCCCTCTCACCTCTGGGGGCTGGCTGAAAGTACCCCATGCCGAAATACAAGCAGGATTTTCAGCCCTGGAGTGGAGAGGTTTCAAGAGCCTCTCAACTCTGGGGCTGAAAAGCTAAGCAGTTCTGAGGCCCTCATGCACCCAACCTGCACCACACCCCTGCAGACCCTCACCGACCCACGCATCCCCTCGCTCCTCCACCTGGCAGTGCCTGGGGCTTGCAACTTCCTGCTGGCTTCCCCACTGACTTGATTGTGGGAAGCTGGCAGGAAGTTGCCTCACCTAATGACCGGGGCATTCACTTAACGATGGCAACTGGGACTGCAGGATTATGGTCACCAAGCGAAGTGGTCACCTGATAATTTGCTTAATGACTATGTCGCTTAGCAACCTAAATTCCGGTCCCAGTTGTGGTCACTAAGTGAGGACTACCTGTATATTAAAACAGATCACACCATGTTCCATGAACAAACCGTTCCATGAGCTTAACAGTTCTCTGTACATGATCTGAACTGCAACCTTACCATTTACCAACATTCTCATGGCATGTGATGACATCCTTTTAATCAGTATTTTATTGAATGCTAAAATGGCATTCATTTCAATTCCATTCTATGAGATATCACTATCATTCCCATATTCTAAAATATTCCTTCAAACATTCCCAGCTTTAGTTTTTCTAAGGAAAGAAACTGACAAGGGAGGAACAGGAACCAGCTGTTCCCAGGTTACAGCAATATAGATCAAGTTCCTTCCAAGGTCATCAGAAGAATGGCCAGGTGTCCATTGATTCAGGAAGGCAGCAGAAAAAAAGTCTAGAATTTAAAACTATACATAGGCTTTGGTTTCTGTATGCTGCTGTAGGCCATTTTCTTATATGTATGATTTCATTCTTGGCTGTAAGAAAGTAACAAATCTTATATAGTCATGTCTGTGAGCCTTCTGTTGAGTAAGCCAAAGCTTGAATATGGGGTCAAGGTGTTCAGAGTGCTGTGATTTACAACTGTGCCTAGAGTGAATCGTGCTATCTATGTGGGATTTGCCCACACTTACTGCTATGGTAGGAGACCCTTCATCTATAAACTAAAGATTACATTGTGACTACAAATATTTCGGAACTCTGCTGTCTGTCAGTTATGATACCAGTGTCTTGCTCCAGTATCAGAGCCAAGCTGTGACTCAAATGGAGCACTTAGCCAGATGTGCTAGCCCAACCCACTAGCCCAACTGGTGGCATAGAATCTACTGCAGCCAGTGGTTCCTATAGCACTCCTGATCAGGACTCTGCAACTGTGATTGAAGCAGCTGCAACAGCTATAGCCCGCTGTCTCAAAATATTAGTCTTTTGGCCTGGTAATTTTTTGGAATGGAAGCAAATCAATTACCTTACTCAGAATGAATATACCTTTTCCTGAGACCAGATGACTTTCCACCAACAGACTCAGGAACCCAACTTTCAGTGGTACCAATGTTAGGCATCCCTCAGGCAAGAAGAACAGATTTCCAAAAATATAAATGCTCAGATGTATGTTTATTATAGAAAAGCCGGGTAGCCATTATGAAATAATTCTGGCAATTGTGTATCAGATGGTTAGAGTCAAAATCCATGTTCAAATTCTTCTACCTCTTTTTCCCAAAGATTATCAAAATGATTTAGAAGAAGTGTTCTCAGACTTCCTTGGGCATAGTACCTTTCTGCTGCTTGTTAAAAGAGCTGTGTCTTTAACTCCTTAAAGAACTGGATCTTTTTTCCCTCTTGCACAGAAGCCTAAGCACCCTCACACATATGGCTGGTTTAATGAGAAGCAGAGAGATGCTGTGCTTGTATAGGTTCCAAATCACTTCTCCTTAAACATTTTTGAACTCTGCATAGCTCTAGAAATTGTGCTTGGAAGTTTCCTCTATATCAGGGTTTCTCAACCTTGGCAACCTTAAGATGAGTGTTAAGATGATAACATGGCTGGCTGGGGAATTCTGGGAGTTGAAGTTCACTCATCTTAAAGTTGCTGAGGTTGAGAAACACTGCTCTTTATGAGAACTGCCATTGAGGCTCAGGGAATTAAACGCTTCAACCTGCTTGGTAGGTACAAGGTTTAAACCCCTCTAATACGTTTTGAAACATCTTTGGAGTGGGACCAACAAGTCTTTTTTTGTCTTTTGACACCCAGAAGAGTTGTAGGAACTCAAAGATCTGAACCAGGGAGAGAGGCTAGAAGTTTCATGTACATAGCTGGGACTCTGCAGTTAAGGACTTTGCCCCCAGAAATTGATAGGATTAAAATATATTGGGTTGTTTTCTGTATAGATTGTATTAAGAAAAAACTCTTAAGCAAATATAAGTTGTTTTATTCAAAAGGTCATCTTTTTAATCCCATAAATTAATTCCCCCCCCGTAAATTCTATGGCTGAGATCCGAAAAGCTCTTGTAGGCATGTTCATAGACATGCTCACTGGGGGTTCTCCTTTTTTCAATAGTGGGCCTTCATATCTCTGTGAGAAACCAGTTTAAATTTCCCTTAATTTCATAGTTGGGCTTGCCATGTGTTGTGAGTGGATGTTTGAAAAAGATTAACACTTGTGTGCCTGCAGAACTAGTTGCTGTGTTTGGCTTTTGAAATAATGTGTATGCTCTTTTGGTATTGATATGCCCAGTGATCCTTTTAGAACCAGGGGTTCTGGTCTTCGCCAGTAGAGGGAGTGCTGCCATTAACTCTGGACAGCTATTGCTTGCTTGGGCTGGTCTAGTATGTGGCGCACACCTGCTTTTTTAAACACAGATTTTAATCCTGCAGATGCAATATAGATGATTATATGGTGAATCAGCATAGAGAAATTTACTAGGGTATCAGCCTCATAGGATTTTATCTTTAATGCGAGTTCGATTATATTTATAGAAAATCTTCTTTGACTGATGCAGATTATACCATTGAAGAATAGTAGCTTTTATATGCTTTTAAATAAAATACTTGCTTAAACTTCTATTAGTTTAAAAAGTGCTGTGTTGAGACTAAAAATCCCTTTGTATTTCAGGCTGTTCCTGAGCACTTTTACTCTTGCAGTTTCAGCTGGCGCTGTGCTCCTCTTACCTTTCTCAATCATTAGCAATGAGATTCTGCTTTCTTTTCCACAAAGTTATTACATCCAGTGGTTGAACGGTTCTCTAATTCATGGTGAGTATGATGTAATATATTGCTATTTGAATGTGTAATGTGTTACAGCACGCGAGTGCCTTCAAGGGTAGCATAGATGCGTCTTATCAGAACCATAAGGGCATGGAAAGCAGTTGTGAGAGTAAAGGGAAGTGGAAACATATGCTACCTGCAGGATGATTAATAAATGAATAACATAAAGGGTCTGATTATTTTAACAGAATTTGGAAGTCATATTCGGGAAATTGTATAGTTGTGTGAATTTTCTTAATAGCCAGTAATATAGTCAGCAACTTGAAGTGTCTGTATAATATTGGAAGTCAACATTATGTGATGTTTGTTTGATATATATATTTCTCTGGTGGTCCTTAGTCATTTTGAAATAGAGAATTTTTGCCATTATTTCTGTACTTCCATTTTCCTGGAAGATACTTTAAAGGAATTTGGCAACCAATGGTGTAAAACATTTTATCAAATAATTGATATAGCTACTCTTCTTGGAATTATTTTCAGAATCTTAAAAAAATGTTTATACTTAATATAAATGTGTTGTATTTGCAGAAATTAAACAAAAATCATATTGTAATGAAGTGGTACCACCATTTTTATGCAACACTTTTGACAACCCCAATTTTAAAGAGAAAATTGAAAGGCCTCATACCACATTAATATGTTCAGTTTTAAAACCCAGTATAGAAAGCAAAGGAAAAAAGCTAAAAAGCTATTAAATGCTAAAAGTACATTTACCAAGGATGAGCTTTTCTTTTTCTATTTCATGTATGCCCAGCAGATGGAGATAGAATATAGTACAAACAGCCCACGCACATTATATGGGACTTGCTTTCCGTTCCATAAAATACCGTAGGCAAGGGTGAGGCTTTATCAGACCTAGTAAAATACTTAATTGAAGTTTTCATGTAGTTAAATACCTTAATCCTGATATTGCATCAGACTGAAGCTGGCAAGAATTTTGTGTTTATTGATAAAATTATTCATACATTGTAGTTTTCTCATTAGACAGATAAATACACATTTTTTTCCTGTACAGTCAGCAATCCTTATCTCATTTTTTCCATCACTGTGTTACACTTTATTTTAATGCTGAAGAACTATCTTCAGAGGATTGGTATGATGGTTCCAACATAGATGTGTAAGTCTGTGTCCAATATTTATGAATGTATCTGACATAGTACAAAACAGATTACACATGCAGGAAATTCTCTGGAGGATTTATTTCATGCAAGTTTTTTGCCCAGATTGCTTGTTTCATAGTCTTGTTTAGAACTTTAAATGAATCAGTTCTGCTACCTGTACTAACTTTCAAAGAGTTGGGCAATGTTTGGCAGGTAATAAGAACCATTAAAATTCGCGTCTGGCATTCAGTCTAATACATAATATGTTTTAAAAATTATTTGGAAGAGGTAATTTGGAATGTATGGGAACATAAAGAAGGTAGCTGATTTAGTGGGTTGACTCATTAAAACAGCTGTGTCTTTAATGTGACTCCTTATAGTAGCTGCATTTGCTTTTAGTCTTGTTTAGAAACCTGAAAAAAAGACTTGCACAGATTTTGAAACACCTCTTCCTGATCATTTTGAAGCATACAGAACTCTAATATCTAATATCTAAAATCTTTAGAGCAGTGAAATTGTCAGTAGAAATTCTGTGATTTTGCTGCTAATATTTTGTGAAAGCCAGTAATCACTAACGTGTCTTATTAGCATTTGAGAATACATTTTAGTTTGTGGACAAATACTTTGTATGAAAAATATAGCTTATAGAACCAGAAATTTTAGGCCATCTAAAATTCCTGCCTCTACATCTTAAAAGATTGGTAAAAGGAAAAAAATAGTAAACGTCATTTTTTTCTGTGATATGTTTAAAAATCTGCTGTCTTTCAGAAGTAAAACATATATATTTTCTTGTTTTGTTTAGGCTTATGGAATCTTGCTTCCCTCTTTTCCAATCTTTGTTTGTTTATATTGATGCCCTTTGCTTTCTTCTTTCTGGAGTCAGAAGGCTTTGCTGGCTTAAAAAAGGTGCGTGGCTGTTATATATTAAGTGAATGGGATATCAGAAATACCATGTGATCACTAGCAAAGCTTTATTTATTAAAAAAGGGCAAGCTTTTAAAATCTATGCTAAAGACATTACGTTTGAGCTAAATTATAATAGTATTTGATTTTTACAATAATTATTTAAGTAGTAAAAAATGATAATGAAGTAAGAAAACATGGTTTACATTCCAATTATGAACAAACTGCAACTATTTAACTGTTTTAGTATGGTTTCTACTATTGAATAATACTGATGTAACATTTTGAAAGAGGAGAAACAGCTGTATAAACATGGTTTATTAAATAGTGACAGCATTCAGATTTTAATGTATATTAACTTGAATAATAAATTCATGATACACTTGTGATTATTCCATAGCAGTTTATTGAAAATGCAGTCAGGCTCAATTTGATCCTATTTTTCTTTTTCCAGCACTCATTTAACCTTGTCAGTTATATTTTCCTGTTCCATTTTGATAATATTCCAGAAGGTCTGGTTTATCCTAGTTCACTGCAAATGAGCAGTCTGCTGATGCAGTACACTGTTTGCTTGTCACCTCTGTCCTTCATGCAAGTAGATAAAATCAATCAGGAAGTCTTAGTTTATGGTAATTCCCAAACTCAGATGTCTGATTTGGGTTTCTCAAACAGTCCAGTACCCATAAAGCAACAATAAATCTTATCAGTATACCTTTATTCTACTGTTTTCTGAATGTTTGGTTTTCTGTAGAAGTTTGCAGTTACATTAAAAAATCAAATGATTAGGTAACTGACTGTAAGAAGCCTGGGAGAAATCTAATGTGGACTCAAAATTATCTATACTGTTAAGCACTGATCATAGCAAGAACAGTTGGAGATAGGGACGAGAAGTCTTCAGATATGCTTTCTTCCTTAGCTATCCCTTATCCTTGTCAGTAGAATTAATTTTTATTCCATTCATGAAAGGAATTCTTCAGAAGAATATGAGAACCATGCTGGATCTCTCTAAAAGCACATCTAGTTCAGTATGGTGTTCTGATAGAACACTATACTGAAGCCCACAAGCAGGACATGAATGGAATGCAATCGTCCCACTCATGTTCCCCCAACAACTGGAAGTCAGGCATACTGTCCCTGATAATGCAGATAATATAAGGAGATTTTGGTAGAGACTAGATGCCTAGCTATGTAGGTGGGTAGATACAAATCCCTTCAGATAAAGTTGGGCTCTAGGGAAAAACTAGAAGTACTGCTGATATACTGGCTGTCCTGTAGCTTGGCAGTATTCCATCCTGGGCTTTTCAGTCTTGTCTTTGGATGATTGATTTCCCAGGACTATTGGTATTGGGGACTTTAATCTCCCTTCCCTTGGGGCAAGGACCCATCTGATAGGCTTGCTATTGAGCCCATACTAAATTAGCTTGCTTATCAGAATGTCATGAATACTTTCTCAAATGCTTTGTTGAAATGAAGATTAAGTTCTCATCGTTCCAATAGTCTCTTCAGTAGTCATCTGATAAAAAATGAGAGATTAATTTAGTAAGATTTATCCTGGATGAATTTATTGACTTCTAGTAATCACTGCACATTAAGCTTTTTCAAGATACAAATTGCTTTATGATCTGGTCTAGAATCTTTCAGGTAGTGAGATCAGATATTGGTCTGTAATTCCCTCAGCCCTTTCCCCTTTTTTGAGTTGTTAATTTTTTCAAAGAGGAGCTAAGTAACTTGCAAACAAGTTTGGGTATTAATGTTCCTGTACTTCAAACCTAGGTTTTCCATATTTTCTGTGAAGAAATTCTGGTTATAAGTAAGATAAAACAAGTCTCCACTTACTTGGATTCCAGAGAAGTTTTGTATTCTGTTTATTGTTAATTGCAGGTAGATGATTAGTTAGTGACACAGAATTAAGACCGAGGCAGATATAACAATGCAGCACCACTAACCATGATTAGGTGCCAGTGATCCAGCTGAAGAATGTATGTTTCCTTCAGGTTTTCTCCGTGCTACCCCATGTAGTGTTAGCTGTAGGCATGATTTTTGTTGTCTTCACAAGGCCCTGGAAATAAATGTGGAGAGTATTAATCATGCCAGGGTTTGTGGAAACATGATTTTCTTTGAATTGTTGTTGGGGGAGGGGATGTTCAATGCAGAAAGGAGTAAGAGAAGAGAGGTGTTTTAATCTGCAGCTTTTTCTTAATATTTTGGTTTACAGTTAAGGAATTGTGTTAAATTTGCAGAAATTAAATATGCTTCAGGGGTGTCTGGGGGGGGGATCAACAGCATCAAAATGGTGGGTGCTTCCATCATTTTAATAGTATTCTCTCCCCTTCTCTCCCTGGAGAGCCCTAGATACTCTGACTCTTTGTGGTAGTTGTCTAATAACATGCCTGCTGACATTATTTTTCCATATGCAAGTGCTATATGTCGTACAGCAAATGTACTATAATTTGTTACTGTAAAAATGGCCTTGATCATGGTTATGCCTATTAGATTAATATTGTTGGTTCTTTTAAAAAAGATTATTTTCCCTTTGTCACTAGCAAATTTATTATGAGTTTTTAAATACTGACAGCATTCGTTCATAATAGCATAGGGTTCTTCTAGTAGCTCATATTGATCCCCTCTGACAAACATTTTTTTAAAAAAACCTTTTGTATATAACCCAAGATAAAGATATAGAAATTGGTCACTCATCATGGATAGGTGTAGAGTTTGCTTGAAAAATCAAACTGAACATGATTCTCTCTAGGATATGAATTAAACCATTCTGTTAATTCAGACAGGGTATTTTGGGCCTAAGGGGGTTAACTTACACTCTTTTAAAAAGAGACTTAAATGTACTTTTTCCTTAGACCACTGTTTAATTTTTATTGGACCTGCAGTTTTTTTCTATGTTCCTTCTTGTAAATCTAGATAGATCTATCTTCACTGTGAATGCTTTAGTAATGCTTCTTGTTAACTCTTTTAAACTGTATTATAGCCTCAGTGGTTGACAACAGCTTCAATTATATAAATTATTTTCTTGGACTTATTTTTTAAGAGTTACCATTCAGACCCACAGTGTAACCAAACATTAAAGAGAAGGCATATAATGGTGTTCGTACATTTTTATTGCTAGCTTATTTGAATTTTATTATAATGCTTTTACTTAATATTTCAAATAGTTCTATTTGACCCATTGTGTCTATCGTATAAAATGGCATCTGATTGGTTGGTATAGGGCTTAGAAGCAAGAGGAGAAAGGATCTTTGATTGAAGGATTATTTTGTACCTCATACTAGGTTATTTGGCCAAAAACAATGAAACTGAATCAGATTTCTTCTGCCTATAGAACCAAAAGCATAAGAATTGCTATATAAACATAACTGTTATGTGATGGGAAGACCTGAACAAGTTCTTATGGAAGTAATTTTGGAACCCAATTGTGCAAAGCATCCAGACATCTTAGTGTTTGGCACCCAATGCAGAAAGTCTGTGGATTGAGAGCTTAACTAAGAACATCAAAAGAGAATGCTTGATAATAAAAGCAAATGGTAGCGAAATTTTTAATTAATTAGGTAGGCCAGGTGGAAGTGAAGAGGCCCATCTATAAAGCTGTAAAGCTGAGCAACATGACAGCACAATGGAGGAGGAACAAAGATTGTTTTAATATACTTCTATCCTGTCTCACAGTATGAAATTGTCCTGGTTTATGTCCCTTTTGGCAAACTTACATAAAAGTGACTGTGTACTGTATTTTATGACCAGATGACTTTCCCCCCTTTTCTGGCTAATTTGTATCAGGTCCCCAGTATTAAAGAGACACAGAAATGAGTAGGAAGTCAAAAGCAGTATGTCTCGAGGACGCTTCATTGCATTCTTTCATTAGGTTTTGCTTGTTTTTGCCACTGATCATCCATAAATTGCTGGAAATAAGTGATTAAGGAAGTGCTGCTTAGTGTTAGTGGCACATAGATGTTCATGGTAAAGGTTTTTTTTCTGAGTGAAAGGAAATCAGATATTGCTGAAGCAAAAAGGAAGAATCCTGCTGGGAGCTTTTCACGGAAATTTAACTTGCATAATGTTTTGATCTTAATGTTTGTTACAAAAACATACAGCAGTATTTCACCAGGTGCTGTGTGTCAAGTATTAACTCCATCACTGCTATCTTTTCCACATTGAATTCTTAAGATATTTTTGTTTAAAAATGAAACTGGTTGGCCTTACTTCTTAATATGCAAGTGAAAGTTGCTCAACAGACATATTTATGGAAGCACAGTGCATAAAATTAAGTTAGCATTTTTAAAATTTATCAAAACTGTGGTGAGCAACAAGGGGCTACTTCACAATGTACATTTTAAAAGCTGCTATTAACACTGCAAATTGTCTGCTTCATAATAGTATAACTTTTGGCCAATTCCTCTCCTCCCCTCCCCCCCCCCAACAGGAAAACCTGGTCCTTTAGCAGTGAAAGGTATTTTAATTTTGACTAGTTTGACTATTGTATATTCCGGGGTCCTGTCTGTGTGATTTTATGGATTATATAATTTTTATTTTAATCTGAGTTTATAGTGGTAGAATTGTATGCTGCTTAGTCCTATAAATAAATAAAATAAATAAACTTCTTCCAAGCAGAATTTTGGGTATTTTTTTCCACACATGTGATAAAGAATAATCTACACTGAAATTTTTATCAAAAATATATTAGTCAGTTGGTTGATAATTTGAGATAAGACATCTTGATATAGCTGTTATTCAGAATGACAGATCTATGCCGGACCTGTAATACAGATGTGTGAGACAACAGTCTTTCAGAGAATAGCTTCTGGTGTATCTTGAAGTTAATTTGCTGCATTATATAAAGTGCCACAACATTCACAGGCTTAAAAACGGATGAAAATGCACGCACCTTAGCTGTGTGATTGTATTTATTGGCAAAGAGAACCATATTTAATTACACTTTTTAATATAGTTTAGTACAAAAATGGACTATTATGCCAATTTTTCTTGTGTATTTTGACTGACTTTACATTTGTCTTAGAAGTATTGAGTTTGCACAGTAATCTCATTTGTGATAGACTATTTGCAATACATTGTTCAGTAAGAACTATATAAAACATTTTGTTTCTACAATCCTGAAATCTCCATAGAAAGTCACTTTTAGACATTTTGAGCAATACTGTCATGAAGTAGGTAGCTCTTGATGAGGATCATTCTCTTGATTAAAATATGTTTTTTTGAAGCAAGTTTTTTGTTTTCCAAGAAAAAAAATGCTGCGCAAAGGATACTAGAGTTTTATTGGGCAGAAACACAATTAATTATTTTATCTGTGCTTGAAAGTCAGTAATAACCATAAGCTACTGTGAATATTGGCTCTCCAACTATCCTTATTGAATATAGTTTATTGTTTATTGCATTTACTTGGCATTTATGCTTACCTTTGTCTATTAAAATAATTCAGTAGAGGCTGACATTTTAGTGCTCTGGTTTCAGTGAAATGTTTATTGGTATGTAATTGAATTGTGCTACATTGTACTACTGTACACACTGTTAGTAAACCAGAAACAAAGAGTTTTTAATCAGTAACATCAAAGTTTTTTCATTACAAAAAAACCACTATTACAATTGCTTTGTTTAAAATAGTACCTTCATTGGCATAGGATTTTCTTTGCAAGTAGGAAGTAATGCCAGTTATTAAACAAAAATAGAAAAAATGCTTAAGTTATAAAAGACATAATATAGTCTTGCAGCACTATCAGAAACTTTAGGGTTGCAATTGTAAGAATAAGCAGCACAATTTTCCCACTGTTCTTCTAAAAAATTGCATGAATCTGATCTTACATCTATCCCTGAGCATCCTGCAATCGTTATACATGGTCTCCTTTTCTAAAAGAATAAACCACAGAAAATAAATCTACAAAACTTTACATAATGTTTTCCTCTAAAATTCAAAAGCATAGATATTTGACTCATATACAAACTTAGGTTATAACATCAGTAGGTCTTGGGGTGGAGAGGTGAAAGGGACAACAAGGAGAACAGTCTGAGATACGGCTAAAGAACGGTGTCGGTGCCGTACAGGGTGTTTCATGGATAGTTCTGGTTCTTCACCTGTTTCTCACATTTCCCCAAAGTGATTCCCTTAATCAATTAGATTTAGAAATATAACATTAAAAATGGAGATTATATCAGTTCCTGATGTCCATGCTGCAGAGAGAACTTATAGATGAGGCACATATTCTGATAAATAGCACTGGCGTTGATAATGTTTCTTTTTAATTGTAATAACTCATATGGCCTCTAATTTCTATATGTCATGTTTAACTGGAACAGAATGGCTTGGTAGCAGTTATTGGCATTGATGTATTTGTTTTTTCATGAGGCATGCTATGTAAATACACAATTTATCAACAGTGATACAACTGACATGTGGATACTGTTGACTCTAACATAAATGGTAAAACCTGTGATATTGATTTACATTCACAAATATTAATTTTGCAGTATAGCAGAAGGCAAAATATTTTGTTTGTAATAGAAATATGCTTTTCTGAATATTTACTGTAGTATGTATTCATTGGGGCAGGTTTACACCTGAATCAGTATTTAAGACTTCTGGTGCAAGACATTTATTAGCTAATAATAAGCTTCTAATTTATAGCAGTCAGTGTCTGGATATTTTTCAGAATGACATAATTCTGAATGGCACAACCATCAGTGTGATACAGAAAGGGGTATGTGTGGAAATAAAGAGATAGGACTTGCTGCATATTGAACAAATACTTCCTCTTATCCACAACTGAACCCCTTTCATTTAAATTTCTGTGAACATCATAAAAAGGCAGTAATAGTGAATTGCCTACCTTTGGATGATGTTGTCATGCATTCTCCTAACCTTATGCACTAACTAGATTTTCTGAAAGCTGACATCATAACGTAGCATTTTAAAAATATAGTTTCTGTCTTTCAACACAATTGCAGTAAATATAGCTTGTGTTGCTCTGGTAATAATAATATTTTAATAAAACTATACAGATAGTCCTCTACTTATGAACTTTCAAGTTACGAACTTTCGCCGATATGAAGAAACTGGTCTGCAACTCCAACCTAGAAGGTCCCAGAAGTTGGGAGAAGGCGGGAAAGGGTTAGTTTACAGTGTGCCACATACATACGCTTGGCAGCACTGTTGCACGCTGGGAGGCTGAGTTTTATACTTGGTTGAACTTAAAACAAAATGGACTTACAAACAGCTTTTTGGAACTTAACCTGTTCATAAGTAGAGGAATGTCTGTATTCAGAGCTATGTAATAATAAATAAATGCAGAAATATCTATTAAATAATCCATGCCAATATAGTTCAGTGGCACAGGGCATGCTTATGAGAGGTGTATTAAGTCCTTTACTGTTTCAGATAAAGCTAAGAAAGTTTCTCCTCTGAAAAACAATTGTGTCTCAGTGTAAACAGAAATACATTAAATGAACTAATTTGTTCTGTGCTCATAATGACTTTAACTGGATAAGGCTTAGTTAGATTTTTTTAGCTTATTTTTCTAAGGACAGAATAATTGATATTAGTGTTGAGCAGCCTCCCTAATTTTGATTCCTTGTAGGACTACAAATCTTTACTTTGCAGAAACGTGTCAGCTTATCATTGAACCTTCTCTGCTTTTTTTCCTAGGAGAGTACTGCTTTAACTTCATGGATACATAATGTAAACATTAAAACAGCACTAATCTATACACACACACACACTTTAATAAGTTACATACATCCAGTATCACTGAATGTATGGGTGTATACATGTATGGGCACATAGAAGGAGGGAGGATATTACTTAAACATATCTGTTAGCTAATATTACAGCATGGTTTTTCTGTCCAGTGTGGTGAATATTCTGGTAATACAGTATTATGGCCTGTAGATTTCTGTCACTCTACCAAGCTCCTAGAGTGTAAATGATCTGCAAAAGCTTTCATATTACTTGAGCCACAGGCAACAAACATGTAATGTTTGCTCCTACTATCAGTTTTCTCAATGCATGTACTGTACTTGATTTGTAAATTATGGTTCTTAACATGTTGATTTGGAGCACACTATTGGTTTCTTGACACCATAAACATTGAACTGGACTTCTAATGCATGTTGGTTGTCTGGGAAAAAAAGAGATGTAGTGCTTTCACGTCACGCTTCTGCTCTGCATCAGCCTGCTGGATCTCTTCAACCAACCAAATCTAGAAGGAATGTAATGTTACATTTACGCCATTGCATCTATGCAAATGTAAAGTGGGAACAGAAGCTGAAATAATTTGGGTGATTTTTTTAAACTTGTTTTCTGGATACTATTACATAGAGCAGATAAAGTTTCTTTTTAAGCATTGCTGTAAGAAAATTTGTAACTGAAGTTATCAGTAATTATTCATAGTAATATTAGTATACATCATAATTTTCAGAGCCGTTTGCTTTAATAGGCAACAAATCTTTCTGTTATTTTGTTTGGAATTCAAAATATTGCCTGCTGGTATATCTACCAAACTGAATGTCTTCGTTAAAAAAAATGCCTCTGTGAAACTAATATGAGTAATTTTAATGAAAATAAATAAGAATAGTACATGTAATGCTTATTAAGAATTATATTTTTTTCTCCTAGATATTCCGAGAAGAAATTTGGTTTAGCTTCTCAAAAAAGCACATTTAAGAAAATATCAGTATATCTATATTTATATCTATTTATTTATATGTGTACTATTTTTTTAATAGGGAATCAAAGCACGTATTTTGGAAACCCTTGTTATGCTCATTCTTCTTGCGCTGCTTATCCTTGGAATAGTGTGGGTAGCTTCAGCTCTCATAGACAATGATGCTGCAAGTATGGAGTCTTTGTATGGTATGGAGGTCTTTTCTATGTTCTTTTTTTCAAAGAAAAGGTAGCTGAGTGGCCATTAGACAAAACAGATCTGTATCTTTCATAGGCTAATTTAAGTTATTAGCTTTTTAAATATAAAAGTTTCAATTTGTTCCCACCTTGTGTTTCACCTAAGGATGGAGTTGGGTTTGAGGGATAACAGTAACTGTTTATTTGCTTCTTCATCCCAGAACCAGACTAAAAATATCATAAATTAAAAAAAATAATGTAGATAAGACTAATTAAAAGGTTCTAATCCAACTGAGGACAAAAGAAGTGCTGTGGTTTTGGTCAGAATTTCGGATTGGGTCTACTGGATGATCTGTGTTTCTGAGATAAATTTGTTCTCTAATTTTTTTAAAAACGTTGATTGAAATGACACTGATTGCCTTTAGTCAATTGTATGTATGTATGTATGTTTGTATGTATTTATTTGACTTGTCCCCGCCCATCTCCCCACAACGGGGGACTCTGGGTGGCTTACAACAAACTAAAATCGGAAATACATAATTAAAAGTTATAAAAACCAGACTTACAAAGAAAGGTAAAAAGGCTAAAAAATCCAAGAGGCCGATAGAGGCCATGCCAGGCCGCTAAGGGGCCAGCCAACCCCATTTCTGACATCCTCCCTCCCCGCCCCAGGCCAGATGGCAGAGCCAGGTCTTCAAATCCCTCCGAAAGGCCTGGAGTGAGGGGGCCTGTCTCACTCCCGGGATCAAGATGTTCCAAAGGGCGGGGGCTACAGCAGAGAAGGCCCGCCTTCTGGACCCCGCTAATCGAAGTTCTTTTACTGCGGGGATCCGGAGCATGCCCTCTCTGTGAGATCGGGTGGGACGGGTTGAAATCGTGGGGGCGAGGCGGTCCTTCAGGTAACCTGGCCCCATGCCATGTAGGGCTTTAAAGGTGATAACCAACACCTTGAATTGGACCCGGAAGCAAACCGGTACCCAATGCAGCTCACGGAGCAAAGGTGTTATATGGGTCCTTCTTTGGGCCCCAAAAATTGCTCACGCGGCCGCATTCTGAACCAGCTGAAGCTTCCCGATACTCTTCAAGGGTAGCCCCATGTAGAGCACATTGCAGTAGTCTATCTGGGAGATAACAAGGGCATGAGTGACTGTTCGCAGGGCATCCCTGCAATATTCTTGTTAAAATGCTCATGTATGTAGTTGCATATTTAAGCCCAGTGGACAAGAGTATTCTTTTTCATACCTTCATGTATATTAGATAAAATAATGTACTAACGGTGTTACATTTTTAAATTTCAGATCTTTGGGAATTCTACCTCCCTTATTTATATTCCTGTATATCATTGATGGGATGTTTGTTACTTCTACGTAAGTTTTTCATGCATATATTAGAAATATTGTTTAATAAGGCTTTTTGGCCTTTCAGTTCAGATGTTAGATGCTTGTCATTTTCTGTATGAATACAGGTGGTCCTCAACAACCATTCGTTTAGTGACTGTTCAAAATTACAATGCTGAAAAAAGCGACTTACGACTGGTCCTTGCACTTACAATTGTTGCAGTGTCCCCAGGGTCATGTGATCAAAATTTGGGTGCTTGGCAACTGGCATGAGCACAAAAGCATTTATGGTTAGAGCTTTACAAGGGTTGCAGCATCCTGGGGTCAGGTCATCACCATTTGCAACCTTCCCAGCTGGCTTCCGACAAGCAAAACCAATAGTGTGATTCGCTTAATGACCATGTGATTCACTTAACGACCACATGATTTGCTTAATGACCACTGCAAAAAATGTAAAATCAGGTGCAGTCATGTGATGCCTCATTTAACGACAAATTTTCTAGTCCCTCTGTGGTTGTAAGTTGAGGACTATCTGTATCCTATATTCACTATTAGCACTGTGCAAAGCATTTGAAAGAGGTACTTTGTAAAAGCCTCTCTACAAATTGCTAAAAAAACTCTGTTCTTTGGCAGAATTAATTGGTTTGAAGGCTGTTCCTAGTTGCCTGCATGTCTATGTGCATACATAGTCATTTTGTTGGTGGCTATGCATGCAGGATTGGTCAGTGAAGGTGCACATACATGCAGACTGCCAGGGAAAGCTTTTGAGGCAGTTGAACAAGTCTTCTAAGGGATGTAGCAGTTTTAACACTTCAAGGAGAGGTTCTTTGCATGCACTGTCATACTTTCAAAGCACATCTTTCAAGTATCTGGCATAGCCCTATAAAACTTGGGTTTTATAAAATGTATTGCTTTAGCTGTTACTGATAAAAGTATTTATATTCTTTTAAAATAGTTAACTCATTACTTCCAGAGTTTCAAAAATTCCTTGGAACATAATGATGTGAAGCAGCTAATAATTCACCTAGCTTCATATGATTCATGGTGAGTTTAAATACTCATATCCTTCCTTCAGGCCATAATGGTGAACTTGGTAGCTAACAATCAATCATAAAATAAGTTGCACAAAAAAGCAACACAGTCAAGCTGCCTTAAAAAAAAACAACAACCCTAAATGAAGCACCAACAATAAATAAAGTAAGAAGGAGGAGTAACATTTAAGTTGCTGTCCAGCCCAAATGTATGCTGAACCAATAACATCTTCATGAAATCCTGAACACCAAAGAAGCCAATATTAATCATCACAGACAAATGCCTGTGTAGCCTCCAGCTGAAGGCCCACAGTGAAGAGGAGCCTAACACTTCACTGGGTCATTGGTTCCACGATTGAACCACTGTTACCATTAGGAAGTTTTTTCTTATATTTCATAGAGATTATTTGGAATCTCTCTTCCTGTAACTTAAATCCATTATTCTGTGTTCTGTCCTCTGGAACAAGAAAGGACAGATTTTGACCTTCTTAGCAGTGTTTCTTAAAGTGTGGTCTGAGGACCCCTGGGGGTTCCCCAAGACCTTCTCATGGGTCCGTGAAATCAAAATTATTTGCTAGATATTGAAGATATTTGCAAAAATATAAAACAATGTCACTTTTCTCTTTATTATATTTTATTTGTTAAAAAATATAGTTTTTTTTCATGAAAAATATTTTATTTATGTTAATATCTAAGGGTTTAATATTGTTATTTTACATGATTCAATAAATAAATATTCTATGAATGCATCAATTTTAATTTTTAATATGAATCTCAATAAATATAATCCATACAAACAAAATTTAAATTTTTGCAAATATCTTCCCACTTCTAAAAATTATGAAGGACCGCAAAAGAACTTTTGTTTGTATGGATTATATTTATTGAGATTCACCATATTAAAAATTTAAATTGATGCATTTGTAGAGTATTTGTTGAATCATGTAAAATAACAATATTAAACCCTTAGATATTAACATAAATAAAATATTTTTCATGAAAAAAAACTATATTTTTTAACAAATAAAATATAATAATGGGGAGAGTAACAAAAGCTCTTTTGGGGTCCTTCATAATTTTTAAAAATGGGAAGGGGTCCTGAGAGTAAAAGGTTTAAGAAACATTGCTCTATAGATAGCATCATTTCATGTTTTTAACGAGTGCTAGCTTATCCCCTCCCTCAGTCATTTCTTCTCAAGCCTAACCATGTCCCTCTTTCCATGTCCCTTTAATCAAATAGGTACTAAGTATTACAGACACCAAGATGTAACATTATAATACTTAGATCAAAATGTAGAAATTCTGATTTATACTTAACACCAAACCTACAAAAAGTATGAAATAAGAAATACAGTATAGAATGTAAGATAATACAGTGATAAACTAACATTAAATAATTTTAATTTACAACAATGAATATGTAAAAATATGGAATTGTCTCTTGTAAGCTATCAGTTCCTGATAGATTTTATACACTGCAGCACAATAATGGTAACTTCCTATGTTATGGAGAGATTAATAAATGGACATAGGCTTGATCTGTGCAAAGTGGCAACATTTTCAGTATAGGGAAAAAAAGAGCACTTCAGATATCTCTGTAAAATGAACACTGAAGAATTATATGTTTGATAGATTGAACTTGCCCAGATTCATAAAGACATAATTGAATAGTTTCAAGTTTGAGAACTTCCTGTATTTTTCCCAGTGTTCGGGTATGAGTTGTTTAAAATCTCCAAGTTTTTTTATATCATATTTTTGTGAGGTACTTTTTAACTAGAAATCCAGAGAACTGACCTTTCCATGTAGAAATTATATAGTGTGTACAGTTGTGTATCAACTGATACAACTACTGTGTTACAAACACTGCATGGTCAGGTAGTGAAACACTGCTTTTTTAAAAAAGTTCAATACCCTGAATTTAAAATAGGTTCCTATTTAGCATGAGAAGCTGCTGTTTTCAAGAGGATTGGAAGTTCCAGTAAGCAAATGAAGTTAGTTGCGTCATGAAGATTGTATGAATTGAGCTTCCAATATCTTTTGTGTATTATTTGGCATTGTTTAGTTTTTGCATTTGAAAACTGAGGTGAATGAAGTTATTTGTCCTACCGCAGGGGAAACTGCTTTCATGTTATCATTGACCAATATACAATGACATCTTAGTCTGTCATTTACCTTTTTCCTGGAACTATTTTATAGAATATGCTGTAAGACAATATCCTGGGTTTGGTAAAAATTTAAATTAGATGTAGAGCATAAGGCTGAATTAATCTTCCTAATTATAGCTGTGTATTTAAGATACTAATTCAACTTATTCAGGAAGATCTGAGGTGTTTGGGTTTTTTTTTTAACTTTTTAATAAGGATATTGGAACTTTGAGTAATGAATCAAAGATGATAGAAAATATGTGTCTTCCTCTACAGTTTGTACACCAGTAGGACTTTCCCGCATGTTTACAGTGATTGGACAATTGCTTGTAAAGCCAACAGTAAGTATTGTTAATGTTAACTTGTTATCTAACATATGTCCCCTTACTGTTTAGGGAACAGGTATTACAAAGCAAAGTATTTTTTCCATTCCCCCCCACCATTAGCATTGTCTCAACTTTGGATGAGTATTGTTTAGAAGTCTGTAACTTTAGGCAAATGAAGACCAATTCACATTTGTCTTACATGTATCCTATTTCTTTGTAAATAGTTCTCTTTCTCTCTCATTCATAGTAAATTTTGTGCAGTTTCCAAATATTTTATCTGATATGGTATCTGTATATCTGAACTTAGATTCTTGAAGACTTGGATGAGCAGATATATATCATCACTCTGGAAGAAGAAGCTATAATGAGAAGGTTAAGTGGTAAGTAGGTTTGATACAGCTTGACTTTTGTATTGCATTTAGGTGTGATGGGAGTTGTGGCTCAGCATTTACAGAGAATGCTAGTTTCAGGAATCCTGGCATATGAATATTCTCCTTCTCAGCGTGTAATGACTGATTGTGGCCCAGGAGTTTTTGTATTATGTTGAATTCTCTTACAATTAAATGTTCTAAAAAGTAGAAATAAATAACCAAGAAACAATACTGGTTGTACAGAAATCATAGGCAATGTTGGTCATCTGTTCACTTTTACTAAGACTTTTTGCAAGTCTTAGTGAAAAATAAATGCAGTATTATGCATTGAATCATAACGAATTGTGAAAAGGTTTGCTCTACAGCTTGCCCATATGCAATCAAACCATTCAGCTTGACTAAGCTAAAAACAGAATTCTGCAAATGGTAATTAATGTATTCTATAGATTAAAGTAATTATAGACCCACTAGTAAAATTTACAATTACAATTCTGCAGCAACTTTTGGAGGTGCTCTGGAGACCACATATTATGCAGAATGATGCCATAGGATATAATCTCTTTTGTTTATATGCCCTGAGAATTAAAAAAAGAAGAGAGTTATATAAGATCAAACTGGAAACATGTCACAGATGTTAAATCACACTTTGGCAGGAACTCAGATTTTACTATAAATAAAGGGCCATGGAACCCCCTCCTTTTGAGAAGTAGGAGAAATGTTCTAAGTAATTTTCATACTTCTCTAGGAGGTAAATTAGAATCCAGGCTAGTTCAGTATTGTATTAATAGGAATCAAACTGCAAAAACCTGAATTACAATTAACTGCGTTTTTTAAAAGTTCTTGCTTTTTAAAGATAGTATAAAGAATTAAGAAAGTGTGTACTTTTGAACTTCAAATTTCATATAATTTTATTGGCACAGGAAGTTTGGGGTAGAAAAGTTATCCCTGCAGTGGTTAGTCTGCATAAATTGTTTTGTTATTAAAGAAATGGGAGAGAAAAAGTGTTTCTTCCGTATTGTATTTCAATACCCACGTCATTCGTGCACAAAAAGAATAAAGCTAAAACTTTCTTTATATTAAAAAGGAAAAGTTGCTTTTAGCTATTAGTTTTCCTGAATCCCAGGAGACGGGTGGAGCAGGATCAAAAATACTTATTTGATCAAAGTTATTAGCTCTGAAGGTATTCTAACCTATGTAAGAAAGATGAAAGGTGTTGTTTTTATTGCGCACTAGTAACAGTGTAATTTTGAACTAATTGGTGTTGAACTGCCAATCACCTACAGGGAATGCAAATAGATACTCCTACAATTTCCTTTGAGGTACTGAAATATTATGTTGGGGCTGGAAGAAAAACAAAATAATACTGTTAAATTGACCTTGAATGAGCTGCTTTGTGGTTTTCTTGGAGAATCCCTTCTAATTTTTCATGACTAGTCTGAACAAGTTCTGTCTACCAGTTTGATTTATTGGCTAGACAATGCAGACATTAAACTTTTGTGCTTGTTTGAAATAAAGTTGAGAGGCCATAGTGCTTTGAATAGCTTGCATTCAATAGTTTGTTCCGTCTTTCTGAGATCTGATTTGATTGCTCTAAAATGTTGCTTCACTCCTTGGAAATTTACCAGGATTAGTTTTATCCCACTATCATCTTGGAGTATGTTGTGAGGGTTGTCATTTCTTTGTCAGTGTAGATATTAAGGATCTGATGTATTTCCCATATAAATGGTGAATATGTTAATTTAGGGCAGATGCAAACTATGAGCAGCTAAATACTTGTATTCAGGATATATAAAAGGATTAATTTAGTTACCGAAGAAAAAAGTAATTTTTTTTAGGTTTGTTTGAGATTTCAAAGTTTTTTAATTAAATTAACATTGCTTAAAAAATCCTTACTACCTTTCCCCGCATATCAAACAAAACCACTTTCTTTTTCCCACATCTTTCTTTCATCTCAGAAATTGTGTTCTAATGGGAATGAAAACTGCCATTTATACCTTACAGGGACAATTTCTTTAGAAGAGAATATCTCTAGCTCTGTGTTGAACTGTGGAGTCCTTGATGCTCTCTGAGCTTGGTTGTTTGCTTGCAGACATTTCATTACCCCACTAGGTAACATCATCAGTGCACTTTGAATCAGTGCATGAGTGCACTGATGATGTTACTTACAAACAACCAAGCAAACAACCAAGTTCAAAGAGCACCAAGGACTCCACGTTTTCCTTAACTTAATGAGTTGTTCTTATAGTCCTATTGTAGTCAGCAAAATGGTTGTGCCCTATTGGTAGAATATTTTAATAGAGAAGTTTTGGTGACAGTACTTTTGTTCTGACACAGGAGTATTTTCCGCGGTGGAATATAATACAAAACAACTCGAACAGGAGCTGAATAATGTGAAGAGCATGAAAACAAAATTGGGTAATTGCCTCATTGTTTTTGTTTGGTATCCACTGTGCTTCAGTTTGGAATAAAATGTCTTTCTTTTTCTTTTTTCTTTTGGGAGGTATCAGAAAAATATTACCTACTGTTCTCACAAAGACTGCTTTAGTGTATATTGGAGAAAATCCAGTTAGCATAATACTTTGACAATTCCAGAGTGGCGGCCCCTCAAGGTAGACCGGATCAGAAACTGATTCCACAAGAAGACTAGAACTAGAACTCTACTTTTTTAATATAGCCTATCTCAGTAAAGTCTTGCAAATCTGTGTCTTCTCTTCCCTCCCACTTATACCCAAGGGAGCCAGGAACTTCCTTCTCTAATGGCCTCTGGATTCCTTCTCCAAGATGTCTTAATAGCTCTCTACATCAGTATATTGTTCTTATTTTGAGTTCTGTTTCCTTAATTTTTTTTTTAATCAGCATCCTGTCTGATGGTTGGTGGAACCTGTGATAAAATCAGGTTAAGACTGTAGGAAGAGCCATGTCATGATACATCAAAGACCTGTCTAAGCTGGCATCCTATGTCTCATATTAGCCAACCAGAAGACTTTGAGAAGGCCACACATCAGGGCAAAGCTTTTGTTTTTGTTGGTTTTCTCCTACAATCTGGAATTTAGAGACATGATGCTTTTAATACTGGTAGATACTTATAAACTTATCTTTCACAAATTAGTGTAATCCCCCTTTTAGTCACTAGCCACCTCAACCTATAATTGGCCCCAACCTTGCTGGCCTTCTGGAAGGGCCTGAAGCCATGGCTTTGCCATCTGGCCTGGGGATCTGGGAATATGGGTATGGAACCTGAAAAGTGGCAGTATTACTAGGGAAACTGAGTATGCTGTCCTGCAGATTATGTTTTTTTAATTTTTTTAATTGTTTTTAATGTTTTGTTAAATGATTTTTGTTATATTTAGTTGTATTGTTTTTTGTTTTGTAACTTTGTACATCTCTCAGAGTCATATATGTGAGACGGGTGGCTATATAAATTTACCAAATAAATAAATAATAGCGAATTCACACATTAGGCAATGTATGAAGAAGTGCTTTCTTTAACTGGACCTGAATTTCCCACCACTTGATAGGCTTTAATATGATAGAACAGGAAAAAAGATGCTCTTAACCCACTTGGAGTTTTGTTCATATTTGCATCAAAGTGTTAGTTGTTTAATGTTTAGCTGATTTTGCAAGGAAGAATTCTTCTGAAAAGTTATATTTAAAAATAAATTTTATAAATCAATTGTGTTGGGATATTGGCTTTTTTCATGCTATCTTTTTGCTATACCATACCTCCATTTGTAAATAAAGTAAGTCAGAGTAGAAGAAATTCACAGTGCCATATTTGTTGCTGAAATATCCCATTTCTGACTCCAACCCTGGGGATCAGATCTTTGAAAACTTCTCCACTTAAAGTACTCACATTTTTTAAAAAAATAACCTTATTAAAGGGGCCATTTTGGGGGGCAGATTCCTTCAGAATGATTTATTGAAGCTTATACTAGTTATGCTGGGGAGAGGGAAGGATGCACCACGTAGAGAATATGACGCTGGCAGGATAGGATGTAGGATGTTTGATCTGCAAGTACATAAGTAAGCCAAAAATTTGTTGTTGAAGTTTTAGTGGTCCATCTTACAGAATGCTTGGGCTGCTTCTAGTTGTTTGGCTAAGGTTAAGGCTACAGAGCTTCTAATTTTAAAAGGATTATATATATTTGTCTCAAGCCACCTTAACATATTCTTCTATTTAAAGAGCGACGGAAAAAGGCTTCTGCTTGGGAAAGGAACCTTGTGTATCCAGCTGTAATGATACTACTGCTAATTGAAACGGTAAGCTCTAATTTCTTTACATTGCTTAAGACCCACCTGGCCTCTTGAAGGTAGTAATTTATTCCAGGCACGTGTCTGAGTTGAGTATCACAAATAACAGGAGTTGCAGTTTGTCTCCTTATGTTTTTGTTAAACCTCAGACGTGTTCGTGGCATTGCTGCAAAATGGAGCAGTTTTAAACTTGCACAAATTCTTGGATTTTTCTGCTTCTTTTTCAGGCATTCTCAGTGCTTTTAGTTGCTTGCAATATTCTGTGTCTGTTGGTTGATGAAACTGCAATGCCAAAGGGATCAAGGGTAAAGTCTTTTGCTTTTGGGATATCAGTAATGGCAAATTTGATCACACAATCTAGTTTATCAAAAATTTCCCTAAAGTAATTTAGTTCTAAGTGAGCAGATACAGATTTGCACCCTGAAGTCAGTCTTTAAAAGAATTAAATTTACACACTCACATGCATGCACACATATGCCATTTTGATGTAGTGACTAGAAACCAGGAGACTGACAGTTCTAGTCCACCTTTAGGGACAGAAGCTATTTGGGTCACTTTGGGCCAGTCACTCCCTCTCAGTTCTAGGAAGAGGCAAACTGCTTCTGAAAATCTTGCAAAAAAAAAAAAAAATTGCAGGGACTTGTCCAGGGAGTTGCCAGAGTCAAGACTGACAAACACACACAATAAATATGGAATATAATTAGGTGCTAGAATCCTGCAACACAGGCTTTTGTTTTTAAGCATTTCTTGCAGGATTCTAGTACCTAATTAGGGGCACTGTTTTTAACATTTTTCCAGTTCCCCTACAGTGTTTTTTAATTATCAAATTATTTGAATGTCTGTAGTTGTTTTGAATCAACAAAACACAGTATCCTGATATAGCTCCTGTAGGTGAAATCCTGTTTCTAATCCTGAAGTTTGCTGTAATTATTAATGCCTCAATATTAGCTTAATACAAACAATATGTAATTGAATTGTCCAAGGCATTCAGGCTTAAAAAAAAATAAGTGGAAGAATGGCATCCTCTGTCTAATTCCTTTTTTTTTTTTCTTCAATTCTTGCAGGGGCCTGGCATAGGAAATGCCTCTCTGTCCACATTTGGTTTCGTGGGAGCAGCACTTGAGATCATTTTGATTTTGTATCCTTTCTTTCATTAGGCATGCTTGTCTGTTAACAAGTATTCTGTCTAATTTTCTGGGAGGCTGCTAATTTACTAAGATGCCTGCTTAGGAGAGAGAAAACAACAGGTCAGCTATTCCCAGGCACTCAAAAGTGGATGTTCTTTCTCTCTTCCCCCTCCTCCTATACACTTTGCAGTGCTTAAAGACCTCTAGGACTCTGAAACTTGCATTCTTTAGTTCTTTTTTTTTCTTTAATTCTCACAGCTACCTTATGGTTTCCTCTGTTGTTGGCTTCTATAGCCTACGTTTTTTTGGAGATTTTACTCCTAGGAAGGATGACACAACCATGACAAAGGTGGGTAAAAAGCCTGAGAAGATCATGTCTTCTTCTCCCTCTTCTTCCCCCTCTTTTCCTACTTCTTCCACTAAGACAAGCCTGATTCTGTCAGACAGTAATTGCACTGATTTGCTTGTGAACAGCGGTTAGTAGTTAAAACTTGTTGCTTAGTTGGGGTAGCATCCATTCACTTGGGAAAGGCCTGAAATTGCAGAGTGAGTTAGGTAGCCATAGAAAATCTGAAGGCTTGAGTCATTCCCCCCATCCCCGTTTTTTGGAGGGAAGAACTCCCTTTTGGTTACTACAAGTAATATCGATAGATTCCTTTAATTTGAATGAATTAAGAAGTGATTCTATTCAGCCGTTCTCAATCTGAGGCTGCTCTGATTTTCAGGAACATGTACAGTTGCAATAAACAGTTGCATACACATTAAAAAGGTAGATTTTAAAAAGACATTTTCATAAATAGGGGAACATTACGAACAGCCATGAATATGAACCAAATTATTTAGGATTTTCCTCTGTTTTTTTCCATTTAAAAAGGCATTTTTGTATTCAGAGGAGTGGGGAGGGTGAGATTTGTTTTAATCTTTCCAGGAATTCTCAGAAATGGGAAAGTAAACAACTGTACAGAAGACCTTTGATTAAACCAGTTGAGCAGTACCATTATGTTTGCTCAGCCCTTTTATATAGCAGCATTTAAAAAAGAGAAATGGTAAGCCACATGTCCTTCAAATTTTTCAACTTCTTTGTGTTTAGAACTCCTCTTGAAAAGAGGCCTCTGCGTTTTCTGTTTTTTTTGAGAGAATGATGCTATATCAGCTCTTGTTTGTTTATTGTAATTCTTAATATCCTGTTCTTTAAGGCAACACATTCTACTAGCATCAAGATTACATTTTGGAAAACGAGCAGTTGGTGGTAAATTACTGCCTAACTATAGCAGGCACCTGCCTTCCTTATTTTCCATCATTATATTAATACAGTGGTACCTCGGTTCACGAACTTAATTTGTTCCGCGACTCTGGTCGCGAACTGAATTGGTCATGAACCGCATCAAATTTTCCCATAAGGTTCAATGTAAATATGGTTAATCCGTTCTGACCCCTATGAATTTGGTCGCCAACTGATTTTTGATCGCGTCCCGAATCAAATTTCCCTATAAGGTTCAATGTAATTACAGTTAATCCGTTCTGAACCATATGTTTTTTTTTTTAAAACTGCAAAAATATGACACAAAGTACAGTATGAAGAGAGAGAAAGCTAACCTTGCTCGATGCGACTTCTGGCGTGGAGGACAGGAAGGCGGGTGGGGAGGTGGTTACTGCTTGGAGGGAGAGTCCCCCTCCCTACAGGAAGCCGCGACCATGTGTCACGGCAGGGAAAATGGCCGCGGATCCTGTTTGTAACCCGATGCGGAGTTTGCGAACGGAGGCAAAATTTTGCGACTGGAGCTGTTCGTGAACCGAATTGTTTGTGAACAGAAGCGTTCGTGAACCGAGGTACCACTGTATAATGTTGCTTGTATAAGCAACTGCACAATAACTACACAAAAACAAATTTTGGTTAGAGGTCAGGTAAGGGTGGCTATACACTCAGTTTTAAAGACTGGAGCCCTAAGGTTCAATCAGCACCTATGAACATCATTAATTTACACTTGTCTATCATAGATTAGTTTTGAACATGCAAGTGAATGGTTTCAGGAGTGATGTTTGTATTATGTCTGTTAGACTTTGAGCCTGCAGGCAGGAAGTATCTTATAGTCTAGTTTCAGTGCCTTGCTTAGCATATTTTAGATGCTTTATCAGTTGGGATCCCTTGATTTTCATTTGCTCAGAGTTTATTCTGGATTTGCTTAAACATTTTAAAGGCAGCCCTTAGACCTTGCATAACAGCAAGTAAGAAACTGTATGGCAAAAAGTGTTTGAGGAATTATAGATTAATGTAAGTAGCAAAATTTCAGTTCAAATATTGGTTAAGATTTAGAAGCTGCCTGACTCCAGAATGACTCTGGGCAGCTTATATTTAAAATAGTAAAACAATTTAACAAAACCTCCTTAAGTGTCCCTACGAACTGCACTACAATCAACTTATCCAGGGCTCCACAAATACTCTACCCCAAGGCCTGTGAGAATAGCTAAGTTTTTAAAGACCTCTGAAACTCTTTGGGGTTGGAGTTAAACAGCTCTCTGGAGGAATATAATTCCAGAGGGTAGGTGCTGTGACAGAGAAGGCATGCTTCCTAGGTCCTGATAGTTGGCAGTGTTTAATCAAGTGGATCCAGTGTGTGCCAATTCTGCCAGCTCTTCTCAGGTGGGCAGAAACCATGGGGGAGTAGAAGATCCTTAAATAACCTGACTCTATGCCACATAGGGCTTCATAGGTGATACCCAGAAGCTTACTGGCAAACAGTGCAGCTCATAAAGCTGTGGTATCACATGGGTATACCAAGGCATGCCCATCACTGCTTGTGCCACTGCATTCTGGACAAGCTGTAGCTTCCAAATGGTCTTCACAGGTAGCACCATGTAGATTAGACATTGTAATAGCCCAATTGTGAGGTGACTGGGACATAAGTGACCATCTAGAGAGCTTCCCCATCCAGGAACAGATGCAACTGGTGCCCCACATGAAGCTGTGAAGGGTCCTCTTGGCCACAGCTGCCACCTACTCTTTGAGCAAGTGCTGTGAGTCCAAGACAACCCCCAGAATGTGCACCAGTCTTGAATGGGAAAGTGCAACCCCATCCAGAATTAAAGATGAAAAGATCCCAGATCCAGGGGCCCCAAAAATTCACAGCTGCTCAATCTTGGCAGGATTGAGCCTGAGTCTGTTCCTCCCCATCCAGACTCGCACAGCATCCAGACTCTAGGACAGGACATTGAGAGTATTGCTTGGCCGGCCGGAGGGCAAAATATATAGTTGGGTAACCTCCACATATTGATGATGCCAGATCCTGACCCAACCAATGACCTCACCCAGCAGTTTCATGTAGATGTTAAACAGGAGAAAGTGTCAAGCTTTGAGGTACCCCACATGTGAGAAGCCAAGGCAGTGACTTCTCCCCCTGCCAACTCTGACTGAAATTGAGCGCTGAGAAAGGAGAGCCACTGTAACATGGTGCCTTCAGTGTTATAGTTGAAACATATGTACTAGACAATAGTGACTACTGTTTTCTGTGTGTTTGCCCATACAGTACATGGTAACTTTATTAATTTATTTAAATCCATTTACATGGCTGCCCACCTCACTAAGTGTGATTCTGGGTGGTTAACAAAAAATTAAATAATACAATAAATAAAGCAAAAAATATAACATTGATGCCAATGAAACCGTGCAATCAACAAATATGGGCTCAACTATTCTCCTGACCTCCATACCTGGGAAAACAGCCAGGTCTTAATGGCTTTCTGAAAGGCCAGCAGGGTCTTCAGAAGTTTCAGAACTTCAGAAGTTTCTATGCTGTTGTGAATTTTTAGAAGCAGCTGATTTGATAGACCTGGTTTTACAATATTGCTAGTAGAATGCTGCATAAGCCAGAGGCCCTGAGAATTGGATGGTGGACAGACTCTGAGATAAAGTATTAGCTGGTGATTGCTTTATATGCTCCACTTAAACATAATAATTTTTATTTGGCACTTAGAAACCTCATTTCTTGTAACTGAAATAATACCTTTTTTGTTTTAACAGATAATTGGGAACTGTGTTTCTATCTTGGTCCTCAGTTCAGCTTTGCCAGTTATGTCAAGGACACTGGGTAAGTTTTAATTCAGTCTTTTTAGAAAATCTTGAATGAATTTAGATGTCACTTTTACAGAAAGTTCAGCTACACTTTTAGAAACAGAATATTGGTAATGTAGGAGCTGTTTAATTACAGAATTATGCCGCACTTTGTAAAAGAGTTTCAGACTCAGTAATTTAGTTATATTAATGTATCACTGTGGAGTTACAGAACTATGGAAGTTTTTTGATCTTGGTCCTGGCAAGCCTGTTGAACTGGTGGCAAGTTATTTTGGCCTTGTGTTTAGGGGGCTAGACTAGGAGTGGATAAACCTGAATGTGAGTCCTACCTTAGGCATGGAAGCCAGTTGGGTGACTTCGGGCCAGTCACTCTCTCTCAGCCCTAGGAAGGAGGCGAGGGCAAACCACTTTGGAAAATGTTGCCTAGAAAACTGCAGGGACTTGTCCATATAGTTGCCAGGAATCAAGATCGACTTGAAGGCACACATACATACAGAAAGTTTGTAAAAAATATTTTGGGAAACATCTGTATTTACTCACTTCATTGTACACCCTTGTGTTCTGTAATAGTTCTGCTCATGAAAAAAAGAAGTGGAGATACTGAGAATTCTGTGGTGAGAAACTCTGGGGGATTATGTATTGACAATGGTTGTTAGAACTGTTTTTCCCCCTCAGGCTGGTTAATGCTGTGAGTCCCAACCCCTTGGGAGATGGGTAATGTGGGGACCTAGAAACAAGCTTCTCTTTGATGGTCCCCACCCTCTGGAATACTCTTTTGTTGTTATTTGTTTGTTTGTTTATTTACATTTATTGGCTGCCCAACTCCAGTGGAATCCAGCACAAAACTAGGGAAAACAATAAAACAGCTAAAAACATTGAATCACACAGACAGCCCAGACTAAAATAATCTAATGGACAGCAAAAACAACAAAACAAAACAGGGGCCATTGAGCAAATAATAAACATCAACCCCAGGCTTGAGGCCAAAGCCAGGTTTTCAAAGCAGGAGAGAGGGGGTGCTGTCCTGTTAGGATGGTTCCCTCCCTGTTGCTGTTCAGGAGGGCAGTTAAACTGCAGAAATTTGGGGAATAAGTGTTATTGTTACACCTGAGTTATGGGTCTGTTACCTTTCAAGATTTTATGAAAGCGTTTGGGTTAAATTGCTATCTTTTTAATATTAGCTATTATGCTACTATGGTGGTTTACTTGTACAAGTTGTAAGCTACTTAGAATTTATGATTGAAATGTAAATATGTGTAAGCCACTTAGAGTCTATGATAAGTAAATTAATAATAATAAAGCAGAAAATAGGGTTGAGCAATTTCTTTTGGCATGGGTGCCTCCCCCCTGTCAAAAGCTGAAATCCTGTAAGTTCATGGAAGTTGTGTAAGATTTTAGTAAATTTTGTTTTACATTATTTTTTGTGGGGAACAAAATATCAGCAATAAAGTAGGAAGTAAAAGCATAAGAAAACAGCAATTGGAAAATAGCAACGTTTCTGTGCTATAGGTGGAACATATCTTTAGCTGTGTCGCTGTTCCTATTGCACCAGCGGACAGGACAAAAAATCACTTCTGTACACCCTGATTCACAGTACAGAAGAACTTCTGAGACAGATTTTTAGTCTACCTCTTCTGGAAAGCAGGTTGCTTCTGAAACCATCAGCTATCCTTCCTTTACTTCTTATTTTTTTACCTTTTTTGTATTCTTTTCTTCACCATGTATTTAATCTTCCTTCCTTCTTGTGGCTCTCCATGGCCTCCAGAGATTTAGGAAATCTCTCCCTCTCCCAGAATTTCACTGGAATGACTTTTAGTCAGTTGAAGCTGACATTTTGAGAGCTGAGCCTCCACAGCATCCTCAGCAAGAGGTGTGACTCTTCTCCCTACTGTTCACCTCAAGGGATCATCTTCAGTGGCTGTTCTGGAGATAGCAAACACTCCTCATGCCACTTCCTTGAGTTGTTGGAATGGAGTTGTTCTTCATCATTTCAGGGAACCAAGGGACATGTGGCTTGTATTGTTGGAGCAATGGATCCAAGACAGCATTACCCTTTCTCCTGAACATCAGTGGGGGATTTTTATCAATGGCTAAAACAACAACCAAGCTTCCTCCCTCCAATTCCAGTGCTCCTTTGCCTCCCCCAAACCCTAAAAAGTGAATTGGAGACATACAGGTGAAGGAAATGCCATCTTGTCCAGTCTCTTTAGAACTTCCCAGCAAGGGCTGCCCTCATAAAGTTTCTATGACAAAACCACTTATGCTCATCCTCTGAATCCAGGGCCCCAAAAAGTAGGGAACGCCATCGTTTGCAGTCTGTTAAGAAATGGGGGTGGTGCCTTCTCTGATGTTTCCTGGGTGCCAACTCATCTGGTGGCTCTTTCTAGGTTATTAGATAGGGAGAAGAGAGAAGAATTGGAGAAAGAGAATGAAGAAATGCCCAGCACAGAAAAATAGTCTTTAAGACATGACTGAATCTCACGCACCCACCCACCAATCCATTATTGGACCAATATTGAGTATTCCCAGTAGCCTCAGACCCAGCAGCAAATACTTTCCTCCTGCATGTACTGACTGATGAACCATTAAGACAGAATGCTTGTCCACAGGTATAAAGAAAGGGCCTCCCACTGCAGTCAAATGCTACTAGGACACCTGCTAGGCTTTAAATTTCCCATTGGGAGATGCCTCAAGAGCATCTTTGGTTGCAGAGGTATTGATTTCAAAGGATGGGAATGACATACCCATACATCCTGATGATAGAGGTATGACATGAGAAGGCTCACAGAGCCCCAGTAATTAAAGCAGCAGAGCCATATCTGTGTTTGCCTGAGCTGTGATCCTGTGGACCAGAAAACTTTTGGAGATAATTCTTCAAGATGACAGCATGTCACAGCATTAACAAACTGGCAAAGATAATTTCCTCAGTGGCTGAGGTCAACCTAGACTTCTTGAAGTTCTTGCTAAGATCCGTGGCTGCAAACATCACCATGTACTAAACCTCTGTTTAAGATTTGGAATTTACATGCAGATCCAAATCAATACTAGCCTACAGCACCTTCAAGAATGGAGACCTTGTGATGACGCCTTAGAGAAGGTTCTGGTTGAATCTATGGAGAAAAAAAAGGACAGCCCACAAGAGTTCAACTCACTCATTTAATACTTTTCATTCCCAGTGTAGGCCACAGATACAAGAGGATTCAAAGTCCTTAGCAGGGACTCTACCAGTAAAAGGAGCAGAAGATGCAGCAGCAGATACAGGCTACTCCTTTTCTGCTAGATGCAACAAGACCCCAAACAACGACTGCCGGTGGGACACACACTTTGACTATTCCTCAGCAAATGGTTGTCCGTCACCACAGGTATCTGGACACTGCAGAATTTCCCATGACTACAGCATAGAATTCAAAGACATATCTTACAACAAATGTATATCTTCCCCCAAGAAATGACAGGAGGAGGAGTACTTCCAGATATTTCAAGTCATCAATCATCTGTTTGCCATCAAGGCTATAGAAATGATTCCACTGGCTTCTAGGGTGCTACTGAGCTTCCTCCTTTTCCTTTCCCCAAAATAATGAGTATTGGAGAGCCATTCTGGATATTGGCCATTACAGTCAGCTCATCCAGAAATCAAGTTCTGCATGGAAACTCTAAATTCCATTCTAGATTGTCTTCAACCAAGAAATGTTTAGCTTCACGTGAACTCCAGGAAGCATTATTGCATGTGCCATTTACTTGTCTCGCTGAAGGTTCCTGAGATTTGAATATCTGAACTGCTACCTTCAATATATCACTTTCCACTTCAGTGTGGTGTTAGCCCACATAGTGTTCACAAACATCCTGGTAGCCCTGGAATCAGACCTCTTCAAACAGGGAGTTCACATCTTGTTTTGATTATCTCATCTGTTCTTTTCAACAGAATGAGCATAACATCTGGTTAGTGGTTGAGTGTGTAGCTCACCTAAGATTCTTCATCAACCATAAGAAGAAACAGATCTTCCCCTCACAAACACGTCAAGATCTGGAAACAATTCTGCACACTATGTAAAGTCTGACTCTGCTCTCAGATGCTAAGATGCAGTTGATCAGGTCAGTGTCGTGTGCCAAGCAAAGAGATTCAGCAATCCTGATTTGCCTCCAGGGCTTTTAATCTCATATGTGGACTCAGTTCTGTGGGCCTGGGCTCACTCATGCTCTACAGCAGGGACTATTTCCTACCCAAAAGGAAATAATCATGGGGAGGTTAGCCATGATTCCACAGAGAATGCACCTGAAACATCTTTCAAACATTTTGGAATACTTGGTTGCAAATTGAATATGAGCAAGCAGTGTGATGTGGCTGCAGAAAAGGCATGTGCAGTTGTAGACATAGTTTCCAAATCATGGGAAATAATTGTTCCACTGTTCTTTATTGGTACTCTGCTTCAAGTACTATGTCCAGTTCTGACACTGCATAATTCAAGAAGGATTCAAGAGAAATTGGACCAGGTTCAAATAAGGGCAACAAAGATAATCGGGGTGAAGTTCTTTGAAGAGAGATTGAAGGAGCTAGGGTATGTTTAGACATGAAAAAAGTTAACTGAGGGTAGATGTGATAGTACTCATCAAATTCCTGAAATAGTGTCACACAAGAGAAGGTGAAGACCCATCCTCTCTCATTCTAGAGGATTTAAATTGAACAGCAGGTTCTGATGGAACGTTAGGAAAAAACTAATGGTAAGAGCATTGACCCTGGAACCACTTACCTAGAGAGATGGTGGCCTTCCCTTCATTGGATGTGTTCAAATGGAGACTAATAGCTTTCTGTCCGGGATACTTTAATTTGAGTTCCTACTCTGAACAGGGGGCTGGACTCAATGGCATCTTCCAATTCTGTGATTCTCTGGTGGATGTTCAAGATCCTAGAAGGGTTAACCCATCTAAGAGACGTCTTCATGTATTTCTAGTCACCATCAAACCCAGTCTTTGGGGCTTGAGTAGCTACCATAGGGAATGCATGGACTAGAGGTGCTGGATGTTAAAGATTCCAAGTGCAGATAATATTAATGATATTCAAACTAGCATTTAATGAATTCAAGCCTGTATTACCTCATCATCATATGCTGATCCTGACAGACAATCACACAGGTTGAGCACACATCAGTTATCAAGGCAAAACAAAATAGAATTTCCTTCTGCAGGAGGTTTCAGTAATGCTGGAACAGATGGAGTCTTGTTTTTTGGGTGAACTTATCCAAGGCTCCTTCCACTTGTTCACAGACTGACTCCGTTGGTTCAGCATAGATCTACACTGACAGGTGTTCAAGATTTCTCTGAGGTTCAGCAGCCAGACATTAGGCCTCTGCATTGCCAGCCAACCATAAGTTGAGTAATTTCATCTCCCAAGTCCCATGGAATGCCCTGAACATCAAATGGCCTCAGACTTTCTTGGCATCTTCCTGCCACTCTGTCTACTGTCTCATGTTCTGCAGAAAATATATAGGTGAAACTCGAAAAATTAGAATATCGTGCAAATGTTCATTTATGTCAGTATGGCAACTCAGAAGGTGAAACCAATATATGAGATAGACGCATTACATGCAAAGCGAGATTATACCAAAGTAAGGCTTAACATAATTGTGATGATTATGGCGTACAGCTTATGAAAACCCCAAATTCACAATCTCAGAAAATTAGAATATTACATGACATCAATAACACAAGGATTGGAAATAGAACAATATCGGACCTCTGCAAAGTATAAGCATGCATATGTACTCAGTACTTGGTTTGGGCCCCTTTTGCAGCAATGACTGCCGCAATGCGGCGTGGCATGGATGCTATCAGCCTGTGGCACTACTGAGGTGTTACGGAAGACCAGGATGCTTCAATAGCGGCCTTCAGCTCCGCTGCATTGTTCAGTCTCATGTCCCTCATCTTTCTCTTGGCAATGCCCCATAGATTCTCAATGGGGTTCAGGTCAGGCAAGTTTGCTGGCCAATCAAGCACAGTAATCTCATGGTCATTGAAGCAGGTTTTGGTACTTTTGTCAGTGTGGGCAGGTGCCAAGTCCTGCTGGAAAGTGAAGTCAGCATCCCCATAAAGCTCGTCTGCGGAAGGAAGCATGAAGTGCTCCAAAATCTCCTGGTAGACGGCTGCGTTGACCCTGGACTTAATGAAGCACAGTGGACCAACACCAGCAGATGACATGGCTCCCCAGATCAACACAGACTGTGGAAACTTCACACTGGACTTCAAGCATCGTGCATTGTGTGCCTCTCCATTCTTCCTCCAGACTCTGGGTCCTTGGTTCCCAAATGAGATGCAAAAGTTGCTCTCATCAGAAAAGAGAACTTTGGACCACTGGGCAACAGACCAGTTCTTTTTTTCTGTAGCCCAGGTAAGACGCTTCTGACGTTGTTTGTTGTTCAGGAGCGGCTTGACAAGAGGAATACGACATTTGAAGCCCATGTCCAGGATCCGTCTGTGTGTGGTGGTTCTTTATGCATTAACTCCAGCCTCAGTCCACTCCTTGTGAAAGTCCCCAACACTTTTGAATGGCCTTTTCCTGACAATCCTCTCCAGGCTGCGGTCATCCCTGCTGCTTGTGCACCTTTTTCTACCACACTTTTCCCTTCCACATAACCTTCTATTGATGTGCTTTGATACAGCACTTTGGGAACGTCCAACTTCTTTTGCAATTACCTTTTGGGGCTTTCCCTCCTTATGGAGGGTGTCAATGATGGTTTTCTGCACAACTGTCAGGTCAGCAGTCTTTCCCATGCTTGTGATTCCACCTGAACCAGCCTGAGAGACCCTTTAAAGGCTCAGGAACCCTTTGCAGGTGTTATGGATTCATTAGCTGATTAGAGTGGGACACTTTGAGCCTAGAATATTGAACCTTTTCACACTATTCTAATTTTCTGAGATTATGAATTTGGGGTTTTCATAAGCTGTACGCCATAATCATCACAATTATACCAAAGTAAGGCTTGACATATCTCGCTTTGCATGTAATGCGTCTATCTCATATATTGGTATCACCTTTTGAGTTGCCATACTGACATAAATGAACATTTGCACGATATTCTAATTTTTCGAGTTTCACCTGTACTTGGAGAATGTAGAAGTCAATCTGGTTGAAGGACCTTGGTACCTGAAGCTGGTGCAGCTGTCTGAGCCCTGTTTATCAGACTGGAACTTCTTACCAAGGGAGCCCAGTTTCATTCAGATCTGAGGTGGTTATGGCTGCACCTGTGTAGTTGTTGGTTATGACAGAAGTTCCATCATGACAATCTTAGGCTCTGCAAAGCATCAGTGACTTATATTTATGAGATTACCTGGTACACCTTCAGCCATTGGAGGAGAAGGAAGGAATCTGCCTTACATTGATGTCAGTTCCTCAAATACTGTACTTTTTGCAAGTCAGTTTCAAATATAGGCTGAAATCCAATACATTAAAATACCAAATCCCATTGCTGGCATCAGTCCAATTTGGATTAACTGTTGAAAGAGCGATCACATTTTATCTCAAGAGAAGCAAGAACTGGGCTGATTAGTTTATCTCTTCATGTACTCCTAGCAAGCCACTGTTGGCTACGGTTGCCAGGTGAATCAAAATTTACTTAGCCACTGCTACAAAACCCAGTACCTGCTATTTCCATAGAAGCACAGGAATCACAGCTGCCTTTTTATTAACACTCTACTGAGGGTCACATGCAGGGTGGTATCGTGGCCCTCAGTCTCTTCCTTGATGAGGCACTAAAAGCTTAATTTGTAAGCCCTATTGAAGCTCTGTTTGTCAGATGTGCCCGCAGCAAAATAGTGCCTTGTTCATAAGTCTGCTCAACAAATAGTTCCCACCCTTTTGAGGACTGTTCTGGATATTAGTGCTGGCTAAGGATGTTCTTCAAGTACTGTAGGAAAAGGAACATTGGGCTTACTATGAAATGAGTGTCTGAATACTCTCCCTCTTAGCAAAGAAAAGGATGATGATGATGATGATGATGATTTTGCTCAGCAGAGTATTATCTCTAGTACCTGCCTTTCATATCTACATTTCTTCTCAGTCTGGCTACTGGCTGAAAGGCTACTCTCTTATGCCACCTAGGGATCACGAAAGAAAATTCTTGATCCTGCCTGCCAGAGGACTGGAAAAAGCAACTAGCTAAGGACAATCTCTGACCTATCAGCAGTGAGCTTTTTTCCTTGGAACTCACTGCCAATCCGTTTTCAGACAGAGATACGGATTCAGCACATCTACTCTTGACTCAAGTTAAATGGAAAAGGAGGGTGAAGTTGAGTCTGTATTGTAAATCCCCAGTAACCTCACTTGGTGGCTTTGGGTAGATAGTAAAATGCTTGGAAAGTCTTGTATCCAGAATGCCACAAAACTCTGCAACATTCCTAAAACAGGTCTTTAAAGTTAAAAGAGCCATTGGATTGCAGTGTCCCAGTTCCCATCTTGGACAGCCTATCCAGAAGGCTACTGTGATCAAAAGTATTGAAAACTGCGGAGAAGTCCAGCAGAATTAATGGGATCCCACGGTCAAAGCAACCAAAGCAATTTTGGTAACCGAAATATTAAAACTTGTCCTGAAAGCAGTATTAGTGGTGCAGTAGCTAGTTATGGGTTATCAGTTGGAGGTTTCAAGCTTCTTCATCTCCTTGAAGTTCATAAATAGATCTTGGTGAAAAGCATTTGCTCTTAGCCATATCATTTCTTCACTCTGATTAAAAGACAACAATAGTTCTAGCCATATTCTTGGGCTGCACTGATGCCCCCTATGAATTATGTGTAGTCAGATTAAATTACAAGCATGGTTAGTGGGATATTTGCTTGGGCTGGAAGGGCTGAACTGATTTGTAGTCAGTTTCTGAACTTAGTATGTGTTGGTGCTTAAAGGCCTTGATAAGCTAATTACTATACTGTCTGAGCTTCTTCCCTACCTTCTTTGGCCTTCTAAGCCATTATGTATGAAGAGAGCTTTTTCACTTCTCCTGTCACTTCCATCACTCCATGGATGGAATGTTTGCTAAATGTCATCCTTTCAGGAGCTGACTTTAAATTGTTAAAGTTTTGTATTAAATGTATTAAAATAATTATGTCTAGTATCATTGGCTAGATGAAAAAAAATTGAACAGATTCATAGAAGCTTTTCATAGTCTTAAAACAGTGTATTTCTGGATGATAAAAGGAGTATTGACTGTTCCTGTGATGGGAAAGGCAAATGGGGAAGAAAATTTCCCTGTTATCAAAGTACTCTTGATTTCTTTGAATGCAAAATTAATCTTTATGAGCATTATTGTATCAGAGACTTGAGAAGTTCACAATATTGTCATCTTTAAAAAGTTTGGAAGATAACATGCTATGCAGATTGTTTTCCTTTATGCTCCTGCTTGGCATGGAGGACTGTATCATTCAATTTTATGAAGTAAATACACTCATTGTTGTGACATTGTTTTTTTCTAATTTAGTAGGCAATATCTTTGAAATACAATTTAAAATACAATTTAAAAGAGTGATGAAAAGGGAAAATTAGAGAGTATAAGCATCTGTGGTTTAAATTACTCTGATTTGTCAGATTTTTATATTTTATATAAAGAGTTACATGCAATATACTGGATTTTTAAAAAATTCCTAAATATTTGTGCAAACTTTATCAATGTATTCCCCCTTCACCTTTTATTAGGCATCACCAGGTTTGATCTCCTTGGAGACTTTGGAAGATTTAACTGGTTAGGAAACTTCTACATAGTATTGTGCTACAACCTACTTTTTGCTATCATGACAACCCTGTGCCTAGTGAGAAAGTTCACCTCTGCAGTTAGAGAAGAACTCCTCAAAGCATTAGGTAACACACTTTCTCTTTCTTTTGTGATAGTCATTTTTTAAATTTATTCACTTGAAATTGTCCTAGAGATTACTGATTTGATTATGCTAGGGAGAATGATTAATTATTAAGTGCTTTCCTGTTCTCTCTCTATAAAGCTTGAATTCAGAACTGTTTACTACCCTTCTGCCTACTTGGTAGGGAAATTCATGCATCATGCATTGCTTGAGTGCGCACGTGTACACACACACACATACTCTGTCTCTACGTTTGAAGAACAAATGATTTATCTGTTAACATTTGTATCCTGCCTTCCACCAGGTGGAAACTATGCTCAAAGCAGATAGTAATAAGATACAAAATAATAAAAATATAAGCGAGGCAGGTAAACCACATCAATAAAACTAATAAAAATACTTAAATTCATTGTAGTATACAGCAGTCATAAGATTAAAATGTTAAAAGCCTTGGTGTGTAATTAGGTTTTTAGCCCACAATTCTAATGAAATTCATTGGCAGTTTGTTTCATAATGGACTCTGCTGTAGAGAAAGCAGAATAAACTGTTGATAATAAATGTATCCTCAGCTCCATGTATGGCCTAAGAGTCCAGAATCAACTGTAAGGAAGTTGGCAGCCCTGTAAATCCTTGGGCCTAAGTTGTGTAAGACATTCTACACTGTCCGGACCAGCTTGAATTGGGCATAGAAGACAGGTGCCCATTTCAATACTAGGATTACCCTTACTACTCACACCACCATATTCTGGGCCAGCTGTGATTTCCAGGCCATCATCATGGGAGGTGTCATGAAGAGTGCTTTACAATAATCTGGCTTTGAGATATCAGCGCATGAGTCACCAAAGCCAGATCTGTCTCCTCCATGTAGGAATGCATTCAGCATTATCAACTAAAGCAGATAAGAAAGTCCTCCTTCTGACTGATATTTTGTGATTACCAATATCAGTGCTAGATCTAGGAACCCTTCAAGCTCCAAGCTTTAGAGTCTCCAGTGCCATTTTTTAGATCAGTTGTCACCTTAGTCAGAGGATTCTGCCAGTGAGTGGGATATCGTTGTTGTCATCGTCATCATCGATTAAATTTATATGCTGCCTGACTCCCAGTGACTCTGGATGATATCAGGTGCCCCAGCAAAATCACTGTCTTCACCTGGCCATTCAGAACAAGGTGCATGCCCTTGAAATGGGAAAACACCCAAATAGCAAGCTGAAAAAGAGATGCTGTTGTGACAGGCCATCATAATACTGTTTTCTCAACCTTTAGGTCTGTGCCATTCTCATGTTGGCATACCATGCTGGCAGGAAGTGGGCCTAAATAGTGGTCCTGGCCATTTCCTGGCTACTATGCATCTGGTTAGCCCTATTGATGCCTTATGAGATCCTAGATATTACACTTTTTATTAGAAATTAATTTAGTGTACGTATGATGAGATTTCTAAACAAAACCTTATTCATAATAAATCATCTAGTGACACCTCCTTGAATAAAGATGTTTTGCTGCTAGAAGGAAATCATAGCTGGGGCCAGACCAACTCCAACAAGACTCCTGCCACAGCTGCTTAAGAAGTTGGCATAACACAAATTATGGCCTTTCCTGAGGGTCTTGAAACTTGAGTTGGCTCAAATGATTTTTAGATAACTTGCTCCTGAAATAGACCAATAGCCAATTTAGCTGTTGTGGTACAGGGTCTCTGTAACCAACTGTCTAGAGGCCGCATTCAAATATTTTTAAAGGTAGCTTATACAGAGCATGCTATAATGTACAAACATGCATAGGTACATGCCTCATGTTTCCTGTCAATATAGGCAATATTATAGAGAGTGTAGAACAGGACCAAGAAATAATAACTCAAATAAAAGTTAAGAGAAAAAAATAAAAGGAAATGTAGCTAAAACTGGTTTACAGGGATAATATTCACTTTTCTACATTTTTCTGTTCTTGCAAGCCACCCTTGCTTCCATTGCATTCATACACTGCTTCATACATTGCCTTTTATTTTTTAGACTATTTCTATTATTCTTCCTTCTCCTCCTTTTCATTATCATATCTTTATTTTGATCATAGACCAGTATAAAATAACATCAGTGACAAACTCTCACTTCCCTTTTTTTTCAAAATCTCATCAACAACCTCCAGTTGTGATTTTCTTTTCCTTCCTTTTGACCCATTCTTCCTTCATATTAGTTTTACAATTTGATCCTTGTTTGTCATCACCATATGACCAAACCCCCACAGGATACCTGTGTTACTCACTTTTGTATTGTCTGCTACATACCTCTTCATTCTTTACCTATCACTGCTAGTTTTATCATATACCTCACTTCCATTGCATTCAGTTTGAAGTTTCCTTCATACCCAACTCTCACTTTCATATAAAAGAGTGGATAGTAGCATACTCTTATACACCAACATTTTACATCTTAAAATTTCTTTAACCATTTCCCCATCTTTAATAATCATTCTACAAGGGTACATGAAGTCATCTACTTGCTCTAGTTTTTTTACCGTGTATATATAACTTGGAGATGGTGACTGTAGTTTGTTTCACATTCATAGCTGCTTATTACCCTTAAATCCTTCACCCTTAATCCTTAATTCTCTCAATTTTTCATCATAAGCAATCAAATCAATCATGCTTTTAGATTTATATTAATTCCTTTGCCATATATATGTGTGCAAGTACTGTAGACTTAGGCTTAAAGTCTGGTTACTTGAAATAAGCAGATTTTTTTCTAAGCAGATACTCACCAGTGCCATTCTCATTCATTCTGAGCCTCTCACTTCATTCCTGCCCATCCATTCAGGCCACCTAACAAAATAATTCCTTTCTAACCCTAGTTGCATTCATTTAAAAAGTTGTGCAGTTTATCCCAAAATGCATCTCTGGTTTTTCCACTAATACTACCCACCCTAATCCTATCACCAACCTATGGATTTGATACACTCTCACAGCAAGCTAGATAACACCAGTTTATATTTGACACACATTTAGCCCTTTCATTTATAATTCCTTCCCTGCATGTATCCATCAACTCTTCACCATAAGATCAGATCACATTTATTTATATCTATTATATCCTACCCTTTTCTTAGTGTAATGAATAGATAGGATGCCTATTTTTATTTCCTTGGATTCATTTATTCATGCTTTTACTGTTTGCTTCTCTTACATTCCAAGTTGCAATCTTCCATATGCCACCATTGTCACTGGATGGACCTATAGATGTTGACCTCCCTTGCCCATCATGCCTTTGGTCAGTTGAGTCTTTCACATAATGCTTTTTAGTAAGACGGAAAAGGTGTAGGCTAGGACAACAATCTTAATTGTGCCTGTGCCATATGCAGAGTTTTTGCTAATGATAAGGACAGTACTATGCTCAAGTATTACTTCGGTTTTATAATGTGCCATGCCAGTTAGAAATGAAATATAAACTTTACACTGTCTTACTGTGTTTTGCAGGTTTAGATAAACTTCACCTCTCGCACAATGCAAGAGACTCTGAGACAGCAAAGCCTTCTGTAAATGGGCATCAGAAAACACTGTGAAACGCAGTCGGTGGAAAGCTTCCTGACATTCCTCTCACTTCATTGTACTTGTTTTCTATTGCTCTTACGTGTTTATACCTTGGGTCCAGGTTGATGCAAAAGAAAGCTGGGTGCCTCGGACTGTACTCTTCTGCCTTGGATTGGTTTAATTTCTCTGTCAACTGGAGATGTGTCTTGAACATTCCTCTTTGAACAGACCTTCATACTGATCTCTGCATCCAAGGACAAGAATCTTCTGCGCATAAATTCATTGGTGAAGATGAACTTGGGAGATGAGCTTGCTATCTGAAAATGGCAAACGTCTACTCAAGAGGTTGATTTTCCAGTAAGATTGCATTCTGAAAACTTGTGAGAGCACAATAAGGCTCAGGATCAGTACATTAATCTACCCATCAAATCAGTTTGCACTATGATTGTATCTAAGGTAATAGCAGTTCTTAGTTCTAACTGATAAACTGCCCCATTTATTGCTAGGGATAATTTTCATTGCAAACCCTGATTGTGCAATAACATCATCTTACAACTGCAATGCTAAATCTGAGCCTGGAAAACAGTAATTGTAGACTTCTGATCATTGTATGCATAATCATGCCTAAAAACGTGATTGTCGTACTCTAGTAAATAATATGAACAGAAAATGTGTGTAAAATATACGTATGTATAAACAGCGAGAAGAAAACAATTGCATCTAACTTTCACAAAGTTATCTTTAAATGATTGCCCATTCCTAAGACTGATTAGTGATTCGGTGTATTTTATTTTGCTGAACAAGGTATTTTTTCATTAATTCTTTTAATTGTTCATATGTGTACATATATCTTTTTTTTATGACAGCAGAATTGAGCTAGTATTTCACCTAGTTTATAGTATGAAAACTTAAGATTAGACGATATTCAGGGGGTTAGATATGATATAGTTGACGCAGCATATAGTTGGATATTGCTACACTGTTGAAGTTTACAAAACCCTGTGTGAGAGAGACAAAAAGCTGAAGGAAGTTAAACCTGAATTTATTCATTAATGTACTGTGAGTAGAGGCAGGTAGATCGTAAAGACCACTGTGATTATTCACTATGATGGAATGACCCTATTCCATGTATAATGATAGATCGATCAAGGACAGTTTATTGGGACTTTGTAACTTCAAGCATTTCACTTTGTGGAAAATCTGTTACTATGTTAATCTCTGCAAATCCAAAGTCTCAAACATAGTCTCAACATATTGCACAATATCCAGATATTTAATTCAGGTGTTTTGGATTACGATATTGCTAATTTCATAGGGTTCATGAACATCTTTTCTATTGATTCCATTGACTGACCAGTATGAAGTTCTTGGACATCAAAACCCTTTTTCCTTACTTTTATACTGTTTCTTCTATTAATGAATTTTGCATTATTTGGAAGGTAAGAATTGTAGCAAATATATAATAGGAATTTTTCTAGCATAGCCAGTGGAAATGATAAATAAAACACTCAAAAGGGAGATTCTAAGAATATGGGTTGTTTGCTACAGTGGAAGCTGTAGCTTAGTTAGCTCACTGAAATTATTTCAAATATTGAACCCCCTATCACAATTTGAAATAGTAGTAATCAATCTTAGGATCAGTTTGGCTCCCTTACCATGATACTATAATTCAAATATATTTTTAAATATGATGAACTGCTGCGATAAACCGATAGTATATCTAAGTAGAGCTGAGTTCTTGGAAAAAACTTATGGCATCTATGTCTACCTTGCCTAGGGAAACGTTAATGAAAAATATGATAGTGAATTTACTCAAGGGTGTGATTTAAGTCCTTGTTTCCTTGTGAATTTATCTCTAGATTGAGAACACAGTTGAAACCATGTGAACTTTTAATTTGCAGCAAGTTCTTCTTAAACTAATTTGTAACAACACTTGAAGAACAATCACTGTAATTGTCAGTAGAAGAAGAATCTCCTACATGGACCCTGATTAAAGGATTAATTCATTGCAAACTCATTTGAGTACAAATCCCCATTCAAGCAAGGAATTATGCTGGAAACGAAACACTTCCTTAGCCATTCTGGATTAGTTCACATTAATGATACTTAAATTGAAAGAGGTTCCCTTTTAAAAAGTGGGAAGGCGCTTACTACTGAGGGCTTACACAACATGCAGTTTTTGTGATCAGTTGAACTTTCCAGCCCACGTATTGACATGCATTTGAGTATTTCTGCCTTTGCCTTAGAAACAGTTTACATCTTAATGTGGTCCTAGTGCTGGCATTCCTAGTTCCTAACAATATAGAAAGATTGCATACGATCTCATTTTAAAAATGCCGTTCTTCTTCTATCCCTGTACACAGATTTATGATACGTTATTTTGAAAATGAATGTTAGACAAGTGGCATCAGAAAGGTGTATATCTATATGATGAGCTCCTCTGTTCCTTGGCTTTGTCTCTGTAAAATGGCCTATTGTAAACTACTTTGGAAATGAAGTTTTTACTACTATGTTTTAAAAAAAATCATTCAGAAATACTTTACAAATTCAGAAAAGACATATTTTGGTTCATAATTCATTGTATACAGATCCCTAGTGGTTTGACACTTGGAGTCAAGTACCCTGTACTTCTTAAAATACAAAAAGTTTTTCTTCAGGTATCAACCTTTGCCTCATTTATTATGAGGTTTAAGCACAAATATGCTTTTCTTAAATGTACTAGGTATCTATCAAAGTAGACCAAAAATGTGTGCAAAACAAGTGTTTCAAGTAAGCATTTGTTTGGCTTTCTCCATGATAGATTGATAAAAGTGTGAACACATTACAACAGATTTGTTGTTGCAGACTTTGAGCAAATCTTTGCTATTCACCTTTTAAAGCTGAGCTTAAGTAGACACAGGTTTATTCAGAAGTAGTGTTTACTAGGACACTTGGTTTACTGAATGTAATGTGGTGAACTTCACCCTTCTTTATTCACACTTTTACACATTTGCCTGTTTAATGTTGATTAAAGTATTTGACAAGACATTCCTCTGTGACTTGATTCTAAGGAGTTTTATTCAAAACAAGCTTTATAATTGTATATGGTGGTATAAAGCTTGGAGTATGCATTACATTCACACACCTAACAGCTTGCTACTTCCATATTCCAATTCACAAGTATTTGACTTATACTGGAACAGTACTTTTTTTTTTTTTTTTGCTGATCTACAGTATCTGATGGAGGTCTTCAAAGAAATGTGGATGTACTAGTGTGAAATATATATCCTTTTGTGTAAGTGAGGTTTCTGGGTAGCTTAACAGTGTCCTTAAGATCTTATCATTTCTAAAACTCTTCTATCTAAATTAGAGGTAGGTAGTAATTTGCAGACATAAGGCCATATGCATCTTTTGACCTAATTTCATAAGTTTAATAAATACATTTTTCAACAATCAACTTGGGCCTCAGGAAACAGTAATCTATCTCCCTTTGCTGACATGGAAGAATGTGGGGAGGAGATATAAGAGTGTGTGGAAAAGGAGACAGCAAAGAGAGAAAAGGGTTCTTAGGGGAAAAATAGGCGATCCCATTTAGTTTGCTTCAGCTTCATTCACCAGTGGCATGTAGCTTCTAACAGATTATCCTCAAGCCCCTGATCAAAGAAAACACATTGCCTATCCCAGGCATAAATGGACTGAACAAAACCCATGTGGGAACAGAAGGTGCTCTTTGTTATTGAGACATTTTGTGAGGAGAGTTTCTTGAGCTGTACTAATGCAATTCTTGCCTTAGCCTGAACAAGTGTCAGGATTATAGAATCTTGCAAGTATTGTCAAAAAAGCTTCTGAGCTCCAGGCAAAGTATCTCCACCCCAGATAAGTTGTCCCCAGCGGTTGCTTCAGTTAATTAATCCTACCCCCATCTCTCGAAATGTGATCTCACTGTTCTCCCATATATGGGCCTACACAGAACTTGCAAAAAAGCAGTTCCTGTCACTGTCCAGGAGAGTCCTATTGTTCATTTCCAAAACCAGTTATCTATATTCTTTGGTTGCTGCATAGAACTAACAGGAACACACACTTCCTACTTCCTTAAACAATGCATTAGAGCGTACAGTGAGTGGACAGGACAGTGTTGGTCAAGAACTTTACAGGAAAATCTCATCTGTGGCTTGCAGGGACACATTCTACACATATAGCTATAAATACCCATATGCAGAACATCAGTCACCAATAAATAATGGTTTCCCATTAGAAAACTTACTAGAATCACAAACCTTTGCAGAGCATTACAGGCAGTCCCCGGGTTAAGAATGTCTGACTTAACAACTCATGCTTACAAAGGGGCTGCCTGTTACTAAAAAGGGTGGACTGCTGAAGCTGTGTGTTTTTAATATACAGCCTGTTTTCAGCGGTTCTTGAAAACATTGCACGGCTTCAGCGGTTTGTTGGCTCGAGGAAGGAGAACACTGTCTGCCGTTTTTAGTAATGGGCAAGCCCATTCATAAGCACGAGTTCCAACTTACATATACATTCAACTTAGAGACAGACTTAGGAACAGATCTCGTTCTTAATCTGGGAACTATACTTTCCAAAGGGAGGCCTAATGAGAATTCGGGAGTAGCCAAAACGTCAATTGTTCTTTCTGTTGTTTTTGGCTAACGGGTATATATAAAGTCGTCCTTTTGGTCAACAGATGTCAAGGAGGGAAAATTAGATGTTCAGCGTACAGAATTTTATGAACTGGTTGGTTACAGTTATTCCGGTGTCCCCATGGACTTGGAGCTTTTCTCCCTTTCTTTCAATCCACTGTTAACACAGGCATCTGTGGGACTGTCTCATTCAGTTGAAGTGGCATGGATGAGAACTGGAACCCTACCGTAGATCTTAATGGCGTGCGTATCTCTAGATTATGGACAGCACTCCCTAGGTTTACACACAAATGCGCTCATCAGAAAAAACAAATCTGCGCAGCACCTCTTGTTGCTGAAATGCAAATTCAAACACTTTTAGATAAATTATTTCTACTAAGGTTTCTTACAAATATATTTGTAATTTATGTTAGATAGTTAGTCGAGAATTTTCTTCTGATAACAGGAACGGCATAAAGGACATACAGGCCTTTCTCCTAAAGAAAACTCTTCAAATGCTTGAAGACAGATACTATGGAACACATGGGAACAGGAGAGCAGCACCGTCTGACGGGGGCGTGACTGATGGCCATCTTGGGAAAATCCATCTTGAAGTTGAGCAGGCTGCATGAGTGGCATAATGCAAATTGGACAATCAACAATATCTTGTCGGAATGCCTGAAACAAAAAGTGTTGGTAAGCTCAGAAAATATAGTGTGTGACCACCAAAGCCGACTTGTATGAGTTTATTATGTCCTTCATACTCTGAGATGATTGTTTCTGGTTATAGTAGTTCAAGAGCTTCATTTATTCAAGAACAAAAAACATTTTAAGTGCAGAAATAGTTTGGACTAATTCTTGGTCATTAAAATGCTAACGCTGAACAGTAAAGATAACATAGCAAGTAAGGTAAAATCGTGTCTGTGCTGCTAATGCTAAATTTGTTCGGGATAATTGGCAAGAATCAACAGCTGTCTTTGTTGTGCAAACAAAACGCACAAGATTATATACAAGTGTGGTTTAGTGGAAGGAGCTGTAGGCTTGGATCAGAAAAAGGGAACTGGTCTAACTTCATATTCAGCCACAAACTTTAGTGACCGTTTGTGGGCCCTCAGACCACAGGTTTGCTGTAAGAGCAAAGTGGGATCATACCATGTACGTAATTCACAGTACAGGTAGTCTTTGCTTACTGACTGCTTGTTCAGCGACTGTTTGAAGTTATGACGGCGCTGAAAAAGGAGATTTATGACCAGTCCTTGAAGTTGCAGCTGTCATGGCATCCCTGCAGTCACATGATTGCGATTCAGGTGCTTGGCAACCAGTGCGCATTTACAGCGGTCGCAGCATCCCACAGTCACGTGATCACTATTTGTGACCTTCACAGCTGGCTTCTGACAAGCAAAGTCAATGGGGAAGCTGGCAGGAAGTCGCAAGTCATGGTCACCTGGTGTTGTGCTTAACAACCACAGGTGATTTGCTTAACAACTGCAGCCAGAACCAACGTTAGCGTGGTCATGTTACAGTTTAGTTAATGACTGTGCCGCTTAGCAATGGACTTGCTGAGCCCAATTGGGGTCAGTAAGTAAGGACTACCTGTAATAGTAAGGGGAAGGATACAAATGGAGTAAGAGAAAAGTCAGTTACCAATCAATTATAATACATATAACTGCCTCAAGGTAAATGAAACGAGGTGTTTCTGACTCTGAAACCAACCTGAATCTGAATTTTTTCCCACTCGACTTCATGTATCTCTGGGCCCAACTTTTTTTCTAGCTGCTGAAATACTTCTTGACTCGCAGCTACAGTAGAATTTATCTCAGAGAAGAATTCATCAATGTGAGTATCATAGGAATTCAACAATCGTTGGCAGAGCTCTGTAAACTGGAGGATGAGACAAATATTTTTACTGTTAATGAGTTAAAAGTGGAGTCCCAAAGGGTCCATGTAGCATCAGTCCAAGAATGTCTCTTTTGCAGGACATGCAAGATTTTTTTCTGGCTCAAGTAAAACACAGTCTAATAATAATCCTCTCTGTTCTTGATAGGTCCGAATAGAATGGTCTGAAAGAAAATATTTTCTGCACCTGCTGTTAGAGATTGTAAAGCAAGACTCTGGAACACAATATAGCAGTTGCTTTCACTTCTGTATCAAATTTAGGGGAATAGTAGTACAATGAAATAAATGACCCTTTTCAAAGGCCTAAATTAAGTATCAATCAAATTAGACTGTGTTAATATTTTAACAAGTGGAGCTCTACAATGGATTATAATTAATGCTTTTTCTTCTCTAAATATCCCCCTCTCCCCACCCCCGGGTAGTGAAGAACACATTTCGGGTGCTTGATGCTGGCTGCTTCAGTACTGATTTCTCCATTCTGTTCCTCCCCTCAAAACCTTCAGGCCCACTGAACCTCCTCACTATTTCTTTGGCCTAGTTGAGGTTCCCTCTTCTGTGTTTTGGATTTAGAGAGTGGACACACTAATCAAACTACATCATTATCTCAAATGTCCTACTGATTCTATAGCAGATCTCATGTCTGTTGGGATATTTTTAAAAGTTCATCAGCAAAAATATTATAAGCATCTAAACAAATGATAGCTTCAGATTCAGTCACGGCAAGAATAAAAAAACGGCTGAAATTAATGGGACTCACTAAAAGCCTACTGATTTCAGGGGGCACTCTAAGAATTAAACCTAATTCAATAAAACATGATGGACCTTTCTTCAATTTGTGTATCTATGTGATTGTCTCTCTTTCCTTTCTGGTCATTCCATTCCATGTTTCTCCCCCGCTCTTGTCAATTTCCCTTGCTAGGTGCTAGTGAGCATTGGTTCACTTGCTGCAGTCCCATGTATTCTTTCAATCTACTATTGCTTGATTTCCCAAGCATATTTACCCGGGATGCTAACGATGGAATCCAGCATGCAAAATATTTCTCTACAATTGACCTAGAGCTCTTCCTTCCTTGGAACAAATGTACCCGTGTGCGCGCGTGCGCGCGCGCGCGCACACACACACACACACACACACACACATTCCCAGCCAACTGCACACCTGGAACCACCTAGTTTTTCTACTTGGTATTGTGGAGCCTTGGTGCTCTTTGAGCTTGGTTGTTCGCTTGCAGACATTTCATCGCCCAACTAGGTAACATCAGTGCACACTGATGATGTTACCTACTTGGGTAATGAAACGTCTGCAAGGGAACAACCAAGTTCAGACAGCACCAAGGACTCCACAGTTCACCTTGAGCTACATATATTCTCTTCTATTGGAACTACTTGGTATTGTAGTGTCTGACTCACTTGGATGGCACAGGCTACATGGCTTACCTTCTTCTCCTAAAGCTATTTCTCCATCGGAGTAACACTCTAGATTTCTTTACATGACTTTTATTGTTGTTTATCATTTCTGTGCACTACTGAATTATGTATGTTCCGATCTACTGATATTATATCTTGCAGCAACAGGATATCTATATTTAAAGTTGTAGAACTGGCTTTGCAAGATTCCCCTCCCCCTTGTATTTTTCAGGTGAGATGAAGAGATGGGGACATTTGCAGAAAGCAAAATTAGGGTTGTCCTTAATTTCTTCTCCTTTGACCACAAAGTAGTCAGATGGTTTTTTTGTTTGTTTTTTGCTTAAATTCTCAACATGCACATGTGTAGTACAGTTATAAATAAATACAAAATATTTTTGTTTTAAAACTTGCACACTTAGGCTGATATACACATAGTTTACTACCTGCATCTTCTTCCCCACACCAATGTGAAGGAAAGGCAACATATATTCAAACCATTTATTTTTTTCTTCAAAAGAAAAATATTTAACAAATGTAAACAACACGTTTGCAATTTTAAAAAGGAGAAAATTTACTTTCCAAGAAAATGGCCATTCTGAAAACTATTCTCTATCCAAATTCGGTACTTTCCTTTGTCACTTCTGTGCTTTTCAACATGCACAATATGACAGTGGAGGCATTCTAAACATTTGTAGCTGTATGTAAAGCACCATCAGTCACAGGTTTTAGGTGACGCCCAAGAACATGATTAAATAAAGATGCACACAAAAGCATCAAAATGAACTTTGTCTGCCAAGGGGAGCTGTTTTAAAGCAATCCATCTTTATGTCAGCAAATTGCTTACTAATGTGTTGACTTAAAAGTAAAATGAAAAGCCTGGAATTTACAGCGTATCAATGAATCAGTTGATAAGCTTTTACTAGTTTAATATCCTCTTAGCTTGCTGCCTGGAGCCACATCAAGTTAGCAACAGAATGTTTGCCATCTCTATGTGATAAAGGAAGTCAAATGGCTAAACAAACTCCCAGACCATTATGTTGTTTGGTGAGATTTAAATTAAAAACTTTGGGAAGAAATCACGTGGTGAGGAAGGAGTGAGCAGTACCATTTTATAAATAATATACCTTGTTTCAGGAACAATAGCTGCCTTTTTAGCTGGACTGAAGATAATGGAATGCATTTGAAAAGATTTAATTATAGCAATAAAAAAAATTTAGCTCAATTAGATGACATATAAAAGCACCGTTTATAGCTAACAGTCAAACAGGTTCACTATCTAACACATGGAAATCTAAGCAGCATTTCATTCTCTGTGTACGTTAGTGTTAAAAATTAGCATAGATTGCTTGGAGTAACTTTTCCTACTTCCTTTGATCTAAATTAGCAAGGTTTCTAATTGATTTATATAATAAAGCTATTTAGTAATAAAGTAGATTCAACAATGATCTCTCACAGGATCTAACTTTGGAATTTATCATTGCCAAAACCTGACCCTTGGTTTGTATGTTCTTATCAAGGAATACTTCTTTTAACTTAGCAACCCTCAGTACTTTGTTCATGTTGCCCTTTGAGAAAATAAACTTGTATTTCAGAAACCTTGGGGTCTTCTTACAATCTATAAACAAGGTGGACCCATGAATGTTTACTCAAAACTAAATCGCAAATTAGTGGGTCTTGCTCCCAAGGAAATAGACTGGTTTGCAGTTCACATGCTTTTAGAAAATGGCATTGACTGTAATAACTAGAAATAATTTACCTAGAAGAAGCTGCTAGTGATTTCCCACTTTAGGGAGGTGATGGGGTCTGAGGTTTGGCAGTGATGTTTTTTTAGTATCAGTTCCAGTCTTTTGGAATGGCCTCCCAATGGATATCCAGGTGGCTCCTACTATGACTGCCTTTTGGAAACAGACTGAAACAGAGCTTTTCCAGAGGATTTTGGGCCATGATACAATCTTGGTTGGGTTACAGATGAGCTTTGGAATTTAATTAGTATTCTATGCTTATTAATTGTATATTTTTCATTGGGTGCTCTAATTGTATATTGTTTATTGTATATTTTATCATGTAAACTGCTGAGACTGTAATGGTCTACCAAGGTTACAAATAAATAAAAGAGGCAAAATTAGATACAGCAGTATCTCATCCAGCTAGATTTAGGCTTGACAATTCTGAGGACAAATGAAAAAAAAAAAAAAAATCAAAAGTGGAAGGGAGTTGCATGATTAGCATAAATGGTCTCACATAATTAGGATAGGCTGAGAATGTGGTTTTTCTGCAGACATGAAGACAGGTAATAATAAATCTTATACTGTACATCTGCCAAACTGGGAAGAGGGCACACTCTGAGCTTTATGCTTCCTTCCCCAATTCTCCCTTTCTAGGACTCTTATTCATTTAGGTACTCTTCCTATGTACATTTTATGCATTCCTTAGATTTCACCCTTCCTCCAGGAGCTCAGGGAAACTTCCATTGCGTTTTCCCTTCATTTACAATGGCCCTGTACAGGAGATTGGGCTGGGTGTGTGTGACTGGCCCCAAGTCATCCAGTGAGTTTCCACTGCTGAAGATGGACTTGAACCTGGCTCTCCCTGATTGTACTGCAACACTTTAACTGCTCTCCCCACTGGCCTTAATGTATATGTGAAACCATGTGCGTACAGCATATAGAAGAAAATGAATTATATGCTTTCATTGGTATTTCCTAGGCTCTGAAAGTTTACTAGATTCTGTTGCTTTAGCCTAAGCATGGGAGGGAGAAGGAAAGTAGCTGTGATGGAATGGAATTATGAAGGCCACACTCAGGGAGAGAAGCATCCTCTTTCGTCTCCTGAAGGGAGGGGAAGAGATAAGAGGATGAGGCTGGCACCTCCCTGAGGAATTCACTCTGTTTTCACTTGCTACTGTGGGAACAGAGTTTCAGTCTGGGAAGATTCTTGCTAGAGGTTGTAGCTAATAAACATTGCTGAACTGAATCTGCATGGTCTCCTGGAGTTCCTTGGGCTAGGCCTGACAGTAGCTTTTCTTCTGGAGATGCACACAACCATACCATGCATGGAACAACCATTTTGGGGTAGCCCACACCCAAACCGAAGCATGCATGCTTCAGATGTTGGATTCATATGTGAACAAAATCAGGCCATTTTGTTCTGAATGCAGATTTGATAAGCACTGAATTTGTTTTGATTTGTAGCATTGCAACATAATATATTTTGAAATGTGAGAAATGCCTACCTTTTCTTCAAAGAATTTTTTTCTTAATCTCACATCTTTGGGAGGTACTGTATTTCTCAGATTTTTATACCATTTTCTAACAATATGTCCCCTCCAGAAAGCTTGAATTCTGTGGCATAAAAAGAGAGTCTTTTACAAATATGAATACTGAAAACAAAATATAAAAGGTGTCAAAACTAGAAGATTGTTTTTGTCATTTGCCAGTCATTCTTACCTCGTAGCACATTTTATTTTAAAAAGGCGGGCTCCATCATGAATGACTCGTGTTTGATACTGGATCTTTCTACACATTGGACAGCTCTTTTTAGCTGCAAACCTTTCAAAAGCTTTCAGGCATGCCTGGAAAAATAATATTAGTTCTAACTATAAACCTGCTTGAAATTAGTCCCCTCCCTCCCAAGATTTATGGATATGTGTGCAGAGTTATGGGCCCATAGTTTATACATGCAGGAAAGACAATAGAATCACGGAAGGCATCTTAGAGGCTATCTAGTCCAGTCCCACATGCAGTGCACAATCCTAAAGTATCTCTGGGGAAGGACCATCCAGCCTCTATTTGAAGAATTCTAGCAAAGGCAAATTCAACATCTCCATGTGGCAGCCTGTTTCACTGGCTGACAGTGTGTACAGTCATGAAGTTCTTCCTAATGTCTAGCCTGCACCTCCTCTATCCATCTGTCCGTCCATCCGTCCGTCTGTCCATCCATCCATCTATCTACAGAAAGAACTTCGTAAAGAAGTCATATTGTAAGAAGTCTGTTCGGAGACTTCATCTCTGTGCTAAAAGGCAGACCACAGGTCTAACACTTTTGTTTATCTTCACACACAGAGATGCACAGGAGAAATTAGTTTAGCACTAAACAATTGTAAGGCTGTTTGGGGATATGATTATTTATTTATTTTAGAAAATTTATATAGGCACCTATCTTACGTGTGAACTCTGGATAGCTAACAACAATCAACAAAAACAATATAATAAAACATCTAACAATTAAACCAAAAAATCCAAAACCAAACCCAGAATGAAAATAATCATAATACAATCACCAAGGCACTTTATAACAAGCTCAACCATATACACCACACCTGTATGGGGTTTATCTAACAGAAAAGCCAGGTCTTCACAGCCTTCCAGAAGGTCAGAAGGGTTGAGGCCCTCCAGATCTCATGGGGGAGGCTGTTCCATAGGGCAAATACCACACAACTCCTTGGTCACATCAGATGATATTCTTTAACAGAGGCATCCCTGGAGCACACCTGCCCTGTCGGATCCGGTGGGATGGGCAGGGACCCTTAGAGATAGGTGGTCCCGCAAGTCATCTGGCCATGTGTCATGCAGGGCTTTAAAGGGGTAACCAGGCCCTTGAATTGCACCTGAAAGCAATGTAACTTGGTCAACCTTGGTGCATCCAAATTGCATACCACTGCATTCTGATGCAGTTGAAGTTTCCAAGAGTTTTTCAAGGGCAGCCCCATGTATAGCACATTGTAAAAATCCAGTTGGGAAATGACTAAGGCATGAATGACAGTGAGCAGGGCCTCCTGGTCCAGGAAAGGGCACAAGATAGATTTGAGCAAAAGCTCCTCCTAGCTGTGGCTGCCACCAGCTCTTCAGGCAAGAGCTATGAGTTCAGGAGAACTCCCAAACTGTGCACCAACTCAGTCTGGGGAAATGCTACCCTGCTGAGAATTAAAGATGCAAAATCTCTAGATCCAAGGAACCTCAAATCCCTGCCACTCTGTCTTGCTAGGGTTGAGTTGAAACCTGTTCTTCCCCAACCAGTCCCTCACAGCCTCCAGGCATTTGATAAGCACCTTGGTGGCATTACTTGTTCAGCCAGGGGTGCAGATATATAACAGTATCATCAGCATACTGATATTTTACCCTGTGCCGATAGATGTCCTCATTCTGTGGTTTCATGTAGCTGTTAAATAGGAATAGAAAGAGAGAGGAGCCTTGAGGCATCTCACAGTGAAAGGTCAAGGGCTCAAATTCCCCCTCCACACCAAACTGACTGGAACCAGCCCTGGAGGAAGGAGAACCACTGCAAAACAGCGCCCCCACTACTAATCCCATAAGCTGGTCCAGAAGGATATTATGATTGATGGTACCAAAAGCTGCTGAGAGATCCAGGAGGGCAAAGATGGATGTACCATCTGCATCCTAGGACCTCCAGAGGTCATACATGAGCATAACCAATGCAGTCTCTGCACTATAACCTAGCCTGAACCCTGAGTGAAAAAGGTCCAGATAATCCACATCCCCCAGAACCTTTTGAAACTGAGTGCTTACCATCCTTTCAACAACCTTCACTCAAAATGGAGGGTTAGAGATTAGACAAAGGTTATCCAACACTGCTGGATCCAAGGATGGTCTCTTGAGGAGGGGATGGACCAGTGTCCCTTTCAAGGCAGGTGGAACCACCCCCTCCTACAAAGAGGCATTTGTGGAGTCCTTGGTGTTCCCTGAGCTTGGTTGTTTTCTTGCAAACGTTTCATTACCCGGCTAGGTAACATCTTCAGTGCTAGAATGGAATGGGGTTTGTTCTCTGTTTATATATAGTGGCATGCCCTGCCAGTGTTAGTGGGGATGTGGGTTTTGTTTTATTTTTTTCCCCTCTGGTAGTTCCTTGATTAGGGTATTGTTTACTGCTTGATTGTGTGTCTGGTGATAATCTTGGTGTTAATCTCTGCTTTTCTGGGTGATGATTGCTGGTGAGGAGATGTTCTGGTCTTTTGTCTTCCTTTTTATTGTCTCTTTTGAATAGTGTATAGATGTTGTTTATCTCTATGTGCCTGTTGATGGCTTCCTTGTCTGAATACCAAGCTTCCAGGAATTCCCTCGCATTTTTGGATTTAGCTTGGTCTAAAATGCTGACAGTTTCCCAGTTGAAACTATGGTTAAATCTGTCCATGTGTTGTGAGATTAAGGAGTTTTCATTGTGTCTTCTGACTGCTAGTTGGCATTCATGGATGCGCTCTGCTAGTCTTCTGCCTATCTGTCCTACATAGTGCTTGTTGCAGTCCTTACACTGTATGTTGTAGATGACTCCTATTTTTTCTTCTTGAGCTACTGGGTCTTTTGGTTTGCTTAAGATGTTTTGGAGGGCTTTAGTTGCTTTGTGTGCTATAGAGATGCCATGTGGTTGTAATAGTCTGTTGGTAGTTTCTGAGACATTTCTGATGTATGGCAGTGTTATCCTTTTCATAGCTTGTGTTGGCTGTGTTGTAGTAGGTTAAGTGGTCAGGCACTTTTTGATAAAGTTGTGTGGATATCTTTTTTGTTGGAAGATGTTGTATAGGTGGTCTGTTTCCTTTTTCTGCTGTTCTGGGTTGCTGCAATGTGTTTGTGCTCGTTTGAATAATGTTCTTACACAGCTCCTCTTGTGGGAGGTTGGGTTGTTACTTTGGTAATGGAGTATGTAGATGACACCTTTGTTATAATAAAAAAGGAACACCTAGAGAAGACACATGAAACTATCAACAACATCTTCAAAGGAATAAAATTCACCAGAGAGGAAGAAAACAACAACACGCTACCCTTCCTGGATATCCTCATCAGCAGAGGTAACAACAGCAAATTAGAAACCCAAGTCTATCAGAATACAACTCACACTAATCAAGTACTCCAAACGAAAGACCAGAACATCTCCTTACCAGCAATCATCACCCAGATAAGCAGAGATTAACACCAAGATTATAACCAGACATACAATCAAGCAGTAAACAATACCCTAATCAAGGAACTTGAAAGGATGTGCCACCACCCCATAGATGTAATGCCAAGCACCTCCAATGCTTCCAGGCCTCACCAACACTGCCAGCTCCATCACTGCTGAAAAGCTGACTGGCACACCAGATATTCTTTGTGGCCCATGATTATTTTTAATTTATCAATGTGGCCCTTTCCCCTCTGAGTTGGGCAGGCCTGTTCCATAGGCAATCATACTGCATAAGATAAAACATACTGTCTCAAAGCAGTATCCTAAAGTTACATTTTTGAATTATCACAATTAAAAACAAATAACAGATTTATTCTTATACTTAAAAATTCACATTATTACTAGTTACATAATGTACAAGTTAGAAGGCTAGCTGGATACATATTTACTTTAAGTGATAAAGAGATGTGGTTTACTTACTCTGTGAAACACATGAGAACAAGAGAGCAACACCTGTTCAGAAATAATAAAATTATTTTGAGACTTCAATTCATCCAAAAATCCCCTCTACCCTTGCTGTAATTAGTAAATGCACAACAAATAAATAATAGCTTTCATTGCAAAGAGAACATTTTAGTGATTAATCACATTATCTGCATATTTATTACACTTCAGACTTAAATACTGGATTTTTTTTCCCAATGGTTGTTAAAATGCTTGGGGAAAGGGCACAACCTGGTACCCTAAAAGCCATGTGTATAAGGTGAATCATGAGTCCCTGAATACATGTAACAAGGTCCTTCCTAGGGCAGATGGAGTCCCTGTCTCTGAACTGCTTCTGATAGCTATACAAAGTAATCTTAAGAAAGTGGAAAGAATGGTACCAATTATTTGCTTTTTGGAGAAGAGAGAGGTTGTGTCCCATTCATGATCAGGCAACAGTCCAATGTTCTGTGAACAAAGTTGGCAACCCACATTTATTATGACTAAGCACAAGTTAATTCATTTAGTTTTTTCCAATGGTTTTTTTTAAACATGTTTCACCGGATTCCAGGACTGTGAAATGCTTTGGTTTCAGCTTGGAATTCTGTGGTTGTTGTGAGGAAATTGGAAACTGACTGGAAACAGCAGCAGCTGTTTTAATGTCTTACAAACAGGTGCTACATTGGTGCCCTTATGTATTCCAAAGCATCTCTTCCAAGTTGAAGCCACAGCATTTCCCAGTTCTACCAGACATATGTCATAATATTCAAGGAGGCAGATAAAATACCTGTGGCTGAAGTGCAAATTCTTCTTTGCATATAGCACAAGGTTGAACAGAATCTCCTTGTTTTATCGATCGCTGCTTCACATGTTCCCACTCCTCCAGAGTTAGTGGCAGGGCAGGAAGGTCCACCAGTCCAAGTTTCTGAGCTGCAGATAAAGTCCAGTAAATGAAATGGACTCATAATTTATTCCTTAGATGATCTTCAGTGTTGCAGTGCATATTTAATATTTCTATATAAACATAAGCATTCTTTTTTTTATAGCTACTAATGTTCTTTGGGGATAAACTTGAATTAATATTTTCTAGCTCATAATTTAACCATAAATTTGAACGTAATAAGTTCAGTGAAAGTAACTGAATAATAATTCCATTAATTAAAACTAACATTTTGGGGGATGGTTTATTAAGGAAAGAGCCAGTTTGGTCTAGTGGTGAAGGCACCAGGCTAGAAAGCAGGAATCTGGGAGTTCTAGTCCTGCCTTAGGCATGAAAGCCAGCTGGGTGACTTTGGGCCAGTCACTCTCCTCACAGGGTTGTTGTGGGGAAAATAGGAGGAGAAAGGAGTATCAGGTATGTTCACTGCCTTGAGTTATTTATAAAAATAATAAGGGCGGGATAAAAAATCTAAAAAAAAAAAAAAGTGAAACCTAATGAGAGAATTCTTAGGGGCAACAGAAATGCACATTTTGGTCTTGTAAATAATTGTCAGAAATCACTGCTTAGACAAAAAAACTAGCCATCACTGGAATGTGTACAAATGCATAGAAATGTGCATACTGATACACGCATGTGTATTAACATAAAATCCTATTTTAAGTGATACATCAACAGTGAAATTCCCTGCATATCTGCTTAGAAAGACATTTCATAGTGTAAAATGGGTACTTCAGGCATGGATGTACAATACACTACAGAATTGCAACTAAATTTGCTTAAGCCTCCCTTCTTTAAGTAGGCAGATGTGCCATATGACAGAGGAATTTGACAGGTATACCACATTTTTCTCAGGCAACCAATACTTCTGGATTCCACACTGGGGTTTCTGTCTGAAAGAATGTTTGCAGGACTGGGTGATAATGAGCAAAACCCAAAACAAACTAACAAAAAACCCCAACTAAAATTAAATAGACCACCAAAATATCTTATTCTGCAGACTTCAAACCCTATTTCTTTACCTAAATTTTTATTTGCCTACTTCATCACGAAGACCAGGTTTATTAAGATGAATAGCAATTTGGTCATTTTAATTTTCCCTGAAACAAGAGTATATCTATCTGAATAGATGCGACTCAGGCTTAGTGAAGTATCATCCACCAAGTAAACTGATCATAAAAACAGTTAAACAAAGCATTATTTAAGCATATTCTTAAATCTCTCTTAAGACTGAGCAGATTTTAATATTTCTTAGATGTTCTGCAATGACTGCATTCTAACAGAACAAAGCTGGGAAATCTGTGAATATTTGAATGTTGTTGAACTACAACTCCCAGCAGCTCCACCTAGTTCTCTTCAGTGCATATCACTCTGTAGATGATATATGTGGATAGCTGACACCATCAAATCAACATACCAATGTGTATTAGCACACATACACAGAAATATATCTTCTATAGCTTTCTAAATATGACTGCAGGGCTGGGCTTTTAAACTACACAATCTTGAAACAGAAACATACTACTTTCAAAAACAAGAATAGATGGGAGGCAAAACAGGAGGGAGATAGTGCTGGATAACTCAATTCATTTCTTGTGTGTGTGTGTGTGTGTGTGTGCGCGCGCGCGCGCACCTTCAAGTCATTCTTGACTCCTGGTAACTTCACGAACAAGTCCCTGAATTTTTCTTGGCAATGTTTTGCACAAGTGATTTGCCATTGCCTTCTTCCCAGGGCAGAGAGAGAGCGACTGGCCCAAGGTCACCCAGCTGGCTTTGTGCCTAAGGCAGGACTGTAATTCATGGTCTCCTAGTTTCTACGCTGTGCCATCAACCATTACATCGCACTGGCTCTCCAATACATTTCTACTGGTGATTTAAAAGGATGAAGACTCTTGTAAACAAAAGTTACAAAGGGTAAAAGTGGCAGCTCGGTAGTTCTTCCTAGTTATTAGTCAGACCATGTAACGTTATTATCTCATGACAGTATAATGTGTTGCTGCTGTACCTCCTGTTTCCCCAGGCAGGAAACTTCTGCATCCATACCCTTTATTATAATACAGTACATCTTTTGTTTCTTGATTTGAAGTTGGGTGTTTAGCTACAGGCATTATTCATGGATTTGCCCCCCAAATCATTACGAAAACACAGCTTGTACATTTTTGAGTAAAAGGTAGTTAAAAGGAAGTTTTTTTAAAAAAACCAAATTATGCCCAGCCTAGTAAATGTTTTCTTTGTAAAAGCAACAGTTGCCCAAATACTTATCCCAATTATAGTAGAAGGCAACTCTAGATGGTGCTAATGTAGTTTTACTGGGTGGTATGTTCACTTCTTGCTGTACAAAGACTTTCCTTCCTAATGACAAAACTTTTTACTACAGTAAGGTTTTTGCTATTTATCACAGTAGAAATCAATTTAAAGTATATACCCATGAGACATGGGGGCAGAGGAAAGATTCATTTTCTAAGTAATTCTCCTTAACCTGGTGGCATTGCCCTTTATTTAAGATAGATTCATTAGATTTGGATATTTTCAGGGGTTACTTAATACAACACATTTTATGTTCACGGATGCATTCCTATTCTCTCTCAGATTTCTCTTCATGTAAGCAAACAAGAGAATGTGATGATCAACGACATGGTCAGCAGCAATATCATAATGCTAATGATATTTTTCTAATCACTGCAATCAATTAAAATTTGTTTGAGAGTCTTTCTCCAGTTCATATATGTTCTTATCCAAAATAAGTTATACTGAGTTGAGATGAAGTAGGCTTTTGTTTTTATGTAATGCTCAAAGACAGAAAAACTCAGAATCCAAAATGCTTAGGTAAATAACTGCTGTTTTCTCATCCCCGCTTATAACTTTCCAAGAAATGTCTATCTAATACTGTTGCAAACAAAAGCTGAAATGCAAAATAGAGAAAGCTGCTTGTAAGAGCGAGCAGCTCTTCTTGTATTCTTTTGCTATTGTGCAATATGGAAAAAAGTATGTCTTTATTATAATCTAAATAGCATTTACATTTATTAAATTTGTATGCCGCCAAATCCTTCCATACTCCCAGAGGCATTAAATGTTTATAAAAAGCAAACATGCAGAGACTGGAAAATTAAGGTTTTACCTAAAGTCAGAGGCTGAGGACTTGGATCAAGAACATATTCTTTTTCTAGATCTTCATTTTTTGGGTTGTTTTGGTTGTTTGGCTGTTTGTTTGGTTTTTTTAGTCCAGTATCTATAACTGATCTGATTGTCTCTTTGTTCACAGGTCTGTACTTATGTTTTTTACTCCATGTCTTTGACTTTAAAGGATCTGCTAATGAAAGATTTTGCAGTTGAAGATCATGTAAAATGTGATCTTGTAATGCCACAGCAGTAAGTGCTACAGACTCTTGTTTGTAGGAACTCCCCTAAAATAAGTTTCATAATTATTATTATAAATTACTGTTATATACGAATGATATGTACAACACATTAAACAACAAAAGAAATTCAGCCTTTAGCCAATGATTTTTTTAACCTGACAGAGCCTTTATACCCATACAACTCCCATGTTTGAAGTCTTACTAATATACAATTACCACAATATGAAACATAAGATTGATATTTGACACATCCCAACTTTAACTTATATAAAGGCAGAAAGAAATCTTTGATTTATCATTTATATTAAATAAAATAGCAGCAATTTTAAACTTTTAATTACTGAACCCATAATTATTGTGTGCAATAAACTCATTATGAACTATAAAAGTTTGACATGCCTAAACATATTTTGCTTCAGTGTAATTAAAAATAAAACCTAAGGCTACTTCTGCTTTCCAAAGCAACTGCACATTAAAACAATTATAGCAGTAGATAACATTTTATATGCATTAAATCGGCCTATTTATAAAGCTTTTATTTTCAAAGCTCTTTCTTAGCATATGTTTTACAATTATATGATCTGTGCACCTTGAAATATTTCTTTTGCATCACGGAACAGGAGGCAGTGATAATTTCCCTATCTTCAATATCTTCAATGAGGTCCTGCTATTGACAGCATACATTACCAGATTATTACATTCCTATAAACAAGCAAACAAAAAAGCACCAAATAAAAACATTAAATAAACAGCATGACAATTAAAATATATGGTTGGTGTATGTTTTTACTGCCATATTACTTTAATGTAAATGTTCTTGTAAGAGAGGTCGAATATTAGAGATGACTGCCATAGAACGGGTTTCCATATTTCTACTGATACAGGTATCAGTCCCAAAGAGCTCAGGGGAAATATTTGGAAGAGCTAATTTCACAGAAGTTAAGGGTAAGTGCCTGTGGCCCTCCTTATGTTGCTGAACTGTAACTTCCAGGCAGCATACATTATTATTGGTCATGATGGCTACTGCACTTTAGCAACATACAGTATAGCACTCCATAGCTTCAACATTCTTGGTTTATAAGACTCTAAAAAAACAGTGATGTCCTAGATGAAAGCTTAAAATTAAGCTTTATTCTAAAATGTCCTAAGTATTCTGAATGTTGCTATTTAAGAACTGGAATATTTTTGGAAGGAGATGGCAGTGCTGGTGAAGGGCTTGGATCCCGAGCTTATGGGGAGAAGCAGAAGGAGCTGGGCATATGTTTAACAAAGAAATGTAATCTAAATGCAGTTTTTAAAATAATGGGATATCATATATATATGGATCAAATTTCTGTACAGAAGCAAAACCAGCAGGTTTAAATAAAAGATTCTGAGTTTACACTTGCCAATGATTTAACCAAAAATGCTGTAAGGAGATACTAAAGCAAAGACTGAGTAGTCATATGCCATAAGTATCAATATCTTATTGTACTTCTGTTACCTTTTAAAACTTTGCAATCTGACACATTTAGTATTATACTACTGTAATTGTTTTAAAATATTATACAGCATTTTGAGTGTACCTTACATTGAATCAATTTTTAAAATATATTAAACAGAATCAGTAGAAAATGCAATTTGGGTAGTTTAATGTGAAAATAAGATTAGGTTGTGACCTAGATTCAGGAATTTCACTGGGTTATATACATCTTAACAAAGTACCTTACAGGGCTGTTGTGAGGTTAACAAGGGGATTCTTTGGAAGAAAGATGGGATATATTGCAATTGTCCTGGACAGAGAGTTGAAGGGCATCACATTGGCTTCTGCTATCAGTCTGCAGTCCAAGGACTGACTATGGATGGTCTACCTTCCTTTGTTGCTACCGTGGCAAAAGGAAGACTGATCTGACTTCCATCCAGTACTGCAGAAAGGAGCTCTCGCTTTCTTCTCCATCTTAATTTCTCTTTCTTTTGTATATTTCTATTGGATGATGAACCTGTAGGCATGCCTGCCTTTATTTTGCTTCCTCTTTATGTACAGCTCTTGGTGGTTGGGTGGGAAATCAGGTTTGGGAGGTATATGTGTTAGATGGCCTGGCAGACCCCAAACATTGGGGGCTGAAATTCCAACACCCATCATCACTGGCTGGGCAACTGAGAAACGTGAGGGCCAATATGTGGAGGGCATCTGTTGCCCCCAACCCTGACTCCCCACCCCCATCCCCAGTCAGTCATTGTAACCCACCCCCTGAGAATGAGGAGGGGCCTTCAATGGGACCCCTGAAGGCACCATGCTGGGGATGCTGTCCTAACCTATAAGGATAATGGCACCCTAAAATACAGTATTTTCCGAACTTGCCCACTTTAAGATGCATGGACTTCAACTCCCAGAATTCCCCAGCCAGCATGTGTGGCGTCGAAGTCCACACATCTCAAAATGGCCAAGTTTGAAAAACACCGCTTTAATATGGACCCCTTGCACTTCTTCCCCTTTCGTCGCGCCCCCTCCGCCCCGCCCCCCAGCACTTGCCGCCACCTCAGGCGCTTCTGGGGCTAATATTATCCCGAAGGCGTCCTCCTCTCCCTTCAGGACCCAGAAGCAGCTCGATCCCCTCCGCACCCGGGAGCGCCGCCGCCGCCGCCGTCTACTGCTGTCTCGGCTAGGGCACCAGGTTGCTAAGCAACCGGACTCACAAAAACGGCTTGCGAGCCCCGGAAGGCCGGTCGAGCCCCTTTGGGGGCGCGAGGCCAAGGGGACGCGCAGGCGCCTGCCGGTCCTCTCGAGCGCCCCCTCCCTCTCTCCCTTGGGGAGGGGGCTTTTGGGCGGGGCCTCCTAGAGGCCTCGTACATGAGGGCTGCCAGGTAGGAGCTGAGGGAATCTAGGTGGAAGTCTGGTACCTCTTTGCAGCCATCTAGGGGTCGTCCGGATGTTTGCAGCCCAGGGTTGGTAACCCTCCTTGAGAGGAAAGCTGAGCAGGGATGCTAGGAGACTGGGGGGGGGGGGGGCGGTGAGCCTTGCCCCTCCGTCTCTCCCCCAGGTTTGGTGGCTATTCTTCGGCTTGGCTTTGAGGCTGGGGTGGGTGGGTGGGGTGAGGTGAGGTGAGTCTCTACAAGCGAGAGAGCCTTTTCTCTGGTGGCATCCCATTGATGGAAGGCCCTTCTCAGAGAGGCATGCCCGGCGCCCACATTATTTTAGTGCCAGGGGTCGACCTTGGTGTTTTCCCAAGCTTTTTCATCGTGTTTTGATTAATTCCATTGCCTTAGATTTTGACCACTGCCTGGCTGCTGCCTAGTTTGTATGGTGTCTTTATTTTGCATTTTATTTGTTTTTATTGGATATGTTTAAACTCAAATTGGATTATTATTTTCAGGGGGGTGTTTATTGTAAACTGCCCAGATGAGCGTTGGCTGTTGGGTGGTTTAATTAACAAAAATAAAATACAGAATCTTTTCGTTTGGATTGGAGCGAATTTGAGATGGTCTAGAATCAGTTAGTTGTGAGCATAAGGAACTGTAATACTCCCTCAAGTCAAGCTTGATTCCTGATGACTTCATGGATAGTGCACATTTCTTCAAAACTGTACAGTTCCCAATGTATTTTTTGACTGCCTACAGACCCAGGATTTTTGGATGATCCATATCCAGGGGCTAACCAGGTCCAACTTAGTTTATTAAGATTAACCAAGATCCCCTAGATGCTGTGCCTGTGTACTCCTAAATGACGCTATTTGAGTATTATTTGTAGTTTCAAAGAGATTCATCATAAAAATTAGATGAATGGGTATGCAGAATAGCATGCTAGCAGTGCTCATGCTAAGTCATGGTTTATTTAACCACAATTTAATGATTAAATCAGAACTGCAGGTTTGCACAAGACACTAAACCATCAACCATGCTTTACAAATAACCCAAATTTTCTCAGATTTTGCAAACAATATCTTAATATTTTCTCTAAGCATGTTGTGAATCTAGTCAATGGCTGTACATAATTGGACACACCAACATACTTCGCTTTCTTGCTAGAGATAGCTTTTCTCACTGGGATGCCCTCCAGCTGTTTTGCACAGTTGACATGGGATTATGGGAGTTGAAACTTAAATACTTGGAGGGCTACCAAACTGAAAAAAGCCTTCCCAGGTCAGCTAGTCTTAAATAGGATTCATGCTCAGCATGCAGAAATCTCCATTTAATTCCCAGTTGAAGAGGCATGATGGAAATTTTGGAGTACTGTACAACTGTCAATTAGGCCATGTATGTGTGCCATTTTGAGAAAGAAATCTCAGGTAGTGGGAGTGCCATTTTAATATACACTCCTGCACACGGGTTTTTATTAATGGCCAACTTTAATCTGTATACTGTACCTTACATTTATTTTATTTAGAGGTTTAAAATGGGGCTTTAAATTGTGAGTTTGATAGGCCAATATTCGTTTAGTATGTTTGATTTTTGTGCCAGTATCACCTGGGTCTTTCCCAGGATGAGGATCTCAGTATTCTTGCACCTTTACTCTATGCCTAGTAGAATTTTTGACTCCATATTTTTTTCTAGTATGTAGCCAAAGCACTTAAGATTCCTCTGGCATTTAAAGACAAACAGATTGATTACAGCATAAGCAATCAGGAATTGATTCTATTTCTTCAAAAGCATGATGATGATGATGATGATGATGATGATGATGATGTACCACAAAAGCTTTTTGATGTTTTTATTCTTTTTTGCATATGCTGCTTACTTAATATATGTGGTCATTCCTGTGCTTTAGTTCTGAAAAACATTCAGGGTGACTCACAATGGAATAAAATTACATATACTGTTATTGATAACTAACTATACAGTGATGATGAAATACTAGCATTCTCTGAGCAGCTGCCCCCTTCACTTACTGAAAATAATTTCTGAAATTCCTTTTGATATCAACAGGGATTTGCTATGAAACAAGGAAGGAGAGATGGGAATTTTGCTTAGAAGACACACAATTAAAAATCCTATGGGCATACATAGCTGTGGGATTCAAATTCTATGCTTAGCCCTAAGATTGTTTGCTAGATGTACCTTAGCATGTTGTGTGAGCTCAGCTAATTGTTAAGCTAATCATGAGTTAATACAGTGTGAGTCAATGAATTGTGTGGTTGTTTGGTTTGGTCAAAGCACTTCATTTTAACATGTCTACTACCATTTACTCAACAACGATAATATAGTAATAATATAACAATATCACAAGCATAAAAATGTCTGATCTGTGTTTTTCTTGAGGATAAAAAGTACGAGATTGTTGTATGAAGAACAAACCATTTTGCTTCTACATTGGAAGTTCAGATTTGATTTTCTTAGCACAATTTGCTTCTAGTGTACTCATTGGATTCACACTTACTACTAAGCCAGGCTGTGTTTTAATTGTTGTTTATTGAATAAACCACAATTGGCTGTGTTTAGATATTAGTATGCTAAGTCACAAAAAAACAAACTTCATATGTGGGCTCAGACATAGCTTTGCAATTCAGTATTACCAAATCTATTATTATGTAACTTTGGGCAGACTGTAACCAGCCAATCAATCAGTTAATCAATCTGTCCATCTATCTATCCCTCCCTCCCTCCAGTGACTTCCATGCTGACTACTTCCAAAGACTGGAAGTCAGTTTATAATACAACAAAAATATAACCACCTTGAACCAACATAAAAGAGATAATCAATTAGAAAAATAGCCAGATCCATCGTCTACACCGAAAACTTGTTGGAACAATATGGTTCTCTACCGCTTTGTGAAAAGTAAGCCATATTTCGTATGATCAAAGAATGTATAGTAGTATGTTCTCATGGTGTATTTTATGTGGGCTGAATTTCCATGATCCAGATTCTGTGGTAATAGAATTTTGACTTTGCTTCAAATCCTATTAAACATAGGCCCAGATTTGTAAAATTTCATAATAAATAAAATCAGTATTTTTTTTAATGTTATTTGCTTACTAAGTGCTAATGTATTACTTTATTGATAGATCTATATACTATGCAATCATAGAGTATATATTAAAGGCAGAGAAAATGTTTTAAAAGACAGGTTGTCTACTTTAGGGAAATTGGAAGAGTATTTTCTGAGTTTTAAAAAACTCAAAACTGCCCAGATGATTTTATTTTTGCCAACCTACTTAAAATTTTGAAAGAGATTCATTGCTTGATCATGAAAGAAATCTCTTATTTTTTAGCATCTTAGGGCTTCAGAAAGAGAAGGCAGAAAAGAGAGGATTCTCTTTCTTTGGTTAACTAAAGCAATTTCTTGTTTGCTTTGCTATGTCAAACAAAGCAAGCTATTTGTCACTGTGGTTTGTGTATTTTTTTTAAGAGCTTTCAACTTTGATCTGAAGCAAAGTGCACTGGTAGAAAAGATGACAGAAGTAACAAATCCACAATGTCCGTTGTCGCTCAGACAAACTCTTTAAGTCAACAAAGGGTGAGATTTAGAGTTAGAAAGCCATATGACTTAGGATAAGGCTTGTGCATGCTTGTGAGAAAATGTAGACCTTTGCCTCCCTTCGTTTAGACAAAGGTGTGGGGAAATTTATTAGCCAGGAATTCAGTTCAGTATGTGCAATCAAAAGGTGCCTCTTCTAGGCCTGGCTTTTGCTTGCTTTTCTAGGCAAACAATCCCATTTAAAAAAGCAGCATTGAGCTAGGCTTGGTGGCATGTAGCAGCTGTTTTATTCAGTGTCAGCCCAATAAATCTCGGGCCATGCTTTTGGTGATTCCAGAGTTGACACTGATATCTTTTAAAACATCACTTCTTGAAATATCTTCAAATTAGAAGTCACTTTTTTTTAATTGATCAGAAGAATTTGGCCCAGTATGAGTCATGATGATGTCACTGAATAAATGAATTAATACCAAAAGTTCTTATTTGAAACCAACACCAATGCACTGATATATACTTAGTTTTCAGGAAGATTTGTAGGCTCTATTATATAACTTTTAGTGAGACTAACTTTCTTGACTACACAGTTGGACATAGACATGGCTGTTCAGATGGACCATGCGATGTATTAAGATCAAATGGCTCTCACTCTAACTGAAAAAAAAATGTTAAGAGAAGTCTTCAAACCTAGAGGATGCTGTTCTAAGAGAAGAAACTTTCTGGTGCCAAACCAATGTATCTGATTGTGAAAGTTTGTGTATTTGGTGGAATGAACATCAAGAATGCTATCCTGGAGTATTCTTAAGAAAGAATAACTAGTACTGATACCAGTGGATATCAAATTTAAATATTTAAATGCAAAAATGTTTGGGTTGCCAGGATTGCTTTCAGGGCCTGTATCTTGGGCTGGTGTTTCTGGGGGATGATCTTTGGTCAAAGGGTAATGCTATGGGACACAGTACCTTACCTGACATTTTGGTGGTATCTAGAACTATTTACATAGCTCTTTTTTGTGAAGAGCATCTACTTTCTGGCTTTGATCCTCAGAATTCCTGAATAAATCAGTAAGGCTGAGGGGTGGCTTAGTTGGAACATGTTTTGAGGAAGGAGACCAAATTGGAGGGTTAATCCTTCCAATTCTAAGATCACTGATCAATAGTTTTGCTAGCCCAATATCTCCACAGTGCTGAAAAAAATGATTTCCCAAATCACTGCTTCTCTGTTTCCCATTTGACCAACAGGGAAACATGTGCAGTGGTACACATTTAGCTAAAGGACCTCTTCCTGCTGTTTCTTGCTAAAGATTATATTCTTATTAACTGACACTAAAGTTAAAGTTGTTAAATAGGGCCTGGTTGCTTGAGGGACCACCTGTCTCCCATAGTATCTACCCAGGCAATCTGATCTGGCAGGGTTGGCATGCTCCAGGTTCCTTCAATTAAACAATGTCATCTATTGGGACTCTGGAAGTGCGCCTTCTCTGTAGCAATGTCTGCCCTCTGCAATGAGGTCCCCCACCGCCGAGATTTGAAGGCCCCTTGGGAAGTGTGATTGAAGCCCTGTTTTCTTCTTTTTCTTTGTTCTCATCTGGGTTTATCTCTGCCATCTCTGTTCCTTTTTGTTTTATGTTGTTTTCTTGGTTTTAAATGATTTTAACAATTTATAAACCATCCAGAGATGCTGGGAGTCAGGCAGCATATACATTTAATAAATTGTTATTATTATTATTATTATGTCCTTTTGTGATCTAGTCTCTGGGCAAAAGTGAAGAGGTTACTGTCCAAGCCAGTCTATACCTTAATTAGCCCTATTCTCCCAAATTAAGCCCATGACAGAAAGCTCAAACGTGCTTAATTTTTCATCTTAACTGTGGAAAAGGAATTAATATGAGCCAGTTAAAGAATTCAGTGGTAAACTGAATAATGGCATCAAACAATACCAAGATGGTTAGTCAGATGAATGAAAAATGTGGGAAATTTTCTTAGCTGTGAGAAGTCTTTGCTTAATTAGCCATTCCCTTGTTTTGCTCAGGGAGGGGAGCATTATTTTGATACTTCCAAGCATGATTGCCTCACTTAGGTCACTTCATGTAGCAGAAACTTTAATTATAAATAGAGTTTTCATATTTTCTCTCTTGAGTTCCTCAAATATCTCTGTCATGTAGGATTGTCACCTGTGAAAGTTATTATCTTCCTTTATCAGCAGAAGGTGCTCTGTGTGTGTCTGTGTGTGATGCTTTGCAAAAACTCTTTTTTATACTCAGTTACATTTGAGTAGAATTGACTGATTTCCATAGCAGTTAAGCTTCTTTTTACCTCACTTGTAGGTGGACAAATTATTTCTTTAATTTGTTTATTATTGAAAAAGACAGGCATCTTTCAGTGAATATATTAGATCTCCAACTATTCTTCCTATGCTTAGGCATTGTTCTTTTCCGGTATTGCTAAACAGAATTTTGGTATCTGAATTTAAATATATATACTCAAATATTTATATAGATGGCTCCATCGTCTTAGCCTAAAATGAATATTTTATACAGAACCATGTGGGTGCATGTGAAAGTTCATGTGTCAGCCTCTCCAATTTTTAATATTTTATATCAACTAAATCAATTTCAACTTGTTAAAGTATGATGTTTCTATTCTCTTCCCCAGAAAAAGACTCTTGAAAGGAATTGGATCTGTAGAGAAATAAAATGTTAGTTTAATAAAATTGGTATCCTTTACATTTAAAAGTACGTAGAATAATAGTAGCTATATTTTATGGTTTTCATACAATTTCACTCAATTCCCATTAATTAAAAAAAAATTAAATAGGGTCTTTGCCCTTGACATGAAAATCTAAATGTCTGATTTCATTGAATTCATTAATATTGCCCCATTAATTTGGTGCCCCAACCATTTGGAGCTATGTGTTTTGCTTCATTTATAAATGAATTATACATCAGAATATATTTTCTGCATATTACAAAGGCGTACTTATATGTCAGCTTCCGAAAGTACAGTAGCTAAATTCTGTTCAGTTGTGATTATCATTAGGAAATTTTGGGGTTGAATTTGGCCTATGTAACATGCAGGAAAAACACTAGGAAGAAAAAAATTCTTTTCTACGGTATCTTTTTCTTTCATGAATCTCCTTTTACCATATTGCCTGATTACTGTATATGACTTTCTTATTTGGTCTATGACCCTAAGTAAATTAATTGTGAGTATGTGTGTGTGTGTTTTGTGTGGACAGAGTGGGTATGTGTGATGTTTAGATACTTTTGCTACTGTTATTTATTCTTGCATTGTAACAAAGCCAGAGGAAGTGCTACTGAAAGAATTTTATTAAAATGCAGAAAGAAATAAAAAGAGACCCTTGTTTTTCAGCTTCATCAGATGCTGGCCTGGTGGTGAAGGGTTTGAAATGTTATTGCTGTTGCAACATATTATTCTTTATTTAAAGTGTTATCAATCATCCAGTTACCAAATCAATAAGTTTAAAAAAGTGTCTTTCCAGAATCCTTCAGTATTGGGCACGCTGACTAGATCTGCTGACACTCTAGTCCAGGAATATTCTGGATGGCCATCGATTTTTCACAACCATCTATTAACATAAGACCACCCTGGAAGTCTGCCTTCTCTGTAGCAGCGCCTACCCTCTAGAACTAGGTTCCCCCTGAAATCTGGATGGCCCCAATGGTGCTATTGTTTAGAAGAGCCATGAAGATGTGGCTCTTTACCCAGGCTTTTGGTGAAGGAGAGTGAGACCCCTCGCTTCATTCCATCTGGTCTGTCATCCTTGCCATCTTTTCTCTTTACCTTTTATCTTTTATTGATTTTATTGTGATTTCTTTGTTTCATCGTTGTGAACCCCCCAGAGTCGTTGAGAATCAGGTAGTATACAAGTTTAAATAACAACAACAGCGCAACAGCAACAACTTTTTAAAAGAGTCTGTAAGTTGGTAGGCGGTGACCTTCTTTAGGTAAGAGATTGTGTCTGTGTATGTATATGTGTGTCCTCGAAAACTAGTAACACTTGAAGCAATGCCAACAATAGTCAAAGTAGTGTGATTGCAATGGGAATATATCCTGATATATTAGAGTACAAACAATATCTTATTCACTAGGCTTTCAGTGTGTCTGACTACAAATCCTTTCATCCTCTACAAATCCATTCTTGTTCTGCTGATGTGGGATAATGAGTATTCTAGTCAACACAGAGGGGCATCTGGGGGTGGTGGTCAAAGAAGTTAAAATGACAGCTACAACCATACAATTGAAGTCCCATCTTTATTTAAGATGGTGCATGTAAAAAGGGCTTGGCTTTGATTGCACAATTGCAACCACCATCTTGACGTTTTTGACCCCTGTGTAGATGCCCCAAGTCCAGATTAGGGAAAACCATTGCTGACTCATTGCCAAGACACTTGTATGAAGCCAGTGCTTTCCTTCATTGACAGAAAATATGGATAGAACTGTCACAAACAGGTTATTTGGTTCTAAACATTAATTCTTTGTCAGTTTTGATCTGGGGGGACTTGTTATATAATTGCTTAGAGATGGTAGTTTAAGTCGGCAGGCAATTTACTTCAAAGACACAAAAGTTAGGACAGCTCTCGCCTGCCCTCCTCTTGTTCAAAGATCATTTCCAGAATGGGAGAAAGGAAGTGTTTTGAAGAGGTTAAGTGATTTTTCTCCCTTCACAGACAATTCTTAATTGAGTTTAGACACATTCTGTACATTTTTAGATCAGCATCAAAGCTAGTGTCCTCCCAGTGATAAGCAGTGTCTTCTCAGGTTTCCAAAAAAAACAAAAAAAGGAAAGGAAAGAAAAGAAAAGAAAAGAAAAAAAAGTTCTATTATGAATATATATTCATCAAACTTTTAGGACTGAAATGTCCCTATTGCCATAATATAAAAGCAACATTGAACCAGTTATGGCCTCAGATGGTGAATTGGGAGTATGTAAAGGCTGATGATTGGATTAACACTAAGCTTTGCCCAGAAGACCATGATGTAGTTGTTATTGCTATTGTCATTTTATTATAGAACATTTGAATGTCTCTTGTGGGCATGTACCTTGGTTTATAGTACTATATTGTGAAATCTGTGCCAAAATGGTGGTATTTGGACTTACAGGTGAAACTCGAAAAATTAGAATATCGTGCAAATGTTCATTTATGTCAGTATGGCAACTCAGAAGGTGAAACCAATATATGAGATAGACGCATTACATGCAAAGCGAGATATGTCAAGCCTTACTTTGGTATAATTGTGATGATTATGGCGTACAGCTTATGAAAACCCCAAATTCACAATCTCAGAAAATTAGAATATTACATGACATCAATAACACAAGGATTGGAAATAGAACAATATCGGACCTCTGCAAAGTATAAGCATGCATATGTACTCAGTACTTGGTTTGGGCCCCTTTTGCAGCAATGACTGCCGCAATGCGGCGTGGCATGGATGCTATCAGCCTGTGGCACTGCTGAGGTGTTACGGAAGCCCAGGATGCTTCAATAGCAGCCTTCAGCTCCGCTGCATTGTTCGGTCTCATGTCCCTCATCTTTCTCTTGGCAATGCCAGGTCAGGCGAGTTTGCTGGCCAATCAAGCACAGTAATCCCATGGTCATTGAAGCAGGTTTTGGTACTTTTGTCAGTGTGGGCAGGTGCCAAGTCCTGCTGGAAAGTGAAGTCAGCATCCCCATAAAGCTCGTCTGCGGAAGGAAGCATGAAGTGCTCCAAAATCTCCTGGTAGACGGCTGCGTTGACCCTGGACTTAATGAAGCACAGTGGACCAACACCAGCAGATGGCATGGCTCCCCAGATCAACACAGACTGTGGAAACTTCACACTGGACTTCAAGCATCGTGCATTGTGTGCCTCTCCATTCTTCCTCCAGACTCTGGGTCCTTGGTTCCCAAATGAGATGCAAAAGTTGCTCTCATCAGAAAAGAGGACTTTGGACCACTGGGCAACAGACCAGTTCTTTTTTTCTGTAGCCCAGGTAAGACGCTTCTGACGTTGTTTGTTGTTCAGGAGCGGCTTGACAAGAGGAATACGACATTTGAAGCCCATGTCCAGGATCCGTCTGTGTGTGGTGGCTCTTGATGCACTAACTCCAGCCTCAGTCCACTCCTTGTGAAAGTCCCCAACACTTTTGAATGGCCTTTTCCTGACAATCCTCTCCAGGCTGCGGTCATCCCTGCTGCTTGTGCACCTTTTTCTACCACACTTTTCCCTTCCACATAACCTTCTATTGATGTGCTTTGATACAGCACTTTGGGAACGTCCAACTTCTTTTGCAATTACCTTTTGGGGCTTTCCCTCCTTACGGAGGGTGTCAATGATGGTTTTCTGCACAACTGTCAGGTCAGCAGTCTTTCCCATGCTTGTGATTCCTCCTGAACCAGCCTGAGAGACCCTTTAAAGGCTCAGGAACCCTTTGCAGGTGTTATGGATTCATTAGCTGATTAGAGTGGGACACTTTGAGCCTAGAATATTGAACCTTTTCACACTATTCTAATTTTCTGAGATTGTGAATTTGGGGTTTTCATAAGCTGTACGCCATAATCATCACAATTATACCAAAGTAAGGCTTGACATATCTCGCTTTGCATGTAATGCGTCTATCTCATATATTGGTTTCACCTTTTGAGTTGCCATACTGACATAAATGAACATTTGCACGATATTCTAATTTTTCAAGTTTCACCTGTAATTATATTATAGGACGCTCTTGCATGTGGTCCACAGTTTAGTGACAGAGCAAATTGATGAGGTCCAATATTTATTTTAGAAGAGGCTCCTCAAAAAGCCTTTTTTTAAAAAAAACTGCAGACGAAATAGTATCTGGGAAAGAGTAAAAGCTAATCCATTCTGGCATAAGATGGCTTCCTGTTTCTTGGCCACTGCCAAGGATCATGATAACAATGATGATATGGGTCCATTTCAGTCTGGTTATTGGTGCAAATACAGGATAAAACTGTCCTAGGAGGGGTATCTGCAGGATTGGAGGCTTTCATCAAAATGATGAAAGCAATGTTGCATCATTGCAATGCAAGCTGCATCTCTTTCATACATGTATGCAACATATAAAAGGGGTGGGATTTTTGGCATGATGTTGCTTTCTCCATTTGCCCCGTCTCCTCAATGCTCTTTGTGGATGTCTCTGGTTGTAGTACTCTGATGAATGAGCTCCACTACGAGAAAGACTTGAGGAATAGAACTCTGTTGATTCTGCTTGATTTCGATCAAACTTTGGACTCACACTAGAACAGCACCTCTCTGCTATTCATTAATGTAGCCCAACTTGTGGTTGCAACTGTCAGCTTCATTTTTTTGACCCCATGGGACACCCCTGATACTGGCTGTGTTGAAGGTTATTATTGAAAAATGATCTAACAACATTTAATAAAATGTGGACTTGCTTATAAGGATAGAATGTACAATTTTCAATTTTGAGTAATTCAGAATTATATCCTGCCCAATAGTAGATAAGAGATGATAGTGGATATATCACAATGTCACAATGTATTTCAGGTGTCTTTTAGAGCTTCAAAATATAATTTAATTCTGGTAATTTCGAACTCAGTTTTATACAGTATTTCCATTTAAAAGAGATGGTTCTCTCCCCAACACCTATCCTTTCAGTTTTTTCCTGTGTGAACTTAACTGTGCATTACTTTACTACTCTCTTTCTCTCTTAGCCAGAGTGACTTTTTCCATTTGAAAAGGATTTTGACTCAGGATCCTGTTTTAGAGCACTTCTGTCCACTGGAAATGTCATCTACTGTCCATATACAGTATATGATAGTCCTTTGGGTTTGAAGAAGACATGCTGTTGTGCAGTTTATCTGTGGACACAGAGGTTGCTTTGCAGTCCCAGCCTAGAAGCACAAAGTCTAGCATAATGGGGGCATTGGAAGTCCATTGCTGTAGTAACTGTCATTCTGTGATGCTGCTCAGGGTTTTCTATCAGTTTTTAGTGGTGCCTCTCTTCAAAGCCAGTAGAGGCTTCATAGCACAGGGCTTGCCAGCGGATTCTGTCAGCAGCTGCAGCTTCTAGTTCCCTTGGCTGGATTTCATAGTGGCATTGGGTTTTTTTCAGTGTCTTTGTAGCACTTGTGTGGTCAACCTTGAGATCTCTTTCCAGACTCCAGTACACTATAGAGCAACTGGCAAGGCATACAGTGGTCATCCATTCTGATGACATATTCTCCCCCCCCCCCCCCCCATTTGGGCTCTGATAATCAAGAACTCAATGCTGGTAGACTCTGCATGATCCAAGATCTCCAGGTTGGAGACACAGTCTTGGCATTGAATACCGAGGATGGAGTGAAGAGCACACATGTGAAATTTCTCCAGTTGTTTGATGTGCCTTTGGTAGAGAGTCCAGGACTCTCATCCGTATAGGAGAGAAGGGATAACCATAGCTGTGTAGACTTTCAGCATTGTGGAGATATGGATGTTGTGCTGATTGAACACTCTAGCACACAGCCACCTCAGTGTCTGGCTGGCCTTGGTGATGCTGGAGTCAATTTCTTTGCTCAAAGACCCATCACTTGAGATGATGCTTCCCAAGTATTTGAAGCTGTTTACATTTGTCAGCTGGTGTCATCAACAGTGATTTTTGGTTCTACGGGATGGGTATTTGGCACGGGCTGGTAAAGTACTTCAGTCTTGTTCAGGCTGATAGTCAGGCCAAAGAGCATAGCAGTGTCTGAGAATTTGTTCAGCATCAACTGCAGATCACTTTGTTTGTACACAAGGAGTGCACAGTCATCAGCAAAGAGGATTTCTTGGATGGAGGCACTTTGTGCATTCAAGCAGTGAAGGTCAGAGAGAGCTGTCCAATCGGTACCTGATGTCTACTCTCTCCTACAGACCCTGGACAGCATGTGACAACATGCAAGTGAAGAACAGATGAACAGGACAGCTAATCTTGGTGATCAACATTATTATTTGTATTATATTAATATTATTGATATGTTGTGTTATTGTATTTTATGCCTACTTTTTACTTCTTTATTGTTTCTATATAGTAATTTCTGGCTTAAAGACCACAACAAAGGTTTTGTTTTATCATGTTTCTTCTAGTAACCAATAGGCTGAAATGTATGGTCCCACTAAATTGACAATACCAGTATTTTAATATAATTGTTATTATTCTGTTACAAATTAACATTATATATGCAGTTTGGTTTTATGAAAGTTTAATGGCAAAGTTTAACCATTTCTGTTGGGTTTTAAAAGGTGCATTTATGACAGCAGTGTTTTAGGGGCTAAGTCATTCCATTTGTAGAAAAGTTATTTGATGTGTATCTGTATCAGAAATAACTTTTCCAGGTAAGTGTGTGCTTAGAACAGCGTACTGATTTCCCTTCAGGAGAGAACAATATATACAAGAGAACCATAAGGACTAATTTCATTCTTTTCATTGCAGCTGTAGCCATTAGCCAGAACCAGATAAATTGATTCCTTCTTGTCTCAATCTGTGAACATTATGTCCTGTCTTTAGTATGCCTATATATGGGATTACCCTTGAGAAGTGTTCAGGTGTTGCAATTGGTACAAAATAAGGCTGTTAGGCTATTAACAGGTGCAAAATACATGGATCATGTAATGCCTGCACTCAAAAATCAGCATTCATAGGTATCTAGTACAAGCCATCATGTCAATCATTGTGCAAATGACATCATAACGCATGTGACATCACTTGCCCACCCTTGCTCCCTCAACAGCTTTCTATGTCTGTGCTGGTTGGCAATTACTTAGCAGGTGCAATTTAAGAAGTTGGTATGAAGCTCTGAAGCCTGACTGTTTAATGGGTAGCCTCTTTTCTTACAAACCTGTCCAGGTTTTACACTTTACAGAAGAGGTCTTTTTTGAAGATGCTTCCATGGGTATAGCCCTGTCTTTCCAGTATGTGGAAAAGGGCCTTCTCCTGGGTTGTTTCCAGGGCTTTTCTCTCTCCCAGCATACAGATAAATTAAAGCCCAGCAGTAGCACTGATCCCAAGTTGCTTGCAGATCATTTTGTCCCTTGAAGACCTTGAAAGATCCAAAGGGATTTTTTAAACTGGGTATAAGATTGTAAAACAATATTTGTACTAAAGCAGTTAAGCTGTTTGTAAACATGTCTTTCCTGGCTCTTAATTTAAACAGGACAAAGAAAAAGCTTTGTTGTTCTTCCTGGGATTTGAGTTAATTCAAAATGGGGCAGACAAGTTAAAAAAAACCCTTACCATGTTTCTTCTTTAATTAGCTAATGGGTGTGCAGGTTAAATCCAAAAAAGATTTGGAAAATGAGTTTAAAATAAACACCTTAAACTCATCCTCTCATTTTGTTTGAAAAGAATTCTTTGGAGGTTTTTCTCCCTCTTTTTTCCCTCCTTTCCTCAAGTATTGACTCTGCTTTGAGGGAATTCTGAGTTCAAAGCACCCTTTTGCACTTTTGAAAGAATAATTTCACTTTACTGCTGTCTTGGCACTTGTGGTGAATAAGTCCTTGCCGGTAAAGTGACAGTGATGCATCATGCTGGCAGACTTTGCATCGCAACAGCTAGAGAATGAATGTTGCCATCAACTTTGCTAAAAGAGGAAAGCTCACTTATTCCTTGATTCTAAGCTGCTTGTGTAAGTGGAGAGTGTGCGTGTTTGTGGAATAGAATCTCTTATTTAGATGGATGTCTCTCAGGCACATCCTACCTCTGACTTAAAAAGCACATTTCCAAGTTAATCTTTATGATGTTTATCTGGAGAGTTGGAAAGAGGACTTTTAAACTTCCATCTCAAAATGTGGATGAATACCAAACATCATCATATGTGAAGCTAAAATTGCCATTGAGTTCAGTTGCATGCATGTTGTTAATGTGACCTAGAAAATGGAGGGGAGTAATTTAAAATGGGAACAGATATTTCAGCAAACTGAAAATTTATATTCATTTTAGGTTTATGGGCAGTCAGTGCATCTAGGGGCCGGCGTCTAGGACTCCTGCAAATGACTAGCTGAAAATGATGCAGGCAGTAATAGCTCTATGCCTGTGGATAACTCCTTTGATGGTGACTGACTTGAATATTTTTTATATTTTATTTTAGATTCTTTGGATTCTTTCCATTATCTAAAAAATGAAAAGCTGTAATGAATCAGCCTCTAGCATAATCCTTATTTCCATGAATGTCTCTGGGGCCAGCATAGGCTTGGAGACACTGTTGAAAAATAAAAATGAGAGGTGGCTGCATCCCACTGCTTTATTGGCAAGTCCACCCATCTGGCCAGAAAATAGACAAGAGTATGTCAGAGTAGCCAAGAGTATCCTAAGGTAATAGAAGCCTAGAAGAGAGCAACCATATCAGTTTGTGTTCTGGTAATGAAGCGTTGTGTGATTGGCATCCACCACCTTGGCAACTGTTGTGTGCTTGAACGTGTCCTCCTGGCAGGTATGTGTGAGAGTGCCTTCAGCACACTCTCAAAGTTCCAAAAGAACATAAGAACAACCATGCTGGATCAGTTCAAGACCTGTCTTAATCCAGCATTTCATTCCTTACAATGGTCAACCAGATGCAAGTTAAGATGGAGGAATCCATTATCTTCTAATAAGTAAAATTTATTGTAGAAGAAGTAAGAAGCAATTACAAAAACAATTCCCGTATCTGCAGGGTACCAAATGTAAGCTCTATTTATACCAACCAGTGTTCAGTTTTCTTGTGCTTCTTTCTGTTCTCTGTCAAGGACTAGAAGTGATTCTCTTCTGGGCAGGAGATAGTTTCCATCTGTTCCTTGGTTTGCTAAAAACCTTATTTAGTATCAGACCAAAAGGTTGTTTCTTTTGACTGTGAGAGAATTAACGTTCAGAATTGCCAAATCTCTGAATATAAAAAGAGTTAATTTTGGAAAAGGGGAGCATAGGAGGGCAACAATTATACAACAGAATTTCAAATTAAATAAAGTCAGTTCTAATTTAAGTAGTTACATTTTACTTGCTTGAATAAAATAACGTGTAGAATTCATTGCAAAGAAGATGACATGAGAGAGACCATCTTTATCCTCTGGTAAATGTTATTCGACTGTCCCTACCTCTAGTTCTTTTCTATCCTCTTGAGTGCTACTATCACTGTTTTGTAGAGTGGAGAGATAGGTGAAAACCAGTCTCTTAAGGGGACTGATTGTTGCTTTACATAACCAAATGAGATGCCCCAGCTATCACAGATCTAGCAAGCGAATCACAAAATTACGTGTTGGGTGAATGCACCTTCCCAGCAGCCCTATAGTTGAATGACAAAGAACCTGGTCTGTTCTAATTAATAACCTATTGTTTGGAGAAAAAAAAAAAACTTATACTGGAAAAGCATATTAAGAAACAAAAGATGAGTTCTGATCCTTTAAGGCCTCCCAACAATATGGCGGCTTACCAGATTTGTCTGTGGAGAGACAATGATAAGCCACATCTAGAGAGGCAGTGTGGTGGAGTGGTTAAGGTGTTGGATTTGGAATGGTTCTAGACCCAGATCCTAGTCCATCTTCAGCCATGGAAGCTCATTGGGTAGCCATTGGAACCTCCCTAGTTTCTTGGGCTGTAAAGGCGATGGGAGAGAAATATATTTTCAAACTTGCAAGATTCTGTTAATGTCATCTTACAATAAAGTAGAATTAGTTCATCTGGGCATGCTTCCTGTCTGGACTGCCTCGTAAGGCTGAAAGTATACTAACTTGATCTGAATGAGAGGTAGGATATCAATCTAATAAATAAGGTTTTGTCACAGATCCACAATTCCCTCCTTTCACAGACTGAACTAATAGTGCTCTTTGTTAGTTGTATTGTCAATATGCGTGTTTCACTAGGAACATTTGGCAATGGGATTGTTATTTTAAAAATTCTAATCTAATTTAAAATCTTCCCATTCATGCAATCCTGTGAGTTGAGAAGCTCATTAAAAGCCTATTTAAATTGTTTGCAAGTGTCAGAACTGGACTAAAATAAAATGCTAAACTATGAGATTATAATCCACCACTGCTCATTAATCCATATTTAGAAAGTCCTACTTTATTCAAAAAAAAAAAGTAGTGATATAATAATGAAGAAAAGAGAATCCCACTATTCTTCCCCAGTTGTCTTTTCATTTACCTCCTTGATAATTTTTTTAAAAAATACCCTTTTTTTCTGTGAACGGCCGGCTGATTGAAGATCAAAGGTGTTAACACTTGGTGACCTGGCTCTGTGCCAGCCAGATAATTATGGTCTGCCACTCTGAATCCCACTGTAGTTTCATTATTAAGATCAATTGTTTTCTCCAAATGATTGGAATACCTTTCCATCTAAAGTCTTTTATTACCTTAGATAAGTTTTTCCTGACATCTGCTTTAGACTTGTTACAAAGTGCTCTTACGTTTATTTCAGATATTCAAGAATAATCATACACTTGATATCATGTTTGTGGGATTGTACCAGTTTCAGAAGGTAGCTGGGTGACAGCAAGATTGATAACCCATGTCAAAAAGTCTACATAATGTTAAGGAGAATGTAGTAGACTTGCCCATGGTATGCTCCTGTTAAAAGAGACAGGTGTGAGAGAATTCAAAATAGGATCCCATTAATTCCTACAAACCCCCCCGGGGCTGATCCTTGTATATCCTTGTGTATCCATTTCAGAGAAGTGCATAAGTAAGTGAATATTGCTTCAGTGAGGCTCTGATCTACACCTCCATTCTGTATATGGATGTTGGGAAGCACAGCATTCTGCAAATGAATTGCTTCCTGATCAATTGGCAGTAGGGGAATTCAATGTACAGAGCAATGCAGTGCAACAGAGAGAGGATGATGTGAGAAGTCTCTTTAATATGTCTAAAACGTACATTTATTGCAAGAAGATTAAACAGTTTTCATATTTATAAGGGGATGTACAATGCAGAGGGCTTTTATGGGCTCACAATCCTTCCATTTTTTAATGCCCTGTTTATATTAAAAATTAGAGCATCCATGGGGAGAAGTCAAAAAAATCAAGATGGTGGCTGTGACCACATGGTTGAAGCCCTGCCCCATTTTTATGTGCATGTAAAAAAGGGGCAAGGCTTCAACAATGTCGTAACAGTGGCCATCTTCACATTTTTTATCCCCCTTGGATGTCCTATTTAAGACCCTTTTTAGTATCATTCTGTAATGGTATGTGGGAATGACCTTGGGAGAAAGGGCAAAGAGATGCAGCCAAGGGAATGGTCAGATAAAAGCAACTTAGTCCACAGAAAGAATGTGGCGGGGCAAGTGGCTCAGAAGGGATCCTCCCTTGTTTCTTCGGCTGTAAAGGGGATGGAGGGAGAAATGTACTTTCAGACTTGCAAGATTCTGTTAATGTAACCTTACAATAAAGTAGAATTAGCTCATATGACTATGTTTCCTGCTGGTCTGCCTTGCAAGGATGACACATTCTTCTTCCCTATAGAGGAGGCAATTTAATAAAAGGCAGATATTTGCTATCAGATTCATCGTTTGCAGAGGGCATTTGAAAATGAGACTGAAAGGCAGTTCTGCATAAAATCAGACTGTAGTCTGGACTTCCAGGGTGGAAACATGGTGGACTAGCACATCTCTGAGGACTGGTGACAATGCAGAGGCAAAGACTGGCAGCCAGGTGGTGTGCCCGAGCTAACAGAGCTTCTCTGAACAAGGAGAGAGCCGTGAGATCACCCACTTCAGCTCTGGAAGGGAGCTCCTCATGAGAAAACCTGCAGGATCAGGAAGGACCCTGCGGGCAACTCTTGAGTAAGAGCACTGGGAGCCATGGAAGAAAACAGCTTGCTCACAGCTTCAGGCGAAGCCTGTTTAAAGGACACTGGGTTCACCCAATCCACTTTTCTAAAGCGCTTTTGGATGGAGAAAATTTAAAGTGTAAAGAGACCTTCAAAGCAGCAGAGCACCCAAAGCCATCCAGGTGAGTGTACCTTAGACCATGGGAAGTAAGGAAACAACTATAAAATTAGGCTGAGGGCTATAAGATGCCCATTCCGGTTTTAAGCAAACAGAAACTATTTGTATGGCATAACCAGGCCCTCTATTTATTTGGCATCAGGTCCTGCTGTTGGAGAGGCCAAGGGTAACTAGCAGCACCTGGACCCAGGAGTATGTACATATTGATTGATTGTTTATGTGCCATCAAGTTAGGGTCAACTCTTAGCCACATATATAAAATTTCTCCAAGATGACCTATCCCCAACCTGGCTCTTTAGTGATGTACCCATCTCTGTTATAATCGAGTCCATCCATCTTGCTTCTGGTTGTCCTCTTCTTCTCTTTCTTCCACCTTTCCCAGCTTTAAAGACTTCTTAAGAGAAGTTTTAAGTCTTCACATGCTGTGTCTGAAATATGATAATTTAAGCCTGATAATTGTGTCTTGAGTCAGGGTTGATTTGTTTGATGATCCATTTACTTTCTTGGCTATCCATGGTATTCTCAGGAGTCTTCTCTAGCACCAAAAACATTAATATTCTTTCTATGATGTTTCTTCATAGACCAGGTTTGGCTTCCATTGAGTGTCACAGGGAAAAAACATTACCTGCACATTTCTAATCTTTGTAGGTATAGGCACTTCCCAGTATCTGAATATTTTTCCAAGGCCTTCATTGCCACTCTACCAAGTGCTAGGTGTATTTCTTGACTGCTGGTTTCCTAGTTGACTGCTGGTGTCCATAGGAGTGTCAAAAAAAAAATCAAGATATTGGCTGCAACTGTGCAAATGCAGCTGTACCAGTTTTTAATGGGTAACACGTTTAAAAAAATGCAGATTTTTGGTTGCATGGTTGCAACCACCTTCTTGAATTTTTTGACACTTCCTGTGGATGCCACTCCTAGGCCCTAGTGCCTGCCCGAAGCATCATAAACAAGAAAAAGAAGGAACCAGCCTACCAACTTCCATTTATGAAGGGGATCCTCAATAGCTACAAATTCCTCATAAGGTATTTTTTAAGAGATCCACAGAGTGATCCAGAAAAAGAAACACTATTGCTTTATTAGTCCATGTATATAAACTGGGTTTTCATGAAGTGTTGATTCATAAGACTGAGACTCAGTTGCAAAATTAAGCACGTTGAATGCTAATCTTAAATTTGTTTTTATTCTACCTATTAATGGCTCATACTTTATTTAATATTTTTTAAAAGTATTGACAAGTGGCTTTATAATAAAGCAAAGTATACATTGAAATAATTTAATAAATTACTAACTTTGCTAAAGGAAAATCTTAGCCTAATATTAATATGCCAGGCTTTCTTTTCATTGTCTAATTTGCTTCCATCCCATTTATTTTAATGCCTTTCTGAAAATCTTGTCTTCACCATACATCACAGTGAAACTTGTCTTAAAACTTTTTAAGATAGGACATCAATTTGCCTAATGGCAAAGCTGACTCAATATTATATCTATTTAAGCTAGATTTGGATAGGGTACCTCTTAAGTGAGGGAACTGTCCTCTGTTGTGTATGGCATAGGCCAACTCTGTTTTAAGAACATGCTGCAATCAAAGCTCAGAGATTTAAGCTAATAATGGAAATGTCTATCAGATCTTTAGATTAACACTTCCTGGTGTTAAAAAGGTTAATATGTACTAACAGAAATTCTGTGTAAAACAGATCTTAGAAGTTTGACTATGATCAGTTCAAAGAATGGGGAGAACTGGGACTTGATTATTGATGAGAAATTATTTTTTTCTGACTGTATACTGCAGAAGAATTAGTCACAAGTTCAAACTTGGTTTCATGAGATTTACCTGTCAAGAACATTAACAAGATTGAAGAAACTTTTATATCTTGAAAGTGTTTTTATATATAAAAATATTTAATTATTTTATAGTTAAAAGTTGTTGATTGTCTCTTTATATAATTATTTTTGTAGTTAAAACCTGACTTACTGAAATAGATTTAAAATGAATTTTATTTCATTAATAATTCTAATTTCACTTATAGTAAAGGATACTTGATACTTGGTAAATGAGATTATAATTATTAATGTGATGTAGAGGGATTATTTTGTGTTTTATCTACAACAGTATCCAGATCATCATTTCTCAGAGCAAAGGACAACTTGGCCCAGAATTGTGCAAGAAATTTCACTAAGTTTGCTTTGAAGTGGCATGTAAAGACTTTTTAATGCTGATTGCTGTTGTACACTGCCATTATTATTATTATTATTATTATTATTATTATTATTGGCAGAAAAGAAAGGAACTATGAAATGGTACAGTATCATATGTTTTAAACACTTAAGCAATGTAACATGCCTACTGACATGACCAATTCATCTCAATTCATACAAGGACATGCTGAAGCTTGCACACAGATATGTTCCACAGCAACACTGACTGTAAGACTGGCATAGAAGTGAATCAATAGGCAATCTAGTCATGTTGAATTAAAATGGAATGTAGTTTTGTTTCTGTTTTTCACATGTGAAAGGGATCAATATGCTTTTCTTTAACTTAATGTATACAATTGTGAAATTGATTAATATTTAATTATAAAAAGGTAAATGAAAGTGCCTGGGCATTTAGTTCAGTATCATTAGATATGTCATTATAAATCCAGGAGTATGTATTCCATGCCTCAGAGAATTCGAAAATGGTAAAAATGATATATTTTATTTTTATTTATTTATTTGGTGGACTCTGGGCAGTGTACAAGATAAAAATATATCTTGCATGACTTGTGGGGCTGTTGCATTTTAACCCCTTTCCCTATGGATTCATGATGTATCGTATTTTTCATTGAAGGGCCTTTTGGAAATTAATTACTTAGGCATTTCTGTTGAGATAAATTAAGGAGAAATTGCTTTCATATGTTTATGTGTGTATACATACACACTACATATACATTGTGCACGTGCATCTGTGTGTATGTATTTAAACTTCCAGTGCTCTTTATGAAGAATTCATGTTGAATAAATGCCTGAATTACTGTATACAATGTAATGTACAGTGTAATGACTGAATTATGAAGCATTAATTAATTCTGCTCCTTCATGCTTGCATCGCGTGTAAAGTGTGTTTTGCAGAAGTTGTATTGATCTCACTTAGTCAGGACTGCCGAAATGGTGTGCAGAAAGAACAAATAAAACCAAGTCTTGGGACCTTTCCCTATTGTTGAGTTCAAGTGCTGTCCATCCATCCTTGAGTTAGTAAGAAACAATAATAGCATAATGTTTGCTGTCTCCATTGTTTTCTCCACAATATCCTGCATCTATTGCCTCAGTTTTGGCTTGCTGTTGAATAGTGGTGTCCCAGTTTCAATATGTAGGGTATATTAAGCGAGTGATTGGTGAAATACCCTGGCTTTGCTGTCCTCCCACTTTCTGAACATCATCAGCTGGTGACAGGGACGGCTGTAGACATTTTGGTGCCCTAGGCAAAGTCATATTCTGGTGCCCCGTATGGTTTGGCTCATCTTCCAATTTTATTAGGAATTTCAAAAAGGCACTCCTGTTTCTTGTTTTCAAGTTTATGAGCATTACATTTATGATTTTCAACCCCAGACATTTTTTTTTTCTCAGACATTTTCACTCTATTTACACAGTAAATAATTTTAATTACATCAGCACCCACTGTTGTCATATGGGAACAATTATTGAAATTATATTTAACCCTCAAGCGGGTGTCCTGGCTCACAAAGTGCACCATTACTGCTTTTCGCTTTTTTATTTTGCTTTCAGAAGTCTTTTCGATTTGGCGCTTCCTAAAATTTGGTGCCTCTAGGCCAGTGCCTATTTGGCCTTAGCCTAGAGCTGCCCCTGGCTGGTGGGAAACCATCTGCCAATCAGGACTGTAATAAGGGATGGGGTTTGGGGAAGTGACTTGTATTTGATAGGTGTCTGGCCTGCCATTCCTATTTACTGCACATATCAAAGCAACACAGTGCACTTCTCAGAGCATGCTGGAAACCTGGCAGCTTCCCATAGACCATAACTCTCCCAGTCTGTCAAGCAGCTGTTCATGGCCAATCACTGTACTCGTCTCTTCTATGAGCAAAACAAACAAAAAATGGTGGCAGAGGAGAATGCCCGAGTCCCAATGGAAAGGAGGTATGCCAGTGTCCAAGAGATTAGACAGCAAAGTGCACCAGATTTTACATACCTTAGAACTGCTCTGGTTTGCTGCTTGCTTAAGAGGGATAACTTAAGATTTCTGAATGACAAATTTGCCCTTTGTGAAATAGCACGCTTAGAATATGGTCTAATGTTGCATAGCAAGATGCAGTTCTGTTGCTAAAGATGAGCAGATCTACCTCTCTTTTAAAACTCTGAACTAATTTGAGTGTTCTGTGCCAATTACACCATGATACAGACATTAGATTCCATGGAGAAGGAGGAGGGGGAGGAGGAGGAGATGATGATGATGATACCAGGGTTGGTAAGTGCTGCAATTTGCTGTATTTTATAAAACATGACTATGATCCAGTCTTGGTATGATCACTTATTCAAGGGGCCATCAAAGCACAAGTAGGGCAAATGTCCAGATCCCATCCAGCAGTATGAACAGAAGAATGCCCAATGGCAGAGGGATGGCCTGCCACTTTTGAAACAAATGTAAGAAATGCAAACAAGCGACTGTCACTGCAACAGCTAGCAGGGTGGAGAATTCCTACAAGAGGAACCATCTTTGAAATATCCATATGCATGCCCTGTTATTTGATTTAGAAGGAATAAGGAAGAATTCTGGGGCACATTAAAGACTCATACATTTATTATCATATAAACTTTTTTGAATAATAGACCACCTCGTCAGATACAAGGCATGAACCTAGTCTTAGTATGTATACACACAGTTGTTACTGGAAGAGAGGGAAGCCGGGGGTGGGGGATGGATATTGATCTTACTTATGAAGGAGAGGTGAGAGATCATGAGATTTAGATATGACACAAGCATTCTTGCATTGAACAGTTAGATAAAACTTGTCAAAAATATGTTCTCTATGTAATCAATGAAAAGAAGGTGTTGCAATTTATAACGAACCCTGATGTGGTGGATTGCAGTAGAGAGCAAGGTTCTCAGGAAGGAGGGGGCGCATTTAGGAAGGGCAGAGAGACAAGAGACAGCACAGTCCGGAGCAGGAGTGTGGGAAGTATAAGAGATTTAGGATAGCCACTCCCTAGAATCTCCCAGGGTATATCCACTAGTTGCAGTAGTACAGATTTTGCCTGGCAAGATTCTGTCTATATGGTATAAGCAATAAAAAAACTAAATTTGGATGAACTGTTGTTCTTGGACTGGGCCTGACACCTAGTGATATTATTTCATTCTGACACCTTGAGAACATAACAGGGTCCTGAAGAATTGAAATATCCCCACCATCCTCTTTGACCTCAGTTTTGAATACAGCTATTCCTGATGTCAGATTTGTGTCCATTTATTCTTTTATACAGAAATTGGCCAGTTTGTCCTATCTAAAATGTAGTGGTGTGCTTCCGACAGATGATGGCAGATACCGCAGTGGAGTATGAGGAAGTGTATGTTCCCATGATGTGGGCAAAACTGAGATCCATTGAAAGCTTATGCAGTAATTCATAAGTGTTTTTCTTGTTTCTTCTGAATCAGTTCCCCTTTCATGCAAGTGAATATTTCAAAGATAATTCCCTTTGTAGGAATTCACCCCCACCCCAACATTCTGTGAGTTTGCTCGGTTGAAATAATTTAATACCTAATATTTTACATCTTGATGTTAATACTTCTATCTATCGTAAGCAGTCTTGGGAAACATTATGTTTTGAAAAGGGTTATAGTATAGAAATGATCAAAATAGAACTAATTTTGAGACTGATAAATGTTTAACCTGTACAAGTCCAGAGCTTGTTTGAATGCATGGAAGTAATTCCATGGTTGTTTGGATCCTGGCCAGAGATGTTGTCAGCTCCTGCCGAATAGTATTTGATTTATTAAAATCTATTATGGTCACTGATGAATCAATTAAAACATATAACTGTAAAATAAATACTTATTGTAGACTTGGTATAATGAATAAACACCTGTTGCTTGCTGATTAAAAGTCATGACACATGCATTGGTATATCAGGCAAAGTGCTTTCCTTTTCTAAACATAACATTAAGATAGCCTTAGTTAATAATATACAGTAGGATGTAATGGCTGATAGGATCCCTGCCAGTGAGCCTATGGGTCATGACCTTTGTTTTATGGGCTATTAAAAAGCCATCAAATCCTTCATTGGAGTGGCTCACAAATCTTCCAGAATAATGTGTAATTAAAAGCACATCTATAACCCTAAGAGATTTTATATTTGATCTTCTATATTTGTCCAATAAAATAATAAATAACTCAGTGTATAAACATTTGGATTCTTCTCCACTTTTGAAAAATAAAGGATTATTTGGGGGGTTCATGCCTTGAAAGAGGATTATTAATTTGGATGCTGGCTTGATTTTTCAGCTGCTGTTGTACAAAGAATATACTGGGCAGCATGGCTGTAGTCCTGTTTCTTGTCTTTAAAAATGGGAGAAATGAAAATGATTTTTTGCAAATTTCTAGAATGTATAATATAAAGCATAAATTGTAATTGCACTTCATTTACTAAGTGCTGCATTACCTCATCCTTTAGTTTTAACAATGGATTTTCCATAAATCTTCATATGGTTAAACATGATAAAGTGCTCAACATATCATGGAACATGACAGTGCTTATTAGCACTTGAGAAGTTATTGATTGCTTACCTTGATTAATCTTTTATGGGTCTCTGTAGTATTAATTCCACAGGAGGGGGTGGGAAGCAGGAGAGATCCTGTAGCATTAAGCTCCTTCTTCGTTCATATTTTCAGCTTTAGTTAACATGAAATTCTCTGACTGATGTCTTTAGGCTAATTATAATATATTCTTTCTCTTTTTTTTAACGAAAGCAGTTTGCTTTCAGTTTATCAGATGGAGGAATTAGAATTTCTGATTAATGTTTATTTTCTGTTGAAACTATCAAAGAGATTAGAAACTGTTTTGATAAGGCAAAAAAAAAAAGTGAATTTCTTGGATCAGAACTCATGTAGCTTTTTCTCTGTATATTTTTGTTTATCATCTATTCTTCTACTTTAAAGCAACAATAACAATCACGGTATTTTTCCAATGCCATTTGTGCAAATTTTTGAATGGATTAAAAAAATACCCATATTACACATTCTTATTAGGGGTAGTTAAATGTGCTAATTATTTTCTATTAAATGTACCTTTAATATCCTGGAATTTAAAATTGTATGTCATGTTGCAAAGTGTCCATGGCGGCTTTATTGTGTTTCTTTTTTAAGTTTAAATTATCCTCACACAGTGCATTTTATAGACAGAGTATACTTCCCACTTATATAAACAAAATCTAATAAAAGGATACCCTAATTTGCAGAAAGCAGCCTTTGAGACAATTTTCTCATTTCTGAAGACTTGAGACGATTTTGGTGGAAGCAATGGAGACAGAACAATGTAGGGCATCATACATGTCTTTTCTCTGTATCTTCATAGACAAATTCCTTGTCTATGAAGTTATATCAACATGCCTTTTCTGATTGCTTAATGCTTGGGTCATGCTGGACTATTAAAATAAGAATATAAGAAGAGTCTTGTTGGATCATCTGATAGAGGAACTGCCTAGTACATATTCCTGTTTGCTACAGGGTCATCAAAATAATCCAGTTTACCCTTGTGCCACAAGCTGGAGCTATAGAAACCCTACTTAGGTTGAACCATTGAAACACCAACCAATGAATCAGAAATTCCCTCTGAGTTTTTTTGTGCATGAACCTAGAAGTTTTGGAACTTGTAAATTATGTACCAGAGAAAAGAACAACAAATGTTTTTCTTCAGTGGATAACTATGCAGCAGTCTTAAACCAGAATCCTAACTCCAATACTGTTCTTTATAAAGCTAAAGATAATATACGCATGAGAAACCTGACAGTTTCTACAAACATTTTCACATGAATGATCTGATAGGTGCTTAGGGTTATGGTTAAATGGTGGCTGATAGTGCTTAAAACCCTATGTTGTCTTGAAACTGAAGAAAATGTGACCACCCCCAAAGCTGTCTCTTCCAACTAGAATAAGGTCTCAAGCTGAGCAAACCCTGGGAGGAGTTCTGGCACATAGCCCACTTGCCAAAATCTTGATATTTATTTAGTTATTTATTCATGCAATTTATCTACTGCCTCAGTCCTCATGGATTCTTGACAGTTTGAATCCAGAAGCCTATTGGTAACCAATGTATTATTATTATGTTTATTATTATTATTATTTTAAATTTATTAAATTTAAACTTATTAACATTAATATTTTAAACATTTAAAAAGCATATTAATATATTTTTAAATGTACTGTTTTTAATTAAACCATCCAAGTTCATCATAGAAGTACACTTCTGAATCTACTACCTCCGATTAGTCATCAAGCCACTGCATTTTGAGCCAGTTACAGCCTCTGAGTTGTCTTCAAGGTCAGCCCCATGTAGAGCATATTGTAGTGATGAAGGAATGAGTCACTGTTGCAAAGGCATCCTGTTTCAGAAAACCTACAATTGATATACAAGCTGAAGCTTGCCCTAGGCTCTCTTGGCATGGCTGTTTAATTTATTACATTTATACCCTGATTTTAATTTGTACAATTCAAGGCAGTGCACATAATGCTTCCAGATCCAAGTTTTCCCACAACAACTCTGTGAGTTGGGTAGAGCTGAGGGAGAGTGACCTGGCCAACTTCCATGCCTAAGGGAGGACTAGAACTCACTGTCTTGTGGTTTCTAGTTCGCATCTTAACCACCCACCAAACTAGCTTCCATGTGCTAATCAAGTCCAAAAGGATGTACACTCTGAGATGAATTACCTAGCTTAAGGGGAGGGTTTCTCTAGCAGATTGCAATTACTTTACTTTGACGATAAAAGTCACTGAGAACAAAGCCCATCCTTTTTTGAATAGCCCTTCCCCATTCAGATGCAAAAGTAACTTTTTGCCTTCTTATGCCACTTGGTATTTGACTCCTTATTAACAAAAAACATGTAATATGGAAAGTTTTCTTGTCTGCATGAACATTTCAAATTTATTTCAGTAAGGGATTTCATGTACAAAGGGAAACAAGTTATAACTTGGCTTCTAATATCTAAGTATTCCCAAACAATATCAAGTTTGCATCTTGATTAACACATAATTTTGTTTTAACCATCCCTTTCTCCTCCCTATTTAAATATCCTGGTCAGAAATGAACATGTTAAAATTAATTTTCACTTACAGTCTCCCTTTAGAAAAGAACTCATAATTCTCACCATATTCTGTTGATCTTAATGTTTTCCTGTCTTCTAATGGACAGTAATTGTGAGGGATCCATCATTTAAATGAGACCTTGGAGAAGAGCATCACTTAGAGAAATGGCACTATAAACTAGAATTGTGAACATAAAAATCAATTGGCCAGCTGATTAGATTTAAAGGGAAAAAATCATTATTTGTGCTAATTCCAACATATACATATAATTTACCTGTGTGATTTTCAGTTTGATCAATTTATGAATAGTACAGGTGAAACTCGAAAAATTAGAATATCGTGCAAATGTTCATTTATGTCAGTATGGCAACTCAGAAGGTGAAACCAATATATGAGATAGACGCATTACATGCAAAGCGAGATATGTCAAGCCTTACTTTGGTATAATTGTGATGATTATGGCGTACAGCTTATGAAAACCCCAAATTCACAATCTCAGAAAATTAGAATATTACATGACATCAATAACACAAGGATTGGAAATAGAACAATATCGGACCTCTGCAAAGTATAAGCATGCATATGTACTCAGTACTTGGTTTGGGCCCCTTTTGCAGCAATGACTGCCGCAATGCGGCGTGGCATGGATGCTATCAGCCTGTGGCACTGCTGAGGTGTTACGGAAGCCCAGGATGCTTCAATAGCGGCCTTCAGCTCCGCTGCATTGTTCGGTCTCATGTCCCTCATCTTTCTCTTGGCAATGCCAGGTCAGGCGAGTTTGCTGGCCAATCAAGCACAGTAATCCCATGGTCATTGAAGCAGGTTTTGGTACTTTTGTCAGTGTGGGCAGGTGCCAAGTCCTGCTGGAAAGTGAAGTCAGCATCCCCATAAAGCTCGTCTGCGGAAGGAAGCATGAAGTGCTCCAAAATCTCCTGGTAGACGGCTGCGTTGACCCTGGACTTAATGAAGCACAGTGGACCAACACCAGCAGATGGCATGGCTCCCCAGATCAACACAGACTGTGGAAACTTCACACTGGACTTCAAGCATCGTGCATTGTGTGCCTCTCCATTCTTCCTCCAGACTCTGGGTCCTTGGTTCCCAAATGAGATGCAAAAGTTGCTCTCATCAGAAAAGAGGACTTTGGACCACTGGGCAACAGACCAGTTCTTTTTTTCTGTAGCCCAGGTAAGACGCTTCTGACGTTGTTTGTTGTTCAGGAGCGGCTTGACAAGAGGAATACGACATTTGAAGCCCATGTCCAGGATCCGTCTGTGTGTGGTGGCTCTTGATGCACTAACTCCAGCCTCAGTCCACTCCTTGTGAAAGTCCCCAACACTTTTGAATGGCCTTTTCCTGACAATCCTCTCCAGGCTGCGGTCATCCCTGCTGCTTGTGCACCTTTTTCTACCACACTTTTCCCTTCCACATAACCTTCTATTGATGTGCTTTGATACAGCACTTTGGGAACGTCCAACTTCTTTTGCAATTACCTTTTGGGGCTTTCCCTCCTTATGGAGGGTGTCAATGATGGTTTTCTGCACAACTGTCAGGTCAGCAGTCTTTCCCATGCTTGTGATTCCTCCTGAACCAGCCTGAGAGACCCTTTAAAGGCTCAGGAACCCTTTGCAGGTGTTATGGATTCATTAGCTGATTAGAGTGGGACACTTTGAGCCTAGAATATTGAACCTTTTCACACTATTCTAATTTTCTGAGATTGTGAATTTGGGGTTTTCATAAGCTGTACGCCATAATCATCACAATTATACCAAAGTAAGGCTTGACATATCTCGCTTTGCATGTAATGCGTCTATCTCATATATTGGTTTCACCTTTTGAGTTGCCATACTGACATAAATGAACATTTGCACAATATTCTAATTTTTCGAGTTTCACCTGTATATAACCACTCACGTTCTCATATTACATTAGAAAGCCCAAAAGGGACTTATTTTCCTTCTTTAGAAATCAGCTCATAAGTGTTCTTTTGTCTACTCTTGACGTTTCCAACTTGATTTCTTTCAGATCCCAGCTGCCAGAATTCAGAACTAGTGTGGCCATGCAGAGAGTAAAGAAGATGATTTTGATGGAGATAGGCAGGAATTGTTACTTAGGCAAAAGGGGCTGAAGCATTTTTAAAGTCCAGAACAATGACACATCCCTAATTCACTGAACTATAAGAAGGAGGTGGAGATAGAGCAATCAGACTTGCAAGAGTCTGTTAATATAGCCACTCTCAATAAAAGTAAATTTAGCCTTCCTGTGGAGTATTGGCTGACAGGCCAACAGCAATCCCAACACCTCTGAAAGGACCCAAATTATAGAAAGTATGACCTGGTCTTCTGTTACTTTAGTCTATAGCTGAAACATGTCCCATCAAGTAGGAGCACTTAGCTAAACATAGCTGATCCCCAAAAAGGGTTGGATCTACCTAGTTCTTGAATCAGGGACCACCAGGTTCTCAGGAATGTAGGCTAGATGGAGAGGTTGAACAACATCTCAGAAGAAGGAAATGGCAAACCGCTCTATATTGTTGCTAAGAAAACTGCATGGATTGTCTGAAGTCACCAAGAGTTCAGCTTGACTCAAGGAATCCTTTTACTTTCATAGCTGAACTAGAGGGTTAGTTAGGGCAGTCTGATGCATCATTTGCAAAAGGAGCAACTTATCACCTATTATCACTTTTCCACTTTCCCTTACATTAATTAGCTCTTCTAAAGATAGCATAGGCATGTACAACATAGGTCTACAAAGGCTCTCTCTCCATGTGGAACTGCTCTCCTCTCCTAATATGAAATGCACACCCTTTAAATGTGTATAAAGAGGGAAGGAGAATAAACAAGCTGAGAATTAAAAGGGGTTCTAAAAATGGATAATTGCTACCATAAGAATCAATGAAAAGGTTTTACTTTAAGCAGCACTAGTGAGAGAAGAACTCTTACCATAGATTCTAAAAGTGAGCTATAGTCCCTGGTGGGTACAATATGTCCTTCTGAGGCAGAAGTTCCCAATTCTATCTCATCACTTTCAGATAAGACTGGGAAAGGTTTCTGCCTGAAATCCTGGAATGCTGCTACTGTCAAAAGCAACAATTACTAGGCTAGATGAAGATGTCCCTATCTGCATTTTATGCACGAAGCAGAAATTCTTGTTACTATGTGGTTGACAGGTTTATGAAGAGACTAAATCACTTGATTTAGTGAGAGAGTTGTGAGAGAGTTTACTCAGAGTTCCTCTATGAGCAGTATGGGAACTGGGAATAATTATAAGGTTCTTTTAGCATTGGGAAAGTTGATCCAGGAGATAAGTAACTTGCTAAGTGGTTAGATGTGCCCTTTGTAAATCAGTTACTGTAAATAGTATTTATCCTAAAACGATACCATCTCAGAATATGAGTGACATACTATGGAGTCTACTTTTTCTATCTTCCCTTCTCATAAAGTAGGTATGTTAAGAAATTCTGGGATTATTGTACCATTCTGAAGTGGTACAGTCCTGGGAAGGCTGTATCACATGTTCTGTAAATGAAGCTGAGGTGGGTTACAATAGAGGCACAGACTCTAATTTTCTGTTGAAGGCTGCATTTCAGTCCAGAGTAATTTCTTGAGGACAACATGCTGGTAGTTGATAGAGCTGGAATCAAAAGTGGCTCAGCTTCTCTGTCTTTTTGTCTCTTTCCCCCTGCCCAGCAAGAGAATATAGATTGTTGAACTGATCACCAACATTTGAACTGATCACCTACAGAAAGCCTCCCATTTTCCTTCATGGCTTCCTCTGTTTTGGCTGTCCTTCCAATTGCTGCTGTCTTCCATCTCTCACAATGGGCTTTGCCACCTCATGCTCAGGGCTGAAAGTAGCCCTAAAGATGTGTGTTCTTAAAACTGAGAATCAGATGAAACAATATTTCTGCATATGTTGTACATGGAGATAGAGATGGCACTAAAAAAAAAAAAAGCAAACAAGATGCTGATGGCTCTCTTCTTTTTCCTGCTTAAGTATGCGTCCTTACAGCCTATGATATCACAACTCATTCATCACCAGTAGGAAGTTGGCTTTGGCTGAGATCAGAATGTGGGAGCATGCCAGTGCTTCTTTTCACCTGATGCATCAGGTGACTTTACCAGCACGGTGGTTGCGGGAGGGGGGAAGCACTTTTAGTAGTAACTTAAAAATAGAATTTGATCATTCATCCTCTAAGCCAAATGTAAACCTCTTATTTGAAGCTTGGTACCTGATGGCCAAGCAACTGAGCTTCAGCTGTGCTCTTCGGTTTGGTGTGTGTGTGTGTGTGTGTGTGTGTGTGAATGATTAGTAGGTTAGGGTAGCTGCACCAGGGAAACCCAACTGAATAAATACACATGGTTTGCATTACAGTACTGTTGGCCAGAAAACTGGTGTTGGGTAGATATAGGGATCCAGCGCGAGGGTCTCCAAATAACACGCAGGACGAGAGAAATCCAACCCAACTCGTTTATTACTGCAGCAATAGAGGACAAATCCAAGGATCACTACACAGGGAGCACGCCCAGTGCCTGTCACATTAGGCCTTTTATACAATATTCAAACAGGGAGAAAGAATATGATTGGTCAAAATTTGATACAAATCGCACATGCGTGTAACACCTTGCCTATCCCATAATCTACAAGTGGGGGTTCAATTATAATTATAATAACCTAGGGGGTGGGGTTTTAGGGTGCTTTCGTCATAAGGTCACAATAGTTCATCAGTCTTATCTGGTTCTGACTGTTAGTCCTGGGTCTCCCTCCTTTTCCCTCAATTTCATAACCCTCTTTTCCGCTCAGCAACAGCCAGGTAGAGGCCATCAGTACTGTGCACAGTTGATTCTACTCATCGTGCATAGGTACCTATGCAACTTTGAGCTCCTGAAGGAAAGATAGAATATAGGTGCAAACAAACAAATATATAATGTTATTTAAATATTTATTTTCAAGGTCTTATAGGATACCAATGAGATTAACAAGTTTGGGTTTTTCTCTGAACTCTGTCTGATGTAGACCATGTTCAGTGGAGCCACTTAAGAAAACTAAGCAACATTTCAAGATGGAACCCAAACTGTACTATTGTAGCTAAACTAGGTCAGGGTTTCTCAACCTCAGCAACTTTAAGATGGGTGGACTTCAACTTCCAGAATTCCCCAGCCAGCCATGGTGGCTGGGGAATTCTGGGAGTTGAAGTCCACCCATCTTAAAGTTGCTGAGGTTGAGGAACCCTGAACTAGATGATAGGAGGGTGGGACTTTACTGCCTACAGAAGATGTTGCATTTGCATAGAATTTTCATTATGTTAATGTATATGCAGAAATGCCAATTTAGAAAAACGCTATAGTGTTACTAGAAATAGAATACAGATTTGGTGTATCTGTTAAATCTGCAATCCAGGTGCTTGTTGGTGGACAGCTTCCAAGTATATTAGCTGAAATGCCTAGCTGCATTTGTAATTGTATGTTTATTTTGACTCTTAGTACGTGTGGCAGCAGAACTGATCTGAAAATCTTAGCAGAAGCAACAGTTTGGGGGTGGGGGGGATGTCATTGGAATTGCATAAAGTCTAGAGTTGCTGCACCAGAGAAGGGCATTTCAGGGACTTGGAAATAAAGATTTACTGTCTCTGCCACAGAGCTCCAGAAACACCATGCCCTATCATATCTAGATTGGACCTGTTACCTTCTTCAACTATATTCCACTTTGCGGTGTTTTTTCTAGTAGCTGCTACTTGCAGTTAGTGCTATTGTAGGAGAGAAGCAGCAACAAAGAGACTGGGAGTGAAAGATATCCCTGGTTTTTGTACAAAAAGAGTGTCATTCCTTATCCCACTTCACTCTGCTCCGCTCTTCATGCAGTTAGCAAAAAGGATTGTGCTTTGGATTTGGGGGGAAAGGATTGGATATTTATGATATAGCATGATACCTTAAAACCACCTGGCATACGGTTGTTTTAGTTTGCATATAGATAATTCCATATATTTATGTGTAATTTCCAGTTTATTTAGCATTTTATCACCCAGAACATTTGATTTCCTTGGATCGTGGACAAGCAATCTTCAGGCAGCCTTCCAAGACCATCCCCCCCAGCCTGCCTAAATATCCAAATTTTTAATATGACAGAAGAGGATATGAATAACTATAAGGAAAGTGATCATTAACTGTATTTAACTAATTAAAGTAGTTAATTAGGTGCCACACAAAGTACCTAGGCTTGGGACTTAGGTATACAGTGGTACCTCGGTTCACGAACGCTTCTGTTCACGAACAATTCGGTTCACGAACAGCTCCGGTTGCAAAATTTTGCCTCCATTCGCGAACTCCGCATCGGGTCATGAACAGGATCCGCGGCCATTTTCCCTCCTGTGACACGTGGTTGTGGCTTCCTGTAGGGAGGGGGACTCTCCCTCCAAGCAGTAACCGCCTCCCCACCCGCCTTCCTGTCATCCACGCTAGAAGTCGCATCGAGCAAGGTTAGCTTTCTCTCTCTTCGTACTGTACTTTGTGTCATATTTTTGCGGTTTTAAAAAAAAAAAACATGGTTCAGAACGGATTAACCGTAATTACATTGAACCTTATGGGGAAATTTGATTTGGGACGCGATCAAAAATCGGTTGGCGACCAAATTCGTAGGGGTCAGAACGGATTAACCGTATTTACATTGAACCTTATGGGAAAATTTGATTCGGTTCACGACCAATTCGGTTCGCGACCAGAGTCGCGGAACGAATTAAGTTCGTGAACCGAGGTACCACTGTATCTGGGACTGCCATCTGATTCCTATCTGATTGAACCCATTCAAGGAGATCCTCTAAGGGGAAATTGCTAATAGTATCCCGCTATAGTGAGATGAGAGGGGGGCCTGAGGCGAGAAAGCTGTGTTTTCTGTCGCAGCACTGATAGAAACTTAGGGTGGGAATATTTTTTCAGAAGCTTTAAATAGTAAACATAGAGTCTAGCTTTAGAAAACTTAAAGAGTGAGCTTCAGAGAGTGATTGGTTACCATCATTCAGATGTTATTTCTTGATTATCAGCTGCTAATGAATTATTGTTTTTGTTTTATATGGTATGATTTTTATTTGTTTGGGGTGTTTTATTGCAATTAACACATAAGCCACTGTGTTGTAAGCCACTGTGAATCTTGAAGATTCAGCAGCATGCAGATTTAATAATCAATATGTAAATAATGTAGTCCTATTTTGTTCTGGCCACATGCATTTTTTGCACATCCCCGGTATGCCATTCAAAGACTCAGTCTGTACAGGAACCTGAAAAAGATTGCATACTCACGCCTTTTTTCATACATTTTGTAGCACAGTACTACTTATTTATATTTAGTTATATTTGTAAATATTTAGAAAAAAATACTTTAAGATGTGGGTTAGGAATTACAAGCAACTTAGAGAAGGTGTCACAATTAAAAAAAAAATTAGCTTTGCTTAGACTGGCAAAATGGACACACTGTTTGAATTCACTGCAGGCTTTTCCTGTGCAAGGCCCAGGAATGTATTTTAATTATTAAAAGTAAGTTTCTATTTATTTCTTGCCTAGGCTAAGGCCAATGAAATCATTCGCTTTTTTAGGGGGACTCACACATTTATCATTTTAGGAGGTTATGGTACCACAAAGTTTATGAGCCCATGCTCAAAGTGACACTGAGTTCTTAAAATAGATTGGGTAGAAATCTGAATGACTGCTTGAATGATTGAATGAATGAATGGCTTAACTTCTTCCATTTACAGGATTCCATGATTCTGGTCCATTTTGTCTCCCCAACCCGCAATTGCTTGTTCTGTTTAAAACATATATGCATGTACATTGATTGATTGGTTGATTGATTATGTGCCATTAAGTCATTGTTGACTCTTAGCAACCATGTAGATATTCTCTATGATGATCTGTCCCTAACTTGGTCTTTCATGTCTTCCAAGAGTGCACTCTTCGCCACTGTAACTGAGCCCATCCATTTGCTCCTGGTTGTCCTTGTTTTCTCTTTCCTTCCATCTTTCCCAGCATTAAAGCCTTCTCTGGAGAGCTAGATCTTTGCCTAATGTGTCTGAAGTAGGATAACATGAGCCTTGTCATTTGTGCCTTGAGTGAGAACTCTGGGTTGATTTGTTTGATGATCCAATGGTTTGTTTTCTTGGCTGTCTGTGATAGTTTCAGGAGACTTCTTCAACACCAAAGTTTGAAAACATCAATATGCTTCCTATCCTGCTTCTTCAAATCCAACTTTTGCTTCCATAGAGTGTCACAGGGAATACCATGGCTAGCACAGTTCTGATATTTGTAGTTATAGAGACATCACATTTGAATATCTTTTCCGAAACCTTCATGGCTGCTCTACCAAGTTCTAGTCTGCGGCATACAGTATTTCTTGACTGCTTGTTCCTTTATGATTGATGGTTGATCCTAAAAGGCAGAAGCTATCCACCACTTTGGTATCTTCATTGTCAGTTCTAAGGTTGGTTGTTCTATCCGTTGTTATTAGTTTGGTCTTCTTTATATTTAATTTTAGTCTCATTTTTTCACAGGACTCTTTGACTTTATTACTAGAGTTTGCAGAATGCATGTACATACACATAATCAAACAACACTTAGTCTGTAAGTCATGCTGCATTCTTGGGCTGTAGTTCTTCAGACACAATGAAAAATTGTGTGAATGAAGAGAATATGGTTTATGTGGCTGTCCACCTCAAGATTCTCCTCAGCATGTTTTATTGAAGAAAAGAGTGAAGTGATCTACAACAGAATATCTGCTATTGCAGAACACAGCAGTCAAAGTCTTATGTAGGTTTGAGCTCCAAGGTTTAAATCTCAGCCTTTTTTCTCCCATCTTTCCTAACTGATACAGTATACGACTATTCTCTTCCAGGCTATGGGAGGCAGCTGGGCTCTGTTAACAGTCTTTGGTGATGGGAACTGCTAGTTCTTGTCTTGCCAGCTTTATTCATAACATAAAGTCCACTAGTGTTTTCCAAGTCCACTAGTTAGACAACCTTTGGCAAAGAGGTAGCAGTACAGGGTTGCAGTTAGGTGTAACTACTCCTTAGAAAATCAAATCAAATCAAATCAGATCAAATAAAATTTGCTATTCAGTGAAGACAGTGTTTTGTCACATAAGCTAGGCCTATAGCATATTAGTATAAAACCTGAATTAAGATTTTTAAAGGTACTTATTTGGAGCAATGAATACTTAGAAGGATTTTTATTTGATTGATTATTTAACATTCAGTTCATAAATCTGCATAGTTGCAATGCTTATAGGTTTGGGAATCCTGTTTGTACAGGTTGTACACAGTACCACGTTCTTGGTACTGTGGAGCAGCTTGCTAAAATATTGGAGTGACATTAAATGATATGAGCAAACTTGGCTCTACCAGTTAAAATTCTGGCAGTCAGATTCTGTACTAATTGGAGTTTCTAAGTCATGTTCAAGGGAAAACCCCTACATACAATCATTAGCAACCAAGAGATTCCTGGTGCATTGATCACTGTGGCCATATATTCTTACCTGACCTGGTACCAATATTGCTATTTAGATAGGAAAGATCTGCAGTTTAGATGTTATCATGTTACTACAGTGGTATCTCAAGATACGAACGCCCCACCTTACGAAAATTTCAAGATACGACCAGCTCCGGCCGCAAAAATTTACCTCGACATGCGAACTCCACCTCAAGCTATGAACCGGATCTGCAGCCATTTGCCCTGCTGCCACGTGGTCGTGGCTTCCTGTGGGCGAGATCGCGGTAGCAAGGAGGCTTGCTCCACGAGGCAAATTTCCCCATAAGGTTCAATGTGTCAGCCGGCTTGCACGGCTAGGAAATTCCCCAGGCGTGCTTTAGTAAGTTTCACTGCTCGAGCGCTAGCGCAGAAAGAGGAAGTGCTAATGAAAGGGCCACCTGGCGCCTCTTCACTAATCTGTTAACTCCAGAGAGCCACCGCGCTATGGACAAAGGAAAGAGCTGCAGAATTGAAGAAGAGCAATTAGCACGCGCACGCGCGCGGGGAAAGCTCCCGCTCCCGGCTGTGTGCACAACAAAAGCCCAAGGAAAGCAATGACTATGCCGAGGGCTATGGACAAAGGAAAGATTTGAGGAAGAGGAATCAGTGCGGGGGGGGGGAAGCTCCTGCTCCTGGCTGTGCGCGCGCAACAAAAGCCTTTCCCCCGCGCGCTCAGATTTCATTAGCACTTCCTCTTTCTGCGCTAGGGCTTGAGTGGTGAAACTGACTAAAGCGCGCCTGGGGAATTTCCTAGCTGTGCAACGCCGGCTGACACATTGAACCTTATGGGGAAATTTGCCTCGTGGAGCGACCAAATTCGGAGGGCGGATTAGCCGTATTTACATTGAACCTTATGGGGAAATTTACCTCGTGGTGTGACCAAATTCGGAGGGCGGAACAGATTAACCATATTTACATTGAACCCTATGGGAAAATTTGCTTCAGGATGCGACCAATTCGACTTGTGATCAGAGTCACTGAACGGATTAAATTCGTATCTTGAGGTACCACTGTATTTGGCCAAATGCATTTATATTCACATTTAATATTCTCTGTACAGTAGAGGCATCTCCAATCTGATGCACTCCAGATATGCTAGAGTGAGGTAACGCATCTGGAGAGCACCAGGTTCTGGGGAATGTTAAAGTTAGGGAAGGTCATGGCTAGAAATGGTCAGAACCACATGACCATTATTTCAGCTGTTTTCAGTCCCAGATCTGGGCTGCAAAAATCTAGCACCCACTAGATGGCAGCAAAGTGATACATAAACTCTCTTCCTGCCATCTAGTGGTCATGTGTACTTTTGCAGCTCAGACCAGGAGCCCTGCTTTCTGTTGATATGAACCCAAAGCCTGCCTTGATTTTTCAAACCTATATATTTTATTTATGTCGGGAACATTTTCAGTTTGAAATTTCACTTGATACTTTGTTGTGTCTCCCACTTCACAATAAATTCTGTATTGCGAAAATCCCTCATAAATAAAATATTGTTTTATGCTTGCATCACAATTATGTGTTTTTGTTTTGTTGCAGAGGGTTTTTTTAGGCAGTTTCCTGGTGAATGTAGAATTCATTTGCATGAATGACACAAAAGGCTTATCTTGCTAATGAATGTGCTATTATGATTGCTTTGATAGCTGCAGTACTTGGCTAAAATCCCACTAGATCAGAGAGACTAATCAGCTCTGATTAGCTGATTACTCTGTGGAAGACACATGTGAAAATTAGAGGCAGCTGCCTGAAATCTTGGCTTGCTCCATCAGATCCAACCTTTTTTTTTTTACCTCTTCAGCTCTATGCATGAGAAGGGGGTATTTACATTTAAGACACTGTGTTATTAGCTTTAGTACTATAGGCATCTTTCTAGATACTGGCATTTCTGAGAATCGCTTTCTGCGATAACTGTAATAATTTTTCTCCTTCCCTCACATTCCAAATTAGAATCTAGGTGCAACATTATTAAAGCTATCAGGTCTGAACTGCAAAATCCAGGGGACTGTTAGGTTATAGCAAATTGCTACAAAAAACCCCTTCTTTGCTGCAATCCTCTGGTCATCTGGATCTTTGCACCCTCCTTCCGGTAGCCCTAACATTATTATTTTATTTATTTATATTTCAAATTTGGTCACTGCCCATCTCACTAAGAAGTGACTTTGGGTGGTTTACAGTAAAAACAAGAAATAAATATTAATTAAAATACAATAAAAATTTAATAAAAACCATACTCATACATACATAATAATATCTTTCAAGGTGCTGCTGATAGAAAGGATAACTTAAACTTGCTTCAGCTCTAAAATAAGAGTTCAGGCTTGGTATTTATAAACTAGTAATTGGAAGTCTGGTCCAGGCTTGGCACCTTTTGACCTAAAGTTGCTCTTTGAAAACTCTTCACAGACAGTGTCGAGATGAATTTCGAGTTTGGGACCTATTAAGAAAGGGATGAGGAGATTGAGAAAGCAGGCTTCTGACCTAAGCCTGTGGTGGGAAATTTCTGCATGAGATGAATCAGGACTCCCGTCTAAATTATGAATTGATAGGCACAAGGTGTCACTATGCTTCTTACAATAGACATTTGTGTTGAAATATAAAATGGTCCTGATTGTTAGGGTTATTATGGTGCAGTTCAAGAAGCTTGTGGTGATACAAATCACTACACAATTCTAGTATACCTCAGGCAAATGAATTAGAGATTTTGATTTTGGAAATTTACAGGTTCTGCAATAAAGAAAATGTCCTCATATATTAGATAAGTTTTTTGAAAGTTACATAATACTTAACATGAAAGTCAGTGTTTAACAGATACTAATGTGGTGCACAACAGGAAAATGTATTTAATATGGTTGTGCAATGCTTTGGATTTGATTCGCTTCAGAACACGGGAGTGTGAAAACAGCATTTGTCTGCAACTCATTAAAGCTGTAGAAAAGATCACAGGATTATGATTTTTTTGCAGAATTATGTGGCTGCTGTAGGAAGGCTTCCAGAGCAGCCATGCAATTTGGGGAAATGAGGTGGCTACTTTAATGAGTTGCAGACAGATGCTGCATTCATGTTCCTGTGTGTTCTAAAGTATCCCTTCTGATTTAAATCCAAAACATTGCTCTGTTCTTCCATTGAATCCAAAAATGCAACCCTCTAGGGCTAGGCAGAACTTGGATTTGAAGGTAAAGTGCTTCATAGTGCACATGGGTGCGTGCATTTGTCTTCAAGTCCTTAAAATAGTATTTTTGGGGGATCATGCTCCAGATGTGGAGGTAGCAATGAGATCACTAAGAAACCATGCAGTTGCTTTAAGGAATTGCAGATGGGTGCTGTGTGAGTGCTTCTGTGAGCTCCATAACACTGTTTTGTCTTTGAGTCTGAAGTGTTGCATTTGAGACAGTAGGTAAAATAGTTCAGGTAGTGATGGAAATACAAAAACTCTTTTCAGTATTCTAATTGATATACTGCATGTAGGTAGTAAATTAACCCACTAGGAATATGAATGTAAGAGAGCAACAGAGGAGGATGGTATAGCATAAGAGTCCACTGGAGTTGGGTGGCCAATACATATAAATAAATAAATAATAAATAAGGATAATACTAAAGTCACCAGAAGTGGGACCAAGTGTATCTAATAGAAAGTCCCTAGTAAAATCTCAGTGGGCTGAAACATCTGAGGGAAAAAGCTGTGTATCATGAGGAGCAGGAATATATCTCTATCCTCAGAAACTCAAGCCAATATTCAGTAACAGTAGAAGCTTTGCAGACATGGCACAACTGGATAAGTTGTTTTATGCCAAACAAGAAAGAATTTGTATCTATGCAAAAAATCTGTCTACTGTAGAATGGAGTAATCAAATATATACTGTTCTGAGGCAATGTTTGCAATGACTATGTGGCTTCACTCAAAATGGCTTCTTGCAGTCATGGCATACTGGTGAAGTACCAGATAATTAAAGAAGACTACTCAGTCTGGCATCAGTATATGGATGTGTTCAAGTGGAGACTAGGCACAGCCATCTGTTGGAGATAATCTGGATTTCTGCATTGAGAAGATGGTCTAAATGTATGTTGTATATCCATGATTCCTGGGGCTGTTGGCTGTGTATTTCTGGTGAAGGGGAATATGGGTAAAAGAGCTCCACTATGTCTTCTGAATAGGAGGTGGGATACCTTATACAATACAAGTAGAGAATATACCAGCAGAAAATTGTGATTTCCCGTGTTGAATTCTGCTCTTTCAGTCATTTTCCCCCTTATGTTTGCAGTGGGTGGGGTTTAACCACTGATTCAGCTAGCTGGCTTCCAGATTAGGTGACAGTGGACGAGTGTTCCAAGGGAATAATTCTTTTTTCATGTCAAATTAGTGAGTGGATCTTTAAAAACATGGATCAAGATTACACTGCAGGGCACCACATGAAAGCACACAGGTCCCTTTGACAATGAATTTTGGCCAGTTTAGAAAACTTCCAGCTAACAAGGGGAATTCCAGTCATGTACAGGAAGCATTTTTCAATAACCCACAATTATGTTTGGTCTCGTGTAGAGTTATTTGTTTGACTGCCAACCTGCTTTATGGTATTGTGCCAACTGTTATGAGGTTAGTGCACAATCTCAAATTTAAAAAAGGAGGAAAAAACCCCTCTCAGATGTTTTATGAGCTCATAGGGTGAGAATCCAAAAACAAAGAGCTTTGAAGAACTGAATACTGATGGTTTAAGATAAACAGACACACCATTCAGTAATGTGATTAGAACATCAGTGTCTTTTTGGGCACTACAGTGTTACCTAACCATCTTCTTTCTAATCAGTAATCATATCCCTAAGGTTACGGCATGTTACAAATTGCCCTTATAAAAGAAACCCATAGAAAATGCAATACCTAACTCATGTTTCAGAAGAAGGCACACCAGGGTCATCTATTTATCTGTCTGTCAATCCAAACATTTCATCACGATGCTGAATGATGATTAAAAAAAGAAAAAAGAAAGAGAAGTCAGGTTAAGCTATTCAATTAGATACCTGATGCCAGTAAGTGGGATTTCTAGGGATATATACAAGTTCTCCCAGCCTGATTCCCACATGTACTCATGACTCTTTCCTCCACTCATTTAAGTACATAGTTTTCCAACCTGCAGGCCTTTATCTAAGCTTTTCTATGGCTACCAGCCCCCTTCTCAGCTTTGCGCTAATAATACTTTTAATTAATGCTGATAATACCAGCTTTCAGGGAGAAACTCAGGCTATCAAAACAATACAGCAGCTGATTTTCAACTAAGTTATAACTAAGCAGATGGGTCAAAGAAAAAGGGATTTGGACATGCCTACTCTTTCTATGAACATGCCTATGTTTTCCTTTGACCTCACCTACGTTTTCCTGACCCACCCATTCATAACCTCTAACCCAGCGTTTCTCAACCTTGGCAACTTTAAGATGGGTGGACTACAACTCCAAGAATTCCCCAGTCAGCATGCTGTCAAGGTTGGGAAACACTGCTCTAGCCCATTCTGGAAGACCCACATACAGCTGCATTCATTAGTTGCATTACCCATTAGCTGGATTACCATTCTTAGCAGAAAGGCAAGATGTAAACTTCAGCAAGAACTAAAACTTGTCCTACTGACCTCTTGGCCTTTTCAAGGTTCAGATCAGGTGCTATATAATTTTTCTGGTATCATAGGTAGAACTTAAGTTATGCTTTGGTGTAACATCTTTATGCCATTCATTGTTTATTTATTTACCCTGTATTTAGTGGCATCAGTGCATTATGGGGCATGCAAGCATTGGCCTTCCCAGATTTCATTAATTATATATAAGAATTTGAGATCATTAACTGGAGAAGCAGGTGCCAAATAGCTCACAGTAGATGTGAAATACAATCCAGGTTGCCTTAGCACTCATAGCTGAGACCAATAATTCATTTTCAGTATCAGAACAGAGCTTATCTGAACAAAGCCACAGGTTCTTGTCATCCCAACCTTGTTTTCTTTGTTGTGGCAGCCTGAGTCAGAAAGGATATCTAGATCTAGATTTAGGTTTTACAGTATTTAGATCTAGAACCACTTGCAAATGTACTGCAAATTGACCAGACATCTCTGTGATATTTTGCTTAACCTGATGTATAGTCAGAATAGGGAATCTGCTTTCTGAGTGTCGCATTTCAGAGGTTTTCTCTCTGAAATCATATGCTAGTGATAGGTGGGGCTGAATTCAAGGTGGGTAGAAAGAATTTAGAGCGGATGAAGCCTTTTGGCTTCTCTCTACCAACCCTACTCACAAACTCCGAAGTTATTGCCAGATCAAGACTGGCAATGATTTTGGGGTTGGGGTTTGGTGCTTTTCATCCAAACCAAGGGGGATTTTGGGGAAGGGGGATCAGAATGTGTCAAATATTTATCTCAGTTCTTGCTCCCACTGTGAGTTCTGGTAACAACACAATGAATATTCAGCTGTGTTTAGGACAAAGCCTCCTCAATTAGTTTTGCCCACGTGGGTGTGCATGTATGGGTTTGATTGTGGAAACTGTTTTAGTGTTTACAAACCCCGGCATCCTTCTGATGGTGCAGATCAGAAGGAAATTTTAAGCCAAGGGGGTTGCCACTATGTTGCAATCAGGATTCCTTTCTAGGTGCCGCTGGAGCTTTGTCAATCAAGCCATTCAATGTCTTCATTCTTCTCTAGCTGTGCGTCATGCTCCAGGGGAGCACCAACAGGCAGAGTGTTACAACATGCCTCATGACTGCAGCAAGGGAATAGATCTTAGTGGGTTCCAGCACACGGTTTATCTGTTCTAGAGACCTCTTCTTTTTCCTGGAACATTGAACTAACATGTGACCTTCAGAAACCCTCAACAACAGCAGCAGATACTATATATGCTGGATCAAGTTCTGCTTTGAACAAGTAGGGGCGGCTTTTTCTGAAGTTGACAGCAGCTGGGTGAGCTCCTGGCAGCAGTAAGTTTTAAGGAAGTATGTGCTGCATTTCCAGTATAGTTCTTTGAGTTCCAGGTAGCTCGTTCACTTGATCTTTGTAAGATCATCAGTATGTTCACTAACTACTTCCTCTCTACAACACTCAGCATTTGTCTTGACACTTGTTTCTTTCCTAAGGCACAGAAAAAAAATGTCAATATTTTAACTGTTTTCTTGCATCGTGCATTTTATATTTAGATGTAAAATTATGTTTTATCAAGCAGGGTATCTGTCTGCAATCATACATGCTGTTCTCCATAATACTGTTTTTAGAGGCAGGGACATCCATGGCGGGGGGTGTCTAAAAAGTCAAGATGGTGGCTTTGACTATGTAATTGAAGCCCCATCTCTTTTTAATGTGCAGTGCATGTGCAATGCACATAAAAAGAGGCCAGGCTTTGACCATAAAGTTGCCATTTTTGTATTTTTGACCCCCTTCCTGAACACACCCTGGATCAATAGCATCTGCAGGGAAGTATCAAAAGCTGCCACGATGTAGGGTGCAGCATTGTGATCCGAGCCCTGCCCCTTTTGTATATGCATTGACATAACACATACCTACAAAAGGGGCAGGGCTTCATTCATGACACCACACCCACCATCTTGGAAAGTTTCACACATACACTGACAGAGCTGCATCTAATAGGCTCACACGTGGGCAAAAATAGCTTTTGTTTGCAAATTGCCTTGAATTGTGTGCATGTGGGGGGGCGGGGAGGCACAGATGGAGTTGACAATGACTCTTCCCTTTTCCCTTTTTCATCTCACCAATGCTTCCACACATAGGGATACAAACACTGGGAAGTGTTTTCAAACTTATCAAGTGATGTAAAATACAATGTATAAACATAACTATCTCTCCCCTGTTGTTTCTACCTGTGCTATCCGGTCTGGCAGGAGGGGCATGCGCCAGGTCCTATCTCCTAGGGAGTGTTGTTTGGCGGAGGAAAACCATTCTGCCATGGCGCCTGCCCTCTGGAATATCATCCCACCAGAGATCAGATTGACTCTGACTCTGCTGGCCTTCTACAAAGCCTTGAAAACTTGGTTCTGTGCTTGAGCCTGGGGTTCCAGGTGTGTGATGGATCCCATTTCCTGGTTGTGTTAACTGCATGATGTGTTTGTAGTTTTTCTTAGCTGCTATGCGTTTTATGTTTTTTGTACAGGTAGTCCCCAGTTTAAGAATGAGTTCCATTCCCAGTCTATCCTTAAGTTGAATTGTATGTAAGCCAGGACAGTATTATTGTATAATACTGTGTAAGTAGTATTGTGTAATGAACTTGAACCATTGTGTATTTAACTCAAATTTTGCTACAGTAGGGTCCGTTCTTAACTATGGGTCGTCTGTTAACCAGGCGTTCTTAATCCAGGGACTACCTGCATGTGATTTTCTTACTTTTCATATTGTTAGCCACCTAGTCATGTATTTGAGTTGGGTGGCTAAATATATCCAATAAATAAAGAAATAAAGAAATAAATAAAGTCTGATCACTAGCTCCCTTGTATCTTCTTGCAGATGTGGGGGGAAGGAAAGACTCCGCAGTGGGAAGATTTGAGCACATGGGACAAGGAATTAGGAAGCCTATCCAAGCCTTGTCTAGACTCTGACTTACTTAAACATATATGGCTTTATATAAACCTATTGTATTATCATAATTTATATCAATTTGTTAAGTGCAATTTTAGCAATAACAAGGATATTTTAAAATATAAAGAACAATTAAATTAGCCAGAAAAACATACAGGTAGTCCTCATTTAGTGACCACAATTGGGACCAACAACTTGGTTGTTAAGTGAAGCTGTTGCTAAGTGAAACTGTGACTGTGCTTATGGTCTTATTTTAGCTGTCATTTGCTTTACAGACCTGTGAAGGTCATGAATGCAAGAATTGGTTGCAAAATTACTTTTTTCATCATTGTAAGTGCAAATGGTCACTGTATGAAGCAGTTGCTAAACAAGGACTACCTATAAACATTTTTCCTAAGAAGGATAGGCTTTTTAAGTGAGAAACGTTTGGTGGTCATGGGGAAGAGAGAAATGTGTTTGAACACAGATTGGCATTATAATGTCTAAGAGCATCAAGAAGATGGTATTTGCAGAATCTCCAAATTAAAATTAAACATGTTTTTTAAATGGCTGAAATCTCATAAGTTTGCCAAAATCATACCCTCTGAGATTTTAGGAGTCTTGTCAAAATCAAGAGATTGGACTGTCATGCAAGATTTCTGCCATTAAAATAAATATTCCAAGAGAAAAGTCATGCTCTGAGTATACATTCTTCTGCAGCCAAAATCCTCAAAGGGGAGCATCCTTAGGGTGTACAGAAAATCTTTAGATAAAAGGATTCCTAAGGGGTCTTTCCACCCAAAAAAAGCACAGTCCAATGACAACTGCCCAAGCTTGATAGGTACACAATCTCTCATCTTTGGGCTTTCTTAAAAAAATGTGTGCAGGCGAGTGTGCATGTAAGGAATGAGGTACCACATGCTTTAGTGGCCTCCTTTGTCCCTCCTTCTTCCTGGCATCCTTTCATTGAGCTATGATTTCTCTATGGAAGTCAGGGGGAGAAATGTGCGGTAGAAAGCTGGAAAGTTGTAGGGGAGAGGTATGGGGCTCACTGCCTTGTTCTCTGCATATTTCAGCTCTCAGTTATTGATGAAGAATGCCTGCAAAGGGTTGGTGTATAGGAGAGGAATGGAAATCTCCTGAAAAGGGACAATGCTGGCTGGCATCCCGAAGAGGAGTATTTCACATTGCAGCATAATCATAATCATGTCACCTTCTGAGCTTTAAGAATAAAATTAGAATAAAAGGATTGCTTCCCACAATTAATAATTAAATTACATGATTCATTGTCACAAGATGTTAGCATAGATGCAAAAAAACTCTTCAGTCATGATTTCAACCCAGAAGCAGATCTGCGTGGGAAAAAAGGCTGTCCATTAAACCCTCCCACAAAGCTGCTTTCAAGGTAAATGTGGTGAGTTGTGCTCAGGGACAGACCAACCATCTAGTCAAGCTGTTTGGAAAATGGAACAGATGCTCCCTATGGCCTGTTCTGCTTCATAGCACAGGAGCTGAAGGGCTTGCTAACTGAGCTCTGCAGCTGGCCCATTCAAGTGCACCTTTCCATTTGATCAACCCTTTTTAAAAAAAAAAATCTATACAGTTAGATTGACAAATGGATACATTGGTTATACAGATCAAAGTAAGAGGGAGATTATGATGCAGGTGATCACTGAAATAATTTTTACAAAATAGCTCCTATCTACCTGTATTTTCCATACTTAGTATGGATAACAGAGTATTTGCATCAAGGTAAAATTTGGCCTAATGAGTTAAATTGTCAGTGGTTTAAATACCACAAGCACAAGTTCTTGCAAAGATTGGGAGAATGAAACTAACTACCGTTACCTGCTCAGCCGGTTTAATATTCCAACATCTTGGATGACTGCCATGGGAACATGTGAGTGAAACTGAAGAGAGAATAATTGTTACTAACTGATACCGAAGAGCATTTTTATCGTAGATTTGTGTATTAAAAACAAAAATAATTGTGAAAGGTGGAATGAATGTATTAAGTGTTCAATCTTATGATCCAAAGTAATCCCCCCCCTTTTTCCTTTTGTTTCCAAGGCTTGTGAAGAATGAAGTCACTTTTTGGGAAATGACCCTTGAGCCCTCTCTTATTAAAATAACATGTAGACCATTTATAATCTTAAATATGCCACCTTATACTCCATCTTTCCAGGGCTTGATGCCCTCCAGATGAATTAGGACTATAGTAATTTTCACAGAATTTCCATCCAGCATACCTTTCATCCGAATACATTTGGATGCCAGACAAAGCTATGAGATAAATTCTAAAGTTAAGTTCCACATACTTCATGATGTCTTCCTCCAATTAATCTGGAAACTTAAATGCCTTTTTTCCCACTTGTCCAAGCATATATTACAATCAAGTTAGTTTTAATCTTAGTTATGGATCAGTGTCATTAACCTTAAAAGTGAAGATGCATTGTGGGTATTACATTGTTCTGCTGGCATGGATAGTTGAGGAGGTAACCTTTGAAATCCTGGGCTGTCTCTTTTTAACCCCATTCATCAAAAAGAAGAAAGGAGGGCAAAAAGAGCAAGAGTGAATGTGAGAGAAGGCTCCATGGAATCGTCATAAATAAGAACATTGATCTTAGTGAAGGATACTAAACAACTGAATGAACTTCCAAGACCCTACCCATTTTGGCCATCAGGAAAGGCCATTTCCCTCTAGACACTGAGTCAATCTTTGCCCACTATGGCAGACTTGTTCTGTATTTCACACATGGCATCAGTTCACGTACAGAATAATTCCTCCAGATTGGGACACAACAAGCTTGGTTAAAGAAAGGAAGATCAAGGAACTGAAAGGCAAATTTCTGCTCCGAAAGAAATTTAGGCTGCGTTCACAAGGTATTTATGCATATTCAATTAACCACAGTTTGTTTAATCCAATTTTGGGGGTTTGAATAATATACTAAATCACAAACCACACAAGCTTGATTTCCTAAGCTAAAATATGTCTGTACAGTGTATTGTAAGAAAATCAAAGATGTTTATCAGCACAGAAGAAATACCTGTAAGTATATCTGGAAGAATAAGATGGAGATTGACTATAAAATTATGGCAGTCTTATTTCTTCAAGGAGCCGAAGATTGCATGTTTATTTACACTGGCAAAATGACTACATGTTGTAGGTTAAACTGAAGGTGTGACACACAGTTTTTGGATGTGTTGATACTTCAACCTTTGTCAGACATTCTGGTCCCCTTTCAGTTCTAGTTCTTCTTTGACCTGTACCAACTTCCTTCCATACCACTGAACTTAAAGGAATGTCACATGTGGTCATAAAGTTTTCTTGAGTTCCCCAACTTAGAAATAGAAATTGTATATTAAAATGGCACACGGGTGAGCCACTATTTACAGGATCTCTGGGATGCAGTAGAAAGGAGACAGTCTTTGTTCTGCCTTATGCATTAGGATCACAAAGGAAAGCCAGCTGCTAAAAATAAGTTTTAATTGATTGTTGCTATTGATCTTACAGGAAGCTAAGCAGAAGAAATGCCACTTGGGGTTCTCTAATCCAGGGTGACCTGAGAAAAACACAACAGGTGGGTAGGAGAGCATGCTGGAGAGAAGCTTCTTGGTCTTTTGGCTGAATGTTCCATCTGCACGTAACCTACGGAGCAACGGAGAAAGGCTTTTCTATTTGTGTATTTTGATTCTATTTCTTTTCCTTTTATGCATTTTCAGGCAGGCAATTTGATTTTGATTCTGTGCATTTGGCTGGCAGTGAGTCAGCCTGGGATCAAGAACCCCTTACCCCACCCTCTGAAGTAATTTTGTACTTCTCACTGAAGTGCATGGTCTGGAATCTGGTCTTCCCAATTTCATCCTCGCCACAATCGTTGGGCCTTGGAGAGTTTTATTTCCTGCATAGCTGTTAAGGTGTACAAATATGGGCAGGGCCATCCTTACGTGAGTACCTTGGGGATGATAGTTTGCAGAGATGCTGAGGGCTCTGAATTTCCTAATTTCTCCGCTCCACCAATGGCAGTTTCCAGCATTCCTTGGCAAACAGCAATGGGGTGGCTAAAGCCACACCTTGGTAATAAATGTAGCTCTGAGATCCGAAGATGTTTGAAGATGTTTGATTCAGACTTACTTAGATCGGCCTATCAGCTTTTGTGGATTTATTCTAAATAGGATCCCAATCTCGCACTGCCTTGCTTATATGTTCTGGACCATGTGGCTTCTAGACGGGACTGTGGACTGCACTGTGAGAGCCGAGAAGTTACCATAGCAACCAAACTTCTGACAACATATAAAGGGGTTTTATGACCATTGTGAAGATGCTGTGACACTTTTTCTTCTTTCAAGAAAATGAAGGTTAGCAAATACTTTTTGTTAATTGTTATTATTGCTTGTGTTTTAAGTTTACGTTTTTTAAAGTCATGCTCTTAATTACGTTGTGGTTGACTCTTTCTGGGATGATGATCCGTGTCATTTTTCAGAATAGTGAGTTTTCCAAGGCATCCACAGGGGAAAGTCCAAAAAGTCAAGATGGTGTCTGTGACCACACAGTCTAAGTCCTGCCTCTTTTTTGCATGTAACCAAAAGGGCCAGGGCTTCAACTACATGGTTGTGGCCACCATCTTGACTTTTTGGATTCCCCCCCTTGGTTTCCCCTGTGAATGCGGTAGTGGGGACAATTAACTTAGCTGACCCTACTTTTGTTACCCTCAGACATGAAATATGGATTACTCATTGGAATCCCAACACCCAAAGTATCTCTCTTCAGACCAACATGTTATACATGACAGGGACACGCAAAGACACATACATATTAAAGAAGGCTGAGCTGAGTAAAAGTGTGGTTTAGTCCATCCTCAGCCACTGAAGATCCCTGGGTGATATGGGCCAGTCATTCTTTCAGAAGCCCATCTACCTCACAGGGTTGTAGTTGAGGGGATAAAGGGAAGTGAGACCACTGTTGATGCCACCTTGAAGTCCTGAATGAAAGGCAGTAAAGAAATCTAACAAATAAATAATAGCCCAGTTTCACAGTCCAGAGACTCATGTGCTACATCTGATGCTGGACTGAATTATTTGGAGGGGAAAAAGAGCAGGAAGAAGCATAATTTCTGTTTTTTAAGAAAACAATGAATTGTCTGAAATTTCACTTTAGTTCTATCTCTGGTGTGATATTTCTCTATGTGCAGTAGATTTTTTATTTTTTTGTAGGGGGGAACACATATAACTGCTGATACACAATCTGAAGTAGGAAGAGAGACTTGGTGTATGTCTGCTGGCCATATATGATTTTGTGATTCTGACCATATATGATTTTGTATGATATCGCTGATCTTACAGCTCAGACCTGCTTCACAAACATGAATGTTCCAACTCAGCTAAAGAAAAAAGCTTCATTTGTGTTTGTGAGTGATGTTTGCATCTGCGTGTTGAACTTTGGGGCTCTTCTTTCAAACAACCCCCTTACAATCACTATTTTTGGAACTCTGGGGGATTCTTCATACAATAGAGTTGCAAAATGAACATTGCAGATAGGCAAGATGGCACGTAACGGAACTGACTGTAAGTGAAAAATATACTGTACCTACATCCATTTTTCTCTGTGTGCCCATGTGGGAATCTGTCACCTCTTGGGACATTCCATTGCAAGCACGTTCATCAAAAAAGATGCACGGGTGTTCCTTGCTACAATAAAGGCGGGCAATCTTTTGTGGCTGGGGGCTACGTTTAATTGATTTTGGGAAGCAAAGGCTACAACAGATGTGCGATATACATGTCAGCAGGGGCCAGAATGTTCTATTTCTTTCCCCAGGAATTTGTTGTTTCTTAAATTGGCAACGCTTGTTCTGAGGTTTATCCAGAGCTGCTTCTGTTTTCTTCTTAAATCCCCACCTGAACATAGAGGAAAACAGCATGGCTGATTTTAGGCAGCTGCTCTGCTGAATTGTGGAGAGGCCTTTGAAAAGTGGGTGCTGATTCCAGCCAAGGAACTACAGGTTTATCTCCCTGGCATACAATACTATGCATGTTGAGTATTGCATAACTTTCTATCCAGGGCACAACTTAAGGACGGACATTTCTCAGAATACAAATTATTAGAAAACTTAAAGATAACCAGGAAGATGAGGACTTTTTTTACCTCTTCCTCTTTCTATTCCCTCCTCTGTTTGGAACACCCTCCTTTGCAACTGACCCCGTTCCTCTGCACAGCGAAGGCGGGCGATTGTGCCGAATTTGGTGAAAGAATGACAGCCAGCCTCTGCTAGCCGTCTTCAGCAAGCATCCACCTGCTCTGTTGGTGCCTTTTAAACACGAGTTCAGCTTACTCACCTCCTCTACGTTTTCCTTTGTTTAATTGCAGGTGATGATTCAAAAGAAGTCTTCACCTGTTTTATGGAGCTTTCATCTTCTCTCAGACAAAAGCAGGTTTGGGCTTGGTGCTTGATCTGCGGCATCGTTAGGCCCTTTGGTATTAAAGGGGTTGGGATGACCCCTGGGCTTTTAAGACTTTAGGGCTAAATTGATGTGCACGTATAAAATCTAAGCTTTGTTGTTTGGCACCATTTTCTAGCATTTGTTATTCTTTCTTTTTTTTTTTCCTTCTTGAGTTGGAAAACGATGAGGACTATGATATACGTTACATTCTCATACAGCTTGTTATTCATGCCGTGGTGTTGTTAAGCACAGACATCAGATTGATTGATTTAAAATATACGCTTTGCTATGTTGCTTTAGGCCTAGAAGTCTGTGTGTATGAGCTCAGATGCCCTTAGATTTGGCATATCTGTTCTCTGGATCAATCTTATTTTGTCTGGATGAATACAGGAGCACATACGTTATGTGTGGAACATCCCAGCTTCTCTCCCACTTAGAGGAACTTGGGTAAGGAACACTGGAAGATCTCTTCTGGAGACTCTAGAGCAGGTTTCTTTAATCTGAGCATTCACCATTACTGAGAATTCTGGGAATTGGAATCCATATAACTGGAGGGCACCCAGGTCTGGAAAAGCTATTGTAGAAAAGTGTCATTGTCCAGAATAAGTAGTACTGAATGAATGGACCAATTGGTTGAGTTGATTTCATGCTTGAGCAGGGAACCAGCGTTCATGAATTGCATAGAGATTAAAGCTCCTGTACCTGAGCTGTAAAAATCCAGATGACCACTAGATGGCTGAAGAGTTCATTTTTCCATAGCTCTCTGTTGTGGGCTGGATTTTTGCAGCCCAGATCAGGTTGTGCTGATCGAAATAAGTTATGTAATTTGTAAGGGGCAGTGTGGGACAGGGGAAGTGCTGCCTTTATGTCCACAGTAACCAAGCCAAGCAATTCCCAAGGTCAAAAAAGTTTCCCAAGAGTCATAAAACAATTCCACATAACAATACTTAACCCTGAATAAGCATAGTTCCCATGCTGATTTCTGTCCTTACATGAATATCCTTGCATTGTTATAGCTATAGCCTGGGATCTCCTTCAGTGACCTTGCTACAGGTTCTCTTATCAAGTGAAACATAGCAGGTGGTTCCAACAGAGATGACTTTTCCTCCTAACTAGTGATAGACCAACCCATCTATTTTCTATTTTTGCCTTTTCTGATCTTCAGATTTAAGATTTCTCTTATTTCTACATCCATTTCAGAATGTTTTAATTTAAAAGTTTGCCTGGACAGTTGTGTCCTGTTGGTGTACATTTCTCCCTATATATGCATATAATTTTCTCTAATATATATTATTGTAAGCAGATTATCTATAAACTTATACCACTCCTTTTAAAATGTGAGTGTGTACTTGTCCTTTATTTTAGCCAAACTATGGCACAAGTTTGTTGACACTTTGCTGCTTTATAGTTATAGCATCTTAATATTAGATATTGTTATGTTATGATTGTGAACTGCCCAGAGAGTATTACTGGGGGGCTTTTAATAAATACAATATGTGAATTGGAATTCCTACTTTTGAGCAATCCCACTCCCTTACTTACTTATTGGTTAATAAGTAAGTTCATTCACACAAGCATCAGCCCACTAGGTAGACCAGACCGGCATATTAACTCCATAGGAAGGCTAAAACTACTTTTTTTGAGATTAGCTAAAATAAAATAATCTTGCAAATCTGATTGTTCTCTACTTCCTCTTTCTTCTTATAGTCCAGCGAATTAGGGTGGTAATGTTGAGATATCTGATAGCTGTTCTCCCACCTATTTAACCAAGTTGGGAATTTTCTTATTTAATTTATCAATTATTTTTTGCAGGGGAAAATGCCCATTACCTTGCTTCTTGGGAAGTTCTAGTTGAAGATGATTTTTCTTGTCAGTTTCTTGATGTATCTTTGATACTCTGAAGCAGTGTTTCTCAACCTTGGCAACTTGAAAATGTGTGGACTTCAATTCCCAGAATTCCCCGGCCAGCATGGCTGGCCAGGGAATTTTGGCAGTTGAAGTCCACACGTCTTCAAGTTGCCCAGGTTGAGAAACACTGCTCTGAAGAAATAGAAGCAAACCCAGGATCCTACAGCTATAAGTCATGTAGTCAGTCAATCCTCTGCTGGTTGGCTGGAGTTGATGAGAGCTGGAATCTACATCTGGAAGCTCACACATTCCCCATTATAGCTGCAGATGTTCCTTTCTTGCCATGTTAATGGAGCAACTTGGAAAGTTCTTACATTCATTTTTACGGTCATGCATTTGGAAAGGAATAGGAATTAAATGAGGGAGTGTAACACTTTTTATTGAAACTATATCAGTTTGGAAGGCTTCCAAATATGTAAGTATTACTCTCACCTTAAACTATTATGTTCCACTTTTGTTCACAATAACAGGAATAACTATTTTAACTGTCAGTACATTGTAAGCTCTATGTAACAGTGTAGGACTAAATAGAATCTTCTGGCATCTTCAGGATAGATGTTCTATGGCTTTCAAGACGCTGTTGGACTTTAACTTCCACCAACCTCTGGAGAAGGGTAATGGGAGATGTAATTTACAGGTTTTCCCCATTCTAGAGAAGGAGCAACCAAGAAAGAGATACAAAGCGAACCCAAAAGTGCTTATAACACCTTTTCAAACTACTATTATGAATATGACTGTATCACCAGGAAGTCTGAATTTACAATCTCTGTGTTCTGCAACCATCTTATTTCCTTAGGGCTCATGTGAGGTTTATCACATTAAACAAATGCTTGTATTACACTTGAAATAAGTCCACCTGAAACAGTCCACATTAATACCTTCTACTATAGGTAAGGGTAATTTGCTCAACATTACGAATTTGATTTTGGTTTCCTTTAATAATGAAAAATCAACAGATTGCTGTCCTCTGGCAGGCTTATGAAAATGCCTGACAGATTATGTCTACTGCTTGCCAGATATATGCAAAATACCTTTAGCTTGCTGGCTGAGGAATGAGAACGGCAGGCCATTCAGAAGATTATGACCACTCAGTCTAATCTCCTGCCCAGTACATTCCAGTTAAAGCATCCCAGTGAGATGGTTGTCCAGCCTTCTCTTGAATACACCCAACAAAGGGGAGATCACCATCTCTCAGTCATTAATCAATAGAGCAATACTGTGGGCCAAGATGATGAACCTCCAACATTAGGGGGAGATATGTAGAAAAATCATCTAAATATCTAAAATAACCATCAAGAGACAGATCTGAAGGAACAATTCTGGTTTCTAGGAAGTAGCTAATCTGGTTTCAAGGAAGTAACTAATATGGATTATTGAATTTGCTTGAAGTTTTGTTGTCTTTTTCAGTTTATGCAGTGGTTCTAAACCAGTAGAATGTGTACCAGTGGTGGAACTCAGAGGTAGTCTAGGTAGATAATAAATATAATAACAAAAAGCCTATAAATATACAAATTGTCTTTTTTGGAGGAAATATATTTTTTGTTTCGTTTATTGTGGCAGGCCTCATGACTCTTTGAAAGAGTGATTGGTGGGACTTAAGAGACAAAAGGTTGAGAACCACTATTTATGGCACAGTAATAATAATGGCATTCTTGTAAACAATCCTATAAATAGCTTCACATAATGTCCTGTTTGTCTCTGCCACTAATCTGAAAGCATTTCCATTTAAAGATCAGGAATACTCATGCTTTCCTGCACTGCACGGTTTGCACTAAAATGCCTACTAGATAAGTGAGCATTCTCAGAGTTATAAAGCTGAGATAGAAATCAGGGCATAGAAGTTTTGTTGCAGAAATCTCATTCTGAGAGCAAGACTCAAATCACTGCAGACTAGACTCACAGACATCACCAGGCTGGGGTGAGAAATAAGAGAAACTTCCCAGATTAGTCACAGTTTATTTCAGGAGGGTTAAAACAATACCTTTTCATAGAAACAGTGGCTAAATGTAGAAGCATAATAGATAGCCTTTCTTCATCCCTGTTCTTGTTGGTTCAGCCCAGTTCTTATGAACCAGTTGTTAAATCCCTCCTCTTCCTCCAAGGAAGAGCTAGAGGTCCAGCAGACTCAGGCTGAGCAGGTAGCTCTTGATAGGGTGCTGGGTGGTAGGCTGGGACCACTTGCCTCCACTCTCACTGCCTGCACCCATGCCAACTGTCTCTTCTAAGGCCATGATCCCTCTTGGTGCATGTGCTGCTGAGCCTGGGGAATAAGTCAATTTTTCTGCTAGGCAACATGGAGGATGCCATTCCAATAGACCATGGAGAAGGAGGATGAGGAGCCAGGTAGAAACTACTCTTACCTAAGTAAGACAACACCCCTCCCTCCAATTTGAGTACTCTGTTCTAATGAGCTGCTGGTTCCTATTTTTGTGATGTAGCTGAATCAAGATAGGCAAGGCCTATCACTTCCACCCCATAGGCATTGATGTGACAACTGGAACCTCCTCCTTATGTGGCACCAAAAATTAATAGAGATGAATGTCTGCTAAATTTTGAAGACAAGCTCCTTGGAAGCAGCCTCCATAGCATTCTTCATTATGTTAATCTGAAAAGGTTTCTGTTTCAGGTTAGAAAAAAAAAGTTGAATATTTATTTTATTTGTGCATATATTTATTTTATTAAATAATGTATTATTATTTATTGTGTGTTACATCTCTTATGAGTGTCAGTTTATTCAATATCACAACTGAAATTTAATAAATAGAATAAAATAACTATGGTTTGAGTTTGTCTCGTAGCATGCTACACAAGATTGGGCCCTGCTGACTTTTGACTTGGGTTAACTTGATCTGAGCACAAGTTACTTCTGCATTCAATCTTCCCAAAGATGCAGGATTAGCTGAACAGCTTTCCCCAGCCTGACATCATCCTCAACTCCCAGAATTCCTACCCAGTCTAGCCAGTAGTTATGCTGGTTACAGAGTATGAGGTTGTAGTCCAACTGTATCTGGAGAACACTCTGAACTAACAACCTGACTTCTTAACTCTGTTGTTAAAGTCCTTCTTTGAACACTCAAAGCAGGAAGTCTTTCCACCAGATTGTTGTACCTTACCTTCTACCTGAGCAGGTCAGATATGTATACTTAATACCTTCAGAAAGCAAAGGGGTCGGCAGTTTAGAAAACACTGGCAAGTAACAATAAGATCTTATGGAGACCTTTGGATAAGAAAGCAAATTAACACCATGACCTTTATCATCATAAGGGCAGGTATTTTTTGATTCATGGGCTGAGTCCATCTATTGTGCTAAACCATAACGAGTTTGTAAAATGTGGTTGATTGCATAGCATTACATGTAAACCCAGGAAATTATGGTTTATTCCACAAAATATGGCTGAAACAATTTAGAACTAAACTATAATTCAGCCATTGTTTTGACTTCAATCGGCATAAAGCTCTGGAAATCCTACTTTTGTCACTGATGTAAATCAAGCCCCACAAATAAAGCAAGTGACAAGCTAAACTCTCCTGCAAAGTTGGAGATTTTTAAAAGTAATATATTTTATTTTTGTGGAGCTTGGCTGTCTCTTCAGCACCAACTGGTAGCCTGACTCTTACAGCCACCTTAGTACCAACTGTTGATGGACCTCAGGGTTAAGCTCTGCATTTTGTCCTGCGTACCCTGCTCCTCCCAAAATTAAATTATCAAATGAAATGGGAATGCTTCTTTCAGATATATAAATACACATTTTCAAAAATTTGGCCATCAGGAAATATTAATTAAAAATATCCATTAAATCTTGCTGATCCAGCTGCAGGATTAAAAAACATGCCAGCAAAATAAAGAATTGAACCAGAAAGGAATTATGATTGAGCCACATAAAGATGATACAAATGTTTACTCTGACCGTCTTTGTTACAGTTAATATTGAAACACAAACCTAAGAAATCCTGGTTTGAAAAGGAAGAACTATTTGGGTAATGCCCAGACATTTTGTTTATGTATAAAATGTGCTGTATTTTTTTCTCTCCCCTGGTAAACAGTGTGTCAAGGGTAAAAATGATTTCAATCTGTATCTGCCATAATGAGAGCACTCCAAATTAATCAAGAATAATAGACATGGATTAACATGAGGTTTTGAGAAAGTCCTCATGAATATGGACTTTAAGAAGGAATCATTCTCTTACCATGCTTTAATCATGTCAATTGTGCGACATGAATGCTTAAATCAAGTTTAATGGATTAGAGAGTTCCTGTCTCTGAATTAGTTTACGTGTTACTGGGTTTTTTTTTTTTTTTGCAATAATATGTCAGATTCCTGTAACACCCCCCCCCCCCCCCCCCAATAATGCTCCCTTGTATGGCATCAACTTCTGGTTACACTGAAGAACAGTTTAGACCCAAACAATAAGAAGTGTGGTTTTATGTGTAGTTACAGAAAATATTTCTCTCGTCTCCGTATTATTTAGCAAACTTAACCAAGCGCCCAATAAAACTGCTGCTGCTGAAATTCTCCCTGTGGTACAACTATTTAAATGCAAAGGAAACCCTACTTTCCACTACATCTGGTCAGTCCTATGACTGTTTTTTTTAAAAAAAGGAGTCACCACTTTAACAAGCTAACCTGATCCGCACTGTTTTCTCAGTTATCACTTAGCAAGAACCTGGGCCTGAAGATAAGCAAGATAACAAGCCAGCAAGGCAGGCACAAATTGCAGTTTTCCACTTCTAGGGATTTTCTTATTGTTTCTGTTTTGAAAAAAGGTTATGTGTCTTAATAAATACATTATAGCAGACCAGCCAAGCTCAGTCAGCTAAACTGTGTAGTTACTGTCCAAGGCCCTATAACCAGCCAAAAATCCTCAATGCATTCTGAAATTCATCAGAATAAAAGGACATTCATGGACAAAACTCAGCAACCACCCTGGAAGAACAGTCTAAAATGCTGGCATTTTAAAATACATCCTGAAGCTCAACATCGATGCATGAATATGCACAGACTCCTACCAAAACTCAACAAGTTAACCAGCCAGCACTGTAGTAATAGCCTTAGTATTTACCCAGTCTCAACACAATTAACAAGAGCTCTGTGTCAAACCCAGCAGTACATAAATATGCACACACCTTTGCATCACCTGCCTACAAAATAAAGCAAAACACAGATGTGACCCACCCACATGAACTCTAACTTCCCCATAGCAAAGACTGTTTAGAAACAGCACTTACTCAACAGCCAGATTGGCACACGTACATCTGCAAACAGTCTTTCTTTTCTTGGCCATGAGCTTAACTGCTGTTTTCTTCCCAAAACTGTTCTTGCGTATCACCCCATCCAATCAAAATCTACAGCAGCAAGGAATAATGGACAGTTCTTAGAATAGTTGCTCAAAATAGGCACATTTTGTTTCGACCTCGTTTTTGTTCAGAGCTTGGAACATGCAGCACGGCTGCTTCACGCATGCCTATCCTCAAAGCAGAACAATCTTTCACAGCCTCCTTATACTGTTCAGCGGGACTGCTAAAAACATACGCAACAATGGAAGAGTTACTTACTGCTTGGTGAAAGCAGATAAAGGAAGAACCCTCAGTGACAGAGCACAAGAGGCTCCAGGTTCATTAATTCAGTGGCATTTCCAACAAAAACGTCAGAGCACAATGCTCTGCGAGTAATGACCCAGGGGCCATATTACAACAGCAAGGACCACATCTAAATCAGATATTATTTACATTTCCTTAAACTGAAAGAAAAGTTACATTAATTAATTCGAGTTTACAATTTGCTTGTCATTTCAGGAGGGTGTCTGGGAATGGGGACAGATGGGATGACGTGCAACTTCACAGGCTCCTAGGCCTGCCTTAGTCCTTTCAGCCTGGCTTCCCCCTGCCTTCAATGTTCACGTGCTTATGATGAGAGTTAGGGACCTAAAGGTGAAAGTGGTCATTTTTTACCACTGTGTTTCTTAATTATTTTACAGGGCATATTAGTTACAAAAGAAGAGTGTAATAGCTGTAAATGTATTTTTTTGAAAACTTTCCTGTTGGCAAGGAATTGCAAAGAAACAGGCTATATCATCATTATGAAGTGAAGTCACTGTTCCTCCACTGTTCTTACACGTTGCACCCTTGATTGCCAATGAATTAATAAATATAAAACACTGCACTGCATGTTCATTCCTCACACACCAGATGGTGCTATGTTGCTGGTTGAGTTTTACAATGTAATTTGCCAGCTTGATTATTTAAAACGAGTCTGTGTGTGAAATTCATATTGGGTTTTTTATTTCTCACAGTAGCATTGCATCATAAGGAAATAAGATTCAGGAGTCTTCTGTCACCCTCTCCCTCTGCTCCTCCAACAGATGTTTCATTCACATACCATCTTCCTCAAAATAATGGCTGATTTTCCAAAGAGTACACAATGTTATTCCCCTCTCTGATTGTGAACTTCACAAATGTATCTGAAACCATCATTCCATTTATTGCCATAATCCATGCAAAGAAACCCACATGTGTTCTACATGTGAACAATGCCACAAAAGAATTTTAAAGAAAGTAGCAACTCCCAAGTCCGGTCTTCTGCAGGGAACAGTATCCTCTCTCTTTTCCTTGGAATTGGAAAATTAGGGAAATGCCTTTTCAGAAAACCTGAATCACCCCAGAGATTCAAGATTGCATGATTCAACAGGAGTTTGATTCGAGATTCAACGGCAATACAGTTTGAACCACTTTGAGATTAAGGTTGGATTGCAAAAAAAAAAAAAAAAAAAAGTTTGTCCAAAATAAGAAGCTTCAAAATGACTGATGCCACTTCAGTTTTTGGCAGACTGGAATGAAAATAGCAGGGATGACTGACCCAATAAGAATCCTGTGAAGATTCAGCTGGACACCTTCAAAGGTTTTACCATAATATGTTTCTGAAATATCCCTTGTGTATCTCTTGAGGGATAGTGACAGCAGAGATGAGGACAGGGAAGAGGAGCAACTTCCAAATTCTCTACCAAAAGATTTGTGGGAAAATGTGCTGAATCAATGCAAAAAGTGTACAATTTAAATATATAAGCTATCAAAATGACATTAAAGAAAATGAACGTTTACCTTTTCACTGAATTTGCTGGGATGCGATGAGGGCTTGTATAGCTAGCTGGCAAGCCTGGTCCCACTTGGAAAGGCCCACATATCACCAGAATTGGTTGTGGCAGGATTGAGGCTTGCTGGCAATTCTTTGTGGTGGCAGAGGCAGGATAATACAGTGAGAAAGACTGGGACAGGTACAGTAAAGCCACAGAGTGGCACAGAGAAAGTGGCATTTGTAGCCGCATCACCCTACTCTTATTATTAGAACAGTAAACATTTGGACAAGTGTTGGTAAGTGTTAGCTTGGCACCCATTCACTCCCTGTCAAGAGGCTTTGACATGCTTCAGTTGCGCAGAATTTAAAAGTCTGGTCAGCCTTGAGCCCATATTTAGCACGGTGAGGGTTGAATTTAGTTCTCACTTGTTTGGATGGACCAGCACAGAAGGAAGACATTCCATTAGCAGAAGAAAGAGAACATTTATGGCTTGTGGTCAGTCTCATTGAAGCAGTGAGATCTGAAGAGGTAAATGAAACTCAAAGGAATGTTATTCTCACCACCCTGAAAGAGTTCTAATAGGCAGAGAGTTTAATGGGAATGAATCTCATTGGTTGGCTGCTCACGTCAATGTCAGAGCATCCTCCGTATGTGGAATCGTACATGGTCTTGATTTTTTGCCTGTGGGTTCAAAATCACTGGTGTATCTAAGTGGAGGTGTTACCCAATATGAAGGGTCCATACAAAACCCAACGTTTGTAACCAAGAAGCCAGTACCCCAAAGCTGGATACTCAAAATATCCTTAATGGATTGTGTGATTTTGCATTTTTATGGACATTGTCTAGAAGAAATGCCTGAGACAGTAATACAAGAGTAGCAAGCCCATTTGCTCTGGATCATCTGAACTGACAAGCTGGAATTGTAATATTCTCCATATCCAATACATGATGGAACAGAACCTAGGCCACTCCAAGAGCACAGCTTAAGCTGGGCTGATTGAAACATGAAGCTATTCCAGTTCAACACCTAATGATTCTGTCTAAAGGTATGACCTGTTGCCAGTGAACATGATGAACAAGAAGACTTTGAAGCTCTGGAGTATCTCTGATGATCCATTTATTCTGTTGTAATTCTTGTATACCGCTGTATTTCATAAAGACTCCTAGCAGCTAATAACAAAATACTCATAGCATGTCTGCCATAATAAAATTACATAATTATGTCAAATTAAAACATCCACAGTAATAAAAGAACATCTACAGTCATAAAAATATCAGATCAACATACCATCACAACGGGCTTTATCATCCAGCCAACCCGCCAACAGCTCTCCAGAAATGTTCCATCTTTACCAGCTTGTAAAGCAGTGGTTTTTAAACTTGGCAACTTTAAGATCTGCAGACTTCAACTCCCAGAATTCCACTTTAAAATTCCACAAGTTATTTTAGTGCTCCTGATCAAACACATTGTAAAATACACTGTTTCTATGTGTTGAACCCCTTGTATTAAGGCACTCCACTAGTTTGATGAGGAAGTTTATGGAGGAGCCTGGTGGTTATACTGTATATATAAGACATAGTCTTTGGTGTGCTAAAAAGGAAATTCCAGAGGAATTCAAATAATGCCTTTGCAAATGTTCAACTATACTCTCCATCCATTATTCCACATGCAAGTCTGAACTGTGGGAAGAAACCCATCGAGTCGTTCTTGGCTCTCGTTTCCTTAATAAAACTACAGTAAGATGGCTTTTCTCACTTTGGTATTTCATATGGCTTCATCTGCCACTTTGTCACCAGACCTGATTTTTATTCTATGAGGGTTATCTACTGAAACCCAGGTCTGTTTCCCATGCTGATAGAAATATACATATTTATTATTTGAGAGTGCCATTTAAATATATTATTTACAGTCACACTGGTACAGTCATCTCATAGGAAAGCAATTCCATAAAAAATCAGAATAAAGAAATCTGCTGTTTTCTTCCCTCTTGTCTTTGGAACATATTACATCTTTTTCTAATTAATGTGACTTTTCTCATAAAATAAATATCATCGGCAAATCAAGCTTCAGACTATACTCTGTGATAAAATATAGCAAATTATCTACTCTATGTGAATCTCTGGTTGTTCATTAACTTGTTTCTTCCTTGCCTTTGCTCCATGGGAAGGTCTCTTGGTTAAATTGGAGTCTGTTGTGCTTATTCTAAATAAATTATTTAATCAAAGAACCTATTAAACTGGTCTTTAAATAATTGCTAGGACAATAAAATATAGTCACAACGAAATTATGCCTTGGGTGGGAGGTAAGTGTGTATCTTTCATTAGACATGTGTGCTTTGACCCAGTAAAAGGAAGTAGACTTGTGCCATAAAAATGTTTGAAATGATGAATTTCTAGTAATATTTCTGACTGTCCAAGGAACACTGGCTGGTTATTCAGGGAATCTTGGCAGCATTGCTGTTCTTCATCCATGATTCCAGCTCCAGAGATATCAGGAAAATTGCAGGTTTATGATAGGCATTTCCAAAACAGCCTTAATTCCATTCACTTGGTCAGGGGTGGGAGCCAACTCCCAACTTTTAAAACTATGACTTTTAAGTCTTTTGTGATGGCCGATCGGTTTCAGATTTAAAAAAAAAAAAAAATAGCAATGGTAAATGATAGTTTGGTAGATTCATGTGCACATGGTTTCTTCAAGTCTGTCTTATTTAGGGTCACACTGTTAATCCATTCAACTCTATATCATTTATTTCTCCCTTCCCCAAACAGATATCCTCCAAATTTCCTAGCTGTGAATTACAGGAATTGATATCCATCACACCTAAGGGGCACTAGTTTGGGAAAGGCTGTTTTATTATAATAGGTACCAGTTCTCTGTGATCTTAGACTTGGACAGAATAGCTATTAAATTAAATTCTATTGACTACTTTAATGCTTTCATTTAATTAATAATAAATTAAATTAATAATTTAATTTATTAGATTCCTTTTAGTGTGAACAAATATGGATGGTATATCAAGCTCAGGTGAGCTGCTTAATTCCCACCAACCCAATTAGCAATCCACACCTGATGTAAGGAGGCAGCATGCATGTTTCCCTTAACCAGCTACAGTGGTTCAATGTGCAATGCACATTCTTTCTCTGCTCCCCTTAAACTATGTTCAGTGATAACCCCATTGAATTGTGCCAATCGATGGATAGTTTATCATGCCCAATTCGGGAAGGAGTTCTGAACAAGAGCAACAGAGCGCTCTATTAAAGTTGGCAAGGGGACACAGAGTCACTGAACCTCAACCAAACCATGAACCTCAACCATGACCAAAGCTTGTTTGAAAATGAGATCTATAAAACTATTTCTGTTTTCCACCAGCTGTGATCAAGAATGGCGCTATTTTCTTATTAGCAACTGGAAACCCCTTATGGACTTTTTGCTGAAGAAAAAAAAAATGAACTGATGATTTATGGATTAGAGGATTAGAAAGGGTCGATTATGGGAAGAAGGAAATTTTGATGTAACCTTTCAGAGAGAGGGCAAAATATGAATGTACTTATAACTGCTATTAAGAAGACCAGAAGCCACTTCTTTATTCTTCTTCTTTTCTTTTTCCTTCTTTTCTACTTCTTTTTTTATATTTCTTTTTCACTTTTCTATTACTTTTCTCTATTTCTCTTATCTTTAACTCAAAATTTGTATTGTTTTTACTCTGTGGAAAAACTGTTTAAGTAAAAATTCAATATGTGTGTGAGGGTGCCTGTGTGAGAGAATGGCACTATTTTCTTTGCTAAAATATGCAACTTTTTTCAAAGTAAAAACATACAAGCAACCCCCTGCCCCCCCCCCCCCCCAAATTGTTCAGGATAATTAATGTATGTGTGAAAATCTTTGCTGAAATTAGGAAGCTATTGATCCAATGTGATTATTCAGAACTGCAATAAAAGAACACATATAAACATTTTTGGACAGAGGGCAGGTAAATCACCATTATTCTTCTACTAGCTGTCAAAGGTTGTTTGTAAGTGAGGTCATAAGATGTTGACTGTATGGTTGAATAGCTTATTTGAAGAAAAATGGATGATCTCTGAATGAAGATATTAATGATGTGACAAAAAACTCAAGATAAAATGCTTATTTCACTAGGGTGTATATTTGTAGTCATGTACCGACAAGTTAAATGCCTGAAGTAGCTGTAAGGAATGAGGCATTTTGCTTGTGGATATTTGTTTCAAAAACACATATAACAAGAAGAATTCATTTTTGCATTAATTCATCTGTTTTGGTAAACAGATTTTAAACAGTAAAATCAAAACACCCTCCAATAATAATCAGTTGCAATCCTTACACGTTCATTTGGAAGAACATCCCACTGAACTCAGGAAGTTATTTCTGAGGATTGCATTGGTATTTAGCAATTCTCTTCATTCAAATGGGCCTATTCCCATTGGATTGCATTCACATATAAATAAAAGTATGTAAACACCCCCCTTCCTGCAAATTATTCATGAAAATATGGCGCGTGCAGTATTGTGAATTATCTTTTATGGGTTATAATTTGAAGTTAAAGTTCTCCGTGAAACAGATAGCTAATTTCCTCATTTCCAAACTCTGTCCTTTGGCTGAGAGACCATAAAAATGTCAAGGCGCAGAGGCTGCCTTGCATCACTGACCATTAGCCATCCTACATTCATGGAGCATAGAGACAGGTCTCCCTGAATTCTGGCTATTGAGGTTGCTTCTGCTTCAGTTAAAACCACTAAGGCAGGGTTTCTCAACCTCAGCAGCTTTAAGATGTGTGGACTTCAACTCCCAGAATTCCCCAGCCACCCTAGAGCTTTCTAGGGTGAGCATGAGGAAGAGAAAGGAAGAGGAAGGGGCTGGATTTACACACCAAGTCATAATTTGCTTTAGCTTCAACTTATTGCCAGCACAGTGATGTGTGACTACAACCACTATGAAAGATAGAGAGAGAGAGAGAGAGAGAGAGAGAGAGAGATACACACACACACACACACACACACACACACACACACACACTGTGGCTTCTGGTTTTAGTAGTGTGTGTGAACTGGTTGACTATAGTTTATACAACAAAGCATGCTTAAAAAGTATTGTGAGCCTCCCAGAGTTGTTTAAGATGGGCAGCTGTACAGATCTGATAGATCGATAGATCGATAGATCGATAGATCGATAGATCGATCGATAGATAGATAGATAGATAGATAGATAGATAGGAACTACCAAGGAGAAAACCACACCCCCACCAACAGTGGCAGGGCAAGCTATTTTATATAACCAGAGAGCAAACCCCACACTCACTAGCACTGATGATGTGACCTAGTTGGGTAATGAAATGTCTGCAAACAAATCGCCAAGCTCAGAGAGCACCAAGGGCTCCACAGTTCAACCCTGCACTACAGATACTCTCTTCTATTGGAATAAATAAAGACATTGTGGCTTAGCACAACCTTTAACCCCAGGCAGGGGTGGAGAGAAGAGGAGCAGGAAGGTATGGATTTTAACCATCCCTGACATATGACTTCTATACTGCTCTCCACTATCACATATCCAGCCCGTTTTATAAAAACAACTCAGATTCCTGCTGTCTGATATCCAGGTGGTTATAGAGCACGCAAGTGACCAAGAACCTCTTTTTGCTAGCTGTCTCCTACCGAACGATCTGCTTTTACTTTTCCAGCCCTGCTTCCTGGGAGCATAAAGTAGCTGCATATTACCTCTGGATGCTCCTGAAATCACACTGGACAGGGGAGCATTGCTCTAGGAGTTGGAAGGCAGTTTCTTATTTTTCCGCTATTGTTGAGTTCCAAGAATTCAATGGAGAAGGCAGCCCTAGGATCCACATCTTCTGCAACCTAACGTGAGCACACCCACCTTCGAGATAGGCTGAAACAACTGATGAGGTTGGATTTGTTTGTCATGCTCTGTTTCAGACGTTTAACGTTCTAAAAGCAACAGGCTTCATTTGAAGACAAGCCACTCTCTGATTTTCAACCAATTAGACAGAGAGCAAAAGCATTTTAAGCAGAGGGAGCACAGTGAGAAATTTGGGGCATCCATGACATCTGATAGGGTGGGGATATTACCCAGTGATGACAGCTCAGATTTAAGAGAAAATTCTATGGAGTATAAAGAATGTTATCCTCAACTCAAACATCCAGCTGCATATTTCAAGTGGATCTCAGTCACTCTCTTCCCCTCCCTTTGAAACATATGCAAGCTTTCAATTATGTAGCCTCCTATAGTCAGTCCAACTCTCAAAGCCAAGGAAAGCTTATTGTGGTAATCAGCTATTTATTTACTGAATAAATTACTTGAAAGGTAAGATAAATTGAAATGCCAGGTGTTGGCTTCCCCCTCTCTTTCCAACTTGGCCACCTTCATTAGAAGCTAATCTCAATGTCACGCTGCTTTTGGATGAAAATTTCCTCTAGGCATTAAGAGATAAATTTGAGATCTTTGTAGAAATGTGTTTGGAGATTATTAAGGTTATACAGAGAACATCTCATCTTCTCCTTCACAGCTGCTGGCAAGTTGCTTTTGTCTGCTCATCTTTCTTCCCACCCATATTCATGATTCTGTGATTTCTTCCAGACAAGATTTGTATCTAGTAGTTTTCTAGTCAGCCCTGCATGGATGTATGCAGCCCCTTCTACACTGAGTGAGTGAGCAGGGCTTTGGGAGAAGCTTGAAGGGGAAGGCACTTTTTTTGGTTGATTTGGTTGGTTGGTTGTTCATCAGAGGAGCAAAAGGGAAGGAGCATCTTTTATGAGCAATGTGCCATGTTTGTCAAGAACCACACTGCAATGGGATATAAGAGGATCCCTGAGGAACAGGACGAAGAGCTGCAACCAAGACAATGGTCAGATAAAAGAATTTTGAGTCTGAGGCAGAAATGTAGTTTGACAAAGCATCTCAGGCTTGACCCTCCCTCGTTCTTTTGTAGATAAAAGGAGGGAGGGGGGAGGCACATTCGGACTTGCAGGATTCTGTTACTGTAACCTTTTAATAAAAGTAGTATTAGCATTCATGACTTTGGTTTCCTAGTCTGGTCTTCCTCGAAGGGCTGACACACATACACACTGCAAGTACAGGTTGATTGTCCTCTCGGAAGAGAAGTTTAAGGATCTAGAGACAAAGGTGTCCACTTCATTGGAAAGGAAGAAGAATTCTTGAATCAGACACAAGAAGTGCTTGGAGTAGGACAACAGTACCAATAAAAGAAAGCCAGGCAGGGAGAAAGGAGAGTGGAGGAGTGTGTCACAAAGGCTCAAGAATTCTCTAGAGCTTCAGAATAGATTCCAGGGGAACTGATTCTCCTAGATCTGATTCTAACTAATATAGAAAAGTTAGTTAAAGAGGTGGGAAATTTGGGAGGAAGTGATGACTATCGTGTTGGTCTTCAAGACACTGAACAAATAGAATACAGAGTATAGCTGTACATCACACTAGATTTGAGGAGAATGAATTTCAACAAACTTAGAGAAGTACCAGGTGGGATTCCATGGGCAAAAATCCTCAGGTCAAAGGGAATGCAAAATGTCTAGTAACATCTGAAAAACAAGCTACTGGAAATTCAATTGCATTCTATTCCATTGAAAAATAAAATGTGTATGTGGGGGTGGGAGTTGGGCAGTTTAGGATACAGCTGTGGATGCGTAGGGAGCTTTCAACTGAGCTAAGAATTAAGAATGACATAAATAGGATGTGGAAGATGAGTGTAATCACTACAGAGGTAGAACAACAAATAGCTAATATCTGTAAAAAATATGTCAATGGATCTTAGACCTATAAGGCACAAAAGGAACTTAGACATGCATGGAAAGCTAAAAAGGGCTTTTGGGTTATGTCAGTATAAAAGGAAAAAAGGGGGGGAAGGGATAAAAAAGGAAGGGTGTAATGAAGGAAGGAGAAGATGGTAAGATAGTAACAGGTTACAGAAAGAAGGCAAAGCTCCTCGGTGCCTCCTTGCATTGGTGTCCTTCCCAAAGGGCAACTTTGTCCAAATGGATTTCAGCAGAGCCACTGAGACAAAAAGGAAGGAGCAACCCCAGCTAAGGAAAGAGATGGTTAAGGATCAGCTGGCTACCATGAATAATTTTAAGTTTGCTGGCCCAGAGCAGAGCAAAGTTCTGAGCACCTCTGATGATAACGATCTTGAAAAGTAGTCATGGGGACCATTTGTATTCCCAGTACTGTGTCTCCTTTCAGATAGTTAACTGTATAACTTTTAAAATGATTCTGAGCCGTTTATTTTATCTGGATGTAAACAGGTTAAAATAATTCTGAAAAGTGAAGGTAGATCTCCTATGTTAAGAGAGTAGCATATCCCCTCCTCAACATATCTCTGATTCCTCCTTGATATCCAGCATTTATTCCTATCAGCAGCTTCTTAAGTAGGCTTTCTTTTCAGGTTTCTGAAGAGCATTATCATATCCCCTCTGGGTCTTCTTTTGTCAGGACTAAACATTCCCAACAGCCCCAATTTCTCTTTGTCGGATTCAGCTTCAAATTCTGTGATCGTGCTCCCTGCCTGTTCTAGTTTCTCTGAATCCTTCCTAAAGTGTTGGTGCCCAGAACTGGGCATAATTCTCAAGAGGCTAGTATAACATAAAGTGGAACTATTACTGCCCATGATGCTTTTATCCATGTAGCCTAAATAATAATAATAAAAATAAAAATGAGGCTTTCGTTTGTCTTTATACTACTGACTAATGTTCAGTTTGCAATTTATTTCAAGGGTTTTTTCACAAATACAGTTGCCAAGGCAGGAAATCCCCATCTGGTCATTTTATTTCTATTTCTTAAGTGAAGAAATTTGCACGGGTCTCTGTTAAATTTCATTCTGTTCTTTTTAGCTCACATATTTAATCTATCAAAATCATTTTGATTTTTTTTTCTCTTCTAGGGGACTAGGTGTCCTGCTCAATTTTAAGTAACTTACAAATCTGATAAGTACTTGCTTGCTAATCAGAATGTTGTGGTGAACTTTGTCAAATGCTGTGCTGAATCAACATATATTACTTCTAGAGCATTCCTGCAATCTACCAAATAATTTATCTGATTAAAAAAAAAAGGATTGGCCTAGAAAGATTTGTTCTTGACAAGTCCATGCTGATTCCTGGAACTTAGTGCACTGTTTTGATGAGGGTCCTTACTGATCAATCTCTATGATCCGCTTTAAAATCTTCCCAGATATCTATTATAGACTTATTGGCCTACAAGTTCCCTTGATTCTACTTTCCCCACTTTTTGAAGCTAGGGAGAAACAGGGAGAACATTTCTCTTTCTTTAGCCATTTGGTACTTCTTTCATTATCTAACAGCTGAAAAATATAAAGGTTTGGCCAGACCATCATCACACGTATCCTGTACATTAGGATGCAGTTAATTTGGCCATGGAGATTTACTCATTCAATAAAAATAGATATATCGCATCCATGCTTCAGTCTGAAGCTTCAATCCTGATCCTTCATTTTGTTCTTCACAGTTGCCTGGTGGAACACATACTCTGTTCTTGGCAAGATAAGCACGGGTAGGATCTCCTTTGAATTAAGCTTGACTCCTGCTGACTTCATGGACACAATGCATGAAGTCGCTTGACAATGCTTTTTTCTGGGATTTGTTTTTACTTTCCAGTATAAAACAAAGTCAGAATAGGAACCTGACAGCTCCACCTTTTCCTTGTTGTTTATTAGCATTTTGCTGTCATCATTTGCTATTGTATGTTCATTCTGTTCTCCTCCATGCATTTTGAAAATATATTTTTGTTGATCTTAGCATTCTTTACAAAGCTGATTCATAATTTAGCTCTCCGAACATCATGTTTACCATTCTGAGTTTCCTGAACATTCTCTTCCTTGGTGATCTCTTGCTTTTTCTACCTCCTATGTTGTTCCTTTTCTGTTTTCAAATGTGATCTCTTTCATTTTTCTTCCTCATTGGACTTGTAGGCAATTGTGCTTTTACCATCTTTTTTTAGGAGCTCTTAGCTATCTTGACCTACTTTTCCTGTTAACTTATTTTGCCATGGAATCCTACACAACAGTTCTTAAGTAAATCCACTGAGTCTAGGGATTGCATTTGACTCTGCTCCTCTTTACTTTTTTCTTAAAATCATGAAACCCAACATTACACGATTGCTTTCCTGTAACAATCCTGCTACGTCCACTTCCTTCCTTTAGTCAATAGCTGATCATTTTGTGTCTTCCTCCATCCTCTGAAGGAGACGGATATCAACAAGAGTCCATAAGTAAAAAGATAATTTGTTATTGTGGTTACAAGGTTAAACTTTAGTTCTATATGAATATACACATATTTTTTAAATATAATGAATGGGATAGAGAGATATCCAGATTCATGCCTCTTGCTCTAAGTTTACTGGGAAACTGGGACCAGTTAGTCTAATTTTATCTGTTAGGGCTATTGTGAGGATAAAAATGAATATACATTATAACATTATCCTCAAGTGTCCTGGGGTCAGATTTAGCCTGGTGTCTCTATTCAGCCACTACTGAGCATTCTAACTGATGCTATTGCTCAGTCATTGTTCAATCATGATTTGGTGAACAAGCATAGTTGTTTGGGTTCGCATACCACACAAAGCCACAGACCATGATTTAAAGATACCCCATGTAGATTGACATGACTCATTAAGCCCCAACCAAGTCATCAATATAACATCTGATGATATGTGACTTCAATCACTAATACCATCCATTTCATGACACTCATTCAAGTGAATATAATGTTAACTTCATCCCAATCAGATATGTATATGTTGAGGTCAAAAAAGCAATGAATGTTGGAGCAAAGAGAGAGTAATAATGGAATTCTGAAAAGGGAAGGCCATGCAGGAAGGACCTGGTGAAGGTTCCAGCCCAAATCCTGGATTTGTGGTGGTAAGGTTTTCAGGGACCTGGGTTTGTAAAAGACTTTGAGATTTGGGGAGCTGCTAACCACATAGAAAGTTTTGTGGGGTTCTCCATCAATTCTATAGCTTCCTAAGGCCAGAAGTGCAGAGATGAGGAGAAAGATGAAAGCATTAGAAGCTTCCATAAATCAGATGCTTGTGATATGCTTGTATGCCTGACCATACCTGTAGGTGGATAATCAGCTTTTTAACAGACAGGAAACAACATGTGAGGTTAGGCAAAACTATATCCAGTACTCGGTTAATCAGTACAGACGCCCCTCAGGGATGTGTGCTCTCCCTGCTGCTTTTCTCCCTCTACACCAATGACTGCATCTCAAAAGACTCTTCTGTAAACGTTCTGAAATTCGCAGATGATACAACTCTCATTGGTCTCATTCGAAATGGTGATGAGTCAGCATACAGACGGGAGGTTCAACAACTGGTCTTGTGGTGCGGTCATAACAACGTGAAACTGAATACACTTAAAACTGTGGAGATGATTGTGGATTTTAGGAAGAACTCTTTAAATTCCCTCTCCTTACTATACCTGACAGCCCAGTATCAGTAGTAGAGTCCTTCAAATTCTTGGGTTCTATGATCTCTCAAAACCTGAAATGGACGCTTAACATCAGAACCATCATCAAAAAGGCACAACAAAGGATGTTCTTCCTGCGTCAACTTCAGAAGTTTAAATTACCTCAGGAGCTTTTGGTACAGTTTTATAGAGGAACCAATGAGTCTGTTATTTGTTCCTCTATAACTGTCTGGTTTGACTCCGCAACCAAACAGGATAGATACAGACTCCAAAGGATAGTTAAGTCCTCAGAAAGAATAATTGCAATCCGCCTGCCTTCTATAGAAGATCTATGTATTGTGAGGGTCAAAAGGAGGGCAGAGAAGATATCTGAAGATCCTTCTCATCCTGGACATAAATTGTTTCAGCTTCTCCCCTCAGGACGGTGCTATAGAGCACCGGATGTTAAAACATCTAGACACCGGAACAGTTTTTTTCCTCATGCCATTGCTCTGCTGAACACCTAATTAATGCAGTATGATATACCGGTTGACATTGCATGAAGATATGACTGTTAAGACGTGACTGATAATGCTCTGTAAATGTGAATATATGTTAGATAATAGTTTCTCTTTTTAAAAAAATGAATATATGTTAGTTAATAGCCACAGTACTATCTTTCCTCTAATTCTCCTCTTCTGACTGCATTGTTTTTAGTATAATGTTGTTGTTGTTGTTGCTGTTATTATTTTATTCTTATTCTTGATGCCATGCAAACACACTGAGAGCTCTTTGCACCGAAATCAAATTCCTTCTTTGTTTACATACTTGGCCAATAACGTGTTTTGTTCTGTTCTGTTCTGTTCTATAGCTTCCTAAGGCCAGAAGTGCAGATATAGGGAGAAAGATGAAAGCATTAGAAGCTTCCATAAATCAAATCCAGCAATACAGGCAAGAGACTTTTGTGTTATTCCCCCATCTCATCCTTTTAACTATTGGTGCTGGGGATTAAATTAGAGACCTTCTATATTAAGGATGGGCAACGTTTTGTGGCTAAGGCTGTAGTCTTTTCTGCATTGGTAGAGTGCCTGGAGCCATAGTCATGGGGATAAAGTCATGATTTTATCACACAAGGTGGTAGAGAAGGGCCTGGGGGATGCTTTTGGGTTTATACACACATACATCTCTAATTTAGATCATTGTGCTATGTTTTTGTCTTAGGTATTTCAAGACTTTCCTGCATCTTAGACATTGTGTGGTTTATTTACTCTTCAGAGTGGTGCAAAGTCACACATTCATTTATCTGCACTTGGTTCCAAATGTCACTGGAGCTGCCAGAAAAGAGATTTGAGGACTGCCTATGTCCTGAGGGATTGCCATCCTTGTTCTCAAGTAACTGCCCAGTCTGAGGTGTGCTTCTTTATTTGAATGCAGAGAAGCTGTTGGCAATAGCAGAGGGAACTTAAAATTGCACAGAAGCCCAAATAATATTTCCTGGTAAAGACAATGTTCTCTGTGTTTGCTTGGAAGCATATTATCCAGCTAAATACGGTTCTGGGGTACCCGAAATCCAGTACATTTAAGCCCAAGCACTGTACCCTAGAGTAGTTCCTTCTCATTATCATTATATTAGTAATCTTACAAATTCAGTCTTACTACATGTTTATGGAACAAAAATCTAGTAAGCAATTATTTCATCTAAGTTCTGGCTATGGAAAAGTACCCCAAGTTGCAATTTGAAAAAATGGGACTCTGATTATATTAGAATATGGCATTGTCAATTAGATTGCAAATAATAAAAGGTTGTGCAAGGGCAAGGATAATTTGCCCACTTATTTATGGAAGTGACATACCTCTGCTAGGGTAGCCTAATGCAGGAGAACTTCAACAAACCTCTGATGATTGCAAAGGGCTCTTTGCAATTCAATTGAGCTTATTTCATGCATCTCACTAGTTGAATCCCTTGAGCCCTAGGAAGACATGTAGTTGCTTTTGCCTCTTTAATTTAAACGAACTCTGCATGAATTAATTTCCATTCTCAACTGCAAATCCAATTTCAGCTGAACAACATTTGCAAGGATACTTAACAATCAGCTGTTACAATGAAGTTAAATTGAGCAATTATGAGGGCATTAGAGCACAGTAATCTTTCCCAACCTGATAACTTCCAGATGTTATGGAAATTCTGGGAGTTGTAGTCTTAGCACATCTGGAGAGCACCAAGTTGGAGGAGCCTGGAACAGAGGCTCTCTCTCTCTCTCTTTTTGGTCAAGAATGACATCCAGTCTAGATGTTTATGGCACCAAAAGGAGGTTTCTACAAAGCATTAAAAATACGCAACATGTCCATATCAGCAAAGCAAAGTGCGGAGGCAGCTGGGGAGTCTTTGAAGCAGCCATCCAAGTTTTGCAAAAGGCCTGCCTTCTTTGAGTCTTCTTTTGTGTTCATGCCCTTTGCCAACACCTCTTGTGAACCTAGTACCTAGTAAAATGTCCTTAGCCTCCCCTTCAAAACTTTAAGAAGGCTGAGATGGAAACATGTATGGAAATCCAGTAAAACTTCATGCATTCTTGTGGTTAATCTTTAGGTAGGCTTCACTGGTGGCAGAAACAAAATGAGCCATTTCCACTCATGGTTTTTGAACCATTGCAGAATCAATTCTGGAACTATCTGTTCCCACAGTGTCATTTGTCCTTGGAAGCTCAGCAGATTAATTCCCGCCTCTGATGTTTTGAAATTCTGCAATGCTTGTGGGTCATCTGTTGTCCAACTGGCAGGAGTTCTTGCTTCTCCTGGGCTTCAACTGATGTTTATGATTTATCTTTGGAGGTCCCCTTTCAAATCAATTGCTTAGAATTTTTGGGTATGCAGTCAGACAGTGTATACAGTCCTTCTGATTTTGCTTTGAAACACATTCAGGACTGATCTGGGATGTTTTAACCTTTGCAAATCCTCCCCACTGTTCCCACATGTACAAGGAATGGGTGAGACTGACAATATTTCTATTTTCTCTTCTACAAGAAACCAGTCAGATTTTATATTTTAGGGGTTTTTTTAGGAGGGACTGCTTGTAGATGGGGAGGGTGTTAGCATTTTTCTTTTCTTTCCTTTCCTTTTCATGGGGGAGGAGGAGAAAATGAGAAGATTTTTGTTGCTCTGTCAAACAGTTGTCAGCATCCTTTTCAGGGTATCTGCTATATGTTTTATTCAGAAGATGACCTTCTATCTCCTCTCCTCTAGGAACTACAGTAACATAATATAAATGTTATAACTGGATGCAGAATTATCAGCAAGCTGTCCTTTCACCCTTCAAATTACCAGTAGGCTTTTCAATCCAATAGAAGAATGGTGGCTCAGCTGCTTCACAGATACCCCTTTATAGTAATTGCTCAGATTTTTTTTTTTTGCAGACCTCCAAAGATGTATATAATCCACTCTGGAAATGCACAGAAGGGATCCGAGAACATTAGCAATTTATTTTATTTTATTTCTTTTTTACATGGAGTGGGGAGTGAGGTTTTTTGTTGATTACGGAGGGAGGGACATTGATTGAATTACATTTTAGTATGCTCCTGTTGGTCAGTGAGGAGAAGACAATGACTCATGGTGTTTCTTGCCAGTTCTGTGTTTTCAGGTCTCCAGCAATGAAGATGGTCATAGAACTGTCTTCAAAAGAGTTTGGAGGGATGGGGGAATGGAAATAGTTCATTGTAGAAATACCCAAGGTGTGATTTCCAGGTAGAATTAGCCTGATGACTCTGTCCTAATTTAATTAAGTGGTGGAGAAAAAGGAAATATTATGTAGGAATATTATTCAGAACTATTTTATATTGTATTTTTAATTGATTTTAGCTTCTCTGTAAACTGCCCAGAGTTGTTTTTTAATGAGATGGGCAGTGACAAATTTGATATGTAAATAAAAATAAATAAATAAATAAAGATGCTCACATACCATGTCAAACTCTAACTTTTCAAAATCATTGGACTGAGATTGGAAACAAAACTTGCTATTATTTATAATCTATGTAATGCTGTTAATTTGCAATTATTATATCTATTTTTGCCTTGTAGAATCCTGTGTTATATAATTGGAACAAAGGCCGAGGAAGGGTCATTTCTCAGAACATAACCCATGGTTATTACTGCAATGGCTGGGTCACACAACATGCTAACCCAAAATTAAAGCACGGTAGCTGTTTTTTCAACACACTTAACTAACCAACCACGTGTCAGCCTCTGAAACCAGCCCTTGCTTACTGCATCAAGAGACTCCTGAAAATCTGAGAAACTGAATGACCCTGATTAAGTTAAAATATAGTGTATGAACAGATTAAGGTTTACGAACCCAGCCTATTAGCCTGCAACTAAGGTATAATGAACTGAGCAGATTCAGCAGATCTATCTCCAATTTTATTTGCAGGTTACTCTGGCTCTCACTAAATCTTCAAAACAGAATATCATAGCCTTGCCAACCAAAACGTGATTTTAACTCTCCTTGAATGTGAGAATCCTAGCACTGTGGCTTAGTCAAGAACAGTGGTTAAAACAAATCATGCCTAGTGCGATGTATGAGCCCAGCCTGGGTTTTTAACCCAGGTAGGTAGAACTTGCACATTTCCCTTTCTGCCTAGAAAAGCTTCAGCTGTTTTTTTCTGCAGTCCAAGCTTTTGATGTGAAGGTACAGGTCACAACTTACTAAAGCCATGTTGGTGTAGGGCAGTGTTTAAGATGTGTGGACTTCAGCTCCCAAAATTCCCCAGCCAGTTGGGTTGTGGTGTAGTGTGATGAATGCTTGAACTTCATGTCCATTGCTATGAGTTCCCTGGAGAGAAAAGATGTCAATAGAAGGAATTGTTATGTCCTGAAGGGAAATTCTCTAAAGCTAACTTTTTCCTCTGTATTTACTAAGGGAATGCCTTGTTATTGCTTGTGTTCCTTACCTTAGAGCAGGGTTCCTCAACCTCAGCAACTTTAAGGTAGGTAGACTTCAACACCCAGAATTCCCCAGCCAACTGCTTTTATTTCAGGAGCAGAGCAAGCATTACAAGAGAGCAAGGCTTAGTAAGCTCTCTTAGTTAATTCCCTGAGTTCAGGAAGTGGTCTTATATTTTTCAAGACAAAGACGTTTAGCCTGACGTTGTGGCTATAGCTAGATGGCTAGTTGAACTAGAAACCCAAAGATTGCTAAAGCAGAAAGACAGTGAGAAGGAGAACCTAACCTCCATACCTTGGTGATGGTCTCTCTGAAAATCAACAGTGCCACAGGTGGCCTTTATACCTTTTGGTTTTCTTAGTGGTCAGCCCACCTAGCTTCTGACTGGTCTGATGGAATTTTCTGCCACCTGATCTTAAGTCCACATCTGGGAGGCCCAATCCTAGTCACGGTCCTCATCAGTCTGGCTCATCTTCTCTGGTCCACCTGCTAGATTCAGTTGTTCATTCTGTTTTTCTCATTGTTCCCATATTAGATTAATTTAAAATATACCACTGTATAAACAAGTTATGTTTACTGCTACTGTATTGAGGAAATTTCACCTATGGTACTAATTAGATAAACAGTGTGAAGAGAGACAAGGAGAATTAGAACACTGATTCAGGCTTTAGTTAAGCCTAAAGGTTTGCAGGCCATAATTATGTAAGCTGTTTACTTATTTATCTAATTAGCACCATGGGTGAAATTACTCAAGAGTCTCCTTAGGTCAAACAGTACCAACGTGTAACTACTCTGTGATAACCGTCACAGAAGGAGAGGCCAATACCCCATCTTTCTGATCACCTGACAACCCTATATGAACCTAGTGCAAATCCATAATAATTGCCTGACCCTTGATAATAGGGTGCAAGCCTCCACAGAGCCATTTTGTTAGCCAGGGGGTTGGATGGAAATTCCCAGAAATGAGCAATCATAAGTTGTTCAGCTTGAGAATCCTATGGCAGCTCCCTTCTCTCAAACAAGAAAAGAGAGAGAGAAGGAAGATGAAGAAGAAGCCCAGGAATGCAAGAGGCGCAGGATCTGTGGGATTATTCTAAACTGGTGAACACCCCAGGCATTCTGGAAAGGCTTTGTTACCCTCAGTGCATTTCAGAGATTTATATATGGGTGAAAATGAGTCCTGCCCCATTGCCTTCTCGCTTGGGGAATGCAAGGCGGGTAATTAAGAAGTCATAAGGCACAGGTGTGCCAGGTGAAGTTTGGTAGCTCGCTTTTGATCTAAATTGAGATGCTCTGGGGATTTAACTTCTTAAACACAAGAGGCATAAATAAATAATGACTTTTTTTTGCGGGGGGGGGGTCCCTTCTCGAGGCTGGAACACGCAGGCAGAGTTTAGAAGCGTCTCGGATGCAGCAGAACACTGGAGACAGCCATTTCCAACCAGATGCCCTCCAAATGTCTTCAGCTGTAGCTTCAAAGGCCATGATGTCTGGGGATGATAGAAGTTGTGGTCCAAAACATCTGGAAGGCATCCTGTTGGCACAGACTAGTTATAGCTTAGGCTTTCCCTGAAAGGGAGACCTGGATTTTGATAAAGTTGGGTGAATTTTGCTCACCTTTCATTTTGAAACACAGCTTTGGGGCAGAGTCCTGATATTGTCTGAACAGAAGGATTAGCTCTGCTTTTAAAAAAAAAACAAAGGACTTGCTGAAACCACTGAAAAAGAAAAAGAAATCCCAACAAATTATGGTTCATCTCAATGGGAATGAATGCAGGTTGCAGCTGTGAAGCCACATTCTAGTGGGTCACTTTTCATTCCTCACCACCTGCTTTCAGAACACCAAGTGTAGAAGTGGGTGCTCTGCAAGTCTGAGGTCCTTAGCTTAATTTCAAAAGCCATCTGCAACAAACAATTCATATTCCAGGCAAGAGTCCCTTCGCTGGCGATGTGGATGCAAAAGAGAAGTAAAAAGGAACACAAGAACAAGCAAAAAGAGGGGTCAGAAGAAAGAATGAGCAGGCCAGTTCCTTTGGGCTACAACTGGCATGCAGTGGCTTATTTCTGTAGAAGGGAGCTTTTGGCAAAAACAGAACAAAAACCAAACTTGCCTCTAGTTCAGTTCTTAGCTCTCTGGAGAAGGCCATAATGATGTGAAAGGTGGAAGGACTCCATTATAGTGGTGATGGGCGCACCATTGGAAGACCTGAAGGATCAATTTAGGGACAGACCATCATGGAGAAAATCTATCTATGTGGTCACTAAGAGTCAACACTGATTGGAATGCACATACAGTAATCATTCAATGGGAAGACCTGGCTCTCTGAAGAAGGTTCTGTTGCTGGGAAAGGCAGAAGGAAAGAAAAGAAGAGGATGACCAGAAGAAGGTGGATGGATTCAATTACAGTAGTGTTGGGTGCACTATTGGAAGAACTGTAGGACCAAGCTAGGGACAGATTGTCATGGAGAAAGTCTATGTAGTTGCTAAGAGTTGATTATGGCACATAATCTAAGTGAAAGAAATAGCACACATAAAATTTGGTTATTGTTTTCTGCCTTTATTTCGTGTAATACTCCTCTCTCTATTTTTATTTCTCAAACCTGAGCTGCTTGGTAGTTTTCCACTCCTTTCCTTGATGCCCTTATGTCCAATTTTCCCTCCCAAAACATTTATGCAATTTTACCTTCCTTCAAGTCCCTCTTCAAAGCCAGTCTAAATCTGGTAAAATAATGGGCTGCCAGGTTCAAAGTATATATGAGAAATATTGCCACACCCAATTTCCAATTTACACTTCTACACGCTCAATTTACACTTTACACACTCAATTAGTTATCAAGTAACTAATTTTTCAATAACATTCGAGATAAAAAATAAAATGGAAATGCTTTATAATCACTTTAAAATCTGCTCCATGCTTGTTAATTGAACGTGTTTATTTTCATGCCTTGTCTTTACCATATGTCCTCTCAGGGGTATCTGTGGTGGGAAGGTATCAAAAAACTCAATAAGGTAGCCACAACTGCATGATCAAACCCCACTCACTTTTAATCTGTGCTGTGCAACACACATGAAAAAGGAGTATGGATTCAATCACAGCCAACATCTTGACTTTTTGACCCCCCAACACCTTGTCTTCCTCATCTGCCTTAGCTGACTGTCTTATTGTTAAAGTTTAGACTGTAGGTCTCTCTCTGGTACATGGAGCTTATATTTCGGTTCGTGCTAATCTGTAGAATCCCATGTTCACAAATGGTATGGTCTGAATGTTACTGGCACTGGTATAATTGAGAGAATGGTACAGTTCTGGTTAGAATGGGAACTGTATTACTTAAACATCCCTCATAGTCTTATTGGTTCATGAGTTTTTCTTAAGAGCAGGTATAACTTTCTTATCTCTGATTTGCTCTTTAAATATACCAGTAAACAATTGATGATAACATCAGTAAATTATGAATATGATAGAATGAATATCTGCTTTTACTTTCAAGCACCAACCTTTTCCACGTCCATTAAAACACTCCTACATTTGTTTACATCACTGGCTCAAATTTCCTCCTCCTTCTCCTCCTCCTCCTCCCATTTTCTCTTCTGCAGAATTGAGATGATTTAATGCAGTTGTCTAGAATTGATGGAATAATCTCTGTGGCATTGAGGAACAAGAAGGGGGCAAATGGAGGCCAGGTTTTTTGGTATATAAAGGTTGCTGGACCCCTCTCCTGATATATTCAAGAAGTTAGTGCACCATGACCTAAGGATCTAGAACTTGGAGAAACAGCCTTAGTTTCTAGTTTTTCTTCAGACAGAGATATTTTTATTCCAACAAAAGATCTCTATTTTTATTCAGAGGTCAATCTTCCTTTCATTCTTCAGCAAAATGCATTTGAAGGAGGAAAGACATAAAACTGAATTCTCCGTCAGAAGTCATTTCAAGGAACTGGTATGCGTATATTAACCAATCTTGCTAACAAAACCTGCAGTGCTGTATAAATGCTCCAGCCAATTTTCAAATGCTAATTGCTTTGCCACTTTACTCTCAAAATAGTAAAAAGCCTCACCCATGTTCTGGACTGATGCTGAACCTTTAATGAGCAATTTAAAAAAAGTGTGATAGTATGCCTGATTTAAACATATACTGTATCAAGTACAGTAGATAGGAATCCAAACAGATTTTGTTCATAGAAGAGAATATATGTAGTTCAGGGTTGAACTGTGGAATCCTTGGGGTTCTCTCAGCTGGGTTGTTTTCTTGCAGATGTTTCATTACCCAGCTAGGTAACATCTTCAGTCTGTGAAGAGCACTGAAGTTGTTACCTAGCTGGGTAATGAAACGTCTGCAAGAAAATAACCCAGCTGAGAGAACCCCAAGGACTCCAGGAGGTTTTGTTCATTTCAAGCAAGTTTTACCTGATGCCCTTTGTCAACCTTACTCAAACAAAACTCCTTTAGACTCAGTGGAGGGACTCCTCTGCAGCGCTCCCCAAATTCTGTTTCACACCAATACGGTTTTTCCACAGAAACACAACAATACTGGCTAGCAAATACTGGAACTCACACAATCAGGATATACGCACACATGGATTCCAAGATGTACATACACACACATGCACACACACGTATAAACTCTAATACACAGTCAGGATGACTGTGATTCTATTTATCATTACATCCACCAACTTCATAAAAGAACGATGAAGGCATTATGCTTCAGTGAACTGGGCACTGCGATTCGTAAATGGCACTTGTACAATGAAACACTTTTTACCGTCCTGAAATGTCTGTTGATGGACTGGTCTTTTGTTTTGCTTTAAAAAGCCATGCAGGGTAATAATATGTCCCTAAAGTTTATCAGAAAGTGCCTGACTACTCAACCTACTACAACACAATCTACACAAGCTATGAAAAGGATCAAACTACCATACATCAGAAATGTCTCAGAAACCACCAGCAGACTTTTACAACCACATGGCATCTCTGTGGCATACAAACCAACAAAATCACTCCAAAATACCCTAAGTAAACCAAAAGACCCAGTAGCTCAAGAAGAAAAAATAGGAGTCATCTACAGCATACAGTGTAAGGACTGTAACAACCACTATGTAGGACAGACAGGCAGAAGGCTGGCAGAGCACATCCACGAGCACCAACTAGCAGTCAGAAGACATGATGAAAACTCCTTAATCTCACAACACATGGACAAACTTAACCATAGTTTTAACTGGGAAACTGTCAGCATTTTAGATCAAGCTAAATCCAAAAATGCAAGAGAATTCTTGGAAGCTTGGTATTCAGACAAGGCAGCAATTAACAGACACATAAACAGAATCTACATACTATTCAAAAGAGACAAAAGACCAGAATTCTCACCAGCAGTCATCACCCAGATAAGCAAAGGTTACCACTGGGAACACAATCAAGCAGTAAACATATGCTAACCAAGGAACTACCAGAGGAGCAAAACAAAACCCCACCCCCACCAATACTGGCAGGGCATGCCACAGTATATAAATAGAGAGCAAATCCCATCCCATTTTAGCACTGAAGATGTTACCTAGCCTGGTAATGAAACGTTTGCAAGAAAAGAACCAAGCTCAGAGAACCCCAAGGACTCCACCTTGAATTGGACCTGGAAACAAACTGGAACCCAATGCAGCTCCCACAGCAAAGATGTTACATGGGCTCTCCTTGGGGCACCCATGATTACCCGTGCGGCTGCATTTTGAACCAGCTGTAGCTTCCGGATACTCTTCAAGGGTAGCCCCATGTAGAGTGCATTGCAATAGTCTAAACGAGAGATGACCAGGGCATGAGTGACAGATCAGATCAGATACTTATCAGATCTGATCAGACAGATCAGATACTTATCAATAACCCTTTCCCCAAATGTCTTTGTCATTGTTAGAGTCTGTTACCCTGCATTTCCATGTTTACTAGAGATGACAACATATGTTCTCTAGATGTTGGACTCCAGCTACCATCAACTCCAGCTGTTGTGGCTGTTGGTCAGAGGTGGTGAGAGAAATAGTTCAAAAACATCTGAAAGGCATAAATTGCTTGCCCCAGATTAGGGTTCTTTTCTCTGATACAGGTACTTGCTATTTTCCTTATGTACTTGGAACAGGAAAAATGGATTTATCTTTCATAGGTTAACTATAAAAAGTCTACAATCTAAATAAAGCTGGGGATGGGGGATAACCATTTTGTTGAAGTTGATAACCACAATGGGGGACAACCATTTTGTTTAAGTCATTTGGGGTGTTTCTTTATTACAGTGAGCCAAATTTGCATCTTACATTGCAACACAATTCCCTCTGCCTTTTAAAATAATGCCTGGTGATTGTGGCAAGGGATTTTCCAGCTAATTCTATATTTCTTCCTACAGAGAAGGTGGGTGGCTAGAAGAAAACTGAAGTTTGAGATCTGAATAAGATGATGTACATTTCAAAATACACGTTAAAACAATTTTAGACATCTGCGCAAAGTTTGAAGTCAAACTCTGTGCAGATGTCTAAAAATGTTCTAATGCGTATTTTGAAATGTGCACCATCTTATTCCATCCAGATCAAGAAAGAGCAATGTCCACTTGGATTACGTGAGCCTAATCTAATCTAATTACATTTGAATTTTGGATAAATGCCCTAATAAATATTTATGATTGATTGATTGATTATATGCCATCAAGTCATTTTCAACTCCTAGCAACCATGTAGATATTCCTCTCTCTCTCCAGTATATGAATAATAAATATTCATGGCTTTATTTAAAAAGAAAACATTCACAGGTAGCACATTGTCATTCACTCTGCAAGACAATATCCAAATGTGGACAGCAACCTTTGCATAACAAAAATAATTGGCTATTTGCCAGTCTCTTTTTAAACACATTGATGTAAGCTTTATTCCAGGGTTCACAGGTGTACAGACTGCATGTTTGCAACAGAGAAGGGATGAGCGGTTGATAGCATAACCTTGTTGCATAATAAGTCGCTTTCCCCCCCTCTTTCTTCACTCCTTTCAGGAGTTGCAAGACCCATTTTATAAGTGTTTGCATATGAATACTAAAATACTTGGCTGTAGGACTATAAAGGATTCTGTGTATAGGTTCTGAAGGTCCAGGGTACATTTGGATAAAGCTTCTGCCAGCAACACATACATGCTGGCTGAAGGGGAACCTCTTCTCTTGAAGACCAAACTTATCTCAGTGAGGAATAGAAAGATCTACAAGGTCCTTAGGACTTTGCCCACTCAGTTTTCTTTTTAGAGCTATGCTGGCCTGTGCTTTCTAAGGCATTTGTATCCACAGATTTCCAGGGTGACAGCTTGCTATGGAAATGAAAAGACCCCAATAATGCAGCTACAGCCAGCTGTTCTCCAAATTTTAACCCTTGGCAATTCTACAATGCATAATTTAATACACCTTTTTTCCTTATTTATTTATTTATCAATTTTTTCACTGCCCATCTCAATAAAAAACAACTCTGGGAGGTTTACAGAGAAGTTAAAATCAATTAAAAATACAATGTAAAATGGTCCTAAATAAATAGTAAATAAATATAGTCCAAGAATACATATTAATTAGCAAGTAGCAAGTAGCTAATGTTAAAATCTTCCCTCTTATTTTCTGAATTAATGTTTCAGCTGACTCTTGTAGGCTTAAGCCTAATTATTCTAATTTAAACATTTTGGTTGCCCTGTTTTGCACCTCTTCTCAACCAGCCTGAAAAAATGTTGGGCGCTTACCACTTTTCTTCACTGGTTCTAGATTCTAGATTTCTAGAACAGCTCCCCCCCCCCCCCGCCCCATTATGATGGACCATAAGTAGATCTATCATTGAAAGAAAGAATTATTGTAGTTATGACTCTCAGCCTTCAAGGCAGAAATCATCATCAAATCATCAAGGGTTAATTGGAATTCCTAGAATAGACTATATTAGACTATAAGACATCAATATTTCAGAGAAATCTCAAGTTCCTTTTGAGGAACCCTCCATAGAAGATAAGGAGAAAGAGAGAGAAAGAGAGAGAACATTATAGTAGAGCAGTGTTTCTCAACCTTGGCAGTCTCAACTCCCAGAATTCCCCAGCCAGCGTGCTGGGGGGCAATTCTGGGAATTGAAGTCCGTACATCTTCAAACTGCCAGGGTTGAGAAACACTGTAGTAGAGTGTGATGATAAGATAACAAGTTGGGCGTACTTCATGGTGTCAGGGAATAAAGTAAGCATTTGGTTACAGTATTTATAATTTGTTTTCCCTAACTTACTAAAGCAAAAGCTGAGGAAAAATTAGATGCAGAACCTAGATTTCAGTCTATTAAATTCCAGTAAGCTCCAGGAGAGTTGGCTTAAATATGAACCCCATTGCATACAGTAAAGAGGAAAACTAGACATTGTTAAATGTTTGCACCATTCCATTTTCCTGAAAAATGAGGTGGAATTGATTTTTTGTGCCACATTAGCTGGCATCTCAGGATAAAATCATGGTTGGAAAATGCATGACATTCAGTGCAGGAATGACTTTGAAAATACTGTAAGATCAAGAGCAGGCAAACTGTACAAACCAAACAAACAAATAAAATTAATGTTATGATTAGGGGCCCCGGCAGAACTCATGGGCCACCATGCAGCCACCTGAATAACAGGATGGCAGTTTTCTCTGCTGCCTACGTTCCCCCAGAGGTCATCTGTTTGGGTCTCAAGCAAGTGGTGGTGGATTCTTTCTGACACCCTGCTGTTTTCCATTTCTTTTTCACCAATGCCCCTTCCTCTTCCGTGGTTCTGCCTTGCTCCTAAGGCGGAGAAGGCACAGATCATTTTGGCCACAAGACCGAAGAGCCGGCTTGCGCAGGGCTTGCAAAGTCAGGCAGAGGGCTGCATGGAGCTCTTGTTGAGCAACAGCAGCAACCAAAACCACATGAAGCAATATGTCAAATGACATAAGGGAGCAGTGCTGCTGTTGGCCAATGACATCAGGCATGATGATGTCACTAGGCTTCCATGAATTCTCACTGTGCTCCCTAGAATCGAAGAACATGTCAAGAGGGAGCTGAAAGTAGTTTTGAAAAGGAAATTTTAGTTGGTTGTATGCATTGCAAACTATTCGCATAATTTTTATTTTTGGTACAAAATTTGATCCATAAACCTCCCGCATGAGCAGAACAGCCAAATCCAAATCAATCCTAGAGGAAAGTACAGTTCCCAGGATTCAGTGGGGAAGGATTGAAGGACTTTTTAATTGCTGGTCTTTCTTTTCCTTCTTTTCCATCAGTTTTCTGTGGTTTTAAAAACATTGAGATGGTTTGTGACTTTTATAGCAAACAGTACATGTGACTGAAGGTGTTCACACAATATTCTAAATTGTATCTGGCCTTAAAGAGGCATTTGGTTGGTATCCAGTTCACTTTGTGATATCTGGATGACCAGTACTTCCTCTGTCTGGGGTGGATCATTTTTTTAAAATGAACAAATGCCCCAATAACCTGAGCAAGATTAGGGTCATCACAGATAGACTAATACTACCCCAGCTTCCTTTATGTCTCCCATTTCATCTCTTGTATGACAACAAGTGGAATGAAAAAAATGAAACAATATGGAGAAATTAAGGCTGCAGAAGCCTTATTCTGCAGGCACTGAAGCTCTCTATTTGTGTCTAGATGGCAAAAGCTAAAGTAAACTTCAGACAGAGGCATCTGTGGGGTGGGGTGGGGGGGGGACAAAAAAAATCAAGATGGCAACCATGACTGCATGATAGACTGCATTTTTTACATTGCACAGCTGTGTCTCTCTTGACTTTTTTGGGCCCTCCAACTGAACTCAGATTAAGTTGGGATGATTTGGTAAGCTACTTGTAATGCATTTTAACCTGGAACTAACACTGGTTTCAAAAGTTCAGAGAACTACGCAGAGAACAATGAGGGCCTCACTGAAAGTTGACTTAGAATGTTGTATAAAGTCAGCCATTGTAAGGGAAGACAAGTTCTCAGAAAAGGGTGATTTTATAGCCAGTGATTTCTACACTAATAAAAAGAGAGGGCCAAATCTGCCTTCTGAAAGACTCATAGTGCAATAAGAAAAGGAACATAAGGGAAAAAGAGAAATGAGAATTTTTTTTTAAATGTTTAAATGATGAACTACAAAAAAGTGCATTCCCAACAAAATAAGAAATTAATAATGATTATACAGTGAAGAAGAAAACCTAAATATTATAGTGATTAAACTAAGTGAGAAAAAAAGCTAAATTAACATTAAAAGATCCATATAATAATTATAGATAACAATATAAAGTTAATTCATTCCTTAAGCTTCTCTTAAATCTAGACCATATAGCCACATATCATGTCATCTTCTCATTTTTAGAACACAGAGACTTTTAAAAAATGGATAATACAGTCATACCCTTAAAATCAGGAGAGTAAGTTCCTTTTCAATGATGCAAAGTGATCCTCTTTGCTCTACCCCGGGCTTGATAGAGTCAAAGCTCTTCATGAAATGACAGATTCCATGTTTTAGGAATAAAATCCAACATATTGTCAAGATCCTTAATGGGAAATGAGAATGTAAGCATCAATTTTTCTGAAGGAACAGGATGTGCTTGATTACAAGGCTTCGAATGTCTGTGTCTTCCTTTTATAGTAGCCTCACAGTCCCTGTGTGTTTGTTTGATAGTCCAGGAAGCTGGGATTGGCAGGGAAGACAAAAAAGGTCAAGATGGTAGCCATGACCGTGCACTGAGATCCTGCCCCCTCTTTCCATGAGTTGTATCATACAGTCCCAGCCACCATCTTGATTTTTTTTACCACCCTGCCTCCCACAGTTGGGATGAATCATATGTCTTAATTCTGATGCAATCAGTTCTTACACAGCTTTACAGAGTTGGGCTGCAGGATCAGGATAAAATGTTTCCACAGAGTTTGGGCCTCTACTTGAGGTAAGCACCCACTGAGGAAATTAATGTTAGGTGTTTTATCTGTCCCCTTAAAAATGACTTCTCAATCCATAGTGAAAAGAAAAATGCCTGTAATTTAATCTTACTTTAACATTCAACAGGAGGTTCTGTGACCAGGAGTAGTTATTTTGCACAAATGTTTAAGTTACATCTACAAAGATGGTCCCAACAAAAGTATTCTGTACTATTCATGCACTGTTTTGTAAGGTGATTTATGTATCAAAAATGCAAGAAATAAAAACAATATTACCAAAAGACAATGAAAAAAGTAACAGACTTCGTGAAAAGAGTAATGTTGCTTATTAAGGCAGCGTAACAGGCAATTCAGAGTTTCTGTCTCCTGACCAGTGGTGTGAACAATGGTCTGAACTGAAATATTCTGTTTCAAGTGCAAAATGCCCCACCTCTAATGCAAAACAACATTTTTGAGTGCAAGTTGGGGGTTTTTGAGCACTGAAAATGCTGCAAGATTGAAATACTGTTTTGGGTTCAAAATATTTCTGGAATACTCAAAACAGCATATTTGCTTCGTTCTCAGAATAGGGTGTTCTGAATTCAGAATGGCCCAATTCAACAATGTTCACATATCCTTATTCCCAACTGTCCTGCTTGCAAAAATTTGCATTTAGCACTATAGATGCTTCTGAGACCAATCTCCTAAGATGGTCTGTGGGTGTGAGAAGTTTGTGTGGGTGCAGGCAAAGCCAAGGTACAAAGTCCCAAGCCCAACAGAGTTCCATCCGTTTGCTCTTTCCTAGAAATACATTGAAAGCTGCATAATTACCTGGCATATCCATGCACCTCTATCCTCTACAGGTATCATGATGGAAGACTGAAGAAGACAGCTCAGAATACCTCTTAGGACAACATCATACAGCAGACATAGGTAGCGCAGCTTGTGATGAGTGGAGGAGACTTCACCATCTTCTAAAGGCTCTGTTTTATGTACTCAACAAGCAGTACTGGTAACTTGTTGCCTCTGTGTGCATAGAACCTCTGACAAAGGGACTTTGTCTCCCAAATGACTTGCTAAACTGATGCCAAGAAAAACACTTGTTCCTGATACTGATCATGCTTCCCTGCTACCCTCTAGTGTATGTTCTTGCTATCTATCTGCACAGCTATGTAGGAGTGTTGGAAATCTCACCTGCAGTGGACTGATGAAAGCTAGAATTTGAGGGGAAGGGCGAGAGGGAGGGGCAAGAAGACTGCTTTAGTGTTTCCTTCAGTTGACCTTCTTTGTCTGAATATAATTGTTTGACACTGTCAGGAGTTATCAAAAGACCTTTGGTCCAGAACATTGGCTGCCACACGGACCTGCTGGAAAGAAGCAAAAGAAACAGAAGGAAGGTCCTTAACTGCTGATGCATGGATGCCAGAAAAAGAGATTCGGTTTTGTGTTGAAAAGGGTGACTGCTAAATATCAAACCATTCTATTTCATGGTGGGAAAACCATGAAAGCTCAAGGGAGATGGCTGGAGAATGGCACCGAATCTCTATTGGTTGTGTTGCTGGCTCTTCGTCCTGTTGATTGCATGAGGCATCGGCATAAAGATGCCTTTTTAGAGAATGGGATGTAGGGTGAAATCTGTGCAACATTAGAAAGGTGTGGGTACTAACCACAACTGCTAAAATTTGCATTTACCACCATAGAAGCTTCTGAAACAAATCTCCTAAGATGATCTGTGGGTGTGAGAAGTTTGCATGGATGCAGGCAAATCCTGAGATATGTAGTGTGGCAACTGCTGGTATCATCTCCTGAAGTAACATTTACCTTATCCTGACGTTCACAACATTTTATGTTTTTCCTATTTGTTGTGTATCAGTGGCCACTGCAGGCAGGGAGTGTCTGATGGGGTCAACAGAATCTTGCATACACAAGCTTTTTGCATTTGGAAAGAGATGCTCAACATATCTAATACCTCGAGGAACATCGCCCGTATGGGTATGTATGTGTGGTTGCCATGCGTTTTGATCAATATCAGTCATTATGACATTCTGAATTCTCTGCTGATTGAGATCTGGCAGCCTTTTCAATTGTGGAGTGAACCATAGGGTGTCCTTTTCAAGGACGTCTGCCTGGAATGTCAAGATTGATGTTCACAATTTGGCGCCTTCCAAGTGTACACTACTGAGCTTCAACTCCTCTGGCCTTGCTGGCAGGGAATTATGGGAGCCAGAGTCCAATATATTTGAAGGACACCTGGTTAGGAAAGACTATGTTGAGAAAAAAAGAAGCATGGCTTTGTAAAAAGGTTATACCATGCTATTGGGCCTGGGGGTTGGCTAAAATAATTATTGTACAAGGTTGGAAAGAGAATCCACATCTGATTTGAAGAAATGGAGTGTGATATATACTGTTTGTCAACACATGAGCTAGTCTTAACAACAAAGACAAGGATGAAGACTTTTGAGCAACATGGCCAACATTTTTGGAGATGGTCTATTTTCAACATAATTCCCCTTCCTTCTTTTTTTCCCTTTCCACCTATTTATTGGTCTGCTTGTCCGTGATGAGTTCTGTGATGATCCTTTAATGTTGTTGTATTTTTTGTATTAGTTTAACCTAGATTAAAAGAAGAAAAGTATTAAACCATAGAAACATGAAACAAAGCCATAAAATAAAGCATAGAAGCAAATTTTAGTGGATTTCTGCCTGAGTCATGGCTATGTTTTTTGTTTTCCTATTATTTCCTATTATTTTGCTCTGGTGTAGCTTCTCCTCTTCCTTTCTCCTTCCTTCTATATTTTGAAAGTGGAAGTATCTTTCATTGCTCCTGAAGCATTACCCTCCCTCAGCCGGAACAGCAGTGATAGGCGGGCTTGCAGATACCATGCTATATGCTTGTCAACATCCCATAATGCCAATCACTGTGCCAATAGCACAATTATAGTTTTATAGCAAAAGCCTAAATGGGTATATTCAGTAATAAGCCACCTTCTGTCACAATCAGGGATGTGAATAAATCACATAAGAGCTTGTGTTGTGAGTAGATATGGGCATACCTCCCTTAGTTGTTGCATATAATAAACACATGGATTACACTCGATTGGCACTGTCTGCCTCTCTGTAAGAAAAGAACAGAGCTGAGAATAGGTACTCCCATCCAGAGATGGGAGTATAAATCTGGCCTAAACTATCTTTGTTACTTTTTTCTTTAAGCCACTATGCATTTTTAAAAGAAAAAGACATACCTTTAAAAGAAAAAGGAAAGCTACATTAGTTTGTGAGAGTAAAAAGTCATATGGCTCCTGAATGACTTTTTTTCTTGTGCCAAAACATGTTTTTAGGGAAATCCAGCAACAATTAATGCAGATGAAGCTGGGGCAATAGCATTGCTTCTCCAAAATCCTTAATAATTAATTCACAACAATTTTTACCATTCCTACAGTGGTAGTTCTTTCTGTTGTCAAAGCCACCATAATATGCATGGAAGTATTTTCCTTATCTCAGTGATAACAAAATCAAATAAGTTTAAGTGCAACTATTTAACATGTGCTCAACACAATTACAAATAACTCAATCAGACATAATTCATTCTTAATTAAAGCAATTTGTCCTTTTCAAGGGTGAAAAATCAAGAGTGTCGAATACTTCATGTCAGGGGAGAAAAGCAAACATCTCAAGAAGTTCCAATCCAGGGATACCCACATTTCACAACTTTTGACTATTACAATCAAGGCCAATTTTAACTGGTAAAAAGATCCAAAGTTTATGTTTACACTACATATTCCTTCTCTCAGATCTTGATAAAAGGTGAAAATAGTCATTGAAAATATCAGGTGCAAAAGGATGCTTTTTGTACAGAATCCCTTGAGCCTCATGTCAAGAAGAAGCTTTTTGAAAAGGGAGAAAGAGATGAAAAGTTTGAAATTTGTTACATGGGATAAAACCTGTTGTTTAGTCACAGCTGTGCTCAGATGGTGATAGGCTCATCATATGAAGTGAAGGATTAGTCAACAATGTACACTTTTTTAAGGAGCAAAACAAGTCTTTGCTCGGCGACTGGGCCTAATTGCAGTGGGCAATATCAAAGCTATATAAAAAAAAATTAATTATCAACTGCAAGTGAAGCTTTGTTTTTACGTGCATGCTTGGTTCCCTGTTTTTCCACCTGTTCAAATGAAAGATTCTTGGAGTATCACAATATGCAAATCTCATTGATGATGCACAAATATGCCCTTTCATCTCTTTGTTGCTTTGATGTCGTGACATTGAAAGCTTTTAGTGCCACCACCATCTACCAGACATATGAATCTTATCTGATTTATAAACAGATAAGATGGTTAAACAGATTGTATCTAGAAATGTTTCATAAAATTCAGTTATGAAAAGAAAAAATGGGAAAGGAGACAAGACCACAAGAATGATGAGGTCAAAGAATATTTTAAAATATTTGATAGAACAGTGTCTGGAGGCCTACATGGAGGTGCTCATGAGTTTATATAACTGTTGAAATAAGATTAGCTTGTGCTGTTTGGTTAGTGCAGTGTTTCCCGACATGGACTACTTCCTGATATATGTATTTTGAATCCCAGAATTCTCAGCAGTGGCTGCCCTGGCTGGGGAATTCTGGGATTTGAAGTCCACACATCTGGAAATTGCTCTGTTTAGAACATTGGGTTAGGGGAACTAAACCTGGGATGGTGATCCTGAAGACAGCTGGTTGTTGACCAATGCTGTGCACAAAATGCAGAAAGGTTTAGTGAGGAACAGAATGTCATTACCTTTTGTTATCTTTATTATTATTGTTTAAAAGTGAGTCCTGCAATAAATGGATAATAATAATAATAATAACAACAACAACAACAACAACAACAACAACTGCAAGAAATACCATTTGCCTGCAAGCAAGAACTTGTGCAACTACCAAACAGTAATAGAAAATGAAGAAGCTAAAGTGCTCTGGGATTTTAGAATTCAAACAGACAAGCACCTGCCACATAACACCCCAGACTTAACAACTGATGATAAGAAAGTTAAAAAAGTCTGGATAGTGGACATCGCAATACCTGGAGACAGCAGAATAGAAGAGAAAGAACTGGAGAAAATCGCAAAATGCAAAGATCAGCGAATAGAAGTAGAATGACTGTGGCAAAAGAAAGCAAAGATAGTACCAATAGTAATAGGCACCCTAGGTACAATCCCAAAACATCTGGGGTGCCACTTGAAGACCATCGACACTGACAAAATCACCATCAGTCAATTGCAAAAGGCAGCTTTACTTGGAACAGCTTATATCCTGCAATGATACCTTTAACACCATCCAACAGCAACATCTGCCTACCCAGGTCCTTGGGAAGGACTTGATAGGTGGATAAAAATGCCAAATCCACCCTAAACATCTGGCTGACTGTGCGACCAACCATAATAATAATAAATGGGTCTTGTCTACGAAGGAGTGTCATCTTACAGGACCCAGGAGGAGAGTCTTTTCTGCTGCATCATTCCCCCTGAGGACAGATTGGCCTTACTGGCCTTCCAGAAGGGCCCGAAGACATGGCTGTGTCATCTGGCCTGGGGATCTGGTGATGCTGGTGGAGAGTTTGCTAAGGGATTGTACTTTTAGGAAAATGAATTATCAGCTCTCCTACTGATAATGTTTTTATGTTTTTAATGCTTTTAAGTCTTTTTAATGCTTCTTGTTTGTTTTTAATTTGGTTGTGCTGTTCTTTCTGTATTTAACTTTGTATGCCATCCAAAGTCACGTATGGTCCCCTTGATGTCCTTCTTTTGTCTCCTGCCAACAGATATGGAGGATTCCTCTTTTTAAATTTCTTTCCTAAATGTGTGCTTTGAATAAACTTTGGAGATTCCTTAAATGTGTTTTTCAGTGATCTGGTTTGGCCTAACACATTCACAGACTGCCTGGGCTATTTGAGAAGAATGCATTTTATATTATGGCCAATCCCAAGAATATACGCTAGACATTGTATCTCAAGCCACAAGAATTAAATATTTCTCATTTAAATATGCATTTCTTCTTCCCCTCATAAGAATTTTTGCAAGAGGTTCAGAGCATTTGGCATCAAACTAGACAGTTCAAAGATGCTGGTGTCACCCATGCAGCTGCGAAAAAGCCAAATTCAGAGGATGCCACAGATGCAGTTCAGAGAAGGAAAAATAGGAGGGTCAGTTAACATGGTAATCAATCTTTGGAAATGACTTTACTTCTAGGTAAATGGACACAGATTGTGGGTTATATATGTAACTGTCTAAGCACAGAATTAGCTGTAATCGACTGTGAGAATAACCCTGGGAGACAGGAGGAAGAGCTGCAGGCAGGGCAACAGTCAGATAAGAGATATCTCAGCCCACAGCAGGAATGGGAGTGGAGAAAGCATCTCAGAAGGGACCCTCCCTAGTTCTCTGGAAAGTAAAGGCAAGGGAAGAGAGAAGGGCTCTCAGACTTGAAAGATTCTGTTATGTCACCTTGCAATAAAAGTATTAGTACTCATGATTTTGGTTTCCTGTCTGGACTACCTCATAGGGCTGACAGTAGCACCTCAGCAACTGCATGGAGTGCAACTCTTGTATCCTAGTTAGGTAAAACTGTTGCTGCTAATCCCTTTCTTCAATGCACAGTTTCAGATTCTTCCATCCATTTTAGCCCCGTTGCTTCAAAATATCATACCAGAGAGGCACAATGATGGGAAGGGGCAATTTGAACTATGGAAAAAATAACATGGGGATTTTGACTTTACAATTGTAGTAGCGTGAATATGCATAGAATCCCATGTTTGAGAGTTTATCTTCTCCCTTCTTCATTCCTGGTGGATACTTCTGATCACCAGTATATCTGGAGGTGAAAGAATAGTATCTCTACCTCCCAGATCATTGTCCTTGTGTGAAACCTATATACAGGTCAGGAAGGACAGAACATGGTGCAACAGACTGGCTCCAGGTTGGCAAAGGAGTGCGAGAAGGCTGTATACTCTTCCCTTATTTATTCAACCTATAGGCTGAATATATACTAATGAAAACTGGACTGGAAGAAGATGAGTGTGGCTTTAAAATTGGAGGAAGAAACATCAGTGACCTGTGCTATGCTGATAACACTACTCTGACAGCCGAAAAAGCAAGCAAGCTCTAATAATAAAAATTAAGGTGCAAAGTTTAAAAATGGGACTAAAATTATATATAAATATAAAGAAGACCAAACTAATGACAATAGGTGGTATAACCAGCCTTAGAACTGGCAATGAAGACATCAAAGTAGTGGATAGCTTCTGCCTTTTAGGATCAATCATTAATAGTAAAGGAACCAGCGGTCAAGAAATACGTTGCAGACGAGCACTTGGTAGAGCATCCATGAAGGCCTTGGAAAAGATATTCAAATACCATGATGTTTCTATACCTACAAAGATCAGAATCATGCAAGCCATGGTATTCCCTGTGATGTCCATAGAAGTGAAAGTTGGACTTTGAAGAAGCAGGAGAGGAAGAGTATCGATGCCTTTGAACTTTGGTGTTGGAGAAGACTTCTGAGAACACCATGGACAGCCAAGAAAACAAACCAGTGAATCACCAAACAAATGAACCCAGAGTTCTCACCTGAGGCACAAATGAGGCTCAAGTTATCCTACTTTAGACACATTATGCAAAGACCTAGCCTAGAACCTAGAGAAGGTTCTAATGCTGGGGAAGGTGGAAGGGAAGAGGAAAAGAGGATGACCAGCAACAGTGAATGGACTCAGTTACAATGGTGATGAGTGGACCAGTGGAACACCTGAAAGACCAGGTTAGGAACTGATCATCATGGAGAAAATCTATCTATGTGGTTGCTAGGAGGTAAAACAACTTGATGGCACATAATCAATCAGTCAAGCAACCAGATTTAAACTGTAGTTTAGTTCTGTTTAGAAGGTCCAAAAGGGCACTTTTGTTTAATACTGTTTAAGCTAACTTTCTGCCCCAAGGCAGGATTTGTTATGTATTAAGACCATAGGAAGTTTATGTCTAATATTACTGTGAAGGCCAGATACTCATATGAAGATTAGGTCCTTCTGCTTTGATCATTCTTTAGTTTTAAATATGTCACTGGCCTTTGGAAGCTTGTACAGTTGGTAACTATAGGCAGGGAAATCTCATGTATGAAAAAAAAAAATTGGAGAATATTTGGAATTTTTACAAGAAGTAGAAAATCTCCCTATCAGGAAAAATCAGCTCTCCATGCAGCTAGAGTGCAAATCCCTCTTGGCCCCACTTTGTAACAGGTAGACAGACAGACAGACAGACAGACAGACAGATCCATTTTCCAAATTCTCAGGGGAGGGAATGGCAATCTTATTGGGAGCCACATAATAGGCAGGATTGAAGCAAGTAGTGGATGAGGCCAGAAACATTCTCATTCTGGCACCACCTGGTACCCTCTTTGCTCTCTTTGGGGCATCTCTTCACCTAAGCAGGGGAAAAGATAGGTGACTGTCACCAGAACTCCGTGGTCTGTGGATTGCAAATCTCATAACTCATTTTAGGGATGGAAAAAAATTAAGGCCGAATATTTACAAGGGAGGTGAGACCTCTTCACCATTCTTCAAAATGGCTGTGTAATAAGAGCCTCTAGCCTTGGTCCGGAGCTCCCATGATTGCTGAGAAATAGGCAGGGTCAGGCACAAACCCTCTGACTCCAGAACCTCAGTATAAATACAGATGTTCACCTGCCAGGCAGCCGTGGAGGAACAGCCCCATCATTTCCCTTTTGCTATTTTTATGACCACAAATGCTGCGGTAATGTTGCTCTCCATCCTTTTTATCTGCCCAGGTCAAATACTTGTCATCGCAGACACCCTTGTTAATATTCAACCCAAAATTAATAGATTAGATAAGTATTACGTGCTTTTAGGGCCAATTAATTTAGTGACATGGATTTGCTGCTTCTCTCCCTCCCTCCCTCCCAGCTTTTATCAAGATGGGAAAATGCAGGCTTTGCTTGGCGGGGGCTGTGTCAGCTCAGCCTCTTCCAGGGGGCCTTTGTGCTACAATTACCGGCCACTGGATGGGGTTGACACAAGTAATCCCCTTTGGATTCCCCCAGCCATGTGATGTCAGTAAGAAGTCCTTCAAACAGGGCTATTAAAAAACACATTAAACATGCGCCTCATTGTATGGTTTATGGGAGCTTATGCTAGAATAACAACGGTGCTGTGGCATTTGTTTGAAAATGAAAGGATTATACAGCCTTTTGTAAAATGAGGAATTTAGTATTTTGGGAGGGGCGGTAGAATGGTGACTTATTTTCTGTTTATGTACCTAAGAAACCTTTGATAAGTCAGCTTCTGTCACTAGTTCTTAGTCCACTTGTAATTTCTTGTATCAACCAACTTGAAATGCATACTGCCTCCCATCATTTATGTCAAGCAACGAACAACATAGGCGGTGGTACTTATTGAGAGATTACAGCAAGAAGGGGACAAGAGCCTTTAGGAATCTATAAGTAATTAATCTTTAAAGAGCATTTGGGAATCAGTCTATATCCCTTAATTGTCATATAGATGATCTCAGCTTTCAGTTGATGTCAGAAACAAATTGAGAAAAAATTTTAAAAAGCGAGACCAACAGTGGGAGGCTCGTTTAGCAGCTCCTAATATGTTTTTTTCCCTAAACTAAATAACTCAATCAGTAATATGAAAGAAATGGAGAATCCCAAGAAATCAGACTTTGACTTCTTTTCAAGTTTGCCTTTAGAATGATGCTAAATACTGTGGGGATTTTTTTTTTAAAGAATTGGAGGATTTTCATGAAGGGACAGATGAAAGTAGCACTTCAGCAGAATCTGGGACAAAACAGATTCTGCCTTATCCTGGCTCCCTCCAGAAGTGGCTTTCAGTTTGGAGAAAGCGGCCTTAAGCACTGACATGAGTGACATATCACAAGTTCCTAAATACATTGCTGTATATTACAATATTGCAGTACAGGTAGTCTCGCTTAACAACCATTCAAACTTATGACAGTGCTGAATGAATAGTACTTACAATGGGTCCTCGTAGTTGCAGCCATCACAGTGTCCCGGCAGTTGCATGATTGTGATCTGGGCACCCAGTGCTCAGCTTGCAATTATGACGTTGCAGCATCCCATGGTCACATGATCACCATTTGCAACCTTCACTGCCAGCTTCCAACAAGCAAAATCAATGGGGAAGCCAGCAGGAGGTCACAAATGGTGACCATGTGACATTGTGCTAAACGACTGCACAGGATTTGTGTAATGATGGCAACCAGAAGTGTCAGAACTGCCATTGCTAAGCATTGTGGTCATGTGACGTTGCATTTTATGATCGTGTCGCTTAGTGATGGAAATTCCGGTCCCAATTGCCATAGTTAACTGAGGACTACCTGTATGAGGGTCCATTGGCAAATGCATTGGTTAATCAGAGAGAGCTAGGGCTAAGAATATGCTGGCATCATCATCATCATCATCATCATCATCATCGTCGTCGTCGTCGTTGTTGTTGTTGTTGTTGTTGTTGTTGTTATTATTATTTTATCCCGCCTTTCTCAGGTTGGGCTGAGAGAGAGTGACTGGCTCAAAGTTACCCAGCTGCTTTAATGCCTAAGGCAGGACTAGAACTCACGGTCTCCTGGTTTCTAGGCCAGCACCTTACCCACTACACCACACTGACTCTCTATCTAATCTCTCTGTCTCTAATCTAATATACGGTATCTATATCTATCAAAATAACAGGTACATTAAAACAGTAAATACTATGGTATATATCTGGATGGGTAGACACCATATATATTATAAATTCTGGGCACTTTTGCTAGCTGTCATGGTTGCAGAAATTGCTGTCAGTATACTTTAGCTGTTCTGCTTATTCCATACAAAAGGCTGGTCATATAAAAGTGTCATAATATTTTAGAAAAATATATATCAAACATCAGAATCCTGTGCAGAAATGAGCATATTTGGTATATGCAATCACATCTCTAATGAGGTGGGAGTTCTACTCAGAGATGAAATTTGTGCAAACTTCAAAGGTGTCTATAATGCACGTCGATTGTTGCACAAAGAACACTTAATCTATTAGCTTGCTTTTCCTCAATTTCATGGGTTGGAATATGAGGGTTAAAAATCCATATAGTGTTAAAATAACTGAGTAGCTTGTATTTCCCATTCACTTTTTATCCATTAGCTCCTTACCTTTTCATCTTGTTATAAATTACTGTTGATTATTGAAAAATCACACTGGTGAAATTTGGAAGGTCACCTCAGTTGGGAAATATGATATAGATTGTAATCACACCATAATAATGGTGATTACAGCTCTAACTCACACAAGAATTGCATACACACATCACCTTGTGAAAATATGTTGGTTAAAGTTTTGTGTAGCAGATTTTGCTCAGTTGGTACCCTTCTGAGAAATGCAGGATCAGTTGTTTCAAAACTCCAGAGAGCGGGAAGTCTTGACAGACTCCCGCAAGATTTATGCTCACAGGACTTCACGATACTGATTTGTAAAACTCTCATCTTCTGGCATTGCATCCAACCTATGTAAATTGTTCTTATTCCAAATGTTGACACATTTGTGAGCTGAGCCAGCTGTGTGATGTTGGTGAACTATAAGGAGACCAAAAAATGAAAAAGAAAAAAAAGGCACCTGCGGTTAACCTTCTTTGTAAATCTTGGCATGTCAACTCACTGTGATTTTTTGTCTTAGCACCTGACAATATTGCAAAATCTTCCTGAAACCACAATGGACACATGGATCCCATTCACTGCGCTCTGGATTTTTCTGAAATCTTTGAAAGGTTGATCAGGAGGGGTTGTTTTCATTGGGAGCAAACTAAGATTCCAGAAGAGGTTTTCAGCTGTAGTTCAACAGTTTTCAAATGCATTTACTGAAGGCAGCGTAAAGGTATTTAGCTATGTCTATTTTAGGTCCTTATGACTTAAATAGGAGTCAAATAGGTACTAACATTTTCTGGATTAGGTGACCTAATTAGGATTAGGTGATCTTATCCAGAAACTCCCAAAATTCTTGGCCAACGTGGTCAATGTGGACTTGTGGGAATTTTGGAAGTCGCAGTTCCAAAAGTTCTGGGTTGGACAAGCCTATTACAGATTTCAAGGAACTTTTCAAAACATTCAGCACTTGGTTAGTTCTTAAATATGGTGTTCCAAATTTTGATTTTGAAATATAACCTTCAACATCTGATACCTGAATTCTGAAACTAAGATACTAACATCAACATTTGAGTGTTGACTTTTTTAGGGTGTTTTGTTTATTTATTTATTTTTATGTAAAGATGAGGATATTTCCTGTTTGTCTTAAGTGAAGAAAGTGATGACCAAATAAATCGAATATTTAAGTCCCAGTTAGTAACTGTTAAACTTTGATTAGTGCTGCCAATTGTTGTCAGATGTCAACTGTCACATGTAAAAGACTGAAAAATGTTTCTTCTTCTGAAAAAAAATTGGTATTCATTAGAGGTCAGTGCTGAAGCTGAATACCAAATATACAAACAATCAATGCATATTTAGAGAATATATGCTCTCAAAATTCTTGAAATGGAAATTTGAGAAAATGCATCACTTGGGGAAGGATTAAAATTCATTTGAAATACAATTTATGTCTCAGACCAGCTAATTATTATTCTGATAATAATAACAATATTATAAATAGCAAAGTGTTAGAATTAAAAAAAAAAAAGCAGTTGGCATTCATGTCAACCAGCAGTGAACCATTCTTAATATGCCAAACTCTATGCATATTTGGGAAAACTTACTGTACGGGTCCATCTAGATTGGCCTTCCCCATCTTATCACTTTCTAGATGCATCAGAACTACATTTCATTGGCCCTGTTCCCACAACATGCTTAACTGGGCCAAGGGGGATGTAATATGTCAGAGGAACTCCAAAAATAGACTGACTGGCCCAGCCAGTTAATCCCCAAAGAGTATAGATTTAGCCCTGACAGACCCAATCTTCCCAATGATGGAGAAGCATGACTTAGGTTCTCTGTTTAGTAGAATTCTGTCTCTGGTGTGCTGTTCCATTTCCAAATTATTTTTGGATCAAAAGTAAACCTCCAAGCAGTCCTTCAGTTCCTATGGTGTGCTATATATGCCTCCAGGAGCTTCTAACTGCAGGATCTTAAACTATAACCTGCTCAGAGATGTTCTGGAGTTGGGTGGCTTCAAATCAAATCAAATCAAATCAGTCATTAATCTGGAGATGTTTGCCATGAAATATATGATCTAAAAAACAAACAAACAAACAAACAAATCTGCCATTTAATTTGAGATCTGAGAGTTGTACAAAAGTATTATAGATAGGAGGCCCTTGATACCCATTCATATACCTTCCCACTTCTTAGATATAATCATAGTTTTCTCCAAGTTCAAAGTGTAGTTGTTCCCCCACTCAACACAGCTGTTCCAACCGAGTTCTGGGCTCTGAGCCAGAGGTTCGTATAAAACACCTTTAGAACATGCCTATCCCTCCTTAGAACATTTCTTGGTGTTCGCTGTTTTAAATTCTCACCAAACCTGTTCTTTTCTTTTGAACCATAAATAGTTATGGCACATCTGCCTTAAGGCAGTTGGATCTGTCTTTGAAAACCAATGCTAAGGACATTTAAGGCCTTATTTTCAGCTTGTAGGAGTTTGTATCAGAAATGTCACTGAAATATTTTCTCCCATTATTCTTCCAAATGATGGTTGAATTTAGTATGCATGAAGATAAAGTTATATTGAATATATGTTGTTCATTAATGTATTATTTGTCATTCTTACAGTTTCTTTTGCACTTTTCAGTTCATTTTTTAAACTAAGAAAAAAAAAATAATGAATTTCAATCCCACCACACTCCCTGAGTGGTACAAAGCAACAGAAGAGAATCTGCCATTTCTTTGTTTTATAAGAGGGATGTATGCAGCCTTCTGCTTGATGGAATTTGGTTTTTGGTCTGTTTTTTCCTGTCTTTGGAGTTTTACCCTTCCCAATTCCCCTATTGGAAGGGTAACATACAACATTTTTTTTCATTTTATTTTGTTTTCTGACGAAATATGTGAGAAATCACAATGCCGTTTCTGAGAGATCACTGGCATAATGTTGGGCAGCAAAACGAGGTTTTGCATATGTGGCATATGTGGTCCATGAAAAAAAATGGCTCACCTTGCTCTATAAGATTTAATTAACCAGGTCTTTAAAAACAAATTAATATTTTAATTGGTTTAATTTATGGAATTCAATTCAGGAATAGTTCATTTTAATCAGTGGATTTCCTCTTGTCAATCCAAATCGAGCTTTATGGTTCCCACCACCCCCTCCACTCTGGAGGCAGTTGTATTTCTGCATTCACTCCAACAGAACAAGACAAGATGTCATTCTCAACCTGAGAAACCTCCCTCCTCAGTGCCTTGACATCAAGAAGACTTTCATTGGTTCAGCTGACAGATAGCTCAAGCTTTCTTTTGATTAAATGACATGGAATTGTCAAATTTTAATTCCCAAGGATACATTTTTGGTCATTAGACTTAGGAATTTAAGGCATACTTGCTTGTCTCTGGTGTGCTTGACATGGTCTCATCTCAGGGTGACCTTTCAGAGAAAGAAGATTGGTCAGATAGTCCCATTGACCCTTCTGCACCAATGCAGTGTAAGGGGCTGGAGCCAAAATCATTCACCTCTAGCCATACTCTTCTACCTTGGGCCCCAGTTTAGACTCAACAACGCAGCCACCAAGCATGGGAATGAAGATTTGATCAAGAGTAACCCCGCCAGCTTTGTTGGCTTTGCAATTAAATTTGATCTAATGATCAGCAGCTGACAGAGGATGGGTTACCTACCATATCTTGTACAAGGTTCTCTGTTGGAAAGTAGCTTATTGCCAAAAGCAATTTCCATTGCTTGTGAGAATGCTTCCCTTGCACCTTGAACCCAATTGACTGACAGATCTCCCTGATGCATTGAGTCTTTGCTGCCTGAACTTTGACCTTTTTGTGGTCTTTACTCTCTGGATCCTTGACTAGGACTCAGACTGGTTTGGTTTTTGACTTTAAGTTAACTTACTGATTATTTTTCTGTGTGTTTTTCTAGCTGTCTAATTAGAACTTTTTTTGGAATTTGACCTTATACTATGTAACTCCCAAGTTTGCTCTCCTCAGTCCCTCTGTTACCAGGGCAGGACAAAGTTCCAGCATGGTAAAGTATTTGAAAATCAAGAAAATTAAAGAATTTCTAACAAGTGATAATCTGTGTTCATTACAGTTAAGAATATCTTATACCTTCTTGAATAACTCTGAAAGGTACCCAAATGGAGGTAATATGCAAATATGTTTAAATGTAATTGATTAATGACTTAAAAGGCAAATGAAAAACTAGCTGGAAATCTTGGCAGCTGTATATGCAGGCCCACTTTACATAATTGATGTAGTGTTAAGAATGGACAAATCTGATAGCTTGCTTTCTCTCACTTTTACAAAAATATCAAGTTCTTTCTATCCTGTCTGGAAGAAAAAGTATATAGCAGCTCTAACTCAGGGTTGACCATATAGGATTTGAAATTTGAAGTTCTTCCTACCTCATTTACATTTATGAGGAAAGGTGCACCTTTGGGAAAATGCAAATTTACCAAGTGTGTATATATAAAGAGAGCCAGTCTGGTGTAGAGGTTAAGGCACCAGGCTAGAAACCAGGAGAGGTGAGTTCTAGTTCTGCCTTGCGCACAAAGCCAACTGGGTAACCTTGGGCCAGATACTGTCCCTCAGCCCTAGGAAGAAGGTAGGGGCAAACCCCTTCAGAAAATCTTAGCAAGAAAATTGCAGGGACTTGTCCAGACAGTCGCCAGGGGTCAAGACTGACTCAAAGGCACAAAATGTGTGTGTGAGTGTGTATGTATGCAAAAGTGTGTGTGTATCTGCTCACATGCATGTGCACACCCAAGGACATTCTCACCCATCAATGATGAATGTGGGAGGACTGTAAATCTGGTGTTAGTCCCATAATCTCCGTGTGGAATAGAACTGGTGGGTATCCATCACACCAGAAAGAACCCCACTTAATTTCTTTTTAAGTTGCCTTTTATTGCCCTCTCTGTTAATGCCAAATGTTTCCTTTGCTTTGTTTTTGGCAGCCTGTAACTGTCCTGCATTGAACTAATGATTTATTCCCTCAGCATTTCAAAAATATTCTCCATTTTTCATGAGTAGATTCAAGACTTCTGTCAACAAAATGAATAACTAGCTAACAGAAAGCTGTTTTAATGACACCAATTCTCCCACTCTCTTATTTGCTAAGACATTACATTTTCTTCGTATTAAGAAAACAGTCATAGTATTTTAATGCACTTCAGAGTATGGTCCTTCTTTTAAAATGTGACCAGTGTGTCATTTTAAGGAAGTGAAGTTGGTAGGCAGGTATGTTGCACTTTTGATCTGTCTTTTTTGCTTCATTTCTCTGTGCACCACTGATTTTTTTATGCTGAGCACAGGAGGAAGCTTAGAACCCATTATGCTAAGCCATAAATGGTTCTATTTCATGTTGCCTTAGTGTCAGAGAAACTGTGGTTTGTAGATCATGGTTAAGAGAATATTGTAAAAATCTAGCCAGTCCTTGATTAGTTTGCCATGGTTTAGTGTAGTCTTCAGTGAGATAAAACATCAAATATGGTACCTTAAACAAAGGTCAGCCAAAATACACATTATGGAGAAAAAGAGAGAAAGAGAAAGAGGGAGAGGGGGAGAGGGAGAGGGAGAGAACTACACTGAATCTACTAGCTGAGGTTGGGAAAAATTTCTCCCTTGTCTCAAAGGAGGTAAGCAGTCACTTTGTGAACTGGCCTCAGAACTGAGTCCAGTTCTATGCACCTAAAGCTGTCTAAATGTAGGCAAGACTGGGAGAAACTGGAAGCATTGCACCATTGTTTGTGAGATGTGAAATTGTCCAAAGGATGCGAGCTTTAGGCCATCTGACCTTTCTCTTCCTCCCCTTTATCTTCTCTATTAGTAGGGAGGTGAAGGAACAGGGAAGAGCAGCACGCTCACAGCACCTAAAAGACATGGCAAGAAATTACCACATTCTGTTGCATGATCAGAAAAAGATCAATCCTTTCAGGGACAGATCATCATGAAGAAAATTTATCTATCTGGTAGCTAGGAGTCAAAGATGACTTGATGGCACATAATCAATCAATCAATCAATCAATCAATCAATCAAATATCCTAACTATAGAAAATGATAGATTTCTATCTATCTCTATTTGTATAAAGATGACTTTGGTGAAGGAATAGTGAGAGAATGTCGGCTGGCAGGGCCCAGGAGGAGAGCCTTCTCTGCTGTTGCCTCCACCCTCTGGAATATTCTCCCCCAGAGGTGCGGCGGGCCCCCACCCTCCTGGCTTTCTGGAAAGGACTAAAGATAAAGACCTGGTTCTGCCAGCTTGCATGGGGCAATAAGAGTTTTAATCAATCCTGGGGGTGACTGGTGCCCTGATGACGCTCCCTGAGCTACTTGCCAATTACCATCAATTCTTAGAATTTATTTAAGACTACTTCTATATTGTACTTTTAAATTAATTTTATCTTCTCTGTAAACCACTCAGAGTCACTTTTTAATGAGATGGGCAGTGACAAATTTGAAGAAAAAAATATTCCCTTCTCACCCCTATGGGTGATCTGTGTCTTCCTCAATCTTGGGTCCTCTACCAGAGGCCTGGGAGTTTGAGGGTTCTGCGCAGGATCTTGGCTGTTCCTAGCACTGCACTCTTCTGGACAGAGAGCTCTGATCTTGTTCCTGGGATCTGTTGGAGCCACTCTCCCAGCTTAGGAGTCATGGCCCCGAGTGCTCCTACCACCACGGGGACCACTTTGGCCTTGACTTTCCACATCCTCTCTATTTCCTCCTTCAGGCCCTGGTACTTCTCCAGCTTCTCATGCTCCTTCTTCCTGATGTTGCTGTCACTTGGCACTGCTACATGACAGCAACATCAGGAAGAAGGAGCAATTTTTTATTTATATATATATATATATATACATATACATATACATATAAAATAGATGAGCCATTGAGGGAGGAGAAATAGCAATGCAGTCCTAGGAATAGGGAAAATATGAGAAAGAAGCTTAAAATAACCATGCCTTGATTCTGTCTGGTGTAAAAGGAGGAAGAGGAAAACTCCAGAAGGTTTTCAAGACTCTGTTATTATACCTTACAATAATAAAGCCATTCCTGGAATCCTTGTAGTGTTTGTCTCCTGACCTGGCCTACCTCGAAGATCTAACAGAAATAGACTGTAGACTTTGCTATATTCATCTCTCTCTATATAGATGTTGCTCATGAGTCTGATAAGATTGTATTTGGTTGTATCTATGTAATGGTCTGTGGGAATGACCTTGGGAGACAGGAGGAAGAGCTCCAGATTGGACAACTGGCATGTAAAAGATACCTCAGTCCACAGAAGGAGAGGAGGTATAGGAAGCATTTCAGAAGGGACCCTCCCTAGTTTTCCGGAGAGTAAAAGGAAAGGAGGGGAGAGATACTTTCAGTCTTGCAAGATTCTGTTAATGTAACCTTATCATAAAGATAGAGTTAGTACTCCTGGTTGTGCTTCTTGTCTGGACTGCCTCGAAGGGCTAACAAACTGTCTGCTAATGGAATAAGCCTTACCAGCAGACCCTTCTGTATCCCAAAAATTTGCAGTGAAGAATTGGGGGATCTTCCAGCACGAATTGTGGAAGAACAGCACAGGGATGCCAAGGAAAGGAAAGTGAGTAGGTTGTACTCCTAAATCCTGCCCCAGCAACATTAGCTGTGGCCCATAATCTGTAACCACGCTTCAGTTTAATGCCCTTGAAAAGACTGAAATCTTCATAATGTCAGGGAATAATTGATGCAGAGGAGGCCATGCCGCCGACAAGGTACACTTCCTTTTTGAGATACACACAGCAGATTTTGGATCTTGATCTTTGTCAAGCTTATATGACAAACAAGACACTTATGGCAAAGAACAATCACATGCGATTTAGTCAGGACAATGATTGTCACTTGCTCTGAACAGGTGGAGTAGATTCCCCCACCTACACAGTCAGCTGTTGGAGCTGGCCCTTCTAAAGCAAATATTATTGTCCATTGTATAACGTAGCTCAGGTACACAGATATGCACGCTATATCCCTGGAACAAAATAAAAGGTTAAGTGAAGTACATGGACATGTTCTGACATGGCCAACATGGTTCATGTGGAAGCATATTCCCAAGCTGTAAGGAAATATTGACATGAAAAGAGATTTTATATTATTCCAATTGATACTGATGGGTTATAATGCTACAGTTATGATTTTTTCACACCCTAACTGTAAATTGTAGGTGACACATGTCATCCTAAAAACTTTAGGGAGATGAATATCCATTTATTACATCAACCCTGCTGTCTTTCAAATTGTTGCTTAAAGCTGTGAAGCTCTGAAGTTTTATGGAGCTCTTCATGTGAAAATGTTTGATAGTTATTCTTTGGGGGTAGAGAGATTTCATTCACACCATATCATATATGATATGACATTTTGTTCAATAAAGCACATTATTTTGTTCAATAAAGTCCAATCACCTGGCTTTGCACAAAACACCAAGACCTCTCTCATTATTTCCAACACGCTAAACCCAAAGCGAACAAACAATGGGATAATGCCTGAAACCAGCCATAGATGTATGTAGTGCCATGATAATATTCTAATACACAGAAAAATTATTTTTACCAACAGTTGGTCCATCTGTCTAATTGATGACATTTGTATCCTGCCTTTAGCAAAGGTCTCTGGCTTACTGGATTCGTGCATTCCTCTAAGCCAAGGTTTTAAACATAACGTGTTGAACATGTCATAGTGACGGTTTTTAGACACATGTTGAGTCATAAACCACTGTTTATAAACCACAGTGGCTGGATTCACCCAAAAACCCAACTGTGACTTAACATGATGTATGAAGCCAATATAATTCCCATCTCTTGTTATCCACTCCTGATTACAATGACCCAAGATTGAAACTAACCAGCCAGTGATGCCTCTTCATGTAAGACTACTACTTGCTCTTTCTGAGAAGGCTTAGACCAGTGTTTCTCAACCTTGGCAACTTGAAGATGTGTGGACTTCAACTCCCAGAATTCCCCAGCCAGAAGAAGTCCACACATCTTCAAGTTGCCAAGGTTGAGAAACACTGGCTTAGACCTCATGTTCAGTTGAAGCAGAGGTCTTCTGCTTTTACTTAGATGCCTCCTTTCCTTCCTACTTTCTGCCCTGGGAGTTGAGCAGCCTTTGGAAAGAGAATATTTAATGTGCAATTGTGGGAGGTGAATGACTGGAGCCAAACCTACAGCTGCACAGGTTGAGCCTCACAATCATTCGCCTGGTTGGGTGAGAGACTATCTATGCTCATAGGCCGCTGGTACAAACCACAATAGCATCAAGCATGTTATGACATCATGGTACAAATGTCAGTCGCCATTTGTACCATGATGTCATAACATGGTACAAATCCACAGTGCAGGCAGAAGGGGGTATCAAGATGATGGCTCTGACTGCCAATCAAAGCTCGCCCCTTTTTTATATGTGTCGTGTGACACACAATTTTTGAGGTTTTGGACCACTCCCGAACACCCCTGATTGAGTTGAAACCTGTTTTGCGCTAGCACAGCAGTTCCTAAAGTGTGTTCTGGGGACCCCTGGGGGTCCCCAAGACCTTTCAGGGGGTCCACAAAATCAAGTAAAGAAATACTTTAAAATTTCTCCATTTGAATTTCTAATACAGGAAATATTGATAGATGTAACCCACATAAACCAAAACTCTTTGGGGTCCTCAATCATTTTTAAGAATGTCAAGGGGTCCTGAGACCAAAATGGTTGAGACCTCACGGCACTAGCCCCTTCCTTACTACGCTCTCTACATAACAGAAGTAAACGCTCGCTTTTGAAACGCTGGAAGAGAAAAATACCGCAGGATCCTCCCGTTTCATCTTGAATTTCACTCCGGATAAAAGGCAGAGATAATAGTATTAAACTTAACTGCATCCCAAATTCTAAAAGGATTTGTTTGGCCTCCCTTGAAATTTCTACGAGGGCTGTTTGTGAACAACGACAGCACTTTTGAAATCTCCTCAGCTTTTACTATGAGGAGGAAAACATCCTGCAAGAGACTAACAGTAACCAGGAAGGACTAAACCGCTTCTGGATAGATGCTGTTTTAGTTATTAATTTTGCCTTTTGAGAATAATATAAGAAAGGAATTTTTGCCTAGGCACGAGTGTGCACACACATTTTTCTGTCAGCTGTGGCACGTTTAAACTCCCTGCATATTTCATCAGATACTCTGCTTATTTCAGTAGTTTAAAAAAGATTTAATCAAAAGCTACAAGTTCAGACTTGTAGGGGCTCCACTTTTGTTTGCAGTTGGCAATGCTCTGAATATGACTATCGTTAATAATTTTAATTGCTTACCTGTTCGAAGCAGGCGGACTCACTTTTTAACTGTTTATTGAAAAAAAATACCCATTATGAAAAAGAAGCCCTCCATTAGAAAACTTAAGTTGGTTGGAATTCACGGAGTCTTTTTGATTATGATAAAACTGGGTGAATGTACCTCGCTCCCTTTCTCTTCCATGTTATTTTATTTTGAGGGCATTTTGAAAAAGCCATTGGGAAATGTAATTTTGCCTCCTGCTCATCGGTCAAGTTTGCAACACAAGCCCAATTCCTGTGCGATCAGAGGGGTCCGGGGCAAGGTGGTTGGGTGGGATGAAATCAAATTGCTTGATCGAATTGATCCTATGTGAATTCTTGTGATAATGTGTATGTTTACCAGTGAAACGTTTCCTAATGTAAACCTTTCTGTTAAGGCAGTGTTTCTCAACCTTGGCAACTTTAAGATGTCTGGACTTCAACTCCCAGAATTCCCCAGCCAGCTTGCTGGCTGGGGGAATTCTGGGAGTTGAAGTCTAGACATCTTAAAGTTGCCGAGGTTGAGAAACACTGTGTTAAGGCGTTGTTTGAATTCGACCAAATGCACAACCAAATCAGGTTGATTTGAACAGATAATGTCCATTTGAAGGCAAGTCTGGATCTGACATGGAACCTTTCTGAAGCATAGTTAGTATTTCAGAGGGATATACAGACAAGGAGACAGTTTGATATGTTTAACTTGGAGTTAAAGTTCTTCAAATAAGGTGGTGGTGGGATAAGGGTATTGGCCAATAGTTAACCACAGAAGATGGCTTTACAAGGACTCTTTGATCACAGTGCTTTAAGCGAAGGAGGCTAAATGAATAAGACAGAGGACTTGCATACAATTAAATGCTCTTTGGACGTTCAATCCCTCAGAAACAGAAAAATTCACAAGTTGGAGACAATTTATGGAACTGGGTAGGATTATAGCTTTGGATGTGTGTTTGGAAAATGTGATTTAAAAAAAAAAATCTTTTATTAATTTCATCTTATCTGGCACCCTTGCCATCCTGGTGCCAAATAAACAGAACACAAAAAATTCAGCCGTTTTGATTCATTTAGTTCTGCAGCCTCTGAAACTGTACTTCTGAAACTTTGCAGTTTTCTCTATCTTGGAAACCTCCCCCCTCCCTCCCCAAAAAAGAGAAAAGGAAGTAAAGAACCTAACTCCATAATTAAAAACTCTGCTTGCCAAAGAGCTACTGTGCTATCTTTTTAACATGTTGCAGTTGTCTTAGCTGGACTATTTCTATGCAGTATGTAATTTTCATAATTACCTTTCCAGTTATGTCAATCAGAAAATTTAAAAAGCCTAGCTTATTTATGTCTGTTGATTTCCAATACTAGTTAATGGAAGATTCACACTTCCAAAATAGATTTGGATTTGGGTAATAAGTCTAATGAAGAAAGAGGATGCTGAATCTCTTTCCAGCCATTTGGTCATCTTCGTTGTAAGTTAATCACTTAATTGGGATCTGAATTAAATCCTGTTGAATATATCATGACAATCTAAACCCTATTCAACAGTTACTATTAAGTTAGGACAACCTTCAACAACTTAGTGTCCTCCAAATACTTTGGAACTGCAACTCCCAGTGTGGCCAAAAGTCATGTGAATTAGGAGAACAGTAGTCTGAGCAGATCTGGAGATACCAAGTTAGAGAAGCTGGTTTCCTAATTGGAAAGCTATTAGTTGTGTAGCTTAAAAATCCATATGGGCATTCTAAATTGTCCACTTTAATCATACTGGCTCAAGTAATCTGCTTGCATTAAAATATAGTCTTCATTGTCTGTCTTTTACAGTGTTCTAGGGATATGACCCAGTGGTGGGTCATAAGTGGTAATTACGCAAATCTTCATGAAATTTGCCCAAAGCAGCATTTATTCACAAGGAACTGGGCAGAGCTGATTTCCTTGTCTAGAAATCTCTATAAGCCTTATTTATTTTATTTGGTTCGTTTATCCCACCCTTTGTTTCTTGTTGTTGCCATTGTTCAAATCTATTCTATCCTTCCCCAGTCACTGTATTAAGGGAAATGTCTACCAATTGCAAAATCCAAGTTTTTCCTGATGATTACCTATATATGACTCGTCATAAGACTTTGATGTGGTCTATCTTTGCATTGAGAATGGGCAGCTTCCTGCTTGTTTTGGATTGGCTACTCACACTGTGGTTTCTTTACTATTGTTTATGATGCCTTGTTGCAATAGACATACTAACAATTCATGGATGTAATTTACAAAGAATGTTACTTCTCTTGTGAAATACTCAAAGTGCCCATTTTTTTCTGTATTATCTTTTTTATTTAAAATAACAACAGTTTCCACACTTGAGAGAAGACAACTGAAAGTAAATATTTACTCCATAGAAGACCTCTAAAGAATAAAGGAACTATTGTTCTTCCATTTATTGGGGTATTATTTATTTGTTCATTACATTTTTATATCATGCTATACTCCAAAACAACTACAGGTGGTTTGCATATAAACAAGATCGGAAGTTCAGTAAAATCATACCGACCACTGAGAGTCTTTTGATTGTGGTGGGATAGAAATATGAAAAATATGTAAATACTATGCAACCATCAAAGATGAGATACAAATCAAAGTCAGAATGCTTCAAAAGTATAATACAAAAAGTACTTATATGTATTCAAAAAGTAAAAATAAGAGGAACAGCCAACCAGTGCCCCCCTACCAATCGACATAACAACCACAATTTGTCCTCAGCCCCTGGGGAACAGAAGGATTCTTACTATGTTGAACAAACAGGATTGGCAGATTTCAGCTGGAGGAGATGGTCCTGGAGATACCTGGGACCCTCACTAGGTAACACTTTATAGGTCAAAACCCCAGAAGTCTATTAGTAACCCCTGCAGTGCTTCGAAAACTGGTGCTGCACCATTATAAGTGGCTCTTGTTTGCTCACAATTGGACTGCCACCTTCTGTACCATTTTTCCACATATTCTATCTACACCTGCAGCCTTATATTCTTAGCACATTTATAACTTCCTTTTCATCATTTTGTTCCTCTGACACTAACATTTATAGCATTTGTTTCAATTCCACTCTTTGAGATATCAGAACCATTCCTATACAAATCTCTAAAATGCTACTTCTAGCATTTCCTCATTTCAGTTTCAGTTGACCATCTTATTACTTTTATTTTAATTCCAGTCACTCTGCCAGAGGTGCCTTGTTTAGCCCTCTTCACTTCCGAAACAACTTTTTTTATTTTCATCAAAATTGTTCTGTATTTTTTCTGCCTGTTTTAATTTTCTTTCTGCCTTCCTATTTTTGACCACATTCTTTACAGCTATAATATTCTCTTTATACTATATCATTTTTTTTTGTGCCAATCAGTTTCTTATTTACATTTTTTCTCACCCGCAGCCTTTTTCACTTCATTATTCCATCAAGCATCTTTTTCATATTTCCCATTAGCGAAACTCTAGATATTTCCATGACATTCTGTGACACAATTCGTCTCATTCTATTCCAAGCAGCTTCCGTATCCTCTTCTTTATGTCCACTTTCCATTCATTCCACTGGGAGATTATCTTTTTCATAAAGTAGATGTACTTTCTCAACCTGAAGTTGTTGTTCTTTTGCTATAGTTTCCTTACATATTTTCTTTTCTGCCAAGACAATTTTTCTTCAAGATCTGTTCTGGACATCAATAAAAAATGGTTTGTTCCACGTTCAAAACTTTTAAACACTTTTGTATCTTTCACTAATTCTCTCAATGTCTAATCATAAACAATCAAATCCATCATGCCTTTAGAAACCTTTATTCAAACAAACAGATCCTAAACAAATACTCACTTCTTACCATTCTCATTCATTCTTAGGTTTCAAATGGATCAGTTATTTTTTTCTGTAATCTTGTTTCTGCACTTGTATTCATGTTATGGAGTGTAATTTTTTAATCTTTTATCTTGCACTTCATTTATTCCAAATGTTGCACAATTTCCCCCCAGATACATATCTGGTCTTTCCATTATCACCATCCACTGGAGTATAATATGTATTAATCACCAATCAAAAACCTAGATGACAATTCATAATTTTGACATACATTTTATTCATTTGTTTGTTTGTTTATATTTCAAATTTGTCACCACCCATCTCACTGCAGAGTGACTCTGGGCAGTGACAAATTTCAGCTGTTTCATTTATAATTCAACCTGCACCTTCACGTCATCCAGTCTACTGCATAAAATCATACCTTCATTCTGAGCTACTATAAGCTCCTCCTTTCTCTTCACAGACATGCAACATAAATACCTTTCATTCATTAATTCATTTTCTTTACCATTTACTCCTCTTACATACCAGTCTGCAATTTTCCATGTGGCATAGTCATCACCAGATGGGCCCATAGATATTGACCTCCAGAACCCATCATGGCTTTCATCAAGTGTCCACATGGAGGGAGGATCCAAAAAGTTAAGATGGTGGCCACAGCCATGTGATCAAAGCCCCACTTCTTCTTTACATGCATGGCACACGTGTGTAGAAAAGGGCTGGGGCTTCGATCACACGGTCACAGCCACCGACTTGACTTTTTTAATCCCCTCTGCAGATACCCCTGATCAAGGCCTTCACATAATGCTTCTCTACATCTAAAGAAGATGTAGACCAGTTAGTCCCATATGCAGCATTCCCTGTGAATAGTAAGGACAGTAGTAGTCAGTTCTGGTCCATTTTGACATTATGCTACAAGTGCACCCTAAGTTTTATCCCAAGCATTCTTGCACTATTCTCTCTAATCTTGCAACTACCTTGCAAGCCAACATAATTATTGCCCACTTCCCCAGCTCAGAGGTACATGCAGTGTAGTGACATGCATTCAGAATTATTAAGTATATTAAGCATATTCATATTTTATTTAATGGAGTATTTAAATTAAATGAAATAAAATGTGTACTTTTTTGCCTTGACCATATCTACCTCCTGAAAGGCAGCTCCCAGCACATCCGATAAGGGCCAAGACCGACCTCACCTGAAGAAAAGCTATGCCTAAATCATCTAGGCATTTTTAAAAAAAGGCCCTAAGTTATTATAGGGCTCAGGAGATGAAGGCACAAAAATAAATCTTTTTAGAGCCTATTGGAACAACTGCTTCATATTATTTCTTAAGAGATCTTGACTAACAGAGAAATCCACCTTGAAGATACAGCCTAGATACAGCAAAGCTGGGCTGCAAACATTCAAATGGCCACTAGATGGCAATGAAGAGTTGCTGAGGACTCCAAGACTTGGTTGCCATCTAGTGGTTATCTGGAGTCCTGCAGCCTAAACATGGTACCCCCAGAATGCACATTGCTGCAATTAGAGCAATTCTACTGCATTGCAGAACAATTTTGCTTGTTCTTTCTCTGAAACTTCCTTTTTGTGGGAGTGTGGAGTAAGGGTGTGAAACATGGACTCTCATCCCCAGAAGAACGAACACGAGATAAGAGAATGAGGCTGGCCCCTCCCTAAGGAATGCAGAGGATGTTTGTGGGGTGACCCTGGGAATTGCTCTCACTCTGAGAAGATTCTGTAACGGGAGTTGAGCCAATAAACCTTGCTGGATTGAATCTGTATTGTCTCCTGGAGTTTCCTGGGCTAATCCTGACACTTTTTGATTCACGTATGTCTCTTCAAATTTTTAGGTGGCATGTCTTAGAAAACTGCAGGTAATTCAACATAGTTTTTTGTGTATGTATGCATATGAATCTCCTTCCTAAAAGGTACCCTTGGAATCTGGAAAGAGTGTAAAGTCAATTTTCATTACACATAATCAATATTCTACCCCTGGTTAAAGTCCCTTTTTTAAAAGAAAAAAAAGTGAGAAGATCAGCTAAATGAAGCCTGGATTTAGAGAGCCAACAAATTAGTGGGGATTATTGTTGAGTTTTGTTTATAATCCTGGGTTGTTGGGAGCCAGGAAATTTTGCCGCATTGCTATTCCATGTTGAGACATTAAAGGGCGGTTTTTGACTTCCAACAGGGCAATGTGAAAAGTAGGGGAGTGGAGGCAAGTTGACCGAACAGATTGTGACTCTTCCTATTGAGCTTTTAAACCCCTGGACCAGCAGAAGAGAAACCTCGTAAGAAAAGCAAACGAAGATCCTGTAGGCTAGCCCTTCTTAACAGAGATACAATTTGCTTTGCCCAAGTAGGTATTTGATCTGCTGTTACAGGTGGGGAGAGTACTTTTCCTTTAGCCTTTGTTTGCTTAAGTGAGGCTTAAAGCGTATGCAAAAATTGGCACCTAAGTATAAAATAGTTTGCTATGCAGCAGAAACTGGCCTTGTGATGCTCAAAGCCAGCTTTGGAGGTTTAGGATCTTTGTTAGAATCAAGTGGCCATTGGAGCATTGATTATCATTCTACAGTTCAGGGAAAAGGCAAACAGACCTAAAGAAACGTGGCTGGATCTTGGACCGGTTGTGAATGGTGCCACTTCCAGGTGGGGGTGTTAAAGGCCAGCTTCCACAGCAAGACCTGCAAGTGAAAAACTGAGCATGGGGGGAGATAAATTCTTACTTGCCCATCGCACATGTTCTTTTCTTGTTTAAAGTCCTTGTGGGGGGGAGTCCAAAAAGTCAAGATGTCAGTCACAACCACATGATCACAGTCTGCCCCTTTGCGAGATACATGTACAAAGGGTGGGGGGGCTTCGATTGCATGTCGTGGCCACCATCATGGCTTGTTTGACCCACCTCCTCCCCCCTCCCCCCACCTCACAGACACCCCTGAATCTGGAATATGGAAGAGGGCGGCCCCGCCGAACAGCTGGGGATTCTGGCCTTAAGTTCTCCTGCTGCAGAGACGGACCATGCACCAGTCAAACGAGCATCCTACATGGCACGCATCAGCTATTGGAAGAGCAGGTCAGTTCTCAGCTAATAAAAATAAAACTCAGCCAAAGGCCCAAGCTGAATCAGGTCTTTTTAACATGTAAAAGAGCCAGAAGGCTTAGTTACTAGTGGAAAAGCAGGATATAAACATATGGAAACACAGGCTCCTGAAGGGCCTTCCTTCTCCGGTATACACAGAGCCTTTAGTGATGCGTTCAGGAACCGCACCCATACCAGACCTTTATCTTTACTTCATGCAACAGCATAATAATTAATTTGCACAATTCCTTTTTCGTGCATTAACAGCAGGGCTGAGTTTGCAACTGGAAGCACAGAACCCTGCTGAAAGGTCTGGGGCCAAGTCTCCCATTATCCCTCCCATTTCGCCTACAAATGTTCAGCAGTTGAAACTCTGCTCCACGCTGACAATGGGAGGTCTGCTTCCACTCCACTGCCCTTCTACTACCTTGGTCCAAAATGCAGTGGATTTCATTGCTTTTTTCTGGTTTATAACTGAGAATCATGATTTGGATCATCGCTTTAATATGATCTGATACTATTGTGAAAGGCAGCTTAGAACTCTCTTGACAAATAGCTAAACGCTGTTTTGGGGGCATCCCCAGGAGGTGTCAAAAAAGTCAAGATGACTTCCTTGCATGCAAAAAAGGGGGTCTGGGCTTTGATCGCAGGGCTGCGGCCACCATCTTGATTTTTTTGACCCCCCACAGATATCCATGAAAGATACCCGCAGAGTAACACAAACAACCCCAACCATTGTTAATCACATAGAAATAGAAAGTAGAAATCACAGAGGACCAAGACTCGCTAATGCATCATGTGTCAAAGCCAGAAGTGAAAGTCATTGGCATCCTGTAATTCCATGTCTAGGCTGGACTTCTGGACTACAACGGTTCTTTTCTTGCAAGGAAACCAAGATTGTGTCTAGGCGGTCAGAATTCTTGCGTTTCTTATCTCCCACCCACCCCCCTTCCATATAAGCTTTAGGGGAGAAAAGCTGCTGTGAAGCAGAAATGATATTAATCTAAAGTAAATGATCTCTTTCAGATTTATGCCGGGGAAGCAATTCACTAGGGTGCATGGCAGTATCTCCTCACAGAACCTCAATGAATAATGAATTACGGTTACGAATGGCAAGGCCAGGGCTGCTGAATCCAAGCCGTTTCGTTTCAAGCCATAAGCTCACTTTCCTTCACTTGTCACTTGGAGGCCTATCTGCCTTAGAAATAGCCGGTACGCAAGCAGAAGCTATTTTTCTTCCTGTCTGCTTTAGAAAGAATACTTTCTCTTTGGCTTAGGCACACATTCATTCTCCCTAATGCTTTTTAAAGAAAGCAGAGCCTTAAAGATCAAAGATATTCAGCCAACACCTGTGCTAACAGTATTTTCAATTGCTATTGAGCATTCCTTGTAAAGCTGTTTTTAAAATGCAGGTGCTTTCTTAGTCTAATATATGGAATTCAAATGAATCCATAAAGGATGCAAACTGAGCATCTTCCACATATCTTTCGACTGTGCTTACATAAAAGTGGAGTCTATTTAATCATAAATCCAGTACAAAGAAGAGGGAGGGAAAAAAATCAAAGATTTCCCCCACCGCTCTTTGTTGGCTGATGTTATATCTTGTTCTGAAACTAGGAATAGCCAGCTGGTGTCCTACGGTTCGGATGCAGCCCACGATGAATTTCTTTCTGAACCCAGGTGGTTTTACACATTTTTAATTGAAGGGTGGCAAAAGATTTTCTATAGCTTTACTTGTATAGAAAATACTTTAGCTGTTGTGAAAGAAAAGTTTTCTAAAAAGCAAAAGAAGCTATTGCCTTCTTGGAGGGTAAGGAAAAAAGCCTTCAGTTGGGTACTGTATCTTAACAGAGCTATGGACTCACGGGCTGCTTAACTAGGACTAGCATAGCTGGGCTGCAAAACTCTTGAGGACCTCTAGGGGGTAACAAGGACAAGCAGAACCCCCCAGTCTATGCTGCCCTCTAGTGGCCATACACATTTACACAGCCCCGACACAGTGGCTGTCGTTTAACAAACATGGGAGATAGGATTATCACGACAACCTACTTTCTTCCTTGTGGCTTTCCTTGATGTAATAGAAATGGCTAGTACCCTTAGTGCTAGAATTATGAGATGACATGAGTGTGAGAAACCTGTGGTTCTCCTGATTTTGTTGAATTACAACTCCCAGAAGCATCAGTCAGCATGGCCAACTAAGAGGGGTAGAGAGAGCTGTGGTTTGACCTGTAACTGGACAGGCTTCCTATTTCCGGGATAAAAGAAAGGGAATCTTTCATTAAATCCATAACTCAACCCCTTGTGTTCTCAATTTTAACCCTATTTTACAAAACCCCAATAGCTATCTAGAAATAGCAGCCAAGGGGACATGGTAAAAGGTAACTGAAGTATGGGAGTCTTCTCATCTTGTAGAAGTTATGTGATCCATATGCAAGGTCCACAGAGAATGTATGTAACGTGGATGTATAGTCAGGCAGCATACACACCATCCAAGGAAGCTTCCTGCTGAGGGAGCCTTAATTACCCAAGGCTCCCTTACTCCCTACTCTGGCTCAGATGGAGCTAAGCAAAGATCAGGCTCTGCTAACATTCAGTCCTACTTCTTTGCTTTGCTCATTTCTGATTTTCTAATTCTCCCATTTCTACCCATTGACTGTCTGGAAGAGGTGTCACACTGTTCTTTCCCAGAAATTCCCCCTTTTAAAAAGATTGACATCATATAAATTGAGGTACATATTTTTGCTAGAAAGCCATCAATTCCAGATTTCCATTTGTTAAGAACTCTCAGGTGGATGCCATCAGGATGCTGTGATTTGTTACTGTGCAGTCTCTAAAAATGTCCTAGAACATTTTCCCTTGTTGCCTCAATTTGCTTTAACCTCCCTGAGAAGTCAGTATGGGCTCAGGTATCTGTCCTGTATCTTCTCAGATAAAGATAAATGCAAAGGATTCATTCACTTTATCTACCATCTCCATATGTTCCTTAAGTATCTACTTCACGGCTTTGTCCTATAATGGTCCAACTGCTTCCCTAGGTGGCTTCCTGCTCTGAATATAATTAATCCATTCTTATTATTCATCTTAATGTTTTTTGCTATACACTCCTCAAATTCTTTCCCTCCCTCCCTCCCTCCCTTTTTTTTTTTTTGCTTTCCATATTATTGATTGATTGATTACGTGCCATCAAGTGACCACATAGATAGATTTTCTCCATGACAATATGTCCCTAATCCAGTCTTTCAGGTCTTCCAATGGTGTTTTCATTGCAGTTGTAATTGGATCCATCCACCTTGCTGTTGGTCTCTTTTCTTCCATTCCATATTATTACCTTACACTTTTTCTGCCACAGACTTTGTGCTAATTTTTGTTTTCATTAGGATAGGCTTTCAATATCTGAAGAGAGCATTTTTAACGTTTACAGCTTCCTAAACACTATTTTTCTGAAGTTTACGCTTCTTAGATTATAGAATTTATTCCCATTGGGCTTCAATTTTGCATAGTCAAATTGTCTTCTTCTGTTGTTTTCCATTTTTCCTGCACTGAAAAAACAAATCCAGCTGTTCTTTTTTATGAACTCTCATGCGCCTTGGGCTCCTTTTCCCTTATTTTCTATTGCCATAGAATCACAGTTCTCATTGCTCTATTAAAATCCTTCCCCACCCCCCAAAGGCACATGCTTGACTATATCCAGTTTTAGTGCCCCTGAAAATCAAGAACTCCAGCATAACATGATTACTCCCTCCCAGTGTTGCATGTCTGCTTGTTCCACCAAATCCCTATTGATTAGCATTAAGTCAACCATAGCTGCTTTCTGACATGTTATTTTATCCTTTGCTAATATAGTTTTTTTCCTATTGTTTTAATGTGGCATACAAATCAATTTTATATATATAAATATAATCTTCCTCTACTTTTTGAAGGAGAAAATCATCATTGGCAGAGCTTGTATCTCAAGAGATCTGGGGATAATTCAGGTTCCCATCGGTGCTCCTTCATGGCTCTTTGAAGGGCTACAGTTTTCTTTTTTTAAAAACATCTATATTTTCTCTTTGTTAGTGGACAATACTAGATCCCAACACCATTTTTATTTGTTCCTCCATATTTTCTGTAGCAGTGTTTCTCAATCTCAGCGATTTTAAGATGGGTGGACTTCAGCTCCCAGAATTGTCCAGGTAGTTGACTGGCTAAAGAATTCTGGGAGTTGAAGTCCTCACACCTTAAAGTTGCAAAGGTTGAGAAACACTGCTCTGTAGTATTACCAAGACCATTCACTTGGATTTCTGAGCAGACACGGATACTTTTAACATACATGGCACCATTCAAAAATCTCTGGAAAGAAAATTCCATAACTGTGTTTGTGTGTGTCTGCTTTTCATGAAATGGCCTTTCCCTGAGAAGCTACCTGCCATCTTTAGCAGGCAAGGGCTGTCACAGAAGGCCTCTGATGATGAAATAGAAAGGGCTTGGGTAGGAATCTACAGGAAGATGCTGTAGATACTTTATGGAGTAATACGGGTACTTTGAATTCAGCTTGGAATTGCGGGTTCCATAAAGATGATGCAATACTAGGATGATATGATCTTACAACCCATCTCCAACCGGTATTCTAGATCCCACAGTTTGAGCTAGTGGAATTTTCTACACCATCTTCAAGAATTGTGTTGCATACAATTGCAATAATTTAAAAATGTAACCAGGGCTGGCTTAGGAGACCTGGGCTTCAAGACATTTAGGACTTTGCATGTTAACTTAGGCTCAGAAGTGGACAAACCAGCAAGGGATAAGCAGAGATCATAGCAAGTAGAACCTTCATGAATTAATTTTAAACAAAAAGGTCAGAAATGAATGACATGCCCTACCCTGGGATGGATTCCATAAACTATAACTTTAACTTTTAAAACCAGTCAATAACAGTCTGATTCAGGACTCATGAAATCCTTAAGACCATATATTAATAATTGTCTAAGCCTAGTGATAGATATCCTGGTTGCTAGACACCCAAATGAGGTATTTGTGATACCCATTTGTTTTGGGGTTTTTTTTTGTGAGAGACAGTTTCATCTGATACAATCTGAGGAAGTGGACATGTTTGACTTACAGTTCTGGGCTGATTAAGACAGTGAGGGGAGGTCTGAGTGAATACAGAAAATGATCTGTGCTTCACTGAAAAAGACATTATGTCATCCATCTGGGTCTGTTCCTGTTGAGATCCAACTTGGCTACAGGGCCGTATGCATTAGTTATATCAGTAATTGTATTGGATTATTGAAACACACTAATAGGGGCTGCCCTTGAAAACTCTTCAAAAATTGCAATTGGTTTAAAATGCAGTCAGAAAAATGCTGCTGGATACCTGTAGACCAGTGTTTCTCAACTGTGGCAATTTTAAGATGTGTGGACTTCAATTCCCAGAATTCCCCAGCCAGCATGCTGGCTGGGGAATTCTGTGAGTTGAAGTCCACACATCTTAAAGTTACCACAGTTGAGAAACACTGCTGCAGACAGTACCATGGACACTGATCCACTTGCAAGGAGGATACTGGGTATCTGTTTCTGGACATGACTTAAAGAATTGGTAATTACCTTTAAAGTCTTAAAGTGTTTATGTCTTAGGGACTGCATTAGCAGGTCTCCTGCCTCTGCCTGTATTAGATATCTATGTGCTTGGGATTTTTAGCTTTGTTTTTAAAAGAAAAAAAAATCTTAGGCTGAACTGAAATGGGTTAAACTATCCTGAGTGATATGTATGCATTGGAAGCAAAATAGAAGCAAAATATAAATCAATTTATAGATATGGATATAGAGTTGTAGAAAACATACCAACAGAGGGCAGAAGCAGCATTTGACAACAAAAAGTTTCACTTCCCCCATCTTGGCAATTCACATCTTCGGTTTCTGTCTCTTTCAAAAAAGAGCTATGGAAGAGGTGCCAAATTGCAAATGTGACTAAACCCCAATCTACTCATCAGTTACCTTTCAAGATTCATTTGAAATCTCACTAGCTCAAATGCTTATTATTGTAAGAGTTGGATTTTCAACATTTATTTTCAAGGTTACTGCTCTGTTGGTGCTGTTTTATGGAATTCTTGTATCTTGGTGGAACAGAGCGAAGATCTGATCTGCACGTCTATCTTATAGGGCTTTCAGGCTGGAACAGGAAGAGGATGTCAAAACTCCAGAAGGAAGGCAATATGGACCACAACATACAACAGCTGTAGATGATATAAAAGAACATCAGGTCAGAGGAAATCTCTTGTTTACTTGTGCAAATACACCCATAAATATTCACCCACAATATTGTCATGTTTGAGGCATGGCATCATTGAAGTGTAGACAAGACAATTTCCACATTAACGCATACACTTTTATTCCGTGACTGTCACTTCTTTTATCACTGACTGGGCTGCAGTTCATTCTCCCCCAAGTAGGAGGATAAGTCTCAACTAGTCCTTAGGATTTGATCTGAGGTTTGTACACATCACATTTCCCAGGATCAATAGCGAGCTGTTTCATACTCTCACCTGCCAATCTGGCATGATAGACACAATTGTAATGGCTGGAGCACATAGGTGAGTTATTATTTCCAATGACAGGGCTACTATACACGCATAACATGAAGCCATTACATAGGCTGATTTTGTCTTAATGTGATATGCTGAGCATCATGTGTGAAACAGGCTGCTATGATTGGTGCAACAAACCAGGTGTTTAAAAAATGGCTTAGCATCATGGGTATCCCTGTGAGGGTCTGGGCAAATGGCAATATATGCATGAAGATGTATCATCATGCCAGTGGCACAGCTTAAGTACTTGCATCAGATATCATGACATGATTACGTAAGGGCACCATTTATGCAATGATGTCACGATATACGTGTTGCCATTTTCACGTAATTGTGGCCTGTTATACATTCTGCTGCTTAGCACAGTGTGTGAGTCCAGCTTCTGTTTAAGTTTCTACCTATGATGGAAGGAATGTCAATGTGTACTGCTTCATCCCAGTTTATGAACCATCAAAAATCCAATTTTGACTCTTCTGAAGACCATCTGCCCTCACAGGTGGCATAGTATAATTCAACATTCACATCTGGAAGTGTGTCATGTGAACACACAGTGGTCTCTCCTTCACTGAAGTGAAGGAAGAAGTCCATGAGCTGTGTGGATTCAAAGCAGAATCTTAACTCTGCATTGACTTACATGAACTGAGCCCCGCCATTAGTAAACAATCAATTATTTCTATTTGAAATTCCCCCTTTTGTCACCATCTTATAATAATTTTTTTCTGGCATTTTCCTAGAAGTACGCATGAAAAATTGCAGCATTTTTCTTTTGTCAATGAAGGGTGAGGCTATTGGCTTCCTTCACTGCTAACTCTAGTGTTCCTCCAAGGAAATGTCATTTCAAAGATGATTTCTTAAGTTGCTTCAAAACCATTGCTACGAATTTCATAATGTCTTCTGTATTTAGGTAAGATTTGTACATTATTGCCATTCTTTCATCAAAGCAATGCCATTTCATAATGCCGTGGTTATATATTTATTATTGGAAAAATTCATTGGATTGCACTGATGTTTGATCACATCTTGTTTGTTTGCTGAATTTTTTTAAAGTGTATATTCCATACAGTTGGATGATAATTGGATAATTCTGGCTAAGGTAATAAAAAGGATAGTTGATTGTTTCTAAAGTGTTGTGATTCCACTGATGATGCTCCACTAACAGGAGATAGACTGTTATCAAATAGTTTCTAAACATGGCTCATCCTTGTGATACTTAGCTTTGCTACACCTTGTTACAAGTGACAGTTGGTAGGACCACTTCCCCAAATGAAAAGGGAGAATGATTTGGAAGCATATGTTGGAAAGAGCTGCTGTGCTATGTGCAAATAATCAATTTTCATAAATAGATAAATGTTATGACTTTCAAAAAAGAAAGTTCTTGTTTCAAATAAATAGTAGCATGGTGACCTAATTCATACGAACAGTGCTATGTTTGAAAAACTTCCTGGACTTTAAAATAAATCTCAGGGCAATTGGGTTAGGTCATCTCAAAATGATGGCTTTAGAGATCTTCAGATCAGTTGACAGTTGTTAAAAGTTATGAATTCAGAAGAATCTCTGCCATATAAGCTTAGGTAGGGGCAAACCATTTTCCATTAAATCAACCCAGCCCAAACCTACATATTCAGATTTAATATACCTTGAAGAAGACTGGAATTAAATTACTAAAAGAAATCTAATTTGCTATTATTGGCTAAAACATTCAGTTATAAAATATTTGTTTTTCCACCTAAAGTGTTTACAATCTGGAAACAATTTTATACCTTCACCCATTAGTTGTGTGAACTGAGACTGTACATAATGGCTTTTAATTCATCTCAAGCAGGAAAACTGTACATTGTCCTGTTCTGCCAAAGTTTTACATTCTCCTGCTTCATTCCTTCTTTGTGTACACTAAGTCAGCTGATAAGTCTAGTTTTTGGCCAGCGCTGCTAATGGGTAGGAAAGCTGTATGGTCTTCTCCATTTCAGAGGCAAGAGGAATTTGAAGCTACAATTACCATACTGTTTTCTCGTATGCTTCACTCTTTCTCTGATGTTTATACAGTATAATCATGCTATCTTAGAATGCAAGGAACTTCCTAGTGTTTTCTCACTGGTGCAGGGTCCTCTTTTTCAGATCAACTGAATGTTGATCCATTGGTTGCGACAGGAATTTATCAGCTGGCTTGTCAGCCAAGCCTGACATCATGGGCTGAGAGAAAGTGACTAGCCCAAAGTCACCCAGCCAGCTTTCATGCCTCAGGCAGGACTAGAACTCACCATCTCCTGCTTTCTAGCCTGGTGCCTTAACCACTAGACCAAACTGTTATTGTGAGGAATGGAAATTATCTTGAAGATCTAATCCAGCCTCCTGGCCAGTGCAGAATCCTCCAGTGCAACATGCTTGACAGATGGCCATCTAGCCTCTTCTTAAATACATCCAGTGAAGGAGAATCCAGCCCTTCATGAAGTATCTTTCCATTACTGAACAGTGCTTACTGTAAGGATTTTTTTCCCTGAACTTCAGCCAAAATTGATTTCCTTATAATTTAAACCCATTTTTCCTTGCTCTGTCTTCTGGAACAACTTTGAACAATTCTACCCTGTCTTTTACATGACAGCCTTTCAGATACTTGAAGACAGCTGTCTTGTTTCTTGCAAGCTTCTCTTCTCCAGGCTAAACAGGCTCCGTGCCTCCAACCATTCCTCTTAAGTTTTTTGCAAGAAGATTAAGAGCTACTGCTTCCTTGGCAAGCACCTTTCTTCATGAATGCTCTCATGTGTCCTTTACAGAGATTGTGAGTGTGTGTGTGTGTCTTCAAGTCAGCCTTGACTCCTGGCAACTGGAGAACCAGAACCTTCAGAAGTGGTTTGCTTTGTTCCTAGGGCTGAGAGAGAGCAACTGGCCCAACATCTCCCAGCTGACTTGTGCCTAAGATGGGAACTCACAGTCTTCTGGTTTCCAGCCCAGTGCCTTTAATCAGTACACCAAACTGGTACTGTTACAAGACTACCAGTCTTCTATTGAAATGGTTGTCAGAGAATTTTCTGTTATATTCTACTTAAAATACTGTCTGGTCCCCAAAGAAACCACCATAGTAATGGAGAACATCAGGGTCTTGAAGTTGCCCATAAACACCTGGATAACAGTGAACTGGTACCCAATCCCTTGGAGATTTATAGCTAGAGTTAGAGATACAGATATATAAAACCAATTCTAAAACTGGTGGGTCTGCATGTTAATTAGCATGTGAAAATGTTCATAAGTAACCGGCCTCCTTAAAAGCCCACGTCATACTAGAGTTTGGCTTCTCTTTCCCACCTTACTTTATTTGTTAGACAAATAAACCTTCAGATTGTTAATGTTTATTTGTTAGACAAACAAACCTTCAGATTGTTAATGTGGCAGCTGTATGTAGATGTGTTAGATATATGTGTAGGTGTAGGGGGCAAGTAGGTCAACAGTGTTTAAGGTAAGTAATCCCTTAATCAATTTTAACATAAACTTCTGATGCTGAATGAGTGACGATAGCATAATACCTTTACTAATTCCCATTTAAAGTAGCAAAGGCATTAAAAGACTCCTGTTATGAAAACTGCCTGAAGGACACAAATTATCTGTTTTATAGTCCTGTAAAATCTACCGCAACACAGTCATATGCTACCTAACATAGACATGCAAACTACGCATAGTTACTTGCATACAGACAACTTTTTTCTGGCTGAAGGAAGACATCACTGATGAGTTGTTGTTGGTCTCTGAAAGTATTTTACCCATTTTTATGCATAGTAGATTTTTTATTTAAAAAGCCTACATTTATCAGTGCCAAAGCAGGTAATAAAACTAAAAATAAAGACAAGGTTGAAAAATGGGACTAGAAAGTATTTAAGAATCAGGATCAATGATTTTCATAAACAGGGCATTCAATAGAATCACATATTCCAGGGTACTGAATCTTCATCGGTGCAATTTAACAACTACTTAGCATGATTAATGGGACAGCGAAAGTTCTTTCCTCAATAAAGAAGAACAGGTAATGTAGCCTGTTGTCAGTAAGTAAGCGGCTTCAGGCTACCCATGATGGCAGTTAAACAAGAGCTTTTATACTAGTGGAGGGCTTTGGCATTACCAGGTCATCCAAGTAAATTACAGATTTATATAAGATGGTGGTCACTTTCGATGTTATTCTTCAAGAATAAGATGGGGGTGTAGAATTAGTCTTCCTTTGAGTTGCACGCTGGAAGCCACACTCCAAAATATATGGAGATTATTCATCATGCATTTAATATATTTCCCCTTTGTCATATTAAAAATTACAGTTTGGAGGAATTTCTGGAACTCTATTCAAACCTTTCATGGATTTCACAGACCTCAGGTTTCTGGTATACATCTTGATTCCCATAATTGTTATGTCCCTCCCTCCCTTCCTCTACTGCTGACTACTGAAGTTTCACAGTATTTTACAATAAAAACATAAAACCACAACTTGCCAAAATATTTAATTTTTTAAACCATCAACAATTAATAATTCTTTCAAGAAATTGTTTTTAAATCCTTTTGAAAGCCAACCAAGAGTTCTGTCTCCTCAGTTCCATGGGGAAGCCAAAGACTGCTGCACAGAAGGGTTGACTCATTGTGTTATGGGTGAACAACCCCAAAGCATCCATAGGCAAAACTCCACAGATGACTTCAACCATGATATGTTGTTTCACTTCAGAGTTTCACCTAATTAAAAGTAACAAATATATTAGCTCTGAATATATACCATTGTCTTCTTGTTTATTTAATTATTTTTATAATCTCTCCCAATTTTACAGAATCGAGGTGGGGTGCAATAAACTCAAGCGCAAAAGACAATAACAGAGGTAAAGCCTCAGTATAAACAGTTAAAGAACGATGATTAAAAGCCATGGATAAATAGCATAAGCGCCCTTAAAACTAACCTAATTTGATCACATCTGAACGAAGGTTTGAATGCACACTGGAACAAAATTGCTTTAGCTTATTTACAAGATGCCAGTGGGGTTGGGGCCTTACCTCTGGGTAAGGGTATTCAGTAAAATGTGGGCTGCTACTGAGAAGACCTGTCACCTGCTCCATTCTCTGTACATCTTGTGAGGAGGAGGGATCTGTAACAGGCCCTCTCTTCATGCCAGACCAGATGCGTACCACTTTGTATTGTATGAGAAAACCTACTAGCAACCAGTGCAGTGACTTCAAAAATAGGTGTTATTGTAGCCTGTTGGGCTTTTCCCATCAAGAGTCAGCCACTGCATTTCGTACCAGCTATAGCTTCCAGATCATCTCAAAAGCCAGCCCAACACAAAGTGTGTTACAATAGTCCAACTGAGTGGTGATTAGGGCATGGTTTATTGTTGCCAGGGTGTTTTGGTCCAAGCAGGGTTGTAAATGGTGCCCTAACTGGAGCTGGGCAAAGGCTTCTCTGACCATGGTCTCCACCTGCTGTTTACTGCTGTTTCAGCTGTTGCATGAACTGAGTGAATATATCACTGTGAACTGAAAGGGTTGCCCATGAATGATTATTAGGGGTACACACTAACATCTATTTATGGAACCAGTTGTATAAACACACATAACTGAACATATGATTGTCACAAAATATCTATGAGAATACATTTGAGCTAAAATGTTATATACTTTAGTTAGAGATAACCAAAGATAAGAGAACAATGGTTACCAATGAACTTAATGGTGTTTACTTCTCCACATTGATCATCTTTACATAGAAATGAGTCAAACTGGATTCAGAGGGATTTTCTTTCTTACTCCAAGAAAGAAGAAGCCACAGCCTATTTAAGCTTCACTGTTGTTGTTTTTTTACTGAAAATCTGTTTGTTATTTCATCTAGAGTTGCTATTCTGAGAACAGCAAATAATTGTCTGGTGCAATGTATGTGGAAACACTGAGATCAGATGAAGATGCCCCTCCTATGCACATTCAAGTAGGCCTGTCAGTGACTAGTAATTAAGATGGCTATCTGCAGTACCACAAGCAATGCAACCCTGAATCTCAGGAACTTGGGACCTTGGCAGGTTTCAGAATGATCATCAGAACGATTGTGAAGTGGGAGAACCCATTGCTGTCATTCCTAATCCAAAATTTTAAAAGCAAGGCATTCTAGCTTTAGCAATGTTGAAGATGTATGGCTACCATATTTATCTATGGTCTCCTAAAGCTCAGTGCATTGTCTTCATGTAGTGTCAGCTCTTCCAGGTACACCAGACTGGGAAACCCAGGCCATGTAGGTCAGTACTACTTTCATTGTAAAGCTATAGTAGCAGAATCTTGCAAGTCTGAATGTGCTTCTCCTTCCCTCACTTTATCTTTGTGGGCTAAGTCTTCAGCCTATTTTTTTATATATAACTCTCCCCCTTTCTTTTTGATTTCTACAGAAATACACGTCTAGTGGTGTTTCCTCTGTACTTTTAATGGCCAAGTTTTAGTTCCAATCCTACTGCCACAAGATTCCAGAATTCAACATTAGGGCATATGATTAATCAAAAATTTGGAAGGCTTCAGAGAAGCATGATCTCTCATGGGTATGTGAAAAGTGGTGATTGAAAAAAAAAATGGTAGTACTGTTAGTGGCTTCCAGTTAGATCTGTAGAGGTGGTGTTTTTATATGGCCCTTTAAGGTGAAATGAAGGCCGGATGCTCACTCATAATTCATAAAATAAAGCGGCATAGACTTGCCGTACGTGTGGAACAGCCTGAATGCACCTTCACCGGGTCCAGCCTGTATGCAGAGACGTGCCCATCACTTTGTTCTTTGGTCTTTGAGGCTGCAACCTAGGTTTAAGGTAAGCTTAGAACTTTTTCCATTGATCTCTTTTATTCTGCTTCCATAAAAGAAATTGCGAGGACATTGCAATGGACTCTCTTTTTTCCCATCCCCAATAGGTAGTCATTAGGAATTGGGGAAGAGGGGGGAGGAAGGTAGCGAAATAAGACTCAAACACACTTCTACCTTTTAATTAGGCATTTAGCAGGACGATGTTTGAAAGCAATTAAAGGAGAAAAAACATTTTAGTCCTGTTTTATGCCCTGGGCCTCCCAACAAAAATGGAGTGATTATGTACATTCCAAGAAACTGTTGTCCTTTTCAGTTTTTTCCCATGTCTCCATTTTATTCATGGCATTCAGTGCTCCAGAATCGCAGCCATGCCAATTATCTCTGTGTGTAGAAAGCCAGTTTAGGCTTCTTTTGCACCCGTGCCCCCTCCTTCACTTTCTGCCTGTTCTGGGTTCTTCTTCAATGACTGTTCTGTGGAAAAAAAGGGATCAGAAGATCTTCAACAAATATGTGAAGAGCTCGGAGTGGTATTTGGGTACCTGTGAAGAGGGCCCTTGAAGCAGCTTAAGGCATAATGGAATATTGCAGCAAGCAATGCTTTATTTTGTCCACATGGTTTATTTCACACGCACCCGGGCAACGGGTGAATGGAGGATTAACCCAAGTTTTCACCTTCATGAAAGGGATGATTCAAAGCAAACAAATAGGGCAACACTTTGGAATATGAAATTGAAGATTCTCCCGTACCCTTTTGCGTGGTCTTAAGTCGCTTCCAAACTTAATTAGGGATCAAATGATTGCTTGGGGGCACAGGAGTGACATTTGCAAAGAAGTTGTGTTACACATTGTAATGTTAAATCTTTTAATTTTACACGTAGTACTTACATATATTTGGTGTACAATTCAGCAGAATTGTGGGGCTGAAATTTAATCTTCTCATTCATGGTTTGTTTTTACTGACTTGTGGGTAAACTGGTTCTTTGTGAATTATTTCAGAAGGAGATGATGAAAGATGAATGAACATGATTATACCAAATATCTTTAATATTATGTATAATTTATTATAATGGCTTGAAAAATGTGAAGATTTAATTAACAAGTCTATCTATCTATCTATCTATCTATCTATCTATCTATCTATCTATCTATCTCTACCTATCTAGATATCTATATTTTTATTTCATTTTTTGTGCCTTCAAGTCATTGTTGACTCCTGGTGACTGCCTGGACAAGTCTCACAGTTTTCTTGGCAAGAATTCAGAAGTGGTTTGCCATTGCCTGCTTCCAAGGCTGAGAGTGACTGGCCCAAGGCCATCTAGCTGGCTTTGTGCCTAAGGTGGGACTAGAACTGATGGCCTCCTGGTTTCTAGCCTGATGCCTTAACCACGACACCAAACTGGCTTTCTATCCTGCTGAAGTATTCTTGGTGGTTTATAATAATATATAACATGAAATAAAACATGATAAAAATAAATACTGCATAATAATAAAATCATAAAACCATAGTTATAGTCATCCATCCTAGACATCATACATCACTGTAGGCCCTCTGGAATAACTTCATTTTCATTAATTTCCAGAAGGCCAAAACTGTGGGGGTCAATCTCACTTCAAGTGAGAAGCTCTTTCAGTGTACAGAGGCTGAAAAGCAGCTCCTACAAGCATTTATCATATAGTAGAAAGAGGTATTTCAAATTTGCCCCCTCTTTCTTAGCACTGAGTGTGTAGTTGGAGGTTCGTGTTCAAGATGGGAACCATCCACTGATCCACAGAATCCATGGAAGTGGTGGTTTACCAGCAATTTTTCTCAGATAGGTCAGTTCTGTCAGGAGAAGGCAACCCTGGCGGTACTTCAGTACCAAGCCATAAAAGGCTTTATACATAATGACCAGATCTTTGAATTGCACAAAGAAGCTAATCAGAAGCCAATGCAGGGCTTGAAGCATAGGTGTCAGGGCACCAAGTGCCAGCAAGTAAATCAACTGCTGTATTCTGGACTAAATTGAAGCTTCCAGGTAGTCTTCAAGGGCAGCCCCATTTAGACTGCATTGCACTAGTCCAACTATATGATGATGACAGAATGTGTAAATTAAAGAGTAAAATAAATAGCCTTAAAAACATTAATATAAGATGACCCTTAGGTCAGGTTTTGAGATCCTCCAACCCCAGGAACAGCTGCAGTTAGAGCGTCCACCAAATCTGGGCATACACCATTCCTCTACAGCTCAGCCTCCTATTGATGAAACAGCAACTGTGAGTCCAGGAGGACCCCAAGTTGCAGACACAGTTCTTGCAGTGTTCCCCTGAAAGATAATTTCAGAGCTGTCAAGCACCCTGATCAACAAACAAGTATTTTGTCTTGTTGGGATTCAACTTCAGGCTCTTTTATCCCATCCAGACCTTAGCAGACATTGATGGCACATCCTGCTTGACTTGGGGTGGTAAAGTAAAGTTGGATATCATCTGCATTCTGATGATACTGCACTCCAAACTGATGTTTGACCTTCCCTAGTGGCTTCATGTAGATGTGAAGGAGAGAGCACCAAACACTTGTCACCTCACTAGAAAGTGACAGCCTGGCTGATCTCTCTACTTCAGTAACCACTGTCTGGAATCATCCACTAAGGAGGAATCACTATAAAACAGTGCCTCCAATTCCCAACCCTTGCAGATAGTCCAGAAGAATACTACGGCTGATGATATTGAAAGCTACCAAGAAGTCAGAGAGGACCAGGAGGAGTGCACTTCCTTCATCTGACAAAGGTCACCAAGAAGAGTGACCAATGCTGTCTTCATCCCACGTCCAGGCTTGAACCCTGACTAAAACAGGCCCACATAATTTTCTTCTTTTCAATATGTGCTGAATAATTGCTAAACACTATTTCAGGGAGTTGAGAATTAAGAAAATATTGATTTATTAGCTTAGGTTTTTTTCCAATGGTAATAGGCATCTCTCCTTAATTTATCATGTTGTAAGTATGTAAGATGATTAATTACTTAACATTTTTCAACTGTTGAATAGCAATATAAGTTGCAGCAATTAATATAGTAATGGTACAAATTTTTAATGTTCATTGTATTCACACACGAACCCATGCAAACTGAATTACACACCTCTCTTCTGGCTATTAAAGAACAAACGACTTAGTTCTGGATTACTGGGTGCAATGAAACCTTCTCATATAAGGCAAATGTCACTTTAGAACAGCATTTTTTGTCATCGGGGACAGAGGAAATGAGTTATTCCCCTACCCACACCCCACAGACATGTTGCAAATATCATGCAACTTTCTGCATTCTTGGTATTGTAAGGACCTACAATTCCTTAGAATCTAAGTGTCCCTTAGTAGATATACTAGTTTAAAATATACAGGCAATCTTTTTTGGGAAATTTCAAAAATCTAAGAAAACCATATGATTTTCAGCTGATTGAAACCTTGGCAAGTCCAGTTGTGTTCCCTCTCCCCAAACCTCTGTTAAGTCATCTGTTTCCTCCTTTAGGCATTGTACCCAAGATGACACCAAAGCACTGAGAATGTTCTGAAATTCTAAAGCCCCAAACCTGAACATATTACACAAATTAAATTCATTTGTTGTATGGGATGTGCCTCATTACATCTGAATGCAAAATCAGGTTTCCCTCATTTTGTGAGACTTCCCCTTTATAGTAGGGCAGAATTTCTGTCTAAAGTTCTCCCCAAGTTCCATATTCATACTGTTCTGTGTAGTATGTAGGACTCTGATTGTTCACCCACCCAAACACAGGGAGTCTTCATAAGGACAACTCCCCAGTAGGCAGACTTTGGTAACCTTTTGTGAATAGAGGCCTAAGGGCTCATTAACCATTGCTCAATTACAGGAGGAAACACTGCAGAGGTAAATATGGCATATAAATGAATATCAATTATGCTCAGTATGATCCCTGCAATCATGCAGAAGGAGAGAAAATACTGTCTTGAGAAACTATATAAAGCTTTGCAGAAAAGAAAAAGAAAAATGGGGGCGATAACAAAAAGCTGTTTTGCATTTCTTTTGAAAACTAGTTGGGAACTTGCATTCAGTTTTTGTGATAAGCAAGGTCAGTTTCTTGTAAATGGATTTTTCAAGATGTTTTTGCAATGGTTAGTTTTTCAGTTTTATGCTATTTCGTTTTTCAGAGGACCAAATTTTAACACTAAGAATCTGTGTTTCCTTCCGTCAAAGCTCTTTAATGTTCCAGTTAATTGCTCTTCATTTCAACAGATGGTCTTGGAAATTTGCATTTTGATTCACCATCTTGAGGCCGAAGCACTATCTGAAATGCTGTTGGTCTTAAAAGTGTGTATCCCTTTTTGCATCCTCTTTCTTAGCACTGAGTGCATGGTTGGAGGGTCCTGTTCAAGATACTATCAAGGATGTTCTGCCTCAGATGGCTAGCAATGATTTCTATTAAAAGGTCATGTGATATCATGCAGTCCAAGAGGTTCCATGTTGAAGATTTAAAGTATTACCTGGCAGCAACTATCTCTGGTTCCATATTTCAATTTAGGTTCCCTCTGTTACCAAACTCAGCAGAGACCTTCTTGGATTTTCCGTCCCAAGAAAAGGCATGTTCTATAGACGGAAGGACTGACAATTTTATTATTGTACTCCATAAACCATCTGGGAGTCTTTTTCATTAAAGAGCTCCCAGGAGGAGGATCAAGCTTTACATAAATAAAGCATAAGAAGGAGAGTTAGTTTTGTGGCTGTTAGAAGGAACTCTGAGATATTTCCTTGTGTTCCTACATGAAATCTTTCAGGAGAAATACTAGCAATGGAAAATTAGATAAAAACTAGATGTGAAGTTGGGAATGGAGGAGGAAGCTTGTAACCTTGTAAACCTAAATCAAAGATTAGTTGGCTGCTACTGAGAATGTGCAGGATACAGTCTCTCCTTAGGGACCTGCTCAATGTCAGTACATCTGAGACTGGAAATTGGAAACAGGGAGGAAAGGATGGGAGGACCAAACCTGCAAATGGAAAATGTATTGCTAGAAAGAAAAGTCGATAGTGAGTAATAAGTGCAACTCATTATTGTGGGGGATGGGCAGATCTCTAAAAATCAGTTTTGTTTCATTCATTCATTCATTCATTCATTCATTCATTCATTCATCAAATTTGTCACCACCCATCTCATTAAAAGTGACTCTGGGCAGTTTACAGAAAAGATAAACTCAGTTAAAATACAATATAAAAACAATCTTAAATAAATCATAAATAAATTCCAAGAATAATGGGAATTGGCAGATATTCATTGCCTAATGTGCCGGGAGTCTTATAGAGTCTTGGGGATAACTAGCAGGCATGTCCCTGAGAGAAGGGTCAAAAAAGTCAACAAGGCTGCCATGACTATAAAAACCAGGAGGGGCTTTGTAAAAGAATTTAAGGCTGCGCTTGGGGAAGGTCTAAAAGAATTGTTGAGGGATGGGAGGATGAATGAGCCACGGAGGAGGGACTTGGAGATGCCAATACACAGTCCAGAGATTGAGGAAGTGTGAGAAAAAAATTCAAAATGACCCCACCTTGACTTTGTTTAGCATAAGATGGAACAGAGAGAACTTGGACGGGCTTTCAAGATCCTATTATTATACCCTACCACAATAAAGTAGCATTTATGGAATGCCTGCGGTCTGTGCCTCTTGACCTCACCTACCTCAAAGGGTGGATAGGCTTTGATTGTATGGTCTTGGCTGCCATCTTGACTTTTTTCACACACACATCCTCCTCCCTGTCAATACCTCCTAAGACGAGTTACTCTGTTGGGGTCAAGCTGTTACATTCCCTTGATGACACCACATATTTAATAAAGTTAGCATGTTTCTCCCCATGCCCGACAAGTCTGTTTGCTTGTTTGTTTTAGGAATACAAGTGCTAACCAGACTTCACACACCACACTACACACTGCATGGCATGTGTAGGTTCTGCTAGAAGGAGAAAACTCGCATTTCCTTGCAGTGAAATTTGTGGCAGAATTCTTTCACATCCTGTTTTGGGAAATGGTATCTGACATATTTCAGAAGCAGGAAGAAAGGCTTCCTAGTAACTGGAGATGCTTCTCAGGTGGAAAAATACACCATCTTCTTGAATGTTTCGATTCTGGGAACACTGGTCTCAAAAGATTCAGATACATTTTGTTAAAGGTGGACCTTTTCCCTATCTTTATCTTCCTTAGCTCGGCATGGCCATTCCAAAGATAAGATAGGAATCACCAGGGCTTCTCAGGGCTGATGGATGGTAGCAGGGAAATCTTGGCCTTACCAGGAATGAGGAGGAAAATGTCTCTCTGTCATGGAAGAGTTTGATTGCTCAGTGGTAAGCAATCCATATTATGAAGAGCAATCTGTGCTGAAAGCTGCTAGCTAATTAGCAGTCACGTATGGCCATTGGAGAGGCTGCTAGCTAGTTAGCCAACACGCACGGACATTGGAGAGGCTGCTAGCAAACACAATCAGCATTGTGCTGACTGAGAGTTCTCTATTCTGACCACTTCCAGCAAGGAGAAACATTTGCTACCCTGGTCCTTCAACAGCGCCCCAGGGATTTTTGCCAGCTACCCACCTTGCCCCTGACAAACCAACATGCATATCTGGTCTTAAACTGGCATTTGATGCTTTGATGGTCTTTCACAACATTGTTGCCTTTCTGTGTTTGTCTTCCTTGAGTTGCTCATTCTCTCTCCTATACAGAAGGCATGCTCCTGGAAATCTCTGGGTAAAATCAAAAGCGGTGGTTGCTATGGCAATGGCCAATTTGGATGAAGCTGTAACCTAAATCATAGCTGAAAAAACTAGTACCTTGTCTACAGCGTTCCAGTGAACACTGACTTGCACTGGATTCCTAGTGTGGAGGATTTAGTTAGTCTAGGCAAACTCCTATGCTCCAAAATATCTATATGCTCTACAGCATAGCCCTCACGATAGATAGGGCAGCATCAACTGCTTTTCAAAGGGCATCATACAAAGTACAGCTGATGCAACCAACACCTAAATAAGCCTGATTTTATCAATTGAATTGACAAGTCAGTTAATCTGAATCAGAAAACTCATGTGATAGGATTGTCATACTTCACAAGATACTTAGGTTTTGCATGGTTGAATACACAGTTAGCAGGCCAGGAGCAAGTTTAATAACCTAGTACAATTGCATTTATTTACTTATTTATTTTAAAAACTCATGTAATAAAAGACGAATCAAAAGAAAAATAAGAAAAACAAATGGTTTTTCACAATTAGCATGCTAGGAAAAAGTTTAAGAACCTAGTACCATTGCTTTTTTTGGGATGCAATTTTAAATGCAAAATATTCATTCACAAAACTTTTCTATTTGCCTTTTGAAATTTAAAGTTCCCATGTGATTTTTATGAATGCATATATAGATCAGTTCTCCTAAGTTTCATCTAGCATTAAACTTAGTCTATTAACAACCATTTGGTCAATAGTCTTGCAAGTTATTGCTTCCACAAAAAAGGATCCAGAAGTCATAATAATTTATATGGGTTCCTCATTTTTTCCTCTGTTGTCTTTTGAGTGTACAGGTAGTCCTTGCTTAGTGACTACAACTGGGAAAGGCAACTCTGTTGCTAAGTATCACCATCGCTAAGCAAAAAATCACGTGACTGCGATGGGTTTAATGACCTCCTTTCTCCTTTAGTCACTAAGTGAGGCATTACATGATCCTGACTTACAATTTTACTTCTGCCTTCTCTATTAACTCTACTTGTCGCAAGCCAGTTGTGAAGCAAATAAATGGTGATCACGTGACTGTGAGATGTTGTGAGGGTCGTAAATGCGAGGATTGGTTGCAAAGCTATTTTTTTCACCATCATAACTTCGAATGGTCACTAAGTGAGGCAGTCAGTAAGCGAGGATACCTGTAGGGACAACAAATTTGTCTACTCAAAACTGAAACCACTAAAAGGCAGGCAAACCTGAAATAGATATTCTATTATGAAAATATAAGTATTTTCTAGCACACTTATCAGTAGTTTGTCACATTATAAAACAATTTATATTTCCTGGAAATATTATTTCCATTGATAATATTTTAGGGACTTATTTCTCTTGTACCTTATATCAAGATATGACACTGGCAGGATATTGACTTGTAGGTGTTCTGTGATTCTGTTTCCCCCATAAATATAAAGATGCTCTTGTATTTCCAACATCTTATTGGCAATACTCCAGGGAAGTCATCTTGACAATTTCTTTAATACTAATTGAAAAGCCAACTCCAAATGAGCAAGATAGTATTAATGCATAACCCTCACCTTTCCACCACATTTCTCACCAAAGCTGAAAGTAGTTGTCATATGAAACCATTTTGTTCAAAGTTGGGAGCGGAGCAAAGGAGAGCTGAAAGCTACATAATTGACTTTGGGGGATGGGATAGGGTGGGTGAAACTCACTACAAGTCTTCAGAATCCCTTCTGGTAGCCATTAACTAGAAGCTGCCATTTCTGGTTTCCACCAAGTCTCATGGAATAACGCTATGCCACTGTGTAGTGACACTATCATGGGAAGGATACCTGGTAACCGGGAGACTATCCTATTGCCAAGGTCAAGCTCGTTGAACCATATGAAGCATCAGAATGGAATGATCTCCCCTCTGATATACAACCAACCCCAACTCTGCTTTGGTTGTCTAATTATCCTGTTTGGTCCCCATTTTATAATTTATACATTGGGTTGTTCTTTTTTAACCCAAAGTATAAATATGCATGGTTATTATTACAGTTTGGTGTAGTGGTTAAGGCACCAGGCTAGAAACTGGGAGACTGTGAGTTCTAGTTTTGCCCCAGGGACAAAGCCAGCTGGGCGACCTTGGGCCAGTCACCCTCTCTCAGCCCTAGGAAGGAGGTAAGGGCAAACACCTTCCAAAAATCTTGCCAAGAAAACTGCAGGAATCAAGACTAACCTGAAGGCACCAAAGAAAAAGAAAAAGAAAAAGAAAAAGAAAAAGAAAAAGAAAAAGAAAAAGAAAAAGAAAAAGAAGAGACATTATTATTATTTTTATTGTTTGTTTCTCTTGTATGCTATTCAGAGTCACATTGCTTGAATTGGGCAGCCCTATAAATCCATGACATAAATAACACAATAAGAAATAAAGAATGCTGAAAAGCATAAGTATTACAGGTAGTCCTCGGGTTATGATGGTAATTGGGACTGGAATTTCCGTCACTAAGCAATGCGGTCATAAAGTGTGACGTCACATGCCCACATCACTTAGTGATGGCAATCTCGACAGTCCCGGTTGCTGTCATTAATCAAATCCCACCAGTCATTAGCTGAGTACCTACCCTGATCCAAGCCATTCCCAGCTAAGTCCCTCCCAGCCCTGAGCCTCAGTAAGGTAAGAGACTGCCTCCTCTTGAACTCCCCCTACCCACCTATCTTCTCCCCCATCTCTGCCCTTTTGGCCACCCTGCACAGCTGCCCTCCTTGGCAGCAGTGGCAGTGCTGGGCTTTCAGCGGTCTCAGCCAGCCACTGCCGCCCCACCCCAGGGCCTCTACTTCAGCTCCCGTGCCACCACTGCCATCACTACTGTCGCTGCTGCCAAGGAGTGCCATCTCAGGCCCCACACCATGGCCAGCCACCCCAGTGCCACAGCACAAAGCCCCAGCTGCCCCCCACTGTGCATGCGAGGCGGCTGCTGACCACGCCAGGCCTTCTTCCCAAGGCCGTGGGCGCCCTTCTCCGGATTGTGCATGGCACTCTCACGATGCTTCAGAAAGCTCCTGAGGCCTTCCGAAGAGCTGCAAGAAGACTCATGCCATTTGGAGAAGCACGTGCGCGGCTTGGAGAACGGTGGGCACAGCCTCGGGAAGAAGGCCTGGCACGGCCAGCAGCTGCCTCACGTAAGGCCAGGCCAGGCCAGGCCAGGCATACCTCATAAGCAGCGGGAGGAAGAAGATGGTGAAGGTCAGCTGGGGATGGCAGGGCTGGCGGAGCACAGGGCGGCAGGGGCGGCTGGGGCTTTGTGCTGTGGCACTGTGGCGACTAGCCGTGGCACAGGGCTTGAGGCAGCGCTTCTTGGTGGCAGTAGCGGTGCCAGTGGGGGCGGCAGCTCTGGGGCTGAAGTAGAGGCATGGGGCAGCCATCTGAGACTGCTGAAGGTTCCAGGCCTCTACTTCAGCCCCAGCGCTGCTGGCGCTGCCACTGCTGCCAAGGAGTGCCACTGTGCAGGGTGGCCAAAAAAGCATAGATGGGGGGGAGATAGGTGGGGGGGGAGTTGAAGTGCCCTGTGGTTGTAAATGCAGGTGGGCTGCCAAGTACCCGAATTTTGATCATGTGACCATGGGGATGCTGCAATGGCCATAACTTCCGGGACTGGCCGTAAGTATCATTTGTTCAGCACTGCTGTAACTTCGAATGGTCGCTGAATGAATGGTCGTTAAGCAAGGACTACCTGTATTTGTTTGAACTTCTTGTAGCCTTAAAGAAGGATAACTTATGAAGACCCGATCCCTAGAACATTCCAGGTAGCCTCCTCAAATTTTCATCTTTGATTATTAAAATTTTAGCCTTGTAAATATCTCCATTATCTCCAGTAAAAAGGAAACAGAAGAAAACCCCAGGCTGAAGCCCCTAAAAGCTTTTGCAGATCAGTGTAAACAAAAATAACCAGCGATTTGACTCAGTATATCTGGGGTGGGAAACATATATTCCTCCTGATGTTGTAGAACTACATCTCCCAGCAGCCCCAGTCAGCCTGGTTGATATTGAGGATTGAGAAGCACAGAAGCAAATGGGAGGGCCATAGATTCTCTTCGTATTTTCTGGATCTGATTAATCACTGCAAAATATTCTGATGAACAAGCACTATATACTCAGGTCTTAGCCAGGCTTCCCCAACCTGACATACTCCTGATGTGTTAAATTTTCTCCCAGAATTCCAAGCAGAAAACAAATTCGCTGGGGAATTCTGGGAGTTGAAGTCCACACATCTTAAAGTTGCCAAGTTTGAAAAACACTGGTTTACATATTAAACTAGTCTCACTCTGCTTTGAATCTCATTAGCCCACTCCACTATTTTTTTAGTCTATGCTATCTTAAAGGGCTACTGTGAGAGTCGTAAGAGTATATTGTTGTCCTACCAAATCTGATCTTCCATGGGGAAGATAGACTGGTCAAGAATGATCAACTCAGTGTTGCCTTTTTACTAAAATCCAGGCAGGGGAGTTGTCTAGCCAATTTAGTTCTGTTCATGCAAACCAGTTGTTAAATTTTCATACGTATCAGAGCTAAACTTCACATACTGTATTTTTCCCACTCCACCTGGACAAGCTGATAACTTGCTTATCCAGGCAGAGTGGGAAGGAAATCCTGGAGTGTACATACTCCAACAGGGATTGGGCTTTTCATATGCAGGCAACGCCAGAGCCCTGACAACTTGTCCAGGGACAGTGCAAAAAAAAAATGTGAGGTTTTGGTTAAGCTCCATTTATACTGAAAACACTGGGACTTAAATGCTTAATGATGCATTTAAGTTCTATTGCTTCCTTTTGAATGGAACATGATGTGCATAACTGTGGTTTAGGGATAAACATTTCTCCTAATATTTCAATGTGTATGTATATTTATGTGCGCATAAACTATATGTCTACCGTATTTAGTAGAGAAGGACTGGGCACAAAATCACATTACATTAACCCAGTGCTAACCAGTGTAGCCAGTGAATTTAGGCTACAAGCGTATGATGACTCTTACTAAAAATGTTTAATGAACTGAATATTACCGCTATATCATTGGTATTAAAAAGAGCTGGAGGAAAGATTAAATAAAGAAAATATTATCTCTAAGCAGTCATACTTTCACCATCCAGGGATATCAATCTTTTTCTCCTTGGCTAAATAAAGCAACCAGGATCAAATTTCCTAACCTTCTATTATCAAGAAATAGCACCCAGCTAATGGGAAGTCTTTATACTGTACAAAAGGTTTTTTTCTGTCAGTTTTACATTCTTGAATTTCTCAAGGGTTTAAATTTAATTTTAGTTCAATTGTTTTATTTAGGGGCAATTTCTGATATCAAGGTGATGAGAAAGGTCAAGCTTATTTAAAATATTGAGGGGGCCATAAAAAAAGCAAAAATAAAACAGCACCATAAAAGTTGAGATTCCCTTATTGATATTACCATGGTTTGATCTCTCTCTCTTTTTAACTTGGTTGAACTGTTACAGCTTTTTTTTAAAGACACATTGGTACATCATGTTGATTAACGACTGTGATATTTCTCATCCTGAAGGGCTAACATGATGAATTGTCATCCAAATTGGTTGTTGCCTATTTTAAATAGCAGATAGAAGTTATAAAAGAGTTATACAAGCTAAATTATTTGAAGAGCTCTAAAATTATCTTTTTGTTGCAGCCATCTGCACTGTTGAATCAGCTGCTGAATTTTTGGCTCGGATCTCACTTCTCTTGGAAGCCACACCGCCGATGACATCAGCTGACAGAAGCCGCGCGATGACATCATGACACCTCGGGAAACGAAAAGCTGCTACTTAACCAGCTCAAAGCAAAAAGAGACAGGTTGTTGATGAAAGGCAAGTCTCAACTGTTGCGTTTAGTGCTTAGGACAACCTTAACTTTTCAAGGTGGCATTGAAAAGGGAGGCATTTCTGCCCTCTGAAGCATCTCTAGGAATGGTTAATGTTACTCTGGGGAATGCAGGACAGAACTTAGAAAGCACAGAACAGAGAACAGGCTTTCATGTGTTGCTGGGGGAAACAAAAGTTGCACTCTGTCAATCTGGTATTTTAGCAAGACTACTTTAGAAGGAAGGGAGGAGCGCAATGATGTGATGGATCCTCCATTTTTTAGAATAAAAAAATCCCTCTGCACTGAAAATAAAAAGTTAAAGAGAAGGTTGATAGAACTCTTCTTCCTGTCATCAGATTTTGCATATGGAAGGAAAGGTTTATATGGAAGAGCATCAGCCATCCTTTCCACACGTAGTGTTCATACCTGTGCAGGGTTGCAGTCACCCCTTCTAGCCACCAATTAACTTCCAAATGAGCTTCTGTAAAGGAAGAAATGGAGGAAGACCAGTTCTGCATTGCTAATTCCTGTGCTGTGAATTGGATGGCTCTGGGAGGAACTCATTCTGCTTCCCAACTTCTCCTCTTGCACATTCCTTGCTGAAATCAAGATGCCATGACACTTGTCATCAGTCATGGGCTTTACTGAGACTGCCAAAATACCAGCCAAAGTGCCCTACATCTTGCCACCTTTTATTCCCATGAAAACAAACATAGTGAGTCAAGGACAGGAGGCCAACATGTGGAGGTCCACAGATTTCCTACCACTGATATTGTGGGAGTTTAAATCTATGACATCTGGAAAGCTGTTAGGTTGGAGAAAGGTGCCCTGATGTGGAACTCCCTGGAAATGAGCAAGTTCAACTTACACAATTCCTTAAAACCATTAGAACAAAGAGGGAAAACCTGTAGTTCTCCAGATGTTTTGAGATCACCACTCTCAGCAATGTCCGCCTGTGTAGCCCCTGGTAAGGGTTGCTGTCAATAGAAGAGAAGGGTTGCTATGCATTGCTATCAGCAATAATGCGGGATTGGGCATCTCGTAAATAAGTGAATGAGCTATCAAATCATTATACGTAGTTTTGGTGCTGGTTTGCTCTAATTCATCAGTATCCAGCAACTGTCTGTTAGCAAATGAAATGAAGTTATATTCCTCCAGGCCCTAATGGGGACTATCATCAATCAGACAGCTGCACAGCTAAGGTGAGAAAGCCCTTGGAAAATTAAAGTGGTTCGTTGTTTGGAGCGCAAAATGCATCTACAACACAGAGATGTGTTGCTTATGTTAAACGAGAGGCCTTTTGAAAGAGGCTCAGAGACTGTTGGCTTGGTTAGAACACTGGAAACAGTTGTTTAGAGACACACAAACTCAGCCCCCAGATCACAGGCAGACCTTGAAAACTTTGGGTGCAGCCCCCAACATGGTGCCAACTGAATTTAAATAATTTAGTTTGATTTTAATTGCCTTTAAGATTAAATGGAATCAAAATTATGAGCAGTTTTTGTTGAGTTTTTTTCCCCTTTCCTTTATCCTGATCGTTGTGGTTGGGGAGGGCAGCTTATCACAAAATGGTGTCCCTTGCAGAATTAAAGGTCCCATGATTCTCTGGAGAGAGGCCGTTACTGTTAAATCTTCTTGAGTACCTAGTGTATATTTGATATGGTTGATATTCTACTGACATGTTCAGCAAAGCAGTAATTGCCTTTATAGCATTGTCAATCTTGTTTGCTATTTCTCGGTTCTTCTGAAGATCAAGGGTAATGAGGGAAGAGGTTGCTATTCCCTTGACTTTCCACATCTTTGCTGTGTGTTTGTGTCCCCAGCTCACAGTTCAGCTGGGCTGATTTCCCTAACTTGGTGCTCTTCAGAAACACTGAGGCCCTCAACTTCAGAGTTCTCAGCTAGATCAGCCAACATGTTTGGAGGTGGCCAGATTGCGGAAAGTGGAACTAATGAGTCTCTTAAATCAGGCACCAGGATTTGGCACTGCCATTGTTCTGCCTCCCCCTGTTCATATTGCCGCTGCAATATCCCATTTCAGAAGTGTCATCACTTTCATTTTCATGCATTCGGATGGAGCCTGTAATCAGCACTAGCTTCAGCTCCTCTCATTACTAGCTCTTGAAGGAATTGTTAGACTCAGCCATGGATGACAACATCCACTTCCTCCAATTTCAGCTTTGCCTCTGGCATCAGGACAACAACGGTGGTACACATTGCCATTTTGGAGTTACTAGAGAGATGAAGTTAGATCAGGCTGGAAAAAGAAACTGGGGAGCCTTGTATGAATCGTATTCTGGTCTTCTGATTTCCTTAAAAAATATGCTTTCCTTTGCCAGTACTGCCATACAAGAGATGCCACGTATTTACCCGGTCATGGACTCTTAGACACTGTAGGAAACACTGAACGATGCTGTCATGGATCTGATGCAAAACAGAAAAAGCATATGAAGGACTATAGCAGGGATGCTCAAGTTGAACCCCAAGAGAATAGGCACCCCTCAGGGGCACCAGAACCCCACCCAATTCCATTGTGAATTATAAAGTTCAATGTGGCAGGAAGAAGACATTAGTAAATGCATGGATAGCATTATATTAACAACCTTTAATTATTTTCATTAGTTTAACATTAAATCAGATCAGTTAGGGGTGGGTGGCCCAGTCTGACCATTGGATTGTCCTCAGTTTGTTTACTTTTTGAAATGTAGCCTCTGGGACATCTCTCAAACCTGGGTGTCCATTGGGGGAGAAGTGACATCACATGCCCCATGTTGTCAGGGCACATATGATGTCATTGTGTAGTTTGCATTAACTGCAATGACCAAAGATAATTTGTGCAGTGATGTCATGATCCATGTAGCATCATTGTGATATCATTGTAGCTTCTACTGAATGTCCATGCTGTCAAAGACTAAATACAACCCTTGGCCTGAAAAATCTTGTGATCTTTAAATGTATCATTATTTTTCAATGATGAAGGCTGAAGACACTTGCATTTCTTGCTAATTTCTTTGTTTTCAACAACTTCTATTTTTATCAGTGAATGTATGTTGACTCCCCACCCCACATCACTGATCAATATTTTGGATAGGGGAGGGGGGAACTCTGCACTATAATACCACAAATAGTAACGCCACTGAAGTTCTTCTCCATTCACAGATAACTAAATGGGAGGATGTTTCATCTGATACTGAAGGAGAAGGAATTAGAAAGGTGATGGAATGTATTCCTTTTATCAGGACCAGTAGAGTCTAATCATCCTTTTTTTTCCTCACCCCCAAACTTCCTAACACAACACCTTATAAAAAGGATTGATGCTAGGTTGTGGGGTTTGAGGGCAGAAAAGCAAGATCCAAAAAGTCTAGATCCAACCTGAGTTGAAAACATAATCTTCCCAATCCATCCTGGGAGTGAAAGCTTATTTCTTCACCTAAGACATTTAAAGCATGATCGTATGACAGACCTGTCTATGGTTAATGCTAACTATGGGTAAGAAACTTATCCATGGAGCAGTGAGCAGTGCCAGAACACAGGAAATGCTCCAGGAGATGTTTGTTCAAAGCGATGTGTATGTCCCAACAATCTTTGATGGGACAGAGATTATGTTTTGTTATTCCCCCCCCCCCTTTTTTAATTGAAGTGGTTTTCCCACCAGCCCCTATATTTTAAAAAGCAATTTTTTGTGTGGGCCCAGTGAGTAAAAGAAAGAGCAGAGCACAGCAAATTTCTGCTGTAGAAATTTGAGGTTATGTGACTCAGGAAACCATGGGCAGATCAGGTAAGACCACAACAAATCATGAATACAAATTATGATTAAAGTGCCCTGCTTTTAACTTAGCCAATGGTCCTGCTTGTAATGTCATGCTAGGATTAACATGGCTTAGTGAGTCATACAAATTAGGTCAGAGCTACATGTTATGATTTGCCAGTAGCATTGCACCAGAACGAAAGTACTGGACGATGCTTGGTGGCTTTATAGCAAATTAGAAATAAGCTTATTTTGCTCAAGTTAATTTCCAGGACATTGCATATTCCACAGTTTTGCTGGAGTCCAGAAAAAGTGAAGATGAATTATAGAATCCATCTTCCTGAAAAAGATAATATTGTTTTTGTTTATAAAAACACGTGTCTAGCCCCTATGGTGAGGAAGATGTACCAGGGTCTGCTGAAATCATAGTTTTTTTTCAAACATCCATGGAATACAAGGGGGTTACCCCTAAATTAAATGTGAACATGAATAGAATTGAAGTATGTTCACTTGCTAGCGAGTTCCACATGTGGAAATGGATAATACAGGCTGGTAAGTGTGTTGAGGATTGCAGCTTCTGTTTGATCCTGAAGGTCATGATGGAGAACATCGGCATCTTTTACTTTGTTTACAGGCTAGTCTGTATAATTTCAAAGAACATTGCAAGCATTTGTTGAGAAAGAAAGCTTTTTTCTGTCTTAGGCATTCTGTTTCTGACATCAAATTTAATCAGCGCTTGCTTAAAGTTTCTCTCATTCGTAGCTCAGGTTAGTAAAAACACAAATTAAAGATAAAGCATTTATTACAGTACATATATCAACATGTAATCTTTTTGCAATTCTCACTAATAATAGTCTTCCAACCTTTCATTTTTATGATAAAGTCTTTTGCCAACATTAGAGAGTGCTAAATTATCAATCCAGGTGCTTCCTTTACTATTGCAATTTTATAGGAGTAATCCCAGTAATTCCAGGGTGTTTTTTAAAATGCTAAAACATGTATTTTGTGTCAGACTAAATAAGGACAGTTGCTCTCATGAGCATCAGAAACTAAATAATACTTAATTTTAATTTAGGTATTTTTCCCACTCTTTTTTTTTTTCTGCCTTTTGAAAATCTTCCTCTACATTTTTTTTTTTTTTTACAAAAGCTATTCTTTCATTTTAACATCCGGTGAAATCAAAGCAGCCTATCCATTCCCTGGAGAGATGTTGGTGTAGAGTTCTCAGGATTCCCTTACTAGCTGGGGGAGGGGTTGAGGAGGGGGAGGGGACCATAAAGTCAAGATGGCAGCTGTGGTCATGTGATCATGGCCACCATTTTGGCTTTCTTTTGCCCCCCCTCCCCCCAGTGGAAACCCCTGCTTGCTAGATAAGAATATTGGTGAAGTCAGGCTAAATATATTACATTTTGTAACACTACTTTAATTTTGTATGCCGCCTAAAATTGTTGGATTTGGTGACCTACAAATCTAAATATTTTGTGTGCGTGCCTTAAAGTTAGTTTTGACTCCTGGAGACTGCCTGGACTAGTCTCTGCAGTTTTCTTGGCAAGATTCTCAAAAGTGGTTTGCCATTGCCTCCTTTCTAGGGCGGAGAGAGAAGGACTGGCCCAAAGTCGCCCAGCTGGCCTTGTGCCTAAGGCGGGACTAGAACTCACAGTCTCCCAGTTTCCAGCCTGATGCCTTAACCACTACACCAAACTGTAATAATAATCATGCATAAATAAATATCTACAATGCTGATGCTGGGAAAGATGGAAGGCAAAAGGAGAAGAGGACGGCAGAGGATGAGATGGCTAGATAGCATCACTGAAGCAATGAGCATGAAATTGAGCAAACTCAGGGAGGCAGTGAAAGATAGGAAGGCCTGGCGCAATATGGTTCATGGGGTCACGAAGAGTCGGACACGACTTAACGACTGAACAACAACAAAGTGTTTCTCAACCTTGGCAACCTGAGGATGTGTGGACTTCAATTCCCAGAATTCCCCAGTCAGCTATGCTGGGTGAGGAATTCTGGGAGTTGAAGTCCACACATCTTCAAGCAGCCAAGGTTGAGAAACCCTGCTACAGTGTGGAGAGTTACTTGCAGTAACCAGCTCATTATCAGTTGCCCTCAGTCATAATAAAGACTATTTTGTTTTGCATAGAATAATCTATTGGGTTCAGTAAAGATTCTCAAGAGCAGTGATAATGATCCAATAGAGAAGAATTTAAGTAGTTCATTTTAATACCTCTTAAGTTTAAGGGTCAAATACTGAACCAAATTTAGTCCACATAGCAGGCAGCAGGATTTGTTCTACTGTGTCACAGCCAGCTTGTGTTGCTTTAAAAATCCACAGAATCTGTTGCATGCCTTAAAAATATACGACATATTCTTCTTAACCCAAAAAATGTACTTTTTTTTTTTTTAATGGTGGGCTTTCCATGCGGAATGAAAGCATTTAAATTTGTAAGAATCAATAGATTTCAGAATTTAGAATGAGATTTCCTGTTTGAAAAACAAACAAAAAGTAAATCCCTCTTTGCAATTTGATTGCAAAAGGTGCTTAATAAATTCTAAATTGTCGCCTTCTTTGCTTTTCATTCCTTCTAGAGGGGACAATGGACCGAGAGTTAAAATTTAATCCAGTTTCAGGCAGTCATTTCCTTGCTTGTGACCTAATGAAAAAGATTGTTTTTGTTTTTGTTTTTTTTTAACATAAACACTCTAATTAAAAACAATGTCAGTGCATGTGCGTCTGTCATGTTTTGGTGTAAATATTTTGCTCATACAACTAATAACTGGAATTACAGTGTCAAATGTTAATTGTTACTTTTTGATGCACCAAATTACTTTGTTCTGACTTGGCAGTCCTTCAGTGTTAATAGATGTTGTACGTGGGAATAACTTTGAGGTGAACTTTTTGCAGAGATGAAGTAGTACCTGTAGAATGCCACCCTGCTTTAAAGTCAACAGTATTATCTTTGATCTTGATGCTAGTAGTAACCTCCTTTTCTTTCTCAGTTATATCCCACCTTTCCTCCAAGAAACTAAAGAGGTGTCCTCTTAAATACATGGTCCTCTTTGTATTTAATTCCCATAGATTTGTGATGAATGTTGGGTGAGAAGTGATGAGTGGCCCAACATTACCAGCCAAATCAACCATCCATCCATCCATCCATCCATCCATCCATCCATCCATCCAATCTCCTTTTTCTACTTCTTGGAATTCATAGATGATCTTCTGCCTTTTTTTTTTAAAAGATATTATATAAACATTTACCCTGTGATCTCTTGGTTCAAGATGAGGAACACAATGTCAAGACCCTCCCTGATAACATTAGAATGAGCATCTGTGGGTCTTTAAAGTACATTTACAAAATTAATGAGTATCTGTAAAACAAGTTTCACCTCTCCCATATTTTACTTTCATTGAATAGATATGGAAATTGAGTCAGAGGGATTGAGAAGATGATATCATAACTTATGTGCAGGTTTTACTTCCACTCTAGGAACCACTGGGGGGAACTAGGTGATTGCCCCAGCTGTGAGTCTGCAGGAGGATAAAATGGGATTGTCTCTTAGTATCACAGCTTCTTTGTAAGTGGCACAATTTCTGCTACAAAAGATGAGTGCCACATAAATCTATCAAAATCTCAAATACAGTACTTTCTTTCTCTGCATAACAGTTCATCAGTTTATTCTCTGCTTTGATACTGGGAATATTTTACACATTTTTCTTGAATGTACTTATGAGCTGACTTAATGGGCATTTCAGTGATGGTCACTGACTTCAGTGGTGGGCATGACCTGGTGACTGAAGCCTGCATGCATGTAAAGAGAGGTGGGGCATTGATTGCCCAGTTGCACCTATCAGTTTGAAGCCAGTGACCATCACTTTGAATAACCCTGGATAATTTTGTGGTTGGAGCTGGTTGAGGGTGCTCCTGCTAATAGATATATTACACATGTTTCTATCATTCTGAAGCCTCATGATTGTCCATATTTTCCATACAGAATAGATCAGAGTTCTCTCATTATGTTTTGCTTTAGGATTGAATGGAATAGTAGGAAGCCAGGAACACTGCAGACCACCAGAAAGATGTTTGTATCCTAAAGGAAAGGATTGTCAGACATATCCCTTGGCAAATTGTAAGTATATAAGTGCAAGAATACCGTATTCCATCCATGAGGACTTAACTGAAAATTCTTTTCTCCTTTGAAAGAAAATTCAGAAGCAATTGTTTTCCCTCAGATTGAATAAAAATTGTAAAAAAAAGTAGGACTTTTTTGGGGGGTAGGGCACTAGCCCTGAATATATGCAGTTGTCTGGCCCTTCATGATGCTTACAAGAGAGTGTTTGATACAGTATTGGTAGGGGACCTCGTTGCTTGATGATCGTCCTCTTCCTGAACTGGAATTGTCCTCTTCCTGAACTGAATTGGAAACATGCGAGAAAAAGGCTGCAATCTTCATACCTTTGTAGCAGCAACTGGTCTAAAGATCCAGAGCTTTCTCAGACTTCTGCTATCATCTCTTGAGCTGACCTAAGTTGATCCTCAAGCACTGGTTACCATCATAGAGAAGTGAAAACAATAAAAATGGTCTCCAAGATGATGCTGAAGAATCACAAACTTCATTTCTGCTCTGCCAAACTATGGTTTGGGAGGAATATATGGTTCTTGGAGCACTCTAACAGTAGAGCATTCCAATAAATGCCCAGAATTGCTCTGCTGGTATATTCAGGGTCCCAGTGTTAGTTTCAAATTGATTATGAATAGTAGAATGGTTTAAATAATTTGTGGATCAGTCCGGATGTTTCCAGATAGGATGGAGCCAAAGACTCAGGTTTTCAGAAATATCTGAGTAGTAGTGCTTTGTTGTTGTTGTTGTTCAGTTGTTAAGTCGTGTCTGACTCTTCGTGACCCCATGAACCATATCGCGCCAGGCCTTCCTGTCCTTCACTGCCTCCCTGAGTTTGCTCAGTTTCATGCTCATTGCTTCAGTGATGCTATCTAACCATCTCATCCTCTGCCGTCCCCTTCTCCTTTTGCCTTCAATCTTTCCCAGCATCAGGGTCTTTTCCAAAGAGTCCTCTCTTCGCATTAGGTGACCAAAGTATCTGAGCTTGAGCTTCAGTATCAATCCTTCCAATGAGCAGTCAGGGTTGATTTCCTTTAAGATTGACTGGTTTGACCTCCTAGCAGTCCAGGGGACTCTTAAGAGTCTTCTCCAGCACCACAGTTCAAAGGCATCAATTTTTCGGCGCTCAGCCTTCTTTATGGTCCAGCTCTCACAGCCATACATTACTACTGGAAAAACCATAGCTTTGACTATGCGGATCTTTGTCGTCAAGGTGATGTCTCTGCTTTTTATTATGCTATCTAGGTTTGCCATAGCTTTCCTCCCAAGGAGCAAGCGTCTTTTAATTTCATGGCTGCAGTCTCCGTCTGCGGTGATCTTGGAGCCCAAATAAATGAAGTCTGTTACTGCTTCCATTTCTACCCCTTCTATTTGCCAGTAGTGCTTGGAGACCCCCAAGTCCGGCTGTACTGCCTCATTGTGGTGGTGGGGTGTTCCTGGGAGGGCTGAGTGAAGAACAGCAGGAGTTTATGCCAAGAGTATATACTCCCATCAGGGTCACCGAAGGTGTGAAGACCATCCCAACCAAAGCAAGCAGTCACCTATATTGGGCAGCAGCAATATAGGAAGATGCTGGAGGCAGATGATCACTTAGGTGACAATGGCAAAGGCATCAATTCATACTGCACAGGAGAAGGCAATAGTAAACCACTCCTGTATTTTTGCCAAGAAAACCACATGGATAGGAAATATAAAATGATTGACAATATAGTGCTGGATGTTGGGGCCTTCAGGTTGGATGGCAATCAACACGCTACTGAGGAAGAGCTGAGGACCTTCTGGAGTACTAATGTTCTATCTATGTGGTCACTAAGAGTCAACACCAACTTGATGGCCCATAATCATAATCAATTTGTTGGAGTGTTGGAGCTGTTATTCCTTCATATTAAATTAAGACTTATACCAGCATAACTCAACCTTGTGTCCATCAGACATGTTGGCTTTAACTCCAAGAATTCTCAACTCACATGGTAAAAGGTTAGAAAGGGTACCATGGATCTCCTTGCCTTAAGGACTCTGCTGGATCAGTGCCCATGTTCAGCTGTGGCAACACTTCAGAATGTTGACTTACACCAAAATTTACTTCTCAAAATAATAATAAAAATGTTACATCTTCTTTCTTCCCTCTACCCAGTGAATCGTTGCTAAAAGCTTTCTTGTTTTCACATGTTAAAGTCAACTCTGGGCTCAAGTAATCCCAGTAAACACTTATTTCAGAAAACTGTGCATTTCCAGCACACATATAATCAGATGCTTAAAATGCCGAAAAGATGAAGGCAGAAGGAGACATTAAAATGATCTTAAAGATTTTGAAATAAACAAAAACAGTGATTAAGAGGACAAAAACTATTACAGTAGAAGTTTGCATTATTCAGCATTGCTAAAGGAAAACATTAATTAGCCCACATCTATAGAGGAGATAAAAACAATCCTTCCTTAGTGTCAGATTTTTAAGGACCATTTTTAGAGATTTCAAAATAGTTTCAGTGAACGGTAATATAAAAAGATGGGGGGAAATGGATTATATCCTGCTTTTCTTTCCTGTAGCATAAGATCAATCTTTTAATTTTTTGTATCCTTGTATTATATCTGACACATATACATGTAATAGGAAAAGGTTTTCTACACCTGGGAGAGCTCCTGTATACTTTGGGTTTCAGAGCTGATGAAGCAATAAAATCAGTAAAATCATTGGGATGAGAACAATGCAATTCCTAGCTGGAAACAAACTGCTACCTACTGACCAAATTATCTCGTCAAGAAGTTTTGTTCTTTAAGTCCTTCACAACTTCAAATGCTTGATCAATCTCTTTCTTCACCCTGGTATTCCTATCAAGAAAAATAAGACTTAATCACATGGCTTTTCTAAGAATATATTGACATCAGCACCGATAAATATTTGGCACTTTCTCAGTAAGTCAAACAGCCTGATCAGAATTGTGATATGTGTCCAAGTAGTGCTCTGAGCTCCTCCTTGTTCAGGCCATGAACAATATTTCAAGTAAACTGATCATAAAATCATAGAGCTGGAAGACACCGTTTTGCCTATCAAGTCCAGCTCCCTGTTCAGTGCAATAATCAAAATGTTCTCAACTGATGGTTGTCCAGCCACAGCTTGGCACACCCAGTGAAGAGAAGACCACCACTTGCTTGGATCATTAGTTCCATTGTTGAATTGTTCTTACCATTAGGAACATTTTGTGGAAACCTGCTCACTAGGTATTGCTTTGTTCTTTTTCTACCTCTGATGTTCTTTAATGTTCAAACATTGTTCCCACAGCAATTGATCTGTGTTTGTTTCAAGCATCCAGAATGCGATCCAGTACTCCAGATGAGACTAATGCACAAGTATATTGCATGGCACTCATCCATCACATTAAAGCATATTGAAGTTTACTTGGTTTTTGGCTTAGCATATTGTAGTGAACCCAGAGGAACTGTGGTAGGTCAACCATGGTATATGGTTTCATGATGTGAACCTAGTCAGATTCACATGGTTAGGCAAACAATATCCTATAGTATGATGTGCTGAACCCACTGCTTCTCTTAGCATTACCTCCCTTTTCTCAAAGCATGGTTACAAATATTAAAAACTGTCTGATGGAATGCAATATACATTCAACAAATGAATGTGTATGACTTTTCTACATTGCTATCCATCCAGGACTGCATGAAACAGTTGCCTAAGTGTGGCCTTTAGAGGAAAGGATTGAATTTAGATCTATAGTTTTAGGCCAAACTGTGAACACTGGAGCTGTCAGAAAAGATTGAAATGTCCAAATTAATCTGAGGTTGGCATTAACCCCTTTGAGATTCTATCACATTCCATTTCTTGTGAGCCTGCATCATTCCATATGCTTCGTGCCAACAAAAATAAATTAAACTGTTTTACAGCATTAATGTTTAGGATTTTTTTAAAAAAAGAGTAAAGTATAAGGAAGAAAGTTTCCCCACTGTGAGCCATTTGAAGAACAAAATTAAATATTATAAAACCTTATGATTAAATTCTGTCAAAAAGGTATTAATCTTGTTATATTGGCACTGAAGTTTAGGTTTTCTGGAATTACAGTTTGCTGGAAACTTAACCTTTTATGGTATCTTCTGCTAAAAAACAAGGGCAAAAGATGCAGTTCAGACTCTCCAGACAGAAGAGAGAAAAAGAGTTAAAAACCCAAGCCAGTATCCCATTAATAGATCATCCAGTTATTTATTAATTTATGAAGTGTTGACAAGGTTTTCCTTGTTACACAAGGCTTAACACCAGAAACAAACTCTTACCCCATGAGCTTCAATGATGACAGAAGAGAAGATGGGCTTCCAAGCCTTGGAATAGATAACCAAAGTTAGATGATCCAGAGCCCACGCCACCCTCACTTTCTTTTAATCCCCCCCTTCTTTCCAGTTAGAATATTAAGGAACAGGGGTGTCTGTTGGGTGTGGCTGAAAAAATGTAGATGGTGGCCATAACTCCACCTAGCTTTTCTGTGTGTTGCACACCCAATGAAGCTGCCATTTTGACTTTTTTACCATGCCCATTGGACACTGATTTAGAGACATTTTTAGGGTTTATTTTGGGGAAATTTTATTCCCCACCCCACCAATTGACTAGCCATCCAACACTCACCTGAGACTTTACACATCCATTTTTCCATCCTTTTCCTTGTTTACCACTAAAAACAGGCATGAAATTATCCTGCCGCTGTTTGATGCTTTGCCTCAGAGTTTTGATAGCATGACCTCATGCATCTCCCAAGCAGACTTCAAATGATGGATTATTTATTTCTGATTTAAATGAAACTTCTGCCATGCCTAAATTTGCTCCTTGCAATGCCATACTTCTTGCAATAGCTCAATGTCATTATGGCATGAACTGGCTCACTTCATCTAACATCACTGAATACCCGGGGCATGGCTGTAGCATTGTGTCAAATGTTCTGCTGAACTCTAGATGGGAAGGAAGAGCAAACCAGGAGATACAGCATGGTGACTGGTCTCATATTGTTTCAGATTCATAGTTTTAGTGGCATATCCTAGACCAGCTCTTACTACCAGCTCCTTCCTCAATGTCAAGGTAGAACACCGATATAAACACTGCTTGTGGCCTGCTGTCAATAAAGTTACCATTTATGAGTGGCAATGAGGTCATTAGCAACATGTCCCATGTCACTTGCCTTCTGTGATCCTTGGTCCTCTTCCCTCCCCAGCTTTGTGAAACCCTCCCATCCTAATGAATGGAACATGGCATTCATGAATTTAACAAAGAGAAGAAAAGGATTCTGCACAGAGAAACCTGTGCATAATGTATATTTTAGCTTTAGCAGATTTTTCCCCCCCATGGTAAAGAACCTGCATCGCTGCTGAAAACTTTCTGGATCTTCATTAAAGCAGACTCCTCTCCCCTGGGTCCCTGACAGCTTATGTAATGTTGGGGTTGTCTCAGGGTTGTAAAGCCAGGAGGACTAGCCAGACTAGCTTGGGGACACTGGAAACAGAAGGAAAATGTTGTTCAAACAAGTAAACAGTTGCTAATGTTTCCTTTTTGATGAGTAAAAAAGTGTGTGTGTGTGTGTGTATTCATTCTAGTTTAAATACAGCTGCAACCATTCTTACATATTGCACAGCTGTTCAATATACTGGCAGCTGTCCATATCTTATGAGTCCTGTCATGCATTTTCCACTATTGTCTTTCTGACACATAAAGAATGTGTCTTTAATTCTTAGAGGGAAAGTGATTTGTTGATTTTTTTTCCCCCCCAGGTAGACTTTGCTGCAGAATGTAATAAATCTGCAGTTCTATGGCTTTAGCTTCTATCAAGCACCTCTAATCCTCCCATTCTGATTGCGTATAGCGAAGGATAAACAGCTTTCTCTGATTCTCCATGTATCTGATCAGCACATTTTGCAAAACAGAGGCTTGTTTTATAGATCTAGTTCACATGCCTTGTTAAATTGAATTCCTGCTTTGGAGTAACAGGCACAAACCCCTTTTCTAAAGGCCCCCTTCAATGGTGCATTCAGCAGAACTGTTGGCAAGGAGGCCCAAAGGCACAGGGGCTCACGTCATTCGGTCCTGCTCACCAAAGGGAGATAGAGTCCCTATCTAGGCTGCAAAACCCTGGACAAAGTCTATATGATAGCAAAGACTAGAATTTTATGTATCTCTTTGCTACTATCTAGTGGTTGTATGGAGGTCTGCACCCAGATAAGGCAGCTCTAGAGAGCCGGAGATTTGTGCTCAGATACACCTTCATGTGGATTACACCATAAACTGTGTACCCATTCGCCATTACAATTGGATTGCCACTCAGTACATTTTTCAGCCAAGCTGCTACATACCACCTCAATATTGAACATTGTTAACTTAGAATAACAAAACAGAGAAGCATATATGTCTGAAGCCGCAGAAGATGTACTACAGTATTGTTTGCATACCATAAGGAGAGAGGAACACAAGTTGTGTCTTCCATCTAGAGGTGTCCCAGTTTACAGGACTTGTTTCACCCAGTGGAAACCAATTGAGAATGGATGGAGGAAATTTTAAAATAGAGTTGTGTATGCATGAATGACTGTCTTAAATCCTATAGTAACAACACTATCAATTGGAATGATTCTGGTCTGAATTCTACTATGAGACCGTGGTTAAGCTAATACTATGGTATGATGATTTTAAGCTTACCTTGGAGAGACTTCAGAAGAATTTATTTTGCTGTTGTCCACTAACTCCTCCTCTAAGGATATGCATATTATAATCACTCGAATTTGATTTCTGTGGGAAACAAGGCATGCACATTGATCCTTTGCCTTCAGAGGCATATCCATTCACTTCCAAGAATAGTTTTATAGTGTCCAAAGATTTGGGTGTGCTCAGCTACCTTTTTTATTTTTGTTATTGTTGTTAAACAGCAGATTCACACCTTGATGCAAAAATTACTTTGCAAAAATACATTGGGCAAGAATACATAAGGAACACATATTACCTTCTACTTGGGTCGGGTTATACATACATCCATTTCTGGGTAGCAAAATGGTCCGTCCCACTATTGCCTCTCTCAAACAGGCTGCAGACATTTCTTATTTCATTCTCCTCTTTCAGTCTCAATCACCTAGGGCTGAGGGAGATTCCTTTTACATTTAGCTGACTAGAAGAAGAAAAAATGTTTGGAAAAAAATCAAATTAAAATGATCAATTGGGCATTATTAGATGTTTTGCTTTCCAAATTTGAGGGATACTTTTGGGGAGAATGTTTTTTTTTTAACTGAGAAATAACTGGAATTAGTGCTCACATTTTTGTGCCTTTTTTCCAAGTCCTTCCTTCTGCAGATTTTTGTAACTCTAGTGTAGCATTTCTCCCAAATTTTGAATCTGTCCTAAAATCCTAGCTCACTAGAAAGGCTTATTGGATAGAAAGGACAAAGGGAAATATCACTTTGTATGAGATGGGCAGCTATATAAATATGATAAATAAATAACATATAATGTTTTCAGTTCAAGCCAGCCCTACATATTTGCTTTAAAACCAACATGGGAAATATTCCATCATAAGCTATTCAGGAGAAGAATTGGACTGGATACTTATGTGATAAGCAGTGACAATGTTTCAACTTTCATCTTCCTTGCTAAACCTTTTTTAATAGGCACCCATCAATTTTTCCCATAATAATAATGATTTATCACTTTTCCCTGACTTGGTGCCTCCCAAATGCATTGGACAGACTGTAACTTCCATTACCCCCAGATAGCCATTAATTATGAAGCTGTGTTGCTTTTCAACAATTCTGTAAGACACCTTATTTGACAAAGCTAATTTATTTCATAGTTCTTTTCCCACACAGTCTCGAGCCATCTTCACCAATGTCCTCGTTTGCTGCAGTGTATTCCTTCACAATGCATGTAGATAGTGATCATGTCCTCCCTTTAGCTATACATATTTCGTTCTTTTAATCTTTCAACATAAATCAATCATTTGGCTGCTGCTTCATTTGTCTTCCTTTTGAATTTTCAACAGAATGTCTATCATCTTCTGAAACGACTCTGCTCATATGCTGGTGTTGGGGCATAACCCCATGTTACTTGAGAGTAAGTTTCATTGAACTCAGTGGAGTTTACTACTAAGCAGGCATGATAAGGGCCTATTTTTCCATAATTTCAGGCATAAAAAGGATCTCTCTCCCCTGAAACAAGGGGAAATCCTGCTCTTTTCTGTAAGCGTATGCGTGAACTGGTTCTCACATATAACACACAAAATTAAAAATAATCTGTAGAAAATGATTAAAAGGAACAGGAGCAATAGGGAGGAAGAGCTGTACTGCATGTTTAAAATATCTATTCCTGCTCAGAAATCCAAAATAATGAACTTGGCAATGCTGTAAAGAACATCCAAATTAAAATAAGTCAAGGGAGATACAGAAGTAAAACAGAACAGAAAGTTTATTGATTTAGTCATCTGACCATATCAAAAAGATACAGAAGTAATTTTGGGGGGGGGGGGGTCTGCTAGTGTTCTCTCCCCCAAAAAGAAGTGGGTGATGCTTTCTGAAAGCAAGTTGCAGATCTTTCCAAGAGGCATGAAGTTGTAGTGATGCAAGACTCTGGGCAGAGCCAGATGACCTCATTAAACTCCTATCCACCAATCCTTGAGCTGACAGAAAAGTAGGCTGGCATAAAATTTGCTGCCCCAATTGCTGAGCCCTTTTCTGCCATAGTAACAAGGTTGGTGGTGTCTGTTTTGTTTTGATATAGGCAACCTAAGGAATGTGATTGGTGGATTCCCTCAGTTTTGTTTTCCCATGCAGCTGAAAATGTGCTGAACTTAAAATAGGTTGGCTGACCAGTCACAAGAGCAGAAGACAAGTTTGGGATGAAGTAAGAGGAAGCAACCAACATCAAGATGGCTCTTTCTTCAATGGGTGTTCCAATGGAATGACAGTGCTGGCAGTGAATCTAGTTTTGTCTTCATGACCAGCAATGCCTGGAAGTAGCCAGTGGTTGGCCATGGAACTGGAATGGAGTAAGGAAAAAACCATAAAAAGTATAGCCACGTAAGGCACCCAATTCTGCTAGAACTAGCAACACACATAGCTAGTAGAACACACAAAACTGACTTCCTTTTCTGGTTTAAATTGACCTGTTTTTTTAAAGATCAGTTTAAAGAGCCTGGAGAACTGGTAAAGCATAGTTGCCTAGAAAAGAGTAAATGTCCTTATCTTCAAAAAAAGGGGGAAAATACACATCAGTCAGACACCAATATCTGGAAGGATCCCACAGTCAGTCGTAAACAGATTGATCTATAACTACTTTCAAAATAATCTGGAAATTGTTGGAGGTTGAAGTGTGCTGTGCGTCCCTATGTGGTGTCCCCGAGAACTGAAATTTGACCTGATATTCCCAGCTGGAGGATACAGTTTATTCCAATGCAATCTTGGGCACTCCCGTTCTGGTCCACAAGACTTTCTTCCAAATATGTGGGCCCGGCATTGGGCGTTTCCAGAGGAATACAGATAAAGGCTAGTTGAGTCTGACAAAGTACTGTAGCAGCAACTCCTGGCAGTTTGTATAAGCAAGGAAATTTCATCCCCTTCAAAGGCAAAACAGAAGCCGAGAGAGTCTATTTATAATTTGGGGGATTTTTGAAATCATAACTCTTTCATTAGAAAATGCCTTAAGCCCACAGACGTGGCAATCAAACACTGTAATATCCGGTGTCATGTGAGAAGCGCCTTCTGTATTTTAGCAAACATCATCAAAGGGCTTAAGCTGAAATGAGGCGTGTTTTAAGAAATGTGCTGATAGTTGTAAAGGGCCTTGGTGGGTGAAGATGCTTATCAGGAAACGGACACCAAATGATTTTTAAGAGAAAGCCTATTGTTGGAATGGTTTTCCAGGACTTAGGCCTTGAAAATAGTTAAGCATTTGTTTAACTAAGAAAAAAATATAGGTGATTTAGGTTCAATTCATTTTTGTTGCTAGCAGTGTGGGAAGCAATGCCCACATTTTCTTTTGCGTTTTTCTTTGGGGCATTCTTATTCACCTTGTTGGAAAAGAAATGGGATTCCTCTTTTTTTTTTTTTTAACATCAAATAAAGCTCATACGTTAAGATAGAACTTACTCAATTTAGCTTTATTACAAATGGGCTGTGGATGGGTGATGAGTATCTTGTTTTTATGTTCCTTTTATTTCACCCTTTCTCCAGTACTCTGCAGCCTCCCTGACTTCTCACATGTCAGTTAAATGCCAAGAGAATTCCTCCAACAGAATTGTGTGGGTTTTTCCAGGCTAGGAAGTAGGAGTTAGTCAGAGAAGCTTGAGAGTGATGGGAAGATATATAAAAAGAAAAAGGCAACCCCATTTGCACTCTTTACCATCTGACAGCAATCAAGTAAACTCAAAAACATCTCCCAGATAAATCTGAAATAACATCTATAGGACCTCAAGAATAAGTTAAAAAGAAAGAAGAGTTTAGGGAAAGATTTGGGTACGATGCTGATTCAGACCATGTTTAACTTACATTTTTCACATTTTCCCATGTTTTCTTTGAATAATATTGTACAACTACATAGCAGTTCATACAATCATGTCAATTATATAAGCTTTTAAAAGTAATTATCCTTCCAGTCTGCTCCCAGAAAGCTGCACTTGAAAGTTGGGAACAAAGTGGGATTCATCACAGAATATTGCAACGAGTATTGGTATTAGACAAAATAATGTTCCTCATTCTTTGCAAACTGAAGCACTTTCCTTTAAAGACAATACCACTTTTGGGTGCAACCTAATATTTTAAATAAAGTTGGGGCATCAATCATGAGTGAGTGATACAGGAATTCAGAAAAATAATTCAGAGGATATAGATGTGTAAACTACGATAAAGTCATGGGGAAGGATGGGGCATCAACCCATACATTTTCATAGCTAAAGATTCTGAACATTTTCCGTTAAAAAAGGTTTGTTTTCACAGATTTTGGGACTAACAACTTAAACAGTAATTATATATTGAATTGCATTTGCTCCTTTGTCATCTGCCTTCTGTTGACTCCCAGGAACAAGAGATGACAGTGACGTTTGATAGGTTGAATATCTAGTGTTGGCCTTCAAGTGATCAACATTTCTACCCTCTGTAACAGCAACTGCTCCTAACATATGAAGTTATTTTTTTTTACTTTGAATCACCCAGGAGCATACTATGGAAAAGAAACCCTACTTTCAACAATCAAAACTTTCATCTGCTTAATTTCTCCAGATTAGACAACCTTCATACTGTGGCTATAGAGTATCAAAACACAGGCAATAGCAGTACGTTGGTTGAATTATAGGCCACAGTGGTAGACCAGTGGTCAAGGAGGGATGGAGTCAATGGAGCAGAGTGAGACAAGATAGATTTGAGGTCAGAAAAGCCCAAGCACTAGAAAAAACAGAAGATGAGAACAGGTTCAAGGAGCTACAGCTTTAGTTGCTCCTTGCCATGAATGTCTTTCTGCTTCCCTTTGCAGGAATTGCTAAAAGGCTGGAGAAAAAGAATTAAGGGAACTTTGAGGCCTCGGGAGAGTTAGCATTCCAAAGCAGGGTGAGGCTGAAGAGCAATTCCTGACAGGAATTTAGTCTGAAATTAAAACAAAATTCAGTAGCTGGTAAGGATGCTTGAAGAATGCATTTGCTGTGAATTCCAATCAGAGCTGACCTGATCTACACTTCCTAGCTAAGAGGTGGGTCAGAATACAAACAATACTTTGGGTTTGCTTTATTTTAAAATGAATGCACATTTTCACAAATCCACATTTAAGCCAACATTTCAAAGCAGATTTTAATATAGATTAAAAAAAAAAAGATACTGGTGACTTTGAAAAACATATGTGAAAGTAACATAAAATGGAAATATTTACATCCCTCCCTAATTTTATGCAGTGCGTTCAAGACTAACAATCATATACATCATTTGAACTAGCTGATACGGTTGATTTGAATACTACATAGGAGTGTCCGGGGGAGTCAAAAAAAGTCAAGATGGTGGCTACAACTGCATGATCAATGCTTGGTTTAGGAGAGATGCAAGAATTTCAATCACACAGCTGTCATCTTGACTTTTTTTAACACCGCTGCAGATGCCCTTGGAAAAAAAGAGGAGTGCATTGAAGCTAGCAGCGCACCTACGTATTCTTAAAGTTGTCAAGCTGAAAGCAATGTTAAGATGGCACTTTTACCCAGGGTATTTGCACTGCTCCAGCAATTATTCTGCATTAATGTGATTTCACACTGTCATATGTTCAGATGGTGGGTGGATTTATTTTTGTGACAACTGGAATGTATTTAGAATCACAGAAAAGGCAAACTTTCTGTTTGCAAAGCTTGTGAGGGGACCATTCTCCCATTAACAAGAACGTTCCAACACTACCTCCTGGTGCTGGGGTCAAGGTAATCTTACTCCACTGCATAGTGTTTCAGATGATAAGGACATTATGGCACAGCACTATCGTTTCAATGGTATTAAATGCAACTATCAGCCCTATAAGGTAGACCAAACTAAGAAACAGATACCATGTGGGCCTAAAGCTACTTTTATTAGAACAGCTATAATAAAGAACCTTGCAAATCTGAATGTGCTTCTCCTTCTCCCTCTTTTATCCATGACTTGGTAATGGATCTTCCCTCTGTCCATCAAGGGCACCCTCTAGATCAGTGTTTCCCAACCTTGGCAGCTTTCGGAGGTGTGGACTTCAACTCCCAGAATTCCCCAGCCAGCAAGGTTGGGAAATGCTGCTCTATATGCTCTACAGCAACAGAGGAATAGTCCTTTGGTGGCTTTGTAGCTCCCTCCCATTGCAGCTGCTCAGAATTTTGGACAAATCACCCCACAAATGTACCTAATAGGAGCCACAAACTTGGAAGGAGATCACTAACTGATTAATTATCTTGGTGCTCTGCTATTGGTCAGCTATGTTACAGTAGATAACAACACTTAACTGACTTTGGCTGATCTTGAAAAAGCTTAAGCAAGGTTGGACTTGGTTCATAGGTAGGTGGGCTATTGCCAGACTAGACTCAGAAGGGGGAAGAAAAATTCAGAAGGGGGAAGAGGAGAGACTACTCTTGTTTTGCTGCCAAGAAAACTACATGGATATATCCATGTAGTTACCTGGAGTCAAGCTTAACTTGGGGGAATCTTTACCTTTTATTCATCTGCTGAAGGAAGCATTGATTGACTCATAGCTTTATGAGTACTTTGAAGTCTATGAAAGATAATAATTGTGGGTGGGTCAGTCCCAAACTACTTTTGAGGGATTGGAGAATGGCAACAGTGGCCAGGTGGTTTTCATCAAAGAAATACATTTTCCTAAAATATTCCTTCACAACTGAAAATCCACTTTTAAAAAAATCTTTGCTGTCATTGATGGGCCACGGGTACTTACTGCTTCTTCTTCCCCAGTTATTGTTTCTTTCTCCTTTCTGGATTAGGCACATAATATTCCAACTCAATCAAGTATCTCAAAAATAAAGAGAAATGAAGCCAGTGAGAGTAGTAGACTGCCAAGTAATCATAAGTCGTGACAGGAGTCATGATCAAAAGTAATTAAATAGGAAGTTTTGACACTGCTGAGAATAGTCTTACTGATTGAGTGACTGATCAGTGGAATGAATTGATGGCCAATTTATGGGGAAGGTCCATAACTATACAGAAAACGATATAGTTGTAATCTGTGACGGCCAATAATTTCAACTTAGTCCTAAACTCCAATTCTAAACGTTACTACGTCTGCAAGAACAAAAAAAGCCCCTTTTGGTAAATACCTGTCTCTAAATTCAACACCTACTACAATGATTTCCCTGTACCTTTTCAAGCTGAGATTGTGCCAATGGTCATTTAAGCCCACCAATGGCTTTATGTGTCATTCCACTCACCTGGAATTTGATATTATTAGGTGCTCCAAAGGAATGTGTAGCACCTACAATGGAGAAGGTTTGGGCCAGTGTTTTGAATGGCGTCATCATCCAATGCTTTCTGCCAAGCCATCCATTGGCTTAAAGGTGGAATTTTCAGTACCTTTGCCTCCCTTTGGCGCTGAGAAATCTCATTGGCATAAGCTCATTCAAATCAAAAGGGTGTCGGGAATGGCAAAAATCAAAACACACCACTGGCGGTATATCAAAGAGGGCTGTTGAGTATTATGAACAAGTAGGGACCCGTGGCACCCAGCTCATGGGGGAGGGAAAGGGCATAGAAATTAAGTCGAAGGATCCCATGTTCTTTGTGTCCCACCTCTGTGCTCTCTATCCTTTCATCCCACCTGACTCCCAAGAGGTGAGAACATGGAGAAGGTCAAGCAACCACACCAATAGCAGTGGTAAATGGTGGGAACCAGGGACTCCCTCTCTCTGCTGTGCTCATTTTAAAGCACGGGCAAGGTGATTTAAGGAGGGGAGGAGAATTCAACTGAGCATGCTCAGTTGACTTGTTCCATTGCAAGGGCTTGCCCCGGGCCATTGTTGTACAAACACAACTGCAGAGCATTTTTATAGGCTGACATGAAACAGGAATCCTAATGCCTACTTGTTGCTTGGGAAGAAGTGTTTCACTTTTTCCTGCTGCCTGAGACTTACTATATGTTTTTCTTGGACAAGTTCCTGCTCTTTTACAGTGGTGTTTAAAAAAAAAATTCGTTTGATATTTTTCTTCCCCCAAGTCACTGGTACACCCTTGCCTTCTAATAACCTCTCTGAAGGTTATGCATGTTAGCTCCGTTCTTGGCAAGCATTCAGGTAGTTTTCAAGATCTCTCTTGTATGCAAATAGAATCTTGAACTGGTGATTAAGTAAGATTTATGGCTGCAGCAACCGTGGTCGTGGCTGCAGTGCCTCCATAAGTGTAAACAGGACTAGGGGAAAAGATGAACCCGTTGTTTTTATTGCCTGAAACTGAAGTGACATCCTTAGAATGCCGATAAACTCCAGGCTGAGGCCAATTTTCAATCATCTGGAGCGATTTTCATTCTGCTTGGAAGAGAACAGAATGTGGCAATGAATCAGCAAGGTGCCAAGCTCTGACACCCACTTCATCTCGTTTCTTCTACTGCATGCTTGCTAGGTAGAGCACTTGCTTAATTGATATGTCTCTGGCCAGTATCTCACTGGGGTGCTAGCCTTTTCGATTTCAAATCAAGCAGAGCAGGACGAAGCCAAGGAAGGACCCTAACAGCCCCAAAATGGAATCACTGCACCCTGTGCAGTTGTGAGTCAGTCCAAAGTAGAGGACAACCTAGTGAGCCCAGAGCAGAACCTGAATACAGTTTGGTAAATCCAGGGTGGAAAAGCTGGCAAATTATAAATGAAACCAGGAGTAACCTTAGCATTTAAAAATAAAAATGGTTGTACTTCTATCTCACCCTTCTACCAAGCGACTCAGAGCTGCATGCAAAGGAGAGTCTGACCCATGAGAGATGATTGGAGGTCTAGGATTTGTGCATGCTTTGTATCTATAAGAATGTTCTGTAAGCTTCATGGCTACAGCTATAGGGCAGAGGCCATTGTTCAGAGACAGAAACACTGTAGTTCAAGCATTCCTCTCTCTCTTCTTAAAAGAACCAGGTAGCAAAGTTTAGGTGATACTTTGGCTTGCTAGTAGTAGATTATGGAGAGCCACTGATATGTTGAATTGGCAGTACTGAGCCAGATGGACTAATCATCTGACCTACCTATACTGTAGATCTTTGAAGTGGTGGCTCTAGATCCTGAAGTATTTCTGGAAAGCCATCCTTGTCAGATTCCAGTAATGAGGACTCAAGATCTCCTTCTTTAAGACCTTAATGTGAGGACTTGGGACCCCTCACTTTGAGCCAGAATCTGTCATTCAGTGCAGTGTGAGAGATGGAACTCACCTACCTCCATGTCTTGGCACTGTGTGAAGCTCATCCTTTTGGATTAATAAGCAGACCCAGGAAGATCACCGGCAGAGGGAATTCCTTTTGGCTGATCTTCACTGGCATCATGACAAAGTGTGTATAATAACAATGCCATTGCGAATTGACAGGGTATTTGCTGGTGTCCTGCCCCTAGAAAATGCAGATGGGTTTCAGTGGTAGCTAATCTTCCATGGGTCGCTAGAATCTATGAGTGATTGCTGGGTGTTTGATGAAATTTTCAAATAGCCATTCTGATCTCAATTCAGCCTGCTGCATCTCCCCTTTTTTAACTAGTTCTTTTAGGCCTTAGCCATGGAATCTGAAGCATTCAAGTACTCTGAGCCATCTAGTCTGCTGGATCCATCCATCTAGTCTGCTGGATTCCATAAGTGACGAAGAAATGAACCCTTCCTGAATGATTTAAGGGGCAATGTTCATGCCTGTTATGTAAAACCAAGCAGGCAGGGAATGAATCTGGGCACCTGGTACAGCTCATGTCCAAGGCAATGGTCTAACTTGGTTCTTTGAAGGTAATACAAGTGAATTGTTGGCTCTTCCCCTCCACATCTGATAAAAAATGAAGGGGAAAGATCTAGACTTAAAGTAATTATTTTGGGTTCAAGAAAGCAATGCCAATGTGGTTGCAGTGTTCTTTCCTCTCCCTGGCTGTGCTTCTGTTTTGGCAATAAAATCAGGGGGGTTTTTTCTGATTTTCTTTCTTTTCTTTAAAGCCTCTGTCGTTCAGTTCATTGTAGCAATGACCAATGTAATGCAAGTTGTTCTGGTAGTTTCTTTAGCTGAATCGTAGGATCTTCCCTGACAAGGAAACACAGATTGCAGGAACATCCATGAGGGGATGGGTGATGGATCAAAGAAGTCAAGATGGTCACCATGAATGCAAGATCAAAGCCCTCCCCCCGACCGTTATTTATGTGTGGCACATGTAAAAGGGGGCACAGTTTTGATCACATAGTTGTGGCCAACACCTTAACTCTTTCAACATCTCTGCAGATACCACTGCCAAGTTGCTCACAACATTTCTCTTGCTTGATCCCATATCACCATCATTTTAGATACATACTCCCATTCATCAAACATTTGTTGAGTTTCATGCTTCTGCTTCTGATCCATCATTATTATTTAAATTTGTATGCTGCCATTTCTTTGCAGAGAATTAACATGGCTTAATTATGGGATTGAAGTTGTACCTTGAGACAAAAGATTTAATCTGAAATGTATTGTATTTTTAATCTCCTCCTTCAACATTTAACTTGATTGGCTGGTGGTTCCTTTTGGAGTGATGAAGTCTTGGAAATCCATAAACAGAGTCATCTGTGTGTTGCTGCTTTCATTCTGATTAATGGCAGGGAGGGCAGATGAGGTCAAAGAAGGAAGTAAAACAGGACTGAGACAAAGCAGTGATGGGTAAATTCAATGAGCAAAGAAAGGAATAAAGTCACACATTTCTCAAGGATAGTATCCCCCCCCCCCACACACACACAATAATTTATATTTCTTAACTGTGGTAATCTTGGTGTCAGGATTAGACAATATTTGGTGCAGCTCTGGTCTCCAAACACAAGGGAAACCCAAGAAGGTATCTAAGGGTGTAAGGTGTATTATAGACTAATAGGTGCATTTCTTGCTCAACAAGCCCACCAAGTACAGTCTATATCTGTCCTCTGTCTCCATATCTTGACCCTCTCTTTTAAAGAAAAAGTAAACACCTCTAGCTGAGAATGATGCTTTTTTTTGCCTATGTTCCTGCACTGGAAACACAGGAAAGCATAGGAAAGAACGGGAAAGCACAGGAAGTAGACAACCTGAGGATCATCTGAGTTAGGGGAGTTAAAAGGTCAAAATGGTGGCCTTAACCAGCTGATCAAAGCCCCACCCCTTTTTATGTGATATATAAAAGGGCTTTGATCACACAGTCATGGATCTTGAGATCTTTCCACTTCCTGTCCCACACAGATGCCCATTTCTGATGTTGTGAAATGACAACTACCAGCAGCTTTAATCAGATTGGCCAATGGTGAATGATAATGGGATCAAGTTCTCCCTTCCTTCCTTAATATCCTAGAACTGGAAAAGATGAAAGAAAGATCAACAAAGGCTATTAAGGGGCTGGAACAACTCTTCTATAAAGAGAAGTTATATTTAACTTATTTAGACAATTTCCCCACTATTCACTTATAACACTTTTTAGCACTACACATGCATTGTTGGGATGATATAAAGGCCCCACCGCTACTTGTAAAGACAGCTCAATGATTATTGGATGAAGATTCTCCATTCTCCAGTAACTCAGTTTAGAAAAAGATAAGGAGTGACCTCTGTTAAATTATATAAATTATGATAGACATTTGTAAAATTGTAAAGGCAAGAAGTAAAAATAAGCTTTTTTCACTTACTCATACTATGGGGACCGAGGAGCTAAATGGTGGGAGATTCAGGGCAGATTTAAGGACTATAGAGAGGGCCATTCCCCACTGCTGAGTTGTCCACCAATTCTTAAATTGGATTGCCCCAATTTTGCATTGTCTCACTGCCAATCTCTATTTCACCTTGATTGCCTCAGTTCCCTCTCACAACTGAGTAATATTGATTAATTATTTAACTTGAACAATCTCCTCCTATAATGAAACCATCTATATGAAAATATAGTAGTACATTTTACAAAGTGATCTACCACTTCAACTTAAGTAGACAGCAAGACGGTGGATGTTTGCTAACAGTCCAACCCTCTGTTTACTCATAGGCATGAACTCTTAAGTTAGAGGTTTACTCCAGTGGGTATGTGTCAAGAGTTGGAATCTAAGTACTACTGAAAGCCAGATTAATGAAGCACTTTCCCTTCAGAATGAAACACCTTCAGAATGGATGCGATATAAAGGGGGAGAGTTCCAAATTTCCCTTCCTTGAGGAGCTCAATCCACCCCAAATGCTGTAGAATTAATTTGATGACTGATCCAGTCCTCTTCTGAAATGGCAGGATCAAATTGCCATCTGCAACCCAACGTTGCTGGCAGGACAAGGGATGTTTAATTATGTTTTCATCTGGTGGAGAAAAGCATTCGGTGAGGTTCCCAGATGGCTTTCGTGCCTCCAGTCAGCCACCACGTAAATTAAGACAGATCAGATAAATAAAACAGAGTTAAAATCTGGCCATCAACATGCATAGTGTGGATAGTGTCATTATATGGTTTAGTCCAGTGTTTCTCAACTTTGGCAGCTTTAAGATTTGTGGACTTCAACTCCCAGAATTCCCCAGCCAGCTTTGAAATCCATACATCTTAAAGTTGCCAAGAGTGAGAAACACTGGTTTAGTCATTAGATGTCACTAGACTTATTTGTAAATTGCCACATCAAGAGCTTTGCTATAGATTGAAAGAGTTCACTTTTGGACTACTTTTCTGATTGGCATAACCACGTATGAATCCTTCCAAGACTGGCAAAACTACTAAAATGCTTTCTCGACAGTGGCTCTAGTAATTAAATTCTTTCTCCCCAAAAGTTACTAACTTAGCTATTATTTAGATATCAGACAAAAACATTTAATTTACTCAGACATTGTCATGGCCCACAATTGTCCCTGCAGAAAACAAGCCATGTTAAGTTCAGCGGGGTGATGTTAACTGATTAGAATGTCAGGTTATCAGGAACTACTTACCCACAGTCTTTAGGATTTGATCAGTTGTTATTAGTTTGGTGATTAATTGTAGTGGTTTTTATTGTCACCTGTCATGGCAGGTGCCAGCACCAAGCTGATCTTGGCTGAACTTGAAAACGCTAAGCAGGCTGGATCTAGCTTGTGGCTGAATGGAGGGCTCAGAGAAAATTCTAGGGGAGAAGCTCAGACAAGAGGGCAGAAAAAAAATCCCAGAAAAAGGAAACAAATTCCTTCCATATTATTACCGAGAAAACTATAAAATGAAAGTACGTAGTCTTCAGGTATGAAGCTCAGCTTGGAGTTTTTAATCTTCTGTTGTACTCCACCTTAAAAACTAATACGTTGAAGTCACCACGTAAATGCTTTCAATAAATACATAACAGTATAATCAAGCAAGGAAATGATTGTTCATCTAATATTGATAACATTGCTATAATTATTATGAGTTATCAAAAAAAGGAACTAAAGCAAATTATCTTAAGGTATTTGGTGGAAAGGCCTTGATCAGAATCTTGGTCACCACCTTTGAACTATGTAGCTTAACAATGTTAGCAACGTGGAAGGCATTACTTTGTTGATGATATTCCCTTATGGTCAGCACATATTTTTTCTGTTCTTCAGAGATACATGTAGGGTGTGTGTGTTTCTGGGTATCTAAAAAGTTGAGATAGTGGCTGTGACTGTGGAATGAAGCCCTGCTTTTTTTTTTTTTTTAACATGTAAGGCCCACTCAAATCAATTTGCAAAGCACAAGGTGGTTACACTTCAAATTTTTTAGCCCCAACCCTGCAGGCCTTCAGAAAGGTAATTAAATCATGGCTCTTCCCTGGGCAATTGGGTCAGGATGAGCAGATTTCCCAACTGATAAGTTATAGTACATTTTCATCACCATTTTACTGTCTCAGTTAGTTTTGAATGGTATGTACCGTTTTATTTTTTTTTTACTTTTTGTTCATGACTTCTTATATGTCACCCAGAGTCAAGTAGTCTGAGTTGGGCAGCCACATAAATGCTGTAAATAAATAAATAAATAAATAAATAAATTCCATACTTTTCCAAGTGTTGAGATTTTCAATTAAAAAAATTATACTAAATGGTGTACAGGTGGTCCTCATTTAACAACCACTCATTCAGTGACCATTCAAACTTACAATGGTGCTGAATGAGGGGTACTTGAAGTTCTAGCTGTCACAGCATCCCTGCAGTCACATGATTGTGATTTGGGCGCTTGGCAACTGGCTTGCAATTACAATGGTCGCAGCATCCCATGGTCACATGGCCACCATTTGTGACCTTCTCTGTCAGCTTCCTACAAACAAAGTCAATGAGGAACTGCCACAACTGCCATCGTAAGTCAACGTGGTCATGAAACATCATGCCTTATGATTGCGTTGCTTAGTGACAGAGTTGCTGGTCCCAATTACCATTGTCAAGCAAGGACTACCTGAATCTGCAAAAATCCCTTTCAAGTCTTGCTATGCTGCCTCATCACAGCAAGGGGGCCGGTGGCATTCCTGGGAGGGATGAGCGAAGAATGCCAGGAGTTTATGCCAAAAGTACAGTATATATTCCCAGCAGGGTCACCCAAGATGTGAACGTCATCCCAGCTGCTTGGCTAAAGCATGTAGGCACCTATAATGGGTAACAACAATATAGGAAGTTGCTGGAGGCGGATGATCACTTTAGTGACAATGGCAAAGGGATCAATTCATACTGTGTGGGAGAAGGGACAAGTAAACCACTCCTGTATTTACCATGAACACCACACAAATTATGTATAACATGATTGATAATATAGTGCCAGCCCCTCAAGTTGGATGGGACTCAACATGCTACTTGGGAAGAGCTGAAGATTTTTTGGAGTACTGCTGGAGTATGATGTAACTAGATTAAAGCCTTCAGGACTTCTAGTTGCTAAGACGTCATGCAGCAAAAGAAAATCTGAAGTTGCAAAGACAGATTTACAGTGGGAACATGGAACATAAGAAGCATGAACATGGGAAGTTAAGACAGCGAAAGATACAATGAATTGACTGTGTATTGACATCTTGTGTGTATGTGTGCCTTCAAGTCAGTTTTTGATTCCTGGTGACTGCCTGGACTAGTTCCTGAAGTTTTCTTGGCAAGGTTTTTCAGAAGTGGTTTGCCATTGCCTGCTTCCCAGGGATGAGAGAGACTGACTGGCCCAAGGTCACTCAGCTGGCTTCGTGCCTAAGGTGTGTGATGGAATGGAATGCTGAGGGCCAGGCTCAGGGAAGACTGATGTCAGGCCTAGCCCAAGGAACTCCAAGAGACAATGCAAATTCAGTTCAGCTATGTTTATTAGCTACAACCTCTAGCAAGAATCTTCCCAGACTGAAACCCCATCTCCCAAGTCAACCAGCCCCAACAGTGTGAATTCCTCAGGGAGGTGCCAGTCTCATCCTCTTGTAGCTCCCACGCTCCTCCCGCGAGCTAAGAAAATGTTTATCTCCCTGAGCCTGGCCCTCAGCATTCCATTCCATCACAGGTGGGACTAGAACTCACAGTCTCCTGGTTTCTAGTCTGATGCCTTAACCACTACTCCATACTGGCTCTCATTGACATCTTAGGTAGCAGCAAATTGAAATGGACTGGAACTGGACACTTTCAATTAAAAAAGAAAAAGAAACCAAAGACAGTATCGTTTTCATAGACAAGAAGACTATAGCAAAGACAATACTTGGGTACACTGAAGTCAACAAATGAATAATATCAATCAGACTTTGCAGACAACCCTTTAGTATGACAGTTATCCAAGTCAACTGATGTGGAATAAGACAGGATTGATAAGTTTTATAGTCAAATTCAATCTGAAATTGATAAAACATGCAAGCAAGAAGTGCTCCTTGTGGTTGGAGTCTGGAACGCAAAATATGAAAATAATAGGAAGGAAAACAGTTGGACCGTATGGCCCAGGAAACAAATGAAGCAGGAGAATGACTTATCAGTTTCTGCCAATCCAATTATTTCTTCATTGCTAGCACATTCTTCAAACCACTAAAATAATGCCTATATACATAGACATCACCTGATGGAGTACCCAGAAATCAAATTGATTACATTATTGGCATAAGAAGGTGGAAGCACTCTGTTACAACAGCAACGTGTGCCCAGGGGCTGACTGTGGAACAGATCACAAACTGCTCATGTGCAAGTTGCAAGTTCAGCTAAAGCGGAAGAAGAACCTCAACCAGCCTCCACAACATTGGCATATGCCCACCATTTTTAAGGGGAACATCAGGAATCGTTTTAAAGTCCTGAACCTCATTGAAAAGGAAAGGAATCGTTTTAAAGTCCTGAACCTCACTGAAAAGGAACTGTGGAATGAAATCAAAGAATGTGTTAAGGAAAAATCTGGAAAGAGACTGCCAAAGACCGAGAAACAAGAAAGCAAAGTGGAGTAGAAGCAGTCCTAAAGGGCATCTATAAAGACACTGAAGATGGAAACAGAGAGGCAAAACAAGGAGAGTTTTCCAAAAGATCTCTGAACTCAGGAGGTTCCAACCTCAAATTAGTATGCTAAAGGACACCAATGGACAGATAGTACCTGATTCCAAGAAGATCAAAGAAAGATGGAAGGTAGAGAAATTCAGTACAGTCACATCTGTCAACATCCAAGGTAACCTAAAGGATATTCTCTATTACTAGAACCTCTAGTACTCAAATATGGGCTTAGATCAGTATTTTGGTCATTAACAAGTCAGAAGGCTACAGAAATTGATGGAATATCTATAGAAACATGGTAACCAACAGAAGAAGAATCAGTAATAGTTCTAACCCAGTGTTTTCAAACTTGGCAACTTTAAGATGTGTGGACTTCAACTCCCAGAATTCCCCAGCCAGCCATGCTGGCTGGGGAATTCTGGGAGTTGAAGTCCACACATCTTAAAGTTGCCAAGTTTGAAAAACACTGTTTTAACCAAACTATGCCAGCAAATTTGGAGAATGGCACAGGGCCCAATAAATTGGAATAAGTCAATTTACGCATCAGTACTAAGGAAAGGAAATTTATCAGTATGCAAACTATCATATATTATCCTTAATCTCGCATGCTAGCAAAAAAAAAAAAAGTTTAGGCGCGTCCAACACAGACGCCCTAGCTGGAAAGAGAAACGCTGGATATTCTAGCCGGCTTTAGGAAAATCAAGTGCAGTAGGGAGCCGCTGGCCCTTTAAATCATAGGCCTGCCTTCTGTGGCTAGAGGAGTCACCTGATCCCTGGGAGCCAATCAAAGAAAAGGAAGGTGGTTCTGTCAGGTTTTGGGCGGGAAGAGTTTTGGTGGTTTTTGTGAGGGAGTTGCCTGAGGCGAGGTTGGAGAATGAGTTGGTTTGGTTGTGTTCAGGTGGGGTTTTTTTTTTTTTGTATTTTCTCTCTTTTTCACAGTGTGTAGTGTGTGGGGAAACTTGTCTTCTTTGGCACATTTCATGAAGGTGATTTTTGGCTAAATCCTGCAGTCGATCGGAGCCTTCTGGACCCTGTCTCAGCTCAGCTGAGCTACTGACTTCCCCAGCTTTTATTTATTTTCTCTTCCAGTCTTTAGCCAGGCCCAGGGTGGGGCGAAGATGTCCCCTTCAATCCCCTCCCGGCTCCCCAGAGGGCTGGTGGGGAGGGGAGAAACCCATTTATAATGTGGGGGAGAACAACAAAGAGGCCTAATTTTCTGGTCAGAATTTACCCCTAGTTGCGGGTTATCTCTGAACCAAGAGGCCTCAGAGGAGGGGCTGGTTCAATTCTGAGGGCTCATCAGAACTGAGTTACTTTCCCCTCATGGCCATAGCCTTCCTTTATCCATCTTCTCCATAACTATACAGGTAGTCCTCATTTAGTTATCATAATTGGGACCAGCAATTGTTAAACAATGCGGTCACTAAGTGAAACCGTGACTCTGCTTATGCTCTTATTTCAGCTTTCCTTTGCTTTACAGATCTGTGAAGGTTGTAAATGCAAGGATTAAAAATTACTTTTCCATCACCATTGTAACTGCAGATGATTACTAAATGAGGCAGTCGCTAAATGAGGACTACCTGTACACAGGTTAGGTGGCTATAGTTGGGACAGAACATGGCAAAACAGACTGGCTCCAGGTTGGCAAAGGAGTAAGACAAGGCTGAATAATCTCTATTTATTTATTCAACTTATTTGCTGAATATATAGACAGAAGCTGGATTGGAAGATGAATGTGGTTTTAAAATTAGTGGAAGAAACATCAATAAACTTTGTTATTGATGGCACATAATCAACATGATCAGCCATATGCAAAAATGCTTATCTTATGAGAAATGCCCCTGAATGTGTTTATTTTTACATGCTGACTATTTTTTAAAATATAAATTGATGCAGAAATAGCTGAAAATGAACTCCAGAAATAGGGTGCAACTGAAACAGATTTATCCATCCCTAGTTTTTAATAAATCATTTCTCTGGTTTAACAACTATTGGTTTACAAAGCAAACTTAGTGAACCTGAAGGCTTCATTTTTGCCCATAGGGCACTGAGTTTGCTTTCCAGAAATAAAAATAGGAATGAATTGAGAATAATCTATAACGGTGACTTAAGTGTAGAAAGCAGTAAATTGTATAAGGCATTATTTTCCTTTTTTGTGTAAGCTATTTGCCAAAGGGATACATGTTATTGCTACAACCAGTTACTGTTATAGCCAAGGGAGATACAACTAGCTGTTGAGTGAATGAGTCACTCAAGGGCGCAGAAGCTATAGTTCAAAGATGCAGTTGGAGGGGCATTCCTTGTTTTTCCACATGTGTACTGTTTTGTTTAGATTCAATTATTTTATTCTCCAGATGGCTGAGTGAACTCTTGAAAATCTGATGGTGACTTTACATTCCTCCCCCCTCTTTTAAATCTCTGCTCTTATGTGAGGTGTTACATTTAATGGTACTTGTGGCATTCCCCTCTCTAAGTGTTCCTGCTCAAACAAGTAATGTCACATCTAACTGTACAGACAAAAAGAAAATGAATGTTCCTGAGATGTCCAGTTTCTGGGACATTATTTGAAGTCTTTCCTTGGTCAGTTCTACTTTAATCTCATGGGAAGCAGCCTCATCTCATCTCATCTCATCTCATGTTGTACAGCAGCCTCTGGTTTCCTAAATGGCAACAATCCAGATCAAAATTGTGCAGGCCAAAGGCCTGTAGACATCAGTTTTAATTATTTGCCTTTGTATAGCATTTCTTAACCTTCTTTTGAGGCTGCAGTCTTTCCAAGGCCACTTCCAATATAAGTCATAATCCAATTCAATACAAGTTGAACAAGTCCATGGAAAAACAAATACAGGACTAAGCCCCTTAAACTTAACAAATTCCACCCCATCCTCAATTCCATAGCATATATCATTTTAAAAACAGAGGTATCTGCCTGAAGAAACTGTCTCCTGAGTTTTTTTTTCCTTCCAGGTCAGTTTTGTCAAAGGACAGGATTCATTCTAGCCAGCTGAGCTGGCAGTCCAATAACAAATCTAGCTTGCTATGACTGTCACTTCGCTCTATATGTTCAGCTACCTTCTTAGGCTCTAGGCCAAACATTTGGACTGGAAGGTAAACCTGATAGAGGCTGCATGACTATCCCTTGACCAAAATAGCAAATTCTTCTGGAAAACAAGAGTGCATGGCTGTGCATGCCTCAAAAATAATTCAAAAGAGGTACTTCAATATGTGCTGGCATGTGATTGTAAATCCTCTTTAAATCAGCTGCATTTTTTTGCAAGCTTCTGTACAAGCCTGAAAAAAGAAAGGCACAGCTGCTTTAATGAGTCACATTAAAGGGTTAGCTGCTTTAAAGAGGTGCAACACTTGTAGTCTTGCATGTTCTGCAGCATCTCTTCTGAATCATTTTCCAAGCATGCACAGCTCTATAGAAGCTGTCTGCTAAACAGAAATAATGGTAATAGTTAATGGATATGTCATTTGATTGAGAAAGATATGATTGTGGATTTTGCACATTAAGTAAGAGGAGAGACCTGAGTGTGATTGTACAGATATTATATGAACATATTGAGTGGGATTATAGGTTCACTCTTCATTAAGAGCTTTCCAAGGGTTCTATATGAGACACAGAGAGAGTGTCAGTGCATATATAGCTGCATATCTCTGTGCTCTTTCATACTTTGTAATGAATAATGTGGGCAGATTAGGTGCAACTGATCCCCTGTCTCCCACGTGCACACACTACTACAAGGCATTAGGAAGTCTGAAACAGATAAATGTGTGGTAGCAGGCCCTGATGTCTGGAGTACTTGCAGACATGGGGAGCAGTTGGCAGGACCTTTGAAGTCCTGCAATACCAGGGAGGAGGTACTGCAATTTATCAGTGGGAGTGGCCTCATATCTGTTGCTTCAGATCTGGTTCTTTAATTGGGGCAACGAGTTGTTAAGACTAGCATTTAGCTTCCTCTCCTCTCCTAACATTTCATGTTGGTCTTTGGTTCTTTGGATATCTGCTTACTCTTAAACGTCTTGCATTCTGTCTGATACAGACTACATACAATTTTTTAAAATGTTTTTTCCCAAATATCATTTTCAGGTCTGTCCTCTCACTGGGTCTGACAATGATGTTCATAGGGTTCTGTCAATGAGACAAAAGAGATTTTATGAAAGCTAAATATAGTCATCTTTAAATATCTTGCCTTTGGGCATCCTTTTTTATTTATACATTGGAGAGAGAATTTTGTGCATTACCATGGAACTGTACATTTTAGTGACACCATATCATGATCTTCTTGGTCAAATATGATTCTTCTGGGAGATACTGCCTGATATATATTGTTAAACTTGAGGTGAAAAGGCAGCAGTTTCTTTTGAAAGATAGTCAGAGGCTTGATCCTCCATATTCTATAGCATTCTGGGCCACAGTCTCAACATTATCTGGGCCCCAGTGAAGTGTTCTAGGCTTTGCTGTGACCAGACATGTAGTGAGAATGTGCCTGTACTCTGCACACTGTATGGAACAGTTAGTATTATTAATGGGGAATATGTCTTTCTGGAGACTTGTTGGCTGATACTGATATATCTTCTGAGAAATCCCAGGGTGTCTATGGCACTTGTTCTAGAAATGGAGACCTAGATTCAAGGCTTCTTCCTAGGTTGAGGCCAATCCTAAAGAGCTCATTTAACTTACCCTTACAGGGAAAGATGGTGAAAGGTAAAAAAAAAAAAAAAAGGAAGAAGTAGTATTGTTTGTTTAATGTGAGCTGTTTTGTGCGCATTCAGCTGCTGACCCTGTCATCAGCCTTTGTGTAGGAGGCGAATGAAAGCATGCTTCTGCCCCAAGCCCACACTTGAATGTTGGAGCCACAGGCCTCTGTGCCTAATCTCAGGTAACAAGCTGGTACACGCATGTTTTGTGCACACATATAGCTACACGCTTTGCAAATTGGTAGAGATTTCATCCCTATCTCAAGAAGTGTGTCAACCTCTCTTTTATGTGCGCAATGAAATCTTCCTCAATTTTTTTCTTTTGTCTGATCCAGATTTTTCCTCAGAGTATTCATGTATGAAATAGGTAAATACATCTTCCATTTACACTCTTCAGGCTTCTCTTAGGTTTTACATCTGCATTTCCCATTGTGTTGCTGATGCAGCATAAGGAGGAGAGGGGAGAAGAAAAAACCTCCCAGGATTCCCCCCCTACTGCCGCCTCTGATGAGACAGTAATCAGGAGAGGCTGGCTATTAACCAATTCAAAATGTATTTATCATCATACCTGGCGTATATCCTAGGACAAAATGAAACAGAATCTGCTGACTACTAAACAAGCCATATAAGGAAATGGAGCAATTAGGCCCGTATAGTTTTCTTGCTACAAAAGTATGGAAAAAGGCTGGAATGGTCCATAAGAACCTCTATAGTTGAGGCTTTGGGTCACTAGCCACTGGTACAACCACAACTTGCAGTTGGAATCTATTTAGCAAATAGGCCAGAATTCATGTCTGGACTGTAGCTCAATTATCCAAAGCCATGCTTAGATAACAGAGTACATGATTATCCTTTGAAAGCTTACATTAGAATATTTGGGTCTCAACATGATATTCCCAAATTTTTAAAAATATATATAATTCTGGCTCTTTTAGCTATACTTGCTCACTGATGTTCTTGGACCATTTATGGGGTCACAAAGCAATCCATAGTTCCATTCTACTGTGGAACTGGAATTTTGTTCCTCTCCAAAAGAGCAAGCCTGCTATTGGTCATATAATCTTCCTGAAAATGAGTGAGAAGCAAGCCAAGAGCCACTAATAGTGCTTCAGTTCAGTCCAAACATGTATTGCACACTGATGAACATTTTGAGATTGTTATCCAAGCATAGTGATTATTTAAGTGGATTATGTAGTTGAGAGATCAGTTTGCCTCATTCAACCAACCAGGATAGGTAATATTAGGAAAAGGCATGGACCTTTTTATCTAACTAATTTGTAATATAGACAAATATGTACTTAATATTGAGCACATGCAATGCAAGTACAAGGGATCTAGATTGGCATAATATATACTTTAAAATATTAATTTTTCTTTCTTGCAAATTAGTTGAAATTTTCTCCAGAATTTCTCAAACGGAAAGTTAACTTCCCTGCTAGCTGTTCCAACAAAATCAGCTCTGCCTTCTCCTATTCATATCTTCCATTATCATAGTGATTCTGTCACTAACAGTACCTTGCTGACTACTGAGGCACTTGACATTACATCTTCTTGTTTGATAAAAAAAAAATAAATTCCACAAATGTTTTACTGTAAATGTGGATTTATCATTCTTTTGTTTAGCAAGATGGTACGCAAACTCCTTACACAGAAAGCCAGAATGGGGTGGGATGTGCTCAGATGCTACCATGCATTTTGGTTGTCCAGCTTCACCTTGTAGGGCATCTCAATCTGGAGTTCTCCAGGACTACAACTCCCAGAATTCCCAGTTAATTGACTGGAATACTGGTAGTCCTATGACAACTGGAGGGTGTCACTTGGCAGAAGACTGAAGTACTGTAGTTTAATGTCCCAAGACCTGAGCAGGTTTTCTCAGTAGTAATGCTCACTTGTATTCTGCTTTGAGCACTTACTGGTGGAAAGCATGATTCAGAACAAAAAAGGAAGTGCTTAACTAAGATTATAGCAGCTATCTGTCAGGTTGACCACTTTTACACAGCTGCCTGGCAAAATAGAATTACTGAAATCAAAGTTGCACAGTTGGTTGGAGTTATTATCTGGCCAGCTACTAGATTCCTGGAATAGTTTGGAGATTGCTGTTGGCATACTTCTTCTACCCTTACTAATCAACTTGCATAGGGTCATTTGGGACATGTGTGTCTACTGCTTGACACTTGTTGCATGTATAACTAAGGTTCAGTCTATTGAGAAAGTAACATGGCAATATATGTATGAAATACACTTCCAAATGAAAAAATACATCTCTGTGGAATGAACTCTTCAGTAATGCAATATCATTTCCCATTAGATCTATTATTCACTATATCTAATTGGATGGTTGTGTTGCTAACGGTTGCTTAGAGTTTTTTGAGATAGTATTTTGTAATGTAGTTCACCTCATTTTTATTACTCATGGTTCAAATCAATACCAATATTAAATGGTTTTTTCACTCAGGATTTTAATGGTTCAACTTTAAATCCTGCTAGTTCTTTTCTGGCATTTCTACAACATTGAATTAACATCTTGTCGAAACTGCTGTCACCAGTAGACTGACTCAGAAAATAGCTCTGTTATGGGCTTATTAGTGGCAAGAGACATTAACAGACACACCCTATAACAGTTTTCTGCATTAAAAGCACAGATGGGGGAAAGGTTGATTTGCACTTTAAGGCTTTCCAATCATTGCTTTCGTTGCAGCCATTAATTATTTATTGCTGTGAAGGTTTGTCAAGAGCTTTTGTTTGGGTCGTAATGAAATGAGTCAGATGGAAGTTGCTCAGTATTTAATATCTAAAGAAAAACAAACCTCATCATTCACAATTGGTTGCATTATCTCCCATTGGGGGAGATGGGCAGCATACAAATTTAATAATAAATAAATAAATAATCAATGCGTTCTTCACTTGCAGAAGTGTTATTAAATCATTTCATTATATTTTTTTGGAAAGGTCCAAATTACGGGGGTTGAAGGAGTCTTCATGGCTGGAGTGGCCTACATTTGTAGTTGCCTTACAATCACATGCATGCTCAATTTGCATATGTCTAAATCGATTAATCGCACAAACCACTGTGAGATTTAAATATTCCCTTCCTTTCAAGGCTTGTCAAATTGACCTAGGAATATCTATACTGATGTCAGAACTATAAAATAAGACATATTTTGTTTGTTCAAAAGGTTCTTCCTTCCCCTTGAGAAGCTGAGACCAGCTACATCACATTCCCAATGGCTTCCCATATAGCCATGCTCCACAACCTGATGGGCTCAGTGATGAATGCAAATGCAGCATATCTGTTTGTTGGAAAGTCTGTAGATCTGATTGCAAGTGGTGTTTAATGGGCTTTACTTCCCCATGAGTATCAGCTGTGCAATGAGGGGCTGTTGTTGGACTCACTATTGAGCCATAGCAATTATAGTATCTGAAGTATATGAGATGGGTAGTACAGAATAATTATAAATAAATAAGTGTTCAGACCTGGCTTACACCACTAATATCTGAGTATCTCTGAAATGGATAACTCTACTGGACTTTTTCTGAAGAAATGAATCAGGTATAGAATACAGACACCTAAATGCTGATGGAGAAACCAGGAAAACCTGACACTAATTTTGACCTTATGGTTACCAAAGCACATTTGGAAATAGTTATTTTTCTCTCCTTTAAAGTCCTAATAAGATTAGGACCAGATTATTTAGGAACTGCTTTCACCATGTAAGCACTGCTTAGCACCTTGTTCATATGCTAAGATCTAATTCACAAATTATGTTCTTAAGCATCCATTCTTTATGTTGGATAGTTTGATGTATACAAAATATAAAGGAAAGGTGGGCAATCTGATCCCCTCCTCATTTGGACTTCAGTTCCCAGTAGCCCAATCTAGTCCTTGAAGGAGTAGAGATGTAAAAGTCAGAGTTCAAACATAAGGTGGGCACCAAATTGCCTTCCTCTGTGATAGGGCCTTTTTGGTGCTGGCTCCAAAACTGTGGAACTCTCTATTTATATGACCCTTCCTTCATCTGCACTTAGACAAATTCCAAAGATCTTCCTCTTTAATGCTGTCGTCACCTGAGAGCGTAATTAGTATACGTGCTACTAATATTCTCCAAGTAATACACATGCTTGCAAATATAGTTGTTATTATCTTTGATCTTGCTCTTTACATATATATTTATATCTATATGTGCGAGTGTAACCCTAAAAAGCAACTAAGAATGCTTCAATAAATATGCACTTTTTTATGCTTCTCCAGTCCTGAAGACTGGCTGTTGGTAAAAAAATACGCTCACCTAAGATGCTTCTTTTTTATTCATATTAGCTCCTGGAACTTTCTACTTCTTGGTGAAGTGAGGCATGCAAAAATGAACCTTTGCCTTTCTTATTTAAATAAGTCCAAATGAAAATAAATCCACTGAGTATTAAGGGTTTTACAATTATAGAGTGGGATTCTCCAATGATTTCAGTATCTTGGACTTTGGAAAATCTATGGCATCTCTTAAGTTAGCATTCCTGAATTCCTACTTGAACATTCAGCAGCCACTGTGGAACCATCTCAGGTTTAAAAACATCCAGCTGTTAAGTTCTCCATCATGTCTTTGTATCTGTAATATGGTATTTTTTAATTTGAAAAATGTTTTTCCTCTCCTCAATAGCGGGAAATACAAGTTTAGAGAATTCCTCTCTGTAATAAGTTAGCTATTAAACAGCACTTAAGTTTTACTTGTTTAAAGCCAATGTCAATTCTTAAATACTTTTCATAAAGTACTAGTAGTCACTCATTAAAAATGTCAAAAATGCTTTAATCTCTATTTAAAAATAAATAATCTACCACTATATTTCAATGCAACAAAATAAACACCAGCCTAGACCAAATAATCTAATCTTCAGATCATACTGGGATGGTAAGAAATGCTGTAACATCCCACTAGCAAAGTGAACAAGGAAGTCTTGCAATTAAATCGTTTGGTCAAGTTAACACATTGTTTTGATGCCAGTGTTAGAATAGATCCTTTGCAACAGTTTCCAAAGAGTTTTTAAAAGGAGACCCACATAAAGTACATTCCTGTAGTGCCATGGAAGTCGTCAAAGAATGAATGACAGTGGGCAGATATCAAAAGCTTCCTACCACATCAAGTTATCTACAATTTCAGAATGTATGTCTTCTATGCTTTAATGTAAAATTATAAAATGTTGAGGTCTGGGGTAGGAGAGAGTTTTGCCTTGATGTTATTAAGCAACATATTAATATCCATCTGCTTCCTGAAAGAGCAAACTGTTGACTAAATAGGATGTCTAAGCAGGTGGCACCACATACTGAATATTTACATGGTCCTGGGATCTTCCAGATGAGAGGTTTTTAGAGCACTATCGTTTTATTTATTTATTTACTCAATTTATTGGCCGCCCTTTATCCAAGCGACTCTAGGCGGCATACAAGGTTAAAAAAAATCAATAAATACATTTAAAAAACCCAAGTGAAACAGAAAATAATAGACAAAGGGATGTTAAAAATAATGGAGCCACCTCACTAGAACACCTGTCCCCTGGGGTCCTCAAGCCTGCTGACTCAACCAGGTCTTGAGGGACTTCCAGAAACTTAACAGTGACATCATCTACTTTATCTGTGGATGTACAAAGGATCCAGATGATGGCAACCTTTATTCACATAATTCTCTTCTCTTTTTCCACCACTTTTTTTTTTTTTTTTACGTTCCAGAGAAAACCCACTAAGGAGGAAAAGATAGAATAACTGTAATGCCTTGGGAAGTGTATCTTAAAACAATTTAACTCCACTGGCATTAGAACCCTAGAAAAACCTTGGGCCTTAAGCAGGTTGTGCTCTCTTCTCATAATGGCAATCATGGCAGGGAAGGGTGGTGGTGCGCTAGCTGGTTCCACCCTTCCTTTGCACCTCTATTTTCACACCCCACAAAAGTTGGAGGGCAATTCTCTGGAGGAGGGAAGTTCTTCATCTCCCCATCTGGTTTAGAACTCTGCACAATCAAGGTTTTAACATTTAAAATGGTGTGGCTTAGTTCCAGGGGTCCTGCAAACTCCCAGCTGCAGGTGTTTGCCTTTCTGAGATGCAGGGAAATGGATAGAAGTAGATAGCATGTCCTCGCTTTCCATTCACACAATTCAAATCAGAATATCTTTAATGGAATTGAGTTCACTGTTAATCACCTTTTGTTTTGTAGCTTTTATGTTTTATTCTTTCTGCTCCTCTGAACTACATTGTCCAGGGGTATCATGGGGGGGGGGGGGGGGTTTAAAAAAAGTAAAGAAAAAAAGTAAAGGCTGTGACCACATGATTGAAACCCTGTGCCTTAAAATAAAAATAAGTGAAAAGGCAGTATAGTATAGTATTTATTATGTGTTAATTAACGAGGTGAAATTTATTTTACTTGGCAGTTCAGAGTTCACAATATGCTTTGCTGGCAAGAAACTGGGAAATATCTATCTGACTTGCACTTATGCATTACAGTTTGGAATATCCCCCAAATCTGTTAAATACGTTGGTTGCAAAGAATCTTTCTTCGGTATGGAGATAGTAATGTTCTATTATTCTGATCATAACAGGGGCATTTATTTACTATTTTCAGCAGCTTCCCTGACAGAGATGAATGGGTATTAGCATAAAGATCAGCCTCAGAATTTCCACTATAATGGCTTAGCTTTCTCCTTCGTCAAACTATGCAAGCTGGTGGGAAAAAAAACACCCTGCATGAAAAGATCTCTTGCCGAGCTAGTATAATGCAGACTGATCAGCACTGTTGTCACTAGCACTGCAAAGTAAGCAGAGACAAGAAAATAAAAGTTTTCTGTGATTTACCATGCCAGTAAATTGTTCACAATTCAATTGCAATATTTTAGAATTAGAAAAAAAAATGACCAAATTCTCCTGTTTTGTATGATCTTTTCCTTTCAGAAAAGGAATTTTGTCATAATTGAACAGAAGAGAACAGAACCCAGAGAATCCTATTCTCAGGCTATATATGAAAAATCTCCCTGTGATGCTTCTCCATGTCAATATTTGTTGAGCTTTAATAGCTATGCTGCTTAGCAATGCAAAGGTTATTCTCCCAGCCTTGAAGACACTGAATGTTTCAAGAGGTTTTCCCCTTAGTAGATCTTAAAGCAGATGTTAAAAAAACAACTACTTAGAATCTAGTGAACCCATCAAGGAAGAATTGTTATGCTTTTATTTTATTCCTTGCCCAGAGCATAAATATATAGGAGACAAACAGGAAGGATTTTGCTAGTTAAATTTCTATGAAATTCTATGAAAAGGTCAGCCTTATTTACTGTTGAAGCTCAGGACTCATCAGTATGCCCCATATTTCTTCTCACTTCCAACTTCTGGGTCTCTCATCTCTGGTCCAGCCTTGGCATTTTCATTTTACTCACTCCTCTGGATCACTGCTGTCCCAGACCTTTGTAGTTTCTAGGACTCTTTGCTTTCTTGATTCTAGCTTCTTTTGAATTAATGTCCCTAAGAAACATACAGTGCAACTTTCGCCAAAACTGCTCTTCTATTATGTTGGGAGAATGAGTCCCAGGATCCTCATATAGAGGGCATCAATCTGAATGCTCTGTATTGCCAGAGGACCTCAGAGACATCTTTGCAACTGCCACAAAGTATCTTCATGCATTACAACTGTAGTAGATGCTGAGGGATATATTTTAGGTTGAGTCTAGCATAAATTGTGGCACTGAAAAGTTGAATTCTTAGGGCAACAACTAAATAGCACAAACAACCTTTCTGCATATGAAGAATCTGAGAGGTTTTTGTGAATTCCCAGATTTTGTCTTTTCATAAATCCATTGTTATAAACTGCACCGCAGCTTAGAAAAATTTGGTTTCCTTCTCCCTTTTCTCAGCTACTCTGCAACATGGAAGTGTATAATGTAATAAGTGGTGCCTCCCTGTGGGTCATGTCAAACAATCACCAGTTTTTCCAAGCTAAATCCAGATAAGACTGAGGTGAGTAGTGGCTTGTTCAGGTGATCTGGAGAAAGTGAGATCATCTGGAAACGGAAGTTTTTGCTTCTTCTGTAGAAATATCCCAGTAGTTTAAATTGCAACTGGCCATGGCTTTTCTTCTGTAATTAGGACTGCTTTTGATATATTACAGATCCATTGGTCATTCTCTGCAATTCTTCTCTTGTGGGTTTAGTTACTGTCACCCATCACATCCTTGCAATAAGCTCTGTGATTGCACAAATAAATTCCTGGATATTACACACAATCTGGCACTCCAATCATTGCACCTAAGGACCTGGGAGTATGGGTCTTGAAAAGATAGAGGAATGGAATAGAGAGAAAAGAGAGCTGACATGTTTAAGCTTGGTGAAGAGAGGTAATTAAAGGAGGTTAAGGGGGAGAGAGAGAGAGAGATGGAGGAGTCAGTTTGAAGGAGAAAGAAAGTGAAAAATTGAGTGTACAAGAGGGGCAGAAGGAGACTTAGAGGAAGGGACAACATAGTGGAGAGCAGTGAAGCCAAGCATGAAAATAAGAGAGGAGGAACACTAACAGCCAGGGAGAAAGCAACCTCCAAAATAGATGCTGGCCACAACATATTGGAATAATTAGTTGTTACTATTGTCACAACCATTAAAAAGTGTTTTATAGTTCACTGTAGTTTCGATTCTCTCTCCTACATATATGGTTAACTGCGCCTTATATTTTTCCATTATGTATGTGTGTGCGTGCGCATATATACATATATATAGTTTGCATAATCATATGTGAGTGGTATTAGCACTGAAAGTCCCAGAGTTAATTAGATGTGCTAATACATTTAGGAAACTTTAGAGTAACTTCCAAATCTGGACCTCCTCATCCTACAAAGGTTTCTGAAATTGGGTTTGCACATTCCATTAAGACATGATTTGATTTTTGTTTACTATATTGTGTGATTGGAGGTAATGATGATTTTTCAGCTGTGGCTTATAGGTTAGTATATTCTGTGAACCCAGCCAATTGTTGTTTACTCAGTAAATCATGGTTAAAATAAGGCATGTCTTAATGCAGTATGCTCCATCAATGACATGGCCAGCTAGCATACTTCAGGCTGGCTGAAAGTGTTGGCTACTTCTACAAATCCCTAAAAATAATCCCGAAGTTTCCAACTAATTAAAATCTTTAGGTGGGGTCCCCCCCCCCAGTATCATCTAGTTGTGATATAAAAGCCACAAGGGAGTGAAGTGAGGTCTTGTGGGTCCTGGTGCCAAGCTTCTGGAACTTCCTTCCCAACTTGTGGTGATCCCATTCAAGTTCAGCTTTCCATAAAAATGAGGAAAATATTAAGATATTGTCATTGCAGTAGACTCTTCAGCCTTGCGACTGCTTTGATGCTAAGGTGGTACTTTTTTGCTAACCTAACTCTGGTTTGACTTAGCTATATTTTAATTTTAATTACTCTTTGGTTGTAGATATATTTTATCTATTATAAAATCTGTCTAGCAGATTTAATTTGAAAATGCACTTGTAAGCTGTGTTCTGTGTTGAGCTCCCTCTCTGTTAATAGCTTTCTTCTGTTATGAAGATCCACATAGATTTATCATTAATAAACCTGCCCCCCCAAAAAAAACCTGATATCAAATCATGAAAAGACAAGTTATTATCCAGAAGCACCTGTATGTTGTTTGGTTGTCTGAAGCACCATCCATTGCCAGGAAGAATCTTTAGCTCAATGCAGGGTTATCCACAGGTAGGTGAGTCAAAAAAGGAAAAATTGCAGTCACAACTATGCCATTAAAGTCCTGCTCCTTTTTTATTTGCATCACCCCTCCTTGTGGACCCCTGTTCAGTGTCTGTGTTCCAAAATCCAAGGTCAATTCATGTTGATTAAAGATTATGTTTGAACTCCATTATCTTCTGAATAAGTTTTTGTGAGTTGCATTTAGGTTAGCTTCTTGGACCAAAGTTTTGACAGAAGAGATTGGCTTTAGGTAATAACCACACTGCCATGCCTGCTGAATTTCACTTTTTTGTATAGGTGTGTTCATTTATCTATCTGTTTACTTTACTCTATTCCTACCTTAAACTAATTAGGCAGCCAAACAGTGCAACCGTGATATGTCTACTTCATGCTCCTAGATAAGTTTATAGATGTCTGCAGCATTTTGTAGGTTACTGTCTCTCATTTGTTTTCATCTTTAATGTGAAAATTATGGCTACGAGCCCACCTTACAAGATTATTGGAAGGACTGCTAAATGTGTCTATATATTAAGTTTTTTGGAAAACCTATATAAAATGCAACTCAAACTATTTATTCTTGTGACATCTTATGTCTCTTCCAAGGAATTCAGGGCTGCCTAAAGGACTGATATATTGCTTTAACCTATTTCACACAATGACACAGCAAAGTGAATTAGACTGAAAGACAGAGATTTCTCCAATACCAAGAATGTGATTTAATCAGTCTTGAAGCTAAATTCCACCAGTCAATTTCTAACACCCATTTAAATCCCAGGCTTCTTTCTGCCTATACCAAGTCGTCATGAGAAGACCCAGCCACAAAGACAAATTATCAGCAATATATCAATTAATTAATCACAGTTGATGGTGGTTCAATGGAATATTTTTAACCAGCCATATAATTCAAGTAAACTGTGTATAAAGCTCCCCTTTATCCCCCTCCCACAGCCCCTAGAAAGCTGTGCGATCTTTGAAATGGCTTTAAAGTAATTATGCGTGCTTCTCACCTATGAACTGGCGAGACTGAGGATTGGAGCACTTGGCTATAATAGAAGAGATACAAAGTACTCTGTCCCCTATTTCATTCCAAATTAGACAAGACTAAATCCTTACAAGTACGGTTGCCCTTTGACTGTCCTTCCTGCTATAGCCTTAGAAAAGCAATGGGAACAGGGCTCTTGATCACAGCAGGAATGTGTTTATGATCATGCATAGCCTGAGTCTGTTTTTATTTCCCATTTTATGTAAAATGCTGCAGTAATCCCTTTAGAATTCTCCCCAGCTTAAACCTCAGAAGCTGCTCAAGGCAGCCTCTTAATGACTCAAGAGCACTTCACTCTGCATAAGCCTCATATTCAACAGGTAAAGCCTACTTTGTTCTATAGAGACAGCTGGAAATAATGTAAAATTAAAGATTTTAATCTTCTCAGAGTAAACCAGACTGTCTTCGGCCCTCCACAAAGAAGCAAAAAATCCACCACTAACTTCTAAAAGAGGGTAAGATGGTGGTAAAAATCAGTGACCAATGGAGGACTACCCAGAACTATGTTCTTGAAAATGTGAGGATAGCAATTAGAGGAGAAAAATGTAAAAGGATTCATGCCACCATTAATAAGTTTTGGTACTTATAGATGTAACCAGTTGACAGGATGTCAAGGCAATTAGAATGGAGAGACCTAGCACTTTGAACCCAACTGGCAGATCCAAAATAGCTGAATTGGACTAAAATAATCAATGCAAGACTGCTTCAGACAGAAGAGATCATCAGTTTTATTCAGCTCAACGTGCCTTCGTCTTTGCACATTGTAACTCTTTTTCAGAGCAGAAGAGAAGAATCAGAAACCAAGTGTTGCTTTACCTCTCCATTGAGAGTGAAAATATCTATATCCATATCCATGTCCATATTTCTCAAGATCAGAACTAATTTTGTTGTATATTATTTATTCTTGATACTATGCAAAACATTTTTTTCAACATTTGTATCTGACTACATGGTCAAGTAAATCCCTCAAAGAAGTTAAGTAAGTTGAATAAGGAGTTGGCTTCTAGTGAATTCCTAACAATTTAAATTATAGCAAGAATACATCCTGAACCTTGCTGAGGTTCCCAGCAAGCATTATATTCAGTGATAAACAAAGCATGTTTTTTTCAGAGGCATATCCCACTAAATTTGAGACTACTTCAATCCTGGTAATTTTCACTCATTCTGCTTCAGTCTGTTTACTTAAACATTAGGTACCCCTATGCTTAGTAGAAATTACTTTGAAATACATGTATACAGGTTTTCAAGGTGAATCTTGGCATAGTGGTTGCTTAAGTTATTGAACAACAATAACAAAAATGACCATCCTTCACAAAAACCCATCTATCCTTCAGTGTATGCTTTTGGTATGTTCTAATATATAGATGGAAGGCAAAAGGAGAAGAGGATGGCAGAGGATGAGATGGCTAGATAGCATCACTGAAGCAATGAGCATGAAATTGAGCAAACTCAGGGAGGCAGTGAAGGACAGGAAGGCCTGGCGCAATATGGTTCATGGGGTCACGAAGAGTCGGACACGACTTAATGACTGAACAACAACAATATATAGATAGAGGTCCCTAGCATTGATCTGTATGTCCACAGAATTGTATATTTAGATCTGCTTCTTTTTCTTCTATTTAAATGTCAGAACAACCCATTATTGTCAGAAGAACATACATTCCCTCATCATAACTAGATGGTAGCTAGATAGGAAGGTAAAAAAAGTTATTACTTAACAAGCCACTGAGTTATGTGGAAATGATGAGAAACATCTTCTAAGTCTATTCTGGGTGATCAGAACTTGAGCCAGATGACTAGGAATCCTATTTATTATGTGACGAAGAAAAGGAAGATGTTCTTCATTATTTCTGAATACTATTACACTGAAATAGTAAAAGTAGCCATCACTGTTCTTTTTTTTGATCAGGAGCTAATCTGCCCATCCACAGAACCATATTTTGTTTGATTGATTATGTGTCATCAAGTCAGTGTGGACTGTTAGTAACTACATAGATCTTCTCCAGGATGATCTGTCACCAATCAGGTCATTCAGGTCTTCCAATGGGGCACCCATTGCCACTCCTACTGTGTCCATCCACCTTGCTGCTGGCTTTCCTCTTTCCTCCCACCTTTCCAGTATTATAGACTTCTCCAGAGAGCTATGTCTTTGCATAATGTGTCCAAAGTATGATAATTTGAGCTTGGTAGTTTGTGCCTCAAGTGAGAAGGAACCCTCTCGGTTTATTTGTTCCATGATCCAGTTTGCTTTCTTGTCTATCCATGATATTTTCAGGAGTCTTCTTCAACACCAAAGTTCAAAAGTGTCAATATTCTTTCTATCCTGCTTCTTCAAGGTCCAGAATGGCATTTTGATATACAAAAATGTTTAACTCTTTCTTAGTCAATGTATTTAACCTATTGTCTGTGACATTTCATAGAATCAAGTCACAGATTTGATTTTAATTGGCTGTGTTTCTCACATGACTAATTCAGAAAGAAGGAACAGCAGTAGCAGCTCTGGAAAAATAATATTTGTGCAAATAATTCTGTTCTTATCAAAATAGCCATTTTGACCTGAAAACTAAAATGGGAGAATAATTGACACTTTATACTTTGCTTTTTTTAAACTTTATTGTTTGACACTCACACTCATAACTTTGATTTTTGTCAAAGTCTTATGAGGTGGAATAATGATGCAAAGCAATTTCCCTACTGGAGATTGTGGCTTCAAAACCCAGCTTGAACTGAAGGTTTGCTAAATTTGGGCCTGTCATGTTCACTCCTGTTGCTCTGTAGCTGCAGGAGGGGAAAAGAAATATAAGGCTGCTACCCCTAGACAGATGGATCACTCTGTGAAATGAGAAAGAGCAGGATGTGACTATGGGCAAATTAACTCATTTAGGCAGCACAAGGTTCACCTAAAAGCAAATCAGAAGGGGTGTTGTAGCATCTGTTTAGACTAACAAATGTTTTAAAGGTCATTAAGATTTGTGAGCTACAGCTTACTTTATTAGATACACAGAGTGGTTAAACTGATGTACAATTTAAATTGGGATATTTGGCTACCATAGACTAATATGGCTGTCCTCCTACAATTCTATGACTAAAAACATGTGAATGACATGGCTATGGTAGACTATTTGTTTCTGTTAGCCTACTCCAATCTCAATGTTCTTTTTAACTTTGTTACAATGAAACAATTTGTTATAATGAAACAATTAAATATCAGACAATAATAGTACCTAGTTGTCGATCCTTGTCTTTTCCCAAGTCGTATTGTGTTTACTTCTTAATAATAGTAGCCAGCAGTTGAACCCAAGAAGCTCCAATCTCCCATGGCTTGTACTAACACACCCTTATAAATAACTTAGTTTTTACTACCAGTATCCAAATGACCTAGTTAGCAACATGGGTCCATCCTCTTCTCCTTCATGAGCAGTTTTGTTAATTGTTGGCCTCCATTAGGAAAACACGGGGCAATTTGATTGAGAATCTTGAATACTTAAATGCCACCATGTACAGTACAGCCAGATATTATTGGCCCAAAGTCAATATTTTCTTCAGAAAGTGCAACTGATCCTTTGAACATACTACATAAGGTAAAACACTATGGCCTTGGGAGCTGAATCAATTCTAAATGTAAGCTCTAAATTACCTGTATGGTTGGGTAGTACTCTTTAATTCGAAGTCTTATCCTAGTAGCCTGCAGGCCTACTAGTCTATCATCAAGTAATTCTAGATGCAGCAAGAGAGTCAAAATATTTAGGGCACTCCTGCAAAAATCTCCCTTTTGTAACAAAATCTTCCACTGTTCTCCTTCTCTGGGGAAACCCCATTATTTCTCTCCCCCCCCCAATTCTTTTCTTCCAAATGGTATGTCTAAACATAATGACTTACCCTTCTCATCAGTAGTTATCTGAAGAGACAAATAAGGTAATTCCTTGCCCCTATGATGTCAGAGAGAGATGTCTGCATCTTTCTGTAGCAACATAGCCCATGCTCCAGGAACTAAATGAAAATAAGTAGTCCATGGATATAGCTTTGTCTAAATGGATTTTCATTAGGACAGAATCGAAGGCGTTTAGAAATTGCTAATGTTCCCTGGCAGCAAACAAATGGCTGAGTCAACATCAGTTTTATTCCTCCCCTGTTCACTTTCTAGAATGCTGAACTACTAAAACAGTCTAATCAAACTTGGCATGGTGCTATGTGACTCCTGCCAAATTTGTGAAGTCATCTCTTTTACTCCCCCTTGGGCTATGACAAGTGGCACTTGGACTTATATATTTAAAGGCTTTGGGTCTTTAAATAAGATTCCCTGCTTTAAAATGAACAAAACAATGGATGAGGTTGGATGAGAGTCATTCCCAATGTCTGTCTATATGCCTGTTTATTCGTTGATGGGTATTTTGAAAACTTATTTTGGTTAGGATTATTTTTTTATCATTGAAGTCGCAATAGTCAGGGGGAAAAGATGGATCTGAGCAGTATTTTTAATATTAACGCAGTCTAAATATTGACCTGGAATGTATATTTTGCTGAAGTAGCTCATGTTGGTCTAAAAACTGGGGATTTTGTTGCAGTCCTAATTTTTATACTCTCAACTTCTTAATTTGTTTACTAGATTTTATTTTTTGTTCATGGATGGGACAATTTGGCCTTTAAGTTAAATGTTTCTGTGGTAAACAGCCAAGACTAGAAGATATCAGGAATTATTCCAAGACTATCATAGCTTGATTACTTAATTAGCCTATCTCCACAGATACATGTGAGCAAGTTTGAAAGAAGTAGGACTGTACTGTGTTTACATGATATAGAACAATTCTGAGCAATGCCTCTCCTTCTTAGGGTTTATGGCCAACACCTGGTCATTTATAATTGAGTGGCTGTTACAGGTTGATGAAACCAGAAGATGGAGATAAGAAAAAATGCTTGGACAGAGTGCCCAAAGCCACACAGAAAAATATGTTTTCTTTCAGCCAATAAGAGTTCAGTATGGAGAATGCAGACCAACTTATTCATTACACAGGAGAGTCATACTGGGATATCCCAACATTTCCTTTTGAAAGAACTGCAGACAGCAAAATGAGTCCCCCACCCACCCACCCATTTTGCTTCAGCAGTGGCACTACTGTAGAAGAAAGGGCTATTTATACTATCTTCCAATCAAGCTGGAGTGGGGGACTGGAAAACCAGCATAGGTAGATCCCCACACCACCTACGACATACCAATTGCTCTTATCCAGGGTTGGCTTTTCATTAAAAGAAATCGGAGATCCAATTAACTGATCTCTGTAATACATAATTTTTTCCAGTTAATCGGCAGAAAGATCTGTTTCATGATGGTTTCTATAGTATTGCTCTTTGGAGTTTGGGAACAAAAGATCTGAGGAACTCCATTTTAACCTGATAAATTTTGCTGATGTAGTTTTTATTTTTGAGAAATAAAATGAACAGAAAGACCAACAAACCCAAATATTGACCTTAATATGCTCTCTCCAAGACGGGACTTGGCAATGTTATGTATAAATGCTTCTACATACACTCTGTTGTGCTAGTTAGCAATATCAATCTCTTCTTCACTTTACAAAATCAATCCTCCATTGCCCTCTGGGATGCCAAACTAATCAAACAAAAAGCATTGGCTTAAAAACATGACGTGGTTCCCAGTATGCTGCTTTTTGGGTGGGAATTGGCTGAGCTAGGCTGGACTGGAATGTAATAAAGTGATACTCCATGATTATTACTCAGGAATGAACCCAGATCTATACTTCTTTTTGAGTCATTCAGATGGTTCATATTCATGAAAGTAGAGACTGCAAGGCAATTGTGTTCTTTACCACACAAACACTAGACATCATGAAATGTATCCTTTTTTTTAGCCAACATGGATCTTCTTCTCCTACATTAGCATTCTTTATGTGGGAAAGGCTGCTCTAATCAATCACAAAATTCAGGATGTCAGGCTATTTCTTGGTGATAGGCCTTATGCTTTACATATAAAAGATCTCTGGTTCAAACAGCATCTTGAATTAAAAATATCAACTTAAGGAGTAATTTCTGCTTCAGGTCATGTCCTGTGTTGTCTTTACCAGCTAAAATTATTGGAATTCAGAAGTGGGTGGTTAAATTCCAGTTGTGGAAAGGCATATACTTAATAGCTCATGGCACGGTGGTTGTAACTGGATGGGAGAAAACTGATATTCTAGAGCCAGGGTTGATATGATCATGTCTTTGCAAGACTTGGAATAACTCAGGAGAAATAGTTATGGTTTTTTCCCTATCTGTAGACTATAGCCTGTATGTTCTCCCAGAACTTTTAACCATCATCCCTATGTGCATGTGAAATGCTACCTCAAGGGTATGTTTAGAAGAAAACTTGGTTTTCTCATCTCCAGTGGTAATCTGGAACAACAAGCATTACTCAGGCACTGCACGGCAATTGAATGCCAGCCTGGCATTACTTACTGTTACCTCTACCCAGGTTCTCTCTATTGTCATCTGAATCAAATGAAATCCAGGTTTAGTATGTGTTGAGCTGTATGAGTCTGGCCACAATGCTGCCACAATGAGCAGCAAAGTCAGAAGAACATACATAGAGGCATGCATACAATGTCTGTGATTTCAACAAAGATGCTCACTTATTTTCAAGGCTATCCATAAAGACTAGAAGCTAGCTTTCTAAAAAATCAGAGATTCTCAAAATGCTTTCCTTCTGACAATATCAGTTGCCTACTACATACCACCCTCATGTCATAAAATACAGCATTTCAGTTTATGTTCTCTTCTTCAAAGCTCTTTACAAATATTAGCTAATTAACTTCTGTGCGGGTGCCGAAATGTCCCACAGACTTCACATATATCTTATGGAGGTGCCAAAATGTCCCACAGACCTCACATATATTTTATGGAGGTGTCCTGTCTTTTCTAGCACAATAGAAAAGCAGTGTTTCTAATGAGATTTTGGTAAAGGAGCAAACATACTCCTTCCCACTTCATTGTTGGTTTTTCAGATTCAGTGCTTCCGGGAGTATGAGCCATATCTAAGCAGAGTTTGTACCTGGTTGGAATTATGGCACATTGATTTTCTTTTAAACTACAACTGAAAAGACTGCTGGCTAATGTGAATTACCTGCATTTGCCCAAAACAAATTAAATGGTCACCTCTGCTACATCAGCTATAATAATAACATTCCTTTATTAAGGACTGCAAGCCCAGATTACTGGGAGATTATTTGGAAAGGCATCTGGCCATTATAGTCCTTTGCAACCTTTCTCAGTTTGATGCTCCCCTGAAATGCTAACCTTCTTCCACTCTCATAATCAAGGAATGGCCAAGAGGACTATTGTCATAGTCAGGAGAATAACCCACTGTTCCCTCCATGCTCCATTCTGACCATTCTGTTCCCAGTGACAACAGGGGGCTCACTTACCCTCATACTGGCCAGCTGGCCAAACTTTAGGTATTGTTCTGAAGGGGTCCCAGAATTTTATGGACTGACTGATCTGGAAAGTTGTTCTGGAGAACAAAATGTACTGGATGCAATAAAGAAGCTGTTGTTCTGGGTGGGCCACAATGGCAGTAAGTGGTGCTAGTCTGACCTGGGCTGCTATTGAAAGCAGCTGTTTGATTATGCCTAATGTTGGGGCCAAGCCCAGTTGTAATTCCCAAGTAGAATGAATGCTGACCAAGAAATTATGAGTATTGAAGTCCAACCTGCTTGGAGGGCACCAAGTTGGGGAAAGGTAGTACACTGTGTACCTATTTCCAGATTTCTTCTCTATCTGCAACGTACTGAGGATGAAAAGCAGACCATGTTGGAGACATTAGGGATACATTAATGCACCAATTTTTCATTTTGTTTATTGTTTACGAACAAAAATCTGCAACAAAGCAAAATAATCTGAGAAACTTTGTATGATGACAAGGATTTTGGAATTTTGAGACAGAAGCTGAGCTTCTGAATAGGGGCCACAGGTTTGCAATACAGCAGTGTAAATCCTGTACGGATAAAATATTTTATGTACTTTTAAAGCAACTGCAAACATGGAGTCATGAAGAATCTTGTATTGATACAGTAAGCCAAAAGACCATCTCAGGGAAATAATCTTCCACTTCTCATACATACCTGCACTACTAGATGACCAAGTTCATAACTAGAAGCAAAGAAATTCAAACATTGATAGTAATGCCTGGAGAGGATCAACTGTGATTCTGACATCTTTGAGATTTCCAGAGAATTCACTAAAGAAGTCAGTTTACTGTAACTGGATCAGTAAGCCAGAACAGTAAAAACTTTTCTAAAATATAGCCACTCTGATTTTTATTTCAGTTACCCTACCTGATACTTTACAAAAATGCCAACTGAAGTTTTTAGCAGATGAAAATTCTTTGCACTCTCTGTGAAAATAATGTGCGCTAATCTTTTTGAGATGTGGAGTGCATCCCAACCAAATGTCCAAAGAATCCATCAACTGTTGAGGAACAGATGTCAGTATGAGGCCAAATTTTTTGCCGGGCCTATAGAAATGGCTACATTGAAAGAAGCACTTAACTTAGAAACACTCTCTGGAGACATAATTGTCTGGCCAGAGCATCCTTCCACATTGGGTTGTTTACTTTTCTGGCATTTTAGAAAGACGGAAGTTTCAAAGAGGCAAGCTTTTTCAAAAAGAAGGGAGACGGGGGGTGGGGGGGAAGTAGGGTTGAAATTGCAGAAAAACAAAAGAAGGATTTTTAAACAAGAGAGGGTTTTTGTGAAAGGGGCAACTCACAGGGAGAGGAAACACTCTTAAAACATCCCTGTTTCTTCCCCGAAGTGCTCATTCAAATAACTAAATACCCACCCAATAGCTACGGGTTAAAACAACATTACATTTAACAAACAACTCAGTTAATAGAAACAGCTTCAAAGAAATTCCTTTTTAAAAATTTCTTGTAGGCATTTTGAGGATTGCTCATCACTGGATGGAAAAGCCACCTGAAAACTCATGTTGTCCAGACATGGAGATATTTTAAAATGGCATTTACATGCTTTGTGATTATCCACCTGTGTACTCCTTTGTAGTCTATGTCTCCAAATCTGCTATTGATATTGGTCCTACCTTTGTTTTTAAAAGTTTGAGAGTAAAAGCTGGAGTAGCATGCATAGCCTTTAGAGTGCATACAGAGATGTTTTAAGCTTTCTATGCTAGAAAAAAATTCCTAACAGTAAGAGAGATTCAGCAGTGGCACCAGTGATTCAGAGAAGTAGTGGACTTTTCCCTCCATGTGATCAAGCATGGGCTAGATAGCCCTCTGCATGAGAAGCTTTCATCTGAATTCCTATGCTGGGTGGGGAGGTGGCCTCAGGGGCCTCAACGGCTCCTTCCAACTCCATGATTCCATGGTTCTGTAAAGGATGCTGCCTTTCACCCTGAATGGATACAGGTACTGGGGTTTGAATCTTAAGCAGACTTCTGCCCCTCCCTATGCTTTTGAAAGCTAGGCACCACACGCATTTACTTGGTTAAACATTTACCTGGCACCTTGAGAGAGGAACCCAGGCCCTTGTCTTAAAGCAAACTTTTCTCCCTCCCACTTTGTCTGCCTCCTTCTGACTCACTGGTGTTGTAACTACTGCTATGGCTACCTATTTGGTTCTGCAAGAGCCAGCAAGCATCAATTTCCCTCAGTATCCCAAGTGTCTAAGACTGAGCAACTCTGTGATCTGGGCCATAAGTCTTGGAAATTCAACCTCTTTCTGCTAGTCCAATGGGCAGAGGCACCTCACAGGACAGAAGTGTCCTGGAAGGACTGCATGGTCCCTCAGGCTTGTGAAACAGGACCTTCCAGGAAATCAGCAGTGGCTGCAATATCAATGTGAGGAAGGGGCAGATATGTGGGAGGGGAGAGGATTGCTTTTCCTGTACTGATCTCAGCTCCATTGAGACTGTTGGAGGGGGAGACTATGCAATGGTGGCCATCTGTTTGCAACTTTCAGATTCTGAAAGATGATTTTTTTTTGCCTAGGCTGGCTGCACCTCATGCTTCTGAATGGCCCTGACTCATACATTCAGAGGAAATTCATCAAGTGCTAAATAACCACATGAAGTACACCCATGTGGGAATCAATCCCCAGGGTAGGGATTCTGCTAAGGATTGGCTGCCATTTGGCCTGATAAATGGAGCAGATTCCATAGAACTCAAAGGAAATGAATGGAATGGTGATGAATAAATTCTCCCCTGAGGAGATCCATTGTGTGTACACACATCCCCTTGCAGTTAATAGGCCTAAGTCAGTTGCCCCAACGGGGACTTCTGCTTGATTCACTCTGTCTGTGAATCTAGGCTCTTAAAAGCCCCTATTTGCATTTCCCAGATATGCAGGAATTCTTAAGACGACACAACTTATAAAAACTTCATGCGACTAACCCCTAGCCCTTTAGCTGTGTCTACCCTCCAGATCAAAGAGGAATTGCATGGAAAGCACTGAATACATATTATTCTAATGAAACCCTGACCTTTCTGATCGGTTTCTATGCCTGATGACAGATGAGGCGGCTCAGTATTTGTCCAGGTGTCACTTTCACAAAATCACCCCAATAACGGGCGGGTCTCCCGCTTCAGCCCACATTTCTCAGCATTTCTATGTAGGTATTTGTAGGTATTATGATTTCTATAATAATGTAGAGAAACCATCCCAAATAAATGAAAAGCAAGCCTTTGTCTGAAACATCAATTTCAGTGTATTGTCAACATCGTGAATGACATTAAGCACAATCTTTCTGGCACAAAACACTTCCTGTTTCAGTTTGTAATCCTTTTTAAACATTATTCTCCTTCAGTTAAACATCTGTTTCAGGCTTAAATGAACTGATGCTAGAGTATTATTCAGCAGCTATTATCCTTCCAAGTAGAAAAGAGCTTTGGAGGGAACATCACAATACCTATTATGACAGTAACATTTTATTATGATGCAGCTTTTGCAAAAACTATACATTCTCTGGGTTTGACAGATAATTATGTCCTTGAATTTATACTGTGGAATGTGTTACAAAATTCAAAGCCATGACATATCTTTCAAATTTTTAATGGGTGACAACCCCATCTTTCTAGCAGCATCAGGCCTTACTTTTGAATCAAGAAATGCTCAGGCATGCAGAAATTCTATTCCTGAACTGTCCTAGAAAAAGAAGCTGTACCTGATCTCTAGATTTCTGAGTATTTGCCATATTGCATAATGCAGATTCAACTCTGAATAGGGAGCCATAGTAATCCCGGAGCACTGTATATCAATGAGTTCTTACTTAGCCTATCAAACTTTCTGTTATAGTCCCCTGGGTAATATACTGACAAGAAAATCCAGTATTATTGTGGAATGATAAAATATGGACAGGATTTGGAAAACAAAAATGGAGGGATAACCATCTACAAGAATAGTCACAGAACCTGGGCAACTTAAGCAACTCTGATTTCAGCAATGACTTTCTGGTCTTATTTCTTACATCTGAAGGAGATGGAGTTGCAAAAGCATCATAGACATGACCATGCTGAAGAGAAAGACAGATGCTTAAAGCATTTTTAGATAATGGTGAGGCTTGTAATATGGTCACATTCAAGCCTGCTATATCTTAGGCTTCTTTACCATCACAAACAAGGCACTTCTCACTCAACTAGACAGACTGATTGAAGCCCTGAAACCTGGGGAGTACCGATAACACTTTGCTGCAGTCACAGAAATGAAGTAAAGGACTTCTTGGATTCTACTGATTGGATTTTGCCATCATTTCTAAGTTGAGCGAGAAATGTAGGAAATGGTATTAGAATCTATACTGTTAAAGGTAGTCTGAAGCTTCACAACAACATATCCAACTATTGGGTTCTTGGTGTTCTTTGAGCTTGGTTGTTTTCCTCCAGATATTTCATTACCAGGCTAGGAATATCATCAGTGTACTGAACACAACAGTTCAACCTGAGCTACATATATTCTCATCTATTGGAGATCCAACTATCTTCACATCCTAACAATGCGTCACGGAGATATTTGCTAAGTATCTAAAATTGAGTATTGTCCCCAAACTATTTATTTATTTTTATTTTTATTTTTATTTTTATTTTTATTTTTATTTTTATTTTTATTTTTATTTTTATATATATATATATATATATATATATATATATATATATATATATATGAGCGGCTGGATAGTGTAGTGGTTAGAACACCGCCTTTGATGCAGGAGACCCGGGTTCAAATCCTAGCTGGCACCTACCTTACCAGTAGGGGTCCTTGGGCAAAGACCCCCTAACGCTTCACCTGCCTACCTCAAATATGAGAGTGACACGAACTAAGAGAGTCATGCCGGTTCGGACGTCGCCCGGATTAACAAGGTCCGCGTCAGATGTTGGGGAACCAGGACAATCTGATGTTAAGTGGGCTACTGGAACAAACCATACATGGACGAGACAAGAAAACCTGGAATTGATGGAATGCTACTACAACAGCAGACCTAATGAGAGGGGATATATGAAACGTATGAGGGAACTATGGATAGACAGAAGGCCTACATCCACACTAACTGAGAAACAACTAGTTACCCAGCGCTTCAACATAGTAAAGAGGAAGCTGCTCTCACAACTCGAGATAGACCAACTCTACATTACAACCCGGACTCAAGCAGACCTGGAAGAACAAGCAGTTGTGCAGCCAACACCTGAAGCTGGAATGTCACTGCCACCCCTTCCATTAGAGAGCACAGCAGCTGATATGAGGCATAAGATCATGGATAAACTAGCTATAGTCAACCCTTGAGTCCGATTACCAAGGCTCAGTGGAGAAGTACCATCAGATAGTATGCTAGAAGATGCCAACAGAGCCCTCCAGACAATCCCTACTACCACCATAACTGAAACCAATGAATTGGCATATGCTACAGCCACTGTAATCCTGGAACTGCTTGGCTACACGATCAAGAAGAACAGCAGTACATACCCACCCTGGAAAATGAGATTGGAGGCTAAGATCAAGGCAACTCGGAGAGAAGTCAGTCAGCTGGTGGAACTACAGAAGCGTGTGGAGATTAAGGATAAGACTCGGCTCCTGAAAAAATACATGGGTCTGACTCCATCTGAAGCCCTAGAGACTGCTAAACAAAGGCTCACAGCACTGGCTACCAGGCTAAGGAGATACACTAGAGAAGCAGAGGCCAAGAAGATAAATGCCCTGTTCTCCAAAGAACCATCCAAAGTGTACTCCCAACTGCAGTGCAACCACAGAGTATCAGCTGAGCCACCAGCAGCGGAAACTGAACAGTACTGGAAGAACATATGGGAGAAAGAGAAGACACATAACACCAGTGCAAAGTGGCTGCAGGACCTGAAAGCAGACCACAGCAATCTCCCAGAACAGGAACCAGTCACCATCACAGTAGCAGACATCCAACAGCGGGTCAAGAACATGAAAAGCTGGACAGCACCTGGCCCGGACATGATCCACACCTACTGGCTAAAGAAACTAACAGCAGTGCATGAACGCCTAGCAGCACAGATGAACCAACTGCTAGCAGCAGGCTCCCACCCAGACTGGCTAACACAAGGAAGGACAGTGCTGATCATGAAAGACCCTCACAAAGGAACAGCACCATCCAACTACCGGCCAATAACCTGCCTCCCCACAACATGGAAAGTTCTATCAGGCATCCTAGCTGCCAAGCTACAAGACCATATGGGCCAGTACATGAGCACAGCTCAGAAGGGCATTAGGAACAACACCAGAGGCTCAAAACACCAGTTACTCATAGATAGAGCAGTCATCCGAGATTCAAGGTCTAGGCAGACCAATCTGAGCACAGCCTGGATTGACTACAGGAAAGCCTATGACTCAATGCCGCACACATGGATCTGTGAATGCCTGGCGCTATACAAAGTGAACAGGACACTAAGGACCTTCCTCAAGAACTCAGTGGGACTGTGGAAGACAACACTGGAAGTGAACTCAAGACAGCTTGCACAAGGGGCCATCAAGTGCGGCATACACCAAGGTGATGCACTGTCCCCACTGCTGTTCTGCATAGGCTTAAACCCCCTCAGCCAGATAATCACAAGGTCTGGATATGGGTACAAGTTCAAGAGTGGAATCACCATCAGCCACCTCCTCTACATGGATGACATCAAGCTGTATGCTAAGAGTGAACGAGACATCGACTCACTGATCCACCTGACACGGATCTACAGCGAGGACATTGTGATGTCATTCGGACTGGAGAAGTGTGGCAGGATGATAGTAAAGAGAGGGAAGGTAGTTAAGACCGATGGAGTGGAATTACCAGTGGGCCACATAGCAGACATAGAGACCAGCTATAAATACCTTGGTGTCCCACAGTCACACGGGAACCATGAGGAGGAGGCAAGGAAGACAGCAACATCCAAGTACCACCAAAGGATAAGACAGGTCCTGAAGAGCCAGCTCAATGGGAAGAACAAGATCCATGCCATCAACATGTATGCCCTGCCAGTCATCAGATACCCTGCCAGTATAGTGAGCTGGCCAAAGGAAGACATGGAGGCTGCCGATGTGAAGACCCGGAAGCTCCTCACAATGTACGGAGGTTTCCATCCCAAGTCCAACACCCAGAGACTGTACACCAGCCGCAAAAAGGGCGGGCGGGGTCTGATGAGTGTCAAAGCCACTGTCCTGGATGAAACCCGGAGTATCCAGGAGTACATCAGTAAGATGGCACCCAAAGATGAGCTGCTGAGAGAATGCCTCAGGCAGCAGCAGACATGGGAGGAAGTTCAAGCGGAGGAAATACCATGGCAAGACAAGCCCCTGCACGTGATGTACCATCGACAGATAGCTGAGGTGGCTGACATTGGGAAATCCTATCAGTGGCTGGAAAGGGCCGGACTAAAAGACAGCACTGAGGCACTGATCATAGCAGCACAAGACCAGGCACTAAGCACCAGATCCATAGAAGCAGGGGTCTACCACACTAGACAGGACCCAAGGTGCAGATTGTGCAAAGAGGCCTCAGAGACAGTCCAACACATAGTGGCAGGGTGTAAGAAGCAGGCAGGAACAGCATACACTGAACGGCACAACCAAGTAGCTGGCATTGTGTACAGGAACATCTGCACAGTGTATGGGCTAGACCCCCCCAAGTCCAGATGGGAGATTCCACAGAAGGTCGTGGAGAATAACAGGGCTAAGATCCTGTGGGACTTCCAGATCCAGACGGACAGGCAGGTACTGGCTAATCAACCAGACATCGTGGTAGTAGACAAAGACCAGAAGACAGTGGTAGTGATAGATGAAGCAGTGCCAAGTGACAGCAACATCAGGAAGAAGGAGCATGAGAAGCTAGAGAAGTACCAGGGCCTGAAGGAGGAAATCAAGAGGATGTGGAAAGTCAAGGCCAAAGTGGTCCCAGTGGTGGTAGGAGCATTCGGGGCCGTGACTCCTAAGCTGGGAGAGTGGCTCCAACAGATCCCAGCAGCAACATCAGAGCTCTCTGTGCAGAAGAGTGCAGTGCTAGGAACAGCTAAGATACTGCGCAGAACCCTCAAACTCCCAGGCCTCTGGTAGAGGACCTGAGATTGAGGAAGACACATACCACCCATAGGGGTGAGAGGGAATTTTTTTTTTTTTTTTAAATATATATACATGCAACCACTTCCTCAAGGGGGGATGAAGGAGAACAGAATAAAAAAAAATTGCCTTAAGAATAGAATGGAGATTTAGTTAAGAATAGAATGGAGGTTTAGTTCAGAGCAGTGAGCAATGATGATAATTACCTCCAAATCAAGAACTGGTGAGTAATAACTATTGTGCTGTACTTAGGCATGGTATGTGTTATTAAATTGCGAAATGTAGCTTCTGCAGAATCCAGCCAATACTTTTCCAGGAAAATTGCTTTGCTAGGAGCCAAAGGTAAAAATGCCCTCCAGTTGGGCTAGACTTATACTGACTACATCTATATAGTTTTTTGGCAGTGCTATGGAAGCTTCTTTTCCACTGCTTTCTGTCAGGAATTTTTTTACTTCCAAGTTTAACTAACCACTCTAGGATTTCTTAGTAATCTCCCATCCATATACTAATTAGATTGGACCCAGCTTAGTGTTTTTGAGATCAGATAAGATTTGCTACAGTAGCTGATGCTACCAGATGTGGCACTAGAAGTCTAAGTAGAGCAAGAATAGCATGTCATCTTCTTGTACAAATTTTTCATTAGTATTATAATCAGGCATACATAAATACATGCATACCCTATATCCCCATTGCCCCAAATGTGCAGATGTTGGTATGTTTTTCCAACTTGATTGCCCTTGAAATGTATGGACTTTCTATACATGAAAAGAGGAGAGTTTTCTCATTCATCCTATTTTGCAACCTGTGGTTGAGCTTGTCAGGTTCTGAGATCTACTGAGTTTGTTCAGTGGAGAGATGCCTTCTCCACATAGTGGTTTTTCTGCTGGGTTGGCTGAGAATTCCCAGATTTGCCATCTGTATGCATTTAGAGGCCTCAGCAGGTGGCAGCACCAACCTGACCTTACCTGGGCTCAAAAGTTAAGCAGGATTGGGCATTGCTAGTACTTAGATGGGAAACCACAAGGATACCTAGGGCTGTAGGCTAAATTGGAAAGTCAAAAATCATCCTAACAGAAAAGAATGGCAAGTCACTTTTGTCACTGTTGTCAAGAAAACTGTGGGATGTGTTGAGCTCAACTCAAGAGAGACTTCATGTGTGCATTCAGAGATTGGGAAAGCATCTGTAAATCATGAGTGTGTAGGAGATTCTGTTGCCATTTAGACCACCAATGAATGGAGCATTTTTTGCCCCTTAGCTCCATCCAATTCAGGCCCAAAGGTGATTTTGAAAACTATAGTATTATTGTAAACATTACTGTTGCAAGCTGCCCCTTGAACAGGTGTGCATGTGCATGCAGACACAGGCTGTGAAGCCAGCATACCCAGCAAAACAGTGAGAGCCTAATTTGGTTAATGAACATTCTAAAAACCAATTTACAGAACTGTTTATAATTAGATGATTTGGGTGTCCTTATGTGTGTTAAGAGTTATAAACTTGATGGAAGAATAATAGAACTGGAGAGAGTTTCCTCTGCATAACTGAATACCAAAGATTGCAAAGAAAAACTAGGGGAGTCATGCTTTTCTCTGTGTAATCTTTGACCCATTAGAATCTAGTTACTAAATAGGTAATATAGCAGATTAGCGCACTTGCATGCATCTGGTGCACCTTATTGTAGCTTGATGTGCATTTATTAACATGTAGTAAATTTATTTGCATTACAAATTAAGAAAAATGTTAACCAGTCTACATAATATTTTTAAGTGGCAAGTATCCTATAGAATCACATACAGTATGTTTAGGTTCTATGTTTTATTGCTTTTCTGGACATTAATAGTTTCTTTTTCTTGATTACATTGTTCTGTGCTGTTTTTAGTATTGCATACCACCCAGAGTTATTATGGAGTTGGGAAGCCTTATGAATCTGATATAAATAAATGTTAATAAATAATCCCTGGATGCATTTGCCTCATGGCATGCACACATGAACTATGGTTTCAAAACACTACACACATACACATACAAAATTGTTGTGGACACAGTCTTATTAAATTTTGGAGTGAATTGGTTATTATCTACATTATCTTCTTAGGTAAGCATTTAGCCTTCATGAACATCCACCAGTAAGTTCCAAAATTCTACTCAAAATTGTTCCTCTCTACAAGTTGCTGTACAAGGATTTAGGGATACTGGTGACTGATCATATCAAGGCATATTTCTGCTGATTTGACTTTTGAATTTTTTTGTCTACAGGAACCAGGAGGAATTGACTTATGAAGCTCAACCTATCTCTCACCCTCAAGTATGTTAAATAGCAGTTTTTGCCATCATCCTCTCCTCTGAATAAAGTCTAGTTTCATTCGCTCTGAAAAGTTACATTAATTGAAATGCTTTGGATAGACTATATAAACAAACCAGAAGCTCCTTAAGGGTAATCTGTCTGAAATTAATCTAGTATGCTTCTATAACAGTTTTAAAAACAAAGCAGAATTGGAGGTCACAAGTAATTAAGTGTCCTGGAAATAAGTCATCGCTATGCATTTTGTGAGGGATGTGCATTTTAGTTAGAACAAGAATGGAGAATCTTTAGGTGGAGAGGGGGGATACAGCACATTTTGGGAAGGGTGAAGGCTGCAATGGGAGAAGCAGAATGGGAAGATTATGACACCAGAAGAGTGGAACCATGACTGACTAATCTAAGTGCAAACAGCACAAACATGCCCTGACAACATCTGTTTTTCTGATGTGTTCCTATGACATTGCCTTCATCTTGTTCTGAGTCCAGTGCAGTCTTAAGTTGTCCTTAGCTTACCGGTATTACAGTAGTATTTCCCCTAATACCTGTTAGGTTGGCAATCCAAGTCCTTCCCCATTTTTTACGCAAGTCACTTCAATCACCTGGTCATGGCGTTGTGGCTTTTTTGACCCCCCACTCTAGACACCCCTAGCTGTCACTGATTGGAAACAGGCAATAGAGATAGAAGAGGGTTGTAAATAGGGATATAAAAGTTGTGCTAGCCTTGTTTTCTGCTGACTCAGGAGAGTACCAACTCAGCTTTGTATCAAGGAATCTCTGATGTTCCCTTTCTTCTAATGCTAAAATACAGTATTTTTACCCAAAAAGCACTACTGAATGATAAAACATTAATTTCTTTAATTTAGATGCTTAAAGCTCAATCACCAACAAGCTTCTACTCCATTAGTAGCAATACTTTATTTACATAACTTGTGTACAAGGATGGTAATGATTATCTGCGTAATTATCAATTGTAACTTTGAGCAAGCTCTTCAATTTCCTTTCATCACCAGCCAAACATTGGGTTTCAAAAGGAATTCCTTTAAACTTCAGTGATGTATCTGCATACGACAATGTCAAGGTATCGTTTCAGCATGAGTGAGTCAGACATGAAAGTATTTCTGAGTGATCTTTTAGAGTACATGCATGCTAACTACAGGATTTTTTTTCTCTGAGGCTTGGATCATGTGCAAGGATCTTAGTCATTGGAAAGCCTTTGTCTGATTGCTAGTAGAAACAAAGGCCAATACCTTTCTGAATGTTGTCCTTTATATTTTACCAAAGAAAGCTCCTGACATAATGTGACTCCAGGCCATTGGCATTATAAGGCCATTTCTAAACTGCATATTTCACTTTCTATGGGATGAGAAATCAGAAAGAACAATTGAAAACCAAGCACCCCAGTTAAAAGGTATGAAAGGTACCTGGAAAAGGTAGCCAAAATTGGATTCTGAATATTAATTTTAAATTTACAATCTCAGATTGCAAGCTTGACTGGGGCCTCCCACCAGGTGAGTCAAGTAAGTCAAGATAGCACCATGATTACTTGAAACCCCACCCCTTTTTTACCTGTCCCACATGCATATAAAAAAGGAGCAAAGCTTTGATCACACAGCGATGGCTGCCATCTTGACTTATTTGATCCTCCCTCCCATGGACCCCCTGGTTTGAGGGCTGATTTATCCAAGCAAGGGATCAAGCTTAGCCTGAATTGTATCTCTGCAGGTATACCCTGTCTGTACTTCAGAAACCATGCATGGAATTTACATATGAGATGGTTGAAAAACACAGTTTTACCACCAATTGCCTGATTTGATACAGCCTAGGAAACCCTGGTCATCTGGTTCTTCAAACCACCATAATTAAGTTTTCAAATGTCCAACCTATCACCATTTAGTCAAAAGTAGTTTCTATGACATATTTACAGATATCTGCAATTCCATTGTGTCATCTGATTTGAAGAGCTGAACTGATTTATTTCTGACTCATCAGGAATGTATTGGGAGCCATGGTAAAACATTTCATTTCTCTGAAATGCTACAGCCTTGCAGAGTTTTCAATGGTTTGTTTCCCGATTTGCAAGAATTCCTGCCTCTCCCTGTTTCCAGCATCCTGGATTTCAGCTGCCTGAATAGATCTTTGAAAAATGGAAAGATAGTTTGTTGGCTTTGCAGCTCCACCTCATAGCAACTGCTCAGATTTTTGTGCATATGACCCAACAAATGCATACCATGTAAAGAGGTACAGAAATTTGTTTACAGTACCTGTTGCAAAGAGTAGGGGCAAGGAAGACTTTGTTTCTCTAGACTGAAGCAGAACAAGGCAAATTGTGCTTCTTTCCTGCTTATTTTCAGCATTGTGAAGTTGGCAGAAGAAGAATTATCAGGAGTCACCTTCAAAGTACAGTACTTTTCAGGGAGTAGAAAGAGTGGTAGCATAGAAATGCCCTACAAGATGATCAAAGGGCAAACCTTTCTTTAGTGAGTGGCTTGCACAGATTAATAATAGGATCTTATACAAGTGTTCTCAGAAATGAACTCTGAAGAGGTAAACTTTAATGATACTCCCAGGTCACTGTTTATAGGATTGCAGCACACCAGAAGGCTCATTTGAAGCAGGGGACTTACTAATATTGCTTCCTATTCTAGAAAAGAACACCAGAACTAGAACCTAAAATTATGTCACTGAGAAGTTGCCACTTAAAATGCACTGGATGCACACCCTGATTGTCTAACTGGGAGTGCACCAAGGATTAGAGAACCTGCTGTCTGAAATCCTAAATTTCAGCACTTAGAAGTTCAGAATTTTTAGAACTCCTAAGGACTGCAGGCAACACCTTAGGCATCTTCTGGGGAAGGTGAAATTGGGAACATGGTGCATGGAATATTGCGATGCAATACTGTCCCTGTTGAAAGTGTGTGTGATGCCAATGCATGCATGAAAGGGTGGGGCTTCCATTCACCATCTTGCTGATTTTGACCTCCCCTGAGGGCACCCTCAAGAAGACAAAAGAGCAAGTGGCCCAGTTAAACTCTCATCCTCCTTGGTTCTTTGCATTTTTCCTTCATTTATATCTCAGGTATTTCATATGCAACTATATCAACAATACTGGCTCCACCACCCCTCCCCACCCCTTTAAGACTCTGGAATGTCTGCTCACTTGTAAAGTATAAAAAAACCAAAATATTTGACATGTGTCCTAAGCTTTAACAGTCAGCTGGGATAGGATAACATAACATGCTGGAGCTATCATCTCTCAGCTCATTTAACTTTTTAATTATCAATTATTTTAGTCTGTTCTTACTGCTAAATATATTTTTAAGAACACAATTTCCTGCCTACCTGAGATGAAAAGCTGTTGAATGTATTGTCAAATTCTATAGTTCTTTGCCAAAGATTATTCAGTTGAAATAAATGCCAAGCCAGAACCCAGAATTACACACACAAACACATAAAATCCTACCTTAGCATGCAGTCAATCTCAGCTAGCTTTTTAAAGTATATTTAATCATAATGACACTGTAAATATGTATGTTAGTAAACTGAAATAACCTTTCTTAAAAATCAAAATAAAATGACATTCTAATTTAACTTTTGTCCCAGCACTACTGGGAATGTCTCCTCCTGGATATTTTAATTGCTGTATCTTTTACTTGATTTCTGTAAATTGCTATGAGTCTTTGATTTGGCCATATACTAATAAAATGAATGGATGAATGAATGAGAGAGAGAGACCTTCCAGGATAAATGAGGCCTTTGGTCCAATCAAAATCCTATGTCCTATTTGAGATGCTTTAGTAATAGGAAGCACAATTCACTACATCAACTGGCTACTATTTCTGTTTTGTAAACCTATTATGAAGACTCTGGCTCAAACTATGTTGGGGGTCTCAGAATTCTGATATACTTCTTCCATTATGGTTCAAGATTAAGGAGCTGCATTAGGAAATTAAATTGTCCCTGAAACCTCAATGAAAATAACAGAAAAGGCTGACAAGCTGTAGAGTCCTACAAATTTCCACCAGATATTAAAGAGGCAAGCTATCTTTCTCTTCAAAAACAAGCTTTTTTCACATTTGAAGCTTTTTTCACTTTCACACTGCAAATAACAATGGTACAAATTTTGTAGAAATCCCTAGGAATTTTTAGTCAAGTTTTCTTTTTCTGGATGACATTGGTTCAAAATCTGTTTAACATTTCTACATCACAGATTGTAAAGTAAGGAAAGTTGTCAATCTTTTAGAAAATAATCCATCTGGATTCTCAGTTCAATGAAACTTAATATCTGGTAAGCCAGCCCTTATGAGAATCATTGTAGGATGATTAAAGCAATAGACTACAACGGAAGAAAACCTACGTTCAGATTGCCATTCAGTTGTCAATTCACTATATGACTTTGGACTGGTCACTATCTTTCTGCCTAGCCTATTTCAAAGGGTTGTTGTGATACTAAAAGGAATGGGATTTGTCAAAAGTCTGAAGAGCATTTGTTCAGAAAGGCAGGGGGAAAAAAAAGACTAGATAAAGGTAAAAGAAGACTATGTAGATGTTTGCTTCCAACCTTATTTTCTAATTAGTAGCTTGTTGTTCAACTCCTTTTCTCATTTGTTAATATAAATGGCTGTGATTCTCACAGAGAGGGGGGTCTTTGTTTTGTTTTATTTGCAACCAGAAGCCAAAAAATCACACATAAGAAGAAGCAAGTTATAGTCAAATCAAGTCAAGTGAAGATTTACAAATGTCAGCTACTGAAATATAACATATTGTGCACAGGAACACAGATTTGAAAGGAGGAAATCTCACTGAGTGACAGGGGAGTCCACAGGGTGTGGTCCAAAAAGTAAAGATAACACTGCTTCAGTCACACTGATTGAAGCTGTACCTGTTTTTATGTCCATTGGGTGGAACTTCAGCCTCACCATTGAAGCTGCCATCTTGACTTTTTAAACCATATCCTTCAAAATCTCCTCACAGATTTTTAGCATTGAGATAACCCACATGCATTCATGCTACACTGGAGTGCAACAATGAATGGTATTATGATGATCAACCTTGAGCAATAATGAGGCAATTCAAATAAAATATATATCCACACCTTCACTACACCTGCCATCCAGAACTCTGGACTAAAGAAAGATATCAGAAGGCCATTTTAATGCTGATTTCAGAGTGAAACAATATAGATGTTGAAAGGGAATTACAGCTTTGATCTTGGGATAATTGTTAGGAATCAACCACTTTATTTCCTGGTTTCTAAGTGAATGAATGTTTTGCAGCTCTTCTAACATCAAATGTGAGATGATTAATGGAATTGTCCAAAGTTAGCCAAGAGAGTTTCTTATAGAGATGTTACCTGTCATTGCAAAGGTTTGCTATTGTTTTCAGCATTAGTGACTGATAAAACTTTCAGTTGGTGAGGATTCATACAATCAGATCCTTTTAAGATTTAGATATCACATTAATAAATCTGGAAAAACAGCAATGTTTTCAAGCTATTTTTTAAACTCAACTTTGAAAATTTATCATTTAAGAAGAGTAGGTCTGGGCTTCAGCTTGCTATAATGGGTTTCAAATTATATTTGAAATAGTTACATTATTCAAACAAAAGATGAAATAATTTTTAATAAGTAAAATCTTTTCTACTTCTAAGCATTAGATCTGAGTTCTGATTTATAGAAAGAATACTGATTTCCTTATATGGACAATTTTTTTTTAGGTTTAGATGTACATTGTATGCAGTGGTGGGCATCACTCTTTTAACAAAGGATGTAGAGGAACTGGGATAGGTTCTGATGAAAACAGTGAAAATCATCAAGGTTATGAAAAAACAAATCCTATGAAGACTATTTCAAGAAATGGGAATACATATCAAGGAGAAAAGAAAACGGCATAAAATGTAAAAGCCTTCCCCCCAAAAGGAAAATATTTGAGATGGCAGAAGTCAATAGGGCTGCACAAAAAGATTAATGCAAATCTAAAATAAAAAAGAATGCATATAGGAGATGGAAAGAGGGACAAATCTTTAGTACATGCATTTAGCCTGGATTTGTAGAGAGGATGTCAGGAAAGCTCAGTCTTAGAATGAGCTGAAGTTACTGAAGGATACTAAGATCTTAATGCTTACAATAAAAGGAAAAGAGAAAATATACCAGCTGCTGAGTGAAAATAGCAAAAGATAAGAAAAGACACAACTATTCTTATTTTGGCCATCTTTCCAACCAAAAATAAGCATTCACTGGGCAATTGTGAGGAGCTGACTGAAGAAGCAGAATTCCAGCTCAGGCTTGATACAACCATAGAGAATACCTACTGATCTTAAGTGAATTCAGTTCTTCAGGGCCAGATGGATTGCATGATGGGATATCGAAGGAACTTGCTGATGATCTGCTCAAACTTCTCCTCATTATGTTAGAGAAATTCTAGAGAAAGCATGAAGGACCAGATGACTAGAGGAGGCAAATGTCACCCATATCTCCCAAAATATGGTGAAAAGGACCCAAGGAATTACAGAACAGTCAATCTGATGTCAACCCCTGGAAAAAATCTAGAGCAAATCATAAAGCAATCATCTGTTCTCAGCTTGAAAATAATGCAGCAATTGCTAGAAGTCAACATGTGTCTTTGTCAAGAACAAATCTGACTTACTTTCTTGATCAGGTTAATAATAAACCTTAGTAGGCTGAGACTTTGGGAGGGTATTTGGAAAGAATTTGTTGTTTGCAGATCTTTGTTTGCCTCTTTGAATATTACCTGCTGTAAGTAGGTATGAATGTGTGATGTTGCGGTGGTTTGAGAGAGTTGATGTGAAGTGAATCACAGTTGGGGAAGGAGGAAAATAAATCCTTTGGAATATTCTCCCCCCAGAGGTGTGCCGGGCCCTTACCCTCCTGGCTTTCCGGAAAGGATTAAACACCTGGCTGTGTCAGTGTGCATGGGGTCATATGGGCTCTGCCCATCTCTGGGGGTAGTTAGCCCTCTGACGACACTCCCTGGAACTACACGCCAACTCTCCATCTTCTTGGAACCTATTTATTTTTAGGACTGTTTTTATGTTGCATTTTAATGAGTTTTATCTTTGCTGTAAACTGCCCAGAGTCATTTCAACGAGATGGGTGGTGACAAATTTGATAAATAAATAAATAGAATAAGAAACAAAATGCACAAATAGGATATTGGATACATCATGCAGAGAGGAAGCGGATGGCCAGCAGCAATGAATGTACCACTGAAAGATCTAACAGGCCGAGCTGAAGACAAATCATTCTGGAGGGAATCTATAAAATGTGGTTGCTTAGAGTCAACACCACCTTGATGGCACTCAATCAATCATTTTACTAAAAAGGGTAAGAGATTAGGCATGTCCAACCATTTTATTCATTTCTAGATGGATCAACAATGATTGTCTGTCTGTCTACCCGCCCGCCCATCCATCCATCCATCCATCCATCCATCCATCCATCCAGAACATATAAAGTAAGAAAAAGGCTACATTCTATAAACAGGGCACCAGTCATGAAAAGTCACTTTTTCTTATGGATACCTGCTGTGATTCATTTGATGGGACCATCAGTTCTATATTGTGGTGGTCAGTTTTGCAAACCCCATGATAACAACTTGCCTGCCAGTTGGAGGGCAGAATGCCAAAGTTGCCCAACTTCAGTAAGCCTTAAAAGCTAAGTCCCTGCACTTCAAAAAGACCATCACTGAAAAGGCTCTGATTGCCTCTTTCAAGAAATTTCCTCTGGATGAAATCTTGACATATTTTGAGAGTATCCAGGACAACCAAGAGAGAAGCATGACTTAGAAGCTAAGATGCAGCAGTTCAAATGTAGGTAATGGTAATGACATTAGAAGGAGATATCACTTTAAACTTAGCATGGGCATCCATTCATTCTGAATTTTATGCAAACTTACCTAAATTTACCTTTACCTTATGTTCACTCTTTAATCCAGATTTATTTAATTTTGTTAGAATCTGCAACAACCCCCATCTGCCTTGCACTCTGTGGATGAAATATTTATTTATTTATTGGGCATGTATGCCAGGGAAGTGAAACAGAGATCCAGGGACTGTGTGTTGCTCCCAGAACCCCATCTGTGGCTGCTTTCACCCTGAGATCATACCAGTAAAATTCAGTATCATTTCAATGACAAATCTTGATGATGGGATTTCCCCAATCCATTTTTTTCCCCCCAGATATAAGGATGGAAATGTCCTCTTTAGGCTGCTAGGAAACAAAGTACTCCTGTTCCTACTATTTATCCCCCAACAACTCACCCCAAACCAGGAAAAAACAACCCCCCCCCAAAAAAAACCTGAGGCCTATCCTTTTCATGATATGACCATTTTACAAGTTGACTTTCCAAGGTTCAGCCACAGGATGAATAACTGAATGTTCACCCTAATCCTTAGGAAACTGAACGTGTCTGTTATACTCCATGTCTACTGAAGCTTTCCTCGTGTTATTTACAGCTCTTTTAAAAATTATCATCTGCCTCCAGCCTGCATCACATAAAGAAGTAGACCTCCCTTTTTTTTTTTTTAAACTCTGAAAGCTTCTCAAGTACAAAGTGCATGAGAAATGCCCTAACTCTAGCTGTGCCATCCTACCAGATTCATAATTAAAGTTTTGGTAAACTCAAAGTTCTAAGTGTTGAGCCTTAGCTTTGAATAAGCATTATAATCATCATGCAAAGAAGGAAGATTTTGAGTTTTAAAGCCCTTAACCAAAAGATAATCTTCTGAAAGGAATTGTCAAAGTTCTATTGCTTGAATCATGCTTGCTTTCATAATCCGACCAGCGTCACTTGTCCAAAGCAGAGGAGAAGACCACATCCCATTCCATGATGAGAGGATACAACATTTCATTATCTTCAATACTTCTTCCTAGAGCGTTCCTTTCAGATTAGCCTTGTCAGGGAAGTTTTTTTTTTTTTTCAATTGTGTTCCTATTTTTCAGCCAACCCAAGTCCCATCATTGTGTTCTTAAATTCATCCTACAAAAGGTATTTGTTTAAGACATTTCTTTTCTTTTCTTGTTTGCACATGAGCATACGCACTGGGTTTCTGGAAATCTGTGCCCAAGACAACTGTTAAGCTCACACTCACACTGGCTAGCCCATCCTGTCTTAATTCCCCTATTGAAATGTCTTTTTATTTAAAAAAAAAAAACTGACTAGCTGAAAAGGGGCCCTCACTCACTTTGCAAACCCTAATATGCAATTTATTCCCACATTCCAAAGGAAGAACGTGAAGCTTTTAAATCTCTTCAAAGCAGCCAAGGCAATGCAGTCAAACTCAGCTGAAGAGATCAGATGTGAATATGCTATTAGTGAATTCTTTAAGATGACCTTAAACTTTGGGCTTATAATGATAGCATCACCAAGGAATCAGCTCTATCCTGATTCAGGTGATACATGTCCAGCTTTTCTGTACCTGAAGTCTCCACAGATAGAAATAATGGACACTCTCCTCTTTTCCCCCCAGAATCCTACAGCTTTCTCATTGGCATTCCAGCTAACCACTTGGGGTTTTTTGTCCAGTTCCTTAGACTTTTCTACATTGGGCTGGAGTGAAGATATAAAAAAGATTTCCAGCAAATGCTAGAGTTCTGACATTCATATGGCAGAATATAATTTCCTGAAGACAATCCTTGTGCAGAGGAATCATATCTCAATTGTCATTTCTTGCACTAGGCCTTAAATTTCCTCTGCAGCATTTTTAGTTAAAAATGGTCAGGAAAGAGCAATAGCAATTAATATTTAATTTCATTTCTGAATCAACTGCCTAGCTTGGGGGACCCAATTATGATGATAGAGGATTTACTGTCTTAGCTTTCCCCACAAAGACAACTTCTCACACTGCTCCAAGCTCTACATCAGATGGAACATGAGAAGGCTGTCTATGCATCCACATACTTTCATACAAACCTGCTCAGACTTCAAGGACTCTGAACCCACCTCTTAGTTCCACCATAGTTGGAGGCAAATTAGGTAGAAGCACTTGAGGGCCTCCTTCACTCTTGTTCTTCTGTCCACAAGCAAAAATCTTTTTATTTGGGCATGTGTTTCTGATATGAGACCATGTCTTTTTATGAATGTCTTTTAAATATGTTTTTAAATTGTTCTTAATTATAATTCTGTGGGGTCTTTTTCCTTGATTTTATCATTGTTAGTCACACTGAGCTTCCCTGGTCATTGACCAAAATCAAGTTGTTTCTCCTCCTCCACCTCCTGTATAAAATATCAACCCAACAAGAGTGTTACAGTCATGTGGCTTTCCATCCAGTTGTTTCCCAGCATTGGTAGAAAAAGTAACCTGTCTATAATTGTGTTTTTGCTTGTGATGGTCATAGTCCCATACAATGTTTATAACAGCAGTGTTCTACTGTGACCATGGTAGTGTCCAAAAATACTAAAGGTATTCTTGGCAACATGCTAATTTTGTAAATTATATCTTCTAAACCAGGTTCAATTCCCATTAACTATGCTGGTTGGGAATTATGGGAATTGAAGTCCAATATTTCTGGAGGGCACCAGGCTGATAAACTATGTTAAGTACAGGCATACACATACACATTCATATACCCCCACAACTTCAGTGTATGTCTGTCACTTTCAGAATACAACCTATTCTTAACGAACATCTCGTAATAACATACTTGATGTGAATTAAGTTGCAAATACCTCTGTGACAAATGATAGCATTCAGCAACAGGCAGGTTGTAATTTAAAGCAAAAGTATTTTAATGAATGATTGCACAAAAGAGAAAAGAACATTCTTAATCCTATCATAAGAACACTTTGACAGAGTTGGAATTATAATTCAACCAGCTGACATATGTATCAGATAGAAATCAAACATCTCATATAACAAAGGATAAAGGGGAAAATATATTTTAAAAAATGAACTCAAAATGGTGATATGGTTCTCAATAATTGGGGACTTTAAAGGAGATGCATTCAACAGAGAGACAGGCACTAAAAAGCAAAATCCATTGAAATGATATGACATAGAATTGCATTACTGTATTAACTGCTTCATCTAGGTCTGCGTTCTATCTGGCAGAATTTCTTGGTGTTTTAGGTAGAGGTCTTTCCTTCCCCTTCCTGCAGAGAGCAGGGATTGACAGTGGGACCTTCTACATGTGAAGCATATGCTCCACCTCTTTAGTACTTGTGACCAGGTTGAAGAATTGAAAGCTTGTCTTGAGTAGTTCCCATATGTTGGAAGCTGGACATCCTGTTTTCAAATGTCAGCTCGTACATAATCTTAATGGTTACTCTTAAGTATTTAAACCATATTCTGCTTCTCAGCTAAACCCCCATGGCTCTATTTCTTGGTTTATTTCCGTTAGCAAAATCGCCATCAGCATTATCTTCCAATATTAAGATAAGCCAGCAACGTATCACTTGGTGTTTCCCTTCAGCAGACTCTTTAAAGGTTTCATTTTACAAATACGTTGAATGATCATAAAATAGACAAACTGGGGCAAGGGAGAAATGAGAGGTTCTAAATGGAAGACAATGAATAAAAAAAGATGAGAGGGTGGCTAGTGGAATGACCACTACAGTATGTCTGGACCCCTCCCAAAATATTCCACAAATAAAGCAGTAAAGGGTTCATCTATAAACCTTGTTTCCCAGGCCACAGCAATCATGTGAGAAGTCTATGGCTAGATGGATGGATTAGACAGATCAAAGCTCTATGCAAATATTCATTGGCTCACACAATGTGTGTTTGAAAAGATCTTTCTGTGTGCAGTACAAGGGAGTGGCAAGTATGTTCATCCAAATGCTCTTCCAACTTCAGCTGCTCCAGACGTAAATCTCTGCAAGCAGCAGAACATGAAAGATGAGGCTTTCATGTGTGCCTTCATCAACCAGGGTACGTGTTGGCTAAACAAGCAATCTATTGCATAGGTGATAAGGGACTTTATAGAAGTGAATGTGTGGAATTTGATCTAGGCAAAAGAAAAGCCTGGTGGAGGAGGTCAGTGTTTCATCCACCATTTCTTGGGACCCAGAAGAAGAACTAAAGCGTTGCCAGAGGATAAAAGAATACCTCCTCTCTGCCCAGCAGAAAATGTATCACAGTGGGGGAGTGCAAAGAAATGGAAGCTTTGTGGATTACATATCCCGATATGGTTTTCTTTTTTGATAAATCAGGGCTAAAAGAAAAAAATATCCTTTTGCCTCAAAGTTACTGTGATTGCTACTCAAAATCCCAATTGTAAAAGTTAGACAAGCTTTGCTAGCACTTCTAAGGAAATCACATTTTAGCCCAATTGCTTCATTTTCCGTAGATACTGTAATAAAGCAAATGAAAAGTAACTTTCTCTGCATGTTTTGGCATGTCTAAGATCAGTTCAGCTAAATGATGAGGATTCCCCCTCACCTTGAGATGGAAGGAGCCATTATAAATATACCAAAAGCAAAAAAAAAACAAAAAACAACTCCCCCACCCCACCCCATTGGCATATTTTCAAATCAAAGGAGATTCAGCAAGGAATGGTCATTGCAGCTAGAAGTGCATTTTTCTTTGATACATGTATTTGCTATAGCTATTTGCATAGGATTTAAATGTCTAACAAAAATGCAAAGGCTATCTGAAAGAGAAGGCAGGCTGAACCTTTGCATGTTAATCTCACAACATATTTGCAGAGACCCATTAACTATACACGTAACCAATTTCCATAAGATGACAGACAACACTGATGAATTGTTGTGTTCGGATGGCCTCTCGGGAGAATGTGGGGCCTGTTTCAGAGTTGAGAAGGTATTTTTGTATGTGAATTGTGTCTCCCCCCCCAAACTCCCATTTTCTTCTGCTTTTAGATGGCAAATGCTTCTGAAGGCTGCTGCTTATCAGGTTTAGATCTATAGTGGAATTATTTTTAGAACAGGTAGCAGCACATGGTCCAGATAATATGAAACTAGTGATTTGTTGAGCTTACAGCTGGAGGAAAGAAAAAGCAATTCTCAAAAAGCTGCTTTGGTTTGTTAGCATATACTCAAGGATAACAACAAGAAATACCATTTGTCTGCAAGCAAAAACTCGTAGGACCACAAAACAGAAAAAGTAATAGAAAATGAAGACGCTAAAGTGCTCTGGGACTTTAGAATTCAAACAGACAAACACCTGCCACACAACATCCCAGACTTAACAATTGTTGATAAGAAAGACAAAAAAATCTGGACAGTGGACATTGTAGTACCTGGAGACAGCAGAACAGAAGAAAAAGAACTGGAGAAAATCACAAAATACAAAGACCTGCGAACAGAAGTAGACTGACTGTGGCAAAAGAAAACAAAGATAATACCAATAGTTATAGGTGCTTTAGGTGCAATCCCAAAACATCTGGAGCACCACTTGAATACCATCGGCATTGACAAAATCACCATCAGTCAATTGCAAAAGACAGCTTTACTTGGAACAGCTTATATTCTGCGACGATACCTTTAACACCATCAAACAACATCTGCCTATCCCAGGTCCTTGGGAAGGTCTCGAAAGGGGGATAAAAATGCCAAAACCGGGCTAAATATCTGGCTGACCAACCATAATAATAATCATTTCAGCTAGTCGATTTCATTCTTGTAATTCTAAGCCTTTTCAGTTGGGTTTCAGACCTGGACATGGGGATTGGGACCATGTCTAGTTGGAACCAGTTTTGTGCTGGTTCTCTTCCTTTCTCCAAGGGTGGTTCCAGTTGGTGTTGTTGGCAGTGAAATCTAACCCACAGCTCTTTCTCTGTGGAGTTCCTCAGGGCTTGATGCCCTCCACACTCCTATTTAACATTTACTGCAGCTAGTCTAGAATTTATTTATTTATTTTATTTATATTTCACATTTGTCACTGCCTATCTCATTGGAAGCAACTCTGCATGATTTACAGTAAAAGAATAAATATTAATTAAAATACAGTATAACAATATTCCAACAAATAATATCTTCCAAGATATTGATGATGAACTAAAAATTAGGCTTGGGGAGCATCTTCAATGCGCCAGCCACCCTTAGGGTTGGTTATATCTCTTCTCACCCCACATGAGTTGGCAGAGCCAGGTCTTCCATTCTTTCCAGAAAGCCAGGAGGGTGGGGGCCCACCTCAACTCTGGGGGGAGACTATTCCATAGGGTGGGGGCAATGGCAGAGAAGGCTCTCCTCCTGGGCCTCACTAGTCGACATTCTCTCATCAATGGTGTCCGCAACATACCCTCTCTGCCTGACCGGGTGGGACGGGTCGATGTGATGGGGGTGAGACGGTCCCTCTGGTAACCTGGACCCATGCCATGTAGGGCTTTAAAGGTGACAACCAACACCTTGAATTCAACCTGGAAGCAAACTGGCACCCAATGCATCTCTTGCAGCAAAGGTGTTACCTGTGCCATCCTTGGGGCACCCAAAACTGCCCACGTGACCACATTTTGAGCCAGCTGTAGCTTCTGGATACTCTTCAAGGGTAGTCCCATGAAGAGTGCATTGCAATAGTCTAAACAAGAGATGACCGGGGCACGAGTGACTGACCAGAGGGCCTCCCGATCCAAGAAGGGATGTAACTGGGGTACAACACAAAGTTGAGCAAAGGATCTCCTGGCCATGACTGCCACCTGCTCTTTGAGCAGGAATTGTGAGTCCAGGAGACCCCCAGATTACGCACTGGGTCTTTTGGAGGTAGTGCAACCCCATCCAGAACCAAGGTGGTACACCCCTGGATATAGAGGGACCCCCAGTCCACAGCTACTCTGTCTTACCAGGGTTCAACTGAAGCCTATTGCACCCATCCAGACCCCCACAGCCTCCAGGCACCACAAAAGGGTGGTCACGGCATCATTCAAGTCACCCGGGATGGAGATGTATAATTGGGTATCATCTGCATATTGATGATACCTCATCCCATGGTGACAGATGATTGGGAATGCAGCAATGCAGGCAATTATGGGTGCCCCTTGGTATACCCATTTTATACCTCTGCTCTGTGAGGTGCACTGGGTCCCATAGTGCTTCTGGGTGGAATTCAGTATTGGCTGCCACCTATAAAGCCCTCCATGGCATGAGGCTGGGTTACTTGTGAGACTGCATCTCCCGGTTGTTTCTACCCATTCCATAGAATGGGCATTGTCCAACAGGATGGGCCCACTCTGGGTCCCTTCAATTAAAAAACATCATCTTATGGGACCTTGGACATTTGCCTTTTCTGTTGCAGTGCCAGCCCTCCGGAATACCATACCCCACAAGATTAGAATGGCCCAACACTCCAACCTTTTGTAAAGTGTTGAAGACCTGGATGTGCTCCAGGGCTTGGTGGTTGAGAGGTTAGATGACCCACTGAGAGATTTTTGTCAATTTTTTGTTTGGGTTTACCCTTTATGACCACTGTAAATTTTTACCTTGCACTCCATGAACTTAAGTGGAATCAAGATAAATTTTAAGTTGAATGAAAAATGATACCACATGTTTCCCTTTGAAATAGACTTTAAAAGAATAGACAATTTTATATGTAATTTGATATATTGTTATTAAATATATTTGTGATATCTTTAAGTGATAGATATCATTTTAACATTACTTCTTAGGAGGATTTATTTGTTTGGTTTTTCATTTGTTTTTTGTTTTTGTTTTGGCTGTTTTGATATCATAACAACAATTAATTAGATAATTTTGGGGGTGTATATGTATTAGTTTTTTTATTTATATTCATTATTTTCTCTGTATTTTAAAATTGCAACAAAATAAAGGATAACATGGGAATGACTATACCATCTGCACGTGGACATTTATTTTGTTATGTTTAGTTAAGAAAACTAAACTAGACTAATGAACCAAATCCATCTTTTCATGGATAGAAAACAAGCATTATGAAGGATAAAGGGTACGTGTAGCTTTATTTCCATTATCCAATTTGACTCATTATTGAAATGGGAGCAGAATGCTTGCCTTTCTCTGCTGCCACTTCTGGAAAGCCACCATCTTGTTTCTGTAGACTGGCCCAGATGTCCACCCTTAGCAACCTGTTGGTCCTGTTTATGTAGCTATGACAACCATGTCCCAGCAGTCTGATTTCAGGCATGTCCATCCTGGAAACATGGATTTCCAGTTCTGTACTGCTCTGGGACATTTGTGTGGGGAGGAAAATAGTGGTTGCCAGTGTGGATACTGTTTTTCCCAATGGCAATGTGGATCCCCTTCATATAAGGAGAAAAATTGAAATTCAGACACAGTCAATCAAATCACTGAATCAAATCTGATGCCTTCAAATAAATTCAACAATTCAAAAGGTCTTTGCATATTTGCAACACCCTTTTGGTGAACTGGTTTGGAAAAATGAAACTAGTCAAAGCATAAACTGAATCAATTTGGTTTTTTAAATTGACTAAAATCAAGCTGGTGACCCAAGCTGAGCTGATAATACAACTCAGATCTCCATGTTACATCTCAGTCTAGTGTGATTAATTGCTATAACTGAAGGAACAGGAGATGGACAAGCAAAGTAATACAACAATTGTGTCCTCTGACAGTGGATATCTGAAACTGGGAAGTGGTGGCCAGTGTGCAAAAGGAACTTGTGCTGAATTGTCTGTCTGCTCATTTTTGTTTTTGTTTTCCTTACACCTTGAAATGATTTCACTTGCTCATGGATAGTCCTTTCATTAGGAGCAATGAAGCAGCCACTGCAGATTGAGGGCTACAAGGGACAGCAAACTGGGACAAAACCCTACCCTTTGTCCTTCTAAATAATTTCCTGGAGCAGCATTCATTATTCCTATGGGTGCAGCTCTCTCAAGTGGCTTACTGAGCCATCTGACTTCCCTCTCTATGCTTCGATCTGAGGAGGTGACCAACGACCTTTTGTCTGGGACCTCAAATGACTGTAAAGCCACCAACAGCTGCGCAAATGGAATATGAGTGGTGGTAGTGGTGCTGCTGGGGAAGGAACATGTAGAAATGAAGATGGCATCTATTTTTTAGCATGAATAGGCCTCTCTTTCCCCAAACAGCCTGGATTTGGAGGCCAAGGTGGAGGTGAGCAGGTAAGGCTCCACCTCCCAAATATGTATGGAATGGAAAAGACTTCCAGAAAATGTTGCTCAGCTTTATATGATTAATTAGGCCAAACTTCCCCATTCTGTTATGTTGGGACTTAAAATTCTGGAAGTTGTAGTTGCATTAGATCTGGAGACCAAATTGAGGAAGACTGGCCTAAGCAATTTGAACTTCTTAGAGAACTCATCTAAGGACGTAAATGAGGCATCAACAGGAATCTACTTTAGCATTCTGTTATCTTAGCTCCTGAGTGTTGAAGCAGTGTGGATGGAAGAGTAAAAGTACTGTATAGCTGGGTGTTTTCAGTAAGATTTCTATGACTTACTCCTTGCAACTTTGAAAAAAAGACATTCAAGGCAAACATCTAAAGATACTAGCACAAGAAGTTTCTTGATGATTTAAGAAGCTGATGACAAGAAATCTACTTAAGAGCCCCAACTGTACAGTTATACCAAGTGACAATGGAACAGGAGACTGGGAAGAATAGAAGCACTTGGCTTTCAAAATATTACCAAGCCAAAATCATCAATCCAAAGGAAATGGCATCAGTACTTTCTGAAGCAACAGAAGAATGATAAAAAGATGAGTTGCATCTCTGTTTTTTGGCATATTGAAGGGAGCTTTTCATGCAGGCAAGACATCTTGAGAATCCTGAGAGATCCTTAACAAATCTGGAGGCTGCTGGGTTAGAGGAGGATGACTTACACCATATTTACCCAAAAAGCAGACATAAATTTAAGAAGATTCCTCACCAAAGGAACCAGAGAAAATATATTTCTATCTCTACGTTTATCTCTATCCATAAATGGGCCCATGTTTCACATTTAAGGATTTAAGTATATATAACTGCCAAAAGCCACACTCCAAAAAACAGAAGGGCCAGGAGAAAGAAGGAAATTAAAAATTTGAATTGATAATAGCTAGCTACAATGAATACAGTACCACAGTTATAAAATGAGTTGATTCTCTTCTGCAAATGCCAAATACTCTCTTCTCTTACACAATCCATTATCTCATACAGGAATACACAAGCATAGACATATATTCCCTTCCCTTACCCTTCCAAGAGAAACAGAAAAAACATACAAACAAACAAACAAAAGCCAGAATTGAGATAAGGGAAGGGGAAGCTGCAATGAGAAAGGAAAGAAAAAGAAAGGGTAGCAACCCCAGAAATTGATTAGGTGAAGGGGAGGGAAGGGAAAGGAAGGGCAGTGCAGTTCAAAAAGGGTTAAAATTTACTAGGCAAGCAGCCTTTCTCAAGCAGTGGCTTATCTTCAAAGATGTCCATGCTTTTTAGCAGTGATATCTGAAGACATCTGTCCTCCCTGTCCATTTCCAACAGCTTCTTTGATTCTTACCATTAACTGGAACAGTCCCTTAATTCACCCCTAATTATTGGGGAGAGGGGGGAGCGGCCTTATCAATCTACTAAGTAAGTAAATAAGCAAACAAACATATGCCTCCTTGCAGCAGGGAAGCCTAGAGATCCAATCTCACCTTTCAACTGAAGTGTTCATCTTATCTAAATTTTCAGGAAGAAAATGCTGCTAGTCAAAGATTTTGAACAGAGCTTTCTTCTATTGCAAGAAAACTGATATTTAGCCCTGTGTGTTCTGTGGAAGAGGGGAAAAAAAAAAGGTAACAACCAGAATCAATCAAAGTTACTCCATGCCTCTTTTGGACAGATGGTTACATCATTTTAATTAAGTGCGTGTACTAGATTGGCAGATTTGATCTGACAGATGTTTTCTCTGCTTGTTTATGATGTTTTTTTAATCTTTTACCATTCATGATGTTCCTGGAATTGTGTACTTTTCCTCTTGGATGTTTTTATTTGGTATCTTCATATCTGTTATGCCTTATTTTTTTAACTACCAGGATGATGGTAGGTAAATCACTGTGATATCATGAAATAATTTACTTAAGAATTTCAGCAATGAGCTTGGAAATCTCCATAGTAGGAAGACCATGCATGACTGAGACATCTGCCCAGATCTCTATTATCTCTAGATCTCACTGCTATCAGACATCACTGAATGTATGGATTGTTTCCATTGCAAAGTATTGCAACTGAGGTTATGTCAGGTAAGATCAGAAGTTTGTAATGCTGAATTTGTGGACAATTTTTTTTTTTTTTTTTGGCAAGCCATCACATGATCTTACTGGCCCTTTCAGTGCAATAACGCTTAACAAGTAAATGCATTCAGAGAGTTCATCTCTGAAAGAAACATCTCCCTCTCCTTTTCAGTGTTGTCAGTTTAAAAACAAAAGACATAAAATATTGATATTCTTCTACTTTCATTGATGCAAAGTGGGTTCAGGCTTTTGAAGCTGTACTGCCCAAACTTCAGTTTGGAGATGAGAGATGAAAGCTCCCAGTTGCAACCATGGATTTTAGCAGTGGCATTAAAGCAGTGGTAGGCAAACTTTATATGGCTAAGGAGCTGGAGTGTCCATGGGGCGTTCAAAAAAGTTAAAGTTAATAAAAGTAAAGTTTAAAAAACTGTCAAAAAAGATAAGGCAGCAGCCACAATCACATAATTGTAAACCTACCCTTTTTTTACATGCATCACATCTGTATCTCATGTAAAAAAGGAGTGGGGCTTCAGTTGCATAGCTGTACCACCATCATGACTTTTTTGACCTCTCCTGGGAATACTCCTATCCAGGGGCTGCATTTAACATGATGGAGGAAGAGAGAGAAGAGTGGAGATAAAAAGTGGATGGGACTGTGACTCACACATAGGGTCTCAAGTTGCTTAACCCTGCTTTAAAAGAAGGGCCATAGTTCAGTCATAAAATATATTCTTTGCATAAAGGAGATTTGAGAGCCAGTTTGGTATAGTGGTTAGAAGCTGGGAAGACTGTGAGTTCTAGTCCTACCTTAGACACAAAAGCCAATGGGGTGACTTTGGGCTAGTCAATTCCTTTCAGCTCTTGGAAGAAGGCAATGGCAAATCACTTTTGAAAATGTTGCCAAGAAAACTGCAGGGACTTCTCCATGTAATTGCCAGGAGTCAAGACTGACTTGGGGGTGGGGGGGGGGGGAGAGAAAGAGAGACAATCAGCTGGTATCCCTTCATCTTTAGGAAGGACTGAAAAAGACACCTGAATGAAACCTTGGAGAGTTACTCATTATTAGCATAGACCAAGTATGGGGAACTAGATCTGGTCCCAGAAGAAGACCCAACATCACACAGAAAGCCTCTGCCCTATCTTGCTTTGAAGTTAGTATTCAACTTGATATACTCAGTATTTGATACTTCATCTTTATACACCAATACATCCATACTGGAATCTTGGTGTTCCCTCAGCTTGGTTTTTCTTCTTGAAGCAGATACCAAGATTCCAACATTTCAACCCTAAGCTACATATATTCTCCACTATAGATACAATCATAATGGAGAATATGTTTTAAAATAAAAATATGGTAAAATAAATTGAGAACATTTTTCAGATTCCTTTTGGCCATCAGTTCCATCTCACTCTCTTGAGCAGCAAGTTAATGAGTCAAATTAATTATTCAAGCTGCTTGGTTTTATGTATTTCCCCAATTTAGCAAGGTATTAACTACAACTCCCAATAGTCATATTGGCTTGAGATGCTGGGAGCTGAAGGGCACCAGATTTCAGAAGGTTCTTCCAGGCAAACATTACACATTAGTCACCAGATTTGGAACACTCTGGATAAATACAGATACACATATTAATAACATTTTGTACCTTTTTTTTTTTTTTACATTTTAAATGCTTGATCTGCAATATTAGATGAAAGCAACTATCTCCCAAAGATGGAGCATATCTTTGGAACAACTGTGTATAACATAGAAACTGACCTGTACACCATGCTGGGTTGACATGATGCTTTGTTTTCTTTGCTGGGTGCCAGTAAGCTGGTTATCAACGTTGGAAAATAAAAAGGATGCCATCATAACCCTACAGTCACAATTGGCAGAGGAACTTCTTAGCCAGTGGCTTCTAAATTGCTAGGCATTTCTGCCCAGTAAGAGACATCTTAGTTCAAGGACAGCATTTAGCACCATCACTTATTTGCAGAGTAAAATAGATCAATCCAGAGGAGTGCAGATAGCACTGAAGCAAACAGAATAATGTGGAACAATGCCATAGCAGCTATTTTAAAATAAGGATTTAGAAAGGACTCCTAAGGGAACAGTAATTCTACAGCAAACACATTGATTGGCTCTTTTGAAGGCTGTTACAGTAAAACTAAAACATAATGCCAGAGTGTATGCTACTGAGTTTGTTGCCCAATAATCAACTCTGGCAGGGCTATTTTTTTCCTTTTATATTCTAAGCAAGTATGGGTTGCGTCTTTATTAAACCTTATTCCTCTACAAATAAAAGGTAAAAAAATGGAAACACTTGATTAAAAACAAGCCAATGTAGCACTAATACCAATAGAAAACACCTTTTAAAAAATGCATCGCTCAGTTCATCAGAGATGCATTTAAACAGCCTTTTGACTTTTAGAAAAGTCTTCAGCTGACAGTAAATTAAGGAAAGAGATGGTGCTTGGGTTGGCTCTTAGGCTCCCATCACTTCAGTGTGAAGGGTGACACAATTGAAAATACTATGTTCTGAACCCTTATAATTGTTACAGCAATGAAGAGCTGTGCCAATCTGAGAAGATATTTAAAAGCTCTTTCAGATATTAGGGCAGTTTGTTTAAGGTCTCACTGTTTATATACAGTAGTTTGAACTGAACCAGGAGACTGCTTGGTGGTGGTGCCAAATGTCGGGAAGGAAAGGAAGGGAAAGGATTTCAGCCAAGATGTTCTCCTAAGGCCCTAAACATACAATCTGCTTTCCCAATTTTTTTCTCCCCCTGTTGTGCTCTGTTCGTGGTCCTTCCTCTCTTAGGAGCTATAATCCAGAACTCTGGAAAAATGTCAGGGCAGGCAAGGTTGGTGTAAACCACAAATGGTTGGAAATGTAATTCATAGTGCCTCCTGTACAAATGACAGCTGGTGTTATCTTTAGCATTCATATGCATAAATTACATTTAGCTTTTAGTTGAACCTATATCTGCTTGAAGGATCCATGATTTGGAAATTCTGATACCAATGGGCTGATTTGCAGTTTCTGGACTAATACATGGATTGAAAAGTAGCTGAACCTCAGATTTCACATATCTTCAAAGTACCTTGCTCAAAAATATATGTAGATCGCACACTTTAGGTTAAAAAATCCATTTAAGTTCTCTCAAAGAAAAAGTGATTAAGATATACAGTGTATAGCAAAAGTAATTCAGTGATGCAGATTTGTATTTGAGAGTTTGGGGTTAGATTAAAAAAAAAAATAGTGCAGAACTGTGTCCAGCCTTTAGTGGCTACTTTTAACAAAAGGAAGATTCTTACAGAGTCTCCTTTAATTGATTTAGAATTACTGAAAGGAAAAGCAGCTAGTGTTACATAAATATTTGCAAACTGAATACATTTATTTTACCACCCAATTTGCTCTCTAAGTTGGTTAGGATGTAACTTTCTTGATCCTTTTGCTAACCACCTGTTGGTGCACTGGAGAGGCAGCTAATCATTTACTAATGGAGGAAGAGTGTGCTGATATTTTGCACTTGTAGTATGTTATGTACACACCCCATCTTCTTTCCCAGATTCTTAGAAGCCCATTGCAAAATGCATGAAACTGTCTTAAGTTCAGCCTATGTGAAAATAACAAGGGGGCAATGCTTCTGACTTGACTGTATATATGAAGTCCCTATTTTCTCTCTCTTTCTCTCTCTCGCATTTTGAGCATGCTTGGTTAAATATTGTCAATATGATTTCCTATCACGTTTCAGCCAGAAGCACAAATGCTGCAGGAGTTGGGATCAAAGCTCTGTAATACAGCACATGCTTTGCTTGCCAGCTTTCAGACCCAGCATGCCAATACAATTTTGAGAGATATTTCTGCCCTGAGAGATGCTGTCAGTTGGAAGAATCCAGCCAGAATTAAATTGACCATTCATCTAATTTCATATAAACCAACTTCCAACATTCTCCTCTGTGCAGCTTCCTTAAGAGAAGTTCAATTTCTGAGGCACATGCATGGAATGCCAGCTTACCATTTCACTTGCTGCAGCCACACTATCTATTGGTACATACTGTAAGGCTAACAGTGTATATGTTTGGCAAAAAGGACAAGAATAATCTTAGCTTTTAAATCAGCAAAAGGTAAGGCTGTTGCAGAATCATGAATGGATGCACCTGTGAGAACTCACCATAAAGGAGGAGAAGCTCAGCAGGTGGTCCTTGATTAGGGGATGCTTGTAACACTCCAATCCTTGCATTTTCGCAAAGTGGCACTAATGAATCTGTGACTGGTCCAGAGGAGTGACATTATTTATGTGAGGACACGAAAACAAGGGATTTGTTCCGTTTGCCATTAGGAAGTGTTGTCAATCCAGCCTTGAGCAAATATTACACACTGAACAGAGGCCATTCCTGATTTTCAAAGTATGATGAGTGGAAATATGTGGGGAGGGATGCATGCAGGGGCACTGCAAACAGCTTGTTTGAAGGTAGGAGTGGGGACGCTCTGGCTTCCAGATGTTGCTAGAACATGACTCTGGCCACGCTGCCTAGAACTATTCAGAGTTTTTGTTGAGCAATATCTGGAGAGCCAAGCCTTATCCACTTTGTTCAAAGGGTGCCAATGTTCCATTCAACACCTCTTCACCCCTCCCATGACATTATGCAACATTATAGGCAAAGAAGATCAAAACCAAGAACCAACGCAGTTCCACATCATTGTCCAACTCCTTGAGAGCTAAAACTTTGCTTAAACAGAAAAAGGAAAAGAAGTCCAAGACAGATGCCTTAATATATTCCACTGGTAAGGTGGATCTACTGAAAGGCTGGGAACCTGTCACTCATGCTACTGTTTCAAAATAGAGTGTGGCATTCTCTCTCTTTTTTTTAATGCTTAATAAATTACAGCAGAGGTATATAAGTAAAGCCATAAGGCAAAGGAACCTAGCAAGTACTGCTCTGCCTTTAACATTTCAAAATGACTCACTAACATATGATAATCATACTTAAAACTCATGAAGCGCTGTTCATCTTCAAAGCACTTTGCAAACATTAACTAATTAATTTTACTGTCAAAACTCTTGCAGATCTAGTAATGGAATTTGGCTGTATCTCAGAAAGCAATTTTCTTCCAGCTCCTGGCAGAGTAAACACCTATAATGATATAACCAGTAGGGAGAACAATTTTTAGTAATGGAGTTTGAGTATCAGAATGAGAGTTCATTCAGTTGGAGCTTTGGATGAACTTGGATGAGCAGACATTGCTCAGGGAGCTCACATGCTGTTTTGGAAAAAAGAAATATGTCTTAAGGGCACTCCTTTGAATTCCTACTTTGGCCGTGTCTTCTGAGATTAATTGATAATCATCCCCTCCCCCTTCTTGATAGCTCTTCTAAAGAACTAGGGCAACCTTCCCCTAGATGTGTTGGTATGTAATATCTATAATCACATGTTTAAGGGGGCATTATGGGAATTGCAATCCAACCTATTTGAGGGCCGGTGGCTCCAGCATAGTGTCCTAGAAAGATACTACAGTTATCTTTTAGTATCTTGACTAAATTGTTTATCCTTAGCTATCTGGTGAATGATGCTTACATTGCCGATGTTTACATGAAGATTAGACATTCAGTTGAGTACACCAGACTCCTCCAATCTGGTAATCTCTGGATGTGCTGTGATTAAAAATCCCCAGATTCCCAGGGATCACTACCAAGGACCCAGTGCTTTCCTTTTACAAGGTGTCTAGTTAGAGAAGGCTGCAGCACTCCTTTGCCCAGCAATAAAGACCTCAGAAGGCAAGTCCTATATTCCACATATGCTAAATTGATTGAAAATAATATTAAAACATAAAATTCAAATAGTCCAGTCAAATTCAGCACTAATACTGACCAAAACCAATCACACAGAGAAAGTTCAAGATACCTCTTAAGAAGGTCAGGTGCGTTGGTCATATATTTTCTAAATTAGGATGATTTGAAAGCAGGTACCACCAAACTCTGTCTGAAATGTAGAATTAACATTTCTGGAAGGAGGTTTAGCCCTGTGTTTATATATCAACAGTACATAAAGTATGGATGGTTTTGAGAGATCTTGCCTGTTTTTCAAGGCTGCAGCTGCCTCCCTTCTTCGAGCCCTCACACCTACCTTAACTTCTACAACAGCTGAGTGGAGAGAACAGCTTTCTCATCTCCACAGCTGGACTGTTTGAAGTATCCTTAGAATACTTCAAGCTGTGTGGCTATTTTAAAGTTTCACTCCTGCTTGTCCAGTGGTTGCTGGGGAGGGAAGAGCTAACCTTCCTAAACTCCAAGATCCCTTTAAAAAAAATAATCCCCTATTATGCAACCAAGTGTTCAATTAATCTTAACTGATATAAATTCAGAATTATTGCAAAATCAGTGTAGACTAGGAGAACTGCTTTTTAAGAAGAAGGGACCAGAACCAAAACAAAACAAATCAAGTTGCTTTAGAAGACTGGGGTTTCTCTTATGGGCATCAAGAAATGTGCTGATTAAGTAACTTAGCTCCCATTTCTTCTCATGACTGAGGAGTTTAATAAAGTTGGCATTTGAGTCGGCATTCTGCTTTCAGGCAAAAAACAAAGCAGAAAAAAAAACCCTTTATGTCTTTGGCTTCTGAGAGATCTTATTCTAATTGAAATCTGAATTAAAGATCAAGCAAAATTTGGCAAGGCAAAAATAGTCCACTGAAAAGATGAGGTCACCCCAATGATACTATTATAGATTTCAGATTAAATGAAGAGCCAGTAATGAAGAAGGCTGATAATGCCTTTGCATTCCCCTACTTGGGTATTTTGATGAGAAAATAAACTTCCAGATTTTTTTTTTTTAATTAATAAGTGTAAATCCACAAGTGCTAGCGTTAGGGTAACCTTAAATCATACCTGAATTTGGTATAAAGATATGTGCAAATATTTTTGTTTCTCTGATTCTGTAAATAGAATAACTTTATTTGCTTACTAATAAAGAAGCAGAGAAGAAAGAGCAGAAAATTGAATTTAGTGTGTCTATGTCCGAAGGAACAATCCTTGGTGTTAGAGGCAAAGTTCATGTGAAGATTCAGAGGAAAACCTACCTTCACTATTTTATAAGTTTTAAACATAGTTTGTTCTTTAATTTCATACCTTTCCTAAGTTATGGGTCAACCTTTCCTAATCTGATGCACTTCACCAGAATGGTGATTAAGGAATATATAATCCAAAACATCTGAAGGAGGTTTGGGAAGACTGTGGAATAATTACTTGGGATTTTGATAAAAACAGCAAGAGGAGGAAATTGACATTTTTTACTTTCCTGATGGTAGTGGAATCATAGATTTGGTAGAGGATTGGGCCTCTGACTCTAACCTCCCTGTTCAGTACACAAATATTTCAAGTTTTGACTCAGAACCTGATTCAGGATTATGCTGAACATTCAGAAGATAATACTTTTGGAATGCAAGAGGGTTTTCAGGAAGCCCCCTCCTGCATAGAAAGATAATATTTCTTGCACTTTGATGGCTGCCCTGATAACATGCAATTTTGGTTCCTCTAATTTGCACCCTTTCCAAAGAGAGCCTTTCTCCTACAATGTCATCATGCAGCCTATTGAATTTGGAAACTATATGAAGGTCTCAGCAAGGGGCAGAATTTAATCAGTCTTGTCTGGACTTGGAGGTAAATCAGCTGGACTTGGTTAGTTCTTAGATGAGAGTCCAATGGGGAATAAGTAGGGTAGACTGAGAAGCTGAAACGCCATCCTGGAAAAAGGCAGTGGCAAACCATTTCCATACTATATGTAGAAGATACAGGGAATGGCCTTGAAGGAAAGGAGGATGGGTGCTATGAAGGCAACAGTCGGATAAGGGGGGCTTGAGCCCGGGGCAAGAAAATAACTTGAGAAAATGTCTCAGACAAGCCCCTCCCTAGTTCACATGAAGATAAAGTGAGGGAGAGGGAAGCATACTGAGACGTATTAATGTCAGCCCAACAAGGTAGACCAAATTAAGAAACCAATTCTATATGTGTTAGAACTACTTATAACACCTATAGTAATAGACTCTTGCAAGTTGGAATGTTCTTCCCCCTCCTTCACATTATGCCAATGTGTATAGTGTCCCTGTGTGGTGTCCACGCAGCCACCAGGAGTTCACTTCAATTAAAAGGCATCTTTACCTTTACTGCAGGAAGATATCAGTGTTACTAGGATGGCCAATCTTTTGGGTAGGGGAAACAATGGCAAACATGCAACTGATTGAGTCTACAAAGATGTTCATGCTGGATTCCAGTTGTCTGAATGCCAGATAAGGGCAGTGCATAACCCAAGGGAGGTATGAGGATCCACAAGTTGTTTCTCTTCTGTCCCTGGAGGAAAAAAATACCAAAATGAAAGCATGCTTCAAGGAAGTGGGGAGATAGGTTTTGTGAAATGCAATCCTTCATTTCACTTGAATTTTAATTGTCTGAATGTGAGAGTGAAACTGGAGCTCCACTGACTTGCTCATTGGGATTTAGCCCTGCTGTAATTTCATCTTCTGAGATGAGTAGAATAGCAGTTGATTCCACAAAGTGTGCACATCTGCAATATATTTCAAAATGACTGGACCTGATTTCCCATTTTTATTTTGCACCCACCTCTCCACCCAGAAGGGAAATAAAAGGAGAGGAATTAATGAACAAGGGTGTCTTAATTCTTCCCTAAATGTGCTCAGATGCTTCAAACCCACTATAAAGTTTTGAGCTCCGCTTCCTGTGCCTGAGTTTTAGTATTGGCATATCTCTCAAGACTTCAGCCTAGTCCAAACAATGTTAAAATATAAAATTCCCTAGTGTCACTGGGGAGTGGCAAAATAGATGTTTTGTTAATGGTTCCCTCTCAGGGTAAACCTTTGATACATCTTAGTTAGCAGGGATACAAACATTATCTTCTTACATTTTTAGAAAGATGTTACTAATACTGAACCTGATATACCATTGATATTATGATACAAAATAAAATTTATACTTACTGATGCCTAGGTATACATCAGGAGCGTGGTTTAATATTCACATCGAAATGGCTTTTTTTCCAGGTTAGTGTCCATTAGGCTGAAAGGCATTATTCTGACCAGCAGAGGGCTCACATTTTTCCTATTATTTCAAAATAAATGGATTGAAGGTAACTAATTATTTCAGGAAAAATCAAGAATGAAAAGGTATGGAGAAAGAACTGCGAGCCCAGAGCTTTTGAAAGAATTCATAAAAGTTTGAATGTGCACAAAAGAGTTATTTGAATTGTCCATGACTGAATTGTTTCTAGTTTGATGATTATAGATACAGATATATATCTCAGCAAGAAAATAATCATGTACATCTAAATGATGTAAGCTCAGGCATGGGAGGTCTAGTGTTTGATGTGATACGGATATATAAATTGTGACACACATCAATCCTGCAGGGTTGGTGCACACTCTGGGTTCCTTCAATTAAATAATGTCATCTATTGGGAGCACAGAAGTGTGGCTTCTCTGTAGCAGTGCCTCCCCTCTGGAATGAGGTTCCCCCAAGATCCAGATGGCCCCCACTCTGCTGCTGTTTAGGAGAGACATGAAGACCTGGCTCTTCACCCAGGCCTTTGGCGAGGAAGAGTGAGACCCCTTGCTTCATTGCATCTTGCTGTCTTTTATCTTTATCTTTTATTGATTTGATTGTAATTTCTTTCTTTGATTGTTGTGAGCTGCCCAGGGTTGTTGAGAGTCAGGCAGCATACAAACTTAATAAATTATTATGGTTGGTTGCAGAGTCAGTCAGATGTTTAGACTGGATTTGGCATTATCCACCTATCAAGTCCTTCCCAAGGACCCGGGGTGGGCAGATGTTGCTGTTGGATGGTGTGAAACATATTGTCGCAGGAAGTAAGCTGTTTCAAGTAAAGCTGCCTTTTGCAATTCACTGATGGTGATTTTATCAATGCCGATGGTGTTCAAGTAGTGCTCCAGATGTTTTGGGATTGCATCTAAGGCACCTAAAAACATCTGAAGCACCACTTGAACACCGTCGGCATTGACAAAATCACCACCAGTCAATTGCAAAAGGCAGTTTTACTTGGAACAGCTTATTAAATTAATAATTATTATTAATATTAGTATTATTAACATCATCATCATCAAAGAAGGACATGAACTTAGCATGCCCTTCCATAGCTATGGCTAATCTTTGGTTGTATTTTCAGCTATTCTTTTGGCCAAGAATGGGGTCCCATTTGTTTTTTCTACCCACACTAATAGAGTTTCTTAAAAAAGGGAAACACACTTTGTGGGAATATACCTGTATACTTTGATAGTTAAATGGTTCCACCAACCAGCAACTTGTACAGTTCTGTTCAGGTACAATGAGGCAAGGATTGCAAATGGCAAATGTATTTATGAGAAATGGCGTGGGGGACAGGCTTAGTTTATGTTAGTGCACCTCATTTTGTATGTATAAATGAAGGCTTGATGTGGCAAACTAAGGATTTCATAGAGATGTAGGCATTTACTAAAGTAAATTTTGCAAGTATTTAAATGTATACCTCTCCTACCCACCAGTCCTGGGGGAGGGGGAGATTTCACAAAGCAAATCTGATTCCAAGCGTTGGTGTTGTCTGGGCAAACCCCAGATTCCAAATCAAGTTCAGTCCTGTTGAATCCGTAATGGCAACACTCTTGAATTTGGCTTGGATTTGCTAATGGTGACTTTTAGCTTCTGTGTTAAAATGTGAGTCATCTTAGCATTATTTAAAGAAAGAGTCACAGCTTGGAAAAGTCAAATGATGGTCAGCTAGTTTCCCTCATTGCTATTTAATTCCTTTTAGCCTTTCGAGGTAGTCCAGACAAGAAGCACAACCAGGAGCATCAGCATTATCTTTATTGTAAGGTTAACAGTAGACAAAAACTTGCAAGACTGGAAGTATTTCCCCCCTCCTCTCTCTTTAGTCTCCAGAAAACTGGGGAGGGGGGGTGTCCCTTCTGAAATGCTTCCCATGCTTTTCCCCCACCTGCGGACTAGGCTGCCTCTTGTCAGACTGTTGCCCTGGCTGCAGGTCTTGCTTCTGTCTCCCAAGGTTATTCCCACAATTCTGGATTTTAAGTTTAAGGGAGACCATTACACAGAACTGCAGCTTTATAATAAGACTGGCATAATTTCTTGAGGTGGATGCCACAGATGCTGTCACAGATGTTGGATTCCACAGTCAGATTCAGATGAATCTAACATTTGAACCTCATTAGTTGTTCTTTTTTAAATATAACCTTTATGATATTTTGCTAACAATCCCTTAACATTTCATTAAACTGGTTGCTGGGAATACTTGGAATTGTGTTCTTCACATGTTTAGAAGGCACCAGATTAGAAAGACTGCATCCAATTTGCTTCATCCACAATTGCTTGGATGAAATTTTGTTTTCAGAACAAAATCCCAGATAAGTATGAACCTTATTGCAGTTAGTGGCATTGAAATAGGTCCCACCCTGGTGAATGTATCAACAAATAGCCCCTATCTTATCCTGTCCATGGACATAATCCACACCTTTTCCAAGATCATTCCAATAGTCTTCTTGATCCTTTCCATCCATTTTTATCTATTGTCTTCTATTTCCTTCAACCTTGCCAAGCACCCTAAATTATCTGGAGGTTTATCATGCTTACGCCTTAGTAAGAGCTGGGGAATTTGTGGCTTTCCAGATGTCATTCCAATCTTTCCACAATATTAGCAATGCTGGCTGGAGCTTTTGGAAATTGTGATCCAGCAACTTCTAAAGGAACAGAGGTTCCTCATCTTTAACTGAAGGAGGAGGTTCTATCCATCTTACTGACTCATTAACTAAGTGAAACGTATTTCTCAGGACACATATATATGATTGTGTAATCATAGGGTGGATCCCCACATAGAGCTAAACTATTATTTAGTTTTGGTTTAACTTGAAATATGAACCCAGCCATTGTGGCTTCCTTAACAAATAATGGTTAAAGCAAACGGTAAATGCTCTTCAGAAGTTTTATTTGCTTATCTGATCAGAAACAGCTCCAGTTAGGGTTATATTTGAAAGGTACCCAAAAAAGAAAGTGTATAACCACCCCCTCAAAAAAACAAACAAAACAAAACAAAAACAGGACAAAGCCAAGGTAGATTCAGATTTGCATAAAGTTTATTACATTTTAGTCATGAAGACAAACAAATGGATCATTGAACAAATCAACCCAGAGTTGTCAGTCAAGGCACCAATCCTTAGGCTCCAATTATCCTACTTCAGACACATTATGTTAAGGCCCAGCTCTCTGGAAAAGGCTGTAATGGTGGGAAAGGTGGAAGGAAAGAGAAGAAGAGGATGACCAGTAGCAAGGTGGATAGAGTCAATTACAGAAGCAATGGATACACTGTTAGAATACCTGAAGGGTCAGGTTAAGGACAGATCATCCTGGAGAAAATTATCTATGTGGTCACTAAGAGTCAATATCGATTTGACGGCATGTAACCAATCAATTATTACATTTTAATATACTTTGTAATTGGACTATTATATGTAATAATACAAATTTAGAAAGTGTCACCTTCCAAAATTGCACTGCTAGAATGTTTTTTTCTTTGAGTGATTCTAAGTGGTAGAGGAGGAAGACAAAGGGTTGCTTGGAGACCAGAGACCAGTCTAAAAGGACTTCAACATTCTACTCCTTTTACCATTTATTTTAAATTCTACCACCCACCATTTGCTATAAATATGTCAGAGATGAGGGAAGGGTGGATGGGTACCTCTCTGTTTACCTAGGCGAGGAAGAATATCACAAGGAAGAGAGAACTGGATTCTACAGATGGTTACTCTGTATTGTTAGCAATGATCTGGCATTCCTAAGGGTGGATATGCTATGAATGGTATCCATTCCTGAGATCACATTTCTGTGCTACTTACGTGCAAGAAAACAAAAGCAAATTTAAAGCACATCAGGAGACCTGACTGGTTGAAATCCAAATTTTTGTAGCCACCAAAGTGTCCTCTCCAAAGTGCTGGTGGTCTCTCAACAAAACAGATCCATACTGTCTTCACTTTGCTTCTTCAATTCTGAGTCTACATCCCCTGCTATATCTGCACAGAGGTACTTTTCTCCCAGTTATCCATACTTCACTGAGTATGAAGGGGCTTTGATGTCAGTACTTTCTATAGAAAGACAATGTTCTACCTGGCAATCAACCCAGGAATATTACAACCCCTTCACAGTAGAATAGTCACAAAAGTCATGGACCTAAACTTGCCCATTAACAGGGAATGTAGGCTGTAGATGATCTGGATTCACATTAGCTAACAAGGGCCCTTGAATATGTCCTCCAAACTGTAATCTATGGCCTCAGGGACAGCAGTCCAAGAATCACTAGATATGTTGAAGCTCCTTCTTTGAGGCTGAAACATTTCAAAGCTCAGTAAGGCCTAAAACAGACCTACAACTTTGCAAGGGCTGATGGTCATGCTTAAACTTTTGGTGGTGTGCTTTTAGTAAGGTGAGGACCAAAACTGCATTTGATAAACTTTAACTTAAATGTAATTCAATTAAATATAACTCAGTCGAATCCTATTAATATGAGTACTCCATGTGTATTTCATAATTTCTCATTCTCTCCCATTGGAATTATAATGTGGTGGCCATGTTTGAGGGGGCCCAGGGCTGTATCAAGTATTTTGATTGGCTAAATTAAGCCTTGGCCAGAGTAGATAGTAGGTTGTGGGTGGGTGGGAGCTGTCATTGGGTGAAAATCTGAAAGATCTTTGCTATTTCTAACCCTCTATTATGCTTACAAATGTGATTAATATTCACACTCCCTTTTAAGATATTCTAAATTTATTTTTCCCCATTGCTTGCAGTGGAGAAAGAGGGGTTTTTTTTCCTCTAAACAATGGAGATTGGAAGTTCAGTTCTTACACTTTTGCACTTCCATTTTGCCAACATGTCACTGGTAGACATACTTGGCAACTTTTGAATTCCTAGGCCTGAATGATCTGATCACACTACAGAATGGTCTGCTGTATTCATAGCCAGAGAAGCTCAATAGCATAAAATGTGTGTGTGTGTGTTTTTTTTATTTGAAAGTGCCCTAGAAATTTTGAATAAGTACTGAGGGAAATTGATACTTCCAAGGAAAATACAAGTCACTCTTTTTGGAAAAAAAGTTGTAAACAGTCTGTGGTAGATTGCTAATTTATATATACATAATACCACACATTGGTGACACTTTATAGTGGATTATGTAGCAATAGATAGAGAGGGAGATGGACATGGATATGAACAGCACTTTGATTATCATTTTATATATAAGAGTACACATTTAGTAGATAGAGGCAATCAACAAGGGTTTTTCTTTTTCCTTTTCTTCCTTGGAATAATTAGCAGACTTCCACCCTCCAGTGCCTGCCTATTCTAGAGCAGGTTAAATTATAAAAGAGATGGTAACATTTTCTCCATCAACCTGTAATAAATCAGCTGATTATTATTTTGCAGATTTGATGTAATGGCATTTATGAGCTCTGTCCAAGTCTTGTCCACTTAACAAATGCAATTAAAGTAGTGACTTGCTCTTATTATTATAATAATGACTTGAACAGTAAGCAGTTTATTTCTTTTCAGAGCAATGGGCAAAAAGATGTTACACTCCTAGATGGTGCAAAAATCTGATGCTGCTTTTTTGTTTCTTAGACTCATCCTTTCTAAACTTGTAGAACCCATGTTCTGTAGAATAACAGACCCAAATCATCAGGGAAAGTTGTGTTTCAGAGAGCAGCTAGTGAAGGGTTACGTTCCACCTGCAAACGAATGTTCCAATTAGGAAGGCACATCACCGATGCCTATCAAAAACATAAATACTGAACACTAATTTTTATAACATATAAACTTTTGACTCTTGTACTATCTAGCTTATTCTGGGTAAGAGAAAGAGAGAAGAAATAAATGATTTCCTTTTTACAGGGGTCAGACCAGGTTTTGTTGCTTGAGATAAAAGTCAAGATAGTGCCCTTCCTCCATTCCAAACAAACATCACACAACCTGCCTGAGCTGGATATTTACTCCTATTTAGGGATGTCCATCAGGAGGTGAGAAAAAAATCAAGATGGCAGCCACAAATCTATGATCAAAGCCCCACCCTTTCTAACATGGACAGGGCTTCAATTGCACTGTTGCAGCCATCCTCTTGACTTTCTTGACCCACCCAACCAGAACACCTCTGTATCCACTTTGATAATGGGACACATCCTCCACTCTTCCCATGGACAACAGTTGGGCAAAGAGGGAGGAGGGAAAGCTTCCTCACTTCACAGGCAAACATCTTTAAGAAGCCATGATGATGTAAGGTATTGTCAGGTTCAGCCCAAAGAACTCCACGAGACAGTACAGATACAGTTCTGTTGCCTTTATTAGCTTCAGCCTCTCAGACAGAATCTCTCCAGACTGAATCTACACTTCCCAAGCCAGCCAGCCAAAACACCATGAATTCCTTAGGGTGATGCCAGTCTCATCTTCTTAACCTTCCCACACTCCTGTTGGAGGCTAAGGAAATGCTTATCTCCCCTTCATCAAACCATTCCATCACAGGTATGCCATGATGTCATCACACACTTTATGAAAATGATATCTAATTCATGTCATTTGCACAATGATGCCATGACACATCTGAGGTCATTATCCCCATGACGCTCATGTCCATACACTTCTATTCTCCAAGACCTTGTCATTTCTGGGCATCCACTGCATCTGCTGGCCAAAGAGTATCATCTTTGCCATCTTCCAAGTGGTCTTCATTCCAGTAGTTAGCAATAAGGCATTAGTCACCATCATGAGATCCTCCTGCTCTAGGTAGGGGTGCAACTGGTACAAGCTGGGCAGAGGCAACCCTGGCCACAGCCTCCACTTGTCCATCCAGAGAATGACCCCCAAGTTGAGGATCTGACCATTCAAGGGCAGTGTCATTTCAAGAAGGGGCAACAACAAAGTTATAGAGCACTTCAATGTACAAGCAGCAACTCCCTTCTTGTTTGGATTCAGCTTTAACCTGTTTCATCCTGTCAAAGCCCTAACAGCCATCAGAGACTGGAAAAAGACATTAGCAGCATCTCCTGCACAGCCCAGAGTAACAAGGAACAAATAGGTATCATCAGTGTACTGATGATACTAAACCTTGAATTGACAGGTTATCTCTTCCAATCACTTCATGTAAATGTTGAGAAGAAAGGACAGCATAACTGAATCCTCTGGTCCCCCCATAAGGAGAAACCACCAGGCCGATCTCTTCTTCCCTCCAGCCCCTAGAAGAAATTGCCCACTAAGAAGGGAACAGAACTACTACAGTATAGGTGATCCAGTAGAATACAGTAGTTGATGGCATTAAAGTCCATTGAGAAGGGGTGCCCTACCCCCAGACAATATCTACATTTATTGCTAACTGGAAACCCCTTGTGGACTTTTTGTGTAAAACAAGAAAAAAAAATGAATTTATGAGTTATGGTTTTGATGATTAGACGGGATAGATTATAGAAAGAAGAGAGTCATGATGTAACTTTAGAGAAAGAGGTCAATTTATAATTGTATTTATAACTGCTGTAAAGAAGATCAGAAGCCACTTCTTTGTATCTTTTTTTCTTTCTTTTCTATTTGTAACCTTACAATAAAAGTAGTGTTAGTACTCATGGTTTTGATTTCTTGTATGGACTACCTTGAAGGGCTGACATTTGGTGTCCTCCAGATGTGCTGGACATCAGCTCCTGAGGCCTCCCAGCCAAAACACATCCAGGGTTCAAGAGGTTGCTTGAGGCTTCTATAATTTAACCCCTACTTAAGATTCTTAACATTATCCTATTGAGCTTTTTTAGACTGCACTGCAAGACGTAATTTTGGAAAGGGCTATGGAAGCAACTTCGAGCAGGGCTGTGCAAGTATTTGGGGGGAAAAGATAGATCTTTGGGTAATGTGTTGAGGCCAATGCTCCTCCAAAAAGTGGATAGAGCTAGGAAAAAAGAAAAAAATAATAATTTAAATCTAGGGGATATTAATTAAATATCAGGCGGCAACCCCGGGGTGACTTGACTGAGCTGGGAAGCTAAGCAGGTTGGGGGCTGGTTAGTGATGAGATGGGAGACCTTCCAGAATTCCCAGCATTGTAGGCTACACTGGGAAATTGAACAAAACATCCCTGAATAAGCCAATGTCAAGCCATTATGTACTGATGCCAAAAACAAACAAACAAACCCTGCGTGGACCTTTCTATAAAATCACCAAGAGTCAAGTTGACTGAAGGATGTCTTTACCTTTCTTTTTAACCTTTTAATACAATTACTGATTGGATATTTAATCGTTTCTTTGGTGGCATGACGAATGACAACTCGGTGGGGAAATTTTGCGGGAGCTCTGGGAATCAAGTCCAGGACTGTGTGGATCACATAGAGTTCTGGCCTTTAGGCTGCGCACCCCTGCCTTAAAGCATCGGATTGGGACTACCAGGCTGCAGAATGATGGAGTCTACACAAACCTAATCAGAAGTATTTGCAGAATGATCAAGGGGAAAAAATAACCAAAGCAGTGTTGCATGATCATGACACAAAGCTCCACAGCTTTGGACATGTGTTGGGTTGTTGCCTTTATGTACAAAAGGGGCTGTGTTGTGGCAGCACAACATTGCTATAGTCATTCTGTAGATAAAACTCACTCCAGCATGCTAGATTAGGCTAAAATAGGGTTGCATACTTTATGGTTTTGTGTGGTGTGGGGAATCTGACCTTGTGTTAAGCCAGGTTATTTGTTTGGGCATATTGTGTGCTGTGAACTGAGGCATCATATTTTGTTAACATGGTTTAGGCTTTAGCATGTCATGCAAACCCCACCATGGCACAGCAGAAGGCTATGATAGAAAACTTAATACAGGCTACCTTTCTTTTCTCTGGTGAAAGATAGATTTGCCAGCTTTTATTTTTTTTAATTTGATTGAAAAGCTTGTGCTCTTAAAACCACTTAACAGGCCAAAATTATGCAGATCATTCTTTCTCCCTCAATGACACAGAAAGAAAAGCTTCACTTGATGGTCCACCTTTAATGGATCTGTTAATTAAATGCACATCAGCGCTGCCAGAAATAAATGATACAACCCTATTTAGAGGGAGCATATTGTTGTTTTATATTTCACATTTTAATTGTTTTATTTCCAAAACCAAGGTTGCCTTAGCATATTACAGATATACATTACTGCATATATACATATAACACGCATAACAGGCATGATTGCAGAGGTGAACATTAATTCATGCAGGTTCCACTTGCGCTCAGCCGTTCAGTCCACAGGATACAATGGAAGGCTGAGATGAGTCAGAACATGAGGCAAGGATGCTTTCTTACTTTTTCAGCTAGCATGAAGTTGCAATCATTATGTTTGTCTTGCTTCCAATGGACTTGCACCACAGATGAGTTGCTTCTTATCTTACTTGCTTGATCATTAACATAAGTTCAGTGGCAACCACAAAGAACTGGAATTTCTGAGTGCCGGTGCAAAGCTGAATGCAACAGCTGAAGGGACTTGCCAAGATGTCACTTTCTACCAAGGTTTCACACAATTTTGTTCCCATCACCGGAGAAAACATTTCGGATGGTGCTACATGGTCTACCCAATGCAGACTTTTCTGGGGAGGGGGGAAGATAGCTAAAAATATTTGCCCTCTTTTTCTCTTCTTTTCTTTGCATGCTTGTTTTTGTTTCCTTTTAAAAGCTCCTCACCTCGGCTACAGGCTATGACTTATCCCTGACAATGCCAGAACTGTAATAAATTGTTCAAAGTCAGACCTGGGGCTGTCTCAGTTGCTGCAAGATCAGGGTTTGATATCTTCCTAAATCAACTTGAATTTAACTAGGAGGAGGAGAAGGGGAAGGGGAAGGGGAAGAAGAAGACAAGGAGAACACCTGACCCTATAAGGAACAGAGGAACAGGTTGAAGTAGGGATTCATCTTTCTTTCTTTTCCTGCATCCCTTTCGTCTTATAATACAGAACATGCTTCCAACAAAGTTATATTATTTCTGCAATTCAAACAGGACTTCAGTGATACTGAAGTAAGGATGTATATATATATTTTTTGTTCACTGATGGGCAGATGAATATGTCTCCCCATTCTTGGGCCATTTTTTACTTGCCCAAGTGGGTAATTGAAAAAGGAGCATGGGCAATGCCAACATAGCTAAGTTTTTAGTAACAAAACTGTTTGCAACTATCATTGATAACATGCTTTTTAAAAACTCATCAACAATAACAAGAGTCTAAGGGACCAATGCAATATTATGCAATGTTCCATTAGCTTGACAAAAGAAGTAATCCTTTTAAATATGTTTTCTTCATTAGAGGCAGAACTTAGCGTTAAAGAACACATCAAGTTCCCATGTTGCAGGATTGCATGTGACCTGAATGATGTGACTCCACAATGTGGGTCAAAAGGATCTTCAATGACTTTGGTTCTGTATGAAAGTGGATGAGAAATTGTCTCACTCCATACTATGCCAGTGGTGGTTCAGCTTGTGCATTACAGCCTTTCCATGACAAAGTGGAATAATATGAACAGGTTGGAGTGCTGTGTAACTCAGTAAGTCAGTATCTACACTAAGAAAGGGAACAGTCCTTCCTCACAAGCCCAAATTTAGTGCAGATCTCTTGTTTCCTGAGTATGGAAGCGCCAAACTTTAGTTGTTTTTTGGCCCTAAAGTCATTCAACTCAGCATCAGAATGTAACCTGCAAGGAGAAGGTAATTATTCCCCAGAGCAATAGGACCATACATCCAGTCTTGGGAAAGGTCTTCTTTTTTGGAGATACCGTATTTTTCCGTCAATAAGACGCCCCCATGTACAAGACAACCCCCATTTTTCCAACCCCAAATTAAGAAATCAATATTTTAAAGATAGTGCAGAACACATTTTTATTTAGTAATTAGTTAACATTTACCTGATACACTCGGTGGGAGGAGGTCCAAACCGTCTCTCTGCAGCTCTATTTCCAGGCTCTTTTGCATAACTGATTACATTCAAGCATGAGTGAAACTGCCGATAGCTCGTCTCTGCAGACTTCCTCTAATTGGTTTGTTCAGCATCAGCTGACATCAGTTACATCAGGCTCGTGATTGGAGGAAGTCTGTTTGGGAGACAAGCTATTTCACTCGTGATTGGAGGCTAGCAATAGGAGGAAGCCTGCCTGCAGAGACAAAGTATGGGCAGTTTTGCCACCGCGCGGTTCTCTCCTCGCTGACTTCCTTGAATAAGACACCCTTCAATTTTTAGGGTAAGGATTTTAGAAAAAAAGTATCGTCTTACAGTCGGAAAAATACGGTAGATCTCTGATTTCTGAAAAACTGGGTCAAAATGAGTCCTTAGCAGCAATTCAGAGCAGGGCATTCATAAGTTACAATTTTGCATCAATGTCATTCTGAAACACAGCATCTGGCCTGTCACACTGATACAGTTCCAAAATAAATGCTTAGGAAATAAGGAAAACGTTTTTCAGGCTTTCTGAATTCAGACACTGCTGCGACATTTATTATGATGAATCCTCATAGCATTTTAGCAGCATTTATTTCTTAATTGTGAAATATTGGCTAAGGAAGATAAAGCCATTAGCAGAACAGGTGAAAAACAGCATATTAGCTTTATCTTATGCTATGATTTGTTTCTCGACTTTCTTTCATCAAAAATATGAGCTAGGATGATTACTGATGTACTTCAAACATGTACAGTACATCAACAAAGAATGTAATATAGGACATGCATGCTTGGAATGGTTTGCTCCTTGGTTAAGCCAAATTCCGCTCCTTAAACCTAATTCAAAGCAACTATATGCATTTCAGCTTGGAAAAGAAAAAATAATTTCTGGTATCGTTATACAAAATGTACTTGCCTAAGCAGTTGTTCCTGAAAGGAATGTAGTTAGCTTGTTGCTTCAGCCCTGGTTCCAGCCTGTAAAAAGGAATTGGCAGTGATGCTTACCTGAAAGCAGTTGATGGATGCCAGAGGTTTAGGTGTTTTAAAAGAGTAAACTTTCTGATAAAATACAGTTCTGTAGAATTACAGTAGAAGCTTGGTGTGCACAGCCAAAACTAAATGTGTAGGATTTTTTTAAAAACTAATATAATTTTTATTAGAGATTTTTTACACAACTAAAAGACAAACATGAAAAAATACAGAAAATAAGAAAGGAAGAAAAGATAGAGAAAAAGTGCAAAAACAAAAAAGATATTTAAAGAAGCGACTTCCAATTTTTACAGCAGTTACAAACAAACTTAGTATCACTACTCCCTTTAAGATTACATTACATAGTTTGCTTCTTCCCATATTCAACCCTTTTCAATAGGCAAATCCAGACATTTGTAGGACTGAAACATCTCCACATCTAAAATATAGAGTCAAAATACTGTAACACGGGTATAGGTGGCTGTTGTTTTAATCAGTCAGTCCCACCATATGTTTAACAGTGATATAATTGTGCCTGCAGTGCTTAGACTCCGATGGGTTTTTCGACAGCTGTTGGCAGGACTCATTTATCATGGATCCCAGATCATTGGTGCCATAGAGATACTCGGTCATCATAAATAAAGGCTTGGTCCTGCCATTCCTAAAAAAATCAATTGGCTTCTTAGTATGGATGGTGACAGAGAAGAAAGTCTAGGCCCGTCTGTGCTGTTTGGCTATTTTAAAAGAATCTTTTCCACCATAAGAATAAGTCTCATATGTCATGAATTCATAACATTTTTGGAGAGAGCTTGATATTTCAGAAATTAGCTGGCTTTATTTGGGTTGCAAGTGGGTGAGGTTTTGCTCATACCCTTGCTATGCCTTGGTGAGAAATGCCAGTGTGGGGGTGACAGACAGAAGTTGGGTGGAAGACTCGCATTCAGAAATGGCAGCTCCAGGCCCAAACAAAGAGGGTAACTTAAAACTAAGAAAGCCCTAACCCTGCAACTTTTTTAAAACCAAGGCCAGAATCTTTCAAAACTGAATCCAGCATTCTTAGGAACCTAAATTTGCAGTGCTCACATCAGATTCTTGTATTTGTTATGTCTTGACACTCCCAACCTCATTTTGTATGTTTCCTTGTATATTATCAGTGCGATTGAATTCCTACATGAAGGCTGAGTCAGGTTTTTCTGAGGTTTATCCTTCCTATAGAACGGTATTTCTCAACCTCCACAACTTTAAGCCATGTGGACTTCAAGTCCCAGAATGCCCCCAGCCATCTAGAATATTTAGCTTAGCAAAGCTACCAGAGCACTGATATTTTTTATTTATTTATTTAATTTATTATTAAATTTGTATGTATATCAAAGTAAAACATGTACAGCTCTCCCCCCTCCCAACCGCTGAGGGCAAATAAAGCAAGAAAAGATCGTTCCATAGATGTAAAATCACAACCAGAGCTTTAATAACTTATATAAAACTAGATGCCTATAATTGATTAATATTAGCAAGGTGACATTTTCTGGGTAATGAAAAATGGCTTTTGTCCGGCACTGAAAGTTCACTGAGTTTGGCAGTAAGGAAACTACCTTGGAAGAAACAGCAATCCATGTACATGGAACTTTCCCTGAGACAGTCATAAATCATCACATTTCTGGAGAGCTAGAAAGAATTACTCTGAAACTGACTCCTGCATTCAAGCCAACGAATGTGGCTTGTTGTTAAATGTTGATTCCTAGTCTATTTAAGACTTTGAAGGTATGGTAAACTGTTTCCAGTTAGCCTTACAACAGCATTTTGAATTAACTGAAGGGTCATTGTGTGGTTGGTATGTGTATCCTTATTTACCAGTATCTGAATAGATCCATGCACCCAAAAACCACATGCTGGAATATTTAACTCAGCCTTTTCCAGCCTGGTGTCCTTTAGGTGTGTTGGATTTCAAATCTTTTAATCCCATTGCCAATATGATACTTTGCAGGAAGGTATGGGGAACTGAAACATAATACATTTGGCAGAGATCAAATGGAGAAGCATTTGATAATGCTAATGGAAAGTAGTTGGAGGTTCAGAATCAGATTGGTGTTCCCAAAGTCTTGGGGTTGACTCCAAGCCCCACCAAACTATCAAATGAAACTTTTTACTATAACAGGGGGAAATTATTGTACAATGCAAAGTACAATGCAAAGAGTAATCCTATTAACCATATTTAATTTAAATCCATTTTAGCTTCTGTCTTGTCCTCTCGTTATGTCTTTGTCCATGTCTACACTGGGTATTTTGGAGCCATAGCTCACGACCAAAAAACAGTTGGACACCTCTGACCTGAAGGCATGGTGTGGTATTCCAGGAATGCAGACCCCTCTTTTCAGAAATTCTAGATAGGAACAAGAAATATGTGAGTCAAGGCTAGAGAAAAGGATAGGATTGGAACTAATCAAACAATAGGAAGGAAAGCATTGAAAGGGAACAGACAATAAGTAAGGGGATGGGGGAGAAAAATGGTAAAATATTTCAAATAACCTTGAGAAACCTTGTTGTGGAGAAACAATGGCAAACTGTAGTTTCCTTTAAGTATTAGATGGTCTGGAACTCAATGGCCTTTAAGATAGTCCAAAATAGTACCCTGCAAAAAATTTCTCCAGGATTTAGTCACTTTTGATGACAATTAGCTTTTTGAAATGTCTTTGAAAGGAAAAGAAAGTATCAGAGAAATTCTCATGGATTAAGTATGTTGTTGTTGGATTCATTTAGTTACTGGAGTCCAGGAGGTCTGTCCTGGACATATCCTGGCTTTCACTGAAAAATACTCTCTCAGGTGTTTTGTGGCTTCTTTGGCTCCCCTTGGAAGGGAAGGTATTGGAAAAGGAAGATATTATGAGGGATCTCCTACCTCAAAGGTTGAAAATCTCAGTACAATGCAGCAATTATCTTTTCTTTGCCAGATATTTTATAGCTGGCGATAAATTCCTTATTACTGGAGTCACTTTTAATGTATGTTCTTGTCTGTCGAAAATGCATTGGTTTTCATACCGTCATCTTGTTTTCATAAGATTAAGATCGACAAGTTACAACCTTTCAAAGTCACAAAAGACCCCCTTCTGCCAAGAAACATCTACTGTTCCACAATTCACAATCACCATTTCATGTTGCCTGCACAATCTTGCCCAAGCACGCGACATTTCAATGGCCAGTTTGTTGCAGAACTGTGTCACCGCAACTCCTACAGGTTATGGATACAAAGGAAGGCTATTGAAGAAGGCAGTGGCATTTTTATGACTGGTCTTGAACATTGTCAAAGTGCTGAGCAAGTGTATGAAAAAAATAACACACTGGAAGTAATTAAAAAAAAAAAACAGGAATGAAAGTCCGGAAATGTTTTTAAAATAAGCTTCAGTGTTTAAAAAGGTAGGACAGATAATTATTTAGTTAGTTATAATAAATGTATTCCCAAAGTACCTTAAGCTAACAGAAAGTAGTAACTGTAGTAACGTCAGCCCTAGGAGTAAAATAATAATATCAACAACCATTTTAATAATGCATATTTCATCACTAGATACTTTAAATAGTTTTAAATGTTAATGGTTATTCTTATATTGTGATTTAATCCTGATGTACATCATCCTAAGATCTCAGGTAGGATGAAAGGTAGTTGTGAATCATTTGAAGTAAATAAATAGCATTGTGCTGTTTAAATTAAGCTCCTCGAAAGCAATCCTGAGAGCAGGTAAATGCAGCTCATTTCACACTGGTTTTAGGACAGCCTACCCCAACCTAGAGCCCAGAGGCATCCACAGATGGGATCAAAAAAAGACAGTGGTGCAATTGTACAATTAAAATCCCACCCCCTTTTTATGTGCTCTCTGTGCACACGTATGTAAAAACAAAAAGATGGGGCTTTGATCACACAATTGTGGCCATCATCTTTTTTGCCCCCTCACACCTCCCAAGACAGCCTTCTAATCACTCTCTAGATTTTGGGGAACAACAAATTCCAGAATGAAAATATTCCTCTTAGACTCTCTGTTCACTTGAGGGCCTCCTGAAGGCCCAGCATCATAACATTGACAGGTTGTCCATCTCTGGGGATGATTTAAAGCAGTGTTTCTCAACCTCAGAAACTTTAAGATGTGTGGACTTCAACTCCCAGAATTCCCTAGCTAATATGCTGGCTAGGGAATTCTGGGAGTTGAAGTCCACACAGCTTAAAGTTGCTGGGATTTAGAAACACTGATTTAAAGTACTAAATTGTTACAGCCTGGTTATCTACCATCTTCTACCACATGAACCTGCTTGAACTTTCTGCCCATCCATCTTCCAAGCCCTATCACCATTTGAGGTTAAGCTCTAATAGTAGAATGGAATGGATGCCAGGCAAGCTTGAGTAGTGAAGGCCTACCATATGAATCTCTGCAATGGAGGAAGACCCCTTTGAGATCATTATTGTCCTAAATACATACAATGATAGGACTTCAAAGAATACCTTCAATGAAGATATTAGTCTCCCCCAACCTAGTGCCTCTAAGATATATTGGGACTACAGGGCCCAGGATTCCCTGTGAATGGCAACAATGGTTGCAAACCATGGCACTTGTGATCTCAACCCTTGGGAGATTGAACTGAAGTATTCTTTCTACAATCAGCCTCATTTAGTAACGTAGCAGCTGGTTTTTGTACTAACTGAAGTTAGATGTTTAAATATGCCACCTCTAGAAGAATAATGCTGAATCAAAGGTTGTTACCCATTTAAGAACAAATGCTTCAGTTGTCATTAGTATCATTTGTTCTTGGAAGAATTTGTTCTATTCACAATGATTTTTCTTTCTTTTTTAGCACATTGCTATAGGATTGTTCTGAAAGCTTTGTTGGGGGAGTATTAAGCTGAACCAATTGTTTGCCAATTAAAAGCTTTGGTTGGGGTGTGTTGTTGCTGATGATTCATCTGGACTACCATTCTCCCAAATTTCTGATTCTGACAAGCACTAAGATTTTGACATCTTGGGATTGTTTCCCATGATGCTAAGGGTTGCATAGCGAGAAAGAAACCCAAAGGAGACCCTCTTGAGAAAAACAGAGGAACCTCTCCACTCTGGAGAATGACTTATTTTTTAGCTTACTTACTGAAAAGGGATTGACATCATGACGGTTTAAGATCTTCTCTAAACAATCACAGTTTTAACTGAGGGGACCGAATCCCTGTTAGTGGCACATTTTAAATAAACAAAAAATAAACAGAATTAGAGAAATCCAGAGTAGCTAATCAGAGCTCAAAGCTTAAATAGACACATTTCTAATTAGGTTACAACATAAAATCCCAAATAGACTCAAGCTGCTGCTCCTGTGTGAAATATTTAGGCTTTTCTCCAACATGCCCAGTCTACATGTTTCCTTCTGGACTATTTTAAAGTTCCCTGTAGATCAAAAAACTGTTAAGATCCAAGTTCAACACCACCATCCTCAGCCTGGTGCCCTGCAAATGTTTTGAGCTCTGACTTCCATCCACATGCAGAATGGGTTATAGAAGCTATCATATAATACTTCTGACAGGCATCCAGTTGTGCCAGATTGCCTTTGAACAGAGCTGTTTCTAAGATGAGGATTGCACTTGGCCTTTCAGTTGCCTGCCAGGGTCCATATTCCAAACCTAGGAGGTAAATTCCAGGACCAAAACTAATTTTTATTCTAGTTCATTAACATTTAATGAAAATTAAATATACTTAATATAAGTACAATTCAGTCCCTTTTGTCATGTTAAGATTATTCCTCGAGAACTTTCAAGAAGTTCATGCACTTTCCAGAAGATTCAGTTTCAAGAACTGGTGTCCATTCCTGGGGACTCAGGCTATGCAGCTCTGCATAGAGGAAGATCTCAGAGTCACAGGCAGTAAAGATTCCAATATCCTGAGTGTGTGTTAGTACACTGCAAGTACCTCTGAATTGGTGAAAAGAATTAGATTGCAGAATGCCACATAAGTGTGTTGAGATACACTTATGGGAACTATGAATAAGAATGTTTGGAGAAATGATGAAGACTGTAGATGAAGAAAAAATGCATATAAGAAAATGATTGTAGCAAAAAAGGAGGAGGAAAGAAATGATGTGCAGTCAGAGAGAACAAGGAACTATTGAGATTAAAACAGGCAGAGAAGATGTAGAGCAAATTTTGATAGAAATTAAATCCTTTTGCAAATGGGTAAAGAGGGCTAAACAAGGTGCCTCCAGCCAAGTGAATGGAATTAAAAATAAAAGTGATAAAATTATTTGGGATAAAACGGAAGTAATGGAATGCTTGAATGAATAATTTAGAGCTTGTATGGGAATAATAGTGACATGCTGAAGAGCAGAATTGTAACAAATTCTATAAAGGTAAGTGTTCAAGAGAAATTGATGAAAAAGAAGTCATGAGTGCTCTGATCATACTGAAAAATGATAAGGCTACAGTTGTAGATGGTGTATCTGGAGAAATGTTAAAACATGGGTGCAATTTGCTTTAAAGATGACCAGGCAACTTATTTAATTGTGTGAAGGCTGCATTTGTGCCTGATGGCTAGAAAATTGTCGTCTACATATCAAAGGAAAGACAATAAGAATGAATGCAAAACCAGAGAGGGATTCATTTGTTAAGTTGAATTCTGATTGAAAAGATACTAGAAGTAACAATTTGAGAAATTTGGAAAAGGCAGCATGGCTTTATGCCAGGCAAAGTGTGTCTAGGCTAGATTTTTGTTTTTTAGCAGGTTATTGAGAGGTGTAGTAAATGTGAGAAAGTTTATTGCACTTTTGTTGATTTAAAGAAAATATATGATAAAGTGAATAGGCTTGAGTTATAGAGTTATGGTTTTCAAGGTTGGTTGCCTTGAATACAATAAGAGGGCTATATGATACAAGTAAATGTAATTACTATTACATGGTTCAACACTGAGCAGGGACAAAGAGAAGGACTTTTGTTGCCCCTTGGTTTTTCTAACATATTCATGGATAAATGTATAAAGAATATTTCTGGAGGTGAGTTGGTTGGGGATGTGAATGAATGTGTACTTATATATGCTGATGAGATTTGCAGAAAAAGATTTGCAGAAAATGTTAGCTAGACTTTATGATGCAACAAGAAGCACCGATCTGAAAATTAATGTATCTGTGTTTCACAGAGAAAATGGAGTGAATTACAAGTTATGCATAAATGATGAAAACTATATTAAATAGGTGAATTATTTGTGCACTTTGGTAGAATAGTTACTAAATATGGGGAAATGAATAGAAATTTTAAGACAGGCATATACTGGTAGAAAAATAGTGGGTAGAATCACAAAACAAATCAACATAGGAGGAATGAATGGATTGAGAGGACGGGGAAGATGAAGAAAGTTGTGGTTAGATGGAGTGAATGAGAACTTTTCCTTAACTCAGGATTTCTTTGCCTTGATATTCCTTACTCTTTGCATGATGTTCTTTATCCTAACAGGGATAGAATTATGAGTATGTAACAATTCCATCCACTCTCAGACTTGCAAGATTGATGTTAGTCTTTCGAGGTAGTCCAGACAAGAAGCACATCAATGAATACTAGCTCTACCTTTTTTGTATGGTTACATTAACAGAATCTTGCAAGTCTGAAAGTATCTCTCCTCTCCTTTTACTCTCTGGAAAACTGCAGGGTGGGGGGTGTCCCTTCTGAAATGCTTCCCATGCCCCCTCTGCATCTGTGGACTGAAATTCCTTTTGTACAATGGTTGTCTAGTCTGCTGCTCTTCCTCCTGTCTCCCAAGGTCATTCCCACAGACCATTACAGTATGCTTTTGGCTACCTTGTAAGTTTATGGCAAAAGCAGGCTTTGGTATGGGACTTCCTGATTGATGTTGACAGTCTCTAGCCACTAGGCTACACAACTGATTATTTTATGAAATTGCCAAGAGTCTTGGGATTGCAGCCCATAAAATAAAATAAATAAGGACCATGAATTGTTTGGAGCACTCAGAATTGTACAGAAATGTTTATTCATGCAATGGTGATTATGGTCATTATTATCACAGTCGTTATTAGTAGTAGGCCAAATAAAAAATACCTAAGGGCACTGGGTCATTATTTTTTACCTACTCTCCCAACCCCTCCCTCCACCCTATTAACACTAGATTGTCCTGCAGTCATTAGCAAGGTGAGCTTTTCATAGCAAAGAGATCAACAGTCTCACCTGTTAATTGCTGTAGTGGTTTAAAGGCACAACAAGCAGGAGTGGGTGGAAAGGTTGGCCACCCCAGGAACAGATTATAAGCGAGAGGCAGAGAGAGAAACAAAAAACATGGTCGGGCTCTTTCTAGTAAAACTGGCCAGTCCCTTCTCCCCTCTCCCAGATTCATGCACCCAAGGAAAACCTCATTTTCAACTCAATTTTTTATTGCAGCTTTAGACCAGAATTCATTCATACATAAAATACAACCAGCAAAGAGATTATGTGTGATAGCATTCTAATAAACACATACAATCATCTAGCCCTGTCAAAGTACCATCCTGCAGCAGGTCCTAGATGCTTGGAAGCAAAATTTGGCCTCTAAAAGTAAAGCTGCATTTCTCCAGCCCATTAACTGCAAAGAGGAGAATCAATGTCCGGTTACTATGCGACATCCCATCAGTCGGATTTTTTGCAGGGTGTGCTCTGTATGGTCAACTGGGTTGGTGTTTGCTTATCCTTTGCCAGTTGAGGCCTCCAGTTTTTGTCTTGAGGGTCTACGGAAGGTCAACTTCCCACCCTAGCCATTCTCCCACCCAATCAATGTCCCAGAAAGCCAAACTGAGGGCAGGGGGAGGAATCCTTTTTGCAAAAAGCAAATGCTGACTGATAAATGCTCTCTATTAGAACAGCACAAAGTGCAAACAGCTTGGAGGTTTACCCATTCAAACAAAGCTAAAAGCAAGAGAATTCCCTTGAAGAAATACCTATGCCTGTACTCTCAAGAGAGAAAAGAAATAAAGGTGGAGACTTGGAAAATCTTTGGGTTGTTTAGCATCATTCCACAGGCTAAACTCTTTTCTTTTTCCTTCTTATGTGAACTAGATTTTTATACATTATAGTGGAAGAAGTGTTGTAAGATGTGGAAATGCAGTTAAATAATCTTAGTTTCCCCAGTAGTGTATTAATTTCAGTTGAATACTAGTTTCCTTTCTTTTCCTTAAAAAAACCAGTTTGCTTGAAGATGTTTTGTAAAATTTGCATGTGGTCTAAGGGATTGCTTTAAGATGGATTCTTTAACAACCAGCATTAGCTTAAAGTAATAAAGTGACGATGGGGTAAAAACACATACCAGACTAAATATTTCCTCTCACATAGTAAAAATACATTGAAGACCAGCTTTCTTGATCCAGGAAAGCTTGAGAATGGGATCATTGTTAATTAGCTGACCATCTTTTGATTCACTGAATGTTGCAGCATATCATTCTTTAGCTGTCACCTGGAAGAAAAGTGGTCAGACTGGGGAGGTTGGCTTACTCCCTGTTTACTTATAACAATCATTTGGCGCAGGAGTAGCCACAGGTTATTGTCAAAAAGATCAAGAAGAAGGCCACATTGGTGTCAGATATATAAAACAGGCAAATCTTTGTACCATCATAACCATCTTCTTGACTTTTTAAATTACACTCTGCAGACACCCCTGAGTTGATTGCTATGGGTCACTCTTGATCCTTTTGGGGAAAGACCAGGCTTCAGTGGCCAGGTCAGTGATGCAAATGTGGGAGAGGGCATATCATGCATAGGATCAGGGCCCATAGTTTCTCTTTTTTCCCTTAGGTTTTCCATTGTTCTTAAACTGCTATGTCTGTCTTAGGGCAGACACTACCGTTTCAGTTTGTGTCCTGCCTGATGATTTTCTGCCATTGATTTTCAACAACTGCAGTTAGAGGAAACTCTGGGAGATTGACAAGAAAAAGAGACAATACTGTAGTCTCACAACACCAGTCGCACAGTTACAGATTTTCCAGTCCAGGTGGGTGTTCACACACCTGCTGCCTTGGGATGAATATCTGAATGCCCAGCTGCAAGTCTTTCTTAACTTAGTTGATTTTGCTTGATCTTGGGAAAGCTAAACTTAGTATGTGGCCAGAAGAGTAATAGGTTAGTCCATAACTGTAGCCTAGACTGGGAAGTTGAAAAAAAGAGACATCCTGGAAGAAGGTAATGACAAATCACATCTATTTTTGGCTATGAAAACTACATGGATATGCCCATGTAATCTTTAGGATCTGAGCTCCTTTACTTCACCATATTCTGTTAGTGGCTGGTGAACCAGTAATGTTGCAGTGCCCACTGATAAACTGATGGGAGAACCTGGCAACTCCTTCCATCTCAGCTTGCACAGTAACGAAGGCAAATTTATTTATTGATCATATTCATTTATCAATCGTGAGATTCTTGGTGGTTTACAGTAATCACCAATAATACAAGCTTTTAAATGAAAGGTTCATGGGAGGAGTTGAAATATATAATATTCTAAAATCATAAACATCAAAAGAACAATCAAACTGGGTGTCCTCTCACTTGTCATAGGCCTGCTGATATAACTCGGTTTCCAGAAGGCCAGGACACTGAGGGTCAACCTAATTTCTAAGGGGTTCTAAGAGGCTGTTCTATAAAATAAGTGCTGCTTCTCAGTGTTGATCCTCCATCCCTTATACATCACAGAAATGGAGGATCACCAACAGTTTCTGTAGGGAAGCACCAGTCAGAAAATTGATTCCAGTTGGAAGAAGCAGCCTTGCAAAGATCACAATGCCAAACCATGTAGGACTTCATAGATAATGGCCAGCACTTTTAATTGCTCTCAGAAACTAACAGGAAACCAGTACAGGGCCTGGAGCACAGGGCTAATATGCTCACCATGTTGAATGCCAGCTAATAGATGAGGCACTGCATTCTGGACTAATTGAAGTTTCCAAGTTGCCTTCAGAAGCAGCCCAAGGTACAGCCCATTGCAGTACAGACAGTCCCCTACTTGCGAACTTTTGTGTTGCGAACTTTCACTGATATGAACAAGATGGACCCGGAAGTCAGGCCGGAAGTTGGGAGAAGGTGGGAAAGGGTTAGTTTGCAGTGTGCCACAAACTAACCCTTTCCCGCCTTCTCCCACCTTCCATTTGCACTGAAAGTTTGCATTGGAGTTGGAGTTCCCAGAAAGGGTTAGTTTACATGGCACGCTCCATTGCTGGGTGAGGCAGGAGAGGGGGCAGTTGCAGAGGACAGGGGAGAGGGGACGGAGGTCTCCTGCCTTGCCCACCAACAGAGCATGCTGCACCCCACCGGCTTGTCCCTTAGTCCAGGGAGCCACTGCCATCTCTCCTGCCTCACTCACCTGGTGACACATTGGCAGCAGAAGATAGGGCTCCTCTGCCTACACTACTGCCCTGTCTCCTGCTTCCTCTTCTTCTTCTTTTTTTTTTACTTTTTACTTGGTTGGACTTACGAACAAAACAGACTTACAAACGGTCTCTTGGAACATGACCTCTTCGTAAGTAGGGGACTGTCTGTAGTCCGAGGGAGTGATTATGAGAGCTGAGTTTCTCAATTTAGAGCAGTTACTTCTTTCTGTGGAATGGAGCAATCCCTTCTTCTCCTAGCCTACTTGCTTGATACATACTGGCTTACAGGTTAGGGAAGGGAAGGGGCCCATAAGTGAAACTCAGCCAGAACCTCTCTCATTTTCATGCTGGGGATGAGACTTTTATGACGTACTTGGCTTATGTGTAATAGAGAGCATACTTGGGACTCTGCTGGGAGTGGCCTGGAAAATGTTTGAAATCAACCTGGATAAGGTAGAAGTTGTTTTCCTTTTTTCTATGTCTCAAAAGTGGGACACCTTGTACAATAAAAAATATAGGCAGGCCCACTGCTTTTGCATTCAACATGGTGCTAATGCCCTGAGCAAACTCTGCAATTGAGTAAGAGCTGTGTTCTTCTTGGAGAGAGATTGGATCCAAAATTAATGACACCATGTAGGCTAGCTGGGTGTACATTTTAGATAAATTCTAATGGGTGAAGCTAAAACTCTCTTAACAACTCAACACTGACATTCCCCTTTGGTTCCTTAGATTTTTGTAAAAACAAACAAAGCATCCCCTTTGGAACAGGCAGTTGGTGTATTCTCAGTGGTAAGAAATTATTCATGAGGTGAAGCATTCTCCTCTTGCCAGTGAAGTGTGCATTAACCTCTTCACCCTTCCAAGTCAGAATCACCAAGACAGTTCATACCACCTGAACAGAGATGCCAATCATCTCCCTCCCTGGTACCAATAGGGAGGAGGGGGGGAAGGGGGAAGAGGAGGAGGAGGAGGAGGAGGAGGTGAAGAAGGAGAAGAAGAAGAAGAGTCTGTCTGAGTCTTCTGGAAGACTGCTGCCAATGAGACAGAGAGCACAATCCTTGGTTCTGGGAGGAAGAAGAGTCTGCGGTGAAAAAGTGTCTGCGGTGAATTAAAGCTTCTTCCTAGATTCAGCATAAAGTTAACACACTGAATCTTTTTGAAGCCAACAGCACTTAAGTGCATCTAACATTATGATGGAGTCCAATATAAAAATAGAAAATTACTCTTCACGATCCCTTGCAATAAAGCAGAAGACAAGTTGTCCTGGGTCTATGGAGCTGAAAGGAGGCACATGGTGGTCTTAGCCATCAGCTAATCAGCCAAGATTCTGCCTCATAGAAGATGTCATGGCAAGCAGAAAGTCTGTATTCTGCAGTAAATCACTGGGTCAGAACTGGAGTTGCCTCCCATGACTGGCCAGAAGCTTTCTGTGGTGGGATCTATTGGAAGATCCCTGCTGGAGAAAGGGGACAGTGTGATGATTTTGCCAATAACCTTTTCACCCTGCAGCCTCTATTGTCACATCTTCTGTGGGCTGTTGATTTGGGTAAAAGAAGGGGCCATACCAGTTTATCTGTGCCCAAGATCATGGCCTTTTTAAGATAACACTCTGAAAGGTCAAGGAGCAGAACATTTTTACTTATATCCATACACGTCCTCCATTTTTTTTCCTCCATTGCAAGTGATCTTGTAAAGGGAAGTTTCTGGAGAAACCACAAAGTAGTGCACAAAATTTTGGGCTAGTATTTTAACTAAATAGTTTTACTGCTTTGAATGAATAATCCATCTGAACATTCCAAATATTGAACTATCCCATCTACTGGGTTCCTCCATAATAGGTCCTGGAACGATGGCCTCGGTCACTTTCTGCAAATGCTGGAGTGAATGGAGTAATATTTACAGCTTCTGTGCAGGAACAGCAGCCCACAACATCAAGAGAAAACAGAAATAAGCCACAAACGTATGTATATGTGAATTTAAATGAGTTTTCTTAACAAAGACCTACATTCTTTCTCTAGAACTGGCCTCTAGTGCAAGCTAACAAAAAGGGGGTGTTTTTAAATCTGTCACTGAGATTTGAGGGTTTTGGCAAACGGCATTTGTTTATGACTGTATAGACATCATGCCAGGCTGTTCAAAAGTATAACCTGCTGCTGCTGAAGCCTGTGCTTGCTTACAGAACAGATTTGTTTGTCCTCCTACTCTACATTTGTCATATGGTAGCGATGCTTAAAAGACTGTTAATTGGATAATGTTCCTCCTCCAAACTGCTACCATCCTCAACTACTTTGGTGGTTCCACCCCCAGGCCCTCTGATGTTCTGTTTCCTGCCATCTCTGCTTGTCTGAAAATCCATGAAGCTGAAAGAGAGCATGAGCCCAGATGCCAACCTTGGATGTTTTCCCAACTCCTGGCAGAACTCAAGCCTTGGGATGTGCCCTTGCAGGTGTTTCACCATGTCTCTTAGATGTTCTAGTTGGAATGCACATTTGCAAATCAATCTAAGATTTGGGACTGCAGTATGTTTCATCTTCAGATTAGCCTGTTTTCTCAGTCCTTGGAAACAGGCCACTGGGGTTTGCATCAGCCCTACCTCACCCAGAAAAATTAGGACCTCCATTCCACTAGTGCCAGAATTGTGATCATGGTTGGAAGGAAGGCTGGAAAGTGGAGAGAGGTAAATCTAGTAATTAGTAGTCCAACTATCCATTCTTTTTTGCACGGGGCTTAGGGTTCAGTCCCAAAAGGTGCTTCACAGCAAACAAGAGTGCAAATAAAGCCCTGTCTGGGACATCTTAAAACATCTACATTTTTTCCCAGGATCAACTTCCCTCCACAGTTGTGATCCTGGGAAACACCACACTGGCTTTGAAATGTTGCAGACAAGTTCAATGTTCATACTCCTGCATGTTCTGAAGCACCTTTTGGAGACTGAATCTAAGTGCTGCACAGATCTACCTCCTTTGGGATGGTCAGAAATCACCATAGATTGGTAAGCATTCTGCATTGGCTGTAGGACTACCTGTGTTCTAAAGGCCAAAGGCAGCCCTCCTGAACCATTGGGAGCCTTAAGCCCCATAAGATCAAAATCGGATGGCAAAATGGCAATTTTGAGTGATATAACTTTTTGCTTGGTTGTACCAATTAAGCCCAAAATAGATATGTGAGGTGCACATGTCTTTCTTGGAGAAAAATACGGTAAAACTCCATGGGAGCCCAAACCTTTCAGTTTCACTTGTTCCAGAGGTGGTCATAGAACTTCTGTTGTTGTTCAGTCATGTAGTGCAGGAATCTTTATTGTATGTTCTGCACTGTGCCTTGGGAGTAAATAACTCTTTTTCCTGTATGACAGCCATCCAGGTATTTAAAAAGAACTACCATGTCAGTCTTCAGTCATTCTTCTTCCTTGCTAAATAGCCCTTTTAATCTTTGTTCATAAGGCTTCATTTCTATTCTACTGATCTTTATTGTCCTTCTTCTCCAAATTCCAGTTCTATCTTCTCCAAATCCTTCTTAAAGTGGGGTGCCTAGACCTAGAAATGATACTCAAAGTGGCATCTGACCAAAGTGGAATAGAGGGGGACAATTATTTCTCATGATTTGGAAATTATACTTCTGTTGATTGCTGGCTCATGTTCAGTTTACAATCAACTATTATTGCAAAATCTTTTTCATAACTACCATTACCAAGCCTGGTATCTCCCATCCTACACCTGTGTATTATTTTTTTTTCCTACGTGAAGATCTTTGAATATGCCTTTGTTAAATTTCATTCTGTTATTTGCAGTCTGTTTCACTGACCTGTCAGGAAGGTTTGGAGTGTTATTTCTGTTTCCTAGAGTATTAGCTATACTACTCAATTTTATAAGCATTCGCTCCATGAAATCACCCAAGTATGAATTAAAATATTGATGAACACAGGGCCCAGAACTGTTCCTTGTGGCATTCCCCCCCCCCCCCATCCCTCTGGGACACTTCTCTCCAGTTCGATGAGGAACTATTGGTGAATACAGTTTTTAAACTAGCTATGTATCCATTAAATTGTTAAGCTATCCAAGTCCACACTTAACTAACTTGCTAATCAGCATGTCATGGGATACAATATTGCATCATTGCCATGACCTCTACAGAAAAACGATTAAAAAAAAATCTGCACAGTGGAGTAAAAGCATTTTCTGATGCCTTTGGATTGTTTAATCATTTCCTGAAAACAATGCAAATGGAAGTCAGAGTTATTTTGATCACCAGCATCACACAGACCAAAAAGGCCTTGTCTGGGTTCTCTTGCCAGACAATAGAAGAAAGATTGCAAAGAGATAGCAAGGAAAAACATGATTAAATCACAGAAGTGACATAAAATCAATATGGGCAGCCAAGAATCAATAATTCTTTGCTCTGAGGAACAGTCGGTAGAGCTTGTACTCATTTTGAGATTTTTCCAGGATTAAAATCTGGTTGACTTTTTTTTCCCTATCTGCTCTATATCTTTTCTGTATGTTTAGTCGTCACCTGATACTACAAGCAAGTTAATCCATCAATTACACACTATACTTGGATGGTTTACCAACATTCCATAAGAGTCCAACTTTCTACCCCGCCCAAGAGCAGTTACAATAGTTACTGTGTTTTCATTTATTTCTGTGCCACTTTTTGCTTGAAAGGTGCCTAAGGTGGTTTATGAATGTTAATCATGGATGCCTGCCAGAGTGGGCAAGGGAAGGTGAAAGGATGACACATGGATGAAGACTTCATCACACCAATGCTGCCACTCACAGTCTTGCGCCTGATGTGGGGATGCGAGTATGCAAAGGTGGCATTTGCATGTTGACTTTATAAGGTGTGTGTCATGATTGCATCAATGTGATTTGCTGCAGTTGCCACTGACAACACAAAAACAGATTCAAAGCATAAAGTAAAATGAAAGACGGCTTGCAAAAATTAAAAACAGCAATATCTCAAGACCATAAATTCAGCCCCCCAAATTGAAACATACCTGTGCTTACAAGGAAAAAAAATCAGCACTAGAGTGTTGGGTGCTTCCAGATAAATAGATCATAGCACTGCTGGTCAAAATACATTGGGAACCACTCCATTTGTTCTTTTAGTCATGTCCTTCCCCTTCACACTATATAACGCCATATCTTTTTTTTCTTGCAAACCATCCTGACTTCTATCCAGTTCATACATTGGGAATCCATAGAGTCAGTGCTGATGAATTCAAAGACCACTGATCATTATTGACATAAGGCAACATTCCTGTGATTCTATTCTTGAATGTGGACAATGATTTTTGGCAAATCACCTGAAGTTATCAAAGCTATGAAAAAAATTGTGTTGACAAAATTATTTCCAACACATGTTGTATCTGTGTTTCTACCATTGATTAAGAGCATCTTCAGGGCAGGGGTCAAAAAACTCAAAAAAAAGATGGGGCTTCAAATACATGATTGTGTCCACCATCTAGATATTTTTGACCCCCACCCCCACAGATGCCTCTGGGAAACAACTTTCCAAATGGTTTTGACTACCACAGATTTCAAAGTATTATGAAAATAACAGTTTCATTTTCAGGTCTATGTCATATGATCCTCCAGTATGAGATTTGCTATGCATTATACTATTTGCACAATACAGTAACTGAGTGTGAGCAGTGTTGAGTGTTCTAACTCAAAGAGGGATAGAGAAAAACCAAGGTTAAAAATAACTTGGGTGAAAGTGGTCAGAAGGTATTTAACTGACCTGGTTGAGCCAGTGGACAGGAAGTTCATTGATGCCTCTGTGGCTCCAAGATCCCTTGTGAATCTATCATCTCAGATCCCATTTGTGAAATTAGGATACCACTTTACACTTGTTTCAGTCGTCTTACATTTGTCACTTTGGTGCCCATTCGGCCAGCTGAAAGAAATCACTTTGAAGCTTCATAAACAAGTTGATGGGTAAAGAATTTTTGCTTCCTTACTCATCCCTAACTCAGTTTGAAAGCTCTGATCTCCATACAATGAATTTGGGAATACCATTATTTCACTTCTATGTAAAACCTGACCTTTTATTCCTACTCTCTCTTTCCTTGTCTTTAACCAATTACTCTTCCATAAGAGGACTTCTCTTAATCTCAGGACATGAAGTCTCCTCTGAGATCTTTGGGTTTTCTCAAACTAGCTCAACATGGAAATTCACAATTTCTGCAGGAGGCTACAGTTAACATTTCCCGGGAGGGCAATTAATGATCCCACAGCTGGTATGACAGTGATGCACAATAGGAAGGGCTATGTCACATCTAGTGGCAAGAACAGAATTTCCTTGGATTTGGGAGGAGGGCTAAGGTTCCCCCCGCTTCTGTTTCCTTTTTTTAAAACTGTTAAATCTATTCCTGTGAGTTCCCCAAACATTAGGCTTCTGTGAGTTTTCCAATCCTCCCTGGTAAGAAAACATGGCACCCATTTTCAGCAATTGTGATCAGAGAGCACAAAAGAAGGGATTAAGGGGCTCCAGATTGCCTGGAGAATTGAAGTCCATACATCTTAAAGTTGCCAAGTTTGAAAACACTGGCCTAGCCAGAAGAATGAGCAAAATGAGAATGATGAACATCTCTGCATGTGAGGCCTTCAGGGGACCAAGGTGATGAATGATGATAACAACACACAACCCCCTCATGTGAAAGGATCTCTATGTTCCCAAACTGTTTCGGTGGGATCAAAGGTAAAGACACCCTTGACTTGAGTTTGACCCTTGGGAACTTCATAAATCCAGAAGTTTTATTGGTGGAAAAAGGCAGTGGCAAATTCCTGCCATAATTATATGGAAATAATTTGCCATTGCTTTTTCCTGGATTTTTTTTTTCAGGTTCTCAGCCCTGAGGTGCCAAGTGGTCTCCCATCCAAGTATTAACCAGACTGAACCCTAAAAGAAAGCCCATCCTTTTTCTCATTGATGGTGTTGCAGTTTCTGATACTGAAGGAAACCAAAATAGTTCATTGCTAGAAGTGAAGCAAAATTATTTCAGAGTGAGTACAAATCTTTCATACCATCATCCCTTCTCCCTCTAAGCAAGAAATAGAAGGAGAAAGGAGGGAAACATTATTTAGGCATACCAGGTTTCTGTATTTCCATTTATTATGCAATGTTCAGGTGACACTACCACTCCATTAAGTGAATAAACCACATAGAAATCTGGCTGTCAGAAAAATCAAACCAATCCATTAATTTTTCTCCTGGAAAACAAAATGGCAGGCTCCAGACAAATTTCATTTTGTAAATTACTACTGAGGAGAGAGGAAAGAGATGCATCAAAGAAATCAAAGTGGCATCTGCAATGGTACAATTGAAGCTCTGCCTGTTTTTTATGTGCAACATGGTGGGCCTTTGATTGCACCTTCACAGATGCCATGTCGACTTTTTTAATCATACCTTGCAGACACCCCTGGATGTCTACAATGTTGTACAGCGGATTGATCTCTTAATCCATTTGAAAAAAAAAAACCTTACTGATAACCAGAAACACTGGCATGACTTCACTATCAAATTCCATTGATTTTTCTACTGTTAATCTGGGGGAAAAGTTACAAATCTTTCCCCACAGATTTACTGTAGCAAAGAGATTTCCTTTTAAATGTGTGTAATTAACCTTTTGTGAACATTTTGCAACCCAGCAATTGGGGAGATGCAATAGATCCCTGTCTGCAAAAATTAAGATTAAATGTACCTTTTGTCTTTGCATGTCTGTTTTGGGGACTTCAACTTCCTGGCCTAGATAGGTAAATCTTTATTACGGTCTTTGACCAATGTGTGTGTGTGTGTGTGTGTGTATGCACATACACACACACTCATAAAATACATAAAACCTACATTAAAGATGGAAATTAAAATAAGTTATATGGCCTATTAAGCACGACAATAAACCTGTGAAAATAAAATGTCTCTACTTTGTCTTTTCTCCTGATGAAGTAGAAGATACTAGAGTCAGGAGTACGTTTTTCTGAAACTTCTAGAAAAAGGAACTCCAGTAAGTCTGCAAGAATTACAACATTATACAGGCAGACTGAGGTAACCTCGCAACAGTACAAGATCACAGGTATGCTTAATCAATAATAGCAATAACCCAATTCCGTACAGGTTCCAGCTGGCATTAAAAGACCGCAATGTCTGTGCCAGCCAAGACTCCCTGGAGAAAGCATGCTGATGACAGGAAGACATAATCAAGTTAAGCACCAATCACAAAAGCCTCATAGCAGAGATGGATGGAAGAATGAGGACACACCTATCAGCTGGGAACTGATAGATTTGTGGTGTTGGAAAATATGGGGTTTCAACCAAGCCTGTCTCACACGAGCACAAAGGGAGGAGCGGCTCCGCTGCGGCCTACCTTTGCTGCTTTGTGTGGGAGGGGCTTGGAGCCCACCTTCTTTCCTGTTTCCCTCATTTTCCTTCTCTTCTCCTCATGGCTCTCCACGAGGTAGGAATGAATCCTCTCTCCTCCTCGTGGTTTTTGAATTAACATTTCAGAACCCCAACATAGGGTTACGGGCCCAGCGTATCAGCCCAGGAGATTTCTTTGGTCTTATAGCCAAGAAACTGCTTGTACATTTTAAAAAAGGCTCAGTTCAGATTTTTTCTCTCTCTCCTTTTAATAATGGAGAGGGAGGAGGGGCTTCCCCCCATCCCAAAGCTGAATGAAGATAATTTTTCAGCTTGGCTATACAGACTAAGGCTATGATTGGACTTTCGGGACAGCCTAGATTGTTTAGATTCCCCTCAACCACAATTGGGATTCTGAGGAAGCCAAGAGATTATGGGAACAGAAAAACAAAAGGGCCATGATTTTAATTTCTAGTTCACTACCTGATCACAGACTGGCAGAAATAAAAGATCTTCCCACTGCCAAGGAAATGATTGAGAACCTGAGGACATTATATTTAGAAAATGATGATTAGAAGATTATTTCATTACTAAGGGAACTGATTGCATCTAGTTTTTTAGAAGATGAGGATATTAACGAGCATTTATTGAGAATGCAGTCTATCTTTGAAAGGCTGAGCACAATTCAAAATCTCATGAATGAAAGATTAAAAATGGCTTTTCTACTAAGCTCATTACCTGACAAATATTACCCTTTCATAGCAGCGCAGAATTTATACGGGATGAATTTGTCTCAATTGTTTGGAGCAATTGGAAGTGAAGCAAGGAGACAGAAAAATTGTATTTCCATAAAAAGTCAACAAAAGACATGGGTTACCTGGCAGAAAAAGGGGAACATGAGCAGAAGCCACTGATTGGTCATCAGCACAACAATAAACCCATTGTTTGTCATTCCTGTAACAAGCCAGGGCACATAGCTAGATATTGTAAAAGCAGAGACAAAAAGGATTTTTCAAAAGGAAGGCATTCCAAGGAAAAATTAGCTCTGCATACAGTTTCAGAGCAGAAAATGCTCTTGGAGCTAATTCTAATGAAACCAAAAGTCAATGGATCTTAGATTCAGGTACAAGCTAACATCTTTGTGGGAACAGAGATAACTTTAGTGAACTGAATGAAGAGCCACAAGGGAACATTGCTCTTGCTGATGGGAATTCCATCTCAATAAGAGGAAAAGGCAAAATACCCTTGAGATGTTTTAATGGAGAAAAATACCTCATAGTGACAGATGCATATTATATACCACGATTGACAACCAATTTGCTGAGTGTGCAATCATTAAACAGAAAAGGTTTCAATGTAATGTTTAAAGCCAATAGAACATGTGACGTTACCAGTGGTAGGCAGATTTATGTTACAGGCTTTGAGAAAAATGGAGTGTACCAGGTGAACTGTGAACAGCCACCACCAGATGACAGCCTCACCTGCCAACAGCAGCAGAGAAAGGAGGACATCGGCACCACCATATGGCACAAGCAGTTTGCACACAGGGATTTTGATGCAATTTTTAGAATGAAGAAGGAAAATATGGTAAGAGACCATGAACTAAGCAATCGCGAAAAATACCGAAGTGTGTAGTGTGCATCAGAGGAAAGGCAACAAGGCCTGCCATTCCTAAACAAAGGAAAAGGCGTGCAACTAAACCACTTGAACTTATCCACACTGATTTATGTGGACCTCTTCAAGCGTCAGCAGGTAGAAACAAATACATAATATGTTTTATAGATGATTTTTCCAGGTATTGTGTAACCTACCTGATGAAGGAAAAGTCCCAAACTGGGGATACGCTGAAGACATACGTTGCTATGGTAAGGAATAAATTCAACCGGACCCCTCAAGCCCTTCAAAGCGACAGAGGCGATGAGTTCATTTCTAATACCATGCAGACATACCTAACACAACTAGGCATAGAGCACAGATTAACCATCCTTACATGCCAGAGAGTAATGGAGTCACAGAACGAAAGAACAGATCATCGATGGACATGTATGCTGTTAGAGGTAGATCTACCTGACAAATACTGGGCAGATGCTGTTACCACAGCTACATACTTGCAAAATAGATTACCAACCAGAGCCAATAAGGTAACGCCTTTTGAGCTTTGGCATGGGCGAAAACCAAGTGTCAAAGATTTAAGAGTGTTAAGATCTAAAGCCTATGCCCACGTACCAAAATAAAGGAGATCCAAACTAGACCCTAGAGCTGAAGAAGGGGTCATGATTGGCTACGCTCCAGGAAGCAAGAGATACAGAATCCTGAACCGAAAGACGGGAAGAGTAAGTGTATGCAAAGTGGTATACTTTGATGAGAGGGAGAGAGGCTGCTGCACTCAGGTGGATAATGACTGCGGAGAAACCAGCAGCAGCAGTTACAAGCCTGAGATGTTCAGCCTGACACCAGAAGACACAACCACACCAACCCAGAGGGAGATGGAAGTCCAGGAAGAGACTCCATCAGAGACAGATGATGAAGCCGAGGATGCAGAAGAGGGTGAGCCACCAGTCGTCACTCCTGAACCTGCTCTGAGACGCTCATCGCAACCCAACAAAGGAGTCCCAGCTGAAGACTTACCTACCTCGCAAGGTCGTTGCTACCAAGTGAACCCACATCGTGGAATGAGGTGCTGCAAATGCCAGCAGATGAGGCAAGTAAGTGGAAAAGGGCAGCAAAGGAGGAGCTAGATGTTCTGTACAAACACAAAACATGGACTTTAACGAAACTACCAAAAGGCAAAAAGGCCATAGGTTGTAAGTGGGTGTTCAAGGCAAAACAAGGCAAGAATGGTGAAGTACAAAGGTACAAGGCCAGATTGGTAGCAAAAGGCTACTCACAGAAATATGGACAAGACTATGATGAATGTTTTGCTCCTGTTGTGAAACACACCACAATTAGAATGCTTCTAAGTCTAGCAGCATCCAGGAACATGGACGTCAAACACTTAGATGTTAAGACTGCATTTTTACATGGGGAGACAGAATAAGAACTTTACATGACACAGCCTCCAGGCTTTACTAATCCCAATACCAAGCATCTCGTTTGCAAGCTTCAGAAGGGGATTTATGGCCTGGAGCAGGCAGCCAGAACATGGAACAAGAAGTTAAACCAAATACTTCTTGACCAGGGTTTCGTTCAAGGAAATGCTGATCCCTGCCTATGCACAAGACACAGAAATGGGAGGGGTGTGTATATACTTTGTTATGTGGATGATTTAATGATTTGCCACAATAACAAGAGGGACTTTAATGATATCGTTTCTCAACTAAGTAGAGAAGTAGAAGTGAAGCATCTGGGCAATGCCAGCTACTACTTAGGAATACAGATCAAGAGAGAAGAAGATGGGAGCTTTCTTCTAAGTCAGAACCAAAGGATTCTAGAACTCTTGGAAAGCTTAGGATTGCAAAATGCCAATCCTGCGCCTACACCGATGGAGACAGCTTTCCACAAGCAACAAGAACCCAGCGATCTCCTATCAGAGAACAATGAATATAGAAGTGCCATAGGAAAATTGTTGTGCCTAGCCACCACCACTAGACCAGACATTACAGCTGCAGTGGGCATTCTATGCAGAAAGACAAGCACGCCGACACAGAGAGACTGGACTGGGAAGGTACCTAAAGGGGACCATGCACCTAAAACTAAAACTGCCAGCCACTGAGAATCCTAGACTAGTGGGATTCACAGATGCAGACTGGGCAGAAAACATCGCTGACCGTAAGTCCACTAGTGACTATGTATTTTTCTATGGGGGTGGAACAGTGAGCTGGGGAAGTCACAAGCAAAGCACAATAGCACAGTCCTCTGTAGAAGGAGAGTATGTTGCAGCAACAGACACACGTAATGAGACTGTGGCTTAGATTATTGCTTGCAGACATGGGTATAGATGAACCAACCCCTATACAAATCTTTGAAGACAATCAGAGTTGCATCAGACTTTCACAGTCAGATAAAGTAGGTGGGAGAACTAAGCACATTGATGTAAAGCATCATGTGGTGAGACAGTTGCAACAAAAAGGGTTAATCCAACTAGATTACTGTCCCACAGGAAACATGACAGCGGACATCTTCATGAAGCCTTTGTCGAGAACAAGTTATCAGAAACGAGAAGAACTAAATATTGTGGGACACACAGACATGCAAGGTTGAAGAGAAGGGGTGTTGGAAAGTATGGGGTTTCAACCAAGCCTGTCTCACACAAGCACAAAGGGAGGGGTGGCGTCGCTGCAGCCTACCTTTGCTGCTTTGTGTGGGAGGGGCTTGGAGCCCACCTTTTTTCCCGTTTCCCTCATTTTCCTTCTCTTCTCATGGCTCTCCACGAGGTAGGAATGAATCCTCTTTCCTCCTCATGTTTTTTGTAGTAACATTTAACAACACCAATATGTGGAACATGCATAACTACTTACTGAATTTTCTTGATCTGTATGTTACATGAAATCAAAAATGACCCCAATGATCTGCAAAAGTGTTAATCTGAAGGAAAAAAAAAGCTTTAAGAATTAACCAAAGTTTAGCATGTTCTATGAATGCAACTGCTAATTCTTTAACACACTTGGGTTAAGAGTATTGTGAGAATATACACTGAAAAATGTTTGGAAGAAAGTCTAGTTTGCTTGATAGGGCTTTCATATGTACTGATCCTAATGCATTGCAGATTGTAAAACACCTAAATGAAACCAACACTGGACCTGAGCAGTACAAATGCATTAAGGCTGTCAAGACACAATTGTACAGTTGGGTTGAAAACCAGACAGTATTGTTGTGTCAGGTTTAGCCCAAAGAACTCCAAGAGACAATGCGAAATCAGTTCAGCTATGTTTATTAGCTACAACCTCTAGCAAGAATCTTCCCAGACTGAAACCCCAGCTCCCAAGTCAGCCAGCCACAACACTGTGAATTCCTCAGGGAGGTGCCAGCCTCATCCTCTTGTAGTTCCCACGCTCTTGCTGCGAGCTAAGAAAATGCTTATCTCCCTGAGCCTGGCCTTCATAATTCCATTTCATCACATGTTGTTTTGTAAACTCTAAGCAAACAATTGTGTCCTGTATTTGCATCTAGAAAGGCAGGAGACAGCTGGTTCTACCCCTCTCTGTGGAGGCTTCACCACCCTCTTTCAGATTTTAGGTTCACCCTTTTCCTGATAGATCCTACTGTACTTTGGCTTATTTGTTTTATTATTTTTTATTTATTATATTTATATAGCTACCCATGTCACTGCCGTGACTCTGGGCAGCTTGACTAAGATCTGCCAGATTTTGGTTAGATTCACTGGTTCATTCAAAGTCTGGATTTAATATCTTTTCTAAACCTCCCTGGGTATAGATCATAATGATAGTGCTTCACATACATCCACATGTGCAAAACCAGCCCTAGTGATTTGGAAGTCCACCAGTTTATTATGCTGAATACAGCTCTGCAGCTTTGCCCCAAATGTTGACCTTGATGAGATCTACCTGCCTGGTTCAGCCCTGACTGCTAGCCAGACTCTTGCCATTGGCTGTCTTCAAAAGACCAGTATCTTCTAAATCAAAACATGTCAGCTCTGCCCACAGTGGTTGCGTGCATGAGAAAGTTCTAACAATTGGCAGTTGTCTATTGGGTAAGTCAGGAGGAAGTTTTCTCTTTCTTAATGTTTCATAATGTTGCTTCTGAACTACTTAAGTTCATTTGCTGGATATCAAGAAGTGATTATACCATCAGTGGGTAGAGTTAGAAGGAGCCCCTAAATGCCAGTGTTGAAAAATAGAATGCTATAGATCTGTTAATTCTGCAAGCAGATAATCCCATTTCTTGGACAAAAGTTGGGGAAAGGCTCTGCTTCTGTTTAGTTATCCAGGGAAGCAAGAATCAGGAACTATACAGGATAAAACAACAGACCTCTGATTTGTGACCAGAGCCAGCCCTATCATTAAGCAGAGTGAAGCCACCACCTTAAGAGGCAGATATATCTCCCTCATACTTTGTGGAAGGCCATGGCTGTGATGCCAAATGGCCTTAACTGTCAGCCGTCCTCAGGGATGGCAGAAAATATTAAAATGAGATTTGAGAGTCAGCCTGGCCAGTTTCTCTCCATGGAAGGTAGAAGTGGTATCTGGGCCTTTAGTTTGAGACCATGAAGTATCTTGGGCCAGCAATCCTGTTAGAACAAAAGGAAGGAAAAGCCGAAATAATGCAAGATGAAATCCACACTTGCTCAAATAAGAAACTCTGCTAGGAGAGCATCTTTCAAGAACTCTCTCACCCTTGAATGGTTCAGGGGAAAGTCCACCTAATTTAATTAGCCAAATAAAGGGAAGTTTTCACTGCCAAACCCAGTGCACAATCTTTTCTGCCTGTCCTGGAAAATGCAGCATTCCAATCTTTTGTGCTAAAAGGAAAAATAAATAAAAATGAGCAAACACAGCTTCGGTAAAGGTTTCTTTTTTAAGTGGTTATAACAGCAAAGAGAAGTTTATAGCTTGAAAATATTCTTCCCTGTAAATCATCATTAAATTCTTTGAGTCATAAAACAAAACCAGGAACAATTATCAATGTGTATATATCAAAAGTGAGAGGTTTATACTTGACCCAAGATAATAGGACAAGAAAGCAAATGTTTGCCTGTCTTTAAGAATAGTTGTGTCATTTTGTGGATGTACTTTTTTTTTTTTTTAAGTATGACTAATAGAAACAATACAGCCGATATTTAGTAATATATCAGGGCGGGATCTGTGTTCACAGACTTCAAGTGAATTTTCAGATAAGAGCTGATAGTGCTGTAAAGCCTCCATAAATACTCTGCTCAGAATTCTGGGATTTTCAGTTATTTTAAGAATACACCACTGTTTGTTTTTCTGGGTTGGTGCTAGAAATCAGATGAAGGAAGCCCATTTTAATCTGCTTCAGTTTTTAGTTCTCTGTGTTATATTCATATTCTACTTCTCCAGCGTTCTCAAGGGTAAATATGAGTTTCTCAAATCCTCTCTTCCTTAGGTACAATTCAAAGAATGCTTCGCTTTCAAAGCATTGCTTCATGATTAGTCTTCAGACCATACTACCTCCCCGTTCATCAGGAGAATATGTGGAATTGTGTGTTGCTGTTTTTCAGAGTTCTCTATAATGCTCAGATAGTTTGAGCAAACATGTAGGGACTTTTTGTGAGCAGTTGCCTTGGGCCCTACATGTAGAAGGGAGCAGGGGCTTCCGTAGGGGGATCAAAAAAGTCAAGATGGCAACCACAACTGCACATTTGAAGCCATACCCCTCTTTAGGTGTTGTAAAGTGGATCAATAAAAATATAATCTGAAAAGTTATTTTAGTATTTTAGGTTTCTGCACCCATCCCTTATTATTGGACTATTGGTTTCAATGGACAAGCAATGGGGAAAAACATCCCATGAACCTAAGTTGGAGTAGCAAGAAAGTTGGCTGCTCAAATGTGAGAATTTTCAAAAGGTGCTGAGAACAGCCAGTGTCAAGGTGTTAGCTAGGAGCAGGAAGACCTGGATTTCAATCCACCCTCAGCCAAAGAAGCTCACTTGGTGATTTAGAGCCAATTCATTCAGCCCAACCCACTTCACAAGGTTCTTATGGTGGGGGAAAAATAGGTGGCGGGAATGCTACATACAAAGATCTGAGCTCCTGAATGAAAAGATGAGATATTGTAATGGGAAGAAGGAATAACCTTGAGGAACAGGAGGAAGAGCTGCAACCAAGACAATGGTCAGATTTAAAAAATCTGAGTCCAGGGCAGAAATGTAATTTGAGAAAACATCTCAGTCATGACCCTCCCTAGTTCTCATGAAGATAAAGGCAGGGAAGGATTCAGACTTGCAAAATTCTGGTACTCTAACCTTATAATAGAAGTAGTATTAGCATTCGTAACTCTGGTTTTCCTAATCTGGTATATCTTGAAGGGCTGATATAAATCTAATAAACAAACAAGGTATATCAATGGACAAGGTAAACACTTGGTGAATGTCCACAGGGTTTAAACCATTATTCTTTCAAGACTTAATCAGAATTGCTAATGATCAGGCATTGAGGGAATGGGATGTCCAAGGTTGCCCATCCTTGAACTAAAAGACTTCCCATAATCTTAAAACTCAAAACTAGTATCTCTCAACATGCTACACCCTGCAATCAGATTCATTTATTACTGAAATCCCCCCCCCCAAAAAAAATAAGACTTGGAATGGGTTCCAAGTGCTTCATTTTACAAACTTAAAATTTTACAAGAAATGTGTAGACTTTTCACTTCCATATTTCATTAGGCCTTCAAACCATCCTCTCTCTTTAGAGGAATAAATAATATATAGACTTGTAAGATGGATAAAGCTGCTTGGTTCTTCTTTGCAAATGTGCCTTGCATATTAAGCATTTCTATGGGCAGAAGCAGCTGAGTGACCCTTTTTTTTAAAACAACCTACTATTTATAGGGTTTGGGGACAGGATATCTGTTCTGCAGGCCCTTACCTAAACCAAACTAAGAAGACATTTGTACTATTGAACAAGCTACTTAGAATGATCAGTTTCTATAGTCAGTTACAGTTTATGATTCTGTCTGATTGCTGAGTCGTTAGAAGATCACAACCTGCTCTAATTCTTGGTTTCCAGTGAATTTTACACCCCCTTCCTTCTGTGCCACATTTCTAATAGAAGGATGAAATAGGAGCAAAAATACATTACTGGAAATTATGCTGTTTTATAGGAACAGTATTTTTAAATTACATTATATACGCTGCGTACAGCCCCAGACACACATCTCAGGTTAAATCTGCTATAATTTGAGAATGTTTTAATGGAGATAATGCAAATTTAGTTTGGTTAAAAGAGAAGAGCATTTGGTCTTGTATCTTTTTTTAAGGACACTTGAGCATAGCTTTTACCTATTCCGGTAACAGAAATCTGCTCTCATTTGGCATTGCACATTGCAGTCTTCCTTCCTAATTTTAAAACAGGCACTTTTCTGTGGTTGAGTTTCCCAGCAGAAAATGGCTAGCAGAGACAATGTAGTATCATCTGCCAAACCAAGAGCTGAATTGCTAGGCAATTCAAACTACCCACAAATAAAGTAAAGTAAAATAAAATAATAAAATAAAATGTAAGGTAAAGTAAAGTAAAGTAAAGTAAAGTAATAAGAAAAAGAAAGAAAAGAAAATGTACAATTGCTCAGAAGGTATCCTGTTTTGCTTTTTAAAGAAGCTTGGTATCTCTCACTTTATTTTGGCTTTCTCCAACCTAGTGCCAGCTGCAGGTTTGGGGATGACATAGTTAATGGCTGGGGATCCTGGGATGTTTAGGGTCAATATATCTGGAGGGCACCAGGTTGGGGTAGACTGTCTTATTTTGACAACTCTTTACAACTTACATTTCTATGCCTCTGTTCATTCAAAACACTAAACAATTGCTTTTAAATTATGGTTTATTAAATAACCCACAACAATGGTGCTCGCCTAACATGTAAAGAGAAATCCAAACCAACCATATATTGGCATAAGTGGGTGAGCCTCACTTATGGATAACTATGCCTTAATCTGGTTTGTTATCAAAGGCTGCGGGGATAAGCATGGGATGATCATCAGCTTTAAATGCACATCAAAACATAAGACAAGCCTAGATGGCTTGGTGCTGAGTTACCTTCAGAACTGCCTCCTTCAACCAGAATTGACTTTCAGATACAAACAATTTGGGGGGTGATTCTCTACTCCATGAAATCAGAGAGAGCAAGACGTTTCTCCATTTGGGCCCATTTTGTGAAGAAGACTTCTGTTAGAGGTCACATTTACTTTGACCCTGTTGGCTTTCCAGAAACAGGCTAAAATGGAGCTCTTTCAGGGGGACTTTTTAATTAGGAAGGATAGCCATGAGAACTGTTTCTAATTCTAATGGTTAATATGAGTTGGGGGGGAATGAAAAGAAGGGGAAAATGCACTAGTGAATGCTTCTTTTTATGATGTTTTTTTTTTATTATACTATATCTTCTTGCACATCTAGTTTTGATTTCTTACTTTTGCACAATGCTTATACAATAACAAAACTAATCAAATGCTTAAAAAAAAAACAAATCAAGATCTGTCTCTTTCTGGTTTGTTAATCTACTTGCATGTATAGAAGGAGCAAATGAGTTGCCTTTGTAATAAGCCAGGGCAGGCTTACTCCTTACTAAAAATGTTTAGGGTGGCTGTTATAAACAACAATCTCATGCTTACGGTTCTGGAAGTTAGTCCCAAGGCATATCATGCTTGTAGCTTTGTAGAGCAATGTCTTCAGCTGACTTTTGGCATGTTTTCCTCAAGCCTACAGAACAGAAGCAAATACAAAGCTGTGCCTTTAATCGTGAATTTCCTGATCTTTCACCTATTTGTATGGGCTCCTTCATGCTGAGGTCATAGTAGAATTCACTGGGTGTAACACTTGCTTTACTTAAACTTATCTACCGTAAAGTGTCTGGCAATGATCTACTACCTGAAGCCTATTTATTGTTGGACATTATCCAATCTTTTCCCCACCCCCTTTCTAACTAGAAGAAAAATAGCTGTCACTTCTGTATTTCGTGCAGAGGATCTGGAGTTGAGCTCAAGACCCAAACCTATTTTTTGCCACAATTAGCAGCTTCCGGGGTCAAAACGAAAGCTTGCTAGCGGTATGACCAAACAATGCTTCTTCATTCAGGCTGTTAATTGGTCAAGGTTAAAGAACCACCAGTGTCCCTAGGGGTGCTTCAGGAAAGATGTTAATCATGCAATCAACTTCGCCTTTTTACAACATTTCACAGGAATGAATGAATATGTCCACTTAGACAGCAGCTTTCACTTGCAACCCTCTCCTATTTTTTATTTATTTATTTTTTATATTTTTATATTTTTATATTGTATTTTAATTGATTTTATTGCCTCTGTAAACCGCCCAGAGTCACTTTTCAATGAGATGGGCGGTGACCCCATCTGAAATTTGATATATTAAATAAATAAATAAATAAACAAACAAACAAACATTTGTTTATTTATGCAATTTCTATAGCCATCTTATTTTCCCAGTACCCGTTTTGGGTTTTGTTTGTTTGTTTGTTTGTCTTTCTGTAAAAAAATCCACTGTGGAGGGAAATAATAGGATAGCTATGCAAAGTCTTCAGATTGGGTATACTAAAAGCCTTGCGTATCTGATCTCAAACACAGTACAAATGTGTAGCCAGTTCTGGGTGGATTTATTTCATTATTTTTTAATTCCAGGAAAGCAAAAGAAAAGGGAGGGAGGGAGGGAGGGACGAAGGAAGGAAGTCAGTTTTATTATATACATGCACAAATAACAAGCAAACACGACTGTAATAACATAACAAAGAGGTATTAATGTGTGTTTGTGCACATAATCCAGGCAACGTCTGATGATAAGTTGCAGGCTTCAGTATAGGAAAACCTGCATACTTCAGTTTAACCATGACAATTGGCTGGACTCATATCTGCTAACCATTTTCTATAAATTCCATTCCACAATTGCCACACAGGGTCAATTCAACTTGCTGTCAATGTTTTATTACACAGGCACTTTAAGCAGTTCACATGTGTGTGTATGGGTGCAGGGGGCATCTTATAGGTCTGATAGTGAATATACCTCACCTGGGGGGGGCATCTTATACCTCCATACAGGCTTGCCCAATCAGAACCCCTCTGCTGGCTTGGAATTTTGGGAATTCTAGGCCCAATGCATGCAGATGGCATCTGGTTGGGAAATACGTTTTTAGACAGGCTACCGTATTTGGGCTGCAAAAAGTCTACCCACCATTAGATGGTATCAAACGTTTAAGAGTTTTCTGTTCCTTATCACTGCCATCTGGGGAAATCCAGATGTTTGGAGTCCTGATCTTGTAGTCCTTGTTTAAGAACATATGAACATCCATAAGTGTCAGTGAAATTTTAAGAACAAACACATCTGTATGATAGCATTAGACAAGAAAGAGAACTACCAAAGAAATTATATTGTTATAATTTATGCTGTGGGAGCATTCATTTGTAATCCTTATATATCACCATATTGCAGGAAGAGAGAACATCTAGGACCATCTCATGAATTAATCGTGGCAGAAGTGATAGATTTAAAGAAGGGTTCCAAGCCTTCTTCCTGAACTTCATGCAGTCAAATGCTATGCATGAAAATTGGTAAAATCTCTTCAGGTCAAGCTTGACGCCTCTGCTGTTTTCTAGGCAACAATGTGGAAGTGCCATGTTTACTACTAAATTCCACTGACGTCAGTGGGGGTTATGACTGAGTAAATGTTTGTGACATTTCAGCCCTAATCAGCTCTGGATAGTGTCTGACAGCAAATGGATCTTTGTTTTCCAAGGTGCCTTTGTATATTCGAGTCTACTTCTCCATTCCTGTCTATAATGGAAGAGACTGACCATATCTTTTTACCTGCATCAAAATCCCATTCCTTTGAAAGTGTGTTGATTACAAATCCATTAAGAGTATCTCTTTTGTCAGAATTCCAAGTGTTTTATATTTTGTGGTTTTGCTCTGAGATAAAAATCAATGTTGCCTTGTTTTTCATCTTGCTAGATGGTACTCTTCTACCTACAATACAATTATTTCTTAATCTTTTTGTTTTTGATACCGCAAGGAGCTGTTTAAATGCCACAGGACTATGAGCTTTGCAAGCACACCTCCTATTTTTGGAGAACCATTTGAATCTGACAAGACAGCAGCAGGCTCTATTTCTGTCCAGTTATACCCAGATAAGTAAGAGTTGGGAGACCCAGGGGATCAAATAATGGTACCTTGATACCTGAGCAGGGCCAGCCCTATCATTACACAGGGTAAGACAGCAGCTCAGGAGGCAGATATGGGTGCATAGCAGCCATCTCTTGATTGCCTCTCCGGGGCAACTTAGGTGTCCTATGATGATAGAGGGTGTTGTCCCACTGCTAACATTCAACTGAGAATTAACTGCCTGCTCAAGCCCTAGTAATAAAAGTCAAGGACACCGTGAAAAAAATGGGACTAAAATTAACTATAAAGAAGACCAAACTAATGACAAGTAGAACATCCAGCCTTAGAATTGACAATGAAGATATCAAAGTGATAGATAGTTTCTGCCTTTTAGGATCCACCAAAAGGAGCAAGCAGTCAACAAACATGCTGCAGACTAGTACATGGTAGAGCAGCCATGAAGGCCTTGGAAAAGATATTCAAAGTGTCTGTACGTATAAAGATCAGAATCGTGCAAGCCAAGGTATTCCCTGTGACACTCTATGGAAGTGAAAGTTGGACCTTGAAGAAGCAGGATAGGAAGTGTTTTGACACCTTTGAACTTTGGTGTTGGAAAAGACTCCTGAGAATATTTTGGGCTAAGACCAACCAAAAGCAAAGAGCTGGTAGCATTCATGTGTAATCCTTGCCACTGGCAAGAAGCACTATGGGAAACTCTTATCTGAAAATTGAGAGATACGAGCCTGTCTTGGGAGCAGAAAGTGTCCTCTCTTGTTAATTACATACTGCAGCAGAAGAAGGTAGAAGGAAAGTCTTGGAAAAAGATAACAGAGAAATCTAGAATGTTCTTCCATCTTCAGAACTTTCCTCTTCACTGGCCCACTTCCAATCTTAGCTGCTTTGTAGAACTACAGAGAAAGCACAGTCGCGGTTATGGGTGCCATAAATAGCTTCCTGTGACCTTAATGTTCATGATGTAGCTATCTGATATCTTTATTTAAATAAGATACAAACTGCAATAGGTTGATGCTTGGCCCTTCCCAGAAAACACAGTGTTCTCTTGCACAGCCTTATCATTGGTGAGTCTCATTTTCATAATTATAAAACTTCAATTCCCCAGGAGGTTTAGTAATGACAAAAGAAAATATTCTATCCCATCATCCACAGCTCCAGGGATTACTGTAACAAGACGCATTGGTGGCAACTAGTTTTGAGAGCTATACAGGCAATATTGGTCCCTGACTGGAATCAGGTTTTCATTGTATTTCATTACTTGCCATCACGTTTTCTTTAAAAAAAACACCATATTATATTATATTATATTATATTATATTATATTATATTATATTATATTATATTATATTATATTATATTATATTATATTATATTATATTATATTATATTATAAATTGTCCAAGGGCAGAAGTAGGGATGCATTACCATTTGCAGGTTAAAAACTACATGTGAAAGGACCCAACAGTAACTTTTATAACAGGATCAGAAATTATCTTTCTACTGAAAGGGTAGACTATGGAAAGAAGGGAACTATGTTGTAACCTTAGAGACAGAGGGTAAAATATAAATGTACTTGTAACTACTGTTAAGACCAGAAGCCACTTCTTTATAATCTTTCCTTTCCCTCCCTCCCTCCCTCCCTTCCTCTTTTCTATTTTTTTCTTGCACTTTTTTTCACTTACTTATTACTTTTCTTTACTTTTTTCTTCCAAAATTTGTATTGTTTTATTGTTTTAAAAATTTATTTACTAAAAATTGCACACGTGTGTGTATACACACATACACACACATACACACACACATACATATGTATATTACATATACATATGCATTATATATATATATAATCTTTCTACCCACTACAGTGATGGCCCTTTAATTAAATACTCATCTGAACGCTTTTTAACATAATCTAAGAGTTTGCTCTCTAGCTCCCTCTGGTGCATAGCCACAACACTCTGCTAATTACAACCACAGGATCACTGTAAATAACTACCAACAAAATTCTAAACCAGTGTTTCTTAACCTTAGCACCTTTAAGATGTGTGGACTTCAACTCTCAGAATATAGTGGAACACCCACCCAGAATTATGGGAGTTGAAGTCCACACATCTTAAAGTTGCCAAGGTTGAGAAACACTATTCTAAACCATCCAGAGTGGCCATGACGGAGAATTAGAATTTCAAGAATTTGAGATTTAATACCAAGTACTGTAGCTAGTCCTTATGGTAGTACTTCAAAATATGAAAACAGACTGAAATAAAGGTTTCAGGATAAACTGAATAAGTTTATATTCCGATATTCTGAATATTCCAGTCATTGTACTATTATCCAGACGTATCAATACTCATGGATGTCAATTTCTTAACCCCAATCCACCAAATTAGTTACTTTTAAATAAAGTTTTTGTTCAGTTATTAAATTCTAACCTGATGATTAGAGGTTTTCTCAACTATAAAATTTGACTACCAGGTGCTCCAATAATAACCAGTAATATTTTCGTTTATGATTAAAACCTCAAAGCAAAGGTGTTCCTATTTTTTTATGGGGAATTTGAGGGATCAGTCTCAGAAATGTGTTGCAATGAATCAGGTGGGGAGCTGACGTTCAAGTTCATGAAGTTCACACAGCCACTTAGCTTCGGGCAAGTCAGTTATCGCTCAACCTAACAAGATTGGAAGGATAAAAACCGTATTAAAAATGTGCCGCTCTTAGCAATTTGGAAGAAAATATGATAATTTTAATTAATTTAAAGGTGCCAGGATGGAAGCGATTGGAAAAGTTTGAAAAACCATTGCAAAGCTTCTCACTTTAAAAAAAAAAGTCAAGAATATGTTTACTTTTTTTAGGCAGACAGGAAGGAAGGAAGGCAGGCAAGGATTGAATGGAAAAATAAAAGAAAAATAAGCTCCATAATTCACCTCAAGATTGTGAAGACTTAAAATTCCATTACTCCAACTAGGAATGCTGGAGAAACTCTGACTGTCTTTCTTAAAGGGCCCTTTTATATAGCAGTACATCTTGGAAGGGGAAACAGTTGGAAAAAAGTCCATTATCTGACATGAGGGCCATTTTAGACAGGCCCATAAGCTGCCTTCCCACAGCCTGGCTGATCAGCCAGGCAGGCCTGTATCCAGAAGATACAGAAGCCTAAGGGAGCAAGAATTCATTGAAGAGAAGCCAGAAAATAAACAGAAAATAAACTTAATAGGCTTTGCGTTATTTAACTGAAACGTGTCTTTGTGAGCAATTGGTCCAAATGCAGCCCGCTGCTTTTGCCTTGCATCTAAAGAGGATAGAGGTTGGTTTGGTTTTTCAATGAAATTCAGAGCCCCCAAACATCTGGCTAGCCTTCTCCTAGAATTAGACAACCTTGCTAGAGAATGGCTCCCTTCAATAATTCTTCATTTGTCCTTGCTGGATTCAGACCTTCCAGCTTATGAATGTGATTTTGCCAAGCTGATTCTGTTGAGAAATCAGAGATTTCACCAGCCTGCTTATCAAGCCCATCAAAAAGGAATAAAAAGACTTCTGAAGGCCTCCATTTGTTCTGCTGCATTCACAGGAGAGCGAGAGAGGGTGCACACATATTTCTGGCTTTGTATTTGTACTGTTTTCTTAAGAAGGAAGTAAGGGGAGGGGGAGAGGTCTCAAAATTATACTTTTTCCTATTGGCCTGGAAGGTATTTGGAACATTAATCAGCAGGAGAGCACGGAACACCTAGAAAGTTATTGTTTAACCCAGATAGTCAACAAGACCAGCACAATCATGCCTGGACATATCAGACTTCTTAACTTTTGGATATAGCCTCACCAAAGAATAGCCTGTCAGTCATAAGCCTTGTCAAGGTGGAGGTGAAGCCATTTTCTGGGAACCCAAACCAGGGTCATTCCTAACAGATCGAGCAGCACGGCTAGGAGAGAGATGAGGCTGGCCACGAGCTAAGGCCATCCGGTTTTCCAACTACCTCTTTTCTGCTGCATCCCTTAAGATCACTTTGTTGAAATGCAATGGGAAATGAATCAAAAGTCAATCATGCAAGTCATGTCAATTTCTTGGGACAAACTAAAAAGAACGCCCCCCCCCCCAAAGGAGTAGACCACCTCCAGAGGTAGTGCCCACAAGGTCACTCCCTTTATTTTATCTATTTGTTTATTAATTTATTAGCATGTTTACATCCTGCTTATTGTTTTATACATGGCATGTTTCCTGCGTGTTCCTATTTCCTGTGTTCAGGTATGCAAGCATTGCTCATAGAATCCAAGTACCTCCATTCATGCATAATTGCGATAGAATCAAGGCAATGCAAACATTGGCAGGAACACCTTTAAGAGAAAGACTGCATAGAAGACACACACACACACACACACACACACACACACAAAGAAGCTGGCTGTGGGTTAGGTAGTTCAGTGAGCAGGGAAGTTGTGTGGACTCTCATGGAGGAGGAGGAAATAGCTGGCTGGCTGGTACAGTGAACAGGAACACTGTCTTGCATCAGTGCAAGGCTGCATCAGTCTGTTGGACGACTCATCTTTGTAGTGGTCTAATCTTGGAATCATGATGCAACATCAGTCATGACACAACAGTGGCTAAGGCTGAATAAATCTGTGCAACTTACTGGAAGTAAACCAGAATACTGAACACAGAGCGGCTTATTTTTGAGTCAGGATTTGTAAGAACAGACTTTTAAAAAGACATTTTGAACAGGCAGGTTTTCATTTCAGTTTCATCTCAGGTTGACCTCATTGGGTATGCTCAGTCCAAAACTTACTGGAGAAATTTTACATTTCTGTTTTCACTACAGAGATAATAACATCAACTTACATTGCAAGCCTGCGGCTTTCGAGATGGATTTTAAAACTTGAAAAAGTTCTTTCTCCAGAGGGTCTATGGGATATAGGGATCAACTAAAAATCCACTTACTTTAATAGTGCTGCGTTTGGGGTTTGTTTTGGGGGGGGGGGATGCTATTTTCCAGCCTGCTATTTTTTCCCTATGACTTTTTATTAAAAAAATAAAAATAGCTGAACTAGACCATTTGTGGAATTGTGTTACAGTTACATTATCCTCTGTATGAACACACCAGGGGGTCTTCTTTTTCTCCACTTTCACTTGTAAAATAGTGCAAGATGATCTCTCTCTTGTGGTGCTTCCTGGCAGGACCATGGGATCACACCAACCAACGTTAAAGGACAGAAAGCCTTCTTGGTCATCTTGTGTTATAGATCAGTGTTTCTCAATCTTGGCAATGTTACGATGTGTGGACTTTAACTCCCAGAATTCCCCAGCCAGCATGCTGGCTGGGGAATTTTGGGAGTTGAAGTCCACACATGCTGACTGGGAGATTCTGGGGTTGAAGTCCACACATGTTGGCTGGGGGATTCTGGGGGTCAAAGTCCACACATCTTAATGTTGCCAAGGTTGAGAAACACTGATCTATAGATAACATAAGTTGAATTCCCCTGCACTCTCACAGAAACGTATTGTGGCTAGCATTCATACCACCATGGGTCTGCTGGGCCAAATTCCCTACCACCAAGATCCATAATGCAATTCCTTTCAAACCTACCCAGCACACCATGAATCCTTCTTCTAATTTCAACTTTCTACAAAACAACTGTCTCCCTCCCAAGCAGGGATGCCCACAGGGCATGGTCCAAAAAATCACATAAAATGCACATAAAAACAGACAGATCTTCCATCACACCATTGTGGCCACCATCTTGATTTTTGACCCCTCCCGCTCCCAAAAGACAGAATTCCTGGAAAGTCTTTGACTCAAAAGGTCCTCTGCCAAGGCACCACGTTACGAGGCCTCCTTCTGCTGGTGCTTCTTCCTTAGTTTTTCAGAACAGACTCCTCTTGTGCATCACGGCATGAACCCTGCCTTATAAACTCCAGCAGCTAAGAGATTTTGAAAAAGCTGGATCTATCTGGGCAAACAGCTGTAAATGAACTTTATCAAAGGCTCAAGCCTTCAGGTAAATAGGAGGCTTTGCCAAGTGGAAATCCCAGCCCTTTGTATATTTAGTAATGAGTGAAGATAAGATTTCATTTTTTGACAGCATGACGGATACAGTCATAAAAGCAGGCCCACTGTTACAGCAGTCCATAGACACAAAGGGAGAATGTGAAGGTTATAGCTTTGTGCCTGAAACATGGCTTACCTTTCATTTAAGCACATGAAAGCCATTTCTTTCTGGCATGTGGATTTTTTAGAGATTACAAGGTCTTTTTTTTTTTTTTTTAAGAAGAAAAGTTATGCATCGAAGACAGGCCTGACACCAGATGCAAAAAAGGGATGCCCATGTAGCAGTCATGAAAGAAGATGTTATTCTTAGAGTCGCTGGGAGTCAGACGGCATATAACATTAATAAATAATTCTTCTCCTTCTCCTTCTCCTTCTGCAGATTCTAGCACTCAGGTGCCAATGAACTGCTGGTTCTTGGAAGGTTAAAATGTCATCTACTGTGATCATTATTTTGTAAATGTGCAATTTAAACCAGAAACAGGAGACAGAATGTTAGCAAAAACAGCTAAGGCCTGCTCAAGGGGGCTCAAGAAGTGGTTTAATCCAAAAGTACACTTTTTGGCAGGAAGCATTTCTGCAGGGTCAGGCTGCACAAAATCTTCTCCACGGTTTCAGGGTGTATACTGCAGGATATGGTCAAAAATATCAAGATGGCACCCACAATGGCACAACCAGGGCTCCACCTGTTTTGTGTGTGTGTCACACTGTCAGCCCTCCAAGATAGACCAGACTAAGAAACCAGTGCCTTGTAGGTCAAGACTACTTTTATTGCAACAACTGTAGTTACAGAATCTTGCAAGTCTGAATGTGCTTCCCCCTCCCTCCCTTTACTTCCATGTTGAAATAAGGAAGGGCTTGTCTGAGATGTTTCCTCAAATTACTTTCTTGGGCAGGGCTCAGACCCCACTTATGTGACCACTGCCTTGGTAGCGGCTCTTCCTCCTGTTCTTCAAGGCCATTCCCTCTGCCCTCTACAGACATAATGTAGACACCCCTACACAGATCAAAAATGCTCTGTCCATCTTACTTAAATCACTTTTCTTCTGAATTGACATCATGCAGCAAAATCAGATTGGCTACATATTGATGTCATCCCTGTTTATTGGGTGTATGCCAATTAGCTAGGATCACATGTTACTAATCTTGGAAATTTGATGTCAGCCTGATGGTCTAAGCCATCCTGCCCAAATTTATATTCTGCCAAGGATGCAGCTGGTTGAGGGAAAGTTGCTGAAATCATTCAATCACAATGTCTTTTTCTTCTGTCATTTTCTCTCCTACAGTTTTTATTTTGCTCTGCTGCTCTGGCATCTTTTCTTTTCTTTCTTTTTTTTTGAAAAAAAAAAACTTGAATATTACTCCACATCCATCCCTTACTAAGGTTGGAAAATGATTTATATTCAAGCCAGAAGAATATGCAAAAGCTTTCTCAAAATCTGCTGGAAGAAATTCTGCAGCCAGACATCTGAATACAGATCTGGTCAGTTTTCAAAATCCTTCGTCATTTGGGAGATCTGCAAATTTTAAGAGAAAGCTTTCTTGCAGTACATCCCTTGCCCATTTTGATCTTCCTTACTGATCTTCTCATAGAAATGTGAAGCCTATCTATTGATAAGGGACAGGATGGACAAAAAGATTGGGCTTTGAGACTTTGGTCTTACTTTCTGTGATGTATCCTTTTACTGTTTTTAGCTTCATGGTTTTCTCCTATGAAAAGGTTCCTCCATTTATTGGTAACTGGTTGTTATATAAGCTATTTCTCCATTTCCATGAATTCACCATAGCTTGTTATACTGGCATTTATTTTAATTATTCTTTATGGCCATCGTCTGCTAATCATCCTAATTCTCTAGAGCAGTGTTTTTCAAACTTGGCAACTTGAAGATGTGTGGACCTCAACTCCCAGAATTCCCCACCCAGCATGCTAGCTGGAGAATTCTGGGAGTTGAAGTCCACACATCTTCAAGTTGCCAAGTTTGAAAAACGCTCTAGAGAAATATAGACTCTTTTGAGTCAAAGTTGACTTTTGATAACTACATCCACACAGTTTTCTTGGCAACAGCATGGAACTGGTTTGTGTCAGCCCCACAGTTTGTCACTGTCATCTTCTAGAATATCTTTTTGATCTTCCAGACCACCCTACAGCCCTGAAATTCCATGACGGTCTCCCATCCAAGTACTAACCAGATCTGACCCAGCACAGTTTTATCTTCTTTTCTTTAGACCAGTCAAGTTCAACTAGGTAATGAACACACAAATAAAAATACTCTAATATAAACAATGCAAAATATAATGAAGCACCATATGACTAAAAGTGATCAAAGCATTCATGGAAAATCACAGCATCCATTTGAGTAAAATAATCATCAAATTATATCCAAACTTACCTGGATGTAAAAGTTTAATACAAGTAATTGGCCTTTTCACAAAAAATACAACCGACATGTAAAGATATTAAATCCTGTTCAAAGATCTTTAGATCTTGGTGAATCATAAGAAGTTTGCCTGCATTCAACAAAACATTTGGCAGTAGAGGAAGCCCCAAATAAACTAACCTTCTCTCTTTTGTTGTCACTTCTAAATTCTCTCTTTAGTGCAATCTCCTTGGGCTATTTATGACTTTACAAAGAGGAGAATTAGTACAAGGTTACACTGAGACATGTCCAATTTCTCCACAGGAGGAAAAAGCAGGGATTCCTTTAGGTGAAGATCTCTCTAATGACCTGGAACTGAGTCGCATCTCCTATTCAAATCTTAGATGTGAACTTTGTCCTGGCTTCTAACCTGCTGTGAATTTCTGGCTTTATGCAATCCTGACCTGACTATCACCTTCTTCAGCTATACCCTAGACCAGTGTTTCTCAACCTTGGCAACTTTAAGCTGTATGGACTTCAATTCCCAGAATTCCCCAGCTAGCATGCTGACTGGGAAATTCTGGGAGTTGAAGTCCATACAGCTTAAAGTTGCCAAGGTTGAGAAACACTGCCCTAGACAAAGTATTGGTAGTCATTTTTCCTTGCCAAGTATGTTTTACATATCTTTATCATGCCTGTCTCCTCACAATTTTAAAAAGTTGAATGACTGTATTAAATAAAAAAGGTCTCCAGCATGGAGCTACCATACCTCGGCTGCAAAAGTCCAAAACAGCTGCTAGAAGTCAGCAAAGAATTTTCTGTATCTCTCTGCAGCCATCTAAGAGTTATCCAGATTTTTTGTAGCTTTCTTCCAGCACTGAGTTATTTTCAAGACCTCTGAGATCTCCATGTCAATGAAAGGTACAAGCAAATTGGATGGTCTTCAATCTACCCTTGACATGAGAAAGCAGCATCAGGGCTTTGATGGTAAATATTATATTAGCTTTCCCCAACCTGGTGCCCAACAGATGGGTGGAGTGCAACTGTCATAATTCCTAGCCAATATGGTTTTTGATCATGCTGGCTGGGAAATGTGAGAATTTTGATCCAACATATCTCAGGACACTGTGTTGGAGAAGTCCTTATGATACTAAATGAAACTGATGAACTTGTATTATTGAGGAAAATAGCAAAAGAGGACCTTGGGAGACTGACTAGTTAGACTATCATTTCCTTTTGCAAATATACTGTGAAGCAGATATTTGTTAAATAGACTATGAATGTGCCAGATTTAGAGCATCACTTTTCATAATTACAGGAATGAGACATTAAAGATGACTTGATTACAACAGTGAATTAGCTAAATGCGCATTGTCAGTATACACAAAAAATATATCTCATAGCTGAGACTTTTTTTGCAGCTGTAAACAAAAGATACATACTGCAGGCAAGCAAGATCACAGAGCTTGGAAAATAACAGCCAGCTTTTTTTTTTCCAGATTTTTTTCAGCTCTATTCCAGAAGTTCAAGTTGGGTTACAATAAACCCAAACAACTCTCCTGGTTCAGAGCAAATGCTGATTTAGTTTAGCATTTGTCTTTCCAGATATAAATGAAGCCACTGAATTTAGAGTTCCCATATAGACATTAAGACTCATGCCCACTGGTAGATCTGTCTTTCATAGATTTGCCTGAACTCTGATTTCTTTTAATTAAACCAACAAAAATCTTGGATAATGGCATGGATAGAAATAATACTTTGCCAAACACATGAAAGTGATGAGATAGTGACTTGGGTTTCCTAGACCAAAAATGAAAATTCTAGTAGATAGTGGGATAAATTAAATGGTTGAACAGAGAATGATGCCAAAATATTGGAGGATAAAGCTGTATATGCCATAGGGCTTATGTAGTGCCCTGTAAGCTACCTCATATAGTAGAAGACACTATCCAGGATTCATCCTGAAATTCAGCTCTTAGCCTAATTGGCCTTTATATATAATAGGCTTTCTCAGCCTAGGTGACTCCAGATTTATGAAGTTCAGCTCTCAGAATTCTTAGCAATATCCATATTAGTTGAGGAATTCTGGAAGTTGAAGTCCACATTGTGGAGAATATCCAGTTTGGGAAAAGCGCTTGGACAAGAATATAAAATAGAAGCTTTCATTAGAAAGTGTAATATTCCAAAAACATGATGTTGTTTAATTTTTGAAAAGTCTTACAAAACTTCTATCAAGCTGAAATGAATTTGCTTGTTCATAAATGTTTCCACTAAAAAGAAGAAGGTTTCAGTTTTAAGAATCTGAGTTGTCATGAAAGTTTCGTGAGTTTCTTGGAAGTATTGTAGTGCTCTGGTGATCCAGGGTAAATAGTCTCAGATAGATGGTTTGAGAGAAAGAGATGAGAGAAATGAGTTATAATCAGCTCTAAAACTTGCAGTGATGAAGGAAGCTGCCTTGGCTTGGTTTCTGTATGTCACAAATTGACAGCCAATCTTCTTTATTGGGTCAGGATTCATTGCAGAACTAAAAATGAATTCCTACGCCTGCTGGCAAAATTTTCTTTCTGAGGTGTTCCCAGAGCAATAGAATAGACTGTGACCTATTCAGACTGAACTTCCAGACTGCAACTTAATCTTTTTAGCAAAGAAATTCTAAGCCCCTGTGCCAAGATAGTGTCAGCCCTTCGAGGTGGTCCAGACAAGAAGCACCAACCATGAGTACTAACACTACCTTTATTGTAAGGTTGCAGTAACAGAATCTTGCAGGTCTGAAGGTACATCTCTCCCCCCTTGCCTTTACAGTCCAAGAAACTAGGGATGGTCCCTTCTGAGACGATTGCCACTCCCCCATTCCTTCTGCAGGCTCAGCTGCCTCTTATCTAACCATTGCCTAATCTGTGACTCCTCCTCCTCCTCCTGCTGTCTCTCAAGGACATTCTCACAGACCATTACAGATAGTTGCATGTTACCTGCTCAGGTAGAGTTCATAGATTTATGGATACATATAATGTTCCCTGCAGAAAGGATAGCTTGAGAGAGAAACCATCTTGGCCTCTGAGTTACATAGTGGAGTCCTTGGGGTTCTCTGAGGAAGGACTCCACAGTTCAACCCTGAGCTACATATATTCTCTTCTACTGGATTACATAGTGTTTGGAAAGATCCAGTAAGAGGAAAAAGCCCCAAGTGCTATAGGAATCCGAGATAAATTATATTCATCCCCTTATGAGACAGCACACAACACTCCATTTCTGATGTCAGAGGATGAGCTAATAATTTAGCAAGTACATTCACCTTCTTAATCATGAGAAGCCCATTGTTTGAATTTTCAATATATCAATCTATATTGGGGAAGAAAGTTATGGAGTGGCCGACTTAGGCATCCTGGAATGGGGCCAATTTATTACACACTCTAGGGGGCATTGTTGTGCTATAACAGAACAGATGGATCTGCTGAGCAAAAGAAGCTTTGCATAGATGGGCTACATTAATACTTCATAAAAGTGCCAGGAAAGATCAGGCATGTACATTTTATTATAAGACTTGACATTCTCCCCACCTTCCCAAACGCAATATATTGCTTTAAACGATACTTTGCCTCATCATTTTCACAGAGAAGTGGTGTTTTGATCCTCTTAGGCATATATATGACATGTTTTTTCATCAAGGTAATGAATTATAATCAAGTTTTTACTGCAGATATACACCTGAGAGGAAATAAAAAATGTAAAATGAAAGGAATCAGGAATTCTTGCTTTTGAACTTGAGGTGGGAAGGCTTTGGGCTTGCAAGTACTATTGGCTTAGAGAATTCTTCCTGGGAAAACATGGAGATTTCTGCTATACTTAAAAAAAAAGTGTATTGTGGCAGGCTTCTCTTTTTCATATCATTTTATTAAGAAATTTAAAAAGAAGATAAAACTAAGAAGAACTAATATAAAGTAAAGAAAAGAAAGAAAGGAAAAAAGAAAACAGAAAAAGCCAAAAGTGAAAAAAAAAACCCAAATGAAAAGAAATAGAAAGTGGCTTCCGATTTTCTTTACCGCAATTTTAAGTACACATGCAAAATTACCTCTTACTCTATGGTTACAAAAAAAAAAAACCCTCTCTTTTTTATTATTTATTTTTTCTAACCATCAAAAGTAGCAGGCTTCTCAAAGCAGCTGTCAGAATCATTTAAGAAACAGAAACTGAAAGAAATATGGCCCAAATGCCCATTTTGCTAAAACGTGTCCCAGACAGTTGTCATCCTTTTTGCTCGCCTCTGGAGTCCCATGTCTTAATCCAGTGTTTCTCAACCTTGGCAACTTTAAGACCTGTGGACCTCAACTCCCAGAATTCCCCAGCCAGCAAGGAGACATCAGGAGGTGCAGATAACAGTGATCCTTAGCTTGTCAAAAGATGAACCTGCTGGTGTCTACAGGGCAAGCTACAGGACAAGTGTAAGTGAGGGCACATTTTTTTTCTCTCCCCCACCACACAGTTCACATATGAAATCAGAGAAGTGCTGGTATTGCACTGGGCAATTTTCAAAGTGTGATAAATGTTTTCTAAAACAAATATAAGAAGGGCTAAAGCAACTATCGCACTATTAATATCCTTACATTTCAGTGGTAGCAGAATAATGCTTAGGGACGTCCAATGCAGATGACAGCCCTACATGGAAAGGAAGATGCAGGTGTTCAAACTGGCTTGAGGAGAGGATGAGGAATAAGGGATGTTATGGCTGATGTGTGCTGGATAATTGGGAAAGCTAAAGAGTACTAAAAAGTAGTCCATATGTGCTTCACTGATTATAGAAAGGCCTTTGATTGTGTTGACCATGTCAAGCTTGGAATGTCCTTAGGAAAATGGGAATCCCAGAACATCTGATTTCCTCCTGAGAAACCTACGTACCAACAGGAAGCCACAGTCCAGACAGAACATGGCAAAACAGATTGTCTCCAGGTCAACAAAGGAGTGAGATAAGGCTGTATACTTATTTATTCAACCTGTATGCTGAATATATATTGAGGGAGGCATGGTTTTAAAATTGGAGAAAAAAACAGCTGTAACCTGTGCTATGTTGATACTCTGATGGCTGCAAATGGAAGCTCTAGTAATCAAAACATTTTCATTCGTATAGTGAAAAAATAAGGCTATGATTAAATATAAAGAAGACCAAATTAATAAGAACAGGTACAGCAACTAACCTTAGAACTGAAAATGAAGACATTGAAGTGGTAGATAGTCTCTGTCTTTCAGAATTGACCACCAACATTAAAGGAACCAACACTCAAGAAATATATTGCAGACTAGCACTTGGCAAAGTAGCAATGAAGGCTTTGGAAAATGATTGCCTGCACAGTTCTGATCTTTATAAATATTAACATCTCTATGGAAGTGGAAGCTGGGCTTTGAAGAAGGAGGATAGAAAGTGTATTGATACTTCTGAACTTTGATGGAGGTGAAGACTCCTGAAAATACTGTGGGTAGCCAAGAAATAAAAACAAAAACGGATTGTGGCACAAATAAATCCAGAGTTATTACTCAAGGTACAAATGATCAGACTCAAATTATCAAATTTTGGACAGTTTATGGAAGGACCCAGTTCTCTGGAAAAGGCTCTAATGCTGGGAAAAGTGGAAGGAACAAGAAGAAAGAGACAACCAGCAGCAAAGTGGATGGACTCAATTACAGTGGCAATGATGCATCATTGGGAGACCTGAACAGCTACAATGAAGACAGATCATCCTGGAGATCTATCTATGTGATCACTAAGATTCAACATTAACCTGATGGCAAATAATCAATTAATCAATCAATCAATGAAACTAGGTCTGTATATACAATCCAACATGTTTTAAGAGACTATTTTTAAAAGTCTGTTCGTATGCAATTAAAAGATTAAACAAAAAAAGAAAGTCAAAGAAAGAAAAGTATTGTTCCTCCTTCCTTTTCTCCTTGTTGGAGGGCACCTTACAAGAGCATGGGTGAAGGCAGTTCCTCTGCCTTCATATTTCATGGAAACGCAGGTAAGATCACACTCCCATTGCAACAGGCAGTTTCTATCATTGGCTTTGGCAGATTAAGAGCTACTTAGCTTTGAAGCAATTAAGATTCCCTGACGATGTGAGAAAAGGAAAAGGACCATGTTAAAGATTATTTTTCCTCAGGCTATAAATTGTTTATGATCTCCTGCCTTACATAAACTCCTTTGGATAGTTCTTGTAATGAAAAGTGGCAAACAAATCTTACGAATACGTAATTAATGTAGAAATATAGAATGACCATGCATGATTTCCCATAATCTCAAATGGTCCTTCTGTTATGCCATTTTATTTAAATGATTGTTTCAAGGTGCACAATTAACTTTTTTTCCTATCAATTAACACACCTTAAATTTTGAAGGCCAGGCTTCAGGGATTCTCCAAGTTTGCCCAGCTGCCCCCTTCCCCACTTTTGTAAAGAATGTTGGGTATTAAAAATCCAAAATGTATATGTGAAGGACTGGTTAAATTACACTGGCATGAGCTTGGTTTGCAACATGTAATGTGTTGGTTAGACTGGGATGTCATAAAACATCTCAGAAGAAGGCAAAGGAGTTGGATAAATTCATGGACAGGTCTACTAAGGGTGATTAATCTTAAAGACACCATATAGTATTACCTCCAGCTGGGGTTAGCACACTTCCAAATGTCAGTTGCAAGGAAGCAGCATCAAGAGAGGTGTATGTCTCCATCTTCTGCTTGTGAGCACTCCAGAGGCACCTGGTTGGCCACTGAGAAGAAGAAATGCTGGGCTAAGATGGTCTTTAGCTCGATCCAGCAGGGCTGATCCACTTCCATATAGTTACGAAGAAAACTGCATAGACGGGTTCATGAAGCCACCAAATGTCTAGCTTGATTCAAAGGAGATCTTACTTGTCTTCTGTTTAAGAGAGGTGGGGAAAACAAGAAAGATAAGAAAAATGATGGAACAGAGGGAAAAGAAAATTGTGGAGAAGTGCTTTGTGTGTCGCTCCTTGAGGCTAAGAGGAATAAGTAATAGAACTCCTGAAATGTAGGTTGGCCTGTGGCTTTAAATAAGAGCACCGGTTCTGTTTTTGCAGCTTCAGGGGCATTTAAAAAAAGAGGAACCTGGCAATTAAAGACTGTAAGGTGTGTGACAATATGAAGCCAAGGTCATGTGTTCACTGTTCAGCACAACAATGCTTATCTTTATTGGTGTCCTCTTTTTTTTTTTTGCCACATATAGGATGGGAAATTCTGGCCTGATCTCAGAAACTGGCTATGACTCACAGAATTCTTCCATTATTTACACATTGTTGGGTATGGGGCTTTGGATTCAAATAACAAGACCCCTTTTGCAGGGTTGGGAATTGTTTTAAAAATGGGGAAGCATCAAGGGCAATGTGTTATTCTGTGGGAGGGCAGGCGGAAGAGTGCTGTTCAAAGAGAAAAAAAGTGTGTGTGTGTGTGTGTGTGTGTATGAGAATCTCTGGGCATATCTAAGGTAGCTTTGGCTGTTGTGAAGCATCAGTATGCAAACAAAGCAAATGGAAACATGACAGTCCAGCAAGGGAGATCAGCAGATAGAAAGAAACATCAGTGTGTGATTTCCTTTCTGGTTCAGGAGTCAGACATGCAGATTAGATGCAAATGTGTATTTGCATCCATTTTGCCAGATTGTAACACACAATTAGATGGAGAGCATCCTGAGGGACCTTTTTTCTGCAGTGCTACGGTTGGCAAAGGGATGTCTTCAAATCAGCCCTGCAGGGGGAATTTGCCACCAGCCATGCATTCTTGGGCAACCAAATACGCACTTCACATATTCCTGTGTAACAGAAAGAGTTGCGTGCAATTAAATCTCACAGATTAGGATTAAGGCTGGCGGTAAGAAATCACAGTTCGATAATAGGAGGTGTATGTGCCCCTCTTACATGGATAAAATAATGTGAGAGCTGAGGAATGTAAATGTCCATATGCACATGCAGTTGCTTAGTGAGTTGGTGGCCATATAAAATGAATGAATGAACGAACAAATGAACGAACGAACGAATGAACAAATGAGCATGCATACACTGGAGCTCATAACTGTTCCGTTTTTTTAGAAAAAGGGTGGAATCAGGTATATAAATCACTCAATCTTGCATGAGTGGAATAGATCTATGTATAACAATTATAATGTTCCATTGGGAATAAGGACATTTTCCTCTCCCTATTATAATATAAACTAGGTCTTAGTTCAGCTGCAAATAGAGAAAAAAAATCCAGTAAATAAATGTCCAGTTAGACAAATATCTATCAATCATCTGTCTATCACCTCTATGTAATCTCAAATCAAAGTGTGCTTTCAGCAATATCCACCCCAATGGTTGGATGGCTGAAATGTGTTCACACATGGAAACATCCTTCTTAAGTTCTTTCCATTCATTACACACACACACAGTTCCCAGGTTAAGAACGCCCGGTTTATGGACAACCCATAGTTAAGAACAGAGCCTATTGTAGCAAAAATTGAGTTAAATACACAATGATTCAAGTTAAATACACAATGGTTTGAGTTAAATACACAATGGTTTGAGTTAATTACACAATACTACTTATACATTATTATACAATAATACTGTTCCAGCTTACATACAAATTGGACTTAAGGACAGACCTTGGGAACGGAACTCATTCTTAAATGGGGAATACCTGTACACAAAAAGGCGGGGGGGGGGGAGAGAATATGCAAGCAGGTTGCTAACCTCACAAATGACTTCAGCAAAGTATCTTGAAATGCAGGGATGTAAATATGTCAAGAGGTGAAAGAAAACATGGAAAGGACCAGATTCAGAAATGGTCTGCAAAAGTCAAGGAACGAGACAATTCTAAGACAGTGTTCCACATACCTCGCCTGCTACCATGGACCACCTAATATTGTGGTTTCCATGGTTGGCTGGTAGACTGCTGCAGGCAGGCTTTGTTCCTCCTCTCTACCCAAACAGTGATTCTTGATCCAATCGGTCTGTTTGTGTACTTTAGACAAGCCAACTTCATCCTGTTAGAACTAAGGGATATTGTTTCTGTCTGAACATAACTCATGCTTTCAGGTTTCTCTTAGCATCTCTCTTTAGAGCGATTGTGTGTGAAAGACATGGTAATAGGTCATCTTTTCAAAAATCCAAAATGTGGCCCTAAACACATTTTGTTCAGTAAAATGCAATGGGAACTCATTTTTGCTTCCTTTACTAAAAAGCCAAGAAACTGAGATTTTGGTAATCAAGAATAGATTGCTGACAGTGTTTCACTGTCCAATGTGTACCTGGATAATGGATTTTGTGACAAACTTGTCTTGTTCTCTACCAAAATACCTTCACTTGAGAACATCCCTGTTGGAAGTGGAATTGTCTAATTATATACTATCTTAGATAGGAGCAGAGCCTTTAGAGGTCCTTGGAAAAAAGATTGTGGGCCTCTTTGGACACACAGAGCCATCCTGGATCTGTTTTCCTCTACCTCTCCTCTATCCTTGTCCATTTATAACCTGCTTTGTGTATTTAGATCAGTGTTTCTCAAGCTTGGCAACTTTAAGACGTGTGGACTTAAAAGGGCCCCAGAATTCCCCAGCCAGATTCATAATTTCCCCCTCTTTCCAGTGGAACCTGTGCTTATGCAGGAGAATGAAAGATTCTTAAGTTCAAAATACTAAGATGTTCATTGTTGTGAAATTTCTCAACCCATCCTCGGGCCCTTTGAATCTTTCGCCCACCTAACCTCCCAAACCTTCCACAACCAGTTATGATTCCCAGCAAACACTTGCTTTTTCAAACCTAACATAGAGGCAGAGTCATCCATCATGGTACTTTAAGGTTTGCTTTAGCAATTATCTGTTGAGTAATGATTTAGGATTTACACTTCAAAAATCATGAGTTTACACTTCACACTAAGCTAAAATCAAGCAAATAATATTATGGGTTAACACTCCCAACTTCCAATAGAAGAGAATATCTGTAGTTCAGGGTTGAACAGTGGAGTCCTCGGTGCTCTCTGAGCTTGGTTGTTTGCTTGCAGACATTTCATCACCCAACTAGGTAACATCATCCTTGCATTTTGAATCAGTGCATGCGTGCACTGATGATGTTACCTACGTGGGTAATGAAACGTCTGCAAGCAAACAAACACGCAGAACTCCACTGCTGATTTCAGCCACTTTCAGAAGCATGGACTTCAACTGTCAGAATTCTCCTTTGCTGAAAAGTTACCAAGGTTGAGAAACATTGATTTACCGTAATGTGTGAACCCAGCTGGTAACATGCCTGTCCTTTCTCATCTCACACCCTCTCCCAATATACCTGAAGAGTTTCGGATTTGGCTCACCTAGTGACTCTTATGTGTGGAGCTTAACATACGAGTTATCCTTCTTCATGCAAAATATAGTTGAGTGTTCTCAATCTCATCTTTAGTCAGTCAGGTCTACATCTGACTCAACAATCCCTTCAGTCATATATATTGGATTTTCCTGTTGTCGTTTTAATCTTCGAGATTCTAGTACACAGTTAAGGATTTAATCATAAGCATACTTATCTGGAAATAAACCCCATTAAACTTAATAGAGGTAATCCCCAATTTAAGAACAAGTTCCATGCCCAAGGTCTGTCCTTAAGTTGAATTTATATGTAAGTTGGAACAGTATTATTGTATAATACTGTATAAGTAGTATTGTGTAATGAAGTCAAACCATTGTGTATCTAACTCGAATTTTGCTACAATAGGCTCCGTTCTTAACTATGGGTCATCCTTAAACCGGGTGTTCTTAACCTGGGGACTACCTGTACAGCATATTTGCAACAAGATGGGTGTATAATCAAGTCTTGGTTGCGTGTCACCCTTGATTCATAGTTATGCTTCTGTGTTATTGATCCAGAAGAGGGCAGTGCATGTGTTTTTAAAGGCCATGGGATGTCTTAGGGAACACCTCTCTCACTATATGAATGTAAAAGGTAAAAGGCCCTGTGAATCCAGCTTGATTCCTGATGACTACCTAGATACAATATGGAAGTGGTTTGCTACATCTTTTTTCCAGAATGTTTGTTCAGTTTTCCAGGGCAACTCTGGGATCTCCTGTTGGTCTCCCATCTAAGTACTAATTAGGTCTGAATCATTTCTAGATCAGCTGACATTGACTAGGTGGTGCCACCTATCAGTTCATTACTGTCTCTGGTTCATAGAAACATCTTGCTATAAAATTTTGGTTCAGCCTTAGTCGGTCAATCACTTTTTGAAGCATTGCCATCGGGGTTGCAACAGTGTTTGGAAGATCATTTTTTGCTATGAAATTAATCACATTTCAGGCAAGGGACCTCTTTTTTAAATTACATTTTTGTCATTTCTGGGCAGGATTAATTGGCATTGGAAACCAAGTTTAGTAGCTGAGGAGGGAAAGGTTGGCCTGTCCCTTTCCTCAAGACCTTCCCTCAGAAACAAGGCCTGCTCAGCCATGAAGCTTTGCCACAGGATTATATCAGGGTAGAGGTATCCACAGAATGTAGTCAAAAAAGTCAAGATGGTGGCCATGGTGGTGCTATCAAAGTTCCACCTGGTTTTTATACTTGTGTATGCAATGCCAGGTGGAGCTTTGAATGTATCATTGTGGCTGCCCTCTTGACTTTTTTGACCATACCATACATAGACCCCTCCATCCGTGTGTATCATCTGTTTCCCAACTTTCCCCTGGATATGAAAAGGTTCTCCTTTTTCCACATGGATCTGATCATACTTGGGATTATTGCCAATATTCTTATTTTCTGAATTGAGGCACAAGACATTGAATGATTGGGGGTCAATCGGTGGATATAGCAGATCAACCATCACTCATTTTCCACAAGGAAGCTTCTCTGAAATCGAACTCTGTATCTATTGGATGTCAGGATGTCATGGATATCATCCAGATATTTTTAAATATTGACTGAATTTGATTTTCTTTTTCTTCTTTGGTATCCATTGTGTTGTTCCTCCACTGACCTTATTGATGATTTTTTAAAGAAAACTTAATGGCTGGCAGCTTTTTCTCCCCTCTGAACAGTGTTAACTTTTTAAACAATTATATACATACATACATGTCTCAGTAGTGGCAGCAGTGGTCAACCTTGTCTGGATGTGGAAGCTAAGGTACTTGCATGGGAGAGCATCAGAAAATCCCAGGGTTGTAGGCAAGACTGGGAAATTGAAAACATCCCACAAGAAAGCAGTGATAAAGCACTTTTGGCTGGGGAATTCTGGGAGTTGAACTCCATCCATCTTAAAGTTGCCAAATTTGAAAAACACTGATTTAGAGAGACTAATTCTCCATGATATTGATGAATTCTTTTAAAAAAAAAAAGCAATCTAATGGTTATAGGCATCATGATTTGAAGTAGTGGTTAAATATACGTATGTTGGTGAAATGTAGTGTTTTCTCAGTTCAGAATCTAATGCTGGACAATTTCATCATGGAAATTTGCATCCTCATTTTTGGATGTGGGAAGGAAATGCAGCAATGCAGAGGAATGCCCCTGCTGTTAGAATGCTCTGTAGCCAGCTGTCCCCAGTATGACACCTCTCAAAGTTGTTTGCATATTTGCTTGCTGGCAAGGGTGTTTATGGGATGGGGTCAAAAAAGTCAAGAGGGCAGCCACGACCCCACAATCAAAGCCCTGCCCTGCTTTGCAACACGTTTTTTCTGTATATAGGCCCCACTCAGGCCCTGCTTTACACTAACATCCGAATCATGTCACTTAACTTAAAGTGTGAATTAAGACAAATCAAAATTATAGTCCAACTCATGTCCATTCAGAAATGCAATAGTTGAGCCTTACTGAGTTCAAAGGAAAAGATAGCTAACAGAGTAAGATTTGAATGCTCTAAATGCACATTTGTCAGAGACAAAAACCCACTGAATGCATCTGCCCATTTATGAGCAAGCCTCCATCTACTCAAGCTGCCTAAAGATGACAAAAACTAAAAACTGGGAAAATCCAACTAATTGTCAATCTACAGATTTTATTGAAGCAAATGAATTTGGCTCACATACTTCTCCTGGCCCCTTCGCTCGGAGAGGGAAGAAGAAGAAGAGGAGGTACTTGTGTGTGATCTTGCACAAGTCCCATTCATTGCCAATGGGGACAGGAAAAAGAAGGGCTCATAGATTTCTCCCCATGTTAAGATGCTCCTCTCACACTAAAGAAAAGAAATGAGTGGCCCACTTTTCCTTGATAAATATCACAGATCCTTAAAAGGTTCCAAAAATCCAGTTTTAACACCCACTAAAGTGATAATTATTAACTAAAGGAGGTGAGTGCAAAAGTCTGCTTGTTAGAAGCATAATTATACTACCGTTTGAAAACTACTTAAGTATAACATCTGGGGTTTCCCCCTCCCTGTGCCAGGGAATGTGTTGCCACTGCATTCATAAAAGCAAATTACACCCAGGCGTTGAAACTTGGAAAATGTTAAAGGAAGAGCTTCACCAGCCCCACTTTGGAGAAAATGCTCTTGAACTTTGAATAATGCAGAATGATGGGCTGCATGTTTGGTTATATTTAGCATAAGAAACGACAAAAATAGATTAGAGCTCTCATCTTTTATATTACTGACTCATGACGTGGAATAATGAAGGCGACATAGAACTGCTGAGGTCTCTCATATTTGGTCTTACCTTGGGGTGGGGTAGAGAAAAGGAGGTAAGGAATCTTGCAATAGCATTGCCAGGCTGGTTGCAGAAATTCACTGGGATAATAAATGCTATGATTTGGTGGGACCATTGGCATCCAGGAAAGCTACCAGCTTTAAGACAAATCCTTTTATGGCTCTGTTCACCCAACATACAAAATCACATTGTCTTTAACCATGGTCTATTGAACAAATCACAATTAGTTGGCATTGCATAATGCTTTCAGCCACAAACTATGGTTGATTAACTACACTGGCTAGGTTCACATAATGCAGTAAAGCATAAACAAGCAGGTGGTGTGATCCCAGCCTTTGCAATATGCCTATTTTAAATCATCTCGAGGCAGAAGGAATGGCTGAAAAAGGCAACAGGAACCCAATTTTCCAGAAGGTAATGCATTTCAAAGACATTTTCCATTTCTTTCAGAGGATGTGCCTTCCTTGGTGCACTTTAAATGTAGGAGGTATCTTCGGTTGACCTCAATTGGGTTTGCAAGTTGAAGAACATTGGTGAGAACTTTTGTTTCATTGTTTTTTCACACCCTGAAAGATGCTGGGCCATTCTATCAGGGATCCTATAGAGCATTTTTTTTCAAAATTGGCAACTTCAAGATATGTGGATTTCAGCTCCCAGAATTCGCTAGCCAGCGTGCTTCATGCCAAATCTTGATGCCCAGTGAAAGAAATGTGGTAGATGTTGTCTACCATCTACAGATGTTGATTTGCAGAACAGCTGGTAACATAAAACTTTGCTATATCATTCATGGAGCCTGGCTACTTTTATTTTTAGTATGATAAAAATCTATTGTCCTAAATGGCACACAGATTCTTTGATCTGAAAGAGTCACTTGTGATACAGTGTTGAACCATAAAGCACAGCCATAAGGCACAGAGATGCTCTGAGGATATACACTGGCAGGAAAGAATGAGTATACCATCTTAAGATCCTTGGAAGAAAGGAAGAGGGGAAATTGAATAAATACAGACACAATAGAAAACCTGAAATTCTTTATTAAGTATATGAAAACACTGGCAAATACATTGAGGGCTAGTTAATACACAGAAGAATTAGCATGCAGAAGATATGCACTAGCAAAACACAGGGGAAACAGATAATAGAGTAAAGGTAAGCAGCCCACTGGCTTCCTGTAGACACATCCACAACCTTGGGGGCCCACAGAGCCCATTCCTTAATTTGCCACCAAATTGCAATCAAACATGGGGATGAACTATCATTGTAAGCACTGCAAAATGTTAGGAGGGGTTGGGATATTTCAAAGTATGTAAATGTTTCTTAGTTTTATTATTTTTCATTTTCCTTGCCAGTAGGGAAATTTGATTCAATTGTTTATGATGAAAGATTGAGAGAATTAGTGAAGGATATAAGGATGATAAGTGGTTCTGAAGGTGGGGAAAGAACATTTTTTGGTTGTCAAGAATGAGTCTTGGAGAAAAAATGGACATGGAAGAAAAGGAAAGAAGAAACAAGAGTGAAAATAGATTGACTATGAAAGAGCAAGAACAAGTCATGTTTTTTAAAAATATATTAACACCCCAACAGAATGAATGAAAGTGGATGTAAGAAAAGAGGATATGAAATCTATTTAAAACAGAATGAAAAGAATTATGTTACACAGAAATGTCTAGAGTTTTGCTAATGGAGAGTATGAAAAAGAATGGCTGGTGGAATGATGGATTAAATGAGGCTGTGGGTGAGAAAAATGCAGCAATCATTCTCATAAAAAATTATAAGAATGATTCCGCAAAAATGATGGAAGAAAAATATAATTATTATATTATATATTTAATTATAAAGCATTAAAATGTTATAATATTTATTATAATTAATATTATATTAAGTATCAAACTATTAAACATAATATTTAAAGTAGTAAATATTTATAATATTTAATAAATATTTAAATATATACTATTTAATACATTTAATCTATTTAATTTATTAATTTAAATATTTAATAAGTATCTAGTATGTATAAATAAAAATAGTTGTAAAGAATGTGGCCACCAAGAGCATGGAATGGTCAGATTCAAAAGAAGTAGAGAAATGTGGATCAGTTATGATACAAATAAAAAATTGCTTCAGAAGTGTGTGAAAAGGGCTAAACAAGCAGCCTCCAGCAGAGTGATTAGAATTAAAAATAAATATGAATAAATGATTTGGAATGAAATTGAAGTGAGGCAATGCTAAAAGGGATTATTTATTTATTTGGTAAATTTATATAGCCCCTCATCCCACATATGTGAATCTGGGTGGCGAACAATGTTAAAAAAAGAAGAGTACAACAAATAAGGAAAAGGCACAATAAAAAGCATTAAAAACATTAAAATCAGTAAAACGTAAATTTGTGGAAGAGTGCAGTCAGTTTCCCGAACAATATAATGATCTTACAGACTCCATACCCATGCTACTGGTTCCCCAGGCCAGATGCTAAGGCCATGTTTTCAGGCCCTTCCCGAAGACCAATAAGGTCGGGCCAATCTGATCTCAGGTGGGATGATGTTCCAAAGGGCAGGTGCTGTGGCAGAAAAAGCTCTCCTTCTGGTCCCATCAGATGACATCCCCTCGTGGACAGGACCCATAACGTGCCCTTCCTGGTGGACCTAATAGGACAGGTAGATATGATTGGGGTGAGGAGGTCCCTTAAATAACCCACCCCCATGCCATGTATGTCTTTATGGTCATTACCAGCACCTTGAATTGAACCTGGAAGCAAACTGGTAACCAATGTAGCTCTTGGAGCACAGGTGTAAAATGCACTCATCTAGGTGCACACAAAACTGCCCAGACTGACACATTCTGCACCCACTGAAGCTTTCAGTCTTGCCATTTTACAGACTTGCTTAAGAAAAAAAATGATGAGAAGGAATTCACAAATGCTCTGAAAATGTTGAAACATGGTAAGGTTACACGAGTTGACAGTATAACTGGAGAAATGTTACAAGATGGCTGTGTGGTTTCTTTATGGACTGGCTGTGAACTTGTTTAACAAGGGTGCAAAGACTACATCAGTGCCTGACTATTAGAGGAATACTGTTCCTGTTTCCTCACACAAAGGAAAGGGTCAAGAGTGGATGCAAAAAGTGTAGGGAGAGTAGTCTGGGAAGGATGCCTGGGAAGGTGTCTGGCAGAATTCGGAGTCAAAGCATATGAGAAAAATTTGGGAAGTGCACTGTGGCTTATGCAAGGTAGAGGCAGTGCAGACAAGATTATTGTTCTCCAGCAGTTCATTGAAAAATATATAGAAATAAGAAAGTAAACTGTATAGTTGTTGATTTGGAAAAAACATCTGATAGAATGGGTAGACTTGAAGTATGGATTGTTTTGTATAAATGTAAAGTTGAAGATTGATTGCTGAATGCAGTCAAGATCAGTGTATGACAGAGTAAAAACTGATAAGAGTCAATGGAATCCTTAGCAAAAGGTTTAACATTGGGCAGAGAGTAAGACAAGAATGTGTTTTGTGTAATTCATTGCTTAATATATTTATGGATAAATGTATAAGAAATGCTTGTGGCACTATTGGAGGGGTGTTGGCCGGGGACATGAATATGTTTATACATTTATATGCAGATGAGGCAATGTTGTTGGCTGAGAACCTGAGTGATTTGCAATGAATCATGTTAGATACATTGTACGATATTGTAAGGAGCCTGGATCCAAAAATTAATGTACCAAAGGCCAATGTGGTTGTGTTTGATATGGAAAAGGGAGTGAATGATTGCAAGTTATAAATAAAATGGCAAAAGAAAAGCAAAGAAAAGAAATGGAGCAAATAGGTGACTTTGCTGTATCTTGACAGAATGTTTACTAAAAATGAAAAAGTGTGTGGAGAAATTTTAAGTGCAAATGCTGATAGAAAAGTTGGAGGTTTAGCCACCTAGAGCTTCCAGAAGTGGGTGGCATAGAAGGGGAGGGGAGGGGAGGGGAGGAGGAGGAGGAGGAGGGAAGGAAGGAAGGAAGGAAGGAAGGAAGGAAGGAAGGAAGGAAGGAAGGAAGGAAGGAAGGAAGGAAGGAAGGAAGGAAGGAAGGAAGGAAGGAAGGAAGGATCTGTTGTGAGGAATGAATGTTTCTCTGAAGAAGAGAAAATTATTGTGTATAAGAACATTTTTCTGCCCATTTCGCTATATGAGAAATTAAAGCTGAGTATAACAGAAATATATCAAAGAAAGTTGAATGTAATGAAAAGTGGACACTTAGACTGTTGTAAAGCAAGAAGAGATAGGGTCAAGAGTGAATTAGTACTCAATGTGGAAGTGAATACTCTGGTACAAAAGTACATTGAAGTGCTTTGGTCATACAGAAAGAATAAATGAAGACTGAATCATAAAACAAATATATGAAAGAAGACTAAATAGGTTGGGAGGAAAGAAAAGACTGAGAAACTTGTTCTTCTGTGGAGCTGAGATCCTCAAAAAGAGAGAAGTGGAAACTTTGAAGAGCAAACTGCCAAGGTATGAAGCAGTGTTTGGACAGGACAGAGGTAGTGAAAGCAAGGATGGCCACCATCCACATTCTTGAGTGAACCTCCTCCCAAATCTCATGAAAGGGTTAGGAGTTGAGGACAGTAATGTTCCCAAATCTAAGGGAGATGCTGCAGGCCAGGAGAAAGGCTCTGAAGAACTGGCAGTTGAAGGAGAAGAAGCCAACTTAGAAGGTAGGCTCAACTCTTCTCCTTGGAGAGCTCTGCTTGGAGCAGGGGAACTTGGACCTGCTACTGTATTGCTCAACTGCGGATCCAGATTCATGGGGGAGCCTCAAGGGAGCCTAGGAATCAGGAGAGGAGATGAGGAGCAAGAGGGTTGGAAAGATGCTGAAGAGTCAATCAGCTGGGAAGAGCAGCCCTGACTTGGAGGGAAGGCTGGGGTGTTAAAGACCTCCAGTGGGGAAGCAGCCTAAACCTAAACGGGGCTAGGGTTTCAGCACAGGAGGAGGCCCTCTTCTAACCCAAGACCACAGAGACAGCTGTCAGGAAAGAGGGAAAGCAGAGGCCTTAATGAGCCGGCCAAGCTGAAAGCCCTTCATTCGGTGAGGGTGAAAGGCTGCCGCAGGATGCTGCTGACTGCTGCTCCCACCCACCCCCCACCCTGCCCCATATGCAGGCCCAGCTGGCAGTGCGATGCAGCATCCCTTCCCCAGCGGAAACCAAGGGGGATGGAAGGCGGCATCAGCCACTACCTTTCCCTCCGCTCTCCAGGGAGGGGATGCAAAGTGAGGGGAGGGGGGTGGCAAACAAGCTGAAAGGATGGATAGCCAAGGTCCCTGACTGGGAGTGTGGAGGAGCCTCACCGTTTGCGCTCCTTCTCTAGAGTTTCCAAGCTCCGCCCCCCCCCCCCCCCCCGCCCTGCTCCCTCTCTCCAAAAGGCCGTCTGGAAGGGGCACCTTGACTTCCAGGACCCAGGAACTCAGGGTATTTAGGGAAGGCTACCGGAGCTGGCTTGCAAGATGGGCAGGAAAGAGGCAACACAGAAAACTTGTCCAGATTTTTGCAGCCCACGTCTGGTAGCCTAAAGTTAGGGTAACTCAGTAGGGAGATAAAGACACTCGGCGCATGTCCCAAAGTATGCCCGTCTTTATTCTCCTCTGCCCCAAATTTGGTCCTGCGGGGTTTGGCCAGGGGTGCCTGGCCATGTGTCCCACTGGCCGAGAGGATACTGATCAACGTGGGTAAGGTCTCCGGGCCAGAGGGCCTCCCCAAGAGACATGCAGCTCCACGTGCTCCAGTCCCAGAGGAAGGCACTGGGAACAGGTGGTTGCCCGGCATGGCAAGCGAGAAAGGAGGAAGCAAAAAGGGGGAACCTTCGGGCCCCCTCCACTGGCCCTTGTCCCCGAGAGGGAGAACTCCGCGGCAGCAAGGCTGAGGCTTTTGCACGAGCGGGGGGGAGGGGGAGAGAGAAGGCGGCTGGCTGGCAGGCGAAAGCCTCTGGGCCAGCCCCGCCACCTCCCGGAAGGGCTTGGGACCCTTGGAGAGCTGCTCTCCCAGAAAGCAACTTGAGCTCCGGGCAGGCGAGGCTTAGCCAGGCGGCACAACCTGGCCTTGCAGGGTCTCTCCTACAAGGGCAGCCGAGCTGTTGTCGGGGAAGCGTGACCCGGCGTTCAGCTTTGGCGCGGTGGCGGGGCAGTTGCAGGGCGGGCGCAGCTGTTGGGAGGGAAGAAAATTGAAAATCGCGTTCCTTCTGGCCGCACCGCGAAGCCTCTTGGCCTCGTGCAACGGCCGTCTCGAAGAGCACCAAGTTCGTCCTTGCTAGAGACCAGGCAGCTGAGAAGACGGCGGCGTCAGCCAACGCAAAATACCGAGGAAGAAGGTGGCTGAGCTGGAAAGTCGGAGAAGCAAGTGACCTGCCCCCTTGCTGATTTAGGTACGCATATTCGGGCCGCATCCAGGCAGGTGCCCAGCTGGCGGGCGGGCTGCCTCTCCAGTGGCAGGAAGACGGAGAAAGTTGAAGGACCCTCCTTTGGGAACCTCATTGCAGAGAAAGGCAGTTCTTCAGCTTCAGCTGCCCTGAAGAGGACCAAGACGAATTCAGTTCTGGTGGGCAGGAAATCAGCTGCAGGGCGCCTACCCAGCTGATCAGTCAGCTCCACTAAGCTCCACCAGGCTTTCTTCTCAATACCTGGACCGGCCTGAGGAAGTCCCCCTGCCTTTCCCAGAAAAAAGTTGAACGCGGCCACCCTCCCTTGTAGCTCCTGTGAATAAATTAACTTCCTTTGCAACACTCAGTGTTTCTCCACCTTGGCAGCTTGAAGATGTGTGGACTTCAACTCTGGGGGTGGGTTGAAGTCCACACATCTTCAGGTGGCCAAGGTGGAGAAACACTGGCCACACTGTTTTAGAGAGGGAGGAGAGTTGGTGCTTCTCAGTCTCAGCAGCTTTAAGGTGTGTGGATGTCCACATATCTTAAAGTTGCTGAGATTGAGAAATTCAGGTGACCGACTAGAGCCAGCCCTGGCAACCATGAGCAATGCTGTCCTTCATCTTTTGCATTGCTAGAGGACTGCCCCAGCGTCTCTCTTCTTAGACCTTTTCTCCCCCCCTCATTTTCTTACTCACCTATAGTAATTATTATTGTAATATTTTTTATCTGGCGTGTGTGTGGGGGGCCGATGTATAACTCAAGGCAGCAAACATACCTAATACTCCTTCCTCCTCCTTTTTTCCCCACAACACCAACCCTGCAAGGTGGGTTGGGTTGAGGGAGAGGGACTGGCCCAAAGTCACCCAACCACTTTCATGCCTAAGGCAGGACTAGAACTCCCCGTCTCCTGCTTTCTAGGCCAACCCCTTAGCCACTACACCAAACTGACTCTCACATTAGCTCTTTTTGGCATTTTTCCTTTCCTGCTAAGCTTGGGGTCCCTGGCCTTCACCTCTGGCTGATAATGAAAGGAAGTGGGTCGCATGGGGGGGGGAGGGGGAGGGAAAAGAGAAGTTTTCTTGCTCCCTCCGCTTTTTAGATGCGCGCAACCTCCGTGCGCACTTTTCCTGCCCTTCTCGCTCTCCGCTCCCTCCCCCTCCAAGCCCCTCCTAGTGAATTGAAGCTCTTTTACCTCGAAGGGAAAAGAGCACTGGGGAGGCCAGTGATCAACAGCTTTTATTCCTTGGCCCAAGCCCCATGGATGAGCAGAAAAAGCTGAATCCAAAAATCAGCTCTCTAAAGCACGAATCAGATCGCTCAAATTTCTTTACACATGGAGATCCCAAAGAGCATCCGGAGGGGCGGCGGGGGGGGGGGGGGAGAGAGAGAGAATGGAAGAGAGATTTGATTGTCAGCTCTCGTCTCTATTTGGAGCAGTTTTCTCTTTGAAAAGAAAGGGTCTGCAACTTTTCCAACCTGCTTTCTATCACCCAGAGAAGCCTGAAGTGAGCCATAAACCTCCCAACTTGATCCATTTGCTTGCAACGGGTCACTTCCTACTCCTTGTCGATTTCCCACTGGAAATCCAGAGTTTCGATCAATCTCCCATCACTGAACTCGGGTTCATGAGTTCGAGGCGGTTCCTTTTTTCCCCGCCCTTTAATGGGATTAATGTCCCCAGGGGCATTGGTTCTGTTGTCCTCAAGTCTGCCTTGATGACTGACCAGAGTTATGGTGCTTAATTTCTGTGGGCGTCCCAAGACAGTAGAATTCAGAGCGCTTGGTGCTGATTTGGAATAAGTCCCTGAAAATTAGGACTATCCTATCTGGAGTTCAAAAATCCGGACAGCCATTGATGGCAGCAGATAGATACACAATGCTCATAACTCTTTGCGAACATCTAGGGGTTCTCCGGATTTGTGCAGCAAAGTGGTAGCCCCCTTGGAAATGAATAAGCATTAACTGAAAACTGATGACTCTGGATATGGGATGGCAAGGGAAACTGCCCTCCAGGCATAACACATTTCAAATGGGATGACTCTAGAACAAGTGGATCCAAAACTTCTTACTCGCACAGACTTTTTTTAAAGTTTTGAAAAGCATTAACTGAGTGCAAGTATTTGGAACTAAGCAACCTCAAAATCTTGGATCTTAGATGGAAAGATGTTTTAAGAGAGAAAACTTGGATATTTCACAATGGGAATTTTCTTTAAACCTGCTAGAGATTGCCTACTTGCTTATTCTACTTTGCTAGATCATCAGTATGTCCTCATTTATATAGGCCAGTGTTTTTCAAACTTGGCAACTTTAAGACATGCAGACTTCAACTCCCAGAATTCCCCAGCCAGCATGTGTGGACTTCAACTCCCAAAATTCCCCAGCCAGCATGCTGGCTGGGGAATTCTGAATGTTGAAGTCCACACATTTTAAAGTGGCCAGGTTTGAGAAACACTGATATAGGCCATCAATATATCCTCATTCGCATGAGGCTTATTCTTCCTGAATCCTTGAAAGCACCTTGGTCCTTTCGCTTCTGAAGCAAAGCAAACCAACCTCAATCTCACACACGCTCAAAAAAATTAATCCTAGGTTAATCCACATCTGCATCCAGGTCTACTTTATCAGTCTCTGGATGCCTTTGTCTATTCAGGAGCTTCTGCAGCTTGGGATAAAGTCCTCAACTGCCAGCCAGCAAGAAATAACAATTAAGCCAATGTTAAAGACAGTTCTGCCTCCTCCACCATCTCACACACACACACGGACTCCGCACCATACACTGGATGTTCAGTGATGATGTGGGGGATTCTTCAGCAGCTGTGTGAAGGTAGAGAAACCAACAGCCGGCCTTTTCCAAAATAAGTGCCACTGAGTTCTGTGTAATTTCCCGCAGGATATCTCGCTGTTGGGTTGATAGAATACATCCTGAACTAAATATGGGAGCAACCCCCAAGTCAATCACAACCTAGCTCGCCTTAATTCAGTGCAATTGGATGGTTGAGCTATGAAAGAACAGACACTTCCACCCTCCGCTGAAGGCCCGACCCCTCTATTTCATACCCCTGGGTTGTGAACGGGAGCTATGCTGCATGTCAGAAAGTTATTACGAGATCGCCACCTTTGTACAGCCCCAGGGGATAAAAATGGTCCCTTCAAAATAAATATTTCCTTGTCTTGGAGGCTAGGAGGACGCGCGTAGGTCAGCCTGCTCCAAGAAACGCCTATTTGGTTATTTTCTTCAGGGCACCCTGCCCCTGCGTAGGATTTCCTCAGTTCCTCAAGCAAAAACGGAGGCCGCATTTCTCCCCCCACCCCCGTGACATTTCATTTGGTCCCTTACATTTTCCAGACCATCTTCAACTTCCAGGTGGACAGATAACGTGCGAGCGTTCTGGGGGCCTAACCTCTGCTCGCCCCATCTCTTCCTCTTGCTGACAAACATTAACCCTCTGCCCGTTTTTTTTTTAAGCTGAAGAGGAGGCGAAGGAGGGGAAAAAAGAAAGAAGAGAAAGATGTAATGGATGTTATCCCGAGAAAGCGCTGTCTCCACCCCTTTCACTTCCCAGCCCTTCAGGTACAAGGAGGGAGCGACCGAGAATCTCCCAATACTTTTTTTTTTTTTTCATCTCTCGCCTTGCTGTTGTTACCGCTTTTTTCCCCCCTTCTATTTTGCCTTCTTCAGGGTTAATACATCGGAAGGCGAGCTTGTCTCGCCTCGACCAATCAGAACTCAGCGCTGGCAGCTATAATATAGAACTAGAGCCAAGCTTCACTCACAGGCGTTTCAGCTCCCATTAGATCCCAGGGACCCGTCTTTATTATTTCATTTCGTTTCCACCGTCGCCCCCCCTTCCCGCCCCGCGGTCCCCTCCTGCCTTCTACGCGCCACGATCCAGAACTCCGATGAGTCCCGTTATCGCAAGCGCCCTCCAAGATGCACCTGCCTTGCTAGAAATCGGGGGCTAAGTCACCGAGAGGAGAGCGGAGGAGAGGAGGAGGCAGGCGGGCGGACGGGCAGGCGGGCAGGCGGGCGGGCGGGCAGGCAGCAAAAGGCAAGGAAGGGCGAAGCAAGGAGCCGAGGGAAGAGGGCAGCTCCCGGGCGAGAGAGGCAGCGGCGGGCGCGCTCTCTGCCACTCAGCCGCACTCAGCCGCGCCACGAGCCCAGCCGAGCGCAGGGGGCGGCGAGGGGGGAAGCCGAGGGGCCGCTTGCTCCGCAGACGGCATGTTGCTCCGGAGAAGATCTGGGCTCCTCCCGCTCTGCCTAGGCGCGCTTTTCCTCTCCGCCGGGCTGGCTTGCGGGCCGGGCCGGGGCTTCGGCAAGAGGAGGCACCCGAAGAAGCTGACCCCTTTAGCCTACAAGCAGTTCATCCCCAACGTGGCCGAGAAGACGCTGGGCGCCAGCGGCAGATACGAGGGCAAGATCAGCCGGAACTCGGAGCGCTTTAAAGAGCTGACCCCCAATTATAATCCGGACATTATTTTTAAGGACGAGGAGAACACGGGAGCCGACCGGCTGATGACCCAGGTCAGAGACGCGCCCTTCGCCTCTTGCCGACTTGCTCGCCTTCCGGCTTGGGGAGGGGACGCGGACTTTAATCCGGCGCATCTCCTCCCTCCGGGGCTCTCAGCTTCCCCTGAGCCGCCGGGAGCGTCTTCCCAGAAGCTGTCGGGGGAAGGGATGCGCCGGGGAGGGGGACCCTGTGGGGATGGCATCGGTAGGTCTGTTGATGCGACCCTCCGCCTCGGAGGGAGGAGGCTCCGCGTGCGAATAGCGTGATAGTTGCCGGCGTAGCTACGCTCGGCCGCTCCGTGCCACGGAGTTGTTTAGCCGGCTCCGACCGCGGGTCGTGTCAGTCTCCCACCGCCACCGGCCTCCCCCGCGGGGACTCTCCCCTTCCCTTCGCAGTCAAGAAATCGCCTAGGCCCCCTTCTATGTCTTCCTAATCATTTCTTTAGATTAACCGTCTTTCCCCGTCGCCCCGCGCAAGCCCCGAGGGTGAGGTCGGCACCTTGCACCTCCCCAAGGCCATTCTGAAGTCCGAGGAGGCTTCCGCAAGGCCCTCTTCGGCAACTGTGTCTGAGAGCGCATCGATCGCCTTTAAAGATGCTCACGCCCCCCCCCCCCCCCGCCCCAGACCAGTGATACCACCCGAGGGGGAAGGACGGGGAACTGCATCAGCGCAGCACCGCTTCTGTTCGCGAGACGGAAGGTCGCGGGTTGGCGCGTCCAGCTCCCCCGATCCCACCCTCAGTAAATGGAGACTAAACACAGGCGCCCCAAACTCGCGCCCATGAACCGCCACCCTCCGTCCCTCGACCAGCTTTCCAAGCGAATAATGACCGAAAGCTGACTCGTCTGCGGGGAACTCTGCGAATCAGCCTCCGCTCCACCTCCCGAGTTCGGGCGGGCCTTCAAACTCTCCACCACGCCGCCGGCCTCGGGCGGCTGCCGTCGGTTGCGTCCCCTTCCAAAAATAGGTCAGCTGCCTTTCCTTCCCCCCGACCCCTCCCGCTATTCTGAGGTTTAAGCCCCACCTTCAGCTCCGCAGAACGATCTCAGTGCCGCTGGAGTCGCCCCTAGAAGGGTGGAGGGGCGGCGGCGGCGGCGGCGGCGGCGGCAGCGCTGCTCTTCTCGCCTCTCTGCTCGCGTCGCGTCGCGTCGCGTCCCGCCCCGCCGGTCGGCCGGCGCGGAGTTCGCTTGGGGCGACGGGAAGCGCGCCCGCGATCTCCATCTGACCACCTTAAATCTCACGGGACCTGGGAGGGTTGGAGGCGCGCGCGACGCCGAGGCGCGCGACGCGAGTCTCGAGCAGCTGCGGAGGCCGCGGCAGCGCTGCCTCCGGGAAGGCAGACGCCCCCGAGAGCCGGAGGCGCTTGTCAGGAGGCGAGGCGAGGCGAGGCGGCGGCGGGGCCAGGGCCGCTGGGGATCCTTCAGGCTCCCGGGTGGCGTTCGTGCCCTCTTCGCTTCCCTGTGGCTGCGCCGTGCCCCCGCTCCCCATCTGCAAAGACGCGCGAGCCGGGTTAGCTGTGCGGCTGCAAGTCGACCGCACCTCGCGTTTTCAGCTCCACTTACTCCTCTCTGATCGATCGCAGCGGCTCGGATTTCAGCCTGGAGCCTGGCTAAAGGCGGCCGGAGAGGCTGCGAGCTCCTCGCGGGGCTCGCAGCGGCGCGGAAGCCGCAGGAAAAGCCTTGACCCCGCCGCTGCGCGCGGCGAAGGGTCCTGCGCGTGCGCGCCCGCCTGCCTGCCTCCGTCGGCGCAGCTCGCTTCGGCCCGGTTTCCTTCGCGCTCCTCCGACACCCTGAGAAGAGCAAAGGAAACCCTGGGTCCTATTCCCAGGGAACCCGCCTGGAAGCGCCTCCAGATGTGTTGGACTCTCGCGCCCATGCTAGTGAGCTGGGGATGATGGGAGTGTAATCCAAGCGGCCTGGGAAGGGAAGGAGAAGGCAGGTCCGGAAGGGAGGCAGTTTTGCAACGCATTGCCTGGGCCTGGGGGTGGAGGGGAAGAGAGGCGACGGGGAGGACCGGGGAGCGTAGCTCCCTCTGCCCGCCGCTTTCTCTGTTCTTCCTCGCGCGCTTCCCACGTGCCTTGGAGCTCCCTTGTTTGGTGGGACGGGGCACCTGCAAGGTGAGGCTCTCCACGTCCCTCCTTCTTCATGGCCGGCCTCCTTGGCAGCGTTCGCTGGCAGCCTCTGAACTTCTGACCTCTCGCCAACTTCCCTCAGACGCAACAACCACCGCGCCCCCGCCACAGCCCCGCCACGCCAGACACACTCCCGGGAGCGTCGCGTCGCGTCTCGCTCCTTCCCGGGTTCCTCGGCCGCCGAGGGTGCGTCCGGGGCGACCTCAGCCCCGAGAAACGCTCGGGAGAGAAGAGCGGGTTCCGGGGCAAACCGGGGGGGGGGGGCACAGGACGCCTGCGGGGCCTGGTTGGCTCGGGGCGTGCAGGCAGAAAAGGAGACGAGCGTGCTGTCCTCCGCGGCAGTCCCAGCGCCTGAGGTACCGAGAGATTCGCTGACAGAGAGCGCGGCGGGGTGGCGGAAATGCACCCGAGCAGCCGTCGCCCCCTCCGTCTCCGCCTTGACCCTCATCTCGGGCAGCGGCCGGGCAGCCTCGGCAAGGCGGTCTCCCTCCTGGGGCGGGGCTGGGAAGGGAGGGGAAGCCTTCTCTGCAGGGAAGTGTTCACTTTTCCAACCAGCAGCAGCCGCTGCTGGTGAATATTAACTGGATGAGGGGAGGAGAAAGAGGCAAAGCCTGGGAGAGCCCGGCAGAGCGGGCGGGGGATTCCTCCTGGCAGGTGACAGCGGCCTTCCATCCGCTCCCGCCCCCGACTCTGGTTGGATCGGCAGGGGAGATAAGGGTGCCAGGCCGGAGCTGGAATTCGTCTGAAAGAACGAGCCCTGCCTTAGCCCGCTGGGGATAGAAGGGAGGAAGGCGATACAGCCCGGAATGTTCCTTAGCGCGTTTCGGGGGCGGGGGGGGGGGGGGAGTCCCGCTGAAACAAGGGGACCGAGGCTGTAGTCCGATGGGATTTACTCCTGAAGAGGCCAGCCCACGACTGCAGCCTCGCTTCTCAGGCAAAGCAGGAGAGAAAGGGGACGGCGCCGCTGCAGAACGCAGAAGGGCGCCCTGGCGAAGGCAGCAGGTAGCCTGTGTTATCCTGGAGTTGCGTAGGATGCCAACTGACCTTGGCAGTTAAGCCCCCGTAATTCGGCCCTTTTCTGCCCGAGCCGGCCTGCAGAGGATCGGGCAGATAAGTTGCCTTGGTGGACCGAAGGAGCGCTTTCCGTTGCCGCCTTTGCGGGCGCGGGTTTTCATCCCGACCAGCCGGGCTCTGCAGGTCTTTGCTTCCTTTCTCCTCGCCGGCGAAGGTCCCTCCGTGAGCCCGGGCATCCTAAAACGGCTGAGCTCCCCTTAACCGTCCCTCCGGTCCAGCCGCGCGCCTTGGGCAGCCGGCGTCGGATTCCTCGTGGCCCCAGACATTTGGGATCTTTGGGCGCTCACGGAAGAGGCGCGGACATCGGCGACGAGTTTCTGCTCTCTAGTTCCACCCGGTCGGCAGAGATCCGGTATCTGTCGTTGGTGTGGCAGAGGGGTAGGGAAACCCTTCGCGTTTCCGCTGGACGGCGCGCCAGGTTGGTGCGTTTTTTATGCATTCGCTCTCCCAGCAGCAGCATTCTTACATAAACGACGACGATGCTTATGGTTTAAACTCCCCCCCCCCAAGATGTCACTCTCAAAACAGCTGGAGGTGACAGCGATTTCTAAAAATACTTTGCCAGCCTTCATTCAATAAGATGGGGACTACAAGTTCCAGAATGCCCAGGCATTTGGGAGTTGTAGAACCCATACTTCTAGAGAACAGCAAGGTAGGGTGAGGCTGACCTATGCGTGGACCAGGCAATTCCTCCTCTTTTACAGCGCTATCCCACTTGTGTCTATTCCAAAGTAAATCCGATTGAGTTGCCTGGGACTAAAATTCATACTGAAGAAAATACATAAAAGACAGCAAAACGCTACAAAATTCACCCTGAGCTGCTCTCTTGGGTCTTAAAAAGCAGTATTAGAACAAGGAGAATACCAATATTTCCCCTCTCCTCCTATTTCTTTAATTTTTTAAAAAAGCGATTCCAAAAGTGTCCCTTGGCATCTTCTACTTCTTGCTGGAAAGGTTAAATGCCAACAGGCATTCCTGGTGTGCAAGAAATGCCCAGTATAAAGCCTCTGGAAAGATTTGTTCCATCCTAACTGCAATCTTAGAGACATGATCAGGCTTCCTTGGGAGCAAAACTGCCCAGGATTCTAAAACTCCTCTTTCTCTGTAAACCTCACCCGATGATCAGCCTGCAGGAATTTTAACTAGATGGGAAGATTCTGTTTCTTTTTTCTCCCATAAAGTTTTTTGTATAATGTAACAGAAAGTTGACCTGCATTTTGTTTGCCTTTTGTGTGTACTTCCAAAAGATGTTGCCCCTCGCTTTTAAAGTGGGATGAGACCAATTCATGGAGCTTGAAATAAATGAGCATTGGTTAGGAATGGATTATTTACTTTCAGTAGCAGAGGCCACTTGCTTAGGCATCTGTCTTGCTTAAAGATTTGAAGGCATCAGGCTGGCGTTTGTGGAGAAAATGCTAGAAGATTACTAGTTGGATCCACCAGGGTCCTCCTTTGTGTTTTCTAAATCAGCTTCCTTCCCCATCCAATCCACAGTCTGTGGGAGCCTGTGGCCAAGTTGCTAATGACTTTAGTTTCTAGGGGCATGGAATCCCAGTGGGATCCCTAGCTACAGATTGCAGGAGCCCAAACAAGCAGAACAGGGCCAGGCCAGAAGAAGAAGTGAAGCATCCCCTGTCTAAAGGATCTACTATCAATCAATCAATCAATCAATCAATAAGGGGAAAGTCCATCCTGGATGAGACCCACAAGGACATATTAGCAGTATTGGGTTGATGCAAAATCAGAGGTGATTGTAAGGCCCTCAAATTTTTAAGCAGTCAAACTGTTCCTGAATTATATTTTCTCAGATTGTAAATGGGGTGGTAGAGTTGTGTGCATGTTTACTTCCTCAAGTGAGAGAAACCTCATGCAGGTACAAAGTTTAGCCTAGTCTTATTTTACTGTATATACAAAGAGCACCTGTTTACATAGATTCATATACACTTTCATAGCTTGAAGCAATGGAATCGAGTTAAAGCTTTTGCAATCCCCAAATTTGGCCAATTTTTCCCCTTCTGAGCTCTTATGAAGCAAAAGGGATGCCTTGAGCTGTTGCAAGACTTAAAACATCTTAGGTTTTCTTCCCTTCCATTCATTGTGAGATGACGTCTGGATAGAAGTCATTCAAGAATAGAAAGTGTGAAGCTAAAGCTGCAAACCTAAACTCTAGGGAGTAAGCCCCGTTAGTCGCACAGGTGAATTTGCTTCTGACACTTGGAAAGTTTTATATTACTAAATTGTAACTTTTCATAGAAAGTTGAGTTTGGCTGTATTTGTTCATTACATTAAATGAAATAGACTCTATTTGTTTATCATTAAGCCCAACTCCCAAAGATTCAAGTTTATTGAATTAACCCACTTTGTGGGTTCAAACAACATGCTCAACCATAAGCTAATCAAGTTGTCTGATTTAGCACAATGGTCTAACCCATCCACTCCACAAAATCAAGTTAAAACTAATCAAGTTAAGCATACTTGTTAATGCAACTACTGAATCTTTAACTAACCTGGTTAAAGGTGTTTGGCAAACCCAGTCAGTGCCAACAGTCTTTCAGTTTATCTGGGAAGGAAACTGACTCAGAGTGAGTGCACTTCCATTCAGTAGCCTTTTCCTAAAGGGAAAGACTTGATTCTAACCAGCCTTTGAAGAAGCTCACCGAAATCAGTGAGACAAGTAAACAAACCATAGGTAACTTAGGTCCCCTAGATATCAATGGTTCTACTCTAATTATGTCAGGATCCAACCAACCCTCTGTTTCCTAAAATTGTTTGTTTCTTTAAATTTATTGGCCGTCCAACTCCACTGGACTCTGGGTGGCGTATAAAACTATTTAAATACTTTCCAGTTCATTTAGAGGTTCTGTTGCTGCCAAAGGACAAATGATGACCTTGCATTATTTTCTGGCCTCTTCTCAGCTAAACTGGGCAGAGGATTTGCAACCTGGGGAAGTTGAACTTCTGTCAAAGTGACTTCAGAGTGTGCCTTGGGCCAGAGATGCTTGTGAGCTCCTGCATCCAGTTCTTGACTGGAATGATTCTGGAGGAGCACCTTGAGAGGTCAATCCTGGAGCTGTGTTTCCTTCTGTTCTCCTTCTTCTACCCTGAATGGCAGGAGTTTCTCTGAGGTCCAGCTTTGGGTCTGGGGATGAGGGTCCACTCCAGGACAACAGATGTGGTAGAGAATCAGGACTGAGCAATTTGATGGAACCAGATATTTCAGATCCGGCTTCCCTTGTGGGAGCACACAAGTACAGCCTATACAAGAGCCTCCATCATCTCAGCCAGCAAAGTTGTGGTGTCTGGGACGGTGGCTTTTGTAGAACAGACCTCAGAAGGTGCCCGTGGGGAGATGGTTGCTTCGGCCTATAGGACTCCTCCATCAATGGATCGGGGGCAAAAGCATCACAGCAATCAGAGGCTGCATGGGTGGAAAGGATGGGACTCTGGTTTGGGGTTCTGGCGGATTGTGGCCTTCCACTTTGGGGGACTTGGACTGAAAAGGGTGAAGGGGAGCAAGTGCTGCTCAGAGCTAAGTGCCCTCAGCAACAGCGGCACTGGTGGAAAGGTGGCAGCAACAGTCTGCAGTCATCAGCCCTGGCTCTTGAGTGCTTGATTTGGGGTGTTCCAACTTTATGGCTGAGTTTTAGCAGAAATGAATCCCTTCCAACTTCCTATCCATTTGTCACAGGATCTTTCCAGAGTTTGTCTTTCTCATCCCTGGTGAGCTGCGCTCTTCCTCTTGTCCACTTCCCATCCAGCCCACTTTCTTCTGCCTATCCTTAGCAATAGGACCAAATTCACAGGAAGTCCTACTCGAACCTCCTCATGAGTAAGCAAATGATCTAAAGCACTGTTTTTCAACCTTGGCAACTTTAAGATGGGTGGACTTCAACTCCCAGGATTCCCCAGCCAGCTTGGAGTTGAAGTCCACCCATCTTAAAGTTGCCAAGGTTGAAAAACAGTGCTCTGAAGGAACAGCTATTCTTGACTCCTGTGTCTGTGGCAGCTTACCAGCCATAGGATGCTCAGACCTTGGGCCAAAGCTCAGCTACCAGCCAGGCCCCCAAGCTCTGTCCCTTAAAGGAGGGAGGCGCTCCCCTGCGGCTTGCTTAAGAACCTCTTAAAGGGGAAATAAATCATTCAATCAGCAACACTCAGGTCACCCAGTGGGGCCACCAAAGTTAGGGCCACAGATCTGGGCTGCAAAACTGAATGACTTCTGGTTGTCATCCAGATTTTTGCTGCCCAGAGCTGGCAGCCCTCCACAAGTGTCTTCTGTCCCCGCTTTGGGACCACTCGACTATCCCAGATGCAGGGGGGGGAGCTCGGGTGTTCCCGCCGCATGATCCTGCGCCCCCCGCTGGAGATCGCTTGGCCCCAGGGGGATCTGCGGACGGGTGGACTTCGCTTCCCGCTGCCCGGCCATGCTCCCCCCACCCCACCGCCAGCTGCTCTGACTCTCCCCGCCACGCTCGCCTCTCCTCTGCTTGCTCCCCGGCAGCGCTGCAAGGACAAACTGAACGCGCTGGCCATCTCCGTCATGAACCAGTGGCCCGGCGTCAAGCTGCGCGTCACCGAGGGCTGGGACGAGGACGGCCACCACTCCGAGGAGTCGCTGCACTACGAAGGCCGCGCCGTGGACATCACCACCTCGGACCGGGATCGCAGCAAGTACGGCATGCTGGCACGCCTGGCCGTCGAGGCCGGCTTCGACTGGGTCTACTACGAGTCCAAGGCGCACATTCACTGCTCCGTCAAGGCCGGTAAGCAGCGCGCGAGGAGGGGCGATCCTGCCAGGCGCGTGGCGGACATAACAAGGGTGGATTTTCAATCACCCCGTTGTGGCCGCCATCTTGACTTTTTTGACCCCACCCTGCAGACCCCCCTACCAGGGTGAGATCCATCTGGGTGCCTCCTCAGCTCCCTCCCTCCATTCTCGGGGGAGAAACTGAGGTGAGTCTTAGAAGCATCTCCCTCTGCAGAAGGGGCAAGTACTGTAGTAAAGTGGTAGTAACACCTGCTGTGAAAGGGAAGGGTATTACGGTTTACCCTAAAGGAATCTCAGGGAGCTGCCAGAGATTTGTTGCTGCGAGTTGGAAGCAGCAGAAGACTTGGCTGAGTTTCCCATTTATTCTGCATCCTTGAGGTGTCAGTAGTGATGTAAGAAGTGTGGCTGATGGGTCTGGCGGAGGCAAATACTCCCACTCGCATGGGTGAATATGCTGGACTAGGAAGAAGAGATTGAAGTCCATCCTCCTCCACAGATGCTCCCTGGGTGACCTTGGCCAGGCTTGTGCCCCCGGGCTCTCCCCTCCCCCTCCCCCTCCCTCTCTGGCCAATCTACCTCACAGGATTGTTGTAGGGAAAAATAGGAGAAGTTGAAATCCAACCCTCTTAAAGTGGCCAAGTTTGAAAAGCACTGAAATAAATGAATGGCCTTTTCTTTCGTTACTCCTTTACATACTATTAATCATAAGCTATTATCCAGAAATCTCCAATTAGACAAGAAGGACCGGAAAGGGGGAGGGAGGTCGGAAATGTCGGGGAACTCGACTAGGTTATTGGGTGCCTGCTGACCTTAAGAGACAAAGACCTTTATCCGAAGGGGGCTATCAAAAGTGTCGGTGGCCGAAAAGGCCTTGAGGAAGGCGCGAGATTAAGGCGAAGGGACCCGCCGCTTCTAACCTTTTCGCCCAGTCCGGGCACGCTCAAGCGAGGGGGCCCTGCAGCGTTGCGGACCCCCTCCTTCCGCTAAGCGCGAGGCTCTGGCGAAAGAAGCCCCGCCCACTGGAGCAGGGCTAAAGCAGCCCTCTTCTCGAGCCAATGGTAACGTGAGAAACGGTCTCGCGGATCCAGGGCAGGGCGGTTCCGCGCCCAGGGTTCTGTCTCCAGCGGTGGCCGGATCGCGTCTCCTCTGCCCCGAGGCTGGGCGTTTCGATTCCTTCTTCCTGCGGGCGAATCCTAGGCTGTGATAGACCCGTGCTCAAGCTTGTCTCGCTACTGCCCCGGCCGCGTCTTCGCAATCGGGTGGGAAGGAGGCCAGCTGCTGGCTCTGCGCGTGTCGCGCGCGCGGGGCTGAGGCAAGACGCCTGGGCGCTTCGCGGCTAAGAGCTAAACCCCACTCGGCAAAGGAGCGGGCCCGTCCACGCAACAGAGCCGTCGGGCGCCGGAACATCCCCTCCCACGCCATTTCACCTCTCCAGGGGGGAGCTGAGAGTCCTCAAGGTGGCCTGCCTGGGCTCTTAACTAACTAGCCACAGCCCAGCTTGTCAGAGCCAAGCCATCCCCAGTTACAATCCCAGGCAGACGGGGTGTGTGACTCCGCCGGAGTCCACTCCGGAGTCCCCATTCAAGAGCGATCCTGGGAGCTCCCGTCCTGGTTCCTTTTAGAAATCGCAGGGCGCCCCGTTTTCTTCCTTCCAACCACAGACCGCATTCGCGTGGAACAGGCAGAGATCAGGCCGGGGGCTGCCTCCCCCCTTCCCCCCTTCCCCCCTCCCCCGCGCGCTCTACCCTCCTGAGCGAGAGGCCAGATCCCGGAGGAGCTCTTCGTGTTGATGCCCTTCACTTAAGCCCTGGACCACAGCCGCTCAGGGCGCAGAGGCCGGAGGAGGAAGAGGGCAGAGGGCTCTCCCTTCCGCAGCCTGAACGCCAAGTCACGCGGGGACAGGCTAGGCCAGGATGAGCTCGGCCCCAGCCCGGGCGAGGGCGGAAGGCGGCTCTAGTGCCCGTGCGGTAATGGGGACGGGGAAAGAGGGGTTGAAGCGACTCGAATTCGTTCATCCGGAGTAAGGGCGTGCGCGCTCGCGGGCACCGCACCGCTGCTGAAGCCACGCGAGGAAACGGGTGTGGATTCCGGTCCCCGCTTTGGAGACCGCTCCCCCGTCGGAGTTTGACCGCGCAGGTGCTCGATCGTCCGCCACTTCCAGCGATCCCGACTGCGGGGTCCAACGAAGTCAACTGTGATGCGTCGCCCGTAAAAAGCAGAGCCTGGATCGCATCGTGGTGGTCACTAAATTGACCTTTGGGGCCGTACCTGCAGACCCCCCTGGATCCAGGGCGTGCAGGTGACCGCGAGGGAACGTGGCTCGTCTGTGCCCCGCCACGGACTGGGATCTCTACCGAGCTTTAGAAAGCCGCCACCTCCAGCTCGCCCCAGGGCGCCAGCTTGGGGAAGGAGAAGGGCGAAGGGAAGCAAGGCGCGCCTCTCGCCTCTCCGCAGGCCCTGCGGCCTCCGGACCGCTTGAGCCAGGGTTGATATTTCAATGGGGCACCGGAGAAACCCGCCGAAGCTCGTCGCTCTCGCCTGCAGTTTCTTTCCGCGCTCCGCTGCCGTTTTTTGAAATTCGGCCTCAGCGGTCAGTATTCGCTCGTGCTACGAGCGCCCCTTGCTGGCCCGGCTGAGAAGTGCAGCCTCGGGGCGCGTCTTCCTCGCCCGCCTCGCGCATAAATTGTCGCTTTCAAGCAAAACAGTTAGCAGTAAATGATTTTTTTTTGGCGGAGACGCGCTGCTTGTTTTGCTACCTCTCCTCCTTTGTTGACAGGCGCTTAAAGAAAACACCATAGAAGTGCCAAGAAACACGCAGTCGAGAAGAAAAATAATTAACTTTCTCTAAATATATCGACTGACGTGAGAAGGTAGGAAGGATTAAGAAACCAAGCTTGATGAGGAAGAAGCCCATTCAAGGCAGTGGGTGAGATTTCATGGCCACCAGATCTCCAAGCAGAGGCCCCTAAAAAGCAAGTTTTTTCCCTCAGTCTAGAAGGCCCTTTATAATTATTTTTCATTGGAGACAAGGTTCCCCCTCAATCAGAAACCCGATTTTTAAAAATTTTAAACAATAAGGCACAGGTTAAAATCCCTGATACACATTTTAAAATAATGAGAACTATAATTCTGGGCTCAGGAAGACTGTGGGTAGCATAGATTTTATATTTTCAGTTTGAAAAATGTAATGTCCCAGGTGGTTGGGCTTGCAGTGGGGTAGAAGAAGGCGCTTCACTTAGTGACAATAGTCATTATTTCTGTCACTAGCGAGACAGAGCGCTGGGCGAAAAGACCATTGGGCTGATCCAACCAGGTCCTTTTCATAAAATACTGTAGTTTTAAAAAAGTAAAGCTGTCTTGGTGTCAAGCTTGGCTCCTGACAGGGATACATCCTTATAGTTTTCTTGGAAACAGTATTCTTCCGTAACTTCTGGTATATTATTTTGACTTCCCTGTCTTGCCTACAGTCCTGGAATTCCAAGTGGTCTCCCATCCAAATACTAACCGGGCTGAACCTCACTTAGCTTTCTAGGTCACTCAAGATCAGTTAGATGCCAACTGTTGATCTATCATCTGTTTCCTCAGAGAAGAAGGAAACAGAGTTGCTGGGAGTCAGGCAGCATATGTATGTATGTTGTTGTTGTTGTTGTTGTTGTTATATAACAGACCTATATAAGAGAAGGCAAAGTTGGGGGTAGAGAATGTTGAGACTGGGAGAACTGGAGAAATTGGAGATATTTGTCCTGTCCCCTTTTCTCTTCTTGTGAATCATATTCTCCTCCGTTCCCTCATTTTCAACAAGAGTAGAACGTGATTTGAGTAGTTTTTAACTGGGATGTATATACAAATGAGCCATGTGCATTAATACATAGGAGACATGGAGTCCAATATTCTTGCACCATAAAGGCAGACCCTGGACAACTGGCAGGATCCAAAATCAAGGGTTAATCTCAGGTGGCACCTTCTCTTTCCTGCCTTTTGGAGACCAGAGCACTGATGTGTGCTGTTCAGCTTGTCCTGTCCTGTCCTATCTAAACCAGGTTGCTGTCACCCTATAGTGGACAATGTTGCCTTATCAAGATTAAGATTCAACTTGTTGCCCTGCTGGTTCATGGATCCAGATTCGGTCCTGTTGCACTACCTGTGGTGTAATGAGTTTTTTATTTTTATTTATTTATTTTGGGCCTTCGAGTCAGTGTCGACTCCTGGCGACTGCCCAGACAAGTCCCTGAAGTTTTCTTGGCAAGGCTTTTGAGAAGTGGTTTGCCATTGCCTTCTTCCTAGGGCTGAGAAAGAGGGACTGGCCCAAGGTCACCCAGCTGGCTTTGTGAGGCAGGACTAGAAACTCACGATCTCACAGTTTCTAGCCTGGTGTCTTAACCCTTACACCAAACTGGCTCTGCTGACTTTGATCCAAACCACAGAGTGAGGGGTGGAGGCACCATCTCAGCTTTGATCCAGGGAGCCAGTGTTGATGCTTGAACAACTGTGAGCTCTGCAGGCAGAAGTTGAGCCACATTCGTGTGGATGCATGTGTAAGGGTTTTTTGCAAACCGAGATCTGGAACATAGGCTAGGAGGCATACTCTTGCTTTTGTCTGGCTTCCTTTTCATGTCTGTTCTGGAGGGTAGTCCTAGACAGAGGTGTTCCTCACCTACTTTGCAGTGTTCTATCGGTAATGCTTCAGATAGTCCACCCCCTTCCCCAAAATCAATATATAAACTTGGGAAACCAGGGTAGTAGCAATTAAAACAATCATCACTGCAATATTACAAGTGAGGGCTGAACAGAGTATTTCCTAGCTCCTAGTATATTTGTCGCAGCAGTTCCTGGTTTAGAATAGCTTTCTGCAACATGTGGCCCTCCAGAAGCACTGGATTACAAATCCCATGCTGGCTGAAGATGTTAGGAGGTATAGGCCAAAATCTCTGGAGATGCAGAGGACAGAGAGAATAGCCTTGAGGAACAGGAGGAAGAGCTGCCTACCTAGACAATAGCCAGATAAAAGGAGGGAAGGGGAAGCACATTCAGACTTGCAAGATTCTGTTACTATTGCTTTATAATAAAAGTCGTCCTGACCTACGTGACATTGGATTCCTAGTCTGGTGTACCTGGAAGGGCTGATAAGAGGACATCAGCTTGGTGACTGTGACTTTAATGTAGTACCCTTCCCATGTGCACACACTCACCTTCATGCCACGTACGCGGATTCCATTCCCACCCCCCTCCCCCCTCCAGATTCATCAAGTGCCATTTGATAGATTCCGAAGGGAGAGGACCATTCTCTAGGGCCAAATCTGGGCATTAGCAGGCAGTGCACGCTGGGTGTTTGGGAAGGAAGGGAGCAAGTCACTCCAGGTCGTGTGACAGTACAAGATAGATTTCCTGAGAGGGTGCCTTGAAAGTGCCTCTTCCAGCTGGTTTTGAAGGGCCAGGCTCTGGGTTCATGACTGAGACTCTGATGAGAAGATTAAAAAGCAAAGAGTTCCAGGCAGAGACCATTTCTATTTGCAAAAAGTATCATCCTGGAGACTGGAATGCAGAGGAGGCGATTCCCCCATACGGGCCCTGAATGGCAGTCAGGGGAGGAGGGCAGGAGCTGTAAAAGGGATGAGGATAATGGGGTGGGGGCGGGGTGCTAGGAGGTCTATTGAGAGTCAGCCCCTCTGTTTCAAATTCAAATACACATCTCGAGTGTTTTGGAAAAGTGTCCTGGTCTGTGCAAATAGGCCTTGGAGGATTTAGTGGGTGGGTTGTTTTCTTGTGTGGAGTGTATGTGTGTGTGAATGGGTCTAGAAAGTCCCCCTGCACCTGAACAAATAGGGGTGGGTGGGGGTAGGGTGAAGAATTGGAAGTATCTTCTCTCTTTTAAGAGTGCCTCCCTTTATGGCCCAGATTGGAATGACAGTGCTGATTCTTTATTGGATTTTAATTAGAGAAGGGGCTGCTCAAAGCAGCAAGATTTTCACACCTCCGCCAGTTTGCTGGCATGTTTACCGAGCTGCTACACAACTAGACCTATTCATCAACCCCTCCAAGTGTGCAAACAGAGCCCAGCCTGGGGCTGACGCTGGTGCTTGGGGTGGGAGAGAGGTTGCATAAAGGTGTTGCTTGCTTCATCAGAAAGCGTATCATCATAGTTCATTGAAGGCCCCGCTCTTTTCTTTTTCTCCAAGGTTTCTGGTCAGTTCGTTCCTCAACCACCCCATCCTGCTCCCGAAGTGTAGTGATAAAGTGGTTGGTCAGTCAAACCTATCTTGTTCCCTTCGCTTTTCCTGAGAAACACATTAGAAGGCCCTTTCTACACCTTTGAAAGGGGTTGGGCAAGCATGACATTCTTAAGGCTGGTTTCAAGATGTAATGGCTCAGCCTGTAAGCCACAGGTGGGTATGGGAGGAATCAAATCTCTAGGACAGTATTTATCAACCTTAGCAATTTTAAGATTCTGGACTTCAACTCCCAGAATTCCCCAGCCAGCAAGGTTGAGAAACACTGCTCTAGGACCTCCTGTCCATCCTGCTTTTAGGAGGAAATGGGATCTGGAAATAGTCCACCAAGAAATTAAGAGGGAACTGTGGAGGGAGGAAAGATATGTTGTGACACAACAACCTTTGTTGTCCAGAAATAGAGAGGGGAACATCCTGGTTCATTTACAATCAAATGAAGAACTTGACAGCACATTGGCCATAGTGATTTATCTTTTTTAAGATTTCTTGCTGGGGGGGTGTGGTGACCATGCAAGCATAGCAGAAAAATTCAGTTCTGGTCCCATCATATCACTCTTGAAAGAAACGTCAAGGGAAAATTATGGTGGTGGTTCTGTTGCTGCTATTTGCCAGTCATCTGAAGACTCCATGGCTGTGCTTGCAAAATGCCCTGAACTCACAAACTAGCCAGCTGTTTGTTAAATTAGCATGTTATATGAGACTAGCTATAGGCTTAGTTTATGGTTCAGTGTCAACAGGAGTGTTAGGATGCACATAAAAATTAGGCAGAATTTCAGGTGCAGTGTTCTGACTTTTTTTAACCATACTCTGTAGGCACTCCTGACTATATCACTTAAAATCATGTTGAGCAAACCATGGTGCATTTATCCATGGGCAAGCATGTCTTGCAGACACAACCACTTCCAAGATTTCAGTGCCCTCGATTTAACTCTAAGGTTTGTTTGTTTGTTTGTTTTTGCCTTTGAGTCAGTGTTGACTTCTGGTGACTGCCTGGACATGTCCCTGCAGTTTTCTTGGCAAGGTTTTTCAGAAGGGGTTTGCCATTGCCTCCTTTCTAGGGCAGAGAGAGAAGGACTGGCCCAAGGTCACCCAGCTGGCTTTGTGCCTAAGTGGGTCTAAAACTCACCATCTCCCGGTTTCTAGCCTGGTGCCTTAATTGTAAACGATGTGTCTTTGTATATGATAGATTAGGACTAGGAATGAGTTAGATATCTCCTAGATGGGCTTCCCCAACTAATATCTTATACCTCCTCCAGAAGATTCTCAAGTTAGAAGAGACCATAAAGGTTACCCAGTTCAAACCCCTGCTTAGTGTGAAGCACCCCAGATAGATAGTCTTTGCCTGAACACAACCAGTGAAAGACAACCCAGCATTTCTCTGGGCCATTGATTCTACTGCCAAACCGCTCTTACTGTGAAGTAGTCAGAAACTGCCTTCCTGTGATTTAAACCCATTATTCTGTGTCTTCCATTATTTTTTAATTAATTGACAGCACGCACAATTCCATGCGTGTGAATTCAGAGCTTCCAGTAGATTCAGGCAGCTTACTTGCAGATTGGAATAACATGCCTACAAATTAAAAGTTAAATATTAACAACAACCACAATAATAATAGTATATTAAATTTACCGCATATACCGCCCAACTCCCAGTGACTATGGCAGTTCACACATTCTTAAAACATTTAAAAACACGGAAACAATAACAAAAAAAAACCCCAAGAAAGAATGAAGATGGCAGAAATGGCAAAAACAGATGGGAAAACAAAAAAGGAACTTCAAACACCCTTGCTCTAGGCCTATATTATATTATCCCCATGAAAGGTATTTATAGATGGTTTTCTAACCCTCTGGAGCTGTCAAAGTAACTTTTTCCCCCTAAAATGCATTGCAATTGCATCACAACAAAAGAAAGGATGGTCTCTCCCAGCAACATCCATTCTTTAAAGCAAGCCAAAGCAACATTAAAATCCATCAGAGGTCACCAAAGGCTTAACAAAACAGTATTGCTGGGTTGACCCAAAAGTGGGATTGGATAGTTTGTGTTCCAGTGTGTTGTGGAAACCCTGGTGATTGTCTTAGCAGAGTGTATGAATGAGAGGCCATCACGTTAAGCCATCATATAATATGGTTTATGTCTTTGGGTGTATCATGTTAGGTGGACAAAGCAAATTTGTTAATCTGAGTAGAGTTATGTTTTTTCTGCATGTCTAAAACTTAGTGGGGATGGAACCAATCTGGGAGCAGTTCCTAACTTAAGATGCTACTACAGAAAAGTCTCTGCACAGTTTATATTCAGCCTCTTTCTTGGTGATGAGATATACAGCAGGGTTTCTGAAGAAGGTGGTGGACTAAGACCAGGGAAACCTAGATTCAAGTTGACCTTCGGCAGTCAAAATTTACTGGGTGGCTTTGGGTCAATCATGTTCTCTCAACCCAACCTACCTTCCAGCTTTGTTGCTATTGGGATAAAAGAAACAAAGAAGAGGAACATTGGGTAACACATAATAAATATAGTAGATTACAGATATGCGCACACTGGAAGACGCAGTCTTTCAAAAATCCTGGTCTGAAGCAATTAGAGCTAAAGAAGTAAAAAGAAGCATCTTAAGTTGGGTTAAGCAACAGATAGGAAGCCTCAGCAATTCAACAGCAGCTCCAGCCCCATCTGGTATCTATAGTACCGGCCAACTATTGCAGGTACCAAATTTGGGCCAGATGACCACCAGATGGAAGCAAAGAAATATAGAAACCTTCTTTGATGCCATCTAGTGGCTGGTGAAATTTGTGCGATGAGAGGTAGTCCTACACAGTATTCTGAAGGAGGTATGCATTTCTGTGAACAAATCTACCTTGCCCAATAAGGTCCAGCTGGTGTCACAGAAGGACTATTGAGCAAAGATACCATTGGCCACAAGTAGTTGTTGGATTACCAGGGCCAGTGCTGAATCTAAAAACACTCCCAATCTCCTTCTCCAAATTTCTCTACAACAGGCTGTCCTTCTTATCCTACACCGGCATGCTTTCTGACCAATAGAGCCCATCTTATCTGAATTGGGCCTTATCCAATCCCTCTTTGCACCCCGATCACAGTACACAACCATTAGGATCAGTGACGGCCATAAAAACAACAATTATATCATTTAAACCCAACTAAGCCATAGAGCCATTACAGCACCATTTAGCTGTCAGTAAAACCATGTAAATAGCAGGAGTAAAATCAATAGGATCATAAAACACATCTACCTCTTTATGCCTGCCCAAAAACTTGCAAAGAAGGAATCGCATACATCCTGTGCGGAAGAGAAATTGACACATTGGATACCAACGGATAAATCCTATTTTTTCCATCCATCTTTTTGATTGACCTCACTAGTGGGTTAGGAAAGAATCTCCCAAATCTTAATGTATGGAGAAGGCAGAATAATCTTGTTTTAAATCATCCTTGAGTCTAATTGAGTCTCTGTGTCTATTCATAAGTAAACCCTACTGAGTTCAGTGAGGCTTACTCTAAAGGAAATATACTGTAAATGGGATATAGATAGATATAGTTAGCAAGATCAGCAAGAAAGGCTGAAATGCTTTACAAATTAAAATCCCCACAGAACACAATAGGATTTACATCTAAGCAAGCAAATGCAAGATTAGATTATTATAGATAAATGACATCAGTTCTGTGTAACTCTAAGGCTAGTGGCGTTCATGCCTGGGAGGGCTGTCAAAATTGGCAAGATGGCAGACAGAACACTGTCATGCATACCCCACCCCTTTCAAAGGTACAGAAAGGACAGGACTTGTATTGCAATGCCCTGTCTGCCATTTTGCTGTTTTTGACACAGGCACCCAGCAGATGTTGCTACCAAGTGCACATTATACTACACATTAGTATAATAGACAAGCAGGATTAGCTGATCTCTGGGGTTATGCCAGTTGTTGAATTACATCTCCCAGCATCTGGCACCACTGGTCATTCTTCCTAGGAGTGTCACACATTGTGGTTGAATGGTATCTCAAGTGCTACTGGTTGCTGGTTGTGTCTCAAAGACACCAAGTAAACTCCAGTAAATTGCTCACCACAAAATCAAATTGTTTTAGGGTGCACACAAATTATGAGAACAGCAGGCTTTTGCGACAGTTAACTCATCCAGAAATTGGTTTTTTAAGTCACCTGTTACTAGAACTAATACACAGCCTTATCTTCTTCCATGAATTAGTCTAATCCTCATTTAAAACCATCTGTGTTGCTGGCCATTACTGCCTTGTGTGACCATGAATCAACGGGTTGACTCTGCATTGTAGGAAGAATTACTTTGTGTTGTTCATCTGAATCTTCGACCACTCAGCTTCATTGGAGGTCCTAGTATTAGAGATGCTGGGGTGGGAGAATTTTCTCTTTATACAAATGACATTCCTTTGGATTCTGCCTGACAGAACCTGTGTTTCTAAAGTGCAGCCTTGCTGCATTCATACACAACTGGCTGTACACTTAAAACATGTTCTGTATACACTTGCATACGTTTTGTGAAACGGACCTTAGGTGTGATTATTTTAAAGATCAGAAGCAGTGGCTTCTCTGAACCCATTTTCAAAGAGGGAGCAGCAATGCTTCTTATGCACTCACTCTGCCACTAAAGGCATCAGTTTTTTTCATCTTTTTAATGCCACAAATGAGCTTGACCATTGGAGAAGCTGAATAGAAAGCAGATGAATTGCTATGCAAGAGAAATCCTTGCAGTGTCTCACTGAAGATGGATTTTTGTGCACATGTCATGTCCTGTTTGTATCCTTCCCAGGAACATCTGTGGGAATCTCTGGAAGTAGATTGGTCTTTGGTGTGATGCAGCTGAACTTGTCTTATATCCTGAGAACTTAAAAATACAAGTCTGAACAAACAGAATAATGAAAAAATGACAATTTTAGGCTATATATTGCTCTGGAATGATATAGAGGGGAAGAGAGCATTGCCTCTTTCTCTCTCTGGGTTATATATATCCTCACATGACAGTTATGAATAAAACCATGTTGTCTTCGGTGATGATATATATTGAGCAAAGAGATTAGCACAGCCATCATGAGCTCCTTTCAAGAGTCAAGCAGTCAAGGCTTTCTATGTTGAGATAAAGATTTAGGTTCACATGTCACACTAAGCCATAATGTGGTTTGCTTGCTTTTTGCTTGGCATGTTGTGTGAGGCCAGCTAATTATGGTTTGCCAATCATGATTTATGGCTTAGCACAGTTGTGGGTTAGTCAACAAGCTAGGGTTAAACAAACCACACCTTGGTGCAAAATGCAAACCCAATCAGCAAATCACAGTTCATCTGGTCTGAGAGCAGAAATGATATTTTCCTAGCAGAGTTTTGCATTAGCTTCAGCTTGATTGGCAACAATCACTGTCCTCTTTCTAATATTTTAAATTTCCTGATTAGGATCTTTGGAAGGTGTTGGTGAGGACCATAGTGCAGTTGGGTTGGGTTGACAAACCACCTTTGCACGGGCAGAACATCAAAGTCAGGGATCACGTAAGAGCAGACATGCACAGTTGTGAACCACTAAGCCAAGAAGAGAACATCATGAAAGGAGCCCTCGCTTATTCATCAGGCTTTTGATCTTAGGGCAGATTGCAAACTAAAAATCATAGGAGAGTTTCCAAACCCACGTTGGCTGCAAGCTCACACGGCTAATTGGTTTCCACTGAAAGCCACCAGGTCTGTTTCTAGGGGGAGCACTGTCTTGACTGAGAGGTAATGAGAGTGGAAGGACCAGAAGCTGGAATCACAACCAAATTCAGTCTGATGCTAAAGCAGTCCGCGTGGCCACTCGGATGAACAAACTGGTCTAGTAACCAGAGTTTTTGTTAAGACCTAGCCTGTGCCAATTGCTTGTGGAGTCAACTGACAAGAGGAAAGCAGAGTGGGTGTGTGAGTCAGCTGATCCCTTTGAAGCTGGAAAGGCAACCTTTTCCCTAGAAGGCCTTCGAGCCACCTGGGGCTTGTTGGGGCAGGAAGCAAGCCTTTGGCTCCAAACCTGCTCCAATACCTTATTCCACAGCAGATCTTTGATCCCTCTAGTTTGCTATCATCTGACTGGCAGCAGTTGTCCAAACGCCTTTCAACTGGAGCTGGCAAGGATTGGACCTAGGTGCAAAACCCTGAGCTCTGTACACCTGATTCTCATGCCTTCCATCATGTGTCCTTACTTGCTCAACCCGTGCACAATTTGAGGCCCGAGGGCCCCCCCATCCAAAAGGTGTGGGCTCGAGAGCTCCTCCAACAATGGTTTCTGCCTAGCTACCTTTAATGTGGGGCAAAGGGAAATGGTTAAATACAGGAGGGTGTTATGTTAACAGCATTCAACTGACTGAGTTTAAATTTAAAATTAAATCACATTTTACGTTTCTCCCGGCACTGTGCACTTTGTCCTGGAGACACAGACTTGCTGAAGTTCAATATGAGAGTCAAAGGTCAAGTGAGGCCCTTGGTCAAAAAAAGAATACGCATTCCTGCTCTCCAGTGAAAACACTGCCAAGCAAACAAACAAAATAAGTGTGTGCCCTATGGAATATAAGGAATCAATGTGTATTTCTGTTGTACCAAAGCTGGACAGATGACGCAGTCCACCGGCTGTATGAGGTACACCAAAGTAGTATATCAGTGAAAGATGCACTATTTAAGAGGACCCGTTTCTCTGATCCTTGAGTAATGGACTCAAATTACAGGAAGGCAGATTCCAACTGAATATTTCAAAAACCCGTCTATTACAGTAAGAGCAATCCATTGCCAAGGGAGATGATGGTGAGCTCCATTTTGCTGGAGGTGTTCAAGCAGAGGCTGGAAAGTCATGTATTGGGACTGTGTAATATGGATTTCTGCACCAAACATTAGGTTGGATTCAGTGCCATACATGGCTCCATTCAACTCTGGGATTTTACAATTCTCACAGCGGCATCCATGCCCAGGTTTTATATTTGATTAACAAGACATAGAAGACCATGTGAACATATGATCAAACTGTCTTGGGGTACCAGCATTTATCAACCTGGAACTTTCAAGACTGCTGACCTCAACTTCTCTATCTCCCAGCCTAGAGTATGGAGATGAAGTTTCTGTAGCAGACTGAGATGGCTGTTACACAATCATCATCTTTATCATCATTATCATCGTTGATATCAGGCCAACAGAAACAACAATAATACTCAAGTATGCTTATATTATTAAATAATGATATAATATTATTAACCGTGTTACAAAAATCAGGCCAACTCTTCTAGTCCTTGGTAAGGTTCTGTGCACATAAAGGTTAAGTACCTGGTACAAGTTGTGTAAGGAACGTTTATTATCTATCACAGTAGTATTCCACAGCTAGCTGTTCTGCCTTTGGTGAGCAAAGGAGTCCTCAAAGGGTTTTGAAGTAAATACGTATTCGGGCAAGAAAGAAAACATCAAATTTTAATGTGCATTTGAAAAGTGTTCCTTGTTTGAGCTTGAAAAGCATTTCTTGTCTGAACTCTGATGTTTAATTTCCTGGGGTGAGTTAGGGTTCCACCCATTACGTTCCACTCTTTGGAAAAAATGTTAAAGAGTTTCACACAATAAATATGTCCAAGAAAGTTGGCGTATTAATTATGCTGATATTTAAGGAGGTATCTGGGGAAAGGAAATGAGTCCCACCAGATTCTGAGAGGGGGAAGAGATGGCTTTGCTTCTTCATTATCCATTTCTGTCTTTTCTGGGGGGTGGGGGGGAACCTCCAGACTTTCACACAGAAGACCTTATTTCCAGGCACCATGGAAGAAAATTTAGTTATACAGTTGGAAGCATCTCTCTATACGTATGTACGTATGTATGTATGTTAGATTTTTTTATCCTGCCTTTATTATTTTTATAAATAACTCAAGGTGGCGAGCATACCAATACCCCTTCCTCCTCCTATTTTCCCAACAACAACCCTGTGAGGTGAGTTGGGCTGAGAGAGAGGAACTGGCCCAGAGTCACCCAGCCGGCTTTCATGCCTAAGGCAGGACTAGAACTCACAGTCTCCTGCTTTCTAGCCTGGTGCCTTCACCACTAGACCAAACTGGCTCTCTCTCAGGGAATTCTGGGAGTTGATGTCCAGACATTTTAACATTGCCAAGGTTGAGAAACACTGCTCTAGACAACATAACAGAACTATGGAAATCCCCTCCATAGAGAAAAACCCATCTGGTCTTTTATTTTGTAACTTCTGAAAGCTCAGCTGAGCAGTTAGAATGGTGGTAAAAATGGCAGTCCTTTTATAAATAGCGGTTCTTGCTCATAAGTTTTATTTTTATTTAATCATCTCTGAATTGCTTGTTTGGGATGTGGGTATTGGATCACGCCTGATCTGTATGCAGGCTGTCTGCTTCAGCCATAATGCAGATTATTAGACAGACAGACAGACAGACAGACAGACAGATATAATTTTACTGTGGATATTTCAACACCATGATAGAAAACACAGATGGAAGACCAAGTCTGAAGCTAATGGACTGCTACTTTAATTATGTTTGGGAAGAGATGTTTGGGACACTTTTTAGAAGTTTATAACCTTCTCTCAGTTCATATGTTGAAAAACTAGGCCAATAATAAATTTAAAATGTACTGAGTAATGGGAAGCCATGGGCAGGACTACAGTTTTTGTCTGAAGTGGAGCACATTTGAGGATGTATGTTCTCCTTTCACCCTAGCAACAGTGTTTCCATAGTAACCAGGTTTCCATGGCCACAGAGATGCACAGCTCTGTAGTTAAATGCTGCCTTTGCCTCATATGAGCAAAGGTTGCCCAGAGTTCTTTGCCTTGACCTCAAACAGCGGACTTGCCTCCTTAGGCAGAAGTTGGGCTCCTGGGTTGACTTGTTCTGGGGCAAGTATGCCTCCCTGGAGTACTGGTGAATTATTGTTTTATCACGTCTCCATGCAGGTTCACTTGTGATGTGGTGAAATCATTGTTGGTAGATAGGAACCAGTGTGTTTGCCTTCTGAAAGAAGGTGGATAGAACTTGAAGCCTGATGAATTCTCAAGGATGGATTGAAGGATGCTCCACAAGCTATTTTTGGCCACAGAGAATAGCAGACCGGGCATGTATCTTTATTTTTGCAAAAGACTTGCCCAAACTCTGAGCCCCAGAGTTCAGTGGCTGTTGCAAAGCTGGTCCAAGTTGTTGTTGATGGCAGGCCATTCAAACAGGACCATCAACCAGAGAGATCCAAGAGAGACTGTAACCCCACTTACAGTAGTTGTGTTCATGAGATGCTGCTGACCCAGTTTGCTACTGTGGTGGATTCCACACCAGACAGGTGATTAGATTTCATTTCCAAGTTCCCTAAATATGCTGGCACTAGTATTGGGCACTCCTTGGGTCTGGTCCTCGCAGCTAGCCTTTCACATAAGAATGGGCAGATACGTTTGTTTTGTTTACAGCAGCCAGTGAAGGCTATTTGGGAAAAAAAACTTATTTGTTTATAATCAAGAAATTGCATTAACAACATTCAGCAATATCCCATTAGATTTTTGCAGCATTATTCCGGGTTACAGCAGAGTTGTTTCCTTCTGTCTCGATGAACAAGAATTTGCTTTTAGCACTGAAATATTTTGCCCGCCTGAAATGGATGCTGTAAGCACCATCATTCAGATGGACCAAATTCAGCTTATTTTGCTTTCTCTCTGGTGCAGATTTCAGCATTTTTCGTCTCCTGTTTGCTACAATGTTTGTGTGCGTGCTAAGCTGATAATGGGGTAAAGGTGTTATGTTAGGAAGTTGTTCTTTATTTGGATTGCAAAACTTCGCCTACTGACTGTCTGACTGCAATGAGTAGACAGATACAGGATTGTACTGTTAAAGAGAACGTTAATCGCAAGTAGCTATCATCGTGTGCATTTCAAAAAGAACTATCCTGTTCATCATGGAGATTTAAATCACCCCTGCCAAACCTGACCCCTTCCAGATGTGCAACTATGACTCCCGGAATTCCTTTCCAGCATGAGCAATTTGGGGATCCAGCCTATTTGATCCTCACCAAGTTGTAGAATGCTGCTTAAGAGAATATGTAAACCCTGAGTGCAAGTGTTAAGTATCCTATATCACCCCACATTTTTAATCAATCTCCCCCCCTTTTTTAATTGAAAGTGGATGATTGAAACATCTGGAAACTGTTTAGGTTGTTTTTCTCTGTTTTTGCTAGTTTGATCAGTCCATCATGGCATGTGGCTTTTAAATCCCTGATAAGGGACTACTAAACCTCCATAAGGACAGTGGCTGATCACAGCCTGTCTCTGCCCGTTGCACCTTAAGCTGGCAGCCTGGCCGAGGGGGTATCAAATGCTCCAACTTAGAAAAGTTGTGGCATGTTGTAATTACTAACGAGCAGCATCTGGGCAGCTGAGAAGGAGACATTAGCACTTTCCCAACCCTCTTTGATTCTGTTTTAATTCTACTGTGATGCGTGCTAACTTCATAAGTAAGGAAGCAGGTGTACAAATATGCAAGTGGGGGGAGGGAGATTAGATTTCAAAGGCTCCTAGCCTGCCCTCAGAAGCAGCAGGCATGTTTTGCTACTCATCTGGCATTTTTATCATGCGCTTATGCTTTAGCCCAGCACTGTTGCCAGGAGTTAGGGATTTTCCCAGCATTTAATCTTGAAAAAGTAGCTTCAGAACTCAACCTTGCACCCTTGAAGCTGGCCTCCTGACTTTAGATGCACAGCAGGGCAGTAGATGGCAGCTATTTTATCCCGGTCAGTGTTTTGGTGCTCTGTCTTTTCAGATACCACTGATGAAAGCTGGTAAGAAAATGGAGTGTAGAGCAAGGCAAAAAAACAGTAGTGCAGCAGCTACAAATTGCTAACATGGCCACAGCTGAGTCTCCTTCAGTCCAACACCAGCTGAACATGGTGTGCTTTGAATGCTCCAGCCTTGCCCTGCTGGACTGGGAATTCTAGGAGTTGAAGTCCAATTCATCTTTGAAGGGCACCAGATTGGCAAAAGCTGATCTACCGTCAGCATCGTGAGCTGCAAGATATTGTATGCTTGTTCGGAGCACTCCCTTCTAGCTTTAATTATTTCTCTGGCATTTAAAAACAAGCTTTTGAGCTGATTCCTACTCAGATTAAGCCCTGGGTTTTCCCTTCCCACAGAAGAATGTATGATAATGATAATGATAATTACAAGAGGAGAAATCTAGGAGCAAACCTGGAGACGAGCCAGCAGTAGATTGTATTTTCCATGAGCAACTCCTCTTTCACTCAGGATTAACCATGAGATAGGTGCACAGTAGCAGAATGTCTTGGTTAAGCTAACCGTCAATTTATATACAAGCTTCTTGAAATGGGGAAATCTCTGTGGTGATCACAGGAATATAATACTGTCGTAGCATAAGAACAGCCCTGCTGGATTTTAGCAGGAATTGCGAAGGATCCAGCAGTGCTCCTCACAATGACCAACTGGATGCCTCTGAGGTCTTCATAGGCAGAGGTAGAGACCTCTCGCACCCTTGTTGCTCTGCAGTTGGTATTTGGTTGCATAGTGCTCACAACCCAGAAGTAATACCCCATGATGATGGGGTTATCCTCCATGTATTTATCCACTTTCTTTTTAAAGCCATCCATAGCACCCATTCCCATATCTTGTAGTGAATTCCATAGGTTAATTACCTGCTGTTGGAAACAGTACTTCCATTTGTCTGTTTTAAATCGCCTTGTAACCAGCTTCATTGGGTGGCCCAATTTTGAGTGAGGGAGATGTTTGAGAACTTCTCCTAGTCAATTGTCTCCACACCATGCATGGTTTTATTCACTTCAGTCATGTCCTCCTGAACTGAAGAATCCCCAACGTTTTAGCCTTTTCTCATAGGGAAGGTGTTTTTGAGCCTCCTGATCATTTTGGTTACCCTGTTGTATACTTTTCTTTTTTTAGCTTTATTAAAAAAAATTTTCAAGCGTGGCTATCAGAACCACATACATACTCTAGATGTAGAAATACCACTGCATGTGGAGCTGCTATCTTTCGCTATCCATTGTGACCCAAGATTTTTTTCTTGGTTAGTTTCAGACAGCTCAGAGCTCGTCATAAAGTTAAGGGAAGGTTACCCCAATGTGCATCATTTTACGCTTAAATTGAACCTCCTTTGCCATTTGGCTGAACATCCACCTAGTTTAAAGAGATCCTTCTGGAGCTGTTCGCATCACTTTTGTTTTTTACCACCCTGAATACTTCAGTATCATCTCCTGACTTGGCCAGCTCACTTCTGATCCTAAGTTTTTGAACAACTTATAACTAGCCCTAACATCTATCCTTGAGGGACTCCATGTCCTACTTCCCCCCATTAAAAAAAAAAGTCAATTTCTTCCTCCTCATAGCTCTCTGTTTTTTAACCCCATTAGCAATCCATAAAAGGCCGAATCCTGTCAACCCATAGTTGACAAGTTTTCTCAGGAGCTTTTGATGAGCAGATTTTCCAAAGGCTTTTTGAAAACCCAAGCAAGGTCACAAGGTCACTTCCACCCATGGCCTGCTGACATTCTCAAAACTCTCCAGGAGGCTGGTGAGACAGGAGTTACCTTTGTGGACCCCATGCTGATTTCTTTCCAGCTAAGCTTGTTCTTCTGTGTGCTTAGTCATTTTTGCTTGGATTACTCTTCCTACCAATTTGTTTGGAACCTGCCTACAATTTCCTGGATCTCCTCTGGGTCCCTTTTTAAATCATACTGGCTACCTTCCAGTCCTCTGGCACTGAGCCTGATTTGAGTGACAAATTACAGCAATTTCTCTTCTGAGTTTTTAAAGAACTCTTGGATGGATGCCATCAGGACTCAGTGATCTGTTACAGCAGAGTTTCTCAACTTTGGCAACTTTAAGATGTTTGGACTTCAATTCCCAGAATTCCCCAGCCAGCATGAGAAACACTGTGTTACAGCATAGCATCTCAAGATGTCCTAGAATATCTTCTGTTGTTACCTCAATTTGCTTTAGTTATTCCAGTTTTCTCCCTGCGGAGTCAGTAAAAAATCAGGTATCTGTCCTATAGTTTTGCCCTTTATCAAAAATCAGTTTTGTATATGACTGTTTCCAGGATAGAGAATAATGGATAAACAGTTAATCTTTTACTAATTTTCCATTGCACACTTCTGTCTTTCTGTCTGCCTGCCTATCTATCTGTCATCTATCTATCATCCGTCTATCATCTATCTATCTATCTATCTATCTATCTATCTATCTATCTATCTATCTATGTATCTTTGTTTTTATCTCCTGCCTCCCTTGCTCTACTACTTTCTGTAGTAAAGACAGAAGCAAAGAATTCATTCATTTCCTCTGCAATCTCTGTATCCCTTTGTCAGTTAATGGCACAACAGCTTTCCTGGCTGGTTTTCTGTTTCAAGAATATTTTTTAAAATTCTTATTGTTCACTTCATGTTTTTAGCTATACATTCCTCAGATTCTTTTTTTTTTTAATTCCTTATACTTTTTTAAATAAAAAATTGTGCACCATTTTGTTCTCTTCATTAGGACAGATTTCCACATCCTGAACACAAGCACAAAGATATGGCCAGTTTTTGTATGCCTGATGGAGGGGCCTGTCTGGTAATCAGTCAGTTGATTAATCCAGCAATAGCAGTTCTGCCCTTTATCAAAAATCAGTTTTGTATATGACTGTTTCCAGGATAGAGAATAATGGATAAACAGTTAATCTTTTACTAATTTTCCATTGCACACATCTGTCTTTCTGTCTGCCTGCCTATCTATCTGTCATCTATCTATCTATCATCTGTCTATCATCTATCTATCTATCTATCTATCTATCTATCTATCTATCTATCTATCTATCTATCTATCTTTGTTTTTATCTCCTGCCTCCCTTGCTCTAAATTGAAAGCTGGGAATTAGATGACTCTTCCCAGAGGAAGGTTGGAGTATTCCAGTTGTCACTAAATTCTCTGGTGCCATTGCTAGAGAAAGTATTGGTATCCTGGTGGAGAAATGTATAATAGGGCCTGTGAAGCAAAACTAAGCAAAGCAGGGCATGGAAGCCCAAACGTGGATGGGAGATGAAGGCCTTCTCCCGAGCTGAATTTTCATATGAATTAATTTTAGGCTGAAGAAAAGGGCTATGATAGTTGTGGATGTTAAACCATTTTCAGCAGACCTATCCTGGCCCTGACCAACTCAGCAACTTTCAAGAGCAACATCTTCATGGACGTAATGCTGTCCTGCTTCTGTTTCTACTATGGGTGGTTCTTCTAGTGTGATTCAGTGTGTAGGGTATAGTTTCATGTATGGATAGTCTTCTGGGGATGCACAAACACACGCTTTCACATTCACACACAGGTGCACTCACAGAACATTTGACTGTTTAAGAAGTAAAAAGAAAAAAAGCACCTGGTAATGTTTTGGCTTGGGATCAGGAGTGTGGCCCTTGATACACTCATCTTTACCAACCTTCTGATGAGAGAATGAGTTCCCTTCCTATTCAGTAGGAGAAAGTGAACCAGTTTCACTCTGAGAACTGAAATTTTCCCCAGTGCAAACCCCCCCCAACCCCCCCCCCCGAAAAACCTGGGAACATGCCTGAGTGGAGAAAGAACTGCCACACGATGGGTGAAATGGGCTTTAGGCCAAAGGCTTCCATGCATCAACAGTTGAGAGGAATAGCTTATGCCAGAGTCATTTTTCATCACAGTGTACACAGTATATGATGTCATTTGGCTGTACAGTTGCAAGACGGATGGCTATTTATTTATTTATTTATTTATTTATTTATTAGGCTTGTATGCCGCCCATCTCCCCCAACGGGTGACTCTGGGCGGCTCACAATAAAAAACACAGTTTTCTCCAAAGATGGTTAAAATCTATAAATAATCTATAATAATCTATGAATAATTAAAAACGTATTAAAATCAGTTAAAAACATATTAAAATCAGCTATATAAATCAGTTCGAGAGATAGGTAGATGGACAGACAGAATGGAACGTCTTCTCAGTCATGGCTGGGATAGGGGTACAGCAGGCAACCAGAAGATGATGTCATGTCATATAATGTGATATAGATGAGGAAAAAGTCGGTAAGATACGGAGCCTGGTGTCCTCACCATAATTTCACATTCTTTGCTTCTGCCTCTAGAAAACTGATCATTGCCTAACTAGGTTTGTCCTTATTCCCTTCTTGGCTCTACTCTAATGCTACTTCCTGTCTCCCTCACTCAGAAAACTCAGTGGCTGCCAAATCGGGGGGCTGCTTCCCGGGATCTGCCTGGGTGAATTTGGAAGAAGGAGGCACAAAGCTGGTGAAAGACCTTCGTCCCGGCGACCGAGTGCTGGCGGCCGATGTGCATGGACAGCTGTTCTACAGCGAATTCCTAGCCTTCCTGGACCGAGAGGACCCCCCTGTTCACAAACTCTTCTACGTGATTGAGACCCGGAGACCCCAGACCCGCCTCTTGCTCACCGCTGCCCACCTGCTCTTTGTGGCCCCGCCGCAGAACCATTCCCATTCCCAACCCCAGCCCATCTTTGCCAGCCGTGTGCAGCCTGGTCAACGAGTCTACGTGCTGGGCCAAGGGGGTCAGACACTGTTACAAGCAGCAGTGCACAGCGTGTCCCTGCAGGAGGAAGCCTCGGGGGCTTACGCCCCACTCACTGCTCAGGGCACGATTCTCATCAACCAGGTGCTGGCTTCCTGTTATGCTGTCATTGAGGAACACAGCTGGGCCCACTGGGCATTTGCGCCTTTCCGCATGGCTCATGCGGTCCTGGCGATGCTGGATCCTGAGGGCCTCTCCTCTCCTCTCCTCTTTCCAGCTGCTGCACCCGAAGAGGGTTCCTCTTTGGCTGGGGTCCACTGGTACTCCCGCCTCCTGTACCACATTGGCCGCTGGATTTTGGATTCTGAGACGATGCACCCATTGGGCATGGCCAGCTGAGAGTGACAGCTGGTGAGCTCCACTTATTCCCATCTGAAGATTAAAATAATACCAATGGGGCAGGGGGAACTAAGATGAAGAAAGAAAGAAAGAAAGAAAGAAAGAAAGAAAGAAAGAAAGAAAGAAAGAAAGAAAGAAAGAAAGAAAGAAAGAAAGAAAGAAAGAAGGAACGGACATTTAAACAATAATAGTAGGACAGTCCAAAGTAGACTTCAAGGAGCAGGAAGAACCCAGGAAGTTTTTGTTTTAGTTTATAAATATAAATATAAATATATATATAAATATATATTATATTTTTATTTGATTTATATTTTTTGTCTGTCTGTTTCGTTGTCCTCATCTCCTGGATATTTATTTGTTTGGTATTTTGAAATAGATGTTTTAAGGAATATGAACCCAACTTCAAGAGCCTTAAATAGTTTCTTTGATAATTTATTATCATGTGAATTGTACACTCACAGGGAAAAGCAAATTATTTTGCGCGGCCTAGCAAAACTGCACAGAGTTCTATTTTTCTATGTATCATGTATGTCCAGACTTTCGAAAAGTGAAATGCCTCTCCTTCCCGCTATCCATGGATTTGCTCAGAGGTGTCCGCAGTATGTAGTCAAAACAAGTCAAGATGGCGGACATGAGGATGTGGTCAGAGTTCCACCTACTTTTTATGTGCATCACACTTGCACATGCAATGCGCAAAAAAACTAGATGGAACTTTGATCACCCCATCATGGCTGCCATCTTGACTTTTTTGCAGACACCCCTGGATTTGATCTTTCCCAACAGCCAGTCTCCAAACAAAAGACACATCGGGGGTGGGGGGGGGAATCCGTAAATTATATTTTTATACACAGAATTGTAAATTCATTTTTTGAGAGAGAATGAGAGAGAGATCAATACTTAACAGTCACATTTCATTTTTTTTGAAATAATGTAAGATATGAGAATATATTATTTTAATTTAAATAATATCAAATGTAATGCCATCTTCTATATTGTTTCTGTTGTCTCTGAAATATTTTGTTTTGTATAAAAATAATAGCACGCTTTCATCCACGTTCTTCGAACCAAGACTGTTACACATCTTTATTCAGTGGGGAGGTGGGAAGAAACTCTTATTTTTATCTTCAAAGTCAAGAAGAAGAAATTTATGAGAAAATATTTTTTAAAAAGTGCACAGGTTGGCTATTATGGTGAGAATGGAGAATAGTTTGTACAGGGAGGAAAAGGATGTTTTGCATTAATAAACTGATAAATAACTGCTGTCAATTTACTAAAATGTATTTTTGAATATTTTGTAATAGTTTTAATAGTTTTATAGAAATAAAATGTGCCATGCACAGTCTGGTTAGTATATAATAACAAAGCTTTTCTGGTTCATCACATTTTTTTTTCTTTTTAAAAGCTATTCAGATAGGAAATGTGAATATCCAGTCTCAGATTATGTTAAGTTTTGTTATATGGCCAAAGCTGTCAGGATGTTACATATTTAGAAAAATTAAAGCAAGAATTTTTAAAGGAAGCAGAAGGACACTCATATTAGCTCAGTATTGCAATTTAATAAATGAAGCCTGAGATTCTTGGGTTGTTAAACCTCTTGAATTTCCCTCCCTGAGCTCAGAGACAGTAAGTCTGTGTCCCTAAGGGGGGGTCAAAAAAGTCAAGATGGCAGGCATGACTGCATAACCAAAGCCCAGCCCATTTTTCCATGCATTATGTGCACGATGCACATTGAAAAAGAATAGAACTTCAGTGGTTGTGAATGGATCTAAAGAAAATAAATCCATGGTTCTCAATCTTGGGAACTTGAAGATGTGTGGACTTCAAGGCTGGCTGGGGAATTCTGGGAGTTGAAGTCCACACATCTTCAAGTTCCCAAGATTGAGAAACACTGATCTAAAGAATCTAAAGCCTTTGAAATTGAGAAGCAAGCAGATTTCTTGATTCTTTTAAACATTTGTTTGAATTGTTTTCCATTGATGCAATCAATGGTGAAGCTGGGAGGGATATTTTAATATAATTTCCTCTACAGGTATTATGAAATAAGCGATAGCAGCAAGCTCAGGAAGAGCTTGAGGACTTTCCTGTGTATTCTACCTTGTGGTATGATTGAAAACCTTAGAATTTACCCATTTGGCGCTGACCAGGATTCCATTCAAATTTAGTCATGCTTAGTGGCGACCCAGTGAAATTAATGGGACTGGAGATGGTCAAGATGACTTTAAGCTGCATTGACTGCAGTCGATCTACTGCAAATATTACCAAGCTAAATCCATCCCAAGTTCCTTGCCAGTCTCACGAAATATTCATCAAATATTCTAACAAATTATTTGTTACTCTTAAGCTTAGCCTAGGTGGCTTTACGAATTGCCACGTTCTTGCAGAACAATCATATCATGGACTAGTCTGCTCCAAAGAAATTCTGTGCTTCCCACTGCCTTGTTCAAAGGTGATTGATAGGACCAACCTGAATGCAAAGATAGGGTTGCATCTCTGTAGCTTCTTCCTGAAGTTTTTTTCTTTTCCCTATCCTCTCCCTAAAGTGCTCTTTCAAATTCCTTCCAAAACTGCTTCTCCCCATCTCTTGGCCAGTGCAATATTTTTTCTGCATTTGGCAACATGAAGTGGTTTGGACTCCAGGAAATCAAAATCTTAGCTCCGTGCCTTTTTTTCATCTTTTCTAACGTATTTTTCCTCTCGTGCAGAGCTGTGCGCAGCAAGTGAGGGGCTTTTAAAAAGCCAAGATCCATCCACAGCCATTGAAGATCTACAGTACTCTTTTTTAATGTCCATTTCATGTATAAGGTCTTCTCTGACAAGAGTAAAATATTCCCAATGGCTAACAGTTTGCTACCCTTCGACGCCTAAAACATGCTTCCTGTGGCTCTTACTTCACTCTGCTCGGATCCCAAGTTGTAGGACAATGTTTCCCAAACTTGAATCTAAAGACTCAAACTTTAGATTCAGACAATTTCAAAGTATTTAGATTCTTCACTTCCTCTATTTTATTAAAATGAACTATTAATGAGGACCTTTATAAATAAATCCCTGGCTCCAAAAGAATTCTGTCTGAAAATGAATGGGTAGATCTAAAAAGATCACAAGAGATCCATTGGTTACATGTAATTTTGAAAAAACGAACTCTGATTTATCTATGGCAGTTTCACTCTATCATCTAACATGTATTACAGGTCCTTCTCTGATTGACAGAGTGACATCAATGAGATAGGTGGGTTGGTAAAATGCTGTAACAGTAGACATTTATCTGGAACAGTGCTGATAATAAATTACAGGTGAGTCAACCAATTACTTTCTAAAACTCTGATGCAGTGTTTCTCAACCTTGGCAACTTGAAGATGTCTGGACTTCAACTCCCAGAATTCCCCAGCCAGCCACGGGGAAGGTAGAATTTTCCCTTTTATTCAGAACACTGCTTTAGAACAGTGTCCCCCAAGCTGGGCATGCTGATGTATGGCCATTGTTGGCCATTCTGGAAGTTGGAACACAACAAAGAGAAGTTCTTAAATTTGGGAAACACTGTCCTACATCTTGGGATCCAAGCAGAGTGAAGTAACAGCCTGAGGAAGCATGCTTTAGGAGTCACTTAAGAGTAGCCAACAATTAGTCATTGGGATTATTTTATTCTTGCTGTCAGAGAAGAAGATCTTGAAGGGTTTTCTATTTCAGGTGCCCAGACCTTGAGTGCTTGTGGATGGATGCCTCCTAGGGAGTGGTACCAGTCAAAAAGATTTTGTGCCTCAGTTACAGACTTTTCCCCATTCCCTTCATAGTGATGTGTGTGCATTGTGTGGAAAACAAAAAACATCAGAAAATACAAGAGGGTTATACATAGAATGTAGTTTTCTCTGGATCTCTTGTACACATTCTGAGATGGATGCTAGGGTACCCAACCGCCCTATTTCAAACACCTGATGATCTTGAATGTGAAGTGGGCTAAGTAAGAATGGCATTTGCTGCTCTACTTCCAACATCAACAACTTTAGCTTGGCCTTAAGACCCAGAACAACTTGACTCAAGTTCTAAATTGATTTTCCCACCTAAGCAACTAATTGGTTCTTCCTCACCAGACATGATGGTAAATGCATCTCGGGTGGCTGGAATTTTTCTAAGCCACAACATTGCTAAGTGTACCTATGCTTGGGATTTCAATGGGACTGCCAAATTTCTCTTGGTTCCCCCACCCTTGATGATGGGGTCATCTTCCTTCTCTGCCAGTAATTCCCATCAGGGTCATGTATTTTCATTGCAGTTAATTTTTCATTGCAGTTAAGTTGTCAAAAAAATAAATAAATCAGTACCTTCTAGCAATTTCCCCCAACTTTACCTATTGCAGACCCTATTTTATTTGCCCTGTGTAGACTAGCCCGCATGACTTACACTGTATTCTGAACTACCCCACTACTGATTCTGAACTACCAGAAAAAATCAATTAAATTGGGCTAGAAAGCTATAGCTAACCAGAGGCTATTGAACCTCTCTCAGCAGCCCAAGCTGGAATGGCCAATTGTGAGAGATGCTGGGAGCTACAGTTCTGCAGTATCTCAAATACCACATGTTTTCCACCCCACCTCTAGATCTCTTGTCACCAAGGTCATACCATTTAACATGGGGTCATTTCCTTCCTCCCATCCAACACCCTTAGATATAACTAAATGAGTTGCTGGAAACTGTCATAACAAATGTATCAGATGGGATATTCATACAATGTTCTACACCAGTTTGTTGATTTAATAAATGCATAGCTATTTATCTAGTTCACATAATACATTAAAACCATGGTTTAATGGATAGGTTAGTACAATATGAGAAGCTAAAGCAAACAAACCAAGCATATCATAGTCTTAAGGTGCTACATGTCTTTGTAAAACAATGCGCAACTGGGGCTCAAATTCAGGCCAAGCACACTCCACAATTTATCCTGAAGAGGAAGTCTAGCTGAGAATTATAAACAGAAAGCTAAGCGAACTCTATAGCTCTCTGCTTCTCTTCTTCCAGAATGTGTCAAGAATTTAAGGGCCGACAATCCACCTTCAAGAGGGGAACTGCCTGGGGACTATTCTACGTTCAAAGTGATGGTCTTTGAGCCTATTAAAGCTCTTCATTGTTCCCCCAGTGCTGAGTCAATATCATTAAGGTTGTAAAATGTCTGTGACTGGAATGTTGTTAATACATCTGCAGTTATAAACTCTGAGTTTAAACTATGTACATTTAGGGGTGTGTGTGCTGCGACCTATAGGAACCCTTGAGTGATTGATAATACCTTCCCTAACATCCATACAGGCATCATAAAGTTCTCTCATTATCAGTCATGCTAGTGGTAAAATCTTCCCAGGTGCCATTTTCCAAACTTCTGAGGGCTAAGCAGGATACATTAAATGACATCTTGTTGATAAAGGTGGGTGTGGGCTATACTGTAGAGTAGCCTCACCTGATGTTGGTGAGGAATGTGAAGCCCCAGTGTGTGTGGAGGGATCCAGATGGGATATGGTGCTGTGGTGGCTGGACAAACTAGAGACTGTTGAGCACTGAAAGGTACCATATTGTACTTTTGTCAGCCTGAAGCAGTTCTTGCTTAGATTCCATGGGTCTGTCTCAAGGCCACCTATTTCCTAATTCACCAGTGGAAGTCATTGGCACTCATGAGTTATTTGCAATGAATGTCACCAGCCTTTGGGATCACAACTCTGTATTTCAGAGATGGATGGCGTGTGCAACTCCTGTCTGTAGCCTCCCCTTAGTTCAGGGCATTTGGGGTGTCTGAATGATGGCCAGATTCATAAGTAGGGGCAGGGTGGCAAAGTGGGATGCTGAACAGGAGCTCTTGGCTTGACAAAAGTCTCCAGTTGGGGACTAGCTCCACTGTCAGGCAGGGTGAAGCAGAAACCTCAGAGAAAGATGCAGTAAAATCAGAAAATAGTGGGAAGGGATCTCTATGACACTTAAGGTACTGTGCTACAATCATGGATGGTGGGGGATAAAAAGCATAAGAATCTAAGTGGCATTCTGTTTGAATGCTATGAAGATCCATGAATTTCACAAGTAGGGCACAGGCAGCTTCTATTGGTGATGCCTAGCAAATAGCATTTACTTTGCTTTTTGAGACATTATGTAGCCATCAAGATTGGTAACCACTGAGTAGCACACCTCCGTCAATTTGTCCAGTCCTATTTTAATGTGCATCACAGTTGCACTGAGGTCATCAGTCTGTCTAATGGCAGAGAACTCCACAGTCTGTTGGTGTAAAGAAGCACTTATGTGATCCTGAATCAATCTTCCTTCCTTCCTGCCTGCCTGCCCGCCCTCCCTCCCTCCCTCCCTCTTTCTCTCCTCCCTTCCTCTCTTTCTCTCCTCCCTCCCTCCCTCTCTTTCTCTCCTTCCTTCCTTCCTCTCTTTCTCTCCTCCCTCCCTCCCTCTCTTTCTCTCCTTCCTTCCTTCCTCTCTTTCTCTCCTCCCTCCTTCCCTCCCTCCCTCCCTCCGTCTCCTTCCTTCCTTCCTTCCTTCCTTCCTTCCTTCCTTCCTTCCTTCCTTCCTTCCTTCCTTCCTTCCTTCTTTCTTTTCTTTTCTTTTCTTTTCTTTTCTTTTCTTTTCTTTTCTTTTCTTTTCTTTTCTTTTGCTGCCCATCTCAAGTGCATGACTCTGGGCTGCTGACAATTTGCATCTGCAATGCACCTTTGCATTTGGCATTAATGGCTGAACCTAATTTCTAATAATACCTGTCTTTGTGTATGTGTGTAAGAGAGAAAGAAAATCCCTCTATCCCCTTTTCACATCATGGATGAAATTATGTATTTGTTTCACGGCCTCCCCTTACCATCTAAAAGCCCCCAACACGATTGTTTTCCTCTGTGGAATGCTGTTCTAGCTTCCTAATCATTTTGATCCCCCTTTTCTGTAGCAATTCCAGCTGCAAGTACTGCTCCATTGTCCAGAAGTCAATGGCCAGTCAAATAGTTTTCATCCATTGCATAGGAGGGCTGACTGCTTCAGACACCATATGGTCTTCCACTGTTCTCTCTAAGGTTCCAGCTGCTTTTGTTTGCACTTCACAATTGGGAACTGCCTTGCAGTAAAGGCAGCTGATGTGCAGTTGAATCCATAAAGAGCTGAAACCACTTTTTTGTTTTTGCAGGTTCCATTTGCATTTTGCAGTGGTTGAGAAGTGGCTTAGTTAAGCCACCAGAAGAATCAGCTCAGGAAAGAAAGACCTGTCTCCCAACAGTAGTTCTGAACTCCCACCCTGTAGAAACCCCCAGAGCTCAGAAGTCCAAGCCAAAAACCATCCATGTGAATTATGATTAATTAATGCCTTGGAAAAATATTCAGATGCCGTGATGTGTCTATACCTACAAAGATCAGAATAGGGCAAGCCATGGTATTCCCTGTGGTACTCCATGGAAGCAAAAGTTGGACTTCGAAGAAGCAGGAGAGGAAGAGTATTGCTGCCTTTGAATTTTGGTGTTGGAGAAGGCTCCTGAGAATATCATGGACAGCAAGACAACAAACAAATGGCTCATCAAACAAATCAACCCAGAGTTCTCACTCAAAACACAAATGGCCGGGCTCAAATTATCCTAATTTATGGACACATTACGCCAAGACCCAGGTCTCTGGAGAAGGCTCTAATGGGAGAGGTGGAAGGAAAGAGAAGAAGAGGACAACCAGCAGCAAGGTGGATGGACTCAGTTACAGCGGTGATGGGAGCAGCATTAGAAGACCTGAAAGACCAGGCTGGGGACAGATTGTCACAGAGAAAATCTCTCTGCGTGATCACTAAGAGTCAACAATGACTTGATGGCACATAATCAATCAATTAATCAATCAATACTTTGGAGCAAGGAGTTTCTGGGACTAGAACAATCTCTACCCACCTGCAGCATGAAAAACCTATAATATGAAGCAGCTGTCAGAGAATCAAGAAGTTTATTATTAGGACCATCTTCTTTCTTTGTGGCCCATTCATTCAGTCTCTGCTTACCCCACCCCATTGTCCCATTTTAATCTGTATCCCCCCTGCAAAAAACAACCCCCCCCCCCCCCCGCTCTGGGCCCTCCATCTCTCTGCAGTCTGAAATACTCAAAAACAAAATGCTCTACTCAGTGTTGGATCTTGTATTTCAGAATTTCCCCCCAATGTATCTCTAAGTTGACTTTTAAAAACAAAGGGCCCAATTCTCAGAAATCTGAATGCAAAGGAGAGGTTACTGTGTGTCCCACACACCTCAGGGCAGGTGCACTTGAGATCTAAGCAATTGGGTTGTCCTCCGGCAGCCCCTTCTGTTACAACTGCCAAAATCAACAGCCACATAGGGCGAAAACTTTTGAGTTCACTGTATTTCTCCTCAGGGGGTAGATGGTAAACAGAAAAGGGGAGGGAATTGCTTGTTGTGGAAGCCAGGAGGTTTTCCGTGGCATTTCTTAAAGCAAACAAGAACCTGAGAAGGCCCTTTATGAGTGGAATGGAGGTGACCTCTAGTGGCTTCAGAGTATGTCTGCACAAACCCTGCTCAGCCATGCAAGAGATAGAGAGGCGTAATGAATGCAACCCATCCTTGACTGGTGACACTTTGAGCGGTGAAAGCGATCGGTTCAGAATTGAAATGCAGTCCAGCATCTTTCCACATGCACACCCCCACATTGAAATACACCCACCTGTGAGAACAGCTCTCTAGTATGTACAGCATGAATTTTACAGAAGTCCAAAAACTTACTCCTATCCACAGGCCTGAAAGTGGGCTGTGGAAAGATCAGTAATATTTGTCCTTATAAAAACAAATATGCATGAAGAGAGCCAGTTTGGGGTAGGGGCTGAGGGGCTGGGCTACAGAGTGGAAAAATGTGAGTTCTAGTCCTCCATTAGCATGAAAGCCAGCTACTGAGCCCAACCCACCTCACAGGGGGAATGTGGTGGGAAAAGAAGAGGTGGGGCTTTAAGTTTCCCAGTCTCGAATAATCTTAATACACAAGCACACACATACACACACAGCCTCAGAGTGTTGTTTTACAAGCCTCTCAGCAGCGGCAGTCTCAACTGGATCCTTGACTCACAAACAAGCAACTTGGTCCATTACCCTCAAGATATGCCCAAATTATCCCCTTGAGGGTAACACCCCAGTTGAAGAACCCCCGCTATAGACTGATATTAATAGGAGGCAGCCCTGGATTAACCAGGAAGCAAAATAAACCTGAGTTTGGGGCACCAAGGCAAGGGAGGCACCCCAGAGTTTTCTCATGCCTCTCACGCTTTCACTGCCACGCTCAACTTTAGTCAATTTTTTTGTAATTGTCCTTTTCTGCTGTGTTTGACTTTAATCTGCATTGTTAAAAAAAATGTTTCCTTTGGCATGGTGAGTGACTAAAGTTTAAAAGTTTGGTTTGAAGGTGTGCCAGAGATCACCTTTGTTTCCGTCTCACGGTGTGAGAGTTTCACTTCCGTCGAGGGACACATTGTTGGGCTGTGGTTAGAGCATATTTGGCCTTAATCCAGCCCTGATGGTAAGTCTATAGGTAGGTAAACAGAGGTTATACCCCAAACTAGTTCTCCGTGTTTCCATTGCCAACTGTGACTGTTCTCCACATGAATTTCCTATTTCTGGGTCGTGAGAAAACGTCACCCACCTGTTGCCTGGCAGACATGCTACAGAGGCATCACTTCCTTTAAAATACATCCAGAGGACACATTCCCTTCCTCCTGAATCTAGTGCACAGTTGAAATGGTGAAGATTACCCTGTCCATAGTGGGCATAGGAAGTCCCAGTCCTTGTAGCTAATTACAGCTCGCAGTAAATCATATTAAGAGGGTAGGCAGAGACAGCTGTCTTAATGGTGGCTTGATAAAAAAATCTGGATTGGAAACCAGTATTTTGATTCAGTAATAAATGCAGGGGAATCTCTTCAGAATAACATGTTGGCTCAAAATCTGAGCCAGATCTGGAATAAAAGGTAAACCATTTGAACCCAGAAAGAGATGTTATTTTATATACCATTTACTGGCTGTGCATCTCACAGAAGCTAGCGTTGAGATGGCATATACACTGGGTATTTGATCCTATCAGGGAGAATTGATCTCCAAAAACAGTGAAGCAAGAGGTAGCTTTGGTGGGTAGCTTACCAAGAATGCATAGAAATGTGTAGAAATTTTCTACACCACATAATATTCTATGTTACAATCACATCCTATTTAGAAGCCCAAGAAGCAGCAGCAAGTAATGTGTAAACTGTTCTCCAGATACTCATGGGGAATGAAAGGCAAGATTCAACATTTTCATATGGAATCTGACTTTCCCCTATTCTAATTTCCTTGATGAATCAAAAGTGTAGCATCTCTCAGCTGAGACACTGAGATCAGATAGAGCACTATTTCTCAAACTTGGCAACTGTAAGATTTAAGAATTCTGGGAGTTGAAGTCCACACATCTTAAAGTTGCTAAGGTTGAGAAACCCTGAGGTAGAGGAGAGCTGTTGGCTATTAATGGTGTGATCCGAAAACGAAAAGACCAAGACCATCAGTGGGGCCTTTGAGCTTTCCAGCTTGCATCTGCACCTGCAACTGGGGCATCAAAATACCCAACCATCAATTAAAGAAATGGTGACTCCAACCACACATGACATGTATCTCCCCTTCTTGACATAAAGGAAACCCTTGAAGAAAGCTCTCCCATTTCTAATCAAGGGAAGGAGAACAGGTTGGCCTGAGTCCAATGCTCGGTTGGAGTCTAGAGGGGAAAGAACAATGACTAATATGTTATTATTGTTACGTTTTAATATTTTATACATCACCTAGAATCGTTTGGGGTTGAGGCAGTTAATCGATCAGTCAATCAATCAAGAACATCTTGACCTGAAAAACCAGTGAAGGGTGGGGTGCCATGGTCTTAATTTAGGAGAGGGAGGAACTGTCATACAGCACAACTCAGAACACTTGGTAGAGTTCACACACACCAGCAGCTTTCTAGTCACAATGAACTAAGCCTATGCACCAGCTTCAGCTGGAGGAACAGTGAGTGCGACACATGCTGTGAACCACTCTAGGCCTCTCCATCTCTGAAGGCCTTCATCAGCTGCATTCAGCACAAGAGTCCAGTGTGTCTTTTCCAGAGGAGGCAATTATTTCTTGGCAATTAGGTTCAATCAGGGCACCTTAGAGCAGCTGGCAATCTGTCATCTCTCGGCCTCATTTACAACCGTGATGGCCTTTTCGCTGTGCTAATTTTCTGCTGCTCAGGACCATTTGCCTCATCAGTTGGTGTAAAAATCATCAATGCATGAGGAAGCGGGCAGGAGGTCGAGACGGGAGGGGAAGGATGAAGAGACGAGCCGGGAAATGAAGGCTACCAAAAAGAAACGTTAAACCCCACCCACAGTTTGAAGTACAGGGATGGAAAGTTTGGCAGATGAGCTACAAGGTTGCCAGGCGTGCCTGGATCAAGAAAGATGATCCTCATTTGCTGATAAAATGAGACAAAAAGGGGTGGGTGGGTCGGGGAAACAACATCCTGTTTTATACAGCCCAAAATATCTTTTCCTTAAATGCAGGTTTCCATTGAACCTAGAAGAACGCAACATATGGAGAGAATCTGAGAATGACTATCAGATCGAGGGAGAAGATCGGGAAGAGAGGAAACAACGTAAGTGCCAGGGTCAATTTTCACTGGTTTAGTTTTGGGTTTTTTGGAATCTGCTGCAAAACGGCTTGCATTTTGATAAAATAAGACAAATCTGTGACAAAGCCTTCTTGGGACGAGAGGAGTGGTGAAATAGTATCCCCCCCCAGACATTAAGGCCAGTTGAGTGTGTATCCCCCCCTTTACAGTATTTTATGGTGGATTTTTTTTCTTTGTCTATGTATTTTCCCCCCTGCTGTATGCCACTCAGAGTCACACTGAGTTGGGTGGCCTTATAAATCTTAAAAATTAAATAAATAAGTACACAACAGAAATGCTAATGAGTAGTGTGCTTTAAGGATTAGAAACTGAATTATAGAATTATGGAACTGGAAGGTACCTTACAGGACATCTAGAGCAACCCTCTGTTCAGCACAGAATCCACTACAGCATCTGTGATAAATTCAACTTCTGCTTGAAAATCTCCAGCTAATGAGAATGTATACTTCATGTCACAGCCTGTTCCACTGGCCAAGAGTTCATATAATCAGGAAGTTCTTCCTGATGTCTAAGCTGAATCTCATTTGTTATAATTTTATAACCTATTGATTCTGTCCAATGCTTAGACAGAAATGAATTTAGACATTTCATTATAATGGATCCATAGGAGGATGAATGCCAGCTAGAACAAAATCCACCTGGCTTTTGACCTTCCAGAGAACAAAATCTGTTTTGGGGGAGAATGGTACTTATTTTCTAAATTTTGTAAGGTGGTTAACAGATGGCAGAGCCAAGTCTTCAGATCCCTCCGAAAGGCCTGGAGTGAGGGGGCCCGTCTCACCCCCAGGGGCAAGATGTTCCAAAGGGCGGGGGCTACAGCAGAGAAGGCTCGCCTTCTGGACCCTGCTAATTGGAGCATGCACTCTCTGTGAGATCAGGTGGGACGGGTTGAAATCGTGGGGGAGAGGCAGTGCCTCAGGTAGCCTGGCCCCATGCCATGTAGGGCTTTAAAGGTGATAACCAACACCTTGAATTGGACCCGGAAGCAAACCAATGCAGCTCACGGAGCAAAGGTGTTATATGGGTCCTTCTTCGGACCCCAAAAATTGCTCATGTGGCTGCATTCTGGACCAGCTGAAGCTTCCGGATACTCTTCAAGGGTAGCCCCATGTAGAGCGCATTGCAGTAGTCTATCTGGGAGATAACAAGGGCATGAGTGACCGGTCAAAGGGCATCCCGATCCAAGAAAGGGTGTAACTGGTGCACAACCCAAAGCTGTGCAAAAGCTCTCCTGGCCGTGGCTGCCACCTGCTCTTTGAGCAGGAGCCGTGAGTCCAGGAGGACCCCCAAATTACGCACTGGGTCTGTCTGGGGCAGTGCTACCCCATCCAGCACCAACGATGACAACGTCCCGGATACAGAGGAGCCATTAACCCACAGCCACTCCGTCTTGCCAGGGTTCAGCTGGAGCCTGTTGTTCCCCATCCAGACCCTCACAGCCTCCAGGCACCGTGAGAGGGCGGTCATGGCATCACTGTGATCTCATAGATAGATGATAGATAGATAGATGATAGATTGATAGATAGATAGATAGACAATGATAAATAATAGACAGATGGTGATAGATAGATGATAGATAGATACACACACGCACGCACAATATTAAAAAAAAAAAATCCCCTCTCACCCCTGTGTGTGGTCTGTGTCTTCCTCAGTCTCAGGTCCTCTACCAGAGGCCTGGGAGTTTGAGGGTTCTGCGCAGTATCTTAGCTGTTCCTAGCCCTGCACTCTTCTGAACAGAGAGCTCTGATGTTGCTCCTGGGATCTGTTGGAGCCACTTTCCCAGCTTAGGAGTCACAGCCCCGAGTGCTCCTACCACCACGGGGACCACTTCGGTCTTGACTTTCCACATCCTCTCTAGTTCCTCCTTTGGGCCTGGTACTTCTCCAGCTTCTCATGCTCCTTCTTCGTGATGTTGCTGTCACTTGGCTGCATCTCGCTACATCTACACCTCACTACATCTGTCACCACCACTGTCTTCTGGCCCTTGTGTACTACCACAATGTCTGGTTGACTGGCCAATATCTGCCTGTACATCTGGATTTGGAAGTGCCACAGGATCCTAGCCCTGTTATTCTCCACAGCCTTCTGTGGAATCTCCCGTCTGGACTTGGGAGGGTTTAGCCCATACCCTGTGCAGATGTTCCTGTACCCAATGCCAGCTACTTGGATGTGCCGTTCAGTGTATGCTGTTCTTGCCTGCATCTTACACCCTGCCATTATGTGTTGGACTGTCTCTGAGGCCTCGCTGCACAGTCTGCACCTTGGGTCCTGCCTAGTGTGGTAGGTCCCTGCTTCTATGGATCTGGTGCTTAGTGCCTGTTCTTGTGCTGCTATGATCAGTGCCTCAGGGCTGTCTTTTAGTCCAGTCCTTTCCAGCCAGTGGTAGGATTTCCCAACATCAGCCACCTCAGCTATCTGTCAATCATACATCCCATGCAGTCCTCAGGCATTCTCTCAGCAACTCATCTTTGGGTGCCATCCTACTGATGTATTCTTGAATGCTCTGGTTTCATGCAGGACAGTGGCTTTGTCCACCAGACCCTGCCCACCCTCTTCATCCACTGCCAGAGGCACTCACCAGACCCTACCTGCCCTCTTTCCAGTTGGTGTACAGTCTCTGGGTGTTGGACCTGTGGTGGAAACCTCTGTACATTGTGAGGAGCTTCGGATCTTCACAGCAGCAGCCTCCATGTCCTCCTTTGGCCAGCTCCCTATACCAGCAGGGTATCTGATGACTGGCAGGGCCTACGTGTTGATGGTGTAGATCTTGTTCTTCCCATTGAGCTGGCTCTTCAGGACCTGTCTCATCCTTCAGTGGTACTTGGATGTTGCTGTCTTCCTTGCCTCCTCATCATGGTTCCCATGTGACTGTGGGATACTGAGGTACTTGTAGCTGGTCTGTATGTCTGCTATGTGGCCCGCTGGTAGTTCCACCCCATCAGTCTTTACTACCTTCCCTCTCTTTATCACCATCTGGTCACTCATAACTCAAACCAATAAACTGGTATATGCTACAGCCGCTGCAATTCTGGAGATGATAGATGATAGATAGATAGATAGATAGATAGATAGATAGATAGATAGATGATAGATAGATGATAGATGATAGATGATAGATGATAGATAGATAGATAGATGATAGATAGATGATAGATGATAGATGATAGATAGATAGATAGATAGATAGATGATAGATAGATGATAGATAGATAGATAGATAGATAGATAGATAGATAGATAGATGATAGATGATAGATGATAGATGATAGATGGATGATAGATAGATAGATAGATAGATAGATAGATAGATAGATAGATATACAGACACACAGATACATATACACACCCTCTCTCCACACACACACACACAAATATACATGCATACACATACACAAACACATATGCAAACAATAGATATGGCCACCTATCTCATGCTGCAACTCTGGGTTGCTGATTATGAATTAAGAACAAAAAGCCAAAAACCAGATCAGCAAAAACCTTAGAATAGTTAAAAAAGAAGTTACAATAACAATCAACATACTATGCATCAGAGATCCAAATAGATCCTTACAGCTTACATACTGATGCTAGATAGACAAACAACACAGAACCAACCAACAGGGCTCACCTAACATCTCAGCCCAAATGCCTGAAGGAAAAACCAGGTCTTTAATGGCTTATGGACAGCCAGTAGGACCAGGGCCATCCAAATCTTAGGGGGGATGCTGTCCCACAGGGCAGGTGCCGTGCTAGAGAAGGCACATCTCCTGGGCCCCAGAAGAAGGCATCTGCTTAATGGAAGGGACCTGGAGAATGCTCAGTGCTGGATCTGGTGGGATGAGCAGAAGCAATGGGAGATGGGTGGTCTGCAAATACTTTGGCCCTGTGCAATGTATGGGTGATAACCAGCACCTTGAATTGCACCTAGAAGCTCATTGTAAATTAGTGCAGCTCACAGAGTAGTGGTATTATATATCATGAAATGCCCCAAGCTACCTGCACCACTGTATCTGGGGCTACTTGCAATTTCTGAATGCTCTTCAAGAGCAGCCCCACGTAGAACACATTACAGTAGTCCAAATGGAAGATGAGTAAGGTGTGAGTGACTATGAATGGTGCCCCCCAATCCAGTAATGGGTGCAATTGATGCACAAGATGGATTTATGCAAAGGGCCTCTTGGTTATACTGCCACTTGCTCCTTGAGAAGGAACCGTGAGTCCAGGAGTACCCCTAATTGTGCACCAGCTCTATCTGAGGGAGTGCCACTCCATTCAAAGTTAAGGATGAAAAGTCTCCAGATTCAGACCTCAAAACCCACAGCCACTCCATCTTGCCAAGGCTGAGTTGGAGCCTGTTCTTCCCCATCCAGATGCCCAGAAATTCCAGACACTGGGGAAGAGCCTTGATGGCATCACTTGGTGAACCTGGGCACAGATGTATAGTTGGGCATCATCAGCATCCTGATATCTCACCCCATGTTGATGGATAACCTCACAGAGTAGATGTTGAATAGGAATGGGGAGAAAGTAGAGACCTGAAACCCTCCATTATCAGCATTTCAATATTGTCCAGATCAGGAAACAGACTCCACAAGAAGACTAGAGCTAAGCTTTATTGAGATATATTAACAAATCTGATTGTTTTTCCTCCCCTCCCTCTTATAACCCAGTGAGTCAGGGAGGAGTCAGCCTGAGTCTCTTCCTAATCCTACCTCCTTTCCCAGAGCTTAAGAAAGGCTCCTGACCCTTTTGTTTTTGTAATGGCTTCTGAATATTTCCCTCAAGGCCATCTCCATGACTCTCTGCATCTGCAAAGCAGGGCACTGGAGCTAGATCTCTCCCCTCTTAGCAACATTGACTGGAACTGGCCTTGAAGGAAGGAAGGAAGGAAGGAAGGAAGGAAGGAAGGAAGGAAGGAAGGAAGGAAGGAAGGAAGAGAACACGGGGCTTTCCACTCCCAATCCACAGGGCCAATCTAGAGGGATCACATGACTGATGGTATCAAAGACTGCTGAGAGATCAATGAGGGCCAGGATGGATACACTGTCCCCATCCAAGTACCACTAAAGGTCATCAAGTGCAACCAATGCCCTCTCAGTGCTATATCCAGGTCTGAAACCCAACTGAAAAGGGTCCAGAATCCACTTCTTCCAGGGTTGTTTAGAAGATAGGTGATGACTTGAAGACAGGATAATCACAGGCCTAGATGGCAGACCTTTCAATCCTCTCCCCTCCCATGTGCTCTCCCCTTTCCTATTTGGCACTAACAAGAGAGCTCTAGGCCAGAGACAGGCAACCAACAGCTCTCCAAATGTTACTGGATAGCAAATCTCATCACACCTGACCATCCCTAACTAGGGCTTGTGGCAATGGGAGTACAGGTTGTCCTCACTTGATGACCACAATTAGAACTGGCAACTCCTTTGCTAAGCAATGTGATCATTAAGGAAGACATCACATGACTGTGACTTGAGATTTTACTGCTGGCTTCTCCATCAACTCTGCTTGTTGGAAGCTGGCTGTGAAGTGCGCAAATGGTGATCATGTGACCGCAGGACATTGCAACAGTTGTAAACGCACGCCAGCATATTGTGAAGCATATGAATGGTGATCATGTGACTGTGGGATTGCTGCGATAGCCATAAATGCAAGGACCTGTCGTAAAGTTACTTTTCCAGCACTGTTGTAACTTCAAACAGTCGCTAAACAGTGCAGTCATTAAGCGGGGACTACCTGTACAACCATCTCAGCCAGGAAGAGTCGTCTGGTGGGGCCCAGGAAGAGAGCCTTTTCTGCCATGGCACCTGCCCTGTGGATCAGGTTGGCCTCGACCCAGCTGGCCTTTCGAAAGACGCTGTAAACATGGTTTTGCCAATGGGAATGTGGACCCAGGAGTGTGGTAGAGCCAGTTCAGTGGCCGTATTGAGTGTTACTGGTGGATGTGCTTACCTCAGCTGTGAGTCTTATGAATTTTGCTGGTTTCTATATTATTCTTCTATTTTTTCGTATTGTTTCTAGATTGCTGTATTGTTCTGTTTTATATTATTTTTACGTTGGTCCTATTCAAGTTTTCCTAAATACAGTTCTTGGTAGTTTATTTCAGAGTACTTCAGTTGAGAGTATAAGTTGCTAAATAAAACAAGTGGGGGGCTATGGACAGAATACCTTAGTTCAGACAAAATTAATTTGCTTTCTTTCCCCTCACAGCTTCAAGGATACAGCAGTCCATGACTTTGTGCTCAGTGCCTTGGGAATATGCTAGAGCAGCTTCTGTGTACTATATTTACATCAGAAAAAAAACACATGTTTGAGAAGATGTTCAACAAAATCCACGGAACAAGAGATTACAAGAAACCCTTTTTATTTACACATTTCAATTACAGTGCGTATGTTGAACAACACAGTTATCTGAATCAGTTTATAAGCATGACAGCTGAAAATCATGAATCACAACTCTGTAAAGCGATTTCTGCAGTATGATAAACTCTGTAGATAATCATTCGAAAGCAAGAAGAGAAACTGGGCATAAAAATGCACAAAGATTACATCTCACAAAACAAGCTGTAGAGTTACTTGGGTAGCTGTCACAAACATGAGGCCAGAATCAACCCCCACCCACCCCACTCCCCACTGAGTCAGTAGCATGACACAGATCTTACTGCATTTGTCCCAGCAAACATACGATTCACAGTCAAGATGGAAGCAGAACACGTTTGAACAGCATTTCTGATTCTACATAGGCATATGCAGTATTTCACAATGTTACAGGTTAGGAAGGATCACACTCAGTAACAGTAATCAAGGATTCACAAGTCTGACACTACTGCTACATGAGAAATATTACCAAGCTATTACTACCACTGAATTCAAAGAAAACTAGAAAAGCCTGGAAAAAAAAAAGAAAAGGAAAAGATTAGTAAGACGGGTTTCTGCTGGAACAGTCATGGGTCCCACTTTCCTTTACGGATAAGAAATACACATAAACAAACTCTTATTAAATAGATTATCCAGTTGTCCAGAACACAAATTGTTCCTAAAAAAAGGAGAAAACCTGTAAAGGAAAAAATATTAGTATAGGTTAAGAAGTTACAAGTACTCAGGTCCACACACAAGGAGTGCAGAAACATCTTCAGTTTTGGTATGTGCAAAATTCATTATCTGGAATGGACCATTCCAGAGAACTGCAGTGTGTTCTGCTTTCCACTGAACCACACTGATCCTGGGAGCAGTTCTGTGGTTTTCAGACATAAATCTTCCACGCCAGAAGCTGTTCAAGGGTTCCAAACATTATGTTCCAGAAAAAACAGGAACATCATGGTCTAGATGTGTGGCATGGTCTGGAGGGAAAGAGAATACTCTGGAATTCTCTGGAATGGTCTAGATGTGATGAATTTTGCATATCCCTATATTGGTATGTATTGGTATATATTGCCCCATTAATGAAACTAGTCAGTGGATTTCTAAATGAAAGATTAGCAGTAATCACCCAATTTGCTGGCCACTGATGATAAAGACAGCAGTCACAGAACTTGATGGATTCTGTGTCAGGGTTTGGTATAAAGAGGTAGATCCCTAAGAACAGCCTTTCTCAATCTGGAATCTTCTAGATGTGTCGGGATTATAGTTCTCAAATGTTATAATCCCAACGTATCTAGACTGGATAGCTGCAAGTTATCTATGCTAGACACAGACCACTAGTTCTTCTGAATGTGACTTCATGATTTGCTGAAAGAACAGAATCCAAGAGTGCAGCTCTGATTCCAGATATTTTGAGGTAAGTTTAGTGCCTCTGAGAAGTCAGGCGGTGGTACTGTTCTGTTCTACCTGCCTTTCTGGCCTGCTACGCTGTAGTAAAATAATTTACTTGAATGCAAAAATCTTTATGCTGCAAGATGAAACAGTAAAAGATCTCTTTATCCCAGACCTAGAGAAGCAGGAGGTAAAGGGAAAAGAAGATTGAGTATTTTAACATGAGGCACAGGACACTCTAGAACTAAACTGAATGACTGGCCTGCAATATAGCACTGTGGTCAACAATGACAATTGGAGCACAGTCAAATGAGGGGCAGGAGGGCTATGCTTACCTCTCATGAAGGCATATAGCTCCCATTTTAGCACCTAAAAATGATGAGGGTAAAAAATGCCCCCTTTCATGTTTTTTTTCAGATGGGGAGAGGGTTGTAAATGGTCAACATACACATTTCCCTTCTTATAGTTCTGAAACTGCCCTCTCCCTCTCCCTGGCCACTTTTGGAGTGTAGCCCTCAATGAACTGTGCAAACCCTAGAAAAGCCCTTGAAATGACAGAAGCTGCATGTTCCTGCTTTATGCCGTGCTAATCACATATCAGAATTATGCCCCAAGGTCCTAAATAATTTTCTCAGCTCAATAAGGACCCAACAGACAATTTAACTTATTGGGTTCTATTTTTCTCCCTAAAAAAGAAAACAAGCTGCAAAGAGGGAACAAAGATGGAGAGTGTCATCACACTGAAGAAAGAGATAGGAAAGAGTTGGGTCAATGGCAGTAGAACATTGGGACCTGAAAGGGACATTCCCAACTTTAGGAAGCTCAGAAAACTGGATGGCTTGATTAACCCTTATAACAGTTTGGTACAGAGGGACGATGAATGAAAAATCATGATCGGAAAAGCGCCATAAGCATGATTTAAAATTAAGACAACTGCTGAGCAAAAAAAAAAAAAAAATTAGAGCAATGCTAAAATTGAATGAGATATGAAAACTCGAAGATCTCCTGTAAAGGAATGGGTCTGACATAGTGGTTCCACCTGTTAAAAAAAAAAGTATTCATTTCAAGGTCAAGCTCTGGAAAAGAGTCAGGAATCAATTCCTTTCCCTATATCTGAAAGGAAAATTATACAGTTACTTAAAAGTAAATCTTCATTTTCAGTTACATAAAATGGGAGAGGAAACAAACCTGCTTCACAGAAAAGATCAGTATTATGCATATACATCCAGCAGATAACCAATTTTATCCTAATTAACAATAATTTATCTGAAGAAACACATTTTCTATATTACCAAATTAAAAAACAACAGCATTCAACTAGATTATCTATTTAACATGATTGGTTTTGGGGATCCTGCTTACCCGTTTGCCAGAGTGCATTAAAGATTTTTCATTAAGAACTTTCTCCCTTGAGGAAAGGTTAACATATTGTCTTCTTTTTGTGAGCTATGTTTTTAAACCAATAGCAAAGGGCAACATTGAGTTTTATTGTTTTTTATCCTGACATTCCCAACCAAAGATCTCACATAATATGAAGAGGGGCAGCATTACCAAAGATGAGTATGGAAACTGGGGAATATATCCTTCGAATAACACAATTAAAAAATGATCCTTCCCAACCGGATTTATACCAAAAGATGGCATACATGAGATCCAATATGAATCAATGTTCTGTACATTAGGGCCCAAGGCTCATATCAGTAATAAGTTATTAAATGTATATGATTAAAAAAAAGGTTACAAATAACCTTACACAAAATCCTTAGGATTTAAAATAGTTTTGCAATACTTTGGTAAACAGTATGGATCTTTGCTATTTAATGGTGACCTTAATGTAGATACACCTCAACGAGTTAGCAACTCAGAGGTATGTTATGGCTTTAAAAGCCATTTGCACCATCTTGGATGCCAGTTAAAAGAATTCTCCAACCCTTCCTTTTCTCCAAAATGGCTGCTGCAAAATAAAGCTTAGAAGACAGTGAGAAAGTTTATAAGCAGGCAATCAAAGGAAAAAAGCAAACAAGAGCATTTCCCCTCCATAGGTATGCTAGACTGACAGCCTAGTTAATGAAAGGATAATGCCTGTGATACTAAGAGCCTACCTGAAAAGTTATGGATAAGAAAACACATCTCATTAGTTTTTCTAATACTAGGGAACGCCCACAAAAAGTTCTAAGAAGTAGCACCAAGTAAAGCTATACAGTTCATGAATAGAATCATGAAAACTGAAACAGGAGTATATCAAATAAATATTTAGTATAAGTGAACTAACATCTAAGATGTACCCCATAGATGGTGTAATTAATTTGACTTCCTGATGTCAGCTAAAAGTTTCTGCAACGTTAATATCAAGAGTCATTAAGCTGCCAAAACTCCTTTGGATCAACTCTGAAGAGTTCCTAGTATCAATTCTTACTTTGAAAAGTGTCACCACAAGGTAACATTGCCTTTTCATTTCTTCTGTGGTTGCTACGTTCAGTGTGTGAGCCCTCTTGGTAATGAAACATTCACTGTACCTTTTAAAGTAGTCACTGAAAAGGAATACAGCAATCCCATAATTTCACCATTTGGGCCATATTTGGAAGAACAAGAAACCATGGAAGAATGAAGAAGAAATGTCATCTTATGCTGGCATTTCCCCATAAAGCTGATCAACTCACTCTAATTTGATATATATAAGCCTTCATTGATATGTAACTCACACTAGGTCTCTTCAATAGTGGTCTTGCCACATAATTCATACTAGCACCTAGAGGCTGCTATCTAAAAGCCAATACTTGGTCATTAGGTAGTTCAACTGTTCGATCTAGTTTGATACAAACTACAAATAATTGGTACATCCACCTCCATACACTCTAGCTATTTCTGTAGGCTTTAAGGTCCTAGCACTAGAAATATATTTATTTCTAATAATTATAAATTTGACTTCTGCTGAACATCTCTCTTTTTTGACCAACATTTCAAAACAACTTTTGAAAATCTGAAGAAGTGTAAAAAACCATTCTTATATAGGGAAGATTTTCTGTAATCTTCCCACGATAGCCGAACCAAGAGAAATCACCCTCATTTTAGCTTGGACAAAAACACCATTATGCAGATTACCTTTAATTTCTTATCAAATTAAAATTATCCAACCTTGTCCAAAATGAATGTTAAAAAATACATGAATTAATGAATACCATAGAGGCCATTTAACTTTGAACTATAAAGTCATGAATACTTCCGCATCACACATAACTTGACTACACTTTTTCATTGGCATGGGTATAAAAACTAAACTGACCTAGAAAATGTTGCCAAATTAAATGAAAGTTATCTCTATAAGAGAAAAAAGTTTCCACATACAGTGGTCACTGGCTAAACATCTATACCAAATGTATGCTTCCGAAGTTCCAGAACAAATAATACACAGGTCAAGATACATGTATTGACTTACTGGCATCTTTATAAAAAACAGAAGAGTTACACCGAAAATAATAATAATAATAATAACAGCAACATTCATGGAACCATTTCCATTCAACTCTGATAAGACAACACAACTGCCTTCCTCCCCCAACCCACCAAATAAGCTTTCATGTGGCTAAATTATTAGCGTGTGAACAGCTTCATTTAAATTTTGTTAAAAAGTCTCGTATTTACATAATACATTAAATGCAATGCCTGCATTTTGCATCTTTAAAATAACACATGATAAAGAAAGAACAAGATAATGGTTGCAACAGATCTTCTACAAAAAGATGTGGAGATGGGTCAGGAAGCATTGTGCAAAGAACAGAGTCTCCTATTTTTACTGTGATTTGCTTTTGTGGAAGGCACCTCAAAATTAGGAACCAAAAGTACTATGATCATGCCAAAGTCATTTCTAATTTAGCATTAATCAGTCAAGGTATTACAGTATCTAAAGACAATTCAAGCAAGAGGTCTGGCGCCTATTACCCATACGACAGGTTTCCTTCTGCTCGCTATGGAAAGAGAGAGAGAGAAAAAAAATCACAAGTCTTCTTCTTTCCCATATCCCAGAGAATACCCTCTATCAAAATGGCGAACATATTATACACCCACCAGGCATTTGCCATCACGTGTAAGAGATGGGCCTCAGACAAATCACACAAAAGTCCACACCATTATTTTAAATGCCACACCGTAGCAGATTTCCCACATACAGAGGTTGTAAACCTTCAAGTGTTAGTTAACATTCCCAGCCCTCACAATTCCCTAAGCTTCTTGCCAGCCTAATCAAAGACCCAAAGACATAAAAAAAAAGTTTCCTCGGATCTCAGATGTGATGTAGAGGTGGGGCATTATAAAATCCCCTCTTTTGGCAAGCGTCATTGCATTTAATCCTGCCAAACCAATGCAGCCTTGCCAACCACTGAGCCCAGCTCTTTAAAGCTGCCACATCCCGTGCAGTGAATTCACTGTTCCAACCTACTCGGTTCTCAGAACTGTCTGTGCATCGTGCTTGTTTGTCATGGACAAGCTGCACCTGAGCTGTGCGATGAAGACCGGAGGGTTTTTAAAAATGTGATTTTAAAGGTAAGTCCTAAATAGCAATCTTGGTTTTGTGGAAAGACTGTAACATGTCCTGAGATGGGTAAAGGTACGATATTTTCTCTCTTTTGATCTTGAGGGACTGTTAGTTTTTCAAACAATTCTAAGCAGAGAAAAGCTAATCTAAATGGCGCAATAAACTAAAATCCCAGTTTTCTTAACAAACACAAATTAAGAGCTGTAAATAATAAAGGATAGCAAAACTCACCTCTATGGCATGGTCAAATTCAAGGTAGGATACTCCGCAAGGATGAAGACGGTTTTTACTAGCTAGTCATTAAAACGTCTTTAACGTACCTTCACACTCTACGCTACGCCAATGATGCTATAGCTGTGATATTACCAGTAGAGAAAAAAAACTCTGCCTTTAAAAGACATGATGTATTTTTATAACTTAATTGCTTACTGCCGATTCCCACATCTTCTCATTAATTGGGAACACAGTTTTAAAAGCCTTCTTTATAGAATATGATTTTGAATGATTAGAAAAGAAATATCACTACTGCTCAATGTCACATCATCTGCAGTCCTGAAAGAACATACTTTATTTTTCTATATGCTCAGACTTGCTGGCTAAATTATAATCTGCTCCGACTATGTTTATTGGCCTCAATTACATTAACGCTGAACAGATTTCTAGAAGTAGTAAAAGAAGTTCTCTCTTCTCACTAACTGAAGGAAACAGGGAACCCTTTCTCTGGCGGAAAGAGATTATTTAATATAAAAACAGAACTTCCCTAAACTCTGCACATGTTCTTATATTAGCCCACATCTCAGAGAGGAAATGTCCTCATAATTCACCTGGTGGCGTGGGAACAGTGCTGGAGTGCAATTTGGCAGACCCTACCATTATCAAGCATTACTGCCAATTATCACACAGAAAAAATAAAAATGAAAATATGAAGCTTAACACCGGTGACTCATTTCCCAACAAGCCTACCCAAAATGGATCTCCTGGATCTGAATGTGTACACATTCTCACCACCAGCAGCCTCCAGTTAGTTCCTGGCCATTCAAACACTCTAAGAAAGCACAAGAGAAGGTTAAAAGACATGTCTTTCCAAGACTCTGGAGTGTGAATAAGAATCCTTCTTATGTAAGGACATCAAACTGGTGAGACTATTTGTCCAAAGTAATGTTGGTAAGAAAAGAATGCTGGGAATACTGAGTGAGACTTTATGCACAACGAACTATATTCATCTTACTAGGAATAAGAGCTTTCAAGAATGAGCTTCAGAGCTCTTGGCAAAAAATCAACAGATTACGTAGCTCAACTTTTATTCTATATTATAGGCATCTATATGCTTAGCTACAAACAATAGATTATGGGTGCATTCTGATTTCAACACCCCACATTGAAGATAAGGGCAACCATTATCAAATATTCTTTTCTAAGAAGAAACGTTAAAAAAAATCTTTTCAAGAGTCAATGTTCTTTCGATCCAAGTCATTGTGATCACACAGTATATCGCCTGGAAACATCCGTGTACACTATTCACACATGAGATCTGTAGTTCTGTATGTTCAATACAGTAAAAGGAAACCAAGACAGATCTTTTTCAATCTTGAAATTCAACTTCCATTTGTAGCAAGGCTGTTGCTGTCAGCAGTTGTCACAGAGTAATTTGAAGTTTCAGAAGGAGTCTGCAAAGCTGGCACCAGAAATTACAGGGAGATTCTACCCTTCTGACTTCCTCCATAACCTGCTTTATTTTAAGACAACTTATGCTCAGTAGGTCACTCCACTATCAGTGCCACGTTGATATGGGAGAGATCTATCATGTGCCTGGAAAAAAGATGAATGTACAATGATTGAAGGCAGACGTATTTTTTAAATGCATTAAGGAACTGGTTTAGTCACATGCTCTCCCACAACTTGGGAGTCATGCAGCCATGTTTTATATGCCAGTGGTTATCAAACTATGAAAAGATCGGGTTGTTTCATTGACTATTCAGTCAAGCACCCCATTTTTTCACTGAGACATTGGCTTGTTATACCATAGCTACCAGAACTTGAATCCACTTTACATTCTGTTTATAAATGATACAAAACATAGTTTGATATCCTGATCTGTACACTGTACATTAAATGACAGTTGTTGTTCCCAATGCCATGGAAAACTGTAGCTTAAAGAAAGACATCAATGTTGAAAAAAGGTGTACTGAGACATAGAGAAACAAGGAATTGAACACACGGATTCAAGGCTTACTTTTAGTCTGATCAACTACCACTGCGACAGCTGAATTAGGTCTAAGTTAAACAGTTCTCTAATGTCAAGAAGATAAAAAGTCTTTGTAAAATGAATTGGTTGAAAAGAATTTACAGTGTCCCCAGTTGCTGTGCTGAGCTATAACGTTACTTTTTCACCAAATTGGTTAGGGATAATGGGATTTGTAATACAATACATCTAACACTGAGAGACGTTGAGGAAGACTAAAATAGTTCATATATGAGAAAACCTATGCATAATACTTACCTGTGAAACTTCTGTTGAAATTTTAAAGCATCAGCAGGTTCTTTAAATTTTGCAATGGCCTTTCGTTGTTGAGGCAACATCTGTAAACTCTATAGAAGACAAAAGGAAAAGAAAAATGCTTTTTAAAGAACATCAGAGCTTGGAATAATTTCCTCTCACCAGCTGTTGCAAAAAGATGCATTAAGGTGAAAGCCATCAAGCTAGTACTTAACTCACAAATCAATCCATCTGAATGCAGAATCTGATGTTCATGTATTCACTTAGCTACTATGAGAAATTCCATCACCCCTAATATTTTCACTACCAAATGAACAGCAAAATTAGATATTTATCACATTCTCACAACCTAAACGATCACTACAAATTCAAAACAAGTATGAGATGGTCTTAAAAATATCAACATTCATTCTGGGGCAGTATTTTATTAAAGAACTCCAGGGGAGGGGGGTTGAAGAGGGCTTTGAAGATGTTGCTGCAAACGTCATCTAGACTTTTTGACACTTTCCTTGGATGCAGCTGATTCAAACTTTTCAGTTTTCCATAAGCTTATACAAGTTAAAATGGAAACAAAGCAAGTGGGGGGAGTGGGGGAAAAGACCAAATCTTAAAGGAACACGTGAGAAAAGGCTGAAAACATTCAAGGTAGGCTTAACCGAACCGTGTTGAAATACCTGCAGATTATTCTCAAATTCTTTTAAGATGATAACTGAATGTAAACTCAACAGCTGCTCCTCTTCTGTATGTTTTTGATGCAGGAAATGTCTAAAAATCCTCTAGATAGGTACACAAACACTTGTGCATACAGAACTGGGTTCCTTGCACTCACACAGCCAATGGCTTCCCATAGCATGCTAGAGATTAGTGCTGGTGTCCAACATCCCAGGGTAATTTGTTAGGGTAACTTGGAAGCAATGCTCTTTGGATTTAATTCTAAGGATTTAGACATGTTATGGATGCAAGAATTAGGACAGTTTTGCAGTCCCCCTAAATGGACTGTTTTCTTCACAGATGCAAAGAAAGTGGTAATACAGTACCTCAAATTCTGTGGTACAAAATTTTTAACTTCACTTATATTTAACTTAAATATTTCAGTTAAACTGATTTAGTGGAAAATAGTCCAAATGTAATACAATATGTGAATGACTAATTTAAATGAATTATAAAGATATAAAGAATATAACTATTCATCTCCTTCAGATAAACAATGAGTGGGGAGGAAAAAGGAACCTTTTATTCTCCAAAATGAGACAAAGAAAAATAGAAGATAAATTTTTGTTGGCACCCCTATGATACAATAGAATTAGCTTGACTGTTAATCCTCTAATCTGTCACCTATCCTTTTGTTCAGTAAATGAATAAAATACTATTGCCAAAGTCTGCCATCATGCATGGTAAAGTGTACCTTTGTTTTCATCTGATAACTTTCTGGTTCATATAATCTCTAGTTTATAATAAATAACCTAGGTTAAAGAAACAGTCACAAATACTGTCTGGATTAGCAGTTAGTATTGTAACTTTATGAGATGCTGAATTCCATTATCTCAATTCTCTCCTTTCCTAATTAGCATTCCTAGGAATACAAAAACTTGGATACAGATTTTGTTATATTTAGATCTAACCCACTGAAGCCAACAGCATTTCTGCTGTTCTGCATGCTGGCTGGGGAATTCTGGGAATTGAAGTCCACACATCTTAAAGTTGTCAAGGTTGAGAAACACTGGTTTACCCTATCATTTCTTTACTCTGGATAGAGAAAGGAGAATGCTCAGACCATATTAGATAATGGTCAAAGATAACGGTCAAAGTAGCACTGCAATCAGCGGCGTGAAGAAAACCTTAATGTGCTTGTTCAAATAGCCATCTTTAATGAAAGATCAACATAGAAGAAAAGTTGCCAAAACAGAATGACTTTATTACATACTTACTGAAGAAGTAAACTTTGGCTCATCAAACAACAGGAGAAAAAACATTACACCATGCTTTCTACATAAAAGGACCACCTCAAGTTTTCCTTTCCTCAGGATTTACAGTAGTTGAAAACAATTCTGCACAAAACTTTTTTAAAAAAATAATGCTATTAATCAGTACAGATAAATTAAACGTACTCTCAGAAATAATTAGGAACATGAGGCTAACGAAACTTTTTTAACAGTGGGCTTGAATATAACACCATTCAGCATGAACATATATGTCCCGTCCTAATACTAGTTGCGAACAGTCTACTCAGATTCACTGCAGATTTTTATCACTAAGGCACAAGAAGGCATGCAACACCTTTGTGGATGAATGATCCATTGGAACACTTGTGAATGATCACTACAGTTTTGATATCATGGGAATGTAACGGAATCGTATTAGAATATACTATCAGATAACAGAAGACAAACAGTGAATCCACTAAACCTGAATGTGTTGTGCTGGTGCACATCTGTGGCTTCAAAAGCTGAAAACAGCTAATGTGTACAAAGTTGCTATCTCTAAAAGAAGTTCTAAAATTGTATGTTAACAGACAAAATAATCTCTTCATTCAGATGCAGTGCTAATCCCAGTGACTAGTCTGTACCTGGCTACTCTGCTTCTCTCCTCCTTGACGGTCACAAAGAGATCAAAAGTGCATGCTTCTGATTTCAAGCAACGATTGTTTTTGAATAACTAGGACTTTTAATTAGCTCTAACTCTAACTTTTATCCCCGAAGTTCAGAATTGTAAATTACAGTCTAAAGTTGACTTGCCCAGACAAGCCTGGTTTGTACAGTAAGAATATAGTGAAAAATTGTGGCTAGCTGGGAAAAAAAAAAAAGCAAACGTTTTCAATCATCTCTTCAATGACCAATCAAGAAGAGAGGGGAGTACAAGGGTCCTAGTCAAATTACAGCTGAATGTTTTGTTCAAATGCCGCTTTGGTTTATAATGCGCATTTTGACAAATTTCTTATGTTGCAATGTGCAACTGCAATCGTGACAACATTCTGGAATCAAAAAGAACTATTCATAGAATTTAACTATCTGTTGTGCTACATCATGTCTAAAAGGCTGCATTTGACAGAACATCTATTAGCTGCTCATGAAAGGGTAGCGCATCATTATGACAAGAATGTCTATTTTTGATCAGTTCATATTCCAGAAGGACCAAATAATATTCAGCACTTCTGCACACATTAGAATATCATTCCTGGAGTTCTTTACAAATAGCTCTAATAGATTTTTCTGGTGTTGGCTGAGGGCTACTCTACTTGTCAAATAGCCCAGAGATATAATAGTTTCCATTATTGGTGCCATGACAATTGGTTCCCAAAGTTAAGTTGCATGCTATATTTTTCACCAACAAGAAGTCCTGTTTCTGCCTTAATATTTGTACAGCACAGATAATTAGTTTCTGAGCTCAGGCATCAACAATGATTTTCCACCCCAAAATCATTGTTCATTTATGTCCATGGGAATCAAAATCATGGAAAATACTGCTAAACAAGAGACAACCTGTTAATTTGACTCAGAACCTAATTTAAAGTCTATAAATAAAATTAAATACAGAAGAGTATGAATGAAAATGCTTTTCACCTTAAACTTCTTAAGTATTATTGCTAACATATTGAGGTTTCAGATGAACACATTTGAGATTTCAGAAAAGTGTTATTTTATGATTACATACAATCCAATTAACTGGACTGTGTTTCTAATTCTTAATAACGCTCACATTACCTTATCAGCTCTGGCCTAGTGGTTGCCTAACCTTCCTTATATACATTTTAACCAAATTCAATGGAATTGGTTTAACAGTTTGTTTCAAAAAAAGACTTCTGCAACTTGATATTGCTATAATAAAGAACATTTTTTTTATTTTTAAATAATAACTCTCTTCCATTTCTTGTATTTTTACAGTTGCCATTGTTTAACTTTTAAGAACTGAAAACGGGCAGACATACCATTCAACTTCAACTGTATAAAGAATCCTACTTTTAAACTCCCAGCTGTAGTGAAGGTAAGGTAACGTTTGGAGAAATTAGTGCTCTCTCATTTGCTGCTCCATATTTACCAGCAGGCATATTCTTAAATCTGCTAGGTTGTTTCTTGGTTATCAAATTTTGACCAGGTTAATGGAATATATTATAAAACCAACACTTGTAGTGGTAAACTAAGTTACAAACACTTTTTACAAACGCAGAAACGATCTGCACCAAATAAAGGTGTTTAAGTGAGACTAGCACTTCCCACAGAACAGTCACCAATCATGAAGAATGTCCTCTACTGCCTGAGAGGAATGGCATTCTTAAAGGTCCAGTTAAGTCAACAGGAAGGACAAATGACCATGGGAGGGGAATTTCCCCATCAGCAACACGCAGCGCTTCCTCCTCTGTCAACTGGTGGTCTCCCCTCTCCTGAACTTTCTTCAGCCCTCTTGCTAATAACTGATTCTCACAATCAAGTTAGGTGCTTTTCTCTCAACTATTGCAGGACATTCGCCCAATGCTTTAGCCTCCAGCTTCCTGTGATAGCCAATTGAGAGGGGGGAAAAAAAGAAGAAGAAGCTATATTTAGCCACTGTATCAATTCTCAGGACAACAGTCTATAAAATTCTTTGGGGACATGGAGCTAAAATCACAGCCTTCCTTTGAAATGGAGAACTTATGAAAAACATGGTTTTATTTGATAGCCAATCCAATAATGCTTGGCTTAAAACTGTTTTCATGCATTATCACAATACCATCCTTGGTATTGCTATTGTTCCTTACTGTGGACAAGGAGAAGCCAGGTTTAGAATCTGGCTATTCTATCCAACTCTGAACTTGTTCTATGAAACAGCTGCTTTAAGTAATTCAGGAAAGCCTTCACGATATTTTAATTTTTGGCCAATGCATGGTCCAACCTGTATTCCTCATTCTATAGTGTCAGCAGTAGCTAATGATTTGTCAAGTTTCCCAACCTCCTTCCCCAACCTTCTGCCCTCCAGATGCTTTGGACTGCAACTCCTATAGTCATAGCCAACATGCCGGCTAGATACAGTGGGAGAGGTAGTCCAAGGCACTTCAAGGTATCAGATTAGAGATGCCTGCTTTTTAAAAGGCTCAAAAACGTTTAAGTAAGTTTTAGAATAGGTTAAACCTACAGGGTGGTGGGGTTTTTTTTTACCAACACTTGAGAATCCTGGGAAACTCTGATATGCACATTCAAAATTTTCAGAAAGTGGGACTTTGATCTGATAAACATATGCAGAGATAATATTTATACTACTAACTTGCGGCTACTATTATTTAATAACTTACTTTACCAGCTTCTGCTTTTGGGATTCCAAATACAGGTGCTAGGAAAACATAAAATGGAGTTAAGTCTGCATATCTTAATTACATATTTATAGTAAGTACAACTTCTGCTCTCCTGATACATTATGCAAGCTATAACCTTTTTATCTTGGTACAGCAAGCAATTTGCTTTTCAACCTTGGCTGATCTCAAGAAACCAAGGGCCAGACTTGGTCAGTACTTGGATGAGAGATCAACTGTGGTCTAGAGAGAGAAGTAAAACAAACGAATGCACTGTATATCCCAATCAGTAAAGGGAATTTCTAACATTTAATCACTCACTGACACACCCAAGATACAGAGAACAACTTGACTGTCACCTGCATCAATAAGATAGGAAGACAGGTTGCATAAATCCCAATGAAACTTCTGAACTCAAACTTTGATCTCTTGGTTATAGAGAAAAGAAATGTGCTAACTCTTAGAATACTGCATTCAAAGCTCTGTTCTGAATATACACACACACACCTGTATCTCACATATATACACATAAATTCATCCATCCATCATGGCATTTCAAATAAAGTCCAAATGCTGGCTCATACCAAGTATTTATATATATTTATATTTATCTCAAATTTGGTCCCTGCCCATCTCACTAGGAAGTTGGGCTACTGGGTCCTCTAACTGAGGACATTGGCTCCCAGGATGTCTAACAGGGCTTCTTTCAAGCCCTACCTGAAAATGCAAAGAATTCAATTGTGACCTTCTCTGTGAAAAATGTAAGCTATGTAATAGAGTTATGGTCTGAGGGACACTGGATTTCTCAAACCTAAGTTTTTGCAGGGGTAGCAATGAGTCTGTGCACAGGCCAAAGGATCTTTACATTTTAAAGGCTTCCCTTCCTATATTTCATTCTATCATAGCTATAGCCCTTTTGGATATCTACTGGGTATGAACCTATATCCCCACCCTAATGTGACCAACACTACATTGAAGGGCACACAACCAAGACAGTTGCTGGCTTGTTCCCAGTAGCAAACCCTAACATCCATAGAGTCCTCTACATCACCCACAATAAAAAGAGGAGAGTTACTAGCAGCCCAGCACACACAATCTGCTTTATGTACATAGAGGATATACACTTTACCAGAGAGGTATTAACCACATCGCTGCCAAAGATAAAACAGGCTTAAGCCATATCCTGCAAATAAGGTGAAATGATTTTACGCTGCATACTAGCCATCACAGCCAATTTACTTCTATCTCTAGATGGATACCTACTTATTTGTATGTTGGAAACAAAAGATTAAAATGCGAGGTTTCACACAGAATAAGAGGGCTTATTTCCTGAATTATATTTAGATTCTGAAAAGAGAGCAGCAGAGCTGAGGAGGCTAGCTATTTGAAGGTGGCGCAGACAAAAATCATTAAAAACATGATAATTTCCATCCAAGGTAAAAAAAAAGAAAAAAAGAAAAAAAATGGATTTAGGGAGTAGTTCCTGTGTGGGAAAATGACAGCGTACAAGTATATCTGACACAGGCTAGAGGAAGAGGTCCACAGATTTTCCATTACTTCACAGATTACCAAGCAATGTAAGTCACGCTGTAAACTCATTCAGTCCACAATAATAAATAAACTTTATCCTCAGTGTTATCCTCACATTGGTGGAACTTCTTTATGTCAAACCACAATGCATTTCATTTTAAATCTGGGGTTTTAAGCTTATAAACTATTAAATGTATAATCATTTTCAAAGTGAAATGCGTAGCAGCAAAATGTTGCAGTTACCCTAAGCAAGCACTAGGTTGTGCTATAACTCTAAGAATGTCAAGGGGGGAGAAACAAAACAAAACAAACTTTTCTGGGTTTAGCCCTATAGGGAGTCATCTTTAAGCCTATACTGAAAACACAGCTGGATTTTTAAAAGTGCACAGAAACACAATGTAAAGAAACTGCAGTGGTGCAGGACTTCTGTTAATCTAGCATAATGTTTAGAGGACACAAGGCCAAGTAAGTTGCTATTTTCCCCAAAAGGAAGGACTGCAACTGCCTAGACACCTTATATTATAAAAATAAGTTAAAACGTTATCTTATGGCATGGTACGACTACCATAGTACTAATCTGGAACTACAAATTACATCCTTTGTTGATGTAATTGAACAGGTACACAGGCTTACCCCTCTAGTATTTTCAAGGAACAGAAAATCGTCCTGCACAATTGTTCCCTTTAAATATAATGAACTGCTCCAATGATTCAAGAGCTTAATAAAAAAGAAAGAGCTGCAAGAATTGTTCTGTTTGTCAGAACAGTCTGAAAATCTTCTGAGCAGCATAGGCTTCTTTCTATATGACTGTTGGTAGAAGATGCTCGAGCTGTCTTCATGGAGCAGTATTAGTATTAGAGATGGCGCGAGAACCTTCGAGTTAAGGATCACAATCAAGCCATCAGAGATAATCTGTAGAGGCCAAAGGCAATGGTGGTGATGAGAGGAAAGCCCGAGATTAGTAGGGCCAGAACCAAAAGTGGTCAGAACTACTCTTTTCTCTTTTTCTTACGGTCTTCTCATTTCCCTCTCTTCCCTGCCCATCACGCTGCCAGGAAAAATAGCTGGCTTTTCCTAGTCGTTTAAACTGATTGTCTATGCAAGATTTCTTCAGGGTCACATGAAATAATTCCCAGAGCAGAGAAAGGATATCAAAGTAGTATTTTTAAAATCATAAAAACATAGAACTAAACCACTTCTATTTCAATACAGGTAGTCCTCACTTAATGACCACTCGTTCAGTGACCATTCGAACTTGTGACTGTGCTGAACGAGCGGTACTTACAATCAGTCCTCAAAGTTCTGGCCATCACAACGGCCCCAGGGTCACATGATCACAATCCAGTCTTAACGATGTCGCGATCTCCCACGGTCGCCATTTGTGACCTTCTTTGCTGGCTTCCTACAAGCAAAGTCAATGGGGAAGCTGGAAGGAGGTTGCAAATGGTGACCACATAACATCTTTGCTTAACAACGGCATGGGATTCACTTAACAGTGGCGACTGGGAAGTGCTGGAACTGCCATCGCTAAGCAACATGGCCACGTGACATTGCACTTTACAATCGCATCACTAGCGATGGAAATTCTGGTCCCAATTGCTGTTGTTAACCAAGAATTACCTGTACAGTGTCTGAATCCATAACCAGTGTTATTATATCTTCACTAATCCTAGTTTTTGCAGAAATGTCTAAAAGAAAGGTGACAAATGGAATTTTTACAACTTTAAGGTAGAATTTAGAAATCACAATAAAACTAATGGGAAGGAAAAATACTGTATGTAAAGAATAATGAAGTTATACTTCAACTGTTGAGCTTGTTTTATTTGCTACAGTGGTATACATTTATTTATTTATTTATTTAATAGATGGCCACAGACCAGAAGAGTAAAAAAAAAAAATCAGTGAAATTATACAGTAGCTAGAGAGAAGTAAAACATGAAAGCAGCAGTGTTTAGTATACAGCAAAAGCCACTGGATGTGGATAAATCAAACTCGGCAGAGAATAAAGACTGCAGTGCAGAATGCCAGGGTTTGGTAGATAGACTGGTGGAAAGCAAACGTGAAAGTGAGTGGATGGAAAAGCAAAAACCCAGACTTTGCTGGTTATAGAGCAAATCCACTGGTCTCTAATGGCCATAGCCTGGGTAAGAATTTTGTGACCTTCTTAGATGTTTCTGTATGTTGGTCCTGCAGCAATTGATCTATAACCATTGACTGGGATAGGTGGAAAAACTTACTAATAAGTAGTTCAATAAGACCAAGGCACCAGGTGTGATTTAGGGGCAGTCTGATTGTGCCACTGGTTCAACCCTGTTGTCAGAGCATGCGCAAAGGTAATCCTGATAAGGAACGATACAGTGATGCCTTCCTGTACCAACCACTGAATGCAGTGCAACAAATCACACCAATGTAAATTCCCTTCTATGTGGATCATGAAGGATACGATAAAAATATCTAAGTAGGAGAAAAGTCTTGCAAATATGTGAATTTTTTAATATGTGTTTTTGGATGTCAAGGTCCAAGACTCTCTGCTTTAGCTCTGCCAGGATTTATCTGGACCCGTAGTGTATATATCTTGTGGGAGGGAGAGGGGAGGTTTATAGCCTGCAATAAGACAAATCCAAAACGATTTGCTTTTGCAAGAAGGAGGTGCAGCTATCCAAAATGTGGTTGGGCCAAGGACCCCAGAATATTTATTGTAGCCAGAATTTAAGTCATTAGTCTGGGGGGCCTTAAGAGAGATTCAGCCAAGTTGCAACTCAGAAAGTGTAAATATCTCAGAAGCACACTCCCCGTGAACCAAACCTATTACCTTAAAGAGCCATGAGTTGAATTGGGGGAGGAGAATTTTTCCTCAATTCTTGCTTTTTTAAAAAATGACTTATTTTATTACACACTGGTAAGCAGCTCTTGATCAGCTGGTTACAGCCAACTTGTTCTAATTTTTTTCCCTACAGAGCATCTTTAGAATGACGAAGCTGACAGCAGTTGACTAGCCGGCATGTCCCACACCCATCTCCATTTCTGACAGGAATAAGAGGGGTTATGAAGGCGCTCTACGGTACGCAGGAAGAAACCTTTCTTAGCCTAGCCTTCCTCCCTTTCTCTCACGATCACAGGCAAAATGCCACCCCATCACTTCTTATGGATGAGATCACAATGGGAAGGAATTTTGCAACTGTCCTACATATAATTCAAGATGTTGTTGTTACCTATAAAGCGCATAGGCCTGGTGATTTGAGGGACTGCCTGTCTCCCGTAGCATCTGCCCGGCTGTTCAATCCTGTAGGGTTGGTGCAGGATTAAACAATGTCCTCTATTGGGATCCTGGAAGCACGCCTTCTCTGTAGCAGCACCTGCCCTCTGGAATGAGGCTCCCCCAGAGATCCAGATGGCCCCCACTCTGCTATTGTTTAGAAGAGCCGTGAAGACTAGGCTCTTCACCCAGGCCTTTGGCGAGGGAGAGTGGGACCCCTCTCCCACACTCATCACACTTGCCATCTTTTACTGACTTTATTGTAATTTCTTTTATTGTTGTGAGCTGCCCAGGGTCGTTGAGAATCTAGCAGCATACAAGTTTAATAAATATTATTAAATTAGTATTATTATTATCGTAATCAAAACCACAAACAGAAAAGGGGCACTTCAGAAGTTTGCCTGCAGAGTCGATTACTCAGTGTGCCTTAGACAGATACTGTGGAAGGCATAACTGAATTTCCCACTATGTTTTCTGCCCAGTAAGTTTCATCCAGTGAGTTGGTACTGGAGTTCAAGTCCTCCCTAGGCAGCACTGTGCTGTGATACTCTCAGAGGGAGTCTGAAGATACCAAGAAAACAGCACTACTGATTCCTATAGTTACATTATTTAAATGAAAGGAAAATTACCCTGAATTTAAGATATCCCCATTCCCAAGAACATGAGATGGGGGGTGGGTGGGGAAGATTATAAACACAGAGAGACATGCACAAATTCAATGCTCTGCTCAACTGCCTTGTCATCTAGAGTTCCCCACTCACACTGGATCCAATACTAGAGCATGTTCTTTTTCTCCCAACACATGCTTGGCTGGGAGAAAAATAATTAATTAATATCAATGTAATTAATGACTATTCATTAAAATAAATTGCTCACAAAATAAGGTATCCCATTTGTAAAATTAACTGACCCCCATCAATTGATATACCATCTGCATATACACAACCATTTTCTCATGTAGCCATATACACTCAGAGAGAAAGAGAGTGTAGAACTTTGAGCACAAGCAAGCATTGATTTAAGCACACTTAGTATGTAGTAAGACTCATTCCTAGTTAAGCATATATAGAGTACTGCTATGTTGGGATAACTCTCTGTTTATCCCAGCTTATTTCCAGAAAATCGAGGAAAACTTGGAGGAAAACATCCTCGGAGAACTCTTTTTCCTTCTGTTTGCAAAAAGAAAATAGGTCAAAAAAAGTGTTTGTCTCTGGCTTCAAACACAAAGAAATGCATGCTCATTCTGTGATAAGTCCCTGAATTCAAGAGTCCTTACTCTTAGGTAAGTATGCTCAGAATTTCAGTCAGCATGCTAACCTCCCTCTCCTTTCATTCCCTCCACATATACAGGGAGCGTTGCAATGGAGAGCCTGTTTTATCCATGGAGAGCCTCCATCAATTAAGGATCCTAATTTACAGAGAGAGCCTCCACGGATACAGAAGATTCTCCAGTGCAGACACCCACCCTCTTCACAAGAAGGGCGACAACAAGTGGGCAGGGTTAGCATGCTCATCTCTGTCCCCCTGAAATGATGACAGCAATTGTCATTCATCTTTTGCTTCCCTTCATGAAAGAGAAAGTGCTTTCGTTATTTCCAACTCCTGCTGATTCACTTGTTTTCTTCTATTACAGTTTCCTCACTGAATTAAGACAACCTGCCCACATGATAATGATTGTACCTCAACAGGACTATGTTCTTGTCTCATATCCAGAGCTTGCAAATAGGAAGCTCCCAACCAAGTGTGACCAGGAAAGTCCTAGAATCTAGAGGCAATGGAATTCATAACAGTAAGAGTTCTTTTCTTTCTTCATTCTTGCAGAAAATTTCTCTAGGTAGATAATATTTTCATATGGACCCAACAGGAGAACCAGAAAGCATGGTAAATGCATATTTAAGTAATAAAACCAAAACGATTTGCATATGAAGACAGATGGCAAGTTATTTGCAAAAAGTACATTCGTGGATATTTTGTATTAGCTTCCCTTTGAAACTGAAAATGTACTTTGGTTGACATTTTCACCTACAGGCAGATGGAATTGGCAAGGAACGTTTTTCCCAGCTGGTTCAGAGAATGCTGATACTGCTAATCTCAAATATTTGTATCAAGAGCAAGAGACAGATGGGTCTCTGTATCAATCTATTTCTGTAATTCCTGAGCCACTATGTGGCAGCACCTAGCCAAACTTAGCTGACCTGGAAAAATTAGGCAGAGGGAGTGCTGGGATGGGAGACTAAGTCACTAGTACTTAAACTCAATTTGGAGGCTTCACCTTAAAATACTGGGAGGGAGGTAGACAGATTCATGCATTCAATAAAGGAGGTTTCACTGAGAATTTTTACCCCACTGAGCAGGCCCTACATTTGCCTCCTTCCTTCACAGGTGATAGACAACACCTGAATAAGAACACCCCTACATTACTTGTAATAATTCCCAGTCCTCCTTTTTTCAGCTACTTCATGTTTTGGAAGATATGCTGCAATCAAATGAGAACAGGATTCTCTAACATTTAAGGGTTAATTTCTCTAAGCAGTGAGGAAGAACCCAACCCTGGGTACCACTTCCGATCTAGCTAGATGTGAGAGCGGGTAGAGGCAGGCTTTTAAGAGCTCGGTCCTTGCTTGTGGGAATAACTGGTGTTAGTAAGTATGCACATCCACGAAAATATTTGCTTAAGAGACTATTCTTGTCATTAGATTTCCTTGTTAGCACTGAATGTGAATTTTTTCGTTCCTCATTAGCATATTGGAGAGGGGATGGAAAAGAGCTCTAGAAAAACTGAGAGAGGTACTTGTAGGTGCAAAATGCGAAACACCACTGCACCCTGCCACATTTTAACCAATCTAGTTAGCATGGTTAGTTTTATTTTTAGTTAATTCCTTTGGGGCTTATTTGTGCTATGCAAACCCAGTCCATCTGGTTCATCTACAGTCAATGTAGGGTTCAAATTCAGAAAATGGGTTAAATCAGTAACCAGGTTAAACTTGCCAACACATCCACTGGGCTGTGGGTGAGTATCAATTCCCCCCCCCCCTTTCCGATACACTGGTGGTGGGCATCTTTAAGTATATGTAGTTAACAGCCAGATGCCTCCTATTGTGCCTCTTCTATCAGAAGTACAGAGCTTTGTAGGATGAAATATTTCAAAAGTGGGGGATGATCTACCTGAATGGGTCCTACTGACATGAGCAGGTTTTTCAACTGGATATCCGTGGTGGACGAAGAGAGCCCTTCCACCGACACGACGCAGGGCTGAGGTTTGCACTCTACCACCCGCAGGTTCGGTTTGCTTGGCATCAAGCGGCCTCGGCCCATCTGGCCCGCGATCCCCCTGCCTCTCCCATGTGGAATACACTGCTGAGAAAAAAAGTATTTGATTTAGCGCTTCTACTTACGGAATCCGACAGATTAACACAAAAGTTATATATTCTCTTAGAAGGCGACCATGAAAGCAGAAGCCAACTAAAAGGTGGTTGGCAAATTGCTAAAATTCCACTTATAAACACAGCTATTGGGCTGACTGTCACATTTCTTCAGATTCACTCTCATTCATATTATGAACAGGAAATCATAAAAAGACTCCAATGTAACAGGGAGTTCCATCCCTAGGAGAAAACACTCCCAAAACACCAAGGCTTACAGAGCAAGATCCCCTGCCTCCATGAACTCTTCATTTCCAACAGTGTCCTCAACTCAAGCGAGCCCTTCCCACTTTACAGCTATTCCATAAGACAAGTTCCCAACAACTCTGACATACATTATGGCAATAAACATCTATGGATTGCAAAATGTAGGCTCCCAAGCATTTTTCTATTACCACATGAAATTGTAGAGATGTAAAGATCTTACAAGAGGGTTTTAGATCAAGGGTCCCCTATACAGTGACTTCCAGTGTTGGAATACATTTCCCATCAATTCTGTTTGATGCTTCTCAAAATGTTAAGAGTTGGAATCCAACATATCTGCGAAGTATCAGATATGGGAATGCTACCTGAGAACCACCATGCACATAGGAATGTTATACTTGTCAATAGCTCTATCTGAAATCAAAACAATCCCAAATCTACACCACCAAGACAAATTCTCTTTCTGCTACCTTACTAGCTAATGTAGTTAACAAATTCAGTGTCTCAATAATCCTGAAAAGTTATTTCTTAAAGGTATCAGTATGACTAATGAAGGTATCAATACAACCAGTACAATACCTTTTTTGCTTGATGTATCCCTGGGATATTTTTTAGTCCTTGGGAAAATGTAGAGTGAATCTGTGATAGATGGTGCTGATGAGGCTGATGTGGTTGCTGCACTGTCCCCTTTGTCAGTGTGACCTTCCGCATTGGCTGGTGTCTCTGCTCTGATGGCTGTGGAAGCCGGTGAGGAGGTCCTTCCAAATGAGAAAAGCCAACATTCTCTCCACCCTGTAGGAAAATTGAAAACATTCTGCTCAAGATGTAAAAAATCTACTACATATTTTTGGCAACAGCTACTACAACAGAGCCTGGATAACAGATCAAGTAGCATTAAGACTATGCTTTGTTCAGAAGAGAATGGGCATGGCTTCCTAAAGTTGGGAGGGGGTTAGGAAGAGAAAACATTTCGTACAACTTTCTTCCTGCATGATCATTCCTTAGAGTTATAAAACACAGAGTTACACAGTTTTCAAAGACATACATATGAATTAAATGCTAGTACAATTTTCCACAATTTGGAGCCCTCTAGTTTTGAGGCTCTCAACTCTCAGAATTTTCAGTCAGTGTGACTACTCTATATAACAAAAAGCTGGGGGACTTGTTGCCTTCATGTCCTGCTTATGGCATGAAGACACCTCATACTGGCGCCTGTCAAAATTTGGAGATACAGGTAGTCCCCAGTTTAAGAATGAGGTCTATCCTTAAGTTGAATTTGTATGTAAGCTGGAACAGTATTATCGTATAATATTGTATAAGTAGTATTGTGTAATTAACACGAACCATTGTGTATTTAACTCAAATTTTGCTACAATAGGCTCCGTTCTTAACTATGGGTTGTCTGTAACCTGGGCATTCTTAACCTGGGGATTACATGTATACACAAAATGGAAAATATGTTTTGCTTCAAGCATGAATCAAACATACTCTGGCTTAAAAGTTCATCCAGACCTTTCCTGGAAGTCAAAGTCTGCCAAACCAAAACCCAGATAGCTTATGGATTATATTGCCCTAGTTTGCCTATTCCTCTGACAGAGGAACTAGAACAAGGTTGATAAACTTGTTCCTCTCTCCTCTCCACTTCTGCATGACCTCTGTACCAGCCTGCCTACCAATCTTTCCAGCATCTTCCTTTCCCCACTGCACTTGAATTCAAACAAGGCCTTCAATTTTCCTTTTTTTTTTTTTTAGCCAATGCTCACCTCCTTCCCATCTTCATTTCTACCTGGTCCACATGTCCTTCTCCCTGATCTTCCCAGAGTCTTACCTTGCCTTAGCCCTCCCACGTTTTAGCCACTGCCTCTCACCTAGAACATTTTTACCAGCACACATGCATTCGAGATCTGTGCCCAGATGAGATATGCATACTTCAGTCTGGATATGGACCATCCAATACTTGCTGATCCATGCACAGAATGCTTTGCACATCCTTAATGAAAATGCAAGAATGCTGGATTAAGATGAGTTAGGATTTAGGTCTGATCCAGCCAGGCTGTCTTTATGCAGCATACAGACCTTTTCTAACTATGGTACTAGATTATTCAAAGAAAATAATATCAAACCATGGTTCTCTTGGTTTCCTCAAGAGGTTTCTTTCCTTAAGAAACCTCTTGAGGACATGTCATTCTGTTATTCATGAATTAAATATTCCATCCCAAACTCTGAGTATTAATTAAAACCAATACAATTCAAGAAAGGCTACCGACATTTCAAAGACCTATGTGTTTTAAATTTACATGATACACTGAAAATACGAACTAAACATATCCTAAGAGGTTTCCCTCTCTAATCTTTTATTCTACATCTCAAAATATTTGAATTGAAATACCCACAGTGAAATCTCCCTACACTGGTTATGTTCCACAGAACTTTAAAGACTGCATTTATAGGGCAGTAGAGAAATATAACAAGTTCCTGTTGGTAAATCCTAAACAAACTTACGCACACACACATATACACAAACATTCATACATGCACACATAAACACGCTATTCCTACTTTGGACTAAAAGCAACATTTTCAAATTCCCCTTCAGAAGCTCCTATTTGCATTATTTTTGAATGACAAGCCAAGAGCAGGATGTTGTGTGTGAAAAAGCTGATCTATCAGAAGCTCAACAGGAGCTCAACAGGAAGAGCCCTTGTCACAGCTTATCTTGAACTGCTGATCTGCAAATCTAAGACCCTGCAAATCTGGAGTGTTTCAAAAAATGAAAATTCAAGAAATGGCATACTTTCACTCCATTATGGTTATTATATGTCATGTACAAGAGACCTATAGACTAACACCCTACTACACAGTATAAAAACTAAGATTGTTATTTGTTTCTTTCCAAGTCATCTTAATTAATTAATTTGGGCTGAAAAAGCAAGAAATTAATGAGTAAGATTCAGAAGTTTCCAATTCCATTATTTATTTTTAGAAATGAAAGCTGTTTTATTAGGAAGGACTTTAATAAATAAGAGCGATGAAGGAGCACCAGAATTTTGTAAGCTGTACTTTTATCATGGATACCTTGACAGTTTCACAATGAAGATGAAGTCTGTTGGTTACCAATATTAGCTGGACAATTTTATTTATAACAAATGCTTTGAGGATGTCCTGATAAAATACTGTCCCACTGATACTGTCAGAGCTTCTTGCCATTTGACAGATCAAATCTTATTTTAATTCTTAAAAACTGCGCAAATGAACGGTATCACTAACGTGCATTCTGTAGTGAGCAAATTGATTAATCCCTTTCTATAGAAATCTCAACTCTTGATTACACCTATCAGACGTTAAGCACCATTATTCCAAGTGACAACACTTGACAAATTCCCTAACCATCTCTCTCAGCCTTTGTAGCCCTGCTAGCTTGTATTAACCCTGATGAAAAATTAATTTTCCTTATCTTCAACTAAACCCCAAAATCCAAATCCTCCAAACTGGCAACTCTTTCTGTAAAGGTATTATGAAAACCTCTAAAAGATTAATTGCATGTCTTCAGGTGACATTAAATTAATTTCTATACCCATGATAGACATTTGATACTCGGCACTGAGAGGACAGATAACATTGTCAGGATACACAGAAGGACAGTGGTGGAGTATCCCAGGGCAGCCTCTTATGAATTCTCCTTTCGATAAGGCCATATTTCACTGTCATGGGCCCTGTTACTGATCTTGCAGCCCTCAGACCTCACTGCACAGGTTTCTATTAACAGTGACAATGCTGTTTATCCATGTAATCTTTGCTAAAGCTAATTCAAATATCCACCCAACGGTGAGAGGGGTGTGCATGCTGGATAAAGCATTTAAAGAAAATAAACTTGGTCTGATTTGTGCAGTATTGCACGGCAGGAGCAGGGGCTGCAAACACAACTCTGCACTCATATCTTGTGGAAATGAGTTACAGTTTAAACAAGATATGGCACCTTTTAGTCTCTATACTGAGAAACCAGAGTAAGCTGTGTCACAACCATATTCTCAGTAAAAGCTATTTTACAAGCCTTAATAAACTGCTTGCTTTTCTCAACAATCATTGCTTTTTCAAAACAAATTTGTAGAAAGCAGCAGGAGAAAGAAACTACTTAAACCAATTAATGGTGCAAGTGTAGTTAGCAACTTCAAGTGTACATTCAGTAAAATAAATAAGATTAAAATGAAAAGATGTAATATCACTGCAAAGCTAGCAACCCTCCATACATTTTATCGCATTTGAATACTACTATTAATCAACTAACCAAAACCAATGTTATGGTAAGTAAACTATAGAAGGGTTCATGTTTGATCACTTTTGAGATCTGAGACTTTAAAAAAGGGATATTCTTCTTTCTGCCTTAAAGGTCAAGGTGAGAAGACTGCAAATGAGTTTATCTGGGTTAACCACAAGGTAGCATTCAAGGTACAGATTCAGACTTACACCAGCCTTTCCCCACTGGCTTCCTTCAGAAATACAGTACCGTATGTATGAGACTCAAAATTAGCATCTCACATATTAGTGTAGAATGAAAAGATACTCTGAGTTCCATTTCCTCTATCCACACTTTCTAAGAGGGCATGAATTAGCCTTTGCCTTAAGTATGTTGCTGGAAAATAGGGGGGCTGGATTAGTACTTGAGGGTGTATGAGAACCACACCTATAAAACTCACAGACTTTCAGCACAGAAGATGCCACAAGGAGGCTTTACTCAATACACAACATATATTTCTGCTATTTCTACAATAAACCCCCATTCAGTTAGGGTATAATTAAGACACACATCAACACCTCCGTACTTTTACAATTAGCTGAAGACAGTAAATGTCCTTAGTGTTATCAAATAAATGGCCCTTTAATAGAGATGTACTGCTGTGTGTTTGCAGATCACTATGACTGCAGAACATATATGGGTGCCTGTCACTGCAGCCATAAAAATTACATTTTTGAAAATGGAAGGTTTTATATGGCTGTTCCTTGAAAACCTACTCAACTGATGATGATAGCGTAAACATTCTTCCTGTCCCCAGCCCAATCAGGTTGTTTTCACCACATGGAATTATAGGAAGCAAAATAAAATGGGTGAGCTGCAGGACTTCAGAAATAAAAATGGGAAATCTATTCTTTCAATTAAAAAGATTTTAAAAAATACTATACTGGGTGGAAAATAAAGTGAAATTAACATAATTGCGTGCTTCTTGCATTCAAGAAATATTTTTAATCATGAGAATATGTGCTAAAATATTTAGCAAATACTAGTAGTTTTTTAAATATCTTAAAAGCCAAGGATTGGGAAAACATGAACTCTACAGGCTTTGCATTCCATCACATTCAAAGGAAATTCCTTGCAAAGATTACAGAATATGACTGTCTATAACCAAAAATAGTAAATCAACCTTACACCATAGTATCCCCATTCTCCTGAAATACAATGCATGAAGCTTTCGTTTTCCCTTCCCGTGTCCCTCCATCGTGCTTTCTCCAAACATTCCCCATATTTTTTAAAATAGAAATGGATATCCCCCAGATGAGCAAATCTACTTATATTCTAAAATATTATTCAAGCAGAGCAGAGGGGCCCTACTCTCCCTTTCAGAGTTGCAGGATATTTGCAGTTGGGCATCTGTCATTCAAAGCTACTGAGGTAACTACTCCAATTTATGTTGGAAATGTGAACAACAAGAAAGGACATTTTACCATGCTTGGTGGACTTGTAAGAAAGCCAGAAAAATTTGAATTCAAATACATACCCTAATTCAGAGGATTTTAAAGATGAATATACAATTGAAACCGGAGGCCTTTCTTTTGGGACTGATAGAAAGAGTGTTGGGGAAAAGTCATGGAACTTTGTTTTTATATATGACAACTGCACCGAGATTATTGTGTGTGCAAAGATGGAAAGATTTGGTACTACCCACAATGGAGGAATGGTTGGTGAAGATGATGGAACCTGCGGAAATGGCCAAACTGACTCCTTTGATTAGAGAAAAGACAGTATCTACATTTATTGCTGACTGGGAACCCCTTATAGACTTTTTGTGTGAAACAGAAAAAAATAAATTTATCATTTATGGTTTTGATGATTAGACGGGATAGTTTATAGAAAAAAATTGAATTATGCTATAACCATAGAGCAAGAAATAAATTTATAATTATACTTATAACTGCTGTAAAGAAAATCAGAAGCTACTTCTTTCTTCGCTTTTGCACCTTTAGCTTTCTTTGATCATTTCCTTTTTCTTACTTTATATTAGTTTCTATTAGGTCTTTTTATATTCTTTCTTAAAAGTTTTAATAAAATTATATTTAAAAAAAGAGACAACTACTAAAGACTTGTTCCTTTCAAACTTTCTTCCTTAGTTATTACCCACAACCATAGATGGTTTGAGAGAGAGAGAAATATTTATTTCAGTCAGTGACTTGAAATCTGCTCATAGCTTAAACATAACTTCTGGAGACCTTCTCATCAGTCTACCTCTTGCAGCAGTAAGGTTGGGAGGTATAAATGGCTTTTTCTGCAGTGATAAATGTTATGTTAGTAATTCATTTCCAGCTGGGATCCATATATTGAGCCCCACCACTACAGAAGTTTTCAGTAACTGCTAGAAGATGATCTGTCCTAACCAAGTTGAGCCTTACTGAATATGTTGTTGCTGGGAGTCAAGTGTTTATTGGATTTAAAATTTTTCTTGGGTTGGATCAGGGATATAGGTTTTGCACAAAAGATTAAACTGGAAAATTGTTCTATATAATCAGTTATAGGATAATTTGCATGGAGCCATTTTCAGTTTGTATTAGAAAAATGTTCAAATGCAAATTGCCTTGTGCACAATAGATTAATCCACATAGGAAAATGTTCATCCTCAATGTTGTGGGATGAAAATTTTTCTCTGGAAAAATAAACCACAGAAAAATTTCCCATCCTTAGGTCACTGGACGGGGTATTGCTGTATGTTAGTCTTAATTCTTAAAGAGAATCTAAAAAAAATTCGACATCCTTTGTCAACTCATCAATTTTAACTGTGAGCTGCCCAGAGTCACCCATTGGGGGGAGATGGGCAGCATACAAATTTAATAAATAAATAAATAAATTCACAAATATGGTAAGTCATGAATTTCTTCAAATAAGTAGTTAACTTTATAAAGCAAAATTGTTTGAAATTACTTTTATTCAAAAAAATACCACAGTGTGCATGGCAATCTACAAAGTAGGAAATGATAGGCAGGCCCCTACTCCAATGTGTGTATAATCTGCAATATAATATAGGAAAATAGAGTTAATAGGGAAATAGGGGCACAGAAAGTAGGACAACAATAAAATGGTTGCTTCTGTTATACATGTTCCTGATTAGCTACCATATAGAATATCTACACATGGGAACCAGAAGGATGTGCCATTAGCTACTTTATGGGAACTAAAAGAATGGGAGGTGTCAAGAAAAAGTCATGGAGGGACAAGAAACTTTTGAACACAATAATAAGAAGGCTGTTTTTGTCCTAAGGTGACAAGGCTATTTCAGGTAAGCACAGTTCCATCACCTACCCTATGTAGGGCCCAACTGCATTTACAGAGTGATTAGCACAAGGGTTAACCATAGCCCTAACTAAAACCCACAGTCACAGTTGGCTAAGACTGCTCATGATATAAACTTGCACAAGTGTAGTAAAGAATAGGATCTGGGATAGGGCTGAAGCAGGGCTAGCTTCTTAGTCACCCAAACTTTATGTAATGTGGTTCCCATGGATGGAAAAATATGCCTAAAGTGTGTGGGGACTGGGGCAATGCTTGCCGAATCTCTAAAGCATGGTCTTACTTCACTCCAAAGCTTCTACAAGTAAAATAAATGTATGTACTGTTAACATTTTAAAATAAAGCACACAAAATGAAAAACAGTGTAGATGTGCTCAATTAGCATAACGTTATTCAACTTGCAGAATTCAGCTTCTCTCAATTCAGCCTTCAGTTTATTGGAATATAAGTATATTCTTAGAGTATCCCTTGTTAACTGGGCATATATGTACTTTACGGAGTGAAGCAGAAGACGAAATTTTTATTTTTTGTCTTCTAAATCTGATTGCATTTTGAACAGATCACCTGATCGTTCTTAAATTCATTCTGAACCCATATCAGTTGGCTTCTCCATTTGTTTTAACTATCAAAAATTGTCCTAGGGGGGAAAAAAGGGTATTTCCAGCTTCAACATAGTTAATGCCTTTTCTACAAAGGAACTGATTTTTATCTATGACATCACAATAAAGGGGCTATAAAAGTACAAATTCTTCAAACGTTTTTATTGTATGAGATGAGAAATACAGATGCGAAAACAAAAACAGACTATACAACAAGCAAACTTTGTATGATGTTTTGCATCAACTGAGATGGGAACACCTTTGGAGTAGTGCTCATCGTGAGAGTAATGCTGGCTAGTCACCTGCAGCACATTTCTTTGTCCATGCCTCCACTTTTTCCATTCACTTCATCCCTAGTACATACCAGTAGTTCAGACAGGTTGGAATAAGTATGGCACTTATTAAGATTGTGCTAGCTGTGAAGTCAGGCTTTATAGGCATATTCAGTAGCAACAGTATACAACACAAAGCTTTTCTTCCATATAGAAAAGAGCACTAGGGCAGCTCTCCAGAGAGACAAAGAGGTATGTTCTTGGTCCAGTATTTTCAGACGACAGAGGACTAGTCATGTCACTCTGAGCAAGGGAGGAAAGTCTTTGGCTAAGGAGAGATCATCCAACAACAACATAAGATGGCTACATAGTACAATTAATATTTAAGCTTCATGTTATTTCACAGCAATCAACAAGTAGCATCCAATATAAACAGCTTTCATCACCCCACTAAAGGGAAATCAGAAACATTATTTAAAAAACCTGATTAGACAGTCATAATTATTATAATTTGTTACTTTACACACATTCCACCTGTACTTTTAACCTCAACATTTGTGTGCTATTTCAGAGGCCACTAAAGGAAAGGGAACCCAAGGATGGGTCACATTTTAGGCATACCTGGCCTGCAAAGCAATTATAATCTGAGGTTGGGAATAAAGACATTAGATTTTATTTGTTTTGTGATTTGGGGCTTTAGAGTGCAAGGGGGAGGATGGCAGACCACGGAGGATATCTGCAGGCATACAAAGAAAACATTTCAGTGGCAAGGTGATCTGAAATCCGTGTGATGTAGAGATTAAACTGTTGGACAAGGACAATGGAGAGTGAGGTTGAAATCCCTGAACTATAAAGCTCATGGTATCACATTAGTCAGGAGGAGATAAAAATGGATGGATAAGGCAAGTACCGTTTACATTTCCCTGAGTCCCATGAAAGAACTGTATAATAAGTTTATTAATATGATTATGATGAGATTTAAAATGATTGCCATTTACTGCCTGTGAATCTTGAGATCCTCTTCCCACTAAGTCAACAAAATAAATTATAGCAGCTATAAGGGGAAGACAACATAGCTGTGAGCAGGGGAAAAACATGGTTTCAAGAGAGAAAGTTATGCAATGCAAAAGTAAAGCAAAGCAGAGATGTACTAATGCAACATATGTGAGCATAAGGATTTTGAATAGTGAAGGGCTCAGAAGGTAAAGGGTGTTTAAACTACCTTCAGTGATAATTATGTGATTTAATAGCAACGATAACATTTCACTGGGTTCAAAGGCATTTATGCTCAAATGGTAGCTAACACTACTTCAGACTGTAAGCAGCGATACTATTACAGAATATCCACTCTCATAAAACCATTCCTACAAGTAAAATAAAAAGACACGTAGTAGTTGCTTTATTGGGTAATAATCCTACTTATATTAAGTATCATAAAGGGGAACATCGGTAAATTTGCACACATGCAGTTTGCAGTTATTTGGCTTATCTGTACCATCAAAAGTTCCTTCCACTTTAATTCTACAAAGTCTACAGACAAAGCTTAAGTCACAACTAAATTTTGTCTCAGGCCAGATAGAGAATAATGTAGACAGAGTACTAGACTGTAGCAAACAAGCAGCAGCACTGTACTAGGCTGTGGAGAAAAGTAGCCAGTTAGAAACGGGAGCTAAGCGTCTATCGAAAAGAAGTCAAAAACCTAAGCAAGCAATATATTTCACATATTTCACTCAGCTCAACAGTCAGATGCAACAGCCTGTAATAAAACAGGGAAAAAGGCTTTTATTCTGGACCAAAAAGGAAAGGCAACTGAAGTTCCACTGTACAAGCAAACACCGTTCCAGAGAATGGCAACATCAGACATTTACCAGAGATAAAATACTACCAAAGGGCCCACTTTAAAAATGCTCCCACCATCAAAAGCAAGAAAACTCTGTCCAAATAAAGCAGGCCCTACCAAAAACATTTTACCCAAGATTTCTCCAAATACTGCAGACAAAAAGAGCTCTTAGCAGACAAAATAACACACTGAAAAATGTCCCTCAAAGGAAAATGAAACCAGGTAAGAGAAGCTGCAGATACTCATTTAGCCAAAGACAACTTCCTTTCTCAGAACTTTCCAATTGCTGGTCAATATCCTGCTATTATATGTACTTCCAAAAGTCATGAATATTCCCCACAAGCACTGAGACACAGAAGAGAACTTTCGTAGTTATTCAGTCAAGTTTCACATTTACACAGGACACAAAAAAATGCCAGATAAGAATAAAGCATGAAAGTATTTCAAGGATAACTTTTACTACAACACATCTACATGCACACCAAAGATGCTGAGGCAATGCGGAAGCCAGGCAAGGAATATGTGAACCAAAAGATAAACATTTAAGTACAGCTTAATCAGCTGTTATCCTAGGATGTTAGTAAGCATGGAAGGATCTTGTATATTATAAAAATAGCCTTGAAAATTCCCAAAATGGCACATTAATGTCATAATATGTAAGCATTCCCACCACAAATGAAACCATGCATTTTCTAAATGTGCTTATCTTAATTTCTTGAGCTCTGTGAGGTGACTATGTAACAGATTCATTTTATAAAGGTAAAGTTCCTCTTGACTCAAGCTCAACTTCTGGTCGAGATGGACACAGAGATGTCAATGTACTTTCTTGTCAACAACAGAAAAATGGTTGATCATTGTCCGGATGTGTTTCCAGCTTGCCAATCTAGCCTATGGCTCTGGGATTTCCAGTGATCCCCCATCCGATTACTTACAGGGTTAGATCCTGTTGAGCTTTATGAAATCAGGCAGGATCGGAGAGGTGCTGCTACTTGCAGGAGGCAGATTCATTTTATTCACGTTAAATGTTTGGGTTTGCCTTTGCAATCATAATTCTCCCTTTCTCTGTCAAGCATGTAGAACAAGGTCACACAGTTACAATTTTCTTTCAATAACCCTACCTTTTGCTAGGATTGCACAGCAACTGTGGAAGCCAACTGCACAATCTCAGGAAAAGATGCACCTGCTATAAGAACTGCTGATGGATGCCATGCGAGCAACCCCATACACACTCCTGGTAGCAAGACACGTTTCCCCCTTCAATTCCAGTGTTACACAGACCAAAAGGGCTAAAAGAAAATAAATCTACCAAAATCTGGAACAGAATTCTATAATGATTCTTGCCTTCTGAGTTACAAAATATTCCTGCTCCATACCAAAAGGCAGAATATTTTACTTCCAATCCAGAACAATTCTACATGTATGAAGACTAGAACCAGATGACTTGCTGGACAACTTAAGTTCTTGCCAAAGTACTGTAGCTCCTACTGTAAATAAGGCCTATCAATCTGCAATTTAAAGTTGATTGCCCTCTTTAGCAATGAGAGATTCTGCAGGAACAATTTTCAAAGTAGGCTCTGGTTTCACGCAGGTGCCTCTGCTATGCACTGTATTTTATTTATCATGCATTAAATGACACCCTGATCTTTAGATGACAAAGTGCAGAGAGAGATTCCATGACCTCAATGTCTTCTTACTCACCTGAAGAACTGCTTCTATATTAAGGTGGATTTAATGGGGAGTATCCCATTTGATTCATTCTGAGTAACATTTACAGCCAAAATCCTATCAATCTGATTAAAGGCATTAAAAAAGGTAAAACATAATGATAATTTTTTTTCTAAGAAAATAAAATGACTCCCAAAGTAAATGAGGTAATTACTTACTCAAGCTATTTGCAATGCTACTCATGTTATAAGTAAACACAGAGAATCTGACATTCAGGAAGAATTTCAAAGTAGTGTCAAGTACAACTGCACAGAACTGGGTGTTCTTTTAATTAAAAGAACAGTACTACAGTTATGTCAAGAAAGCCCCACCCCCCAAAAAACCCTTTCAAATAGTCTGTTCCACAGGAACTTTAACTTATTTTAGCCTATAGGCCAGTGTTTTTCAGCCCTGAGAACTTTCAGATGTGTGGACTTCAACTCCCAGAATTCCCCAGCCACCATGGCTGGCTGGGGAATTCTGGGAGTTGAAGTCCACACATCTTAAAGTTTCCAAGGTTGAGAAACACTGGCCTATAGGTTATTTGGCATACGTTGCCCAAGAATGGGCTGGAGGCATGCTTAGTGTGAAAAGAACTCCATGGTAGAAATCTGGGTGTTTCTACTTTAGCATGATTTACAAAGTGAGTTAAGATCCTCAGCTGCACTGCATTTCACCTTTAAAAAGTCATCTATAACCTTCTTCTCTTCACCCTCTGGTACTGTTTATATGCACTTCAGGCTGAAGGTTTTTGACCAACAGAGTAATATAAAGTTGCAACTGCATGAGAAAGGAATAGATGGGATGGAGAACCTCAAGCTGTATACTTTCCTTGAAGGAGTCCTCTGTTTGGAGTACTAGAAAAATCTGGAGCCAGAATATATATGTGTTTGTATGCATGCATTACATTAGTATGAACGTACAGCAAAACTCCCCTTTTGAAAAGTCTTGTTATTCCTATCCTTGGAAAACAGAGGAAGGAAGCAATTTCCCCTTCATCTTAAATCTATCATATCTTTAATATAATCGTCTATTTTTAAAAGCAGAGGTAGATAATGACCACTGTGTGTGGCGTACAGAACCCAAGCCCAAAGATACAGGGATGTGGGGGTATATATGGAGAGTCTGCTGCCATATTTCAGTGGCAACCTTGGCAGGTCATCAAGTTTAACTGGTGACACCAGCACTCTATCTAGATACAGACCTGCAGTTGTACTACATTTATTTTAGGGGGAAGAAGCACAGCCTCCACTTCTTCCCAGTTTATGATTTCTAAAGTGCAGTCTGTGGTGGCTTGTTCCTGCTTCCTGCAAGAAAGGCCAAAGTATGCAGAAGACACTCTGTATTTTGGAGGCAAAAAGCTATTCCACCCCCAAACAGTATCTTGCAACTGTTCAGAAATGGGTTTGTAACAGCATTAAAAAAAAAATTAATGGAAAGAAAAAGGGGAGATTTCTGAATATTGCTGTGAATAACAGCAAGTATTACTATTGTGTAGTTTAAAAAGTTAATGATGGCCTTTGAATGGGATTAGAAGGGAAAACAGTTGTGGGTTGAGTATATGTAATTAATGTATGTTTAAATGCATAGTTAATTGGAAAGAAGCTAACATATGACATAACAGTATTTTCAAGTGTATAATTAAGTTTAAAACAATTGGAAAGTTTACTAATGATTGATATATCCTACATAGAACATGGTTAAAACAGAATAGAAATTAGAATGTAAAAATAGCTCAACTATGCAGTGGCCAAACAGATGCACAGATAATGGCATAGGGCCTGGTTACTTGAGGGACTGCCTATCTCCCATAGTATCTGCCTGACCGGTTTGATCTCGCAAGGTTGGCATGTTCCAGGTTTTTTCAATTAAGCAATGCCATCTACTGGGACCTCGGGAGCACACCTCTCTGTTGCACTGCCTACCTTAATGAATGAGGTTCCCCTGGAGATCTGAAAGGCCTTCACCCTGCTGGTGTTCTGAAGGGGCCTGAAGACCTGGCTCTTTACCCAGGCCTTTGGTGGGGATGACTGAGGCCTCCTTTTAACTTAGGTTGCTTTCTCTCATTTCTCCCCAGTTTGTTATTCTGCCATCTCTATCCTTTTTTCTGCCTTGTCTTTATTGTCATGTTTTAAATCATTTGTAAACGGCCCAGAGTGGCTGGGAGTTGGGTGGCATATAAATTTATATGATGATGTGATGGTGATGATGATAATGTCCCTTTCCACCACTACTTCCCAGCAACCAGTATTTAAGCCATGCAGCCTACAATTCAGAAGCTACTAAACAACCATCAATATTAGTAGCCACTTACAATCATCATCTATGAATCTCTAGAGTCCCCTTTTAAAACAATCCAAATGGGCTGCTATTACTGTAATTACTGGCAACAAATTCCACAATTAAACTACAAAGAAGTTTCCTTTGTTGGTCTTGAACCTCTCTACATTTAATTTCAATGAATGACTTTGAATTCTAATATTGTGACTGAAGGAGAAAAACTTCTATTTATATGAACTATGTCACTGGATGCATTTAGGAAACCTTACCCTCTTTTCAGTTTGGTCTTGCACACTTTTATACGTGCAGTTCTTTATACTCCAGAAGACCAATTACACTTTTTAACACAAAAATGATTGCCTAACTTTTTCCAGCTCCAAAGTTTCTTCATGCAACATCCATATAAACTAAACTATTTTTGTTTACTATTCACTCTCTTTTGATTTACATTCCATTTCCTGGTGTAAAAATAATATACATATAACTTCAATGGACATTATAGTACACCTTAAGTCTAGCATTCTAAGCTTTTCTAGCTCTAGGTTGTGACCTAAGCTTAACTAAGCAGAATGCAATGCTCTGAGCATTTTTATTCTGCTAAAGGAGCAAAAAAGAGGGATTATTTTTCTGAATTTAACCATATACAATTACTTATGTAATATTCACTGCTATGTTTTTTTGTAATTACAGTTAAATATCAAATGTTCACCATTTCTATGAAATAATAACCCTAGGGTCCATATTTTTACACTACTTAACACTTATCCTGCCATGATGTAGCCCCATCAGTTCAATGAGACATTTGAGGTCATAATAAAGGATAAAGTACACATATTCTTTTATGTGTAAGGGAGGAAACCATGTCAATGGTTACATATATCTTTGTATCTATCTTTCCACACACAACTAGGCCGGCTCAAAATTAATAGGGGAAAAGCTGAATGTGGGTGTTGGCCAGATTATTCTTTCCCAGGCCACTTTTTTGGAGCTTCTGAAAATGACACCAACAGGACAGATGGAGATCACAAACCAACCATACAAAACAAGAGACAGACATGCCTGGTAACTTACCCCTCCTGACAATTTTATCACCCTGACTTTGGTGCCGACATGGGGCCCATCGCCACTACCACTGTTTGCCCGCTGCATGACAGTTCTTTTCACCCCAGGCTTCAGCTCTTGAGGTTGGCCTTGCACCGATGCCACCCGAGCCATCTGGGACAGGTTCAAGTGCGCAGCAGCAGGAGGCTTTGCTTGCAAACCTTTATAGGGCAGCTGGAGCTCATTTTCGGGCACTGTCCTAGCCTGCCTTAGTTGCTTTATTGTTTTTATTTGCTGTCCTTGAAATTGCGCACTGTCTCCAGCCTGGAGAATGTTTATAGGCTTAGGCTGAACAGCTGGGGAATTTGGAACGACTGGCTCTTGTTTTTTAACCATTAGCCTGCATTTCACATTTTGGCGGGGCTGTGCACCAGGAAGGGAAAGCAATGGATTTCCATTGGTGGGCAGCTGTGAAGTTTCTTCCTCCTGCTGTTGGGCTGAAGAGCCTTGTTGCTGCTGCTGCGCAAGCCTTTCAAGCAATTCTCTTTTGCGGGCCCCAGCCTGAAGCTGCCGCCTCAGCTCCTTTTGTTTCAAGATCTCTTCCCTGAGGCGTTTCTGTTCCTCTATCTTCAGACGGTACAGTCTGGTTTCTTCATCCTCATCAGGAAACTGCAGGGTAGCCAGAAAAGAAAGTTACACATGGTAAAATCCAAAAAAAAAAAAAAAGGTGACACTTGTTAAAAGGATGGCACGCTTTCCCAGCGGTATACTTAAATTAACTGAAAAACGATGCAGTGTCTTTAACGACAAAGCTGCTAACAATGGTTTATGAGCTATTAATCAGACAAGCAATGAAGAGGCAAAGAATATACTACTCCACTTTGGACTTTTAAATACAGTAAATCAGAAAGCTGAAACTGAAGCCTTCTAAATCGGAACTCATTTAGAAGTTGCTGAAACTAATTAAACTATTAATATAATTCAAGAACTCAAATATTGTTTCAAATGGAAGCAGTAACAATAAGAGGCAGCCCACTGTGTCACACAGGTTTTATCTTGCTCTTTTCTGACAAACTAACAAAAGGTAGGATGGTAAATGACCTGAAAGGCCCTGATTAGAACTATTGATTTTTCTTACAGAATTTTCAGCCTGATCTGAAACTCATTTGTCACACAATAATTGGTTATAATGAACAGCGCAAGTCAATCTCTCTGACCTTGAACTCATGCACTCTCTTCAGAATTAAAATGTTGCCAAATGCAATGTTGGAATATTAATGGAATATCAGGAATGGCTTTAATATTCCAGCCTTAAGCTTTTTAGAAAGTATTACAGCCTTTGTGTGCCAAATAATCTTTCCTGTAGTCCTAAAACTCCAGCAAGATATATATCCTTATTCAAAGCTACTGGGAAATTAAGAGCAAAAGAAAATTCTGATGTTGTTTTTGAATTTGCAGGTTCAACATACTTTAATAATGTGAAATTGCTGCTTTCAAAGTATAACAGCAGTCTTCACTCCTAGAGAAAGCTACAAACCACCTACACTGTGTAATAAATTTACTATTCTTTGATAAATTTAGCTGCTTATATTTATTATCTAAGATTTCCAATAAAGAATATTGAAGAAATAAATACACCATTGTCTATTATTTTCATATTACTAAGAAAACTATAATGTGTTTAGTAAGCAGTTATAAGAAAATGGAAAAAACTGGGAGGAAAGAGAGACGTCATAAAATTAATATTAATTCAATCAGTGTAATAATCACTAAGTGAAATTGTGACTATTCTTTTCTACCATGTGTAATAATCCTAAAAGTGCATTGTTTATTACTGAATACTCCCACCTTGCATATTCTTAACTATTCTATCCATTTTTCTTGCCCACCTGAGAAATCCCTGACATTATTTTGAGTAAATTAAAGAAAGAAACAACCTGAACAGATTCATACATGAAAGAGACTAGGCTTATTGGAAAACAACATGGTTAAGAAAAATGTCCTGTCTGACAAACCCCAACCCTAAGCAGCAGCTCTGGAGAAAGGAGAGAAATGAGAATCCACCACCACACCTGAACTTAACACACACCGTAAGAGCTACTTTCACAAGACAAAAATCTCTTCTTTCAGACTGAACTGACAAATGAGATGGCTGAAGCATCAAGGCTCCTGAGTCTCCTGACCGCTAGCATGGCATTTCAAATTTGCAAGGTTCTTCTCTTTACTGCATTTCCCCAAACCAGCACTCCCTGAATTAAGCCTGCCATATACAGCTTCAGATTTGCAGCGTGACACTGGTTCCAAGCGTCTGATCCAAATAATGTGAAGGTGGCCATCGCGCCCAAATTCAAAGCTTCCCACTGGCACAAAAAAGTCTAGGGTAACATTCTTTACTGCCAAAGTTGCCTGTCAGTTCACCCCTAAGACGACAATTTCACCAACTTATAGCCTATATAAAACCTAAGATATCATTAGTCAGAAAAGATTTTAGTGGTTAACATTTATAGCAAAAGCATGTAGTCTGGGATCCCTGAAAGCCTCAGGTATGGCTCTCAGAGGCCTCCAAATATTGCTGTCAAATGTTATATTTAATAAAACAGAAGAGGGAAATGATTAAATACACGACTGGAGAGTAATTGTAGTAATAATTAATTCTAATGAAATGTTCAATAAAAGCAGACTTGCTTCTTATTCTGACCTCACCCACTCTGGAGTGTGGCCCCCAGCATGCTACTCAAAGGCAAGTGTAGTAATTTGAAAAGATGTAGTACCTTAAATGTGAGTGTCCCAGCTTCCATGAGACATTTGGCTCCCTGTTGTTTGAATAACTAAACGAAAGACACTAAATGGAAGGCCATCTCTTGAATTACTCTTCCTGCTGCAAAGATTAAAGCAGGAGGGAATTCTGCCCAATTCCATAACAGGCTTTAAAAAAAACACCAGAGAGCTAAATCTTTCAGTCCAGCTATAATTTAGTGTAGTATCAACTGCTGCTACTTTCTGGTATCTGCTCACTTTTTTGTATTAGCAAAGAGAAAGTCTGTTGTTAGGCTAAATGTGATTTACTTTCTCTGCCATGTGACTTAGGTGATCTTTTATTTAGGAACTCAAAAAAACAGGGAACCAAAAGTCCCATGGATATTGGATGCTCAAGTTAAAGGCTTATGGTACCACATGTTCCAAACTGAAGTAAATAAGGGAAGTGCACTCAGTTACTTATTTCTGCAGATTATTATGGCAACCATTATAAAAAACTATGCATGTGATGGTACCACATCCTGTATTGGCAGATGACCGCTCCCAGTGGCTTTAGATTCCAAATAGTAGAGGGGAGAAACTGTGCAATGCCCCACAATGGAGACCTCTCCCCCTTGCCACCGACTGGAACTGTCCATCCAGGAACAAGAAGTGCTGCAGAACACTGCAGTCCATGATAGACAGTAGTGAAGACAACAGGACAGGGACTAGGAAGACTGGTGGGTGGGTGGGAGGGCTGGCCAGTTGGAAGCTGAGTAGCAAAGGCACTGGGAAAAATGGCAGGGAGACTGGTGGGAAGGTATTGGTAAGATCAAGGATGGGAACGCTGGTGGGAAATTTGGCAGAAAAATGCTGGGAACTTAGGGCAATGGGCCAGTTGGCAGAGAGACTGGAGGAAAGCGCTGGGAAGAATGGAGGGGTACAGTGGGAAGTTCAGTGGACAGACTGAGAGGGTGGCAGGCCAGCAAGCAGATCAACAAGAAAGTACTAGAAAAACTGGGACTAGGCAAGCCTTCTTTGTGGCTATACCAGCCCTGTGAAACAGCATCCCGCTGCAAATTCTGATGGCCCCAACCCTGTTAGCCTTTTGTAGGGCTCTGAAGACCTGGCTGTTCCTCTGGTTTTTGGGTGGTGAGCCTGATTAGCATTGGTGATCTTGGTTGAGGTTGGTGATATGGTTTTGTTTGGGGGGTTATTAACTGGAGCGTCATGAGTTTGTACTGTTGTGATGGTTTAATAGTTTGTACTGCTATGATGGGATTCTGTACACCACCCAGAATCACTGCTGTGAGATGGGCAGCTCTATACATCGAGCAAAAGATGGAAAGAATGGAGCTGTAGGCCAGCAGAAAGATTGGTGGGAAGGAGTTTTCTTTCACTTCCATTTGCAATGCAACAGCGCACTTCAGGCTGCATACTTTTAGACATGTGTAAAATGGCAATCAGGCTTTTTATGTATGCACAAAAGATTTAATAGACATTGGGGCTTAACAAACACCTCTTCTCCCTGAATAGTCTGTTAAATCAATTTTTTTAAAGTTCCTGAACATAAAAAAGAATACACTTTGGCAGGTACTAAAACTGGAATGCAGGCTGAAAACTACCAAGAATACAGACACTATCTCAAATGACCTATGGTCAAAACCGCTCCCGAAATGAAGATGAGTACCCAGTGCACCTTTGCTAGATGGAACCCCTACCTCTGGTTCAGATTTGACCTCCGTTTTAGGCTGAGTCATGGGAATAACTGCTCTAGGCTTGGTCTCAGCCCTTCCTAGTTGGTTCTTGACCCCTGTAACAGGCCTCAAAGCAGATGTGGTGCTAGTAATAGGTTTCACTTGAGCAGCAGGAGCTGAAGTTCGTCGGTTGTTAGCAGCTTCGATCGCATGCAAAGGTGCTATTGGCAATTCGCGCAAATTACTATTCCTTGGAGCAGATGACTGGAGCTGCTGGTTTGGACGTTTTACAATGCTTTGCGCCGGTGTGTTCTGAAAGAAAAAAAGTTACAAAAAACTCCTCCTGTAACAAGTATCTCTAGCAAGCCAGATTTCAGGGTTCCTCAACAGAGCAGAATTGATATACAGGTGATACAATCTTCCCCTTCTAGTCAGGAAAGCCAGGAGGCCCATTTGGCTAAATTCCCGTGAAACACAGCTCTCCTACACCCCTGCCCCCCTCCTGCCCTGAAGTTAACTAGCCAGAAAGGACTTCGCTAGAGGCATTTTTATCTCAAGGTCTGTTTGGGGAAGGAAAAGACTGCCCTGCTCCAAGTAATATGGAATGAGAAATTTCCAGAACTCAGAAAAGAATCAATTGCATGTAGAGTTCCAGGATCAGTTATAAGTAAACAGTTGGACTGGGTTACAAGTTTTGATTTTATTTTCAATGTGCTCAAACCCTTGTCTTATTAGTTTCACAACTATTATCCCAGGAGGCTCAATCTCCATTTCAGATGAGCTTACCTATTATTATTTTGTTTACACATACTACTGTTTTGTAATACTCATCCATGCTTCTCTATGCTACCCTGTGTTTTCTAATAAATAAGTAATACTGTAAATACTTTGGATGCCAGCTTGTGTCTTGGGAATTGTCTACCCTTGTCTACCCCGAGTGTTGTCTACCCCTGTCTACCCTTGTCTACCCCGAGTGTTTCTCAGCCTTGGTAACTTTAAGATGTGTGGACTTCAACTCCCAGACTTCTCCAGCCAGCCATGCTGGTTTTAAAATGTCCCTGTGTTTTCTTTTATTAAAGAAAGAGGAAGACATTTTTTTTTTTAGCCTTAATCATGACTCCGGGGGAAGGGGGTTGCAACAAGTACCAGTGAAAGCAATGCCAGCTCCTTTCATTCCAGGCTATCTTATCTTGGTGGGGCAAGCCCGGTGGGACGAATGAGAGACCCCTTACACCTCCTGATATTATTGAGCTCATAATCAATGGTAACAGTAGGTAACCTGCAGCCCTGTACGTACTATTTATTTCCAGCTCCATCTTTCTCTTGAGAGTCCCACTCAACTCAAAGAAGACTGCTTACCTATATGGTGGTAGCGTGACTCCATGCCCTAGTACTCTAATATGTCAACAGAGTAGCGAAATGGGAGTCATATTAAAATACAGTCCATGGGGGATGTAGAAGGGAGTGTGGAATGACAGAAGAAAGGCAAGCCGGTAGGACACAATTATCTCCAGGGAACTTTTTTCCTTTCTTTAAATGATGTAGTGGTTAGGACTTGGACTCGGGCCAAGGGACCTTGGTTCAAACCCCTACTCTCCTACAGAGGTCACTGGATAATTCTCTCAGTCAAATTACTTCAAAGTGTTCATCTTGTATAACTATAACTTGTATAACTGCATAGGGCCTGGATCTCTGGTAGACCACTTGTCTCCAAGTTTCTGCCTGCCCAGTAGGTCCCAGGAGAGTGGGCGCCCTCCAGGTCCCCTCCATTAAACCTCGTCATCTTGTGGGACCAAGGAAGCGTGCCTTCTCTGTTGCAGCCCCTGACCCTCTGGAACAGCATTCCCCCAGAGATAAGGACAGTGCCCTCTCTTCTAGGCTTCTGAAAGCTTTGAAAACCTGGCTTTGGTCCCAGGCCTGGGGTTGATGTTTATGATTTGTCTAAGGCCCCTGTTTTGTTGTTTATTAGATTATTTTAGTCTGGGCTGTCCATCTGGTTTAACGCTTTTAGCTGTTTTTGTGGGTTTTTCCCCCACTTTTGTACACTGCTCAGAGTCCATTAGAGTTGGGCAGCCAATACATTTAAATAAAGAAATAAATAACAACAGCAACCAGTAGACAGCCCCAGGCCCCCTCCCCCCAAGCTCCCAAAGGAAAGGCTGGATATAAATATTCAAAATGAAAATGTTGCACAGGCTCCAGCCACCTAGAGTCTATTGACTTGGTGGGGTAGAAATGATGAAGCAAACAAATACAGGCAGAGGGGCAAGAACAGTAAAAGAGATAAGAACTCACACCTTTTCAAAGATGACTGTTCAGGTCTTGGCCCTGACCAGTAAAAGCCAGTGTTCATTGCTGGACGTAAAGGATACTTACATGCCTGGCCTTGACCAGGCCTTGCCGCTGCTGGCACTGCATCCGGTTGCTGCTTGGCTGCTGCTGTGACGTCTGCATGTGAGGCCTGAACTGGGACGGGGCAACCGGAATCAGAGGCTGGGGCGGCACAGGCAGCAGGTGGTGCTGCTGCTGGTGGGACTGATGTGGCTGGTGGTGAGGCTGGGGCGGCTGCGGGTGCTGCTGGGGCGGCTGCGGGTGCTGCGGGGGCGGCTGCGGGTGCTGTGGCTGCAGAGGAGGGTGCAAAGGGCCCTGTGCGTTTGAAAACATGGCAGGTGTGAGACCAGGTTTGCTCCCCAATCGCTAGCAAGACAGAATCACTACTTGACCAAGAAAAACCCTCTGACAGAAACTAAGGTTGTTCAGAAATTGGGAGCTGAAGACAAAAAATGCTTCGGCGCATGTGGCAGCGGAAAGTACCACCTGACTGCAACTCTTTAAACCAAAAATACATTTTCCCAGGATTAGACAGCGGCAGAAACCGCGTAATCCAGGGCAAAGATATGATTAAATACTTTGAACCTGTGTGTGCTCTGACCAACTTTCAATCTTCAAATCCAAAGAGCTGCACAGCCCGATTAAAGTACCACCCAGTTCTAATCTGACAAATTCAGACTAATCTAAGGCAGTGTTGTCCAAATTTGGCCACTTTAAGCTGAGTGGACTTCAACTCCCAGAATTTATGATGCTGGCTGGGGAATTCTGGGAGTTGAAGTCCACTCAGCTTAAAGTGGCCAAATTTGGACAACACTGATCTAAGGGCTGTCCTGCATGAAGGCATTATACTGGAGCTCTTCCTTTTTTGGGTGAAGGTAAAGGTCACAGCTGGAACTTGAACGCTTTCTACTGTTCATAAAATACAGAATCTTTCTAAAAAATGCTTCAGCAAACAAACTACAAGAAGCTGGTGTTTGTTACTCGAGCCGTCCCAGAAGAAGGCAAAGCACCGGCAGAGGGAGCTCTAGGCTTTGTAGTGTTCCAGGCCTGATGTTTTTAGGGGCAAGCTTAACCTACTCACTGTACAGGAACTTGTTTTCAGAAAATAGACTTCCATATCTCTCCTGCAGTAAATCAATTTAGGAAACCATGGAATATGTAACAGAATGTCATATTACAAACTTTTCTAATCCCATTAGCTCTGTGAACAGCTTCACAAAAATCAAAGCTTTTTAATGTCTTCACTTTGAAGCATTCCCATGATATTTATTTATTTATTTGGCTTGTATGCCGCCCATCTCCCCCAACAGGTGACTCTGGGCGGCTCACAATAAAAAGAAAAAACACAGTTCTCTCCAAAGATGGCTAAAATCTATAAATAATTAAAAAACATATTAAAAATGCCCTAAAAAACCTCCTCTGATTTTGGCCCTAAAAAAAAAAAAACCTGTAAGATGCTGGGGGGGACAACCCATCATCCCACCAGCCATCTCCACAGGTGCGGGCCCCCCTCTGGCCCCCAGGCCTTCTGGCAGAGCCAGGATTTGATACCTTTCTTGAAGGCCATGAGGGAGGGGGCACACCAGACCTCAGAAGGCAGGATGTTCCATAGGGTGGGCGCTGCAGCAGAAAAGGCTCTCTGCCTAGACCCCACCAATCGAAATTCCCTGACTGGTGGAGTCTGCAACCTGCCCCTTCTGCTGGACCGAATGGGACGGGCTGAAGTGACCAGGGCGAGGCGGTTCCTCTGATAACCTGGTCCCGTGCCATGAAGGGCTTTAAAGGTAATGACCAACACCTTGAATTGGACCAGGAAACAAACCGGTAACCAATGCAGCTCATGCAACAGCGGTGTTATATGTGCCCTCCTAGGGGCATTAAGAACTGTCCGCGCCACCGCATTCTGCACCAGCTGTAGCTTCCGGATACTCTTCAAGGGTAGCCGCATGTAGAGCGCATTACAGGAGCTGAACCAGCACAACATTGTGCCACCCAACCCCAACTCCTGCAGCCGACCCAAAAGGATACCATGGTCGATGGTATCGAAAGCCGCCGAGAGGTCAAGAAGAGCAAGGATGGATGCACTCCCCCCATCCCGCTCTCACCAGAGATCATCTAAAAGTGCGACCAATGCTGTTTCTGTCCCATAACTGGGCCTGAATCCTGACTGATAGGGGTCCAGATAATCCGTTTCCTCCAGGATCCTCTGAAGCTGCCGTGTGACCACCTTTTCTACCACCTTCCCTAAAAAGGGGAGGTGGGAGACTGGACGAAAGTTGTCCAGGAGGGTGGGGTCTAGCGATGGTTTCCTGAGGAGTGGGCGGACCAAAGCCTCTTTGAAAGGCTTCGGGAACACCCCCTCCTGCAAGGATGAATTAACCACCGCCAGGACCCACCCTAAGGTCACCTCCTTGGTAGATTTAACTAACCAGGAGGGACACGGATCTAAATCACAGGTGGTCGCACTGACAGCCCCGAGGACCCTGTCCACTTCCTCAGGGGCAACAGGATCAAACCGTTCCCAGATAACTGGGCAAGAACGCTCCCTGGGCAACTCCTCTGGACCTACTCCACGCTTGGCTTCCAATTGAGAACAGATCTGAGCAATTTTATCCATCAGGTGTTCAGCAAATTCCTCTGCACGACCCTGCAAGTAGTCCTCCGCCCCCCCTTTTCCCAGGAGGGCCTGGGTGACCCTAAACAGGGCTGCAGGGCGACACTCTGAGGATGCAATAAGAGCAGAGAAATATTAACGTTTCGCCACCCTTACTGCCACTAGGTAGGCCTTAATAGCAGCTCTAACCCGTGTTCGGTCTGATTCGTCCCCAATATAGTTGCAGCTAGCCCTTATAATTCAATTAGTGCTGGCCACCAGTGGTGGTGGTGGTGGGAAGAGTAATGTTATCATGCTTGGCACAGCAATAAAAAGGCTCATTTAAATTGCTTCAAACATTAAACATTCAAGCTCTGTTTACAAGGCAGCTTCTCTCAGCATTCTGCTTAAGCAATGTATGGTCTGAGCTACGACTAAATGTAATAACCTATAACAGCCCCCCCAAAGTGGCACATTCCACATAGGTTGGGACTACAACTCCCAGAATCCCTCTGACAGCTTAAGGATGCTAGGCTTATCCACAACTCACTTTACTCTTAGCCTGAAATATCAAAGAAATGACTGCTTTACATATAAGAGGGATTGGAAACAGGGCCAAAAAAAGGCACAGTAGAGTCACCATCTTTTTTTTAAGTGACTGTGGAGAGCAGATCTGTATTATTCTCTAAAATCATATTCCTGCAAAAAGGCAAGAAAGGAACAATAGGGAGGAACAATTCCGTTCACCTGCACAAGAGGACCTACATAGACTTTGAGAGTTCAGGCTAAAATGGTCATAAGAGCACGCAAGAGAGATGACGATAAGAGGGCTGCCCTTATCGTTACATACCTGCATGCCGGCTTGGGTGAGAGGGGTTAAGAACGGCTGCCCTGGGACCTGCAGGAAGGACTGCCTCGGAGGAAGAAAAGGCCGTGCATTGGCTGCTCCAGGCTGGCTGAAGTGAAGAATTCCCACGGGGCCTTGAGGCTGCAGATTTGGCCTTACCAGCCTTTCTCTTGGAAACATGGCGTGCTGCCCCTGCTGACTGAAACCTGGCCCAGGCTGGCTGAATGGGAGCGGGTTCTGGCTGGGCACAGGATGCGCACTGTTAAGAAGGGGGGGCGGTGGCGGAGGGGGGCTCCGTTGCTCAAATAAGTGGTGACCGGGGAATCTTGGCTCTGTCGGAAAAATAAAAAGGAGACGGCATGAGACCAACCCATCCGCCAAGCAAAATACCAGTTTTGGCCTAACTCCACTGGAAATAAAAGTCACACAGAGAGTTGCCATGATTATGTCCAGCAATTTCTTCAATTAGCCCAGTACTCTCTACTCCAACTAGAAGTCACCAATTGTATAGACCAATCATCCTGTGGTCTGTGCATCGCTTTCTGGAATGTTTCTGTGGTAAGGATGCATGAACAAGGTAAACAATGTATAGGAAAGGGCACTGGACTAATTGCCAGGCTGCTTCAAGAGTATGGATGTAATGGCTAAACGCTGCACTCCAAACAGAGGAAGATGGGACAATTTTTGGATTGGCCAAATGATAAGACGGGGAAAATCCTGGCTTTGTAGTTAATGCCAAATCCCTCCCTGAGAACTGAGGAAAATGTCCCTTCCCACTCGTAAGCAATACCTCCCATGAAGAAAGGTTCTCTCTCCTGTGGAGGTGGTGGTGGAAGAGGAGGTGGTGGCCCTCGCCACTGATCTTGGAGGGAAAGTCGTGGGGCTTGGTTGAAGTTGGTAGGAACAGGTCCAGGAGGGTTTTGTTGAAAATCTGGAGGGCCCTGCATGGTAAAAAAAAAAAGGGGGGGGGATGAGGGAGAAATGAGGCAGAACTCTTCTTACAGCATTTCTTCACTAGTCCATTTACTTTTGAAAGAAATGTGTAACAGATGAAAGTATCTATTCTATAATCTGCACAAACTGCCACCTTTGCAAGTCTCATCTTTTGTCACGGCTATGAACACAGAATCTAAGGACAACATGTTTACAGGGAACTCAAAACGTTTTAATAATCACAGCAGCCCTACAGGAATGCTGTTTCTTTTCAAGCTTACTGAAATGCTGTTTCTTTTCAAGCTTACAATTATTGAACTTCTATCCCATTAATCCAAAAGTCTGAATGTCTACTTTGTGCTCCTGACACTTATCTTTTAAAACCATGCTATTCTTTGCTATCTATTTAATAAAGCCTAAGCAACTAAAAATGAAGCTACTTTAATTTTCTGGTGTCAAGCAACGATCCCTCGGCCCCCTTCACAGACACATGCACACACATATACGCGCTCTGAAATAAAGAAAACTTATTTCAAGAATACGGAAGACAACATTTGACAACCCACATTATCCTAAGTACCTAAGCATCTGAGACACTCATTATAAAAAAGATATGAAAAATTAACATAGATATCCTACCCTTCATTTTAAATAAATGTGTTACAGACAGATATTTAGCTATTTCATCATCAGCAAAGAGAAAAACTATTTAAAATTTAAGCTCTGTAATTGATTTTCTCCCCTGCACCAACACTATGACAGAATGTACTTCTGTCCATTAAAAAGACAAGGGCTTTTTGATACACAAACGCTGATTAGCTAAGCTAACAGGAAATATTGTATTATCATTCTTCTTCCCAAAATAAAAACTATTAAGATAGCAACATTTGCCAGTTTGTATTCTCTGATACTTCAAGTCACACATCATCATCATTCAAGTACCAGATCTGAACAGTTGTCCAGCTAACTTGCACACTTGCTATTGTAATGTCACACTCTGGATAGTGCACATTCTTATTTTACGTTAATGATTGCTTTCTATGCATATAAAGGTGAATGCTTTGATTAGTACGTTGTAGGATAAGATATGACAACACAGTAACATCTTAACCATGTATGCTTAACTATGTAGGCATAGCTATGTTCTGTAACACTGATGTAGTACAGTACTCTGTCCCTCAACTGACTCAATGAAATCCCTCTGGAAAGCAGGATGTGAGTACAAAAGCCCCCTCCCACCAAAATTCCCCAGTAATGGGTATGAGACATTCATACTGAAAATAAGTAACCATGAGAAAATAAGTAACCATCATCATGACTAGTCATTCATGCTTGTCCTTCATGAGCTGGTCTAATCCCAATTTAGAGGAATTTAAAGTTAGCAGTCTGTGAGGATCATTAATTGTTCTTGACTTTTTAACAGGTAATATACCATGTTTCCTCCTGGAACAGGCTATATCTGAGTCTAATCCCTCCGTCCAACAGAATTACTGTTAACCCAGCAGATCTTTGCTTCAAAGTAATTTTTACAGATGTTACACATGCCCTATGTCATACTTTGTGTATCCCTCAGAGTTATGGTGTTTCATCTCCTCTTCTGCTCCCATTTTCATTTTTTTTTAAAGAACTGTAGAAAAAGTGCTTTAGAAAGTACAAGGCTATGAACATAGCTACTATCTGCATCTCATTAAACCAACCGCATCTTTTTCTAGGATCATATAGCAACTGCATCCAAAGCACTGAACAGCCCTATTAGGTAGGTTCCAGTTTATCCTCAGCAACTACTCAAAACAGAGTAAGAAAAAAAACCCACATTATTTTGCTTGAACCATAAATTTCATTAACCTGTAATTTGTTTTAAAAAAACACTAGCTGATGAGATGTTTGCTATGCTGCTTTTCTTTAACAAGTTAAGCATGAGTACCTAAACTGTTATATACAGTAAATAAATTACAGAAAATTTACTACATTCTAGAAAGGAAAATATTTTAGCTGTGAAAATTAACTATCCTGCTTAAAGTACTAAAAAAGAGACACATGAGAAGTATCACACATATTATATTTACTTCTACATTTTCCAGTTTTATACACATATACATACACATATATATGTGAACATGCCAACTATTAACTATTTTTTACTCAATTTATATCCTTGCAACTATAAATAATATCACACAAAGGTATGTATTGCCAGTTGTCAAGGCAGTGATCAGATGCCCAGGCAATTGGTTCTTTTAGTCCTTTTAGATCCAGAGACAATGAACACACCAGCAGGTGAGGAGATTTTAAGCTATACTGTTAACTCCAGCAAACAGATTTAAACAGGAATACAAAAATATAAGATACCAAATTAGCAGACAGAATAAAACAGAAATACAGAAGCATAGAGTATAAAAGCATAACATACCAAGCAAGATGATAAAAACTCTTCCCCTACCGTTGGGAGCTACCAAAAGGCGACAGCGGAGACACCCCAAGATGGCTTAGATAACACAGCTCCTGGTACCAAGGCCTGTGTCCACGCTCCAAGACTCAAGGGGCAATGCCAGGGCTTTTATCAAAGTCTGGCACTGCAATCCCATGACTCTGTTTCCATGGCATCGAGGTTGCGGGAGCGACCTTGACCAGATAGTTCTCAGGATCTGAGAACTATACAGGTAAAATAGTGTTTAACCTAAACAATCCTGAGGGTCTCCCTCCCCCTATCACTTCTAAGTAAAAGTGAAAAACAAGCCAGCTAAACATTATTATGACTCAGAGTGAATGTTTCTTAACATGTGCAGGAGAAATCAAAATAGGTCATCTAAGCTCCTTGAAATAACAATGGTCTTCCGTGTTGCCACTACAAGGCGTTCCTCACTTATTGCAACTTTTGGCTTCTATGTTTTTGAGGGATGCATTCCAGATGATCTAATATGTACCCCAATGTTGCCCTTCAAATGGAATTTGGCCTTTCTCAGATGGAAATCTGGGAAGGATTACCACTTCTAACTTCTGTATGAAGTTCATTTTAGCTCCAAGGAACTTACTCTCCTTACTTCAGTCAACAAATTTCAATCTAACTGGAAGAGGACCACAGAGAAAAGATTATGCTTATATCCAGTATTCCTGAAGAGATTATTTCCCTTGGGATATGAACAAGCACAATCACGTTCTTAAGCAAAGGGTTTTAGATATGAAACATCAGAATGAAATAAGCACAATTTCATCCACTATAATTATAGGAAATCAACTCTACCACTCTACACCTCTGTGGTACCTCAATCTGTTCTCTATTTCTAAATATCACACAATGTTTACACTAGCAATATTTTAGAGGGTAGATTTAACAAAATTCCTTATACAAGACATTTACCTCTGTGAGTCTGTGGCATTAGTATTGCTGGCTCTTTATTATTATTTTACCTATTTTCACTGCATGCCTTTTCTAGAGATTACACAATGCTATTATGATTCCGCTAATCATTTTTTTCCCTTGGATGCCCTGATGACTTTATATAAATTTTTTTGTGGATCAGGACTACAATATTGCAGAAATTAGTTAGGTTTTGCCGATTAAAATATATAAACTATTATATGAGATACCTTAATCTAATTAAGTTTAAATTAAATTTTAGGAGCTTATGACCAATTTTTTTTCCACAGAAAACTGAAATAAAACCCTAGTTTTGAAAATTCTGGCAAAATATGTGATATATACAACCAGGATCTCTTCCATGGCCACAAACTAGAGGAGAAAAAGGAGAAGCAGAATATATGCTAAGAAGTACTGTTAGGTTAACAGATACACTGTCACCACTAAAGGAAATAAAAATGTAGCCTATTTCTTTTAGAATTTGAACTAAGGCTGTATTCAACAACTCTCTTTAATATTGCAGTGTACCACAAGGACGCAAGTTTTCACACTCACAAGCATTAATGTACAATAGATGAAAAGAATCAGCATGCTAGAAAAAGCACTACTTTCTCTTTTTCATGATTTTAATGTAGCAAATTTCAAATAGCAGTACTAAAATTAAACTTAACTGTTTGTAAATCTGAAATGACAGTGTTTTAGGGCAATGCTTTTTTGAACTTTGGGTGCTGAGGTGTCGCTGGCTTTGGAGAACGCTCATTTTGAGATGAGGTCTGTGTTGGCCTTGCACGGTTTTATCAGCCAGGAAAACAAGAAGGACGAGAAAAAGTTGAAATACCCACAGGCCAGCTTTGCTAGGGTTGAAGCTCCAGAATGGTATACCCACCTCTATATAGTATTCATTTAAAGAATCTCAGAGCCTCAGGGCCACAAGTGTCTTATGCCTATTAAAAAAGACACTCCTTTCATGATGCCTGACATTCTATAGCATGAACATTTATACAACATATTAAAGTGTTCAAAGAGCTTTGCTCATACAATCTCAGCAACAGCAACATTACCCCCTATTGCACATGGGACAGCTAAGACAAGATATAGAGGTGTGCCTTAGGCTTAGTAAATTTATGGCAGTGGCAAGATAACACTGGAGACATTTTCAGTCTCTTAGCTGTCTCTTAGCCAGAAACTCTTCAAAGTCTGCAGGTGACAGCTTTTACATTCAAACCCTGAAGTTGTGAAATTACTTCTGTCACCTTTATTAAAGAAATGTTAGATGAGTTGTTGCAAGTTTTAAATAGCTTAAATCTATATAAGAACAATTTTTGCCAAAGAAACCTACTGATACACATACGTTCTGCAACAGGCACCATCCTAGAAAAACTTCTCTCTTCTATGCAATGGAGAAAGGAATGTATACATGGGGCATGCTATAAGGGCTTCTGTGATATTTATCAAAAGCAATCTTTAAAAAAGTCTCCCTCAATAACTATATCGATCAGAAATTAAAATATAAGGTCTCCGTTTTCTAAATGTAATTATCTTAATTTTTTGAGCTCTGTTATGAAAACATGCAACATGGAAGATCAATTTCTTTTGTAAGGATAATGTTATCCTCCACTCAAGCTCAGCTCTGGTGATTTCATGGGCACCACCATGTAGTTTTCTGGCAGCAATGCAGAAGTGATTTGCCATTGCTTTCTTCCAGGATGTCTTTTTTTACTTCCTAGTGCAGCCTTTAGCCCTGATTCCTGGTAATCTCCTATCCACATATTAGCCAGGCGTGAATCTGCTTAATTTCTTTGAGGTCAACTAAGGTTGGTTAGATGCTGTCACCCAACTTGGGCATCACAAATTAAGAGAAATATGGTTAACCAATGTCTATAACAGTAATTATCCAGCATAGATATTTCAGTTATGTACCAAAGTAAAGGCATAACACGGGTGTTATCAATTACTTTTGCAAGCATCTATTCTAATTTCTTCCTACAGTCGGTTAGGGATCTGATTAGATTGTTCAGCATGACTTCAGCATAGACGACAATGCAACTTTCTGAAAGAATGTGGGACAAGGTTACTTTAATCCTGTCAAAGTATTAAACTATTTTGCTTTCTTTTGATCCTCTCAAATATACTCTCTAGTTAAAGAAATTAACATTCTCTCATACACAATTCTTATACAAATTGTACTTTTACTTTTTGGCATCTCTTATTAATTATATGATATTATCTCTTATAATCTATTCATGAACCAGAGATAACTTTAGCTACCAATAAAAGAGAAAACTTAGCATAAATTGCTTAGCACTACGGTAATCTTATAAAGCAAAGCATAAAGAGGATCTAGCAGCTATTATATCACTTATCAGCTTTTCTAAAGGGTCACTCTATGTATATTTTTTTTCAACTAGACTAATTAAATACTTCAACAATGTCACTGAAACTTCATGAATCTTTCAATAAATTATACTCTGTCTCCACATATGTTCATTTATTAATCTCACTTAAAATGCAAAGAGACAAGAGATGCCATTGACATCTAGGTATGGATACTCTGTTAATTCTTATTAAAATGGCATGAATGCAAAGAATCAAGGACTACTGTAACCTATGACACTACTTAAAACTCTACCCATTTGTCACAAATGTTAATCCTCTTACTTTAGCAGCCACCGGACTTTACCTTCTTCTCAGGAAATAACCTTGGTTTCATTCAATTAGAATAGGGTAAGCTATGTGAAAGTGGATTGTGCAAATGTCTTAAAAATAAATCTTGTTTCACTGTCATCATAGCCTCAGCAAAATATTTTCAATTCCAGAAACATGGTGGTCTTGAATTAACCCTATGATGGAGCCCTTCACAAAATCAGAGAGTCACTGCTGTATAACAGATAAACCATTGGACTAGAACCAGAGAGACCAGTGTTCAAGTCCACCCTCAGCCATGGTAATTCATTGGGTGACTTTGGGCCAGTCTCTCAGCTCAAACTAGCTCATAGATTGTGGGGATAAAACCCCACATAAGCCACCTTAAGCTCCTATTGTTGTTGTTCAGTCGTTAAGTCGTGTTTGACTCTTCGTGACCCCATGAACCATATTGTGCCAGGCCTTCCTGTCCTTCACTGCCTCCCTGAGTTTGCTCAGTTTCATGCTCATTGCTTCAGTGATGCTATCTAACCATCTCATCCTCTGCCGTCCCCTTCTCCTTTTGCCTTCAATCTTTCCCAGCATCGGGGTCTTTTCCAAAGAGTCCTCTCTTCACATTAGGTGACCAAAGTATCTGAGCTTGAGCTTCATTATCAATCCTTCCAATGAGCAGTCAGGGTTGATTTCCTTTAGGATTGACTGGTTTGACCTCCTAGCAGTTCAAGGGACTCCTAAGAGTCTTCTCCAGCACCACAGTTCAAAGGCATCAATTCTTCGGCGCTCAGCCTTCTTTATGGTCCAGCTCTCACAGCCATACATTACTACTGGAAAAACCACAGCTTTGATTATGTGGATCTTTGTCGGCAAGGCAATGTCTCTGCTTTTTAATATGCTGTCTTAAGCTCCTATTGGTGGGATACAAATCTAATAAACAAAATAAGTAAATACATACATTGTGTGTACAGTGGCAGAAAAAGATGGGAGTGATCCAAGCTCTGGGTCTCACACCTGAGTATATATATATATTTACTATGCTGGCTCTCCGCACTTAAAAAGGCCTTTAAGCTACTCCTTATGAAATAAAAGAGTTTCACGCTCTAAATACAATTCTAGATCTTGTGAAAAAGCCACAATGGCTGCTATGCCAAGGCCAAGGATAAACAAATGATCTATGGACAATCAAATTCTGCCGCTCCTCTTTGTAACTATCCCATCCACTCAAAGCTGCTCAACCTTCCAGAGCCCATTTTAAGGGGGAATGCAGGATGCTGCAACCAGGGAAAGAATTTGCTTCTCGGACTGATGGAATCAGTCCAGTCAGCAGAATAACATGATTTCACCCTATGACAGCCCATAGAGAACTGTAATAGATGAACTCACATCTATGTCAGTTGAATAATAATTTATCATAGATTGTTCTTTGTAGCTCAAAAAAAAAAAGATGGGGGTAGGAAAAGCATTTTCTGCTTCTTGATGAATTTAACTAGTTAAGGTATAACACTGATAAATGATCAGAATATTCCATGTTAGAATTTGGAACTGAGGATATTTGGACAATGGAAGGAAGAGGAAAGGGGCAAATGTTTTATGACTATTCGGGATTTCCTGGCTATAAAGGACTACTATATTCTTATTTGTTGTCAGCATTTAGCATTCATCAAGTATTATCTGTCAAAAACATGGTAGATGACTTCTCTGGGGACCAGGAATGCATGTCTCCTGGTCCTATTTGATCATTTAGCTGCATTCAATATCATCAATCACAATATATCTAAGATTGCCTGCCAGGGTGGGCAACTAGAGGCACTGTTTCTGGGTATAATTCAAAGTACTATTTCTATTTTCATGAAACTATTTTCATCCTTAAAAGCCCTATGAGGCTTGCCTCTTAGATATCTGGAAGAACCACCTTCCCTCATTAGAACCATCCTGTCTGATGCATTCATCTCAGCTGAGGATGTTACTGTACAGATAGTCCTCGACTTACAACCGTAATTGGGACCAGAGCTTCTGTTGCTAAACAATGTGGTCATTAAGTAAATTGGGCCTGATTTTGCAACCTTTTTGCCGCAATTGTTAAGTGAATCCGGCTTCCCCCATTGACTCTGCTTATCAGAAGCCCCCCCGGAAAGATCGCAAATGGCGATCACATGACCGCAGGACATTGCAACCGTTGTAAATACATGCCAGTTGCCAAGCCCCTGAATTTTGATGTGACCGTGGGGATACTGTGACAGTTGTAAGTGCAAGAACCAGTCGTAAGTCACTTGTTTCAGCACTGTTGTAATTTCAACTGGTCTTTAAACGAATGGTCATAAGTAGAGGACTACCTGTATCTATCTCCAATGCATGAGAAGCATGATTGGTGGGACTCAGGGGCAGTGTATTTCTGTTATGATTTCCAGCTTATGGAACAGTTTCTCCAAGGTTAAACTAGTGCTAACTTTGACAATGTTTCATAAAGCAGTTAAAATTGAGCAATTTCATAGGGCACTAAAAGCTAATCACACTTAATATCTGTTCTTGCTTAATTGACTGCTGTATTATTTACTCTCATTTTTATTATGTAATGATTTGTATTTTCTGTGTATGTTCACAGTTGAAAATTGCCACAAATTTTAAGATTTGACAGCATAGAAATCTAATAAATAAATAATCAGCAATAATGGCAAATACTATTGACACTGATCTTCCATTAATGTTTTCTTTTTAAAAAAAAACTGAGAAATGATGCTATTTGATTATAATTTATTCACAGATCACTGACCTTAAGCATAAGATCTGTCTTCTGTGACACCTATGCTGATCCCCTTTTCTAGACCAAACCATATATACTGGAGCTCATTCTGCCACTTCCCTATGGCCAGAAGGCCCTTGTTCTGCAGATTGGTTCCCAACAAAACATTCTACTACTTCAGAGATCCTACAAAGTAGGGAAGTCATACCATACTCAACTCTACTAATACACACATGAATTTTTAAAGCAGATATCTTATATTTCAATGTTTGGGGATCTGTGTATTTTAAAAATGGCTATTTTTCTGAATATTTCAAAAATGGTTATTGTCTGTGAATGTGCAAGTCAGATCAAAGAATGGGCAACCACAACTTCAGCTTGATTTGACCATTTGTGAACAGAAAGGACAAAAAAGGAAAGGGCTAGTTCATTTTAGATCCTGCCCCCCTCCCAGGCTTAGTAAGTGTTATCATCATGTTTAGCTTCTGCTGCTGCTCCTGCAGATGGGAATTCATTGATATGATTAAATTTGATAGTGTGATAATGTATGGAAATAGTGATTAATCAGAAGCTCACTAGCAAATGGAAGATGTTTGTTATCACGTCACCTGCACTGTAAATTGCCTTTCCTTTCTCCCAGCCTGACACTATCTGACACCGTATGGGGAGGGGGTGGAGCCCCTGCAGTTGATCTTGCGGGTACTGTACAGATCTGACAGGAGAAAACACTCATTGCTCTATTGTAAAGGCATTAATAATAGGACTATGTAGATAAGTTGTGAAAATGGCAGGTCCTCGTAAAGAAAACTTGCCAAGTGATGCTGCGGAAAGCTCAGTTGCACATCTGCAGGGGCTGTAATGGGAGAAAAAAATGTAATTTGATTCAGCATTCTCATTCGAACATGATTTGCATGAAATGCTGTATAAAGCTCTATCCAAGAAATGTCAATCATGACCACCTGATACCTTGTATCATGTTAAAAAGAAAAGAAAACGCTTTCCAGACTATCTGGAATTTGCCACCGCTGCTGCACAGTAATAGAGTGAAAATTTCATTTACTGCTGCTGTTCTAACAGCACCGCCATAAAAAAAACACAATTGCTATGGCAGCCATGCAGCAGGCTAGAGTTTTTTTCCCTCTCTGCATTTGATGTCTAACATTTAAACAAATAGCAAGACAAGCGTGTGAACAGCTATCTTTTATCAAATGGTGAAAATGCTGACAGGGCACTTTTAACACGCATTCCCAATGGCTATGAATGGCCTACACATTATGTTTTAGTGGGTAAAATCTTCATACATGTTTCTGTATCTCAGAAAAATATTCATTTGGAGCCAGGACTGGAATACTAAATTGGGCCAAATTATTTAGCTTTCCTAGTACATGAAAATGACTCTGACCACAACGAAAACTCCCCATTCTGATAACTAACAGAAGAACTGAGATCCCTTGTTGTCTGCCACCTAAACTGAAGAGAGAAGAATGTTACTTATCATCATGTCTGCATAAATCAGCAAACATATCTTCTTCAGCTGACAACAAATAGATTTGTGCTCATGGAGCAAACTAATTCAAATTTAGTTAACTATACTCGCAGAAGACAATTCCACTACTATTTTCCATGCTATAGACCCTTTTCAGATTGTCATTTATCCTGACTTTAGGCAGTGGGAATTGTACCCTGCTCAGTGTCGGTTCTGACTGGAGTTGCCTGTAAAACAAATAAATAATTTAAACTGTGTAAACACCTCCCCGATGTTTGGAAATGATCCAGTAAACCTCTGGCTTGTTTGGTTCCTCTACCTTTCCTTCACTTTATACATGGAAGGGAAGGAGGGAACACTATAAAATGAAACCCTCATTACCGATGGATTCAAGGACCTGTGGTTTATTCTTCCCAAAGTTAGTTAACAAACTGAAGTATCAAAACAAGGTTTGAGAGGAAAAGGCCTGTCGTGACTCACTTTCAAATATCAAAATCTGCCTGTTATAATTATATCCACCCATGATTAAGCTGAAGAAAATCAAGAACAGCCCTCTTTTCCCAAGGTCAGGTTTAGTGATGATCCTACACGTAGTCCTCAACTTACAACCACAACTGAGACCAGAACTTCCATCATTAAGCGATGCGGTTGTTAAATGAGTTGCACCTGATTTTATGACCTTTTTTGCCGTGGTCGTCAAGTGAATCACACGGTTGTTAATTGACTTTGCTTGTCAGAAGCCCCCTGGGAAGGTTGCAAATGGCGATCACATGACCCCAGATCACTACAACCATCGTAAATACATGCCGGTTGCCAAGCATCTAAATTCTGATCACGTGACTGCAGAGACTCTGTCAAGATCGTAAGTGTGAGGACAAGTTGTGACTTCTTTCAATGCCATCGTAACTTTGGTCGTAAGTCGAGGACTACCTGTATTTTCTTTCTATATCTCTAATTTCTATGAACAAGCTGGCTTCCTATGGACCAGTGCTATCCCAAGCAGCAGTGGCTGTACTAAATATTAATGAAAATATGGTTAAAAACTCATTCTTAAGTCTCACTTGCAATAATGTTCATTTCATACAAGTTTTATTGTTTTATAAAGTCTACTACCTGGCCTTTGAGGGAATTATTCAGAAGACACGTTCATTCTTCTGTACAAACACCCTGACAGCACCATGCCATTAAAGCTTATATGTACTCTGAATTTATACCCATGTTTGGTGATACCTACAATATTATTCAAGCTCACTGTCAATATTCACTGGATTCATGCCTAGAAAACAAAGTAGCACCTAAAGATGTGGGTTGGTCATACCTCATCCTCAGGATAATTAATGAATTATATGGGCAGTGTCAAATGCCTCTAGTTATGATAAATACATTAAGTTCTTTTAAAAAGCTTTTTTTTTTTCAGGACATGTATCTTAAATGTGCATGTTTTCTAGAAAAAAAAATGACCAGCATGTAGTAATTATAACGTTCAGAATCCAAATGATTAATTCTATCAGAATTTACCAATTATAAGATAACTCATAAATGTGCCAACTGCTTGTGCTTTCCACACTGCATAAATAATATCACCATCAGGCTCCACCTGAGTTTCATTTAGCACTCTGTATGAACTGGGAAGGTGGACTTGATTTCTCCTGACAAGTCATTTCCCAGGTCACAGGTGCTAAGAGAATCACGGAGAGCACCATCCACCATCCCTCTGGTAGAGAACCTACAAAGAGCAATTAAGCAACATATATCACCACATTGCTCGTTCCCACATGCACCAGAATTATTCTTACTCCTGCAAAATAATACACAAACTACCAAAAAGATGATTGCAGGTATTTAAAACAAAAATCACCTCATCACATGTCCATTGGTTTAATATTTTTGTTATTAAAAAAGGGAAGTCAAAGTAGTGTCCAGTAAAAGCAGCAATAAAATATATTAACCTTTTGATTATAACACCATGGAAATACATTCCCATATTTCTGAAAAATACTTCCCAATTTCTGAGTGTTAATCTAATATGTGAATTATTTTTTAGCTTTATAAATGCTGAAAAGGTGCTAAAAAACATGATGTAGTTCCAGTCTGGTGAATGAAGGCAACATTACTCTGAATATTTCTACTATGTGTCTTGATGCACAGTATGAAGACACTGAAGGAACACAAAACTGGGGGGGGGGGGAAAACTGGGAAATTCACGTACTACAAAAATATGAAGGGGAAGAGAAGTGGGAATATTCAGTGACATGCCAATGGCAAGTCAACCAAGTGTAGATTAGCTAAGAGAAAGAACTGGTGAGGAAAAAAGACAGAGGTGGCAGAGCAAGCCAGTATCAAATCAGCTTCTGGTATTAAAGTCACTACAAAACAAAACAAACAAACAAACAAAATAATCTTCACACTGACATTAGAAATATGCAATTTGTATTTTAAACCTGTCGTATTTAATGTCCTTTTATTGAAGAAAAGCAATTCTATTTATTCTGAAAGGGCTCTAATGAATGGAGGAGTACTTATTATTTTAAACCAAGCGAGTGTGTGCTTTTTTTTTTTTTAAACTCCCCACTGGAAGTTTTTACAATTAAAACAAAATTAATTCAGCTCTGAAAAATTCATTGACCTTTAAGCTTTTAACAAACAATTTTCTAGCTCACGGATCACTGTCAATATTTGCAAATCCTTAAAATTATATTTCACTGGCACCACTTTTATTTGCCATATTAATATTTCTTTACAAATGTATGTTTATCCATATCAGAGAAGAAGAAACAGCTGCTACTCACAGGAAATCTCTGGGGTCCTACAGCAGGTCTTGGCTGGGTTGGGACTGGCAGCAAGGGCACTAAAAACAAGGAGCACACCTTTTAAATCAATTTGTTTTAGCCAAGACTCCAGGCCATTTTCATATGCAGCATTCACAGGCAGCTGCCTCCCCATTCTCCCCAACAGCTGCAGGCAGGCAAAATGTGTTAACACCATGCAACAGGGCAATTAGGATGCTGATAGCATAGGCTACAAAATTAAACAAGGCACAGGCAATTTGAAATATTTGTTTTCGTAAGTACCACACATGACTGAAGGGGGGACAAAAACTTGACAGCACTGCATCGGAGGCATACCATGATTTCCCAAAATTCCAGAGGCAACACCGATTCCATTGGTGAATTTGCGTTAATTCAATTATGCACTACAGTACTATGTACGTTTACTAGGAAATACAACTAGTTAAGCTCAGTTGCACATATTCCTGAGTAAACTTGTTCTATATCAGCTTATCGTTCACACTGTGTTGCACCTCCTAAGATAAGGTGATCAAATGATTTAACTTTTTGCAAATGGAAAAAGGAAGTATACAAAAACGAAGAAAAACACATGGGGAGGAGTCTGTGCTGAGTTAGCTGCTCTGCAAGTAAGCTCTCAATATATATGTCCTGCTTTTACTGCTGCTCATCTAAGTTATAAAAGCACATTGACTTAATGGAAATTTCTGCACCAGAATTACTCTGGCAAGAGACCTTAAGGTACAGTAAACTTGTGCTACATAAAGTTCTGATTATAATTTAAGAATCATATCCCTGAACTCATTATACAAAACTGTAGGCCAGTGTTTCTCAACGTTGGCAACTTGAAGACGTGTGGATTTCAACTCCCAGAATTCCCCAGCCAGCATGGCTGGCTGGGGAATTCTGGGAGTTGAAGTCCACACGTCTTCAAGTTGCCAACGTTGAGAAACATTGCTCTAGGCACTCATTTCTTTCTGTGTCAAGAACACATCCTTGCTTAAACCTTTACCCATTATGCTAGGCTGTGACATAATTTTATTTTGGGTTCAGCATGTTATTGTGAACTCTTTCCAAGGGAAAAAATAATAATGAGGCTTATTTTTTTATCAACCAGCTATAGAAAAATGCTAGGAAAACAAATCAGGAATTAAAGAAACCATTATTCCTTTGTTGGCTTGTAAGACAAGCTGTCTCATTCAATACAGCATAGAAACACAATTCCTGGCTTAAATTTATGTGAATTTCACCTTCATTCATATACCTGAAATATATATTTCATTTCCACAAAGATACCCCCTTCCTATCTCTTCCTATCCTATCAGTCTATTCTGCAGCTCCCTTGCTTGTTTATTTATTTATAAATAAGAGTTACAAACCGCCTCACTCCAGAGGCTCTCAGACATGTACAAACCTAGTACAAAGCCCAATATAATAAAAAGTAATAAAACTGTGAGCAATAGCAAACAATATAAAGTTCTGCAGCCCTCTACATCCCAATCTCTATCTTTTGCCCAGTATGGATTTATTTTCTACAGTTCTTCCAGTAGAAGTCCTTCCCATCATCTAATTCCAGGGGATGAATCTGACGAACTCCATATAGAAATCTGCTCTGCTATGAAAGCAGAGATAACATCAAAAGCCAACTTATACCAAGAAAGACCTTTGATCTACACTGATTAGCCTAGTTGATGATGATCAACAGCAGCTCTCTTGGCTTCTATCTCCTACTCGGTGGTACTTCCAAAGAGATTCTAAAAAACCAGGAATGTTTACATCCAAATACCTGCTTTACTTCTAAGCAATGGGCTTTTCCCGCTACATTTTGTACTGATGCCCATGTAAGGATAAAAGGCCCACCCCAGACGTCCTTTGAAAAGATCCCTACCTTGAACAGGTGTTACTACAGTTCCTTTGAAGTGTGGATTTATGTGTATGTTTTTTGGCTGCTGGGATGCCACTGAAGGAGGAGTCATCAGTATTCTTGGGGTTTCTACTTGGGATGACATATGAATTCCTTGAGGGGGAGGGGGTGGAGTATGATGTTGAGTGGGGATGGGGAGCAGACCCTGCAGCTGTTGTGGCTGTTGCTGCTGCTGCTGTGGCTGTTGCTGTTGCTGCTGCTGCTGGAAAAGATTCCTAATGGGTTGCTGATGACGAAATATCCTGTCTGAATGTGTCTGAAATTAAAAACAGAAAATAATATTTCCGTTACTTGGAAAATTAAACAACTGTCTCCACAAGGAATGGAGGAGAAGTCTTATATGGGATTAAGCAAATTCATGGCTGCTGCTGCTAACATCAAAAGCCAACTTATACCAAGAAAGACCTTTGATCTACATTGATTAGCCTAGTTGATGATGATCAACAGCAGCTCTCTTGGCTTCTATCTCCTACTCGGTGGTACTTCCAAAGAGATTCTAAAAAACCAGGAATGTTTACATCCAAATACCTGCTTTACTTCTAAGCAATGGGCTTTTCCCGCTACATTTTGTACTGATGCCCATGTAAGGATAAAAGACCCACCCCAGACTTCCTTTGAAAAGATTATATGGTGCCTTCAAACTTCAGTTTTTCTTGGGGAATGAGCAAATGAAAGTGGAGACACCCTACCCTTGTTGACCACCCATGTGGTCAACAGAAGACTGTTTCTTGGGCGCGACTTAGCAGTAGTATCTTATGCACATAGGGGTATTACAATTCAGCATTATAAACCTACATTTATCAACAAGATCTCTCTGTTCTCATGATGGAATTAAGACATGAAAAAATGTTTCTCTTGTCATTCTCTTATATATATAAATATAAAGTCATTTTACACTGTCATCTCAAGCATACCCATACACACACATGAGCAAGAGCAGTTTCTGGCTCTACAGGGTACATGTTTTGAAGAACTGCAAGAAGTATCAAGAGTAGGACCATCACTAATCCTAAAATAGATCTTGAGATGATAAATCTCAGTTCTCCCAAGTTTAAGAGTCTTCAGAATAAGGTTCAGAATCAAGCATTATCATTTAAGAAGCTAAACCCAAGCAGGACTTCCATCACTTTAATTCCCCAATCCAACCACCATTACTGCATTTAGGGTACCGTAACAGCTGTCTGGGTTGGCAGCAAAGCAGGCCTGTGATCCTTCATTCTTCCCCTTTCATTGTTGTCTCTTCTTTGTTCTCCCAGCCCACGACACATTAATGACCCTCCTCGTCTTCCTCCTCTTCGGGAGCCATATCGCCCTTGTTTTAGCTGTCTTTCCCGTTCTTCAAATTCAAGTAGTGCTGCTTTGGCTTCTGCAGAAAGTTCTATTAGATGAAAGAAAAGATAATTTAGTATTTGCCAGAAGGATTAAGAGTTATGAATTGATAACAGTTTCACTACAGGAGCAACAACTGCATGCATGTAAACACACTCAATTATCATGCCACATACATTAAGACAATCTATTAACATTTAAAGAATTAATTTGACTGTATCCTTTTAACTTGCAAATGGAAATGCATATTTACAGTCTAGTGATGCTAAAATACTTTATTCTCTCAAGAACAGTTTCATTACTGATTTTTTAAATAAAATTTAGCTTATTTCATTTATTTGAAATAGTTTTACTTTAATCTTTCTTTCTCCTGTAATAACTTGCAAAAATTCAGTAATTAATTCATGGACACAAGAAATATAATCAATAGCTTATATTTAGTTTCATTTTTATCTAGTTATATATCTCTGAATAGCCATCCTGATTTTCTAAGATCATATTAACTTAGTTATCTATTATATCTATCTACCTCTATAACTCCTATGCTGCTACAACTGGACCAACTCTAAATTAAAAACAGGAACAACAAACAAAATGTAAAATAATACAATATAATATAGTAAGACACAATCAAAACATGTATCTGGTGCTTTTCTGTCTTTAGGACAAACTCCCTAGTCATACCAATGTCATCCTTCTGTGAAAGCTCTTTGGAAAAAAAACACACACACATACACACACCTTCACTAGTATTCTTAACATCACCAGGAAAGGGGTCATAAAAGTTATCAAAGGCAGCAGATTCAAAAAGATATTGATGGTAGCCCATTAAAGCAAAGTCTGGGCAATATTCCATTCTAAACACTTGTTGATTCTTCCTTGCTCCCTTCTCACAAAGATACCTAACATGCCTCTAATAATAGGAAACTATGTACTGTAGTTGGTCACCTAATGCGAAGAGAGGACTCTTTGGAAAAGACCCTGATGTTGGGAAAGATGGAAGGCAAAAGGAGAAGAGGACGGCAGAGGATGAGATGGCTAGATAGCATCACTGAAGCAATGAGCATGAAATTGAGCAAACTCAGGGAGGCAGTGAAAGATAGGAAGGCCTGGCGCAATATGGTTCATGGGGTCACGAAGAGTCGGACACGACTTAACGACTAAACAACAACAAAAAAAAATGTACTGTAGTGACTATCCTGGGCTTTTTATTTGGAAGTCCTCACGTTTTGGAGAAAGGAAAGATGCCACAACATTTGTAAGACTAAATCCGGTAATTAGAGCATTGCTTCTCAACCTGTTTTAACTGGCACACTCAGAACCATGTTAATCCATTCTGTCCCTGCTATAATTTTTGGCTACAATCTTGAAAAACGAGGCACATGTTCTGAAAAATATATAATTCAGACTAAAACTCACACAGAAGGATGTCCAATTTTAAGGAGAGTAAGCAAATGAGTTTGCAAGTAAGTTCATGTTGTTGTTACTGGCCCTCCTTATCCAGCACATATCTGAACCAAACCCAATTCTAGCTTCCAAGCACAGAGAGTATCTGGTCTGAGAAGGGGGACTCAAAGGGGTCAGGAATATCCTCTGCTGTTAAAATGGAACTTTATTTTTCATGTAACTGGAAGAACAACTCAGATGCATTTAGTCTGTCCAATTCAGTCTTATATATCAGTTTTCAAAGTAGGATGCCACTGAAGAATAACAAACCAGAGTAAAAGATGGGAGGAGAATCCTCCTTAGGGAATATCATACCCATAATGGGTGCCATCAAAATAATTACTGTTTTAATTATAGTAAAATAATGTGCCATTTAGACTTGTAAGGGAAGAGGGGATGACAAGAGAAGGAAGAAGAAGTTGGGTTCAGGGCAAGTCTCTTTGCTTTCATGCACAAATATTTATTCCAACTTTTGACTGTCTTCACTTCAGGAAGCTCATAACTTGAAAATAGGTCCCTATAAAACCAGCCCCACGCTCCCTGCCACCTAATGGTATCAGAAAAGTTCTCCATCAAGTTTCCTCCTAGAAGCCATTCTACCTCTAAAACCATTACTATAAAATACCAATCTTACTGCCTGATATATGATCAAACACAGAGCAGAGCTCCTAATTAGGAGTTTGACTGGAAGGAAACATATAATGGGAGATTATTTCTGGAACATCAAAGGTATAATTGTTGTCACTTTCAAAACATTTCCTTTTCTGAAAATGAGGAGCCTTTGTATGAAAAATGAATAATTTTTAATTATTTATTCTACGGTATTTTTTTTAATAAAAAGCTTTTTTAATTGCACACAAGCAAAATCAAAGTTTGGAATTCAAAAGACCGTGTGTGGTCCTTTATACATAACACAGGCCTTTTCAGATGCTCAATTTCAGAGCACAAAAGCTCTAAAAACCATCTTGAAACACAGGACTCATTTCAGAAGTATTCCATGAAACACAAGAAGCCACTGGAAGAAAGGGAATCAGGTCATCCCTTTTCACCCTCTCACTTTTATGACTCTCTGAATTGTTGTCCCTAAAGAATCCATTTCATGTTCACATTTACCTGCTTTAAAATGCTTTCAGCCCCAAAGACTTTTCTTTTAATTTGAAAAAGCAGCATTTAAGACATTCCTCTGCTGCATTCATAAGGAAAAATGTTTAACATATTTTTACCAGCACATATCCAATCTTTACTGCAGAATTCTTTCACACACAGCTAATGCAGTGAATCAGCAATTATTTCTCTAGTCCCTCCAAGTGTCAAAATTAATTTGGCTACCCTTGGTAATAAAATGGTTTCAAATGCCATCTTTAATCAGCAAGTAAGGATGCTTTCCTCCAATAGAGACAACCTGTCATGAAAGGTCACCAAAAAGTGACAGAAAGGAAATTACGTTTGGAATTTCAACTAAAATATTAATTTCTATTTTAAGTGTTTTCTCAACTTATGTCTAGATGTTAAAGTAAAAATTGTAACCACTCAATGGAATTCCATTTCTATACCCATAATTCTTATTAAGAGCAATCAGTCCTGAAAGAAAGTAATATTTATTACACCATTTTTACTACATTTTTCACTAATAGACAACAATTACTGCAGATCGCTTAACAGCTCTAGCTGACAATGGCTTTTTACAGAAAAACTTGAGTAGGAACTGCAAAACTTGCATAATATATATTTGTGAACTGCTAATCGGACATCAGAGCTATTTTTACTGGCTACAGCATTTTGATACTGTCATTTATGATAGCACAGAAACAGCTATCAATTAAATCACATGTATTTCCAAATATTCTTCTAAGGTAGTTCCATGCAGCTAGCTTACTAACTTTGTATTTTTCAGATGAGAAGTTACAAATTAAAAGGGAATTTTTCTGCATAGAGGAAAAGCTAAGCACAATAAATTTTGCTGGCAGTTTCTTAGACTGAATTTCTGCAGCTGAACTCTAGAGAACAGCTCTCCAAATGTTCCATTATAAAGACACCCTCACTATAACCTATTTTCCCAGGCTTAACCCAATGTGCTTGCTTTAATAGGCCTAAATGGCTTTCAAATTGCCCACGAGGCCCTCCTGATATACTAAATTACAACTTCCAGCAATTCCAACCAACATAAACTCTGGGAATAAGAAATGCAGGGAACATTGGGGTGGGGGTGGCAGGTTGGAGAAGTCAGATTTATGATTTGGATATCTAAAAACCATTTCCATACCTGCCACTCTGAGCACTGCCCAACAACTTTTGTCATTTGACACACAGTATTTGACTTGATAGAGCTCTGTAATCCCCAGCAATGGGTAGTTCAGTTTCTAAGAAATTTGTAATGATTCAGCCCAGCGGGTGAACTGTTGTTTATAAAATGTCAGGCTAATATCACTGATTATGAAAGGTGTTTCAAACTGGCAGCTTCATCTACCCCACCCCGCATATTAAACTGTTCTTAACTGATCTTATACACAAAAGCAATAGCTGTGTGAAGAGTATGCCATATACTGTATATTGATCTCAAATTATTTTTATTATTTACAATAAACAACATTCCTCAATTAAGCTAAAAATGAGAAGTACATATAGTTTTTTTTAAAAACTCTACTTAGCCAGTCAGTTATAACTGAAATGGAAAAGTAGCAAGGTATCTTGCACAGAGCAACCTAGCATCCAAAGGAATGGTGGAATAATTCCCAAGGAACAACATTCCAGGTTTCAGGGCCATTTCAAAAAGGGTAGACAGACAGACAGACACCTAATGTTTAAAAACATTAGAACCAATGAGGAAAAGGCAATTTAAGGCTTCAAAGAAATACATAAGCATCTTAAAACATGTCTGGAAAAATGATTAACACAGATATTTTAAAGCACTGTAATATAGCTTATCTTAGTCAATGTGACATTCTATATTAACTAAAGATTCTGAATCATCTTTGGGAGTAGACCAATGAAAATGGTGTTGCAATAATTTCATCAGAAGGTCATTAAAGTATACAAGTGGCTACATTTCTCTTCCTGCAATAGACAAGATGGAAAAACATTGTTGAAAGGCGTATCAGCCATAACAGTTACCTGAAAGTTCAAGGTGGGGCCTAAAGCACTACAGCAGTGTTTCTCAACCTTGGCAACTTTAAGATGTGTGGATTTCAACTCCCAGAATTCCCCAGCCAGCCATGCTGCTAGGGAATTCTGGGAGTTGAAGTCCACACATCTTAAAAGTTGCCAAGGTTGAGAAACACTGCACTACAATCTTCAAATCTCCCCTACAATAGTAATGACAAATTTATTTCCACACACTCAGCTTTCAAATCTGCTTTGCCTAGAACAGGAATGAACTCAATTCCAATCAACGTCAACCAGCATTGCTAAAAGAAGCTTCAAGTTGCAGTTCTGCAACACCCAGAAAACCATAAATTCTATATTCCTCGTTTAACTGAAACAAAGTTCACGAAGCTCAATTAGCTGAGAACTTATCTCAGACATCATCTCTGAAACAGAAGACAATGCAATACAATTGCTGTTTAATGCATACTTTAGAAACAGAAACATACAAGAAAACTATAATTCATAGAACTAAGTCAGTCCTTAAAACAGCAGAGTTTCTTCAAGAGGCTTTCTATTTACAAGAGTTGAAACAGCTATGTTACTTTTGTATGAGACATCAGACCAGACAATGATGTGCCCCATGTCTCTAATATGAGAGAAGAAATATACTCCTGAGATAGTTTCACAGCAACATGTTCTGTTAGAAAATTACAAGGTATCTTCATATTGATCCTGTAACACAGAATGTTTCAAAAGAAGTCCTGTTTGTATGTAGCTTCACAAGGTGTCACACTGAGATTCTAAATAATTCATTAGTAATCCTGCTGATTCCACCTCGCTATGACATCAATCTGAGATTTCTTTCAGGTACCATCTTTAATTAGCCAGTCCTTCCAGAAAAACTGATTTGACTCTCAAGCTGAGCAGACATTGTGTGACAACTTAACGTGTTTGTTCTCATATTAGGAAGGATAAGGCATATCTAAATTTACCAGATTATATTATTTTACGTATATAACACTGCCACAAGACCTTTAACAACTTCCCATCCTGAATGACAGTCCTCAGGTTCCAATGGCAATTGGGACCAGAATTGCCATCGCTAAGCAATGCAGTCGTAAAGTGCACTGTCACGTGACCACATCACTTAGCAACGACAATCCCGGCACCCCTGGTTGCTGTTGTAACCCCAAGACATGCAGCTCATTAAGCGGGAAAAAGCAGGAGTCCCAGGTAAGGAGTGGGGGGTGGGGAGGGCCAGCGCAGGCTCCATGGTGCTGCAGGCAGGAGAAAAAACAGGAGCGACTTACCAGAGCAACTTGTGACCTGCCCTCCAGGCTTCCCCACTGACTCTGCTTGTGGTAAGCTGGCAGGGAAGGTCACAAATGGCAATCATGTGACCACAGCTCCCTGTAATGTTGTAATTGCAAGTCGGGCACCAGAATGCCTGGATTGCAATCACATGACCATGGGGATGCTGTGATGGGAGGAACTTCAAGGACAAATCGTAAGTCCATTTTTTCAGCACCGCCATAACTTCAGCACCATAACAGTCACTGAACGAATGGACGTAAGCCGAGGACTATCTATACACAGTTCAACACTATAAAAGTGCCCTTGAACTGCAAATTATCACTGCTTTTACTTCACATGTTTTACTTCCTTTTCATCCTCACTGCTTATAATTCACACCTCCTACACAATTATTTATAATTTTTATATTATTACTCAGCAATTTTCATAAAAATTGTGCATGTAATATGTTAATTTGTTGTTTTAATGCTAATAAAGAATCTAGTTTTCTGACTATTCCTCAAAAGTCTTACCCAAAGTTTCTGGAATGTTTCTTCGCTCCCTTGTTACATCTGATAGCCTAATAATTGTTCCTTCTTTCCGTTCAGTTTTGAAACGTAACCGACCAGACTCTTCATCATCTTCCTCCTCCTCATCTGATTCTTCTTTGGTTTCTTCTTGAAATTCCAGATTTTCAATAACTGCCTGTAACAGAGGAGGACAGGATAGAATACCGGCCTTACAGACTTACAAGGCTTTCAAATTAAAAGAAAATTTTAAATCAGTTTAGTGGGAAGTCCTTCATATGAAGCAACATATATGCTGCCTATATATAGTATTTAAATGTCTCTAAATCATGACTCTTGTATGCTAATTTCACCATGCAATAATAAACCACAGACATTTTCTTAAAATTCACACACTGTTCAAAATTATAGCATTAGTCTCCAGTTTAAGAATGAGTTCTGTTCCCAAGGTCTGTCCTTAAACTGAATTTGTATATAAGCTGGAACAGTGTTGTTATATAATACTGCATAAGTAGTATTGTGTAATTAACTCGAACCATTGTGTGTTTAACTCAAATTTTGCTACAATACGCTCCCTTAACTATGGGCCATCCTTAAACTGGGCATTCTTAACCCAGGGACTACCTCTATTATGTGGAATTTCTGTACCCAAACCACTAAAACAGTATAGGAAAAGAATTGATGTAATTAATACACGCTTAAACTCAGCTGGTAACAATAATTACTGGCTAAATCACCTTATGAAATGGTGTATTTTTAGGACAGGCAAGGAAGGAGAGCTTCCAAGATATATCTGTTTGATCACTGCCACAAAACTCTATACATTGTTTAACAATGGTTCAAACTTACGACAGCCTTGGAAAAAGTGCTTTATAATCTGTACTCGCACTTATGACTGTCACAAACCATTGCACCCCCCCCACACTCATGTGATTGCAATTTGCTACCTTTTTTACAACGGTTGTCAAGCGAATCACCATGGTCGTTAAGTGAATCATGTCGTTAAGCGAATTCTGCCCAAAAAGTCCATTGGGGAAGCTGGATTCACTTAATGACCATGTGATCTGCTTAATGACCATCATAAAATGGTCATAAAATTGAGTCCAGTCGTGTGGTAACTCGCTTGATGACTGTCCCACTTAACAACCAATTTTCCAGTCTCTATTGTGGTCGTTAAGCAAGGACTACCTATACTAAAAATCAGTGTTTCATATCAAGATAGGAGAGTGCTGTATCTCTTACTATGAGTTCAGGAGGCTGAATCACAGGTTGCAGTATTTAAAAGTAACTTGGGGAAGTCTGAACTGTTTGAGAATTTTGCCAGACTAAAAGATATAAAGGGAAATGCTGCATAAATACTGAATGGCTACTTCCTTGCTGTGTTAACAATGTTTATTCAACATTGAATCCAGTGGAAATCATTAAAGACTAAGTATATTTAGGATCATAGCCACAACTCTTAACATAAGTTTGGAAACCTTTCTCACTGCTCACTTCTTGTAACTGTATAACTTCCCATAAAACATAACCAAACACAACTAATAAGCAAATCAGTTAATAACATTCTTGGTACAGTAGTAGAAATAACATTTGAATGAAGGGGAATTTTAGCATTTTCAGTTGGATGACTTTGGCAAAATTCCTCTGTTCAGTCAAAGCCTTAGAATATTCTCTTGGAACAGAAACGGTTTGAATGATATGAGCTAGTGTCTTAATACTCATAGGCTACATTCTTTAATTACTGAAATTAATCTGTTAGGACTGATTGAACAAGAAAAAACACCAGTGCTATGTATTAGTTATGATGCCTTTAAGGTATTTTTTCCAAATCCCACAATTCTATTTTTTCAATCTACTGAGTACTGTATTTTCTGTTGCGGGAAATGCCTCATCATGCTTAAAAGAATAAAACCACAGGCTTTAAATACTGAGTAAACCGACTAGGATTCTAAGGAAGACACTAACTTGGGTGATGAGCCCTTATTTTAAGGTGATAGAGGAAAAAAAATGAACTGCCTGTCAAACAATCCAGCTAAAGCTCCCACTCCTGACTTCAAAAGAAACTGAGGATGAGGAAAACCTTAAATCCAAATATAATCCCTTCCTCAAATATGGACAGTGAAAGCTAAGAGTGGCAGCTAGCCTCTTGCAGAAGAGAAAAAGAAAATAAATGCATCACAGAAAAATAAACTTATTGCTCAGGTAATAACTGGTCTTCTCATGGACGGCTGCCTTAAGTCACTCTGAATTTCTTGCCTCCATCTTCTAGCACGTTTTGAAATGTCAAGGATCATAATTCTTTTGGAATGGAGTATAGCACTTATATTAAACATCTGGCCAAGCTTCAGGCTTCATCGCTAGCTTCTATGACTGTTTCTCCTTTGGTGCAGGGGAGAAGGAAATCAAACTGAACAGGGAACGAGAACTCTCAACAGAAAACTCTGTAGAAGATGGGCTTACTAAAATGTCACCCAAGCTCAACCAAGCTGTCGGTATTTGTGGTGGTGGTTTTTTTACATCTGCCTGCAAGCAAATAGGCCACGATGTCTATGGGATAAAGGTAATTCATGACAACACTGTGAGCAGATGAATGAAACTGTTTCAACTACACATAAGTAATGCTAGAAAGAGATGACTTGGTTCCCACAAAGAACAAAGTGAAAAAAGATCAAGGATTTGATATCAAGCAGAAGATGCATCAATGCAGCACAGCCAGTTCTGGTGTATTGCTAAGCAGTTTTGAATTTCTGCTCACAAAGAAGAGGAAGGAAGAGAGGAAGTAGTGTGCATTTCCTTCCTGTCCCAAAAGCACTACTATAGACAGGGTTATTCAGGTAAGAAAAGTAAATGGAAAGTTGGCTAATGACTGGAGTGGGCTCTGTAACTCTACTGCTATTTGTAAGGGCTGCCAAAAATGAGAAACAGTGGAGGAGAAACAGTTGAGACATGAGTAGCATGCGTACCACTCATCTTCATATATTGAGTTTTTCCCTGAAAATGAGCATTCAGGAATGTTGACCATCCTGGTATATAATTCTCTTAAAAGTTAACATAGGATCATAAAATAGTTTCTCTTCTCTTCTATTGCTACTTTAGCAATAGAAACATTGATAAAAGCAATGCCAAGGGCAAATACCAAATTGAAAACTCTATCTGAAATATTTAAATGTTTTAATATTTCAACTTTTCCAAAGTACCTCTTCTGACTCATTTGGAGGTGTCTGGGTATCAGCAACCTCTTCTAACTCTTCTTCAGGTACATATTCTTGTTGTTCAATTACTTGCTGATCACTGAAAGACTGCATATAATCTTCATCCTGAAAGAAATGCACAAGGAAGCCTTTCTTTTAAACCAATGTTTGTTTCTAAATATATCATTGCTTATTTATTTAGTAGGGCCTGGTATATATGCAATCTTCCCAACTTGTTTATCCTGATTGTTTGCCTTGGAAAGAAGTCACAAACTTCTGTACTTCTGCAGGTTTTCTATCTCCAGCATCTTAAATCTACCTTAAACACAACCGATTTATGTAAACCAGCGTTTATCAGAGGATCAGGATTTAAACGCTAATTAGCAAATGGTGCTTAAGAGAAAATGTAATTAATACTAACCACAACTTTATAATACCTAGTTGCAACTAAAACTTACCTAGGATGAGGAGTTGGAATCTACATGATTATAAACAGGTTATGAAGGATGAAATACGAAACCACTTTCATCTTAAAATAACTGAATTTTTTTTTAACGCGTTCAATCGCATCTGATTCTCAGAGACTGCTCAGACAAGTCCCTGCAGTTTTCTTGACAAGGATTTTGAAAAGTGGTTTGCCATTGCCTCCTTCCTAGGGCTGAAAGAAAGTGACTGGCCCAAGGTCACCCAGCTGGCTTTGTGCCTAGGCGGGACTAGAACTCACCATCTCCCGGTTTCTAGTCTGATACTTTAACCACTACACCAAACTGGCATTCATAACTGAGATCTAGGTCTGCAACCAATCCCAAACAGCACATTTAAAATTAAATCCATGTGATGTAACTATTTACTTTTTGCATCAGTAGTTAATTTAGAAGATAAAAACACTTAACATTTTAATACATGAAACTAACATTACTACAGTATAATTACTGCAGTTTTTAAAAAATGTGAGCTAGGAAAAATTATATTTATTTAAAGCATATTTATCCTACACCAGCAAAAAAATAAAATAAAAATTAATTGCTCCCAGAGCATCTTACACAGCACAATGATGTGACTGCTCACATTAATTCCTTTAAAATGTAGGATTTCAGATTTTAATTAAGTGTCTGACTAATTTGAGAGTAATATAATACCTTTATTTTCCATGAAATGTTCTTATTTATTATGTCATATGCATCTAAGAGTAACATGCAGCATTTTATTATATGATTTACACATAAGATTTAAAGCAAAGACAAAGGATCAGTAAATCCACTGACATTTGCTAGGGTTTTTTAATTGAGAAATACTTCTAATAAATGGCAATAAATCTATTCTCATTTCAACTCAGAGCAATCTATGCAGCAAATCACTGAAACTGAAACAAATTATATATGTGACATGTTCTAAAGTAACCTCAAATCTCTTTATTCAGGTTTAGACAGTTCTCAATTACAAAAAAAGGGGAGGGTGGAAATGAGTGAGCAGAACATCAATCACTTTGGAATATTAGCACCTTAAAGATGTCTTTAGCAGGTCAATAATCTTTTCACCTTCGAAGGACTCTATCAGATCTTGTCTAAAGCCTGGATAAAAGCTTTTGCATTAAGTACTTCTAACAATTGGCACTGTGTCTCCACCACACAAAGCTGTTTTCTTCCTTAAGGATACAATCTTCAAGGTCATGATTCTCAACTGCCTTCCAAAATGACAAAAGAGCATTACCTACAGCCAAACAAGCTGTCAACACAAACTTTGTCACAGCTTAGATAAAGAAACTGGCAGACAGTGATAATAGGTCTAATTTTGCTCTAGTCCCAAGGGAGGTAAACAGATTTCAAATCAGTCTAAAAACCTAAGCATGTGCAGCAATGTTATCTCAAAAACTAAAATAGGGGAAAAAAAACTCACTGGAAATTCATCTAGAGGTTCATTGATTTCAAGATCCAGCACTTCATCATTATAATTCTCTTCTTCACCCTGATCTTCCCCATAGTCTATTTGGTCTTCTGTCAACTCAGCCTCTTGGCCTTCATACTGTCCTTCTGAATAGTCCTCCGCATACTCTTCAGGCACGTCTGATTTGTCATAACCAATTTCATCTTCCCCTTGTTCATACTCTGAGTCTTGTTCAATAGATGGGTCATTAGCATTCTCTGACAGCTCAAAGGATGTAACCATGCTAGATGTAGCATTAAGACTCATAGCAACATCTTGAGTACTACAATACAGCAAAAAAGACTGTTTTTAATTGAAATCAACACATTACTACTAAGTACATGGATCTTGCATGGAATGCAACACTTTCCACATTAAGTAAAAAAAAATTAATTTATGCATCAATTTGACTTCATGCCGCAACTCATAATATGCATACTTATATCACTGTTTATCACCAGTAGTGGGCTATTTGAGCAAAGGGACCAACCATATGTTTTATCAGGTTAGCCTGGCAAGAAGTACAGGGCAACTGAGTAAGCTGCATTCAGTTTTAAACCCCAGGCTAACAAATATACACAGAAGGAGACTGGCATCTGTTTCCTACTTAGTGCAACATTAGTTACCCATTCTATTAGCTACATTAATACTGCCGAGCACCAATACTTTGGATTTTTCAGTTACTGTAATGAAATATTTTTCAAAAGGGTATGCCTGAATACACTTCAATATGGAAAAATTTGCATTTAGTCCTTATAACCATCAGTATCTCCAATCTGAATTGTGTCCTCAGTAGGTCCTACCTAAAATCTGAGGAGCAATTACAAGTTTTCTGATAAAAATTTCCATAAAAGCCTATCAATTCAGCCAATTAAAAAAGAATTCCTGTTTTTTTGTCCAATAAAACATACCAACTTTCAATACATGAAGTAATAATTATCCATAAGATTATTTTTACTCTCTCTCTCCAAAAACTATTTATAGTTTGTTTGTTTATATCCTGTCGGTACTTCAGAAACTCAAAGGGGCATAAGGGGCACTTTCTCCTTCTTTTTTTCCCCCACAACTACAACCCTGTGAGGTAGGCTGGGATGAGAGAGAGTGATTAGTTCAAAGTCACCCAGCGAGCTGCCGTGGCTGAAGATGGAACTAAACTTGGATCTTCCCAATGCCAGTTCAATTTGTTAATCACAAAAAACATGGCATGTAAAAGTCATGGAAATGAACAAATTAGAAAGCAGTTATAGCCAGACAAGTTTCAAAGATGCAGTTCTGTCCTGGGTGTAAAGTTGGTGAGACTGGAATTCAGCTGTTACACTGAGTTGTGCCTGTAAGCCACCTCTGAGCAAACTGAGTCCTGAATAAGGAGTTCAGTGTCAGAACTGTTTTGTTGTTATGTGGCCTTCTGAAATATAAATATGATAGTTTCATATGGTTTTGGTATATTTTAATTAATAGTTCTGCTTTGCCAAGGAATTCTTAGCATAGACAGGATTGATTAAAGACAGTTAAAACTCAAAACTTCCTACAAAACATCAGGGATTGACCTATTATGCAAATGGGAAAGAAGTGAGAACAATGCTTTGCTTTAATGTGTCAGGCAATACATCTAAAAGAACTAATTGCAACTACACTGATCTGTATTGCTTTTCTGTATGAACATACATATTTCAATATGCTCACTTGACTGTGTAACAGGAGAAGATAATGTGTCACAAAGATTCTAAGTGTTTTGATACAACAGAGTTCTGAAACCCACTTAAATAAAATTGTACTGCCACAACTCCTTTAAGACTCAGAGCACTCAGAAGGAAAAGCTCAGAGCACTTCAGGGAAAACTCTTAAATAAGCACGCAAAGAAAAATCCTGCAGAGGCTCACTGGTTGAATTGTCTTATTTTCCTCCATCAACAGGTAGATGAGAAAAGATGTATATTCAAAGCTAACAGGAAGGTGAAAAGATAAAATATCTTGACAATGTACCCAAGAAATTTAACACTGCCATTGAATTAAAAAACATGATTAATTGTACACATTTATTCTTAATGCAAATGAATAAAACAGCAGTTCTTAATTCAACTTTGCAGTTAAGATTATGCATGCATGTAGCAGATCAGGCATCCTCTTAGAAGAGGCCTTCTCTTTCTTCTTGGAGGCATTTTAACACAAGTTTTTTTTTAATCAGCTACAGTCCTAATACTTACATCAAAGAAAAATTATATAATTAGAATTTCTCATTAAAATAGCTATTCCTAAGGAATTCCTGGAAGCAATATTAAATTTTTTGACAAGTTTACCACAGCTCTGAAAAAATGCATCTGGGAAATCGGGTCCTATACTACCATTATTTTCTGTTTTAATACCCAGCCAAAAACAACTTGAATTCCTATTCATTTACTTGCACAGAAACAACAGTGTTCATGTATCACTTTTAACATTAATCAAAAGTTAATGCTTCTTATCCCTAACAGCACATTACACGTGCTATTCTAGCATAAGAATACAAATAACTAATCTGAATGTACTGATCCAGAAAACAAGTTACATTACTTGGCTTAAGCGGCAAAACACAAACCTGTAATGTTGATCCTCTTCATTATCACTTTGCAGAAGATCATCATTCAGTTCTTCATCTGACATATCTGACTAAAATTGAAAAAAAACAAACCTTGAAATACATAATGTTCAAGGGAGTGACAGTAATTTTATAAGGTATGTTCAGAAAGCAGCAGGCTGATTAACAGTTTGACTTGACAGAACCGAACACCAAAAAATAAAAAAGAAGCCATGGGGGAAAAAAATTCCAACAGCAGCAGGCAGCAAAAAATTCAAAAAAAGCCTCATTACAGCATACAGTAGTTTATATAAACACCGTGTTTGATGTTGAATATAGAAGCAGTATATTAAACATCAAAATATTTAAATATATAACCTTGGAACAATCTGAATTCTTTTGAGATGGAAAAAAGCATTTTAACAAGTGTTGGAACACGCGTACAAGTTCTGTCATTGAGAAAGATTTAGGGTTTAAGTGTGAGGAAACTGAAAAGAGTTCAGAGAACAGCAATGAACCTGCTAAGGGTTGGGATGAGTCTTACACTGCTTTGAATTATTTCCAATCTGCTAATCATGTTGTTAATATTTATTTCTATCTATAGAAAAAAAGCAGATCAAGACATACGCACACTGATTACTGAAATTATTTATGTAAAATATACAGGCACAGTTCTAAATTCATCCTAGCAATTAAAGGCAGGAGCTAAAGAAATTATTAACTGAACATGAAAGGAGAAGGAAAGACAGCTCCCAAAGAAACTGTATACAGGTAGTCCTCACTAAATGACCATTTGTTTAACAATGGACCATTTAATGATGGTTTGAACTTATGACAGCCTCGCAAAGGGTGTTTTATGGCCTGTAAAGCACTTCTGGCTGTCGTAAAATGTCATGCCACCTCCCACGCGGTCATGTGGCCACATTTCAGGCGCTTGGCAACCGGCTTGCATTTACGACTGGTTGCCAAGCACCCCGCGATCATGTGATCGCCATTTGCAATCTTCTCTGCTGGCTTCCCCATTGGAAGCCAGCAGGGAAGGGTGCAAGCAGAGGGGATGCAGCAATGCGCAGGAATGGAGCTCAAATCCTGAAGATCTGAGCTCCATTCCTTCACAGCGGTGTGAAGGAACGGACCTCAAATCTTCAGGATTTGAGCTCCATATCTGCCCACTGCTGGGAAGTTTCCCCTCCCCTATCAGTGGTGGACAGGCATGGAGCTCAAATCCTGAAGATTTGAGCTCTGTTCCTCCAGCCCCAGGAAGAATTTCCCCTCTGTCCACAGAGGGGAGAGCAAATCCTTCAGTGGGCTTTGAAAGTGAAAGGGCAGGCAGCCCTTTCGTTCTGTCCACTTAACAACCTGGGAGAATGCTTAATGACCGCAACTGTGAGTGCCCAGATTGCAGTCATTGAGCAGTCACATGGGCATCTCACTTAACAACTGCTTCACTCAATGACCAAGATTCCAGTCCCACTTGTGGTCATTAGGCAAGAACTACCTGTAAACTAAAACACTAGAGGAAACAAGAAGAGTACTGTACTTAAAGATTGAATTAAACATTTAAGTTTAATCATAGAACCCATGATTATTCTGAAGCCAGCAAATATCATTTAAAAAACCCGAAATAATTGTTAATATGATTTAATTAATTTGATTGAACTGATTTTAGAAGCTTGCAAGGGACCACACGTTTCCTTGATTTTCCTTTCCGAGGTCAGATAAGTCTCCAGTCTTGAAAGAGGAAATCTGACACCAGAGTCTCCCTCTTGCCTCCCCCTCAATTACTTCTTTCTGAGATCTGGAAAGAATAATCCCCAGAAGGGATCTGTGATGGGTAGACAATATGAAAATTGTCCTGGATCCAATAATTTTTTCACTCAACCGACCTCCAGACTTTTTGCTGTTGTGGGAAAAAACAGGTTTTGTACTGTACTTAGATATAAATTAATAAAAATGAATTGATAAATAAACAGGCAGGGCAGTACTTTCATCTTGCTAGAATATTCCAAAAGAGCATTTGGAGTTCTTTATCGAAACAGCAGGAGAACAGATGACTCTAGACAGTCAGGAGTTTCACCAATGTGGTTTAAATACAAAGTAAAGTAGTCAAATTAGTTTTTTCCCATATATGCAAGCATATACTTTAAACAGGCTTCTTAATTACCTTTTTGCCAGGCAACAAATCTTCTCCTAGCAAGTCATCTTCTAATTCACTAGAAGAAAAAGAGATACAGTAGTCAATTCTTCAAAAGAGTGGCAAAAATGCAGCAGTTCATATCATTCTACTTTACTCAAAATATAGTTGAGGGTCTCAACAGCAATGTAGACTAAAAAGAGGGTAATTTCTCATTTTTCAGATAATGAGAAATTCCCATTTCTATACTTAAGTCAACTAAAGCAGAGAAGCAGAATTGCTAAATGTAAACTAAGAATTCTGATTAATTCCAAAGGAAGGTACAGTTTCCTACAGCTTAAACCTTAATGGAAAAAAATGTAAAGTTGTTCTGCATAAAGACAGTTGTAAACATCAGCCTAGTTTAGGCACATTATGTAAAGACCCAGCTCTCTGGATAAGGCTCTAATGCTAGGAAAGGTAGAAGGAAAGAGAAGAAGGGGACAACCAGCAGCAAAGCAGACAAAAGTTACAGTGGCGATGGGGGCACCATTGAGAGACTTGAAAGACCAAGTTAGGGACAGATTGTCAAGGACAAAATTTATCTATGTGGTCACTAAGAGTCAACACTGACTTGATGGCACATAATCAATCAAGCATCAGTCAAAGGAAGATGGTTAAACTTTAATTTACCCCCCAGGTGAAAAATTAGCTGAGAGTGTGCGACATTTCCATCAGACCCTTGTCATGGTCAGATTACTCACTGGTTGCCACAGAATTAACAAGCATAATGGATTTCCATATAGAGGAAGGACCTACTTAGTCAGTCCGTTCCAGTTGCCTAATGGAACCTGTCAGTTACCATTTGGGAAGTTTCCCAAAATTCTGGTAGCTAGTTCTGGAATAAGAGTCAGCAGCAGTGCTTGATAGGATTGCTGCCGAGTCACCTCTCCCTAGTCACCAATCCATGGGAGCACCTTGGTTTTTTGAGGAGCTCCAGGAAATGGAGTGACAGGAGAGACTCCTAGAACAATCCTAGTGTAAGTTGAAGAATGAACGTGGTCAAACACAGGCAAGACCTCAGTGGTGATCCTATATTGTGATGCTAAGATAAGCATCAAGTTTACTCCTCTACTCTTACTTCATCCATGGAAAACCATCCCACAACATTGTTTACAGTTACTCAGTCCCTTTTAAAGAAAACTGAGCCAGAAGACTGTTAGCTCGGCCACTGTAAGGAACTTAAGCTTTTGTAACGCTCTGAAGACCTGGCTGTTCCCCCAGGCATTTACGTCAGAAGGTTGGGTGAGCTCTGTTGGTTAAACTTGTTTTTTATATAAATTGGGATTATTGTTTTAACCTTGGACATTTGGATTGAGGAACTGTTGTTTTAATTTGTATTCTGCCCTGAGTCACTGCTTTGAGGTGGGCAGCAGAAATAAACAAATAAATTGATCTGTCAGAGTTATTTGGGATCAGTATGAACCTGCGGATCCTGATGAAACAGACATGGTCCTCTGCGATTTTAACTCTGCCACCTGTGGATTAGATCTCTGTCCTACTTGGTTGGTGAAGGTGGCCAGGGAGGTGATAGGAAGCTGGGTACGGATAGTAGTAAATGTATCCTTAAGTGAAGGGGTGGTGCCTCTCTATTTGTTCAACATCTAAATAAAACCACTGGGAGAGGTCAACAGAGTTGTAGAGTGTAATCTATAAAATGATGGTGTCCAGTTCCATTGCTCCTTACTATCCAATTCCAAGAAAGCAATCAGTACCCTTGGATGTGGCTAAATATATACTTTTCATTAAATTACTAAAGCAACTTGATGCCATCCAGATGTGTCAGGACTGCAGTTCTCCGAATTCAAGGCCATGCTTACTGATACTTCTTGGAACTGCACACCCAAAACATCTGGAGGATATCAAATTGGGGAAGGAGGCCTTAAAATATTATCAGCTGTTCATGATTTCACAAAAGAGCATAAAACCAAGGCAAGGCAAGGAACAGAAAATGTACCTGCTACATTAGATTGGACAAACAGGGCACGTTCCAGGTCCCTTCAATTAAACAGTCATCTATCAGCCCCTAGGAGGTACGTCTTCTCTGCTGCAGCACCCACACTTTATAACAGCATCCCTCCAGAGATCAATAGGACCCCCACTCTGATAGTGTTCTGAAAGTTGTTGAAAACTTGGCTTTGCTCCCAGGATTGGGGATGGGGTGGCTACTGAGCCCCCCATCAGTTTTTCTTTGGGGTGTTGTGTTTGTTTCTTCCTTTCATTATTTTCTTTTTGTTTTTACTGCTTTTTATCTTAACAAGTAAGCTGCCCAGAGTCATCTGGAGACAGGTGTCCTCTAAATTCAATACTATAAATAAAATAAAATCTGCCATGTTATACATATGTAAAAGTACACCTTGGGCCTTCAAGCTGGGGGTTGGGGACACCTGCACAGCCCCACATAACCCAACTTTAAAGTGCCCTGCTGCATTGCAAGTGGAGGGTGAAAGATGCATGTGTTCAAGCAAAGTATTAGGAAAGAGCACAAAGGGTACCCTTTTCTTTTAATATCCTTCCTTCCATTCCACCACTTGCTGCTGGGGGAATAATATGTTCCCAGAGTACTGCTTTCCTGCAGCCACTCATAACCAAAGGCACCAAACTGCCTCCTTTGCCACTGCCCAGGCTTGCAGTAGAAGCCCAACAACTACAAGGAAACAGACTCAAAGTGTGCAATCAGCCCCTTCTTCACCAAGCCCCTGATCTTCCCCACCCTGTCACTGCTAATGTCACAGCACAGCATAAGCCCCTGGCCTATCCATCCCAGTGACCTCCCCCATACCTTCCCAGAAACATCAGTAAAATTTCAGTTAAAACCGTCTTTGTCCAATACTTCAAATTTTGTCCACTGCATCCAATTTGTCCACTAAATTAAAGTCCATTAAATCCAGGTTTTAATGTACAATGAAATGTTCATTGTAATATATTTGTTCATGTCTTCAGGCTCTAAACTGGGGGGAGGGTGGGAAGAGACAACATCACAACGTACATAGGATCTGCTGAGCTTCCTCATCTTGTCCACAGAATTTTTTTACCCAATGATTCCAACAGAAAAAAATATTCATGGGTGCTCGTGAGCATGTGTTATATACAGGAGTACAAATTCAAGTATGAACAGTTATATATAACTAGGGGTAAATAGGGATGGATGGATGGATGGATGGATGGATGGATGGATGGATGGATGGATAGATAGATAGATAGATAGATAGATAGATAGATAGATAGATAGATAGAAAAAATGTAACATATTGCTCATTTTTTATTTAGCTCCATGCACTCCCCCCATGTATTTCACAGCAAACTGCAACCCCAATTAAAGAAAGCGGTCCCTACTCACTGCCTGCCATACACTTCTCCACAATTATCAGATATGCACATGGCAGATAAACAAACTCATTAATGTCTGCATTTGTATATTTTCAAAACCCTGTAAGTTAGAATGTGAAATAGTGAAGTCAAATAATATACAATCCAAAAACATCTCAGCATAAAAGGAAAAAAGAGACTTACCTATCCAAATCATCATCTCCAGTTCTCCTTCTCCAAGACCTTTCTGCACCAGGCTTATGATGATCAAAGTCATCATCTATAAACAGAAGACATTTAATGATTTGCACAACGTGAAACAAATGCTTGGATTCTAAGGCAGCAGTACTGATATTCTTCTTAGGAATCACGGACTGTCCTTCTAGGAGAACAACTTCTTTTAAATCTTTTTTTTTTTAAAGCAAGATAAGAGATACTGCTGGGCATCATTATAAATAAATCCACGTTTTTGTAAGAAAGTTCTACTAATGGAAATGAAAAGCAAATGCTACAGATTGGCATCTGCAACATAAACAAAATGCAGAAAAATCTAATAGCAATTATTGTACCCACTCCCCATTTAAAACACTTCTGGCTATTTTTTTTCCCTGTGGCACAGCAAAGGGCTTTAGGTTTTCTCCTTCACTGATTACAATGGGAAAGAAAACTGATGTAAGTGAATGGAAATAGAATTGTTTTAGATACTTCTGATCAAGCACAACATTTTACAGACTTTTACAGCTTTTTATTTCTACATTTTATAATATAACTAAAAACATATACCCAATGTCCCAAACTGCCTCATGATACCAGTGGCTGCTCTGCTCAGATGTTAAAACAGGCCTGTTGTCATTGCTTAAAACAAATCAGTTAACTAGCTCTAGTGTTTCAATGGCATCAACTCAAATTCTTTTTTTTTAATACAAATTTTATTATGTTTTCCAAAAAAAGTTAATACAGAAAAATCAAGAAAAAAGGAAGGGGAAAAAGGGAGAAAGAAAAAGAAGGGGAGGTAAGAAGAGGGAGCATAAGAAAAAAAGAGTAGCCTCCGACTTTCCTTGGTGCAGGTATAGATAGAGAATATATTCACCTCTTACTCTAATATATAAAAATTTACGTAGTAAAAATAGTTTTTAATCTAATATTCAGAAAGATTCCTAAAAATTAATCTGTTTGGATAATGCATATGATTTGTACAAACCCAAATTCAACCCAAATTCTTACAGGACTCTGGCTATCCAACAACTCTGGACCAGACCTGACTCTTCAAGGAAAAGATAAATAATTTGCTGCAGTCTGGGTAATCTGACTATAATACTCATAAACCCATCCAATATAGCCAATTATTAGAAATTGTATAAACTGTAGTCCAAAACATCCTAGGCTGCCTATTCCTGATTTAGGAACAGGCAGAAGTTCCTTTTTAAAATTCTAATAACTATTGGCAACTCTGGGTTAATTACACAGCGCTGATGGGCATTCACAACATAGTGTTTCAAACAGTATTTTCAGATACATGTATTGTCTAGACGATCTTCACTAAAAACCTTCAACAAGTATTATTTACCTAATTATTATTTAGAAATCTCTTTTACACTACAATCCTATATATGAAATCAAATTAAATCCCAGCAAGATGGAGACTTTGTTTATCCAGAAGTCACTTGAATTCAGAATAATCTTTAGGCTATGACAGAGTTGCAGTTACAATCTTCTGGAAGGAGCTGGTGGAAGATCTGGACTCATAACTCCAACTGGAGAGCTGGTGGAGACAATGGCCAGGAGACCCTTTGCCCAGCAATAGTTTCTGAAACAGGATATTCTGGTGACTATCACTCATGCTCTTATCATATTACAATTAATTTATTAGTTCCTATGAAGTCTACTCAGAAACTGCAACTGATTCAAATTGCAGCAGCCTAAGTGTTGATGGGGCCAGTGCCAGTTTAACAGAATTTTCCCCATCTTGCAAGAGCTGCACTGGATATCAATACACTTCTGGGTACAATTTTACATGCTGGTCATTGTTTATAAAGCCCTCTATGGCTTGGGGTCTTTGTTTTTTACAGGACTGTCTTCTGAAGTAGAATTTCCCTAGTCTGTGCATTCTATTGAGGAAAGTATGCTGGTGATTAATGAAATCATCTTTCCCCCAATGGTTTAGGCAATGGCAGCACAAAACAAGTTTCTCTGTGGTTGCCTCCACCCTTTGGAATTCTTCCTTTTTTTCTCTCTGAAACTAAAATGTCTCCTTCCTTTATTGTGTTCCAAAAACAGGAGACGACCATACTTTGGGCCTTCAAGAAAAAGTAATAAGAATACTGGTTCCTATTTTTTTTTTTTTTCTCTGCACTCAGTCATTACTGACCCTGCAGTGACTGCCTGGACGAATCCTTGCAGTTTTCAAGGCAATTGTTTTTCGGAAGTGGTTTGCCAGAGCCTCCTTCCTAGAGCAGAGCCCAGCTGGTGAGCGCAGGAGGCGGGATTTCCGTTGCTTCGCACCCTTTTCGGGCGAGTGCGGTTTCGCGCTTACCGGCAACTGGTCCCGTCTCTCTGTGCAAGGCACTGCCAGCATTTTTCCTCCCACCGGAGTGAGAGTACCCATTTATCTACTCACGTGAGTTTTCAACCTGTTAGGTTGACAGGAGTTGGGGAGGAAACAGGAGCTCACCCTGTTAACGCGAAGGCTGGACTCGAACCGCCGAAGCGTCAGCCATTTCTGGCCAGCAACTTTCAGCGTCATTAAGCCGCTGCACCACCGCGTCCCTTGGACTGTTTCCTATATTGTCTGGTAATTATGGTTTACTGCTACAGGCTGCCAAAGTCTACTGAAATGGGTGGCGCACAAATAAGGTGAAATAAATATGTTTACTGAAATCTAAGTCATGCACTGTTCAGGATTAATTAGGGCATTAGGCATCTTAATTTTAAGCTTATTAAGATAGATCACTTCTTGTACTACTCAATACTCGCTTTATGCACATTGAATTTATGCAATGGCTTCTATAATAACAGTGCATTAGAATATATATTTAACCAATAGATGTACAAATTCATGAAGACTCTTAACAATGCTTCTGTTTCATGGCTTTTACTTTCACTCAGAGAAAGGAAGGTAGGAACATAATATGCCAGCTTTCTTTAACTGGATATCTTCCAAGTATGCTGAACTACAACTCTTATCACTTTTATTAAGAAAATGAACAGAATGAAGAGTTTTGCTCTCTTTTCTTATGTTGAAACCTCCAAACTTCCCAGTGAAGCTGAATAGTGGCAGACTGACAATAGGCAAGATGAAGCTCTTCTTTTAACTACAGAATCCACTTCCTTATGATGGGATGATACCACAAACATGGTTAGCTGTAAAAGAGGCTGGACAAATTCATGGAGGATAAAGCTACTAATGGCTATTAGACCTGATGGTAATATAACGGTTGCTGGAAAACATAAACCAAGGAGATTACATTGTCCTCAAGTTCTGATTGTGGGCATCTCGGACATATCTGGCTAGCCATAGTGGAAAACAGGAAGCTGGACCAAATCAACATTTGGTCTGCTTTAGCAGGGACCATTTTATGTTATGTTAAAGCATAATATACTTATTTTAAATGAGTTTCTAGGTTTAGCAATTCAAATGTATTTTAAATAGCTAAATCATACACAATAGCATTGTTTGTGATAAACAAGCCAAATTCATAACTTGTATTCTATTTCACTTAATAAAACTCTCTAAAATAGAACCTAGTACACTGCCAAGTATTCAAATTCAGTAGTATCAAAGTCTAACAGTTATCTGATTAGTCCAAAGAAAAGAATCTGAGTGGCACAATTTCTTTTAAAGGGACAGGGTACCTAATGATAAAGCTCTTATTCTTACCAAATACACCAAACAATACTGTGGTTAGCAGCAACTACAGCAATGGGAGACATGGTCTAATACAATTTCCACCATCCAAGTATTTCCTGCACTAACAATACCAGAATTCCAGTTTCCCACTAATATATACTCGAGTAGTTCACTACTGGAGTAGTGAAAGGTTTTTCATCATACTGGGAGGAAACAGCTTTATATCTACATTTTTTAAAGATTCAGGTATGGACTTAAAAATGCAAAGAAGGAATAAAACTAGCCAAGTCAACTCTGACAAGAACAATTCAAACTGCAAGAAATTTGAAACAAATATATGAAGACAGAATAGTGTGTTTCAAATATCCTCTCTTATCTTCCTACTACATGTTCGCCTATACTGTATCTTACAATAAGTTCCCAAAGCACCTTATATCAGCTGAGAGACAGGACTAATTAATTGAAATATGTGTTTCTAGAAGAATTCAGGCAGCAGATCTGGAAGCAATTTAGACTAATAAAAGACAGGCCTTCCAAGTTCAACCAATATTTTAACATTTATATGGCAGAATTATACTTTATAGTCTTGGTAGGTAGGCTAAAAAACTTCCCTGTGGAGTGTATCAGATGTCTGCTCTTCCATCAGAAGCAAGTATACCTGGTATTTGGCTCTCTCATTTTATTAGGCGCATCTGGAATCCCAAAAGCCAACAACAGATCGATAGCTCAGGACAACCATCCAGCAATACGTGCATCTCTTGTCAGAGAAGCCTTTGTAAGTATGTGTCCCCTTTCTTCCTTCTATAAAATGTAGCTACAAGAGCACTAGACACTATCCATCATAACATGAAGATTCTTACAAAACAAAAGTGTTTTTGCTATATTTCTACTAAAATAGGTATCTTCTTATCTATTTAGAACACAAATCGTGAACATAAGTGGAGGTACTCTATAGATCACATCAGTTTCTCATCTACGTAACTATATAAGCGTAGTTATATTTTAAATCCAAAAAAGAAAAACATAAAACCCAACAGTCCAAGTGGCCCAGCTCTGGGTACATAACGTAACACCTATAACATTTATTCTGATACTAGCTTTCCTCTCCTAGGACTTGGCTACTAAAATGTCACTCTAGGTAGTGTTGTTATTTTACATTGTGGCTAGTTAATTTGGTATGCATTTGTAATTATTACTAAATTTATGTTTCTAATTTATACTGTTAATAACCACCGGCTAATTGTACTGGGATGTGACTAAGTTATAATTATGACGACCTAGAACACATCTCTCTGCTATAGGATAGCCCTCTTCAGAACAAATCCTCTTCCTTTTTCTTATTCATAACAGGCAACAAAAAATAACAGCATGAATGTTTGTGGAGGTGAGGGTATAAAGACGTGGCTAATTCAAATTTCATCTCCAAAAGTAAAACTTTCCCCAACAGTCCAAAAGGTCTAACAGGATGTAAAGGTTAAGCAAAGAACATAGCCTATAACAGACCAACAGTTTGGATATATAAAGTCCAAATAAAAGAAGTTAATAGAAAAGGCTGTTGCTTCAGACTATAACCTATTCTCGAACAGAGCAGAAATACTAGCCAAGATACATAGTCTGATCTAAAATAAGACAGAGCTATATGTTGTGTTAACTTTGTAGAGAAAGTGTATTTTCCCGGTAGGAATACCATGTTTCATGGAAGACTGTTTTGTTTTGTTTTAATTCAAGTGAATTTACAGCTATTATATTAATTCTGTGTATGCTCAGGTCAGCAACACAGCCTTATTCTACATCCTTTATTAACAACATTGTACTGGAAAGGAGGCTAAGCTGACAGATATAGAGGCAAATCCAAGATGAGTAAACAAACTTTACAGCAAACTCTGAGTCTTGCTTGTAGACAGGCACAAAATGTTTAATTTGAATTATTTTTCACTTTTGTTACAACACAAAAGTTCTAGAGTTTTATATACACCATAAGTAATGAAATCACACAACTAGCAAGTTATTTAAACCTTGATAAAATTACAAAAACACTGAATTGCAGGCTCTGGGCCAAACATATCAAAGAAATTCTGATTTACAAAACCAACCAGGAGAAGACCAATATCCAAGAACACATATGAGAAATTCAGACTTAATATGTAACAAGCTTTTTATTCATGGCATTTGAAAGTACTTAAATATCTAAGACACATGGCAAGGAGACACTGATATAAGGAGCATGTCCAGAACCAAAGCAAGACTGAGACAGATCAAAGATAAGAAAGGTGTATGAGCTGAATGTGAATATTTTAAAAGCAAGCAGCAAACTGTTCGGCTCAACTTTTACACTTTTTTCAAGATACAGGAAGTTTATGCCATTCAGGATTGCAAGAACTTTTGCAATAGAGATTCTTAATTTGAAAGCTTCATACTCCTTTACTAATTAAGGCCCTTTGCAGCAGTAGAATACACAAATGTCAACCATTATATCTGAATGTAGCTAAAAAATGCACGAGGAAGGATGGGAGGATAGCAATTCCCTCAAAAGAACAAGGTCAAATGGAAGGAAACAGGAAATAAAAACGGGACGCAATAACACCCCCCCAATAAACACTTCAGTCTACCTCCGACGTCCTATGCCTCTATCTCACTTTTGTTACCCCCGAATAACCCCCCAACCCCAGCCCTCAAAGACCTGCCACCAAGCCGGTGGCACCTTTTCCTTTCCACCCCCAAGAGACACTTCCAGGCACCCCCCTATTCTTCCCGCTTCCTCTCTCGTCCAAGCGCCTCGGACCCCTGGAGACCCTCCTCAGCTGCCCCTCAACCCAACCCCCCCCGGCAGGATATGCCTCCGTAGCCCAGCGAGGCTTCTTGCGAGTAAACACACACGCAGGCGGCGCAAACAGCAGCATCTGTCCCGCTGCAGCGCAAGAGATCAGCCATCCCTCCCCCCGGCCCCCCGCCCGTTTCCGTGGCGCCTTCTCCCCACTCCCCCAGGAGCGTCCACCATCCGGCTGGGGCCCGCAGCTTTCCCCGCGCGTCAGCCGCACCCCCTTGGCCTCGGGAGGACGAGAAGGGACACCTACCTGCTCCTGCTCCTGCTCCTCCCAGAGCGGCTGCCATGGCGTCGGATCCTGTCAGGCCGCGGCGTGAAAAGCCCGCAACCCTCCTACCTCTCCCGACGCCGGGAGCTGCTCTCGTCTGGGGCCGACCGCCAGCCGCGGAGCGTAAAGCTAGCACAACATGGCGGCCGGCTGCTGACGGGAACGCAGAGGAGACGGACGGGGAGCGCCGCTGGAGGCGCCGCGGTGTATTCTGGGATACTGGAAGATCGGCTGTTCCGCACCGGAGCGGAAGATGGTGGACTCGGCGGGTTGGCCAACGTGCCGCACTGGAGACAGGGCGAGGGCGGAGGGCGTTGCGAGGACGTCACGGATTCTAGGCGCCTGCGCCAAGTCAAGGAAAACGGGCCTCTCTTTCCCTTGTCTTTATGATCATACTGACAAAAAAAAAACTGGATTGCGAGGCGCATGCGCCTAAGGAGAATGGGCGAAGAATGAAGCCGGCGATTCAATGGCAAATAAATGCGGCGCATGCGTAGAATCTTTGTGGCTGTTGGAGGAGAATTTATCTACCGATGGCGCAGAGGGGGGATAATTTGGAGTCCTGTCTGTGACTCTAGGGAGGAGGCCTGCATAATCGTTCTTCGGCCTGACAATGGTTCTTTAAACATGGTTTGCTGAATAAGCCACCATTGGCTGGATTCACATAACACACATAAATCATAAAGCAAAGTTTTATCAGCCGCAAAGGCTGCTTTACATAGTAGACTAATGCTATATTCTCCCCAAACGAGTTACCCTTTAGCCCAGTGTTTTTCAAACTTGGCAACTTTAAGATGTGTGGACTTCAGCTCCTAGAATTCCCCAGCCAGAATTCCCCAGCCAGCCAGAATCCCCCCACCCATGGCTGGCTGGGGAATTCTGGCTGGGGAATTCTGGGAGCTGAAGTCCACACGTCTTAAAGTTGCCAAGTTTGAAAAACACCTGTTTAGCCCTTTGGAAAAACCCAGCTGCTGAAATGATGCACGAGACCAATATCTGAGCCCGTAATTAGAAACACAAGTTAGGCAGATGAAAGATATTCATATATTTAGAAACATCAATAGCCTTATTCAAATATACAAATGAATTTTTGAAGAAAGGCGTGAACATCTAGGTCACACATCACTAGGGTGTGAGATCTGGTGGCCCTACACATTCCAAGCTCTAACCTGATTTTGGTGGCTTGTATAGCACAGTTTATGGCCTAGAACATTATCCAATGCAGCTAATTGTGGTTTATTCAATAAGCCATAGTTAAACCCTGGCTTCATGTGATACCTGAACAAGTTTGCTGAGTCATTTGAGCTCTGTTGGTATCCTTTTAACAGAAGATATTTGGGGATTAAATCTGGGGTCTAGGTACATATGCCACCACTCTGTCAAAGAAACAGTTAAGGGAATTGCTTCACTTTCCTGATCCACGAGAAAGCAAAGCGCTTGCGTACGGGATAACTAGGGTACACATATTAGTTCTCATCTGTGGTGGAATCAGTTGACATGCAGTGGAGAAATCATACTCGTGTTTTCTATTATTGCATTATTTGTGATTCTGACATTCTGACATACACAGCTGGTTTTAAATAATTGCAGTTGTGGTCTAGTTTTGCATCACTCTCGTGAATGGTATTCGTAGAGTTAGTTGGCATTCATTCTATGGTAACAGAGAAAGGAAGGTCTCTGCCTCTATGGGTTTGTGCTAATGGATTCAAACCATCCTATCTCTAGGTCCTATTGATTATCCTGCCCTGCCATCAGATTAATTTATCAGCCAATATTAACTTTCACCCTTGTTTTTAATTAATTTGTTCCTTTCCACAAAGAAGATGGGTATAATCCACACCATTATATCACACACTACAGTACAAGGGAGCTAACAGAGATTCTCATCCGACATAAGGCAGAACTTTTTTTTTTTGAAGAGCTTTCTTCAATAACCAGTTATTGACTTCATTGCCCATTGTACTAGGTTTTAATTAAGCGATAAGGCCTTCTGTGTGGACTATTTTATCTTTCAGATAAGGATTTATCAGACATACCCCCAGCAGGTCTTTATCTGAAAGATAAGGGGAAAGTACATCAGTGTCCACTTGTTAGTTTAAATCCTTTAATTAAAGGACCTCTAAACAAAAGTCATAGGCTTGAGAGATGCAGAACAGGTAATGTGATATGTTGAACTGGATGAGCATCTTTTGAGTAAAGGAGAATGCAAAGAATTCTGGTAAACTCTTACAACTGTGGAATTCTTAGTGCTCTCTGAGATGGTTGTTTGCTTGAAGATGTTTCTTTACCCAACTAGGTAACATCATCAGTGCTAGTGAGTGTGGGGTTTGCTCCCTGTTTATATACAGTAGCTTGCCCTGCCAGTGTTGGTGGGGGTGTAGTTTTCTCCTTGCTAGTTCCTTGATTAGGGTGTTGTTTTCTGCTTGATTGTTTGTCTGGTATTAATCCCTGCTTATCTAGATGTAGGCTGCTGGAGAGGATGTGTTCTGATCTTTTTGTTTCCTTCTTAGCTTTTTTATTGTCTCTTTTGAATGGTGTGTAAATATGGCTTATTTTTATGTGTCTATTGATGGCTGATTTGTCTGAATGCCAAGCTTCCAGGAATTCCCTAGCATTTTTGGATTTGGCTTGGTCTAGGATGTTCACAGTTTCCCAGTTCAAACTGAGGTTGAGTCTGTCCATTTGTTGTGAGATTAAGGAGTTTTCAATGTGTCTTTTGACTGCTAGTTGGTGTTCATGGATGCGCTCTGCTAGCCTTCTGCCTGTCTGTCCTACATAGTGGCTGTTACAGTCCTTACACTGTGTGTTGTAGATGACTCCTGTTTTTTCTTCTTGGGCAGTACTGGGTCTTTTGATTTACTCAAGATGTTTTGGAGGGCTTTAGTTGGTTTGTGTGCTACAGTGATGCCATGTGGTTGTAATAATCTGTTGGTTGTTTCCAAGATATTTTGATGTATGGTAGTGTTATCCTTTTCATAGCTTGTGTTGGTTGTGCTGTAGTGGGTTGAGTGGTCAGGCACTTTTTGATGAAGTTGCATAAGTATCCATTTTGTTGGAAGATGTTGTATAGGCAATCTGTTTCCTTTTTCTGATGTTCCAGGTCGCTGCACTGTGTTTGTGCTTGTCTGAATAATGTTCTTACATAGCTCCTCTTGTGGGAGGTTGGGTTGTTACTTTGGTAATGGAGCATTTGTTTAGTGTGGGTGGTTTTTCGATAGACTTGCATTTCTAATTTGTTTGTATAGGTGGTCTGTTTCCTTTTTCTGGTGTTCTGGGTTGCTTCAAGTGCATTTGGGCTCATCTGAACACTCTTCTGTTGAAACCACATATGGGTGTCAAACGCTTCAGAAAGCACACAAGTCACCTATTTTGGCCTGTTTCTAGTTATGTTCTCCTTCCAATAGAAGATAATATCTGTAGCTCAGGGTTGAACTGATGATGTTACCTAGTCAGGTAATGAAACGTCTGCAAGCAAACAACCAAGCTGGGAGAGCACCAAGGACTCCACAGTTCAACCCTGAGCTACAGATATTCTCTTCTTTTGAAACTCTTACAACTTGGTGAAGGCCCTGCTAGATCAAGGTGGTGGCCCATCTAGTCCAACCCTGTGTGGTCAGCCAGGGGTATTCAGGAAGCTCATGTTGAAGCATGAAATCAGAACAGTCTGGTAATACCTTTTCAGATTAACACATTTTATTAAAAGACATAAGCTTTCATGAACTACAGTTCACTTTATCAGATGCATGGAGTGGCTAAACCAACATAAGATTTAAATTGGGGCAGGGTCAGGTGAAGGGTGGAAGAGTGAGGAAGAATAGGGAGTTAGTATACAAATACAGGTTTCATGTGAGATAGAAATACCTTATCAATTAATAATTATAATGTGTTAAAACCCATTGTGTTTGTGGAGATCTTCTGAGACAGCCTGAGACATTTTGATGTTTGTGAATTCAGTTTCTCACTTGACTGTGCTTTTTTTCAGAATGACAGCTTTGAGATTTGTAATGGAATGTCCTGGGACACTGAAATACTTTCTTAAGACTTTGTCCTTGTTTTGAGCCCTGATGTCAAATTTGTTTCCATTATTTCTTTTGTGGAAAGTTTGGCTTGTTTGTCCTATATAGAATTCAAAGGGGCATTGCTGGCAGATGATAGCATATATCACATTAAAGGAAGAACTGATGCTGCCTCTGATCTTATGTGTAAAGTTATTGCTGCGATGATGCTGTTGGTGTAAAGGTGGGGGCAAAAGACACATCTGGGGTTGTGTCAGGATCTGACTCCCATGTTAGCATAATTGTCCTGTTGCTTTTTGCAGGATCTGGTGCAGGTTAGGTGGTTGTCTGCATGCAAGTATGAGACTCCCATTCACTGCCTGATAAAGTGCAGTGTTATTGTCCAGTATGGACTGTAGCTTATTAATAACGTGTTTGAGTGGTATGAGCACTGAGCTGTCGGTGACCATCAGTGGTGTTTGTAGTCTGTCTTTTAATAGATCCTCCCTGCTAATCAATCTGGCTGTCCTGATTTTGCTGATATCTGATTTCTATTGATCTTGTTAATTCAGTCTCCTGAATGCCTGGCTTAATTCTATCAATTTAACAGCTCTGTCAAGTGGGTCAGAACAAATGTGGTTACAGTACACAGTCTGACTATAGATGATAGATTTGGCAGTATGCTCTAGATGGAAGCTGGAAGTATGTAGGTAGGTGTGGCATCTGTAGGTTTCCTGGATAATGTGGTATTTGTGTGTCCGTAATGTAGTTTTATCATAGCATCAAGGAAATGGACTTGTTCTGTAGTTAGATAGAGGCTGACTTTATTTTTGTCAATAACATATACCTACAAAGCAGTGGCATAGCCATTGGTGCACTCAGTACTTCACAATATGCCAACAACCTCATGGCTGACCTAGAACAACACTTTTTCAACTCTTACTCCCTGAAATTCCTCCTTTACTTGAGATTTGTTGGTGACATTTTCACCGTCTGGACCTATGGCATTGAATCTCTCACCAAATTCCATCATGACCTCAACAACTTTCTCCACGCCACCCATCTCAGCCTTGCCCAATCTACCTCCTTCAGATATAGAGATCTTTATTTCTTCAAATTGTCCCGAGATCAAATCTCTCTCTCTATGTTCTTGCTCAAGCCAAGAGGGTAAACCTGACTGCCATTCAGATACGTGCCCACTGAAATTTGTAGCTCAGAACTAAATGAAAAGCAAGTTTGAGATTCTGTATTGCTTCTTCATGATGGTTTTCTAAACATCAGAAAAATCACCCTTTTGTGAAATCTGTTTCATTTACAGCACGTAGAAAGCTACTTAATCTGAAAGTAGAAATAGGTAATCCTCCTCAGACTAAGCTTTTAGACATTTTCATATGCATGTCCATGTCTTTGGAGCAAAAATGTTGTGATTAAACCCAGTGTTGTGCTAACAGCATAATCTGAATTTCAAGTGTAGTGAGAAAATAAATCTAAGAAACAAAATGGAGATTGCATGCTTTTTGTTCCCTGACCCGGGAGGTCAAACTCAACTCCTGTGCCTAATCCCAATCAGACCCAAATTGACTCTCCCCACTCCCAGGCAAAACCCCCTAAAATCCCATCTAAACTAAATAATAAACGCCCCCTCACCAACTCACATTGCAGCCCAAGGCCAGCCCTTACAAGGAAATTGCACCACAGACGAAGCCCAGGGTTCCATGCTCCATCAGCTGATGTAATGGTATGTGGGAATGACCTTGGGAGATGGGCGGGGGGGGGGGGAGAGAAATGCTGCCTAGGGAACGATCAGATAAGAGGGGGCATAGCCCGCAGCTGCATAAAGGACAGAGAAACTCAGAAAGGAACCTCCCTCATTTATCAGGCTGTAAAAGAGACAGCTGGAGCTTTGTACTTTCAGACTTGCACGATTCTGTTAAAGTAGCCTTACAGTAAAGTAGAATTAGCTCATCTGGTCGTGTTTTCTGTCTGGTCTACCTGGGAAGGCTGACAGCTGATGACTTCAACATTCCATCTCCTTAACCATGAATTTCCTCAGCTCTGCTGCCTTCCTGAAAGGGCTGCTTTGCCTAACAATTGGAATAACCCCAGGTACGCAGACAAAGCCCTGCCTAGCTTCCCCAAACTGGCCAGCAAATCGGATCCGGAGGACCACTTGTAACTCAACTTCTATCAAAATCTTTGCTTTCCCATTGTCCAAGATCCGTCTTTCTTGTAAAGCAGACACCCTATGATGGTTGCAATAAACGTGATTCTTCTCCTCAATGTTGTGCTCTGTACTTCTGAATTTCCCACGTCACAAGTATGCTTTCAGCTAGGGATCAGATAGTGCCTTCAGGCAGCTTGGAATAAGAAGAACCAACCAGGCTGCATGGAATGTCCTCCACAGTCCATCAAAATAGCACTGATAATTCTCCCTACATAGGATTTGCAGCCCAAGGCATTTGCCCACTTTACCTAGTCAAAGGGATAACTCTACTGTTTTTGTAGAAACTATATCTTTTTTATGGATGCATTTTAAAATTTTAATATTAAAAAAAGCTGTAGAGTGTGATTTCCATGGTCTTTGGAAGCTCACACTGATAAGAAATGCAGTTGTTATCTAGCATTAGTGTATCCATTTTGCTGGACAAAAGATCAGAGTACAGAAGCAGAATTTACCCAGATGAATCTGTACTTTCCAACCTCAAACAGTAAAACGTCTTGCCATTCCTGCTTCAACAGCCTTGAGACAGCAAATGGATAGAATTATGCTATTCCCTAATGGAAGTAAACAGAAAAAATGTGTTTATAAGCGTTAAAGTTAGAAAAACCCACTGATACACTCACGTAGACGATCAAGTGTTTCTGCCTGGAAATTAGCCAAAAATACAGTAACAGGAAAAGGAAATAGGTGCAGAAAAATTAAGTATTTCTATATTATAGATATACTACACTTAAATATTCTCTTGTACAACAAGTCCCACTGAAATGAACAAAATAGCACGCAAGATATCTGTTGTTTGTGCCTAGTTTCCATGCATATGAATTGAGCTAACATATGTAAAAGCACCTACATCAAAAATCTGGCCAATTTCTTCTTTTACATATCCAAGACGTTATAATCCCCATATATAAAACTTTGCTATGTGTATTCCAGCAGTTGTCCAATTTCTGCTAGTATTTAAACTCATTTCCGGTCATCTTAAATCTTATTTTTTTATTCATTTCACCCCTGCCTTTTCTTCTTTTTCATTGCAATTACTTCAAGTACAAATTAAATCACCAGATAAAAGTCCCCTTAAAGCTATTTCATTGTTCTGGGCAATATTCATTTGACTTTTTGTTTCAAAATCTGAAATAATAACAATAATGATAACGATAATAATTGTTCAAGTGGTGCTCCAGATGTTTTTGGCCTTGAGTGCAATCCCAAAACGTCTGGAGCACCACTTGAAGACCATCAGCATTGACAAAATCACCATCGGTCCATTGCAAAAGGCCGCTTTACTTGGAACAGCTTCCATCCTGTGATGGTACCTTTAATACCATCAAACCACAACATCTGGCTATCCCAGGTCCTTGGGAAGGACTCGATAGGTGGATGAAAATGCCAAATCCAGGCTAAACATCTGGCTGACTGTGCGACCAACCATGATAATAATTTAACCCAACAAATATCATAGTCTTTAGACTGGATATTTCCTTTAGACTGGATAGTTCTTACCAACAGTCTAGAAATCATGGAGATATCATTGTAGTATGTAGGAAGTTCCAAGTAAGGTGATTTTTTTGTAAAGTGAGTGGTGCAAAGTCCAGTAAATTTTAAATGCCGAAATATATGGTAAATTCCTTTGATATGAAATTATTATGATTATCCTATGTACATATTCATTTATGAAAATAAAAAATTAAAAATATTATTATTATGCCTAAAGGAGTGGGTACAAAACCAGTAAAAACAGTTTGATAAAAGCAATCAACAATAAAACAAATTCACTCAAAATAGGATAATAAAACAATATTAGTTCGTGAAGGGTGTGGAAACTTCCTACCTTTTCAGGAACTGGTAATACAAAGAGGTTTATTGGTAGGTAGAATTTGTGTGTGGTTGTAGTGGTTACCCCAAAACTTTTTTGGAATTTTATTAAAAAAAAAAAAAGGTTTGCTACTCCCTAGAAGCAAATGATAAACAGAAAGCTGTATAAATACATCACAAATCTGTGATTGAAATAATAGCTATAAAACGACAGGTTTATTCAAAGGCCATTAAGGAAAGCTGCTCATAGACATTCAGCTGATACGGTAATTGTCATCTCTCCCCTAGCAATGCTGATAATGGTATAATAACAAACTTTGTACATCTGAGCCTCATCGAGGGAATTGTCTATAACGGTGTCTGTGGGTGGGTTTGGTTATAAACAACTGCAGTATATCTCAGAGAATTTCCTAGATTATTAACCTCAGGCAGTTTGCAAAGAATTTACTAAACGTAGCCACTTTGCAAGGGTGTTCTGAAGGGGGGGCTGTCAAAAAAGTCACGACGGAGTCCATGATTGTGCAGTTGAAGCCCCATGCCTCTTTTAAGTGCACTGAGGTTCTGACCAAAACTCTCAAGCTTACCATCAAAAAGCAAAGTGTCATTATTACTAATAAACTGACTGAAATAGATTCCTATATAATGCACTATTTGTTGAATATGGTTTGTTGAACACAAAAGGCAAGTTCACAGAAGACACTGAGCCCACACCAACTGCACAACAGTATGGCTTTGCCAGATGTGTGGAAGAGGCCGTGTATGTCTGTGACCAAGCTCTGTTCAATGAAAGCAGCCTGAATGGTAGTTAAATATCTTGGAAAGCCAGTACCCTGAGATTCTCGGTGTGAAACATCTGTAGCAGATCAGACTGGATGTCTGGGAAAGGGAGGGTCAAAAAAGTCAAGGTAGCAGCCACAACCACACCATCAAAGCTACTGCCTTGAATTTTTTGACCTCCCAACCCAGCCTGTAGATGCCCCTGAGCTTGGAGGAAGAACTTTTCAGCAGAATTTTAAGTCCTTTCTGGGGCACTGTTTCTCCATTTCAGCCACTCTAAGATGTGTGGACTTCAACGCCCAGAATTCCCCAGCTATTATGCTGAGTTGAAGTCCGTAGATGCTGGCTGGCTGGGGAATTCTGGGCATTGAAGTCCATAGATGCTGGTTGGGGAATTCGGTGAATTAATTTCTTCTGGAAATTAAGTTTCTGCATCTTAAAGTGGCTGAGATGGAGAAACACTGTTCTCTGGACTTGGGGAGAAAAGATCAGAAAATGCAGCTATAATGAACCTCTCTGATGAATGGTAAACAAGACCACATGTCATGCAGGTGATTTTATTCTCCGTAGCAACCAGCATGCCTTTCCCTGCCTTCGACACATTGCTCCAGGCATCTGAGCTTTTTGCAGTTCCTAGTTGGCCCCTGGACTCTCTTTTTCCCACATGGTGCTCTTTCATTGGCTGGCTCATCCACGGGCTATTTCATTTGATCATAGCAGCAACAGGATTTCTCACTGAGAAACAGACCTGAGAAGATCCTGATGCCGAAGAGGGAGGAGAGAAAATAGCCTTCTCTGGAGGAAGATCAGGTTTTAAAGCATTGCCCTGGCTGAGACTTAGAGCCCTACGTAGCGGTTTGCTTGAGCAGAGGCTGAAATCTTGCCAAGTAAGTACACTTTCAAAACTCAGTGGATGAAATGGAATTAGGTTTTATGGGTAAAAGCAGGAAAGTTGAGCTCATTTTCATATACTTTGGGAGAAAATTCAGATCTAGTATTCTTTAGACTGGAAGTATAGGCTCCAGTTCTCTTCTCTTAGATATTTTGCATCTGTGTAAGTTTGGTAGCTATTCAGGCACAGAATAAATCCACATCTGTATCTATTTATTGCTTATTTTTCTTTCCTGTTAGTACAGTTGAATTCAGTAATATTTAATAACTTTATTCCCTGGTGTCCTAACTACATAAAAGAATAAAATACAATAAGATACAGAATGGCAGAATTGCTTTGACTTTGTTTTCAGGGCAAAGAACTATTCAAACATTGGTAAATCTACACATCTGAAATTTATGATCAAAATTGCTAACAATTCTGTTGGAAGAGCTAGATAACAAGCTCAAGTGAGAGCATTTTCCCCCTCTTTAGGGTTATTGTAGCTTTCCAATTCCTTGACAAGCCAAAAGTTGAGATTTTTAATGCAGTAACATTTTATATGTGGTCACAAAAGTTGTAAAAAATAAAAAGAACTGTGGTTTAGATAGGAAGGTTATCAGATTCTTTCCATCAGCCTTTGAGCTGAAGTATATGAAATAACAGAAAATTTTCCACCAGCTATGTTTGGTTGGATTACAACTCTCCTCCTTCCAAACAGGGCCTTAAATTCACCAAGTTTTGTAAAATTCACTGTAAGCATAAGAACTGCAGTCACTTTTTTTTTTTTGCTGAAAAAGACTATAGCTATAGTGCCAGGAAAGCACAATAGAATATCAAAATCTTACCACAAATGAGCAGTCACCTTACCTGTTTGGATCATCACGCTGCTGGGGACAATAGGTGATTGCACTCCAACATGTCTAGAGGGCACTGGAATTAGGGAAAACTGGAGTGAAAGAAGCCGTAGTAACTCCACCTAAGGTAGAAGGAATTTTCTCTAAGGGAAAATACCTGCTAAGAAAAATAGTTGGGAGTGGCAACAAAGCCAAGAAGGAGAATGAAACTTACCTATTTTCTACTCAGCAAGAGTGAGAGTTTTGTACTGGGCAAATCTGCAAAGAAATCTTAAGGGATCTGCTGGTCAGGGTAGAAAACATTTTAGAATCCTATCAGAAAAGAGTAGGAGCTGTCCATTGGGAACTTGCAAACAACAGTGCTAAAGTAGGCTTTAAAGTCTGAAGCTATAACAGGCTACATAGTGAAGATTTTTGCAGTAACTGGAATAAAGGTGTTTGGGAGCTTCACTATTGGGCATTATTGACTTGAAACTTCAGATAGGGAAAATAGGTAGACAGTCTTCCTCACCTGGAACTTCTCCAGATTTGAATATCTCCAATGTTGAAAACTTTAGCCTATGCCTTCTCCCAGGCTTCCACATCAACACAATCCTTCTTATTGTTTGAACTGTTTGTCGTTATTTTATTCAGAACTCATGTGACTTCTGCACACACAACAATCTGTGACTGCCACATATGGATTAAGCAACAGATGAGATGATAGGGCTGCACCACTTTCTGGTGGTGATCTGGGTGAGAACTTCAGCAAAAGTTCAGCTGAGTCATGCAACTGCTGATGGCAACTGATGTGCTCATATTAGTTCATCCCACGTGGTCATGCTGAGTAGATAAGTTTAGTGTAAAGGAACAAGATTGCAAAATATTCCACAATTGATATGGCATGTCATGGTACATGTTGTAGCTACCAAAAGCAGCAGTCCAATCAATTCTACCAATATAAAATGCAATGGCATCACCTTACATACATACAGCTCTCTAGATGTTGCTGAACTACAGTTCCCAACAACTCCACTCAGCATGGCCCATGGAGAAGAACACTGGTAGTTATAGTTCACCAACATCCACAGTTGGCATAGGTTCTGTGCCCCAGTCACTGCTGCTAATAGAGTGGGACAATGGAAGGATATTCATTGAAGGATATACTAGATCAGTCTTTTGTAGCTGGACACCTTCTAGATGCATCTACTGTTGATTAAGCGGGCTGCAGGTTTGGAGGACTGTGCTCCAATATAATTGAGAATGCTAGATAGGGGATTTGCCATCATGCTGAACTCCTGCCCATTAGCCCTCTGAACAACAACAACAACAATAAATTCATAATTTTTTTTTTTTTTTTGTCTGCGCTCAGTCATTACTGACCCTGCAGTGACTGCCTGGACGAATCCTTGCAGTTTTCAAGGCAATTGTTTTCGGAAGTGGTTTGCCAGAGCCTCCTTCCTAGAGCAGAGCCCAGCTGGCGAGCGCAGGAGGCGGGATTTCCATTGCTTCGTGCCCTTTCCGGGCGAGCGCGGTTTCGCGCTTACCGGCAACTGGTCCCGTCTCTCTGTGCAAGGCGCTGCCAGCATTTTTCCTCCCACCGGAGTGAGAGTACCCATTTATCTACTCACGTGAGTTTTCGACCTGTTGGGTTGACAGGAGCTGAGGGGGGGGGGAAACAGGAGCTCACCCTGTTAACGCGAAAGGCTGGACTCGAACCGCCGAAGTGTCAGCCATTTCTGGCCGGCAACTTTCAGCGTCATTAAGCCGCTGCCCCACCGTGTCCCCTCATAATTCATAATTAGTCCTGTCTAAAGTTTACTGTCAGTAATTTTTCTATCATTAGAGTTTGTATAGCTTCCTCCTCCTCCTGTGGGCAACCTAGTAGAGCAGTGTTCCTCAACCTTTGCAACTTTAAGATATGTGGACTTCAACTCCCAGAATTCCCCAGCCAGCATGGCTGGCTGGGGAATTCTGGGAGTTGAAGTCCACATATCTTAAAGTTGGGAAGGCTGAGGAACACTGTAGTAGAGAACATTCTGACCCCATCAGATGAAATTTCTAGACAGATTCTGCTACAGTGATATTGCCTGAAAGAGTCCTAGATTATTGAAGGACAGTGTGGAAAACAAAATGCATATTGGTTCCTGTGGACAGTGGAAGCAATCTGGTTGTTTTGAAACATGGCTGTGACCAGCATGCAAAATACTCCTTTTTTCCATAAGTGGGTACATGCCTCATTAATTTCATAGACCTGAGCTACACCTTGATTTCAGTGAAGCAGAAGAACTAGCTAAACCATGATGTTTAGAAGGGAAGGCTGTTGTCTAGGTACTTTGGAGCTTAAATCCAAATAAGATGAAAGCAAAAGGGAAAAGGGCTATACTATTTATGTGCGTCAAAAGTTTAACTAGCATTTTACTGGCATGAAAATACTTGCAAGTTTGTATTTTTCAATCAGTGGTAAATCTTCCTCTGATTTAACTCCAGGGTGGCATTTTATGGCCCAACAGTGCAAAAGGTTTATTCCAGCCTTCCCCATACTGCTGATCTTTACATGCATTACTACAGATCCCATAATTCAGTAGCAGTGGGAAGAATCATAATTTAGACACCAGACAGGATGGAAGAATGTCTGAAAAAAGTAATTCCTAGATGGAAGTGGTCCTATGCCAGATCATTGATAGCTACAGTTTGGAATTGTGAATGGAGACAAAAAAAAGGAAAAAAACACTACAGTATAGGTCTGATGCTGTTGCCAAGACAAGGAAATTCGTAAAACAATACATGAGTTTGCTATTGGTATATATGTAAGTTCTGGAAATGGAACAGAACATGGAAGGAGATCTATGACATGAAGTTACCCCCTGTTAGGTACAATTCAACCATCTGTCACCCTTTGAAAACAACAGCAAGTTTGAGAGTTTTGAACTGATGGACAGGTCCACAGGTTCAGGCAGCTGTGATGTAGTCAACTGTGTCCTTGGGGAAATTCTCAGTTGCTTTCTCCAGTCACAGGTGCAGTTAAGGAGAATTTAAATAGCAAATAAGGGTTTGTTGGTGTGTTTAGCAGAAATGCGGGACAGATACAGAGAAATAACTCAAAGCAAATCAAGAGTCTATAACATGCGCTGCAACTTTTCAAATGTACCTTGAAAAACATCTGCGTGGTGATACAGAACCATTCCTAAAGGGCAGAGATTTTTGCAATATAATTAAAGCACATACTGGAAGGATGATGTTCCAAAATACCCTTTGTTGGAGAAAATCTCCCTGATTTTAAATTTGGCCCATCATTAATCCTTTAGCATTATCTAGAAGGGTTTTTTAAAAATGGTGTAAGTTTACTACTATTTATTTCAGTACTGGTATTATATTAGGAATTACCTCTTCCTTTTCTTTCTCTTTGGGGGGAAAAGCCACTTTATCAAAGAAACAAAGAACTGTTTAAAGAAACAAGGCAAAAAATTAGGGTTGGTTACCTCCACCTTCTTATACCGGAGCTCTTTTAAAACTGGTAGGGGTCTTAGGATTGAACCTGTAAAAACTAGGCCACTCTTCCTCAACCTTCTGTCCTTCCAATGTGTTGGGCTGGTCTGCAGCTCTCAGACTTGGTTGAAGACTGTGGAAGCTACAATTGCAGCAGGCTGGGAAGGGTTGGGTTAGCCATGAAAGCACCTTGGTTTACTACTGTCTTGTATATTTCTCCAGATTGTGGCTTAAGGCATGGCTGTATCCTTCCAGGCACTGTTGTCCTTGCTGCTGCTAGGCCTGTTCAGCAACACTGGGAGAGGACAGCGAAACCCAGAGGTATTCTGTGGAGGTTAGTGTCTCAACTGAGTATTTCCTTCTATGACCAAAGGGCTTGTGTCTCACAAGTTTGATCATTCGGTACAAATAAGCCAATAATTTCTCACTTTGCCTGTTCACCTAAAACCAGAGTTTTGTAAGGACACTGAAAGGCAGAGATGTGTCAATGGATCCCACCACCCCTTAGAGCTTTTTGAGGACACTGAAAGGCGAGATGTATCAATGGATCCCACCACCTCTTCCTTATCATTACATTCCGCATCAATGTACTTTTTTCCCTCCATTGTTTTCATCCATCGGAGTGAACAGAGCGTGTGGGCAAATCCAAAGTAGAAAAATAACTCAGGACTGTAATTTAATTCATGGTTTCTACTGCCTTGAATGCAAAGAATGGATCCATCAGATCATTTCAAAGACTGAATTATCCCTTGGCTATAGGATCTCTTTCATCTGGGGAGGCTGGAGAAATTGCCCCCACTGTTCTCCCCCAAAAGGGCCCTGCTTAAGGCTGCCACTCTGTGCCTTGCTTATGGTGTCCACATTAATACTTCTTGTACTGATGGAGCAACATTGGGGAGCCCATGTCTAAGGCCTTGTAATTTGGTCCTTTCTTGCATTGCCGTATCACATGGTCTGACAGTGCAGCCTCTCAGTATATGCCTTTCCAGAGCCATGCTGAAATAGCAAAATGGCAACAGTTGTTTTAGCTTGCAGTACTATAGCTGATATATAATGCCAGTCGGTCAAATCTTGCTGGCCCTCTCTTACTTCAGATTGAGGGCAAAGGACTGCCTGCTTGAATTCTCTGGCATTTAAAAGTAACACATCAAGGCATAATCCTGCTAGGATCCTTTCTATGACCTCCATAAAACATTCAGCCAGCCATTGCTCATCTGCAGTCTGGGATGTCACCATGACCAAGACACGGCTACAGATCTCCTTGCAGATCTTTCTTTATTGCTTAGGCCACATGACCATCTGGGTTCTTTACTACAAGAAACTCACTTTGTTAATGAAGGAAGTATCATAACTGAACATCTCTACTCAACAAGTAAATATACATCCCTGCTTTTATTTGTACCATCATAGCTGAAATCACTCCATTTCCTGAGGAACAACTTCTGCTCAACCCAGTGGGATCTCCTCTTGAGGAAGCATGCCTAGGAGGGAGAGTAAACTTTTGTTTGTGCTTTCTCTATAAGTAGGTTTGATGCTCACTTGATACATTAAACTTGCCTTAGAAAGGGTGTGCGTTGACTGGCATTGTTCACTGTACATTGCCAAATACCTAGAGGCAAGGAGTCAACCCATGCAGGAGCACCCACATTGCTCTTCTCCTCCCTGGCAATTCCACCTGGCTGCAAACAACAAGGCTTTGTCATCCATTGACAGTTGTGCACACAAGGGGGAAAATTCTCCATCTGTGGTCTCCTAGCACAGAGACAAGCGGGTGATTCTTTTAACAGATGGCACAATGAGCTGTAAGAAATGAACATCTCTCCCGAGACGGATAACCTGACAGAAGTAGTTGCAACAACATATTGAAATAAATCCTCCCTGATGTATGCCAGGGCTGCAGAATCTTCAGTCCCAAGATCTCTTGACAAAAAGTCTTGCTTGGGTGATGTGGGCATGGCAGTTTTGAGAGACAGACCACCTTGTGTTTCCTGGAAAGTAGCAGAAGGAGACAGGGTGGCCACAGACATGCCGTTACAGATGCGCTTTGATTGAAAGAAACCCACATCTGTAGCAAAGATGCCTCTCCCAGGCAGAAGGAGATCAGCTTAGAGTATTTTCTGCTCTTGCAGAACATAGCTGGTATTTGCATTTCTTTACTTTAGTTAATCTCCTGATTCTGCTCCAGAGTCTATGTCTGGGATAAATTCAGTATTGATTATTTCACTTCTATAGTGTTCCTACTCAGAATTCCACTGGAATTAAGCTATTCCCATTTCTCACCTGCTACTCAAAGAGCATTTTTTAAAGAAGGGGTGGATTTACAGCAATCTCATTCTTCATTCCAATCGATTCAGAAAGATACAGAGAGTGATGTTTTGGAACTATCCTCCTAGTTCTTTTTCATTCTGCAAAACAGTGGTGAAATGACCAGAGAGACATGAGTTCAAGCTCTCACTAGGCCAGTGTTTCTCAATCTCAGCAACTTTAAGATGGGGAATTCTGGGAGTTGAAGTCCATACATCTTAAAGTTGCTGAGTTTGAGAAACACAGCACTAGGCCACGGAACTCCCTGAGTAAGTTTGGGCTGAGAAAATTTTCCCACCCTAGCCTCTCTCACAGTTTTTTTTTTTTTTTTTGCTGTTATGAGAACAACATCAGAAGAGGGAGCTCTTGTATACCATCTTGAATCCTAGCTGGAAAAATGAGATATAAATTAATATGATTCATTATCTTGATTTACATTTCAAAAAGTTTGTGTTATTTAAAGAAAACCTTTACAGCTATTTCCTTTGGGAAGAGAATACTATTTAGAGTACCTCTAACTTCACGTTTATTTAACCCTCTTCAAAATCATTTCAAGATGAAGGTGTCTTTAAATAGCAAAGAGGCACCAGAAAGATTTTTTTTTTTTTTAATTCACATAACTTTCCGTGTCATTAGTCTTTGGGGATTTGGGGTACTGTAATCCGAACCTTTCTTGTGGATGTCAGATTGTGGAAAGCTGAACCTCCAGACAGAGTGCATTGCTGGGAACAGGCACCATATGGATGGATGGATGGTCCTTCTGGTCAATGAATACATTCTGCAGTGTTTTTATAAGGGAAAGCTTAATTTTATGCTAAAGTTATTTTGATCTATCTCAGCATTTTAGATGACTTGGGATTGGCAATTGGTATTCAAAACTTTTCATATTTTAGCAGGGCAGGTTTTAATCTCGTGCTAAGGAAACCGAAGGCTCCACGTTGTATAATCTTGCTGTTCTCAGCCTTGTTTTGCAACTCAGATCTTCATACAATGAACTTGGATTTCCCATTGATTTAATGACGAGTGCTGCTGCTAGGAATTGATCGTATGTTTTCATTAGTTAAAAATGTTTCAACAGAAGGATCATTCTGTGCTGCTTAATAATAGGGAAGAGCTTAACACCAACCATGAAGCATATGCAATATAGAAATGGATTATCACCAAGTAAAGGAATCTGTTGAAAGCAGAGGACTAATTTGGAATTTGAGAGAATGGTGTAAATATACTCACAAAATGGTTCGCCTTTAAAAAAAAAAGAGAGAGATTATTGGTGGGGGACACTTGCCTGCTCACAGACTGGTTATCACAACAGGTACAGCTGGTCTGTCATTGACCAGGTATGTTGTCCCCTTCTTGCCAATTCTCTTAACCCAACCAGGTAATCTGAGAGACCCAGGCTGCAAGACTGCATTTGCAATTCAAAATCCTAAGGCAACACAATTCAGTGCAACCTGATCTGAGATTTGAATTGTGTAGGTATGTGTAAAAATCCACTGGATTTTCTACCCTTTGAATCGCTCCAAAGCAATTTAAGGCTTTAAGTTCAAATCACCTCCAAGAGTCATTCAAACTTTTAAGTCAAAGGGGAAAATCAATAACAGCTCCCTCAAATTAAACCTTCAGATCAAAACTTTGTCCAGGCCAACTCTTTTCTACCACAACTTACTTTCATCTTTTTTCTGGGGGGTGGGGCAAGCAAGCATCCTTATGAAAATAGGATGGAGCAGAAGCCACCTGCTGTTTTTATTTTTCTAAGAATGATTGTCAGATCTATGTGGGGCCTAAAAGGTTTGCAGGAAAAATTAGCCTTTGAGGCTGGTGCCTAGCTGGGGATGATGGCAGTTATAACCCAGTGCGATTGGAGGGCACCAACTTGGCGAAACGCATTCTGGGGACTCTATGTTCCTACAAGGGATTTGTGAGCATGGAGACTATGGTTAACTACAATGGTTAAGTTGGAACTAGTCTTGATAAAACCCAGGTTCAAGTTGACCCTCAAATGCACAGAACTGACTAAGTGACCTTTGTCTAGGCACTGTCTCTTAGCCCAACCTATCTAACAAGGATATTGTTGGGATAAAATGAAGGGAGATCTCCGTGTGAACATTGAGCTCTTGAGGAAAGGTGGAACTGTGCAAATATATAATTAATACATTGATTTAATTCATCAATTAACCTGTTTTTCAAACAGAAATGGTTCAATACAATCCAGAGCGTAGCAAGTATACTCAAGTAAATCCAAAAAAACAAATGGGGCACTTTCAGCAGTGGACTTCATAAATCTATATTGCTGTCAACAATGAATGCAATACACAGCCATGAGAGAACAGGCTGATAAATAAATATAATCTAATTTGGCTGCAGGCAGAAAGGGACGGTGCTTGTTCCTGGCAAACTATATCATTTGTGGATGAAGATGATGAGGGTGTCTTGTGTATGGGTGAAAGCATGCACTGGGTTTGTGCTGGGGCTAAGGGCCTTAACTGTACATAACATAACATGATTAACAACCACATTTTTAATATCATAAAATTAAATACCAACTATTGCTGGGAGGAGTAATGATGATAGTTACTGGTAGTAGCATAGAAAGGAGATGTTCAGCCTTTCTTTCCCATAGTCACCAAGACAATTAATACTGGAGGAAATTCCCACTGGCGTTACTGGGAGCACCTTTCCCCCTAATGTTAACTACTGTCCTATTTTTACTAAGACGATAGTCAGAGAGGAATCTCCCCTCTCTACCCACTGCAGAGGGATGAGCATTCCTCCCCCACATCTAGCACCAGCCATAATCATGTTGTTAATGTCACATGCAAACCGCCACTATTTTAAAATTGCAGAGTTCTACAGAAAGGGTGTTAAAAAGCAGAGCCATGAATGACCTTTCTTCAGAAACCATCTACTCAGTGATCATTCTGACAGCACAAAGCAAAGCAGGGGCCTTAAAAATAGACAAAGAGCCTGTGGACAAAACTTTTCTCCCAACCAAGTGCCCTCCAGATATCTCAGGGAAGAACTTCCAGTGCTCGTGGTGCCTGAGCATCTAGTTGATCTGGTAGGGGAGAAAAGTCCACCATCAGCACATCCTTCATTTAGCTTTGTGGCTTTGTAAAGAGGCAACAGCAGGTCTTTAGGGCTCCTTGAACCTCAAAGCTACCCCCACTACAAGCTCCTGCTGAATAATTGGCATTCATGGGCAGGTCCACCACCTTGATAAATTGCTCCTCATGTCCATCCAGCAGAATCCTTGGCCTGTGTTTGTCCTGTGCTTTAGTTTATGGGAGGCCCTGGCAGCCTCCTGCTTCCTTTCATGCACATGTTTACTATGGTGACCCCAATACAGTGCTATGTGGTTGAAAGGGATCATCAGGCACCCAAGAAATGCATGCACAGCTGTATCTGGGGTCCTAGAAGGAAGATTTATCCTCTACTCAGGGTAATAATTGAGAGACGTGTTCATTCTGTCCCAAGGGTGAAAAAAATCCAGTTATTTTAGTAATAATAATAAGACTTTATTGATTAGCTGTGAGGCCGTATCAGTTATTTCAGTATTTATTTGCAGGCATCAAAAGCAGTGCTTGTGTGTTAGGATGCTAAAGTCTTTGCCTTAGCTTCAGTTTCCTATCTGGGCTGGATTATTCAATTACAGGCTCTTTGACCTCCTCTCAACCTTTCTAAATCATTTCCAGCCTCCACACTAGTCCTTGGCAGGAGTTGAAAGATGGTTTGAACTGAAAATTTCACAGCTTTATCAGCCTTTCTAGACTGCCTGCTCCTGGTTTAATTAATTTTAAAACAGGCATGGAACAATATGCAGGCTGCAGGGAAGAATGGACCCGTCTTGTGATTGGTTGGCTGTGCAGTGCAGTTGTGTGTTGGACATACAATGGACCTGCTATGTTGCAGTTAGCTTTACAGTAAAGCTTATGCTTTCTGTGCAGAAAGGTCCCCAGGGTCTCTCCAGACAGAGCTGGAAAAGATCTCTTGCCTGTATTCCTACAACCATTCCAGTGGTTTGAGTTGGACGCTGGCTTGACATGGTATACAATGGATAGTTTTATCCTACAGAGCTGAAAAGAGAGATACAGAATAGTCCAAGTGGCCAGGGTCAACAGCACATAAGTTATCCTCTAGACAGTAATTAAACTAAAACTAATGATCTCAATCAGTGTCTTTCAAACTTGGCAACATGCTGGCTGGGGAATTCTGGGAGCTGAAGTCCACCCATCTTAAAGTTGCCAAGTTTGAAAGACACTGATTTAAATTCAGTCTGCAAGTCAAGAGCCAATGAGACAATACACGGATCAGAGAGGGATTGCGCTAAAAGTATGTCCAATACCCAGAGTATTTTTTTTTTTTTTTAATCTGCGCTCAGTCATTACTGACTCTGCAGTGACTGCTTGGACGAGTCCTTGCAGTTTAGTGAGATAGTTATAAATGTCTCCAGCTACTTAAAGTTCAATGAAGCCAGCCCCTTCCTGACTCTGCCAATCTTACTGTAGCTTCTATGTGTTTCTGGCTCCCAAGGATGCTATTTCCTCCAATACAGTTGTGGTCGTTGGGTGTATCTGCACTGCCCACTTGCTCCATTTCTGGAGAGCGATAACAGTGACATGGCCCTCTATTAATCCCCTGATCACCTTCAAAATGACCTCAGGGCACATTTCTCTGCTGCATTTTCTAATAAACCTTTTCCTGTTAGGTCACTTTGAGGGCTCCTGTCTTTTAGGAGAAAGAGCCCTTCAGTTTGTTACAGGGTTATTTCAGCAGCTTATTGGCTACTTTGCAAAGAAAGGACCACCCCTTCAATTGAGCCAGTGCTCATCATGCACTCTAATAGTTTCTACATCTGTCAGCCCCACTAGGTAGACTAGACCAGGAAATCAACTTCCCATGAGTTAAAGCCCACACACTTTGGTAGAACCTTCAGGACGCTGATATAGCACCTTAACTAGGTTTACTTCCAGGGTTTTCAGGTAATTTACCTTCTATTTCTTTTACAGAGGTCCTCCCTCTGACCAACCCAAGATAAAGTTTCATTAATGATTTGCTTTAGAGATGATGCTCCAAAAGAGGTAAATATAATAAAATTTAAGACTCAAAAGTTCACATAAACTCTGGCTGTCTCATCCTCCAGATCCCCAGGCAGAGGTCTCAACTTCACAGGAAGGCTAAAATTACTTTTATTGAGATTGCCTATAATAATAGACTCTTGCCAGTCTGATTAAACTGTACCTCCTCTTCCTCCTTCTTATAGTTCAGTGAATTAGGGAAGTGTGTGTCTGTCTGAGCCACTTTCAAACGTTATCTGGACCTAGTGGACTTAACAAATGTTTCTTGCATATTACTGTCAAAGTCATCTTCCTTACTTTCTACATTACCTCCCTCTACCAACATTGCTGAAATAGTAAAATGGTTAAGATCTTGATATAAAACAGAACACTGGGGGAAAAACTGTTTAGTCAACAAAAGAAGAATCATAATTTAAGAGAAAGTTTCTGCTGGGTTTCAAATTGGCAACCTTTACTATGCGAGGCATAGACCTTAACCACTTTGCTATTTCAGCAGTACAGGTAAAAAAAGAGTATAAAGCTATTAGAGCGCCTTGTGTTCTAACAGTAATATTAGAAAGGATTTTGTAAGCCGTTTGTTGTGCCTGTGTGCATCCTCATTTTGATGCGTTGTATATATACATTTAATTTTGTATATGTGCATTGTGTGTGCAAGGCCAGGCTGGGTGATACATTTAGGTGTGTCATAAAGAAAAACTTTGTTCATTTTCCTAATGATCAGAATTGGAATAAGGACCTAACTGTGCAATATATAAAAGTAAATAATATGAGCACAGCTGGGATAACAATTTCCTCCTTGCCTCCAATGAAATGTTAGGATTGCTGTCACACTCCTTTGGACTAGGGAAGAGACAAAATTAACTTGGAGGGTTTTCCTTCTAGAACAGTATTTCTCAACCTTGGCAACTTTAAGATGAGTGGATTTCAACTCTCAGAATTCCCCAGCCAGCCATGCTGGCTGGGGAATTCTGGGAGTTGAAGTCCACAATCTTAAAGTTAAGGTTGAGACACACTGTTATAGAAGATTGAAAAACAGCTCCTAAGTCTTTAAATCATTTAATCTTGTATCCATTATCCATATACTGTCTGTGCCACTTGTTGGTATTGGAAAATGCCATGACTCTGGTTTTTTAATGGTTGATGACAACTGCTCTTCTCTGAAGCATTAAGTAACAGCCTTAAGAACTCTTACGCTTGCCATTTATCAATTTCAATTTCAGAATGCTTTGATCTAAGTCTCGTAAATTTTAATAAACACATCTATGTAAATAATAAATTGAAATGGGGCAAAGATGCAGCCTAGCTGTTTGGGGTGGGTTCCTCCCTTGTCTAATGGTAGAGCTAGCTTTGATTGAAGCAATTGCACAACCCTGTTCTTAGCGCACGGTTGTCATAACTCAATGGAAGGATCTGGATCCGTATTTAACGGCAGAAACCATTTTGACTACTTTGGCTAGTAAAAAAATCAGTAACATCAGTCTTGATGGAATAATACAGTATGTCACATGTAGAGCATCCTATTGTTAATTAAAACTCAGTCATGAGTAAGAACTGTGGATGCCATTCTCAGCAATGTCTTCATCAGTGTTTATTGTTAAGGCCAGCCTGCTTTCATATTAAGAGCTTTGGAGTTGGCCTTCAGGCACCTTTGCCATCCAGCAAAAGCAGGTCAAGGTAAAATGAGATAGGGTCTTTTTGGTGAGGGCACCCAGCCGTGGAATGCTCTATCCAGCTTGATTTGCTTTTCTAGCCCTCTTCATGCCCTGTGAATTTTCCTCCCCCTTTTCCCAGACTTTTAAATCTATTCAATATTTAAAGCAAGCGATCATACCTGAAAAATGCTTTTGAGGACAATGTATCCTTTTAAACAAGCAAACAAACAAATAAATGCAATACATCGGGAGTGGGGGAATACGTGGCTTTCTGGATATTGCAGAACTACAATTCCCAGCAATCCCCACCTGCAGTGAGGCGATGAGAAGGGCTGGGAATTGCAGTTCAGTAGGAGCGTTAAGTCCAGTAGTAATGTATGGCTGTGAGAGCTGGACCATAAAGAAGGCTGAACGCCAAAGAATTGATGCCTTTGAACTGTGGCGCTGGAGAAGACTCTTAAGAGTCCCCTGGACTGCTAGGAGGTCAAACCAGTCAATCCTAAAGGAAATCAACCCTGACTGCTCATTGGAAGGATTGATAATGAAGCTCAAGCTCAGATACTTTGGTCACCTAATGCGAAGAGAGGACTCTTTGGAAAAGACCCTGATGCTGGGAAAGATGGAAGGCAAAAGGAGAAGAGGACGGCAGAGGATGAGATGGCTAGATAGCATCACTGAAGCAATGAGCATGAAACTGAGCAAACTCAGGGAGGCAGTGAAAGATAGGAAGGCCTGGCGCAATATGGTTCATGGGGTCACGAAGAGTCGGACACGACTTAACGACTGAACAACAACAGGAGCGTTAAGTAAGTAAGAGGAGAATATTGCATTATCCCCCAGTGCCATAAATATATAACATCCCGCTGGTCTTCTCCCAAGCAAGGCACCTGAGCATGAGTGTGTGTGAAGAGGCAATTGCATCACACCAATCCTTGTGTGGTTTTGAGACAATTAAGTTTAGAAGCAAAAAGTTGGGATTTTGGAAAATAAAATAAATTGAGTGAGAAGAGGCTGCTGGAGACGGTTTTTTACTCGTAGAGATAAAGTCCTACTCAAAGCAAACCACAGGGGCTCAGACAGAGCTACGTCAAATGAGAAGGAATCGTTCACCCTGCTTGATCTCCCCCCAGCTCAAACCCAAACCAACACATAAGATGGGCAATACATATCCTATGTAGCTTCGTATAGAAATAAAATCAACCCTGTCTTATATCACCAGGCATATTTCAGCTCATCAGCTGCAGACATTGGTAGACTTTTAAGGCAAAATACAGATTTCAACAGATTGGAACCAGGTTTAGATAGATCACGTTAGGACCTCTGCGTTTACCTTTCATCTGCTCAGGGGCCTTTAATGGTTGATTTTAGCCCATCCAGCTTGCAGTTGGAATTTACAGTCACGTTTCGTTTTTAACCACTCCATGCAAGGGTGACTGAACAGTAATACAGTTTGCAGTTTAATGAGAGCAAAGCAGCCAATGGTAACTCTAACAGCAAAATTTGATTAGGAGACTAAACAGTCTGTGCTGAAACAACCAATGCCTTATCAGCCAAGGGCACCCCCCAGGCAATAAATAGATGAGCTTTGTTGGAACAGACTTTGTTATCTTTTGACACTTTATTGGGCAACAATCTCTTCTGGGAGGGGGGAAAGGGTGTTTGTATTGGAACAGATGGTATTCCCCTTTGAAAGATGCCAAATCTCTAACTCGACCGAAAACAACATCTTTCTCTTCCCTTTGGGAAAAGATAGCTTTTACTTTCATCAATCCAGATGCAACTGCTCTGTTTAGTATATTTGCATTAGGTCTGAGCACTTGCAGCAACGAGGACAAGACGCGTGAGCGTCCTAAAGGATTCGGGACCGGTTCTGGTAGGAACCTCATAGAAGTGGTATCCTGTCCCCTTTCCCAGGCTGACCATGCGGAAGAGATCAGTGTATCCCAAGGCACTCAGTGCAATAAGGAAAATGCATAAGCAGGGAGACACAGAGAAGGAGTCAATGTTTTCATCTGTTGTAGCACTCACTGCCTTGCCAGAGCATCATTTAATTCAGACCCCAGGAGGTGAAATTGACCCATTCCAGGAAATGTGGAGGAGGAGAAAGGAGGAGGAGGAGGAGGAGAAGGAAGAAGAAGAGGAAGAAGAATTTTAAGGAAACAAAATCAGACATTTTTCTTCCTGCAGAAATCAGCAGAAGAAGCTTTCTGTAGCAGAGTCAGCAGTATTAGTTAATACCTGCAGACCTAACAGCAGTTAGTCGCAGTTACAGAAGAGAAGGAGGAGGCTACCCTGTTTTGCATGTACTGTATCAGGAAGATCTGCTGACTCACTCTATCCCAGCCTTTCCACTCTGCATCTTTTCAATTCTTTGGAGTATAACTTGTAGTTCCCTGTTTTAGCCAGATGTGGGTGGTGGTGGATGGTCTGAATCTCTGATATTTGCCAGGATCAGATCCCAGAATAGGACTGAGTTGGGAGAAGTAGAGTTTTGACAGAGTCCCATATGACCGTACCCAGGATGTGAGAGATAGCAGATGATGGCTATTTCTCCAGTAATTAATGTCTGTCTTGCTTCTTTTTTTCCTGAGGGCCAAATGGGGAATGAAACACTTGGGTGTGTTGTCCTCCTTCTTTTCTTTTTTTCCTAATAATCAAGTTCCTTCAGAAAGTTTCAGAGAGGAAGGCGGAAAGGAAAGGACTTGCTTAACCCTTGATATTCCTATTCCTTCCTCAAAGTGTTTCCTATGCACCCTTTGGATAACAAATACAGTATTTGGAACTTTTGTATTTTTGTGGAAGAAAAAAATAATCAGCTGGCTATAAGGGCAGCCAACTGGACCAAACCAGGATCTACACCAAAAAAAACAATTATCAAAAAGCAGAACAGGAGCCAGGACACAGAGGGGTGTCAAAACGTAGGTAGATCTTGTTCAAGAAAAGATCAACAGAGGCAGGAAGCTGTTTCTCTCATACCTCATCTTGCTAAGGAGGAACTAATGTATAGTCTTTAAGAAGTCAGTCTTTGGTAGAAAGTTGTCTGATGCAGTCTGGCACATAGGGCAGTAGTAAATAGTTACTCTCTGTGTTTGTGTGCACGTATTTGAGAGAGAAATTTTGAATACCAAAATGACAGAACAGCCTATGCAACTTCTCCATATGATTTCTTCACACTAACTCATAGGACACTCTCAACCCCTACAAAGAGTTTGAAGCTGATCTGTGTTTGCTTTCATTTTTATCTACCTGTAATGAGCTATGAGAATAACCTTGAGGAAAAGGAGGAAGAGCTGCAACCAAGACAGTGGTCAGATAAGAGAAATCTGAGACCAGGGCAGAACTGTAACCTGAGTAAGCATCTCAGACAAGACCCTCCTGACTTCTCTTGAAGATAAAGGCAGGGAGGGGGGACACGCATTCAGACTTGCAAGATTCTGTTACTGTAACCCTATAATAAGAGTAGAATTAGCATTCATCACTCTGATTTCCTAGTCTGGTCAACCTTGAAGGGCTGACTATCTCAAAATACTGGAAACACCGTCAACCAACTGTGCTGTCCAGCTGACCAATGAAAGAATGCCAAAACTATCTTGGCCCTGGCATTGGAGCAAAAAAAAAAAAAAAAATCCCCTCACCCTCAAAAGCCAAATAAAGAAATTGCAAAACTGTAAGAGTGGTTGTTATGAGGGAAAGCTTCCTGCCAAGCTGGTATTCAACTGTTTCATTAAAAAAATATCTTGCAGGCAATGAAGGTCAAATTATTATCTAATAGAAGAGAATATCTGTAGCTCATGGTTGAACTGTTGAGTCCTTGGGGTTGTCTGAGCTTGGTTGTTTTCTTGCAGACGTTTCATCATCCAGCTAGATAACATCTTCAGTCTCTGAAGATGTTACCTAGCCAGGTAACGAAGTGTCTGCAAGAAAACAACCAAGCTCAGAGAACTGCAAGGACTCCACAAATTATAATCTGTAGGCATTTTTGCAACTAGACGCTTTTCTAATAGCTGAACCATCACTGCATATTTTGTCAGGGGCTGGAATGGGAAAAAGGGGAAAATACATTGTAAATAATATCTACTGACAAGTACTAGGAACAGGATGGTAAAGGATGTGGCAAGAGAGCAAGTGATACCTTCAGGATGATGATGATGACGACGACGATGATGATGATGTATTAAACTTGTATGCCACCTCACTCTCAATGACCCTGGGCAGCTCAGAGCAATCAAAGAAAGAAATTACAGTCAAATCAATACAACATAAAAGATGAAAGAAGGCAAGTGCAATGAAGTGAGGGCTCTCACTGTCCCTCGCCAAAGGCCTGGGTGAAGAGCCCGGTCTTCACAGCTCTTCTAAACAACAGCAGAGTGGAGGCCACTCGGATCTTGGGGGGAACCTTGTTCCAGGGGGCAGGTGCTGCTACAGAGAAGCCCACTTCCGGGCTCCCAGTAGATGACATTATTTAATTGAAGGAACCCGGAGCTTACCAACCTTACAGGATTGAATTGGCTGGGCAGATGCTATGGGCGACAGGCATTCCCTCATGTAACCAGGCCCTATGCCATGGAGGGTTTTATAGGTAACAACCAGCACCTTGAAGGATGGGAAGCAGGATGGGGTATGAGTTCCACCCAGTGGAAAAACAGACTACCAGTATGTTCTGCAAAGCTACAGCTTTTCAAAGAGGAAAAACAGCTTTGTTCTACTTCCAAAAAATCAGAGCAGATTCAAAAGGTAACTCAGCTTAGTTCCCCAAACCGGCAAGCATCACTAGAATAAACCAGATTGGAACCATTTTCAAACTGTCATAAGGGTCCTAATCAGCTAAGAATGTCAATGGCAGAGAGCTTTGGAAGTGGAGAGTGCATAAAGTCCAAGGAGTAAGTGAAGCAAGCGAGCGAGCCAACGGCTTTTGAGTTCAAAAGAGAAAAACATTTCAGTCTGAGTCCCAACCAGGTGGTCTTTCATATGCGTTGCCAGTCCACATAGTGCACTCATGCGTGTGTCCACGCAGATCCACACAGTGTTTTCTCCAGCCTTGCCACCATAATTCCCAAGTACCTTTTGCTTTTAACAGTGAAACATGGGTTATGCGCTTATGAATAAATTAGTGCCTGCTCATAGCATTTTAAACATCTGCTACAAAGCATGTACTGTGCCAGCAGGTGTAGGAGGTTAAAGCAGGTGGGGGGACCTGTCAATTCTGGTCAACTTTCTTTCAATCAAGCAATACCTGTGCTATGTGGATAAATGGGAATGGTGAGCTATGTAGCCAACTTTGAGGTCCCTGGAGGAAAAAGATAATATAAATGCATTAAATGGATGGGTACTAGGCAAGATGCCCTCAGACAAGCTGCAGAAAGGGTCTCTGAAAATGAGTTCCCAACTTCAGAGAAAAGTCAGAACCCATTAACTAAATCAGAGCAACTTTGAGACGTTTGGACTTCAGATCCCAAAATTCCACAGACATCATGGCCATTGCTAAGGATTCTGGGAGTTGAAGTTCACCCATCTCAAAGTTGCCCAGGTTAGGAAACACTGACCTAACCCAACCCCCCCTCCCCCCCAAAAGCCACCACCTACATTGGCAACCTCTTTAGGACCTGTCATCTTTGGCACTGCTTCCCTTTTATCTGGATCATTTTCTCTTTCCCTTCTCTCTGCTGCCCTTTTGAATCTCTTATCTGGTTTGCCTCAGACATTTCAGGATCTAGCAAATTATAGATGATTACAATATTATTTCTTTGGAACATATTTGTTTTGTTTTCGGGAGAATAAACGGCAAGAGGATAATATTTATCCGCAGCTGCACGCCCCCAGCTTACCGCACGGCGAGGCTCCAGATGGTACCATCACAGGCACAACCAGTGTTAAAAATGTGGTTCCTATCAATGTACGAGAGTTAGCCCCTGAATAAAATAGCTGTTGTCATCTGTGCCATTGATGTTGCACATGATACTGTTGGGTCCAGAGTTTCTTTCCAAGAATTATTCTCAGAAGAAAAAACTACAGAGAGGTTCTGGCCCAGCTATATGTTAATATTTTATGGTGACAAGATGTTTGGATGTCTATGTAAGCACATGCTTTGGAATACACTTTGGCTATAAACAGCTCTCTCAACATTCATGGCAGTTTCCCCCTGTCCTTACTGTGTTTTCTACTGGGATTTCTCCGATGAGGATTTCTTTTCCTTTACTCTCTACAGCATGTAAGGCTCTTGCTGATGAGTTGGCGTATGACATCAAGAAAATCGGGCCAAAGAGAACTGTAAATTCGGGGACATTTCGAATCAACCCTGATGGTACACGAGGGAAAAAAAAGGTAAGAGCGAGAGGAGACCAAGCTCTGTAATTGCTAAGATGTGCAATTATCAACCACTTATCCAAACAGCAGTTGGTCTTTTAATCTTCTAGCCTTTCCTGGGTTAGGCCAGCAGCCACTAAATTGCTTCATTTTCCTCTGGGTCCCAAAATCATCTCTGAGCTTGAAATTGAGGTATTTTCTCTTTTTCCAGGGCCTTTTTTGAATTTTTGGATGGGGGCTTTTAAAAAATGTTGAGAATGGGGTCTTGTGGCATTCGTTGACTTAAAGGGAAGTCCATCAGAACCACAGAGGCATCTAAGAGATGGGAAAGGGATGTGGGTAGGAGCCTCACTTATTATTACCTCCTGTGTATCTTTTGGGTATCTTCACTCACATGGGAGTCATCTGCTTGCCCTGACAATGTCATCTCATATTGTCCCACAATTTCTTCAGTTTATCCTGCTCTCAGGGAATGGAGTCCGTGGTGGGGCTGCTGTGGGACTCCTCTGCCCTAAGGCCAAACCACAGATGACCACAGGCAAATCTGCCCCAATCATAAGTAAAATAGAGAACGGGAGTGAAGAAGTTAAGCGTGCTTATGAAAAGTGGTTCTGGCATGCTCCATGACCTCCTCCAAGATTCCTATGTCTCTGAATTTTGTAAATGCAAATCTCAGCTCAAAAGTAGGATCCGTGTGCATCTGAAAAGAAGCATTTTAAGATAATGCACATCAGGAAACATCTAGTCCCCAAAATACAGTTTCAGAAATGTGTGCTTTAGAAGAAAAGCGTTGGACATTTCAGTCATGTTGTATGAGCCGGGCAATATAGAAATATCTGCAGATGAATAATGATGCACATTTTAGGAGTGAAATAACAAAATAACTCCCTTGACGGGATCTGAATGTTTCAGAACCACTCAGAGAAATAGTTGGGCACCAAGTGGGGAGCTATGAGTAACCAGAGAGAAAGGAGCTGTGATATGAGCTCACACAGGAATAGGAAGCAGAAGATTATAGCTGTGCAACCTTTGCCCCAGCCTAAACATATAAAGAGAGCATGTGAGGAAGCTGTTTGAGCAGGGAATCTCAGGAGACGCAGAGGCCCAAGGTGGTCTAGCAATGTTCTTCCAAATATTCTGTCCACTGGGGTGCTTTCTTCTAAACTTCTACTACCAACACACAACCACGGATCACTTTCTTATTTGCTAGAAGTACCACTTTTTATTTTTAAAAAATCCTGAAGTTGTAATAGAAATATAAGCGAAAGCAAGATAAAAACCAGAATTTTGAAACGTAAAGAAAAATACACCCCCCTCTACATATCCAATCCATTACAACTTAGAAGCAAATATTAAGAGCAGTTATGATAATAATGGGGGGAAACCAACGTAACAACATTAGTTTTTAAGATGTATAAAACACTTCAACGTTGGGCAGAGTGTCACAAAAGAGATGGCGTTCCAGAAAATAGGGGCCACCGCAAAGAAGGTTTGTCTCCACGTTACCACTGGTGGGCAATTTGCAGGTGTCAGCACAGAGAACAGGATGTCCTCTAAGGAGAGTAGGTTTCTGAGAGGCTGATGTACTTTAAGGCAGGGTTCCTCAACCTCGGCAACTTTAAGACGGGTGGACTTCAACTCCCAGAATTCCCCAGCCAGCCGTCTTAAAGTTGCCGAGGTTGAGGAACCCTGGTTAAGATATCCTTTTAATGTTTTCTTAATGTACACCAAGTGCCTTTGACCCTCCATTGGCCTTCAGTTTCTTTCATCTCTGGCTGCCAGTGACCTTGCTGGTAGAGGCATTGCCTCTGACACACAACTCCTGATGCACACAGATTCTCCTCTAACCTCTGACGCATACACACCCATCCCTCGGTTCCAATGTATCTCTTTCCATTGGAGATTGGGTCAGCAAATGCTCCTCTGGGCAAGGAAACAGAGGAAACAGTGATCGCAGCAAAGAATGCAACATCTGACTCTAAGTATGGAGACTCCTCTAGCAAAGGGTGGTCCCACATAATTGGTACAGGCAGGTGAGCTCACTGTACCAATTATGGAACCACAAGTCCTTCCAGGCCTATACTTCAAGCTGTAATACAGAGGCTGTATTAGTGAGAGATGAGTACAGTGGTAGCTGGAGAAATCTACTCTCTGCCAATCTAGGCTCATCAGCCATTGATTATTGCTACCTTCAGGATATTGGTCCATTTCTTCCAGCTTTTCCCAGCCTGGTCCAAGGCTGAACTTCTGCAATTCTCACCTTGCAGTTGGCTCTGTTGGATGGGAGCTGGTCCTACAAATTTGGAGGGCACCATGTTGGGTAAAGCTGATCTGTTCAGGCTGGCAGTGACTCTCTAGGATTCCACACACCATCTCTTTCTCCTCACCTGTTACCTTTGGGTTGAATTTAGGAATTTTGGCATTCAAAGCATATTTTCATCTCCTGCACAGCCGGAGAATTTGTAGCTCTCCAGATGTGATTGAATGACAGCTCTTAGCTCATTCGCTATTAGCCTTGCTGGGGGTTGTAGTTCAGGAGCATCTCCTGTTCTCCTCTGCTTTCCTTCTCCTTCCTACATCTAGTAAGAAAATCAGGATGAACCTGGGAAGGAAGAGAAGAAAGAAGGGTATGGCAAATGCTAAGAGCAAGTCTGTGACCACCTATTGCTCTGATCAAAGATCAGGTTCAACTACAATACTCAAGAATGTATTTATAGATCTGGGTCACAAAGAGCACTCCTTTGACCAGGGCTCCAGGTGATGTTGGCCAGACTTCTTAGTTTTTAACTTTTTTAAATCTGGCAGTCAATTCCAAATTGCAAAGTAGGGCCATTGTTAAACCTTTTCTCATATATAGGGTATAATGGTGTTATTTTATAAAGGTATGTTCCTTTTAAAATGTACTGTAAATATTGTGCAGCTCCTTCTGTTTTTAACTTCTTTTTCACCACTCTCTTTTTTCTCTTCTTCTGCCAAAATGCGTCAAACACCTGTTCAAAATAAATGTGTGGCAATTTGCCCAGCAGCTCTAAGGATCAGGGTTCTCAGGAGCCTTCTAATGTTGAATGAATCAAAGGGCATTGCATTGCCATCAAGGTCAAGCTGGAAAAGGACCTTCCGCTGCTTCCCACTAGTGGTAGAAATGACTCTTTACCTTCAAGTTCAGATATTCAACCAATTCATAATTAGGGATGTCAAGATTGATCTAAAATCCAATCTGTGTCAATGTGCTGACTTCATTCTGACCAGTTTTCTTGAATTATTCCTTTTTTTTTTAAGGCTGGACATTTGAACTGTCTTCATTCACATTTATTATTACTGTATTGCCCCCCTTTTACGTATACTGCCCAATCAAAAGGCTCAGTTTACCAAAATTATAAGAAAATCATATGTAATAGGTGTGTTTTGTATACATCTTTATTTATTAGACATATATAGCCTCCAAATCAGAAAGACTAAGACACAGTCTTAGATGAACTCCCCCAATAAATATGAGTTTGCACAAAATTTCCCTAATCTAGCTAGCTGTGAGGCAGCTAACCAATATATCTTTTTTTGTGTGCTTCTTCCCCAAAGACACACTGCTTTCCATGAAACTGTTGAGCCAAGAATGATGGATGTTTCCAGAATCCATGCCTTCCTTCTGTCTGTGGCTTGACAGAATTTGTGTCTTCGGGTCATACAATTTTGCATCAAAAGAAATTTTACAAATGCAATTAGTAGTTGCAAAGAAACTAGATTATCTCAATCTTCAAATTATTTGATGGCCCAGAATGGCCTGCCGATATGTTTTAGTGGCCTATGAACGTACCGACTTTTGCATCTGAATCGTCTGAATCTTTTAGGAGCGAGGAATGACTGATGAACAGAGAAACCCTCAGCTGCTGATTCATCACAACCCAAAGCAAATGTTTAAAATCTCCCAAAAAAGCAGACACACATGACAGCATCTGACTGTAATGAGATACGAGACAAAACCAATGCAGATTAATTCAACCTGAATGGTAACAAACAGCATTTCTTGTTTTCTGAAATATGCTGCAACTTGCTTTACTTTCCTAATTTATAAACTCCATTCCCACAGGGGTTAAAAAAGTGCAGAGCAGATAGATCTGAATCCAATTGTTCATTAAGGATCATGAAATCTTAGTTCTGATGGGATATATGCCATTCAAACTCCACCATCCATATTTTTTGTACAGGTTTCACATTTCAGCATTTTTTAAAGGACCAGGCGCGCCAACCCTTGAATGATGCAGCATAGCATGGAGACCTAAATATTTTCTAACTGTGACTCCTTCTCATCCTGATTATGGCCCCTGGGGAATTCCAGAGGCAGTCTCCACCGAAGATGAAATTTACTCTTGAAATCTAATGTAATATGTGCTTGTACATACATTTCTTACGTCTTTTCAAGTTGTCTTCTACTATACTGTTACACTTAAAGCATGAGGCCCACGTTGAATATCATGAACATTGGTTCAGTGCAGGTTGGCAACCAGATGTTTTTCGACTTCACAGTCTAGGGCTAGAAGAAAGTAACTGGCCCAAAGTCACCCACCCAGCTTCCGTGTCTAAGGGAGGACTAGAACCTGTGTCTCCCTGTTCCTAGTCCTGTACCACCTTAACACCATAACCGTTACATCACATCAGCTCTTGGGCTGAGAGGGAGGGACTAGCCCAAAGTCACCCTACCAGCCTCCATGCCTAGGGAAGTACTAGAACCTAGATCTTTGTGCTCCTAGTCCAGCACCTGCCTCTCAAACAAATAAGTGTGTGTGTGTGTGTGTGTGTGTGTGTGTGTGTGTATAGATGAATTAATCTGCCTTATATTAAATTAGATATTTGATTTCTGATCCATCTTGCCCATATCAAAACTGAATAGCAATGGCTCTTCCAATTTTAATCAGTTTTTCCAGCTTTCCCTAGATATGAAGCTTGAGACGTTGGTAGAACCCATGAGAATGGAGGCACTGTAAGAACATGTTGGGATTCTATCAATCTCCTTTGGAACTTATTGGATACCATAATGGAAGGGCTTGCTTTTGTATCTGAAAACTTCCATGCAATTTAAGTTCCTGCTATCTGCAGATGGTAGCGCTGTTGCTGAAGGCACGCAGATGATATACATGAGTGTCTATAAGGAATGGGTTCTTCATGCCTAGGTATGTGTGTGCAAAAGGATAGATGGAAAAGGATGGGTGGGTGGGAAGGGAAGGGAAGGGCAGCATTTAGTAGTCTGATAGTTGTGATTTATTATTTTTGTCCTTGAAGGCAGAAGATCTTAATTATTTATTATTTTTGTCCTTGAAGGTAGAAAATCTTAATGATAATGTTTGGAAGAAAGCTTTGGTAATAAAATTGCAATTAAAAAAAGGAAGAAAGCTGTGATAGAGGTGTAGCTCAGCAGAAGAGTACATGCCATATAGGAGAAGGTCCTCAAATGAGCAGCAAGTAGTTTGGGAACTACTTGCTGATCTCAACGTGGTTTAAAATGATGACAAAGAAAATGACTTTCTCTCTTACCCCCCCAAAGGCTATACTGCTAAGAAGAATATTCTTTACAAATTAAAGAACATGAACACATTTTTTTCCCCAAAAGTGTAGTTGTGAGAAATGGGATATCCCCATTTCTTCAGCAACAGTAGTACCAACGACAAGAGGAGAGAACTCAAAGGATATGAATGTTTTCCCTTAAAAAAGAAAACCTTCGTTCTCTGTTGGGTGGCCATAAGTATGATTTCTAGTCTGTCCTTCTCTCCCTGACATGCTACTTAACTCTATATGGAAGATCATTTGGTTATATAAGCTCCTATCTGCACTCTGCAGTGGGTCAAATTAACCCTACACTGCCCTTAAATGAAGGCATTCAGTTACAAAACTTCATCTAGAGAGGCAAATATAAGTGGGCTTTTTTGGTATATCTTTGGGACTGAACTATACTCCTGAGCAGATGAAAACGTTACTCCACCAACTACTGACTGGAGTGTTGCATTACAGTTAAGGAGTGTTGGGCTCAAATTCCTCCTCTAAGCATCGAAACTGACAGATTGAACTTGGATCAGTCATTCTCTCTTGGCCTAACTCTACCCTACTGAAGAGTCTTGAAGCAGCTTGCAAGAAAATGGCAGAAGACAAGCAAACTTACAAGGATCTTAAGAGAGGAGAACCAGCTACCATCTAATCCATTCAGGCTGATGGTCGAGCAAATCTTTATCTGGGGTTTGGTAGAAGCCAAGATACTGCTTCTTCTGAAAATCTTTGAGGGATTGGGGGCAAGTACTTTGAGTTCTCTTAGCCCAGGATGGAGATAGTTGGTTTCCAGACTCAAAGATATAGGAGACAGTTATGTCAATAGGGAGCTGCAAGCTTGTTCATTATTGGTGAAGAGATCCACCTCCTTTCCAGATCATAGGAAGGCTGTTAAAAAGAAAATCAACAAGTCTTCTCCCTAATGTACCCAGAAATGTACTGGTTCAAAATGGGAAATAATTCATCTGGAATTCCTATAATTTCTGTAATTTTTTGAAACAAGAGCTGGATTAAAAAAAATAAATCAGACTGAAGCTGGTGATATGTCAGTAATTCCCCCATCAACCTTTAAATCTGGGGTGGTCAGCTTTGGAGACCACAGAAATACTATCTTTAACTTTCATTTGCTGGGCCAAAAGCTACACTCCAAAAGATGGAAGAGGTCAGGACAAAACCTGAATTTGGTAATCTTCATATTTAAGCTAAATTAATTCACAACAATGATGACAACTATTTCCCACATATTTAATAGTGGCCCCTTCTGTCTTATTAGAAAATTATAGTTCATCAACAACTTTGCTAACGGGGTGATGGGTTGTGGGGGGTTGTACCTAAAGCTGCCTACACATAAACTACGAATCATAGGTGTGGGAGAAACACTCAAATGCTCACTCCTGAGAGCCTTAACTGTGCAACACTCCCGTGTACCCATCTACAAGTTTGGAAAAGTTTATCTCTGGTTTTACCTGTCTGGTTTTTGGAAAATGAATGTTCCTGTGTCAAACAGAGCAATTCAGAACAGGAGGCAGTGATGTGAGGGAGAAATAACCATCTAGATCAATGCATTTATTGAAGTCTTTCCTCTGATGTTCCTTCTCTTTCACTCTGGTGCGTTCCCTCTCTCTTCCTTCATGAAGTTGTTTTCAGTGTTTAAATCAATCATTAGGCTCTGTTTATTTCGGCAAAGGACATAATTCTTTGGAGAAATATGTCCAGTCCCCAAGGCTGTCATAGGAACATGACCTTTGCTACCTGTAAATGTTGTGTAAGACGCCTGCCTTGCCTGACAGCTGGGGTGATAATCCGCTTTGTCTCTCTTAAGTGATAGCTGATAAGTCTGTACAGAAACCGTTGGCCGTATTTTTTCTCCAGGAGGTTAAATTACCCCGAAGTGAAAAATGTAGAGGAATGCAAGTTGGGTTCAAAATATTTATTTTAAAAGGGAATGGAGTAATTGTTACCATCCAATTTAGCAAAAGCTGGAGGGGGGGGCATAATCTAAAGTAGTCAGAAAACCAGTTTTTCGAAATGAGATTACTACTTAGGAAGTCTTAAGATGAAATTACATTTAAGAGAGGAAGTTTTTGCGGAAGAGGGAGTCAAGGCTCACAAAAAGTAGACGGCTCGTTCCCTTCCCATTTCATGGTGGTATAATATATTTACCCAATTTTATTTTATTTTATTTTTGCTACAGATAGAGAGACACACAAATATGCTGTCGGGAGCTCGTGCATTTGCAGAATATATATGCATTTCCATGTTCAATAATATGCATACACAAACAAAAAAGGAAAAATTTAGCTAGCAAATGACAACAACAGTTGTTATAAACATTCACATCATAATGGTAAAACATTAAGAAAAAGAATGATAATAGTAGCTAAAGAAATCCTAAGAATATCATCATGATGTAAATAGGATATATTTATTTACAGAACATTTTTTCTTGCTTTTTCATCATTAAAGAAATAACAATTAATAGATTACACACAAACACACACAAATACATTTTGAGTCGCTACACCCAGGATTCTCTCATTCTCCTACAGTACAAAGGGTGATTTTTAAAACTATTTTCCACTGACCTTCCTTCTTTTTTTCCCCTATAGTTTGGTTTGTTTAATGTATTGTTTAACTGCTTTTCCCAAGGCAGCTTGCAATATTAAAATATACAATTCAACAAAAATTGAACGACTGAAGATCATAAAATGAGTTTGTTTTTTAAAACATGAACTAGTTATAACAACCCATATAAAAATAAAAAAAGATGAACATTAAAACTAAAGAAAATAAATATATTTTAGAAGCTTTTAAAAAACTTCAATCTGTAACTCTTATTGCAGTGAATTCTGTTGCCATAAATGCCATGCTTCAGACCTTTACACACCATTCCTTATTTAGAGGCATATTATCTTCTTTAAGTGGCGACCTACTACACTTAGATCGTGATTTCCATGTTTTTTTTCAAAATGGACCATTATTTTGGTCTCTTCTAAGCTTCAAGCTAACCAAACAGAAGCATATCAAAAGGGACAGAATAATCTAAAATGATTCTGATGATTTATGATCAGAGCCCTGAAACTTGTCACTTAGGGGCAGCACTAAAAGACACCAAATAGAATTTCTTTACTGGAGCAACACTTCGGTCACCTTTGCAAAGGAAATATTTGTATGAATCCTCCAGGCACGTGTCTGCGGGATGCAGCAGATGAAAATATCAGGTCTCGTCAGTTCCCCATCTCCTCAACAATAATGACCACATTTCAGGAGCTTATGAATTTATTCTCCAAAAGGATAGAAAACAGAACGCAATTTGTTCTGTTTTCTAAAGTGGAAAAATCTGAAAGCCCACTACGCTGGCTGTTTTTATCGAGTGCTTTTGATTGCAAGACATGCCAAATAAGAATACTGCAGAAGGTGAGATTCTGGTGGCCACAAAGTAGCAAGTAGACAAATGTCCTGCTATTAATTATCTGCCTTCCTCTCATTCATGATGTATTTCCAGCGTGGGTCTGCAATGCTCGCTCTTGAACAAGAGCGTAATCCTTTAAACAGCTACCCTACATAATGCTTTGCAAATGCATACGGGATATGAATTCCTTTTCCTCTTCTGTCGTGCACGATCACCGGAAGAACTTTTGCAGGCATCCAGAATCACATTAAAGGGTTGAGTCCATTGCAGTATTGCTTTATTATTATTTTTTCCTCTCTCTCTCTCTCTCCCTCTCTGGCTAGCAAAGGAGGATGGATGAATGGGGTCATGCGCCAAGTCCCCTGCAGTTCGCCATTATTTTTGGTGAATAAAGGATGGTTAAGGTTGAGTGGAATGTCAGCAAACCTTTCATCCCTCTTCCTTTCAGCTGTCTGTGTTCTTATCCACAAGCCATACAAAGTTCCTGGGCTGGGTTTTCACATCCATCGGCAGCTGGTTCCTTCTGCATAATGGGCAAGACTGGGCATTTGCTTTCCACGTTTGCAGAGAGAGAGAATGCCAGAAGATTTCTATCACAATGTGGTCAAGGTAGGATTGGCCTCTCTTCCCCCATTTCCTAAGGAAGGCGCGGGGCCTGCCATCTCTCCATGGAACGGTGGGGTTGAGAACATTTAATTTCAAAAATAGCGTACCTGTAAGGGAGGCCAGAAGGTGGAGCCGTGGCGGGCCAAATGGGGACTGGGATAGGTCAGAGCCAGAACTGGTGAGAAAATACATGCGTCTTTGTGTGCACATGTGGGCATGGGCATCTACACGCACTTGCATACACACGCCTTATGTTTTGTTTTAATGGATAACCTCAAGTTTTAATACTGAGGGAGAGGGAGAAAAATGCTCTCACTCCACATTCTTCATACCTTGCGTGATTTTATAGACTTCTATCTATTGTCTTTGCTTCTGTTTCTTTAGGTATTGCTCTTCCTCCCTCTTTCAGCCCTTTGGCTATTGTAGCTGCCAGATGTAGACCAACTAGACCCATATCTTCTTGCAAATATTACTGTTCCTTTGTCTTTTTAGGGTGGATCTTAGTCCTCTTGCAAATACCTTTTTCTCCAAAGTCTTTTTCTACCTGGCAGATCAGCCATTTGGGTGTCTCAGAAGCTTGTACCAGTGTAGGTCCATTCTTTGAGGATGACTGGAGGACAGCCTAAGTATTGTGCAATTCCTGAGGTTGTTTATGCTTCTAACACATTGCTTTTCACTAATTACACAAGGATGGCAAACCTTGTAAAGCAGTGTTTTTCAACCTTGGCAACTTTAAGGTGTGTGGACTTCAACTCCCAGAATTCCCCAGCCAGCACATATCTTAAAGTTGCCAAGGTTGAAAAATACCACTATTGTGTAAAACAACTGCTCTGCAGTTGAGCAGGACCTGAAGTCTTTGATGCTACTCAGGTGACACTTCAGTGGTAAAGTAGGAATGTAGGAAATATTTTTTTCTTACCCTGCAAATTGTGGTTATATCCCAGGTTATACTATCTGCAGCATCTAATCTCTGGACATTTATCCATTGCTACCATTTCAACTTCCCAATCACTCAAAAGCATTCTGAAGATGATTGGCAATCATCTTCTTTTCTGCCAGTCTCTAAATGCTAAACATTAAGAACAAGCAGCAAAGAATGTCATTCAGTCATTGTTCCATTCCAAGCTGTCACAGTTCCCAGAATAACAAAAATATTCTCTTTTGCTCCCTTCAAAAGGAAAATAAGATAAGTGATTTAACCTTTTTCATTTCATATTAGGTGCTTATTCTGGTCATATCCAAAATCCAAGCGCTTCCTATAAAGGAGAGTTGCCAAACCACCAAGTCACCTTTCCCCTTGAAAGACCACTAGGGCTGCTAAAATAAGGAGCTGGGAGTTCCTGCAAAGGGGGAAGCTGACCACTCAGACATTCCTTTAAAATCAAAGTATTTCAAAGGAAAAACAATATAGTTTTACTGGGTTTTCAAATGCACAAAACATGGTAAGAAATTAATTAGCTCAGCTCATAAAAGTCAACCACTCTGGAACAATTATGAAGTCCTCATGTGAAAGTGCCCTTAATTACTTAGGTTTCATTTACTTCTTCTTGTAAGAAATCTTCATTTATTTTTTCTTGTAAGGGAAAAGAACACTTACACTAAGCAAAGTCGTGTTCAGATCCTCCTGCAATGGTACAAGAGAACAGGGTGTGTGTGTATGTGTGTGTGTGTGTGTTTGTGGTCCATGTCACTTGTTGGAAAATGGAACAGTTGGGTACTGAACCTATTCCTCTGCAGGGCCAATAAATGCAGGGACTAATGTATACTTCCACAGATCAGGAAAGGAATATTAGCCCCCTTGAGATCTGCTTAATCAATCAAGATCAAGCTACAGGGGGCAGCCTCCAGTTGGCCTTGCCTGGATTCAAAAGCTAAGCAGGACCAGGTCCGGTTAGGACTTGAATGGGAGAAGATAACGAATTGCAAGACTGTAGACTGGACTGGAAAATCAATCCCCTCCTGTTAAAAAGAATAATCCCAAAAGATCACTGCTGTATAGTTGCCAAGAAAACTACATGGATGTGTTGGTGTAATCACAGAATGTCAAGCCTGACTCAAGAGCATTTTTATATACTGTAGAGATCTTCTCTAATCTCAGTGCCAGCCTAGTACAAACTCACCCACTGCAAGGTTTCCTGCATCTCTTGTGCATTCAGGTGCACATAGACATCATTAGCTGGAAGTGCAAGAAAAGCCATGACAAAAGAAAATATTATATGGGAATTTGGCAGGGTGCAACAGGTGCTTATTACCTGTCCCGTTCTTGCTTTCTTGCTTTAGCAGTAAGTAGGTGGTTTGTTTATGGGGATTGACAGAGACGCATGGAGTCTGCTGGTTTTAGGCGCTCAGAATCCCAGTGATTTAGTGCCTCCGTTGTTCCCCAGAGCCCTTCTGTCTGGAAACTCTGAGGATCTCAAAAGCTGAAAACCACTTCCTTGTATTCAAAGGTGGCTTCAGGCCTCTTCAGCAGATCTCTTAAGGAACTCGGCGTAGGTGTGACATTTGCAGAAGAGCAAAGCTGAAGCAGAAGAAAATATAGTTTGCATTTCGATTGCTTTGTCTGGCTTTTGTTTGCTTATTTTTCACATGTTGGACAACTTACAACTAGAGATAGTAAGTATCTTTAAGCAGCCAAGGCACAATGCACAGGAAAGGAATATCTGAACTGAGTTTCGGCTGAAGTAGACAATGTTATGTGTAATTGCATGTTGGGCTGAACAATCCTTCCTTCCTTCCTTCCTTCCTTCCTTCCTTCCTTCCTTCCTTCCTTCCTTCCTTCCTTCCTTCCTTCCTTCCTTCCTTCCTCTGGAACTATTCAAGTACTGAATAAATGTGCATTAACAATATACCTTCTATGTTATCAGCTGTTAAAATGTACTGACAATACAGCAGCAGCAACTAGTCAAAGTTAGCCAACTTTATATTCCATTGACTTCAGTGTGAAACCGAATATGTTTCACGTTAGATCAGTGGACCTGAAACTCCCTTCACTGTGACTGGATAGCACCAATCAATCCCACCTTATTCTAGTCAATAATCTGATCAGATACCCTCATTTTCATTCTTGGAAGTGAGAGAAGCATCTTATCAGTTGTCAGCCTGGGACCATGGGTCACTCTAAGACAGCCTTTGTAGCTGGTACTGCAGAATCTACCATTGGTGTGGATACACCATTATTGTTCCTTATTATTCATGTAGTGAACAAGGCCCCATAAGGACTGGGGAGAGAGATGGGGAGAGAGCTGGGATTGTGGGTGGAGCTTTGTATGGTATTCAATAGGTTTAGTTTGATGAAATCAGCCCTATAGAGAGAAAAACATAATATGCAGTTAGGATGTGTGTGATTCTTTAAAGAATAAAATAGCTACTGTGGAGGTAGAAGGATAAAGTCAATAACTTAGGTGAAATTCTCACACCAGTACTTTTAGAATTACTGGGCGCGTGCATGCCTACCTATTACTCTTCAAAACACACAAATAGCAGAAACTGGAACATTCGTAGGCGTCTTCCAAATAATTTGTCAAAGAGGAGAAAGTTTGTAGTGCTGTGGTACCTTTTGTTATGGAATGAAAATCACAGGTTTCTTGCTAGGAACAGTTCTGTTTTCTTTAAAGTAGCAACTTCTAGAATCCTTCCAAAATGCAGAATTTGGTATCACCGGAACTCACTTAGCTTCCGGACAAAGCCAAGGCAGTCTCCTTTTGCCAAATTAAATGATTTGTCATATAAAGCAGTGTTTTCACCGTTTGATGCTCTCCAGAAGTCTCCTATTGCTTGCTAAATTATCACATAAACAGGAGATGCTAGTAATTAAAGTTCTTTGCCCGTTGGATTGCAAAGAAACCATTTTTCTTTAAAGTATTACATCTTTACTTACTAGACAGTAAAGACCATAGAAGCCAGTGGAAATTCTCTCTGAGTTAGCATGGTTGAGGCTGGGCTGTGAATGTAGGTTAACTTTTCTATTTGGTTGGATCATGGATCATACTCAAAGATAGAAAAGAACACGTTGATGTAAGTACCACATGTTGCAAAAAAAAATCAAACTCTGCTTTAAAAAAGTGAAGCTCACGTCAGTAGGATGCTGACATTGGGCATCTGGGAAGACCCAAGTTCAACTTTGTTTTCGAGCACGGAATCATTGCATGGTGTGGTGCCAGGCATTAACGTGGAGATAAAAAGAGGGCAGACCCCCACATCCATCGCCTTGAGTTCCCAGAGGATAAAAATGGAATATCATCACCATCATCATCATCACCACCACAACATATTGGGGTTCACTAGTAGTTGCCCAGACATATTATTTTTCCCTTTTCCTCAATGACTTCATTTTACTGGCTAACACTAATTGAGTTTTATGTTAAGGGGATTATTGCTCCTTACCAAAAATTAAATGACCCAAATGTTGCATCGAAAATTAAGGAATCTTTGATCCTCTGCTCCTTCCTGGGTATGCCAACTCCTTATTGCAGAGGGCACCAAGTAAAAACAAAGGAAGGCCAATATTCTATTCACTAGATGATATCAGATGACATCATATCATATATCATTATCACCATATTCATAAAACACAGTGCAGTTGCTGTTATGGGAAGCCGAGATTTAAATGCTGAATATTTTGCCACTATCTTCTCTATGAACATCATTGGTGTGACTTTTCTGCAATACAGTATTAAAAATGGAAAAGTCAAAAGAGTTTCAACCCTGCTGCTGATGATCGGTTTACATGAAGTGGGATAAACTTTGCCCCAGTAGCTCTACAACAGCAGGACAAACTTGCTTTACTTTCAAGAAGGCGTTTAATTCCAGCTCTCAGAACATCCGCATTTGTTACTGTAAATGAAGTGATGCAGATTACTTACAGAATAAATGCTAAAATATCTTTCTCTGCTTGGACCACATCTCTTAATAAACATGACAATAATGGGCTTTTTGCATGAATCACCTACCACATTATCCTTGCCTGTGTAGCTAGGCTCTGCATCTGAGTCTATGATTTTATTCTGAAAACTAAACATGAAAATTTAAAAGGCCAGGCTAAAAGAGGTCAAATCATTTCTGATCAAATGTTGAGAACTGATCTGTGGTGGATCTCTAAGCATCTACTTAGCTGGACTGACAAACAGATATTACCAAGAACTTTTTCTGATCATAACCCAGTGGCTTGGACTCTTAAGAAGAAATCAAGAGGATATAGATGAGGAATGAATGAAACCCTGTTGCATAATGAATGAATAGTAAAGGATTGCAAAGAACAAAAGAATTTTTTAAACGTTAAATTCAATTTCTAAAGTGTAACAATTGAGAGTTTAAACTTTGCATTTGTGTACTGGGTGTGGGTGTGGGCGTGCAAAGTTTTTCTCTCTCTTTTCATTTTAATTAAGCAAGCCCAGGTGGTAACAAAACATAGCAAACATATTTTCCTAACCTTTATTGTACCTCATTAGAATTCTCTCCTTTAAAAGGATTTCTAATTATATTGTCTAATAAAACTAAACCTTAGAGATCATTTGCATATTATATGAAGAAATCTCATACAATAAACTCACAGTGGATTCAATTAACATAATAGCTAATTATATATCCCATCAGCCTTTGACTGGTTCAGCATTCATGTTTCTCCTTGCACTAGCCTAAAGCAAACCGGGGAGGGGGGGAGAACGATTGAGTTTTCATTTTTAAATACTGACCCTTAGTAAATATTGGAAATTGGAACATTTTTCCCAATGAAAAAGCTTGTGATTTATCTGCATGGAGCGGTAGAAAGAGATGCATACGTCTGTTCACTTCTGTGTACATCTACTTCTACGTATACATACTCACAGGTGATTGTATACATATACGCACGCCTACATGCATAATTCATAGATAGTGCAACCTGGATAGAAGAAAGGGAACATTTCTTACGGGGAAAACAGTGTTCAGAAATATTTGATTGGCTATCTGGATTTTGGAAGCTGTCCATCTGTAGCAGTTAAGTTTTTATTTTTCTCATCCCCTTTCCACATCCCACTTGGCGAGTTATACTCTCTATCAAGGCAGAAATTTACGATGAGATTAGCAGGGACACAGTAATGAACTGGATCACGAGCTTCCATGTAATTGACTGTTATGAAGGTTTCATTGTTGCTTGTAATGAATTCTCCATCCTGGGGCTTAAAATTGGCTAAAATATCTTGGACCTGTTTGGTCTCTCTGTTCTTCCTACAGCGAGGTGCGTTGATGTTAACTTTTCTCTCTTCTTTTAACATTGTGAATTCTTGGAAAGACTAACTTACGGCTCGCTGGTGGTTTTTCCTTTCTTCCTTTGGTTTGGGTTTTTTTTTGTTTGTTTTTTTGCCCCCTTTTTTAAAATGTGATGGGCATGCTCTGATAAGACTGGCAACACTAGCATTTAGGCTAATCCACTCCACTGCTAACCTTTCCACATGCGACAAACATCGACTCGGGGAAATGGAGTTTCGGGGGGTTCCATGTTGCTCCGTTGTCGTTGTTTGAAATGATGGCGAAATTTGATGCAGAATAAGATGCCTTTCTTTCTTTTGAATGACGGCTGACTTGTTATTCATATTTTAATGAGGTTACTATCTCTGAGGCAGCTTTTTCAGGGCGAAGGCCCAAATCTCCAGGGTGATTACAATGGGGGTTGCTTTATTGACAAGCACCATTCAGAATCTTCAGAGCTTCCATAGAATAGCTTTTGGTTTCTGCCACTTGTCCAGATACCCCCCTGTTTTATTATTAAAGCAATTTTAAAGTATACTTAACTTTGGGAGGGATGGTTTTGCACTGGTGGCTATTTTGGATATATCTTTCTGAAACCTCTACACAAGTGGAAATATAAATTCTAGTTGCTTTCTAGGGAAACCCCCTTGACCCAAGAACCAAGAAAAATAGCACAAAGGCAGTGTTACAACTGCCCGTCTTGAATTTGTGTAAGAACCTCATATATTAATGGTCATGCGTATGCATTTTGGTGAGGTTATAATTTGGTCTGTGGTATCTCATCGTATGCAAAACTGTGTGAATGGAGAATTTACTCTCCTTAACAGTTTTATAAGACAGGAAAACCATCTGGATGCCTTGTGTTAAGTTTAGTTCTGGCCATTTTAAAAAGATGGGGATAGAGGAGAGAAGAAATATTGGGAGTCTATTTGTTATAGCTACTTTGTTCAATATAAAATCAGATTATTAAAAATGGCCATGAAAACAAGCAAGTCCCTTATTTATATCCTTAGGAATACATTGGAGTGTGTAGAATGTAAACACCTTTTTTTCCACATGCCTACATAAATTATTCTGTACATAATTTATATCTATATAGGATCAGTACTACCAAATATTCTTTTGGACCTAGGAACTTTCTGTATACATATCAGCAAGGAGACCAGATCATTCATTGTTTCTTGAAGACTTTGTATATTCAGAAACGCATGCTAATGTATCTGGCATAACCCAGCATGTGTTGAAACATGCTTCTGTCAAAGGAATACAAAGATTCTTAGGCTCAGATTGAAGTGTAGCCTTTTCATATATTCTGATTAAATTAATATATTTTCAATTATATGCCTCAAGCCTAAAGCAACTCTCAAATGTTTGTTGTACTTTTTCCTTATTGTTGATATGTCAGTACCTTTCATTGGATTGGATATACGCGTCCACGAATAGCTTCCAAAATGACCTCCTCCTCCCCCAAATCTTAGCCAAATACCCAATCTGCTTTTTCAGAAAACATTGCAGATCTTTTTTTTTTAAATCAGTCCTCTGAGAAACAGTTAGCACAGTTTGAAATGTCAAGCTACTGTGTTTAATAGCCTTATCCTTCTCTTTTAATTTCCCATGGTTGGCGCACGGTGCAATTCTAGCAGGTCTACTTAGAAGTGAGTCCTACATGCTCTACCCACCATCCAACACACAGGAAGATATGTTTAAGCACTGTAATAAATGGGCCTAAACATTATTAATCTTATTTATTTGCAGCCAAGACAGTTAAGATCAACCCAGCTAAAGGACAGCCAAGTACAGATGTAATTTAGACCAAACTCCCTAAACTTTCATTCTCATTACATTATTGTAGTAGGCATCTTTTCAGTCAAATCATTCATCTCCACGATGAGTTCAAAAGAAAAGTTTTACGTTTGTAGAAGAAAGAAGTGCATCTATTTAAAATGTGAAGATATCATGAAGACAGAAGTCAAGGCTATGCTTGCCTTCGTTCCAACGTGGAGCAAATTTCTTGCGTGTAAGAAAATAAGTACCCATTGAAATCAGCAGGAGGTTCTTCTAAATGATGTCAAAGTGCTTAGCTTTGCAAGGCCTAGTCATAAAGGTGGAGAAAAGTTGTGTCAGACTGTATATTTCACCTAATATCTTTAGAATCATGCTATTAGGTCAATGTATACTAAAGGGGAGGGATGTGTTTTTTGAGCCATGGGGATACACGCACACACAAGCACACGTCCATATGTATGCACGCATTCACTTTTAGAACAGTTTGTTTTATTTATGATTTAGCCTTCAATATGGCACTTGAAATCTGTTTCTGAACATCTGCAACAAAAAGGAGGAGGAGGGAAGGAAACAAGGAAGTAAGGAAAGGAATATTGCCTACTCATTTTCTCTTTTTAATGTTGGATCTTTTCGTATTTCCCTATTTCTGTAAAGTCTTAGGTTTCTAACTACAAGATAGGACAAGTTAAAAGGAGAAAGATCTATTGTAAAAAGGCCTCGTTCAAGATGCCCAGGAGATGGGGTTGGGGAGAAGGGACTCTAAGCTTTAATTTTAATTCTCCTGCCTTTATTTCTCTGATTTGTAACCAGATGGTGGTGAAGTAAGGGACCCCTTTGTGTAAATGGAGCACACATATGAAAGTCCTTCTGTAATGTAATCGTTGAGACCGGAAGGGTTCATACTGCGTGTGAAAAGAGACAATGGGGATGGGATATATCAACATTGCAGAAATCGAGTTCATTTGTGATTCAGTCCCTTTGACTATGGTTGTCATGATAACTTCCTCCTTTGATCAGCAGAGGGTGGAGAGGGGAAATCTTCTAAAGGCCCAAAGATGCAGCTCTGTTGTTTACTGTGCACTTGGCTTCAATTCACGCCCTCTTCCGGAAGAAGCACCAGAGATGGGCGCATCGTGCACCTTGACCTGTCTAGACGGGAGAGAAGTTTTTTTGTCTCTGTTTCCAAGAGCAAGGGGCACTCTTTGACCCTTGTAGCACTGACTGCTGAGACCCTCGCTAAGTACGTAGGTAGTGTGCCTCTAAATGTTTCCCCTGAATTCTTGCTTAATTCTGAAGGAAGAGGAAAGGGCGAAGATATGGACCAGCTGTTTGAAAAGAAAACCTGAAATAGTAGAATCTGGGAGAAGTACAGTTTTGTAAGTGATTATTTTCTTTGCACAAACCCTTGGGAGGCATTAAACAGCTGCAAGTGACTTGACGAACAGCAAGTCAGACCAATTGAAGGATGGATGGGGGGGGGGAGGATGTTTAGAAACTTTGCTTTGGTTAAAGAAACCAAGCACATTCTAACAAGCAATCTATCAAGAGTTCATCGAGACAGGAAAAACAGTTTCTCTCTTTATATGCTGAGTTTTGAACATAAAATGTACCACTGTAATTTTTTTAAAAAATTAAGCACATCTTGCTTTCAAAACAAGCTTACAATGGCATATATTTTCAGGCTAAAAGGAATATTTTATTAGCACCTTAAATGTTTAATTATTCCCAGACTCATCCTAGTTTTAGCTGACATTTTTAATTATATATGTAATATGATATAAGACAATAATTATGCAGATACAGAAATCTGGAGGCATTGTTCTGTTATGGCAATCGGGGTTAAGGATTCTGTGTTTAGATACGCTTGAAGGATTTTGCTTTTGTAAAATCTGAAAATGTTATATTTCTGTGAAACTTTTTCTTTAGATTCCTTTTGCAAAGTCAGAGACCTTCTTAACAGACATTTTGGAAAATGTATGTGATCGGATGAATGATTATCAACTTCAGGATGATCCTGTAACTAACAAAAAGATATTCAAGAGATATGCTCCCAGGAAGGATGAGGAAATATATGCAGAATATAAAAAATATTTCTTTTATTCTGACGCTTATAAGCCCTTGAAATACGCGGTAAGAAAACAGAATAAACTGATGAGTTTGGGGGATGAATTGCTCTGACTCTCATGTTTGATATTGTATATTCATTTGCTTCACTGAATATAAATGTAAGGCTTTTATACCAGTATTCTGGTATTTTTCAGACCCTGAGTTTGTCTTAAATAATAATAAATGGGATGGGATGCCTTAAAGCAAGTGAAACACCATGGAGTACAGTTCTAAATATTGATGAATCTATCCATGGACAGATGCTACTCTGGTTTCACTTTGGGTTATCAAACTTTTAAACTAAAATCACTTTAAAATAAAAGAAAAGCATCACAAATCCATCGCTTTACCTGCCATGATTTTCAGTGCTTTAAATCTAAAGGCAAAGGCTGGCTACTCTCTTCTGCAAGAAAACATGAAATTGTGACGCTAGACTGATAGCTGTTGAAGTGGTGGGGAGGTTAGCTATTGTCTCTCCCCCACTTTTCTTTCTTTGGACTTTATTGAAAGCTTGAGCTAGAATGAAGGCCTAGAGCAGGTTGATGCAAGAATGTAGTCCTTGACCTGGCCCATGCCTCAAGCATCATTAGAGATCAAGAAATGCTCACTAAAATAATGTTTTCATCAAGGACCTGTAGACAAAAGAAAGAAAGCTGGAAATATATTTGCCTGCTCATCCAAAATTAGACCTATAGAAAAGAAAGCAAATCTTGTTGTTTTAGAAGAATTCTAATCTTCAGGATCCTAATAAGTTAAGGTCTGGAGTTCCAGTAAGGTATTTTAATGTCAGCTGAGAAGTGTAATCAAGAAAATATGTAAAAACATTGAGGAACCTATAGTTGAATTGATTTTGCTTTGACTTTTTGAAGACAATTTTGGCATTCCAGAATCGGTAGAGTACTAATTTAATGTGCTGGAGCAATATTTATTTAACAATACATACCATGTATGAGATTTGGAACTAAGAACTGGATTCTTTTAGGGTAGAATTTTATGGTAAAATTGGGTTCTTTTGTGATAGAATTTTGCTTCCTGGTTTTTTTTAAGGGCATTTTATGGAGTGTTTCTGCTTTGCTGTGATTCTCTGCAGAATTTTGGGGACAGAAACTTACGACCAATGCTTAGGGCTGAGTGGCCAAGTAAAGCTTCATTTTCTACCACCCAAAGAAATTTTGCAAGGGCAGGGCCCAGTGCTAACAAAATCAAAAATCAAGTTATATGAAGTCACTGCCTGCTTTCTCCATTTTGAAAAATGTTAGTATCTGGTGAAAAGTGAAATAGTCTCTTTTTCTCCATCTACACATCCTGTATATGCTCCATCCATCCATCCATCCATCCATCCATCCATCCATCCATCTCAAAGCATTAGCATCAATCATTAAAAGCATTTCAACTAATTGTATCACAAAAAGAATAACCTGTATTAAGGGGAAACATTCATCATTCACTTACCTTTCAACAGACAGAATCTGAATTAGTTTATAATGAAATCTCAATCTATTGCTTATGCTAAAAGTAAACTACAATAACAGAACAACTGATCAGGGATACTACATGGGCAAAGAGCTCCAAATTGTCTTCTTGACATGGCGTCCTTTGGCTGCTCTGTGTAAATAGTCTTGTTTAGTTCTTTTTTAGAGAGCTGCTGTTTTTCCCTCCTTACAGTGTGAAACTATCATAGAACAGTATGAAGATGAAATATTCTCACTTATCGCCCAGGAGGCAGACTTTCTGGCTGACAAGCTGTGCATTGAAAAATCAGGTACTGTGTCTGATGTAACATGTGCTTCTTTCTCAACAGCAATTCTTCCCCCTTTCTACCCCCCCCCCCCCCGCCCCTCAATCCACGTTGTATTGCTGGTGGAATGCAGCACTTTGGAAAGCACTTTGGAAAATAATATTTCCTAACTAAATTAACATCTGATCTCCTACAATTATCACAATGGCCAGAAAAAGAATTTGGGTGAAGGGATTCCTGCAGGAATCTCATCGTCCATTTATTTTGGCTTCAGTTTCATGTAGTTGATTCTAAAACTAAGAAGGTTATTTTAGGACCATCCATCCCTCTTTTGCCAAATTCTAAATGCACGTAAGTTGCAATGCTATGGAGAGTTACTTGAATAAGACCCCAAAACAAGCTGGGACTTAGCAGGAAACATACGTAGGATGAAGTTGCTAGACATCTGAATGAGCAGATTGTAAAAATAAGGGCGAGTGACTGGATGCTTGATCTAGATAGGTTGAAAAGATCTAATAATAACAATAACAGATGTGAACAAAATGAATTAGTAGGTAATACCCTTGTATTCATAAGAGTACCAAGGAAAAATTAATAGTTACAGGGTCTGGAAATTTTTAATTGTTAAAAAAATATTTCATTGCAACATGAAAGATAAATTATTTAAATTTCAACTATCACTTGATCATCATATAATTGATGTTCTTAAAATAATAGAAACAAATTGTTGCACGAGGTCACTTTTAAAACTCTGGTCTGGTTTGTCCTTTTTCTTCAAACGTTTTTCAAGCAACATGAAGGTAAAGAGAAAAGGATACAACTAAGCAGGAAGAAAGAGAATGGTATGAGGGCATTTCCTCCAGCACGTTAATCTCATTTTCAAACTTGCCTGTAGTTTTAGGGCACCCTTTCCCCAATTTATAGCCTTTCAAATGTCTTGGACTCATCTGGGAAAAGGATTCTTTAGGATGAAATATGTTAAAAATGGTGTCTTGAATATTATGTTAAATGCTACGAATCTTCTTTTCTGGAGCATCTGACAAAGTAAGATGCAGTATACTGAATACTCTGGATGCAGTCTATGTACACTTATCTGGTGGCCACCCTGAATGAATAGGGTTCTTTTAAAATTAAATAAATAAATTTGATGGAATCTAGCTGAGTCTAGTTTGTGGTCTTCCCTGATTAATTTTGAAAAGAATGGCTCTTATGGTTAATTTAGCTACCTATCATCCATCCATCCATCCATCCATCTATCAATCATCTATCTATCTATAGATCATAACTATAGATCATAACTTCAGAACAACTTCAGCGTTCTCATTTTGGTAGGATGGCTCCCTGCAATTTAACAGTGTCTGAGAAATTGGTGATCTTTCATCAGGAGCAATGGGAATAATTTCCCAATGACAGTATTTAGAACTGTGGACCTGGATTGCTATCCTAACCCAGTTTACACAGTCTAAAGAGAGTGTGTTTAGGGTTGTGGCAATGACTAGAAAGAAGGATGAAACAGCTGTCACACTGGCTGAAGCCATGAATATTTCTTTTTGCAGAACTGAATAACTATCAGAAATATTGATGATGATGGTGATGACAGAGTCATAGTAGTTTGCTATTAATACCTGCATAGGTTATTTATAGGAAACAAGGAAAAACAAATGATAGGATAGATCACTACTTCTGTCTGACCTTGTAAAATCTCATAGGATTATAAATATGCCTGACATGCTAAAGTGAAAACTCAGAAAGAAATGTAAACAACAAAGTGCATTCTTTCTACTGTTTCAGTAGGTAGAAATTCAAAAAAAGATCCCAAAGGATGCTGAAACCTAGAGAGGTTTTTTTTTTCAAAAAAGAAAAAAAAAGGAAATGTTAATATTCATTCCAATCCTACTGTTATAATCAGTAGGAGGATATTAAAGTGTTCAGCTTTAGCAAACCAAGCACCTGTGTTTAACTACTGATGTCTGCCTCGAAACTGGCAGAAAAATGACATTTGACCAGAAAAGGAGAAGGATTAAATTATGGAGCATTTTATGAAATTGTTCCATAAATATAAGGTACAGAAAAGCCTGTCTAGCAAAATGCAGGGAAATCCTGCTCTGTGCTGAATATACCTAATTTGTTTCCCATCTGTATGAATCATATTACAGCTTTGCTATATAAGCTTGTTTAAATGTTATTAGTTATTCCCAACAGCTTACAGTCTGCATGGGACAATATGTAACATACCGATACGATTTTCTGTAAAAAAAAAAAGGCTCAGGAAGACTTAGTTCAAGTAACTAATTGTGTCACTGTGCATTTCTCTGCCACACAAAAGATAAACAGTCCATGTGAAGTGTTGTACAAGGCACACTTTAGTGAAGGTGACATATTTGTGATAGTCCACAGGAAAGATGACTTGCAGAGCAGTTATTATGTTCTGATATATGCACCTCTTTCATCAGAGGAGGGAAAAATGCTAAGCACCACAGTCTTATTAAAAGCAATATATGGAGGAATAGCATGGACTCCCTAAGAACATGGAGATGCAAATCTGTCAAACTGAGGCAACCTTTAGCTATATACTGTTTTTTCTTGCATGTTTACATGGCGTTTGCATCTGGTGTTTCATTAAAAAGCCAAAAACCCTTCCATAAGCTATGTTAAAAAGATGATTTTTTTTTTTTTTTTTTTGGATACAGACAACCATGGATCAGTTATCTGTCAAAAGATTTCTCTGATCTCACTTAAAATCTCTATATTGCTCTTTCTACAAGGAAGGAATCAAAAGAGCGAGACACCCTTTATCTGTTCTTTTCTGCACTTCTTATGAAGATATTCCTTCCCACCTGCTTAAAGGAATTGTTTCTAAAGTTAATAGATGTTGTAGTCATTAGTTGGAAACTGAGATTTGCTATAGGATCAGTGCCATTAATATAAATATAAAACTCAGTATTTATTGTCGCGAGTGAGGTCTACCTAAAAAGATTGGGAATGGGGTAGGGGAGACAGACATTAATTTACCTAAATGACCATTTTTATTGTCCCACTGCTATTTTGCTAGAGAAATGTGCCCATTATGCTGTTTACAAAAAACAGAATTAAGACATTGGTCAAGAATATAGTATTCCTGAATTCGTATCAGTTCATTTATTTCTACAATATAATAGTCTGCTATAACGTCCATGTGCCCCCACCCCCAAGGTTATCATTAAGGTAATATAGAGGTTTCCATTATTCTAATCGGCTTCACGTGCTCATAACTCTGCAAAATTATTCTCTTTGGCTGAAATTTTCCATTCTCATCCCAAAGGTGAATTTATTTATGTATGTAGAAAGCTTGAGCAGGAGCCACTCATGCATTTTTAAGTCTCACAAGGGTAGAAAAACGCTTCTATTATTCTATAAAAGCTTGATGTTTCTGCTTCCATTTTCCCTCACCCGCTACCTCAGCCTGGCACATCGATTATTTCTCCGAAAGTAGAGCTTTGAAAATCAGTGTTTTCTAGGCTACTTGCTAACACTATCCTTCAGAATGGGTTGCCAGCTCAGGACAGGACAATGAAGTCCTACACAATACAACTCAGTGTTAATATACGAATGATGCCAACATTTTCACTGTATTCTAATAACATTCTCTGGGATGTGAAGATAAAGATGTACTCTTCACTGATCTATTTTTAATGAGCCCTTACAGTTTCATAATTATCTTTTCTTCTTCTCCCTCCCGCCCAGAAATTTCTAGTAAATACAGGGCTTCATTAGTCTTCCTGTAGGATGAGTTGTGTAAATTCAAGCTTTCTAGGAACAAATGTGGCGGTCATTTGAGGACAATCTCATTCCGATACGCCGTTTCTTTTCTTTTTCTTTTAAGTCATTTTGTAACTATCTGGTTTTAGCTTATTATTCAGATTTCTATTTTGAGCTCTTTAAAAAACGCATAACAAAAACCCAAGTGTGTCACAGTAGAGAAAGGCTGTAGATTCTGTTTCGCTGGGGTGCCTGGAAAATAGTTCTGTCGCCAAATATAAAATCAGTTTAAGCCCAGCCTATTTATGTTGTCAGAGATTAGATGCCAGTATTAACTCTGTTGATTCAGAAATAAGCAGCACAATAAGGGGATTTATTTCCCAATAATTTGATTAAAGACTGGGGCTGTGATTTTTAGATAAATGGACAGGAATCAGCTAGAAAGAGTGCTTAATATTTTTATGCCAAAGAGTTCTTTGTTTACTAAACTGGAATGGCTTTTTGATAGCCGCTACAAAGCAAAATCCTGACCGGAAAAGGTTTGTGCTGTGTGTAAGCATAGACAATTCTGTGCAATTCGTAATGAAAGCGAACAATCACGTTACATGATTCCATCGTCAATATTTGCTGCTTGGCCTAATGCCTGCAATTTGCCCAAAACCTGAACTTTCAGATACTGTTCACTTCAAAGGTTTTTCACACCTATAATTATGTTTGAAGTTATTAAAGTTATTTTTTAAAAAATCCGGTTGCTCTGTTTTAAAATACTGTGCCAAATCAGTGAATATATTAGGCCAGCTTTAAACTGGAAAAAACTACTATGATATTAAAAACTCGTCAATAACTTTCTGGTTCAGAATGTGTGTCAAGATATGACTTATGTTTTTTAAAAAATGATGAATAATTTACTGCATTATCATGGTCAAGGGTATCTGCAAGTTGAATAAATATAAATACGTAGTTGTGAGATAATCTAATTGTTTGATCTTCTACTGATGTCTAATTTTGTCCTTTCTTGATAGGTCTTTGTCCAAAACCTGAGATGCACAGTGAGCTCTAAAAGGCAGCAATCTTATATTATTATTATCATCAGCATCAGCATCATCTGGATGAAGAACATTAACTAAAATAATCCTACAGTCTCTACCTTCCATTAATCTTCATAACAAAACATTCATATAGACAGATATATTAACATGCCTGTTTGTGTGGTCTGTTTCGGATTCTGGACTGAGTCAGTGGGAAAAAGTCTTCAGCTTATAAAGCTGCTGTGTCAGATGTACTCAAAAGAAACCCTCTGCCTTTCATAGGAGAACCTGTTAATTATGAGTGAAAATGTCATTACAAACCCATGTGACTTGGACTTTTCCAAACTTTGTGCCTATTCTGATGGTCTAATTTATCTCCAGAGACACAAGCACCCACCTTAAATGAGAAAAGTGTAGGGTTCTTTCTAGCTAGCAACCAACCTACTGATTCACTTTCTTTAGCTGTGGAAGGGCAGTTTTCTAAACCAGTACTCAAACCATCCTTTAAAATTGATGTGCCTTATATAAAATGGTTTTGTTTAGGAGCAAAGTGTGGCCAACAGATTTTGTGTCTTGGATTTGGGAAGAGAATGGGTAAGGAAAACGAAATACTGTAACTGAATGGCTGATCTAGTTGGACAATCCAACCATATGGCAGTTACTTATATGTCTTGTCATAATTTTAAAAAATCAGTTTGTAAGTAGGCAGTTTAGGTAGGAAAGCATAGCTCTGGCGCCAATAAACCATGTCTAATAGTTTGATTGGAAGGTATTACTAACTCAGAGAATATATTTGTTTATTGTTTCTAACACTGTATAATAAAAAGCTCTTCCTCATTTCAGTCATTGTGGCTTTCAATTCCTTGTCCCACTTCCCAGTAATTTCTTACTGATGCTTCAGCATGTTTAATATTTCATACACACACTCAGCTACACTATTTCCATTGGAAAGTAGGTTTGAGTAATTTACATTGCATAGCGCTTTCTTCTCGAGTCATCATTAACATCTGTACACAATAAACTGTTACGAAAAAAATGCTGACGTTTATTTAAAGTCACAATAGAGTTGGTCAAACTATGTTTTTAAAAGGGAAAAGCCATAGAATCAACTTTCCATGGATGCTATTACACATTTTAATATTTCCAAAATTTAGGTTGGCAGTGAGTTTCTTAGAAACCTAGTGGACTTACTTTTACAGTTAAAATTTTAAAAGTAAAGCACATTGTATTTCGGCCAAGTGCAAGTTCTTTTAACATTAACTTGGTTTATTGACGTGAGGAATCCCGTTACTGAGATTCCTGCTGTATACTTTCTACTCTATTCCATAAAACCTTGGGGGTTGAATTTACAGTGACTGATTTCCTGACCCCAAATAAGTAAACCCCATTGAGATCAGCAGATATTTTTCAAGTGATATGAAGTCTGGATAATATTTTTGTTGCCTTAAATAGCACGCATGGACTTAAAACTCAATTCCACTAAGTTCACCTAACTGTGGTTGTGCAATTTTAGAACGATGAACTCTAATTCTTATTGCCTTAACATAAAAATATGATATATTAAAATTGGTGGGATAGACTTCCGAATAGGTGATTTTCTATACAAAGACCTTTATTCAGTGAATTCAGAATGAATGGCTTATGCTATAATTCCAATCAAATCAGTGTGATTTACTTCTGAATATATCTGTTTGGATTGCAATGTCGATATAAATATAAATATAGACATAGTTATAGATATGGCAGAGTGCACTTCTATTGGCAATATTCTCTAATTCGTTATCCCGTTGAATTTCTTTCTATTGTCTCCTTCAGGAGTTGACTTTCTTTCGTTAAAGCTATACTTTTTTACTAAATAATATGATTTTGCTTTTGTTGATTAATAAAGGCGAATATTCCAGTCTGTTTGAAGACCTGAATTTTAACTGGAAACTAGTATGCTTAGACAACACCTCAGTATGAAGAAGAAATAAAAAGGTTTTCAGTTAGAGATCATTTAGACAAATAGAGCTGGAAATTTGGTCCCTGTTCTTAGTAGGTGGAAAATTTAATGGAGTTTCAAGCCAGCTTTCGCACTCTCCTCTTTCACCCTCATCAAGAGGCTCTTTACTTCTTCTTCACTTTCTGCCATTAATTGATTTTTAGGGTAATGATAAGTTACTCCAAATCACTCATTAGATATTTGTTTGTATGTGTGTAATATATACTCTGTTCCATTCCTGCAGCTCTCAGAGACATACATTATCAAGGAAAAATTAAAAACAACATACAATTCAAACTATTTAAACTCCAAAGCAATCCACCGTGGGCAGGCCAAATCTTAGTGTCACCCATTACTCACCATAAGCCATATTTTAACAGTCCTGTGAAAACTCGTTAGGGAGGCAGTGTTCCCGGTTTGTGAAAGCTGTTCTTCACAAAAGGTGGGCCATCCCTGAAAAGAGATGTCTACAGGGTACTTGCAGATGAAGTTCCTTTGGGGATAAGGCCATCAACAAGCCTTTTCTCCTGGATCTCATGGGATAAGAAGGCATTCTTGAAGATATCCAGGCCTGGAGCCATGCGAACATGTAGAGCAATCAACTTCCAAGCCCGTCAGCTTATTTTCATTCAAGAATTGGTTTAAAAACTGCAAGTAGTTTGTGGGACCGCTAAAACACCTTTTCCCTGTTTTTTAGCGGGAAAAAAAGAACAATGTTGCTGTTTGCACGTATCACCAAAAACCAAGGAAACAGCATGAATGCAGGAGCATCTGAGGGTCAAAAAAGTCAAGATGGCAGTCACACTACTATGGTAGAAGCCCCTCCCTTTTTGTATATTTCAATGCACTTTGTATATTTTAATGCACTTTGAAAGGGCAGGGCTTCAATCTCCTGGTAACAGCTGTCATCTTGAAGTATTTGATGCCCCACTCCAGGGAGATGCCCTTCCATGTAGGACTACATAAATCAAAGCAATAAATCAGCTTCTTCTAACCAGATGCCCCTCAGCTACCTTGGGACTAGAATTTCAATAGTAAGATCCATATTGGCTGGAAATTCTAGAACTTGAAGACTTCTCTGGGGGGTATCAGGATGGGGAAGGCTGATCTGAACCGTTGAGAACACTTTTTCTTCCCTGGGAAATTCGAACAATCTCCAATATCTCTGTTTACTACTTTCAGTAAAACAATGTCAGCAGTACAACTGTTTGTGTGAAGTAAACTCTACCAACCCTAACCCTACTTTTAGCACTAAGTGCTGTGTTTTGCTTTGTTTATTGTGCAAATGGTGGAGATTTTTAAAAAAATAGATTTGTGTGCTTACTACCCATTACTGAAAATCTAATGTTGGGTTTGCTTTCTTTATTGTGGCATCACCAGAAGTTCATGTTGCCTTGAAACTAAACCTTCCGTGATATCTGCATGCAGCTTTGATTGGACTAGAAGGTAAATTGAGATTTGTCTTAGATCAAGTCCCCTTTGAGCACTGCCAGATAACTTTCAATGCTATACCTGTCAGGCCTTATCAAATGATTGCACTGATCCATCAGCAAATCAGAAATCCAGTCAAAGTAGTTCTGATCTGGCTCTTATATTGAGTAGTTAATGCAGCATTCCTTAATGCAACCATTTACAGTCTGGCTCATCCCTGAATAAGAAGGCATGGGATGTGGCTACAAACCTTAGGACTTAAATGTGTGTGCTCGTATCTTAAATAAAGTTGTTTGCCTTTAGCTTGGCAAGTTATGAATGGCCCAAACATTCTGGAACACTCTTGTTGGAAAATAGATCCCAAATGTTTATATGGTATGGTATGTAGCTTATATGTGGGGACGTGGTGGCGCAGCGGCTTAATGACGCTGAAAGTTGCCGGCCAGAAATGGCTGACGCTTCGGCGGTTCGAGTCCAGCCTTCGCGTTAACAGGGTGAGCTCCTGTTTCCTCCCCAGCTCCTGTCAACCCAACAGGTCAAAAACTCACGTGAGTAGATAAATGGGGACTCTCACTCCGGTGGGAGGAAAAATGCTGTCAGCGCCTTGCACAGAGAGACGGGACCAGTTGCCGGTAAGCGCGAAACCGCGCTCGCCCAGAAAGGGCACGAAGCAACGGAAATCCCTCCTCCTGCGCTCGCCAGCTGGGCTATGCTCTAGGAAGGAGGCTCTGGCAAACCACTTCCGGAAAACAATTGCCTTGAAAACTGCAAGGATTCGTCCAGGCAGTCACTGCAGGGTCAGTAATGACTGAGCGCAGACAAAAAAAAAAAAAAAAATGTAGCTTATTGTATAGCTTATCCAAGGCTAACAAATCTGGGCTTAAAAATCTAGGTAACCATTAGATGGCAGCAAAGAGATAGGGAAAGCTCTGCTCCCATCTGGTGGTCCTCTGAATTTTGCAGCCCAAATCTGGTAGCTCTAGTTTAGAAGTACTTTCATAGCTTTGCCTTTGGAAAAAATATAAACTGTGTCCAGGCTACGCTTGCAGCCGGCAGGGTTAATTACTAATTTCCTTCTGATTAGTAAGGAAAAAGTTAACGAGCAATAGTATTCCTCTGCCATGTTGTGTGTTTTCCTTGGTGGAGGTACACGAATCTGAAAATGACTGAAATGTCCAGAGTGTCTGTAGGTTAGGGTTGAAAAAGTCAAGATGGCTGTCACAACGGAAGGCGGAGCTTCGCTTGCATCATCATGGCTGCCATTTTGACATTTTTCTTGACACCCCTGGAAATGTCTGACAATGGCACATCAGACATTGTGATAAAAAGATACGTTTCTTTCATGTCCGTGTTTGTTTAGATAATAGAGAAAATAGTAACACATAAGTGGCAACATCTGACTAACCTCACGTGGCTTGGAAGCTAAGCATATCAGGCCTATAAGTGCATTTACTTCAATATATGTTCCTTTGAAGTCAATAGATTTTTCTTGCAAGGAAGCATAATCTGAATCGATCTACATGGTGCTCAGTATCGTAATATGTAATCATCTGGTGAACCAGTACTTTTTAATTAGCCATCCAGAGTAATCCACTGTATTTGTGACAAACAGCAAGTTGGACTGAATGCTGACAGTTATTTTCCTAAAAATGTTCCTCTTAAAAGGAAAACGAGAGACAGGAAAGATGTTCTTGTAGCAAAATCATCTACCAAGTTGTACAAATATTGAAATGAATAATGCAATTTTAAAAACATATGACAGGTAGGCAGAGGATGATGTAAGAAAGGAGCTTTATTCTGCTGAGTTCAAGGAAATAAGGTGTCCCAGGTCTCTGTTTTTCCTTGGAAAAGGCAGTGGGGTTGGAATTACATACTTACTTTTTAACAGTTGATTTCATCTCCTCCATCAAGGAGCTCAGGTTGCTGTGATGGGTATTATACTGAACATGGCCTGATCCTATTTGTTAGGAATATTTCTGCATTTATTTGCTCGCTCGCTTTCCTTACTTGTTAGAATCTAATTGTGCTCCAGTCAGAAAGGACCCTGAGACAAGAGAACTCTTAACTGTTACAACTAAAATTACAGAAAGTTTTGGCATCTGAGGAGCACTTAAACATCAGAACATGACCCCTAATGTGGGCTTGCTGTTCATATCAGTTCCACTCCCAGGAATCTCTTAAAAAGTGAGGTTTTAATGAGTTTCCTGAAGTTCAACAGGGTGGGAGCCTGAATGAACTGCCACTACTGTCTATATGTCACTGAGGGATAAATAGTGAAATTGAACAGACAGTCTCCAATGGAAAAATCAATACTTTATTTACTAAGGTAAGCCTACAAACAATATTCTTCAGAAACAAATCATATTTTTCTACTCATATTTGTCTCCTGGTGAGCACACTCTCCCTGTCTCTCTTTCTCATGCACACATACACTCATGAACACGCATGGTCTCACACACGCATTCACTTGCTGCGAAAACAATGCTCCGAAAACGTGTATTAGTCCTGCTGTATTTTTGCATCTTATGGACACAAGTGCAAATCTGATGGGTAGAATATTAACTTGTAGAAGAGACATCCAGCATGCATTTAAATTCATCACAAACTAGGGAAGCCGCATCGAAATGTAATGAAATACTATTAATCACACTTCTGTGTGAAATATTCTGTAATTATACCGAACACAACCACATACAGCATGTTTTGTTATGGTAGTTTAACTAGATAATTAGAATTAAAGATATTCAGTTGTTGGGTATCATATGTGGGTCTCTAACAGCTCTGCAAGAATTTGTTGGCTCTTGCTACAGAATTAACTCAAGTGGCTGGCATTGACTGTTGGGATAAAGAAAATGCAACTTCTCCAACAAGAGAGATCCTACCCAAAGAAAACTAAGACCCTGTAACTGGGTAGCAGTCCACCACATCCTTACGTTAAAATAAATCCCTGAAGGACAATGACTAAAAATGTCTAGAACACCCTGAAAGATCTGCATGCATTGTGGGGCAAAGTGAATTTGTTCCGACTTTTTAATATGATGGCACATAGCTCACTTAGCCAGGTCGGGACGCAGATGCATTCATCCAACATGCTTGGTTGGTGTTAGATCAGGTAGGCTTTGGGGGAGTCTTGTTAGACAAACCCAACCCATTGACTTGGTTTTCAGATTAATCTATTGTACAAACCTAGAAAATAGGTGAGTTCAATCACATAAACTAGTTGTATGTTGAAATTTCTTGAAGGGAGGAGACCCCGTTGTTCATAGAGAGATTTAGATCAAAACAAACCTGCATAGAATTACACTGTGAATCTCCAGCAATGTCCCTCAAAATCTTATGGATGAGATTCTCCAGATATGAAATTTTGCTCAGCATCTAATGCCTCAAGATTTTTGTACTTGTATAATAGTATCTACCTTTTGACATGTGTCTTTATTAGCTGCATATATAGGTATATAAGACAGATGCAGATGAGGGAAGAGAAAAGTCAATATGTAATTTTTTAAAAAGCTCTAATACCCCTACCTGTTTGGGGCTGAACTCTTCTTGCTCTCAGCAGGGCAAACTGAGGAGCAACAGTGGAAAAATGGATAGGCCAGTGGAAAGTAATCTGGTCTCAGCTGTTGGCTTCCGTTTTTTGCCAGAACAAATTCTCACATATATTCTGCGTCTTGTCCATTGCAACTGGAGTACAGAATCTTTTTTTTCTTTTTCTTTTTTTTTCACGTTCTGCTTTTTGAATTTTCCAGACAATCTTTGTGGTCATGCAAAGATATTGCTTTTCGGGTGGACCAAACTGGAAGAGAAATGGCCATTTCCCACCAGAATATCTAATTGAATTGAAAAATTGACAAGAGCCTTTGCATTTTACAAGAGGAATGCAAAGCTTTCCTATCCAGCAAGCCATAGGCAGGTCTACCTTCAAAGCAAGCAGAGCTGAAATATATCTCAGAGGACCTTTTCTGGAAGGTTTCCACGAAGTCAGCTTATCTACAGCAAGACTGCAAAGACAAAGCACTGAGCTCCCTTAAGATGAATTTCTTTGGACACAACCCTGTTTTGGGGAGGCTTCATAATACCTTAAAAAAACCTGTTTTATGTATTACAGTGCCATTGAGAAAAAGTAATTTGATGAGGCTTTGCGCTGAGAAGAATGTAAAGAGAGGGAAGGAGAAGGTGGAACTTACAAATCTTATTTAAATGTCCTGGGGATGCAAGGAGCTTCTCAGTGCCTTTAAATATATTTACAGAAGGACCAGTCTAATGGCACCCAGAAATGAATTTGGCTGCCTTCAGGAACACTTCATAAAAGAACCTAGAAGCTGGCTTCGCCCCTCTGCAGCAGGGAATGCTAATAAACTAGCGCCTAAGGACTCCATCGCCAGGGCAGCAGAATATTGGGACCTAAATGCCAGCTAATTAAGTCAGGCAGAGGCCATGAAAGATCTCAAAAGTTCGAAGTTAAATATTAATGTCCATTTCAAACTTTATGAGGAAGGGGCTTAGTGGCAGAGGAGCAGGGATGGGGATATAACGTTTTGATATTTTAGATAGCAATGTCTGTTGCAGTTTTCTGTGTGTGTGTGTGAGAGAGAGAGAGAGCGGAGGAAATACCGCACCCCCCAAAAAGTCAGATAGCAAAGCAAGAGGGAGTCGGTGCAAAAATTATTGGAGGAAGAGGACAAAGATTCCAAGAACGCTGAGTTGTCTTTCTATACATTCCAAAGTTTATCAAAAGAAACACAAGGATATAAAGAGCATTACAAATGAATAAAACTTTATTCATCCTTCATTTGGCGTTTGGTATTTATTTTTGATGGATGCAAAATAACGTACGTTTTTTCTATGTGTATGTGTGTGAGAGAGAGAGATGAGGGAGGGAGGGAGGGAGGGAGGGAGGGAGGGAGGGAGGAAGGAAGGAAGGAAGGAAGGAAGGAAGGAAGGAAGGAAGGAAGGAAGGAAGGAAGGAAGGAAGGAAGGAAGATACCTTCCATAGTGAATACTTTTGGCACTCATTGCAAATATCATTTATTAGTTGAAATTGCCCTCACTTACCCTTATTCTTGGTTGCTCTTCTGTCCTCAGTGAGTATAACACGTAACCAAAATTGTTTGCCGATTCTTCCTCTCACCAGACTTCCACTAATATCGTCATATATATGCAATTCCATTCTCTACATGATCTCTAATTGAGTGGGATTACACATGTAAGAAGAAACAGCATAGTGGGTAAAAATTGTGCCACAGCAAAATAAGGTACTAAGCAGGATTGTTTTCCCAGGTGAGGATTTGCATATCCAAAGAGGTTTTTGAAGTGAAATTCTACTAGAGCAGGGTGGACTCCATAAGGCTGGGTAATATTCAGCCCAGCACTGCTTCTGTTGGCAAATTATCTCGGGAGGGCTGACTCTGCCGTTAGGCAAACTGAAGCAGCTGTCACAGGCAACAGATGCAGAGGGCGAAAGGTAGAGGCGCTCGAACCCTCTCCTAGCCTATGCTAGGACTATGCCCCACCTCATCCCCAGAGACTATCCCTCACCTCATCCCCACACACGTGCACACTCCTGGTACGGATGAGCTGACTATTTTGCCTCATCATCAACTTCCAAGATCTCACAGAGGATGTTGTTGGGTGATGCTTCTGACCAAGTGACCAAGAAGAGAAGGAACTAGTCCAGGACCTGCACTGCGGTCCAGTAGGCTTTTACGTATCTCCTGACCATGTGGGTAGCACACTGGCTCAAAAGCTACAGTTGTCATTGCTTAGCTCTTTGGTGGAGGCCAAGGATACTGAGAATTAATTTGCAACATTGAGGAAGGCTGGAGGGTATTGAAACAAGGAATTAAAGCTGGAGAAACTTATGAAGATCCATCTCATACCTTTCTCCTTTATGATGTTTGCAAAATAGCTCATAACGTCTCCTGCTAACTTGTCATTTTAATGGTATTGTCAATTCTATTTCTTTGAGCAAACAGAAGCTGGAAATACCAGCATTCTTGTGAATGATCTTTGTGTATAAGATGCTCCCATATAAATGTCTGTCCCAGAATAAATTTATCTAGGATGAAGCCACATTCCTAGCTGGTTTTGCTTCTAATACCGGCTAATATGGCATTTTATCCTTTTACAGGTAGTCCTTGCTTAGCAACCACTTGTTCAGTGACTGAAGTTATGATGGTGCTCAGTGAGGGGACTTACAACCATTCCTCAAAGTTGTGGCCATCACAGCATCCCTGCAGTCATATGAACACCATTTGTGAGCTTCAGTCTCCTTCCAACAAGCAAAGTCAATGGAGAACCCTGTAGGAAGTCGCAAGTCATGGTCACATGAAATCGCAGTTAATGACCGCGGGTGATTCACTTAATGACTGCAGCCAGAACTGCTGGAACAGCCATCTTAAGTCAGCATGGTCATGTGATTTTTTGATTTACAACCATGTCACTCAGCAATGGAGTTGCTGGTCCCAACTGCAGTCAGTAAGTGAAGATTACCTGTATTTTGTTTACATTGTATCCTGCCTTTTTTGCAGGAAAACTCAAGGTAGTTATCCATTTTTTAAAAAAAATCAAACTAAGAGTAAAGCTGAGCAAGTAAATTACAGTAAGCTAATAGGCAAATACAGTCTCCAATTAAGTGAAATTCTTGCTTGGCAGGCAGTTTCAGACTAGAAAACCTGAGCTTCTGCATGAAAACACAAAACACAAATGATGTGCTAAACTGCAATCATTACTATAGGCCAACGTTTCTCAACCTTGGCAACTTTAAGACATGTGGACTTCAACTCCCAGAATTCTCCAGCCAGAATGCTGGCTGGGGAATTCTGGGAGTTGAAGTCCACATGTCTTAAAGTTGCCAAGGTTGGGAAACCCTGCTAGATGCAGTAAAAACTCAGAAGACCTCCAGAGAGGTGAAAGACGGCAGAGTGCCGAAGAATTAGCTTATTTTAATTCACTGCCGATGTCAATGCTGTACTCATCCCAAACACGTAGGTGAGCAAAAGGATACGAAACCCCCAGTTCTTTGAAGGTTCTACTTCTGGTTTGGGTTTTTCTTCTAAAACAGATTAAAATATATTATTCACACTGGTGGGGTGGGGAGGATGGAAGATGGACTGGGGATTAAAAGATGATAATGTCAATGTCACCCAAATATTCTCTGAACTGTCTGTAATAAACACTGCCCCTTAAAAGATCCCTAAGGAAGCCGCCTGGGAGAAGCAGAGTGGCCCATGGTGGCCAGGCTGTTTTTCTCCTCTGAAAAGGGTGATCTTCCTTCCAGCCAGAAATTCAGGTATCTGTGACAAAGCTAATAAACCAGAACTGCTCTCCCTTGCCTGCTGGGGAAGCCAAGGCTATTTTATGCCATCCTGCCTGATTTCTAGTAATCCATTCTAATTAGACCACAGCGTGCACCCTCCCTAAAAAAGGAGACAAGCGATGTCACACGCTTTCACAATCCCTGGCATCTTTTAGACTAAAAAATACATTAGGCAAGATGAGAAGATCAACAACTGCAGCTCAGAGTATATAGCGCTCGGCCAGGTGGACACAAAACGGAGCTGCCCAAATCTGAGATGCAATGATGCGGGTGACCCCTAAATGGCAGCATCAAGCTGGGTCTCCTTGCTGCCCTCTAGCACCCATCTGGATTTTGGCAGCCCAGATATGATGGCTCTAATACAGTGTTTTTCAAATTGGCAACTTTAAGATGTGGGGACTTCAACTCCTAGAATTCCCCAGCCAGCACAGCTGGCTGGGGAATTCTAGGAGTTGAAGTCCCCACATCTTAAAGTTGCCAAGGCTGAGAAACACCGCTCTAATATAAGGCAGTTTCTAGTGTTCATCGAAAGCTGCGTGCAGCCTTTAGACTCTTCAGTATGTTTGTATGTGCATGTGAATAAGAGCTTTGGCTCCAAATCCTGCTAGCAGGTAGCCCCTGGCAAACTATCCAAGAGGTTAAGCAGACTTCAGGATAGAAGCAGTTGTACATTCCAGCCTTAAGTAATTAAAAGCTGATGTTCTTTCAATGGTATAGTTGGGTCAGGTGGGCTCTGGCATTAGCCATTACTACTGCGTCGTCTTGTGCTGGGGAGGCTACCGATCATTTCTCCTGTCTGATCCTGCCAGTCAATGCAGATCTTCTCACTGGAGAACATCTTTGCAGTTGATGTTCTGAAACCTGCTGGGTATCTACTGGACTCTTATCTTCTGAGGCCAACTAGAGTGGGAAGTCTTTTCTGGGCTGTTACTCAAATCCCCTTCTTAGAAACATATCATATCATCCTCTTAATTCTCTTTCAGATACCAGGCAAGCCTGGCCTCCTCTCCAGGTTTTCTGCAATGTTGGAGATCCCCAAATGGCTGTGTTGCTTGCTTTTTTAAATTTCTTTATTTGCTGCATTTGCTGCTCTCCTGGTGGTTGCATGCTATTATTACTATTACATGGGTAATCTACAATTAGTTTCACAGTCAAAGACTGGTGAAAACTTAATAATTCAAGTCCCAACCAAGGACCTAAGAACTATTAAGGTAGCATCTGAGGATATAGGGTTATTATTGTGGCTGGTCACACAATCAGCCAGATGTTTAGATTGGATTTGACATTTTTATCCACCTATCAAGTCTTTCCCAAGGACCTGGGATAGGCAGATGTTGTTGTTTGATAGTGTTAAAGGTATCATTGCAGGATGTAAGCTGTTCCAAGTAAAGCTGCCTTTTGCAATTTTATTATTATTATTATTATTATTATTATTATTATTATTATTATTATTATTATTTCTTCTTCTCTTACTGTTGAAAGCAATCTAGAAAGAATGAAAATCAGAGGTCTCAGCTTAATACATTATCACACCAGGCAGGATAAAATAAAATTAGATAGCCATAACCAGAAGGCTTCTACAGTGCATGCCAGAGAGGAATTAAGAGAGGGGAATGTCTTAAGAGAAGCGGCTGCAAATCTATCCTATCATTTTAAGACCTTCAGGGGCTGTTGCATTAATTAGATGAGCCAATATTTTTTCACAGTCCAGGACATTTGACAGCTGATCACATGCTGGGTGTGAAAAGGTGCTTGCCAGATTTCTCAGAAGGCTACTGTCCTGCAATCCTGTTCCATGTTAAGCTTCTGCAAAACCATTCTCTTCCCAGCAGAACTGCAGCAGCTAAACAGTGTTAGGGACAGCAGAACCCGGGCAAGACAATGATGGCCTGACTTCTGGGAGAGTGGCCGACTGGGTGTCTCTCGCCCGGCTCCTTGATTGGAAGGAGATGTGTCCTTGATATGAAGAATGCTAGTTTTCTCCCTGAATACTGCAACGCCCTTGAGCAGCATTGCCCTCCGGTTGGTTCTGTCAATATGGGTCCCTGAGGATCAAGGCCACTCTTACCCCATTAGCTTCAGACAAAACACCACCTAACAAAAGAATCTGCACACCAGCCATTTTTATGTTTAAATTGGGGGCTCCTAAAGGAACAGAAGGAGGTCCGGTGGGTGTCCTGGCCCGGTTTGCCCACAACAGCGCTGTCGAATGCAACGGTTTAAACACAAATATGCTTTTCATTCTTTGTCCTACCTGCGAGTCACAGACACAAGTTTGTGAACTGGAAAAAACAAGAAGCACCACGTCACATGTGTGCAGAAATGGGACTTCTTTCACCCTTCTTCCTGCCATCCCTCTCGCTAATCCGCTAGGAATCACACAGCCTTTGGACGCTGAATCTGCAACCTTCGGCATATGCAAATCGTTTCTTAAATTCTGCTTCCTTTCCATCCTATAAGAAAGCAGCTGTTACAAAGGCAAATTAATTGTTCATCCCCCCGTTGATGAATTGTCCAGTTTTAACTGATTAACCAGTTAATTAATTCAGTTGATTAACTGTCCTTTTATTAACTGATGAATCAGTTACCCGATTGATTAAACGGGAGATGTATTGGGTTTCTCTCTCTCCCTAATGGCGTTTCGCTGCCTGCTGAAGACTTGACTTGGTCTTCTGCTTAATCTGTTCTTCCATGCCTGCTTTGTTATTTGCTTTGTGCCTGGCTTGTTTTAATATTTGACTGAAGATGGCTTGTTTTCCCATTTTAATCATCATGGGTACCAATCAACATATTTTTAGCTTGATCAAAAAAAGTTATCTCCTGCTCACTGTTGATAGAAAGGCCAGAAAGCGTTAAGCAGGATAGGATGATATTTTGCTTTCCCACTTGACATTTTTGTTTCCCCATTTAGCTACAGAATGATTTCTGCTAATCAACATTTCTGGCTTCTGTATTTTTAGAAGCTTACGTCTCAGCATGCTGTTTTAATGTGATCTTCCCTTTATTCCTCTTGTATCTGCCATTTCAGAACTAATATGCAGTGATGGAAGGAAATAGAACATAGGAACTTACGACAAAGTGAATTTTAAGCCTACCAAAATGGCAATGGACAGTCTCTTGATTTCTAACATTTATAATCTGCCTTTCAACCAGGATTCCGGGGACAGATTCTAAAATTATACAAATATTATAATACATTATGAAACAGCAACACTAGATATACCCTAACCCTTTTAATATTGTTAGCCGCCAGTGTCATTTATTGAGACGGGCAGCCATATAAATTGACTAAATAAATGAATATAATTTCTTGCTTTCAAACAAGAAGTTATTAATCTTTTTTACCAGCTAGCCCTTCCTTAATGGAAGACCTAAAGTAACCAAATCAGTACCGAGTAGAGTATCTTTTGTAGGTGAACCATTTGCTCTGTTGTTTGGAGAAGATTGATGGCATTCTTCTGGATTACAGAAAACAGAACAAAACTCTATGCAAAATCATACTAATTTTAGGAGTTGACTCCTGAGACCAGGGAAGAAACAATGGTGCAATTGGTCAAGTAGGATCTGGACTTCTCATGTGTACATGGACTACAGTATTTAGGATATGGCTCAACTCCTCTGTCATAATGAGGACAGGCATAGCATGAGGAGAATACCTTCCTTCACTCTCAAACATATCCTCTTGTTCAAACTCAAAAAATAGTAACTCGAACATGCTATCATATAAATACTTTATTCTAGCTTTACATGTAGTAGTTCACATTCCTCAGGCTATAGAGATATGTATAATCTTTCTTAGGGTGCTTTCATATAAAGATCCTGCAGCAGCTCCAGACTTCAATGATCCTGCAATATTAGCCATGATTAGTCACTGAGTCAATTGATTTCTGTCTCAAATGTAGTATGTTTGAAACCACAGTAGGACCAGTTTTTCCTCTAAAATGCTGTATAGAATTTGTGAGGTGATTCATTCTTCCATTTCTGGGAAGTTTTGTCTCATCTCCCCTGGGAAGTCTTGTCTTCAGTTGCCCTAGCAATTCTTTCAAGGGGAAAGGTGGTCTGATAGCTTTGCAGCTTCTTCCATCAGAACTGCTTGGATGACCTATTAATTTATTTATTTATGCACACACCAGACAAATGCACACAAAAGGAAATAAAATAAATTGCTTGCACCACCATCACCTCCATCCATATCCTTAGTTTATGTTTGTGCATTGTCTAGCTGTATGTATGTATGTATGTGTGTGTGTGTGTGTGTGTGTGTGTGTGTATATATATATATATATATATATAAATCCAAGAACCTTCTTTTCCATAGGAGCAGCTGCAAAGAATTCACCCTGTTTGGTTGTTGTTGTTTTTTCCCTCTATGAACTACTTTGAGAACCATACATTAGTGGGGCAACATAAAAACTTGACTGTAAGAAGTGACAAACAGCAGCCTAAAATGCTGCAGGAAGAAAAACATCTGAGAATGTATTTGATTTCCTGAGATGAATGTCTGGTATTCAGCTGCAAAGCTGGGGAGAAGCAAGGTAGCCCACGAAGAGCTATGAGCTGTATTTTACACTGCCTTCCCCATTAGCCTAAGAAGTTATTCAACATGGAGAGAAAGGGACCTGAGGAGCCTGTAGCAACAGATTTTGTAGAGCTGCCATAACAAAGGTGAAGACTTGAAGCCTTGAATTTCAATTGCAAGGATAGCCATCCTCTCCTGATCAAAAGTAAACTCACCATGAAAAGAATCCAGCTCTAGTCATCAGGCCTCCCTCCAACCGGCACTTGCCAGCTTCTGCTTAGACAGGTCCAAAATTATAACCATGTTTTAGGATAGGCAAAAGGGTGAAGCTGCAGGAATAACTGGAGGGGGGAAAGGGTCCCTTGGAACTGATCGTTTTCTCCCTGGAAAACCCGTGAAACAAATAGAAGAACAAACATGACCTTTTACTTGGTGAGAAGGAAAGAGACAAAGGATATTCAACGTACTGCCTGCATTCAACTCACCTTCCTGCCTGTTCAAAGACTGCCTGTGAGGTAAAAAAAACCCAGCAAGGAACTCTGACAAAGTTAGCTTCTTACAAAAACTTGTAAGCATGAGTCCTTTTCAGGCATACCTTACAATAATTCTGGGGAAACAGAAAGCTGGTTTGGTGGACTTATATAGACATTCAAATTGCCAAGTGGTTACCATCATTTGACAATAGTTATCCCTCATCACTCATTGTGAGAAAGGAAGGCCATATCTTTAATATTTTCAATACAACCCATGCACATTTTTCCAGAAACAAGTCCCAGGGCTTGATGATGTTTCTTCTCTATCAGATCTCCACAGAGATACAGCCTTCATTCCCAACATCAAAATCCTAAACTCTTCTCCACAAAAAAATCCCAGTAAAAATGTTGCTGATCAATCTATTAAGGCTATCAAAAGCTTCAGCAGCTCTCATAACTTCATCTGTGTTCTGCTATCAGATAGGTGTCCCTTGTTCCACCAGTCCTTAATGGAATAATACTCTTAACACATACATACTAAGGGCTCCATGGCACGCAATGTGCCACGGAAGGTCACTTTCTTTCATTGTCTGGAGAAACTTTGATGTCTCCCATTGTGTCCCTCATTTCATGGCGTTTTGTCCCCGATTGTCCCCCATTCAGAAGATTTGCCCTTCGTTTTAAGAGTTCAGAGGTTGAGGGGTGTGGTGGAAAAACAGTGCTCTTTTCTTCCAACAGGAGTTAGGCAGAAACTCTTTGGCTATCCTGCTGTAGCAGCTGTTGCTCTTGGTGACAGTGAAGTCAAATGAATGCTGCGGGGGGGGGGGGGGAGTTCCCAGTGGCCAGGGCCACTTGATGTTCAGATACAGTGACAAGGTGAGCAATATGCAGCCAGAAGCTACATTTGGCCTCCCAACTTGGGGGTGGAGGATTAAGCCCCAAAACCTTGCTGAAATTCAGTGACAAAATACTGGGATTCTACCACCATTGGTGGGTGTTACAGTAAATAGGAAAATAGGCATGTTAGATTTAGTAGCCTTACTAGATCTCTTTTATTTGAGAAAACAAAACCAAGAAAAGCTCATTAGAAGGGCTAAAAGGTTTGACCCACCCCACACTGGAAGCATTACATGACTGGCCGTTGGAAGTCCATATGGGATTTTTATATGTGATCATTACCAACAAAAAGGTTGCCCATATTCCTTCTCAGCATCTTGTCTAAATGCTTGTGGAATGTAATTCTCTCAGAGATGGATGGTACTTTGGGAATTGTCTGGTTTTAAATGCATATCCAAAAATGGGTAAATACAGGTTTACCGGAAGACATTTTCATACGCAGAAATGATTTCAGTTCTTCATATTAAATGCATAGATTAAAGATTCAAGTGTCATGAACAAAGGTTTTGGAAGAAGTAAAACTTGGCAATTATCATTCCCTCTAACAGGGATCTTGGGTGACTATTAATCTGGAAGAAAAAACAACTCCAAAACTCAGAATAAGATAGCATAGTCTAGGCACTTGGGAGATTTTCTGAAATGGGTAGGATTAACAATATACATAAATTACAACATGAAGAATGTGTGTCTTCCTCCCCTGCTAAATAAGTATATAAAATGTTTGGATTCGGCCATTTCTACTGTTGTATGACACACTCCCAAATGACCTTGGGTGGAATCAGGGTGTCCGCAGGGTATGATAAAAAAAGGCAAGTTAGTGGCCACAATGATGTATTTGAAGCTCCACTGTTTTATGTGTGTCACATGTGCAATGCACATAAAATGGGCAGAGCTTCAATCACACCATCATGGCCACTATCTTGACTTTTTTGCCATATCCTGTGGACAACCCTGGGTGGGATCCTTTATTTCAGGAGTAAATAATTTTTGCCAATCATGCTTGAGAAAAGTGAGAATATATCAGTCTTCCCAGGTATACCAGACAGGAAACATGACCAGATGAGCTAATTCTATTTTATTGTAATAGAATCTTGCAAGTCTGAAAGTACAAATCTTCGGCCGTCTCTTTTTACAACCTGATAAGTTAGGGAGGTTCCTTTCTGAGTTTCTTTCTCTGCCCATTCAGCAGGTGCGGGCTCCTCCCTCTTTTATCTGATCATTCCCTAGGCAGCATCTCTTCCCCTCACCTCTCAAGGTCATTCCCACATACCATTACACAATAAATCAGCAGACTAAAGCTATAATTTCACTGATTTGTGGACATCTTATGCCTTAGAGGAGAACTGCAAGGTTGTGTTGCAATGCAACAAATAGTAGTCAGCATATTACATAGGCATCAAAATGTTTATCAACGGATTGTATGTTTCACAACTTCTAAGTGTCTTGATGCAGTATGTCCAAAAGGAGACCTTATTATCATTCTTACCAATCAACTGTGGGTTTCAAATAACAATGTGCATTTTGTTCACTTAATTCTTCCATTTGTTTCGTTAGGCACAATTTTCTGAATCAGCCATACAGTCATTCACCAGACTTTGAATAACATTTGAAAATTTGATCAATATGAATTCCTACAATCCAAAGATGTCGTTCCTGGTATGTGCAAAGTTTGGTCCCGACAAAAATAGACACAAATTAAAAGTACATTCTAGGACTGTGCTTTCATTTTTCTGAAAGCTGGAATAACATAGGGAGGCCCTTAAAGTGGCCATGATGAACCTTCCAGAGGACCAAGTGGTTCAAAGCTTCAATGGCAGAAGCCCCTCCCCAAATCATTTTGCACAATCCTGGAAGATGCATGATTTCCTATACCACATTCTCTGCAAAAGTAAGGGAAACTATCCTGAAATAGCAATTGTTCTATTATCAACAAAACATCTTATCTTGTATAAGGCTATACAATTGTACTTATTTAAGTACTAAACAACATTTTCATGTTATTATTTCTAATGGAGCCAAAGGAAGAGTTCCGTTCTTGGTATAGGTTCACTATCAGATTTACAAAATAATAATCCAAAATGTTACTCCTGTTCATCGTCTCCTTCCTTTTGATTATGTGTGATAGGGAATAGACAAATAACCTAGAAAAATAACTTTTTAAATCTGTCTTGTTATTGCCACCTATATGAAAATTGCCACTGAAAAAGCTGTCAAAGGTATACTGTATACTGTTTTGAACTGCATATCTACTACATGGAAAATTGACGACTGGACAGCAGAAATGTATTCTGTATGCTCTTATTACTAAAGACTTGCTTTTCAACATTGGAAAGATAAATTTATAGACTCATTGGACTAAATACCTGTGATGAAATGGGTTGGTGAAGGCCACGCTCAGGGAGATAAGCATTTACTTAGCCCCCAGAAAGAGCGTGGGAAGGTGAAGAGGATGAGACTGGCACCACCCTAAGGAATTTGCAGTGTTTGCTTGCTGGCTTGGGAATTTTGGATTCAGTCTGGCAAGATTCTGTCTTGAAGGTGGAAGCTAATAAACACTATAGAACTAAATCTGTACTGTCTCGTGGAGTTCCTTGGGCTGAACCTGACAATACCTGATCTCATGAATGTCTTATGAACAAGTTGCTTATAGATATAGACTATGTATGGATACTAATAATGAAATATAGTCATCCTTTATACAAAAATTTGGGTCAATAAAAGATGACTATATTTTATTATTAGTGTTGTCACATAGTACAGACATAGTACATTATGTCTGTAAAATATTATGTACATATATGAAATGCCCCGATATCTGCAGTTCCCCAGCGTGCCACAGCAAACTCATGGCAGGGGGGAGCATGAATTTGGACCTAATAATAATTGGACTGTTAGGTATTTCTTTTGGCCTACGGGCACTGTGAAAAAATTACTGAGATACTAAGGGTGCTGTGGAGCAAAACAGTTTGGGAATCTGCCTTACTTGTATTTTTTTCTTTCTTTCTTCTTGTTTCTTCTTGCTTTTTTCCTTTTCTTTTTGTCTGATTAATAAATTAAACAAAGGCCAAATCAAGAGATATACTTTGTTCAGCAATATTCTTTATTAGGAAATGAACCACCAAGCTTGTTTCTCAAAAGGCCTATATGTAATGGTATGCAGAAAAGACCTTGGGAGACTAGGTGAGGAGGCGCTGCCAAGGGAACGGTCAGATAAGAGACAGCAAAGTCCACAGCTGGATAGTAGGTGGGGAAAGAGGCTCAGAAGAGACCCTCCCTAGTTTCTCGGGCTGTAAAGGAGATGTGGGGGGGGGGGAGAATTGTACTTTCAGGTTTGCAGGATTCTGTCAATGTAGCTTTACAATAAAGTAGAATTAGCTCATCTGGTTGTGATTCCTATCTGGTTTTCCTGGTAAGGCTGACACTATACAAGGTAGTCTTGTCTTATTCTGAGTGTTATGTTCATCATTTGGAGTCATGGGACTCACTCTCCCACCTAGTTAGTCCCTTTCCACAGATCATTCTAGAAAGATATTTTAGGGCAATATGGAGAGATCAGGGGAGGAAGGAATTACTGAAAAATAACCCAACAAAGCCAGTTCAAAATCAGGAAGGAGTAATCTAACACCCTCTGTGGGCAATACATTATGAGATAGGGAAATGGCTCAGTTCCTCTACTCATGGTGGAGTGATCAAGTGTAGGATTTGAGCTTGGGAGAAATCCCCTCCTTGACCATGGGCTGACTTGTTAAATCTGGGCCAATCAATCTCTCTCAATGCTCAAATTATCCTACTTTGGATACATGATGTGAAGACCTAGCTTTCTGGAGAAGACTCCAATACTGGAAAAGGTGGGAGGAAAGAGAACAAGAGGGCGACCAGCAACAAGGTGGATGAACTCAGTTACAGTGGCAATGAGGGCACCATTGGGAGACTTGAAGGACCAGGTTAGGGACAGATCATCATGGAGAAAATCTATGTGGTTGCTAGGAGTCGAAAACAAATTGATGGCATGTAATCATCATCATCATCATCATCATCATCATCATCATCACCACCCTCTCTCAGCCCAACCCACTTCACAACGTTGTCATTTTAGGGGCAAAATTAGGGAGAACCTTAGCAAAATCATCTTGAGTTCTTAGAGAAAAAGTGGGGCATGAGTGCGGTAAACAAATGCACCAATGAATATAGTAAGGTTGCTTTCCTATCCTAACACAGGATTTTTCATCTGCAAGGCTAGATACCTGAAAGCCCAGGGGACTTGCTTAAGAGAAGGGAGTGATCTGCAATCGTGCGTGCACTTATTTAAGATTACGCTAGGAGGAGAGCCACGTTAGTCTACGGTAGACTCAAATCAGGAGAAGTTTGGTAGCACCTTTTCTGACTAACAATTTTATTAAAAGGCAGAAGGTTTTTGAGTTGCAACTCATTTCATCAGGTGCATCTGAAGAAGTTAGCTGCAGCTCCCGAAAACGTATATCTATTTAAATAAAGCTATCAGAAAAAGTACTGTCAGACTCCTTCTGAGTTTAGGAAGAAGTGGCACTGCACCCAGCGGAATTAAATGTGCAAAGACTCAGGCAGCATAGATAAGCAGACAGATAGATAGGATAAAGTTCAAAAATAAGTATATTTAAATTAGTTTCCACCACACTTGCTAGTCTTGCCTTGTATGTGCTACATTTTTATACCAGACCAGGGTGGATCCTCTCAGCAATTCAGGGTCAAGCCAGAAAATGAATACAGTGACATATTCCGTTGCCATAGCTGCCATATGGTGCCAATGCCGAGATAAAATAAAAGTCCAGAAGGATTGGAAGTCAATAATGAGGTCACCCATGACACCAGCTCTCCACAGTCATGCTCCAAACAATACCCAGCAGAAAAACAGGAAGAAAAAAATCAGAAAGGCCACCTCAAAGGGCAAGCAAATTTGCGGGAAAGGCAGAAGATTGTTTCACCAACGAGTAAGTCAAAAGAGAGAACTGGTGGGATGTGTTTTGACCAGTGAGTTTGAACTAAAGGGCTAAGAGGGGAAGGAAGAATTAGGAGCAGCACAGAAAGCTAGAGCGACATTGTTCTGACATGAAGGAAGACGTCTCGGCCTTTCTAAGATTTGGCTGCTGAGCAAACTGTTCAGGCAAACTGGACAGACATAAAAGCAGGTCAGAGAGAGATGGGGGGCAAAACCAAGTCCTTTATAATGACAAGAAGAAGGAACAGATCCAAACAGCTTCAATGGTGACAGCAGAAAACAGAAGTATATCGTACGACTAGACTGGAGCTTCCTCAGCTTTGCCAAGGTGTAGTCAAAGACCTCCATTCAGATCAGTAGAGCTTGAGCAATTCCTGCCAGAGGATCTCGCCCCTGAGCTTCATCAGACAACAGATGATATGGCCATGGGGATCTAAACTGAGACTGAATAACGTCAGTAAGAGGCAGATGAAATTCACACAAAACCGATCCTTCAATCCTGGCCAGAGTTAGTTCTGTGTGATGGGGTGGAATGGTTACCTTTAGAGATCAGTACTGTGTTCCTCAGAGAAAGAGGGAGTAGGGTGCTACAGCTACTAAGGTAAAGCTTCTTAAGGGTTTATGGGCAGAAACATAGGGTGAGTGGTAATGGTGGTGGAGAGTAAGCTTGGTCCCTGAATAACTATAATTGTGTAAAGTTATTTAAAATGTTCTGTGCGCCTGAAAATGCTACTTCCATATTAATTAAATGCACTAAATCCATATTAATTAAATGCATTCATTCCATTCTTCGTATGTTAACTTTTAGTTGGGTTCTATAACAATTGGGCTTCTTTTTTTAAAAAAAAATTCTGTTTAAATTAAAGATTTAAATAGAATTAAAATGGCATAAAACAGCAAAATACTTGTATGAATATAAGTAAGTTTAATTCAGCTCAAAACTTCTTCTACAATACTCAGAATGCAATGTAAAGTTTTAAGGCTTTGGGCAATTATTTATACCACATTTCTTGTTAATTTTGTGTTCTGTTGTGATTTAAAAAAAACAAAACCTGAAAGAAAATCTTGTTAACTGCTCTCACAGACTTGCATACATCCCTTTTGGTGGAATCTGATCTACTGGTTTTCCTATTCAAAACCTTTGAATTAACTCTCACTGTAGATTGATTGATTGATGATTGATTGATTGATTGATTGATTATGTGTTGTTGTCGACTCGTAGTGACCACATAGATAGATTTTCTCCATGAGATTATTTGTAGAATCAAATAGTAAAATAGTAAAAAAGCACCCATATGGGGGAAGCAAATTCCCTAAAATCAGTGACATCTTTTAAGTGTGTTTTGACTGAAGCCCTAATAAAAAGTAAAATCTGTAAAAGTAAACAGATGTCTAAAGAATCTGCATCACCATAGCAATGCTATTCACAAATTCTCAACTAGTAAAAACTAACTTACAATCAGGTGGCATACAAGTTTAATAAATTAAATTAAATTATATTAAATTAAATTCAGAGGCTGACAGAACAATGTTGACGTTGCCTGAAATGCTTTCCTTATGATCAGTAATAGTAAAGTAACTCCTACGAGTGCCAGTAAAACACAAATGATTAAAATAAGAGAAGTATGTCCATATTATAATAGTCCTTTAATGAGTTGTAACTCACAGTATTAGGATGAGAAGAAATGGAATGAAAGAAACACAGCTCAGTTCAACCAGAAATCTGCAAGCAGTGGTAACATTACTACGTTTCGGTACAGAACAAACAGAAATATTTTGGGTATTTTCCAAAGAACAGGAGGTAATTCTAAATACGTGTGAAATGCAGTAACTCAGAATGAAAGCTGCTGTAGAAGACGTGAAAGAAAAGACGTAGCAGAAAGGATTTTTAACCCAGCTCTGTGCAAAAACGAATCTGGTTAGCTCAGGTTTCATAACAGCCTGTTAAACGATTTGAAAGTTTTGATTTTCTCTAATTATTTCTCAAGTGGCTGAATGATGGAACTCTAGGGTTTCCTTGTAAAAAAAATCAAGAATTGGGATTTGGATGAAAAGAAATCAGAACAACAGAGGATGATTTTGCGAGTGTTGGGGTAGTGAAATGGGAAAACTAGTTAACTACACAGCCAGCCAGTTTTCTGCATTTGGTTTGTGTACCTACCCGCTGCTATTGTCTCCTATGTATTCATTATTCAGATTTACTTTTCAGTGAATTCCTGGGAATAATATGTGAGCTGCTGCGTTTGTTATGGAAGAGTTTATTATTCAAATACAGACTGCATTGGCTGGTTGTCACAAAACAGCTTGAACCAGTCGCCAACTTTGTGTCATCAGCATGAATGAATGTAACTGTAAGAATCGGATGGCCAAGGAAATTATTCTGCACTTACGTAACGCACCGCTTGCTTTCAGTGGGGAAATCCTACTCTATCTTCTTCTACACCAACTGTGGCCCTATTGATGTGGGTTGCGCACAGAAAAAGAGCACTGATGGAGCGATACATTCCAAGAGGGCAACATGTGCACGTATGCAATCATCTTCCACGGTGGCAAATCTCAGAATATTAGCCACACCTCCATTAATATTATTTGCACATGTATTCTACGTTTATTTAGAGCGAGGACACCAAATTCCTCATTTTACAGTCGTTGGCGCTGATAGCACTGTCTAACTGGCTGTGTATCACTTGTCACACTAAGAGTGCCATTGCAATGACACCTAGCAGACCTAAGTCCCACTGCTTTCAATGCAGCTTTCTCTGCAATAACTATGTATTAAGACTTAGGGAAGAGGAAAAGGTCTGTGTCTCAAAATGCCATCAAGCTGTATTCCATGTTTGCTGAGATCAGAGATGAAAGCCAGCCTCTCAGCTTGCTTTGACAATTGTCTCCCAAATAATTATGCACTTGTCTGTTTCATTATCCAACTTTTCTTCTACGTGATGTTGCTGAGCAAACAAAATCTGTACATTGTATTGCATATATTAATGTATATATTACTGTCTATATTTTTACATGGATCATGTTAAAGTGCATTCTGCCACCCGACATGTGGATTGTGTGACATGGCACATATGTAGGCTTATTGTCCCAGTATCACAAGCTTGAAAATTGTTAAATTAATTCCATGGCTTTGTTTTCTCAGTGTTATAGGCCTTCCACTCCACATGTTTCAAAGTAAAATGCTTTGGGAATTTGGGACTATTGCTTTTAAGTTGATAGAATCATAAGTAGATAAAAATCACTGTTTTGGAAAATGCTAATATCCATACAATTTAATCTTTATGTTCAGTGGCAAAGCTTTTGGTGTAACAGATGTGTCTTAACTATCCCCAAATGGTTTTCCCCCACATACCTTGCACCAGAGTAACTCTGTTAGTATAAACTATACTGTTTATAATACAGCTAGCACTGTTGTACTGTACTGTAGGTGAGGGTGGGTATTTTCCTTCTTATTTTCTAAAACAGTATAATGGGATGTGGGAATGACCTTGGGAGACAGGAGGAAGAACCACAGACTAGGCAATAGTTAAATAAGAGGCAGCTGTGAGACCCAGCCCAAGAACAACAATGAAACAGTCCAGTCTAGTACAGTTCCTTTATTTGCTTACATCTCATAGACAGAATCTTGCCAGACTAAATCTATACTATAGCAACTGGTGGATATACCCTGGGCGATTCTAGGGGGTGGCTATCCTGAATCTCTTACTCTTCTCACGCGCCCCTGAGGACTGTGTTGTCTTTTGTCTCCTTTCCCCTGCTGGAATGCCTCCCCTCCTTCCTGATAGCCTTGATCTACTACATCACTGTCCTCCTCGTAGATACTTTCCATCACAGCAGCTGAGTCCACAGAAGCAATGGGGGGGGGGGGGGGGGCTGGCAAACATCTCAGAAGGGATTCTTCCTAGTTTCTTGGACTATAAAGGTGAGGGAAGAGAGATGTACTTTCAGACTTGCAGAGGAAGTTCAGACAAGAAGCACACCTAGCTCTAACTTGACCATAAGGTTACATTAACAGAATTTACAAAGGCCATTGCTGAAATGAATATTACTTCAACCTTGCCAATATGAGGCTCTCTTCTTTTAAAGGCTGAGAATTCAGTACACCCAGATGTGGTCTCCAACCTCTGTCTGCCTAGCCTCTGTTGACTGGAGATGTGGACCAGGTTCAGAGAGCTGTAGAGAGTAAAGAAGATGACCTTGATGGAGACAGGCGAGATGAATTACCAAAGCAACAAGAGAAAAAAGCATGTTATAAGTCCAAAACAAGTAGGAGTGTGAAAGCAGTTCAGACAGACACCTCCCTAATTCACATGAATATAAGAGGTCCAGGAAGTAAAGGACAGTCAAAGTTGCAAGGTTCTGTTACTATAGCCAGCCTTAATCAAAGCAATTTTAGCCTTCCTATGGAGTTGTTTTCCTGGTCTGATCTATATAGTGGAGCTGACAACAGCTTCCAGGATGATAAGGGTTCTGGGAAGGGCTGGACATGTTTAATTTGCAAAAGAGGAGACCAAGGTTGATATGATCATGGTCTACAAATATCTAAAAGGCTGTGACATGCAGACAGGAGCAGATCTTTTCTCTACAGAACTTTGAGGCAGAATAGCCAACAGGTTGAAACAAAGAGAATCAAGTTAATATAAATATGCTTTATTTTAGTGCAAAGTCGGGAAGACTTGCCTGTCCCTCAGTTCTAAATTTCATGGTGAAGGAAATACAGTGAACTTTAGGGGAGTTGAGAAGTCCAGGGCAACTGTTGCAAAGAGAGGCAGAGGGTTATACTTATTTTGGTAGTTGTCAGCCAAGAACTTGGAATACATTTGGGCATCTAACTCAAGGGGAAAGCTCAGCCTTGTTTTGACTCTGGGAAGACTTCTCCAAGTGTTTTAACAACCGATCACCAAGGTCCTAAGGCCCAGCCTTCCTCTCCAACTTAATGCAGGACATAGGGCAGAAGACCTTTATTACAGTTCTGTGCACCCTCCAAGTGCAAATGCTGAGGGATAATTCTTATTCAAAAGATTCAAAAAAAAATATTCAAAAAAAAATATTCAAAAGAGACAAAAGACCAGAAGATCGCCTCACCAGCATTCAATCACCAGCAATCATCTCCAGCAATCATCACCCAGATAAGTCAACAGATGTTAATCAATGAACTACCAGATGAGCAAAACAGAACTCCCACCCCCACCAGCACTGGCAAAGCAGGCCACAGCAGATAAATAGAGAGCAAACCTCATCTCATTTTACCACTGAAGATGTTACCTAGCCAGGTAATGAAATGTTTGCAAGAAAAGAACCAAGCTCAGAGAACCCCAAGGACTCCATAATTCTTATCCTTTTCCGCCTCCATCTTAGAAAAGTAGGTACGGCTGATGTTAACGGTCTCTCCTGAATGCAAGAGACCAGTTGAGAGGCAACTAGTTTTAGTTCCATAACTGGATGCAACTGGTATCTATAGGTCTGGATTCTGACTTTAAACCTTTCCTTGTTTGCACCTAAACACCCTACAAGCATCTCAGGGCAGCATCTTGTGTCCCTATAACATTGTCTTCTTCTCACACCTTAGTCCATGAGTGAGAAAGGCTTCAGCTGGGTTGCACTGCTGCTAAAACAGTGTTTTCCCCTAGAACCAGCAGCATCCAGTGCCAACTGCAAGATGTGTAAAATCTGTAACCCTTGGCCAGAGGTCCAGTTGCGTGATCCATGGCAGGTGGGATCGAAGAGGCAATTTATCCATTTCAAGCTAATGCAGGCATGACCGACCCCCTCCAGCCCTTGGCCAGCCATCCTGCTGTGGTCTCTCTAAAGAGATAGGCATAGCAGCACTGTGTTGGTGCTCCATTACAATTGTTCAGCATCACAAGCCTGCTCCTGTAGCACTGTTGTGACGGTTTTCCTTCTAGGGCCTTTGCTAGTTTAGTGCAAGAGGGAACTAACAAAACCCAGAGGAGGAACCAACTCCCAAACGCAGCACAGGAGAATCTGGAACCATTTATAAGAAAGCAAAAATAAAGGAAGAGAAAACCTAAAAGTAATGCTTGTAACTCAGCTCCCTTGTTATATGGAGATTAAAAAAAAAAAAGGTTTCACCTCTTTAAATAGAATGGGGTATGGTCAGAAAAAAGCCTAATAAAATCAGTGGGATATCATACAGTTATTACTAACCTAACACCCATTGATGCCAAGGGTGTAGTCCAGTGTTTCTCAAGCTCGGCAACTTTAAGACGTGTGGACTTCAACTCCCAGAATTCCCCAGCCAGCTGGCTGGGGAATTCTGGGAGTTGAAGTCCACACGTCTTAAAGTTGCCGAGCTTGAGAAACACTGGTGTCGTCTACAGAGGGCTATGTCTTAAATCATTAAAAAAAATTCCCTATTGTGTCACTTATACTCTACGCAACCCAAATTAGATGCAAGGCCAAGCAGAAACTGAAAATGGTACAGTAGTAGTAATAATAATATTAATTATTCATATCTGCGAGGAGTCAATTGCAATACACAATAAAAATCCTAAGTGGGTTAAGTTCAAAATATCCATTTTAACCCTGGGAACATATTAATTAATATATTTCCATACCTGCCTCTTTAGGCAATTTCTCTCACAAATATCATATCAAAATACAATAGAAATATAAAATGTAAATGATTAAAATCAGAAACCTAACTCAAAATATGGCGCCTTTTTTATTTGGTAATGCTCAGGGAAGTGGGCCTTCCACTCCACAGAGACCGATGTGGGAGAAGGCCGTTCAACATGCTTTTTGAATCTATATCATATGGCTTTAAAAATTAAGACCAGGGTTTTGAAACAAGCTTAGACAATCACTGGAGACAATAAAGTTGTTTCATTAGGATACGAACTTTTCATCAATTGCCAGTTAGTAGTTTAGTTTGGCTGGTTTTACTAAGTTCTGAAGACAATTCAAATCGGTGTAAAGCAATATTTCACTCATCTAAAATTTGAGATTACCAAAACACGGATTACCGTTCAAATATCCCCTTTCTGGCATTTTGTAAAGCTGTTTAAACAATACTGTTCCACCATGCCCTTAACCAGGACCGAATGTTTCTAGTGGCCATCTAGGGAAGGTCTATGAATTGTAATTAATTTTTGTTTTATTTTGTACTTTATTTATTTATCAAATTCGTCACCACCCATCTCGTTGAAACGACTCTTAAAACTGTAGTTTTATTTTGTACTCTGTATGTAGATTAGGGTGGGTTACAAAAAGTGTAAAATAAATAAATAAATGCACCCAGGATGCCTGTGTCCTGGGGTCAGTGTTATCACCCTCAAAGTAGATAATCCTTTGTGCCATTCAAGTAACTCAGCCGGAGTGAGACTGATAAATCTCATAGCTTAGCTATGGCATGGGGCTGTGAATTAAAATCATGTGATTTAAAATTAAATGAGATGGGAAAGAGGAAGTCCTTAAATGTATTACATTTCCATGAGAAATACATTAGTCATGTGTGCAGGGTCAAGACATGGCACCCTGGAGTTAATCCACAGACATTGCATGTTATGAACAAGAGTGGCAAGTTTTTCACTGTGTTCTTCTTTATTATTTTATGCTATCTTTTGGCATTTCTTCTCAATCTCCTTTTAATTGTGACTTTATTGTTTCTGAACTGTCTGCTGCTTTGAACTTTTTAATAAAAGGAATTGTTTGAATATTTCACATCTTAGAAGGAAAGGAGGCTAGAACTCGCCCATAATAAAGTACTGCGTATGTTTGTAAAATTAAATATCTTTAAAGGCAAAGTTATTTCCCTGAGACAAACACTATAAAAATAAATAAGATCTATCACAACCTAACAGAAATAACTGGATCTATTGCCTGCAGAAAATCTTGGTTGAAATTAATGGACTGAAGCTCAGTCCAGACAAAAGATGGCAGACGTTTGACTTGTGGATTGCTCTAAATGGATCTGTGCAGTCCACAAAGAAGGAGGTCTACAGCTGGCATGGATGTACGTGTGTGGTGGGAACTTTTTTTACGGTGGCTCCTGTGGCCCTTCCTTCATGATGAGATGGGTAGCTGCTAGAGATAAATGCATCTCTCCTCACCTGCCTCCAGGGCTGCAGAATTAACTCCCACCACAATCACCCTTGGACTCAGATTTCTTAATTAAAAAAAAAATTTAAATGATTCTTTTTCTTGGACCCCTGTGAAGCTATTGGAAAAAATTATCTAGTAACTCAAATGCATACTTTTTTTTTTTCTTAGAGTTTTAGACTGTTGCAATCATGCAACTGTGAGTGCTTTGTACAAACTAAAACACCCACAGTATAAACAACAGAACAATAAACAGAAGTCATCAAAGCAACACTCGTAACTAATCAGAGCAAGGTCAGAAGGTGTGATTCTAACTAATTTAAAAAGCCCCCTAGAGAAGTTCTTTGTTTTAACCTGTTTCAGAAGGCCAAAATGATAGAAGTGAGTCTAACCACCAATGGAAGATTGTTCCACAAGACAGGGCCATAATGAAGAAACACCTCCTCTTAAGCTTGGTTCCTCTGATTTCACAGTAGTGGGGAACTACCAACACTTTTTTCATGGGTTGTTTGCATCAGATGAGTTGATTCTGGTTAAAGGAGGCAGTTCTGAAGATACCTCAATGCCAAACCATATAGGGCTTCCTATGTTAAAACCAGCACTTTAAACTGCACTCAGAAAACAATTGGCAATCAGTGCAGGGCCCACAGCACAGATATAATACATTCATGGGATCTAGCATCAGTTCACATACGGGCACTGCCTTTTGTATCAACTGCAGTCCTGTCTTAAGGGCAGTCCTACGTAGAGCACAGTTTAGGAGTCCAACCTTCTGGTATGAAGGTGTGAATTCTTATTGCGTGGTTCTCCCGCTCCAAGTTGGGTCAAAACTGGTGCAACAGCCTGAGCTGGACAAAGAGCCTCCTGGCCACAGCTTACACTTGCCCATCCAGCAGTAACCATGAGTCCAGGAGGCCCTGCAAGTCTGGTATTGCCTCTTGATGGGCATTGCCACCCCATCAAGAGGCAATACCAGAGTCAGCAAAGAACACTGAGGGACAAACAGTAATTCTCTCTTACTTTGGGCTCAACTTCATCCTGTTTCTTCCCATGCAGACAGCCTTTAGACACCAGGTCAAGACTTTGACCACATTGTCAGTGCAGCTTAGAGTAACTTGTATAACTGGGGATCATCATATGAATGATGCCATACCTCCAAATGGTGGATAATTCCTCCCAATAGTTTCATTTAGATGTTAACAAGTATGGGGGAGAGAATCAAACGCTGCATGAGTAAGAGGCCACTGGACTGACCTCTGCTCTCCTACCACCACCAACTGGAATCACCTCTGAAGAAAGAATGGAACCAGTTCAGTCAATGAGGTTTCCGTCTCGTGCTCACACTTAAAGCCTGACTGAAAAGAGTCGATTTCCTCTAGGGGCACTGTAGCTATCTTTCCATCACTGCCTCAATAACGTTCTCTAAGAACTGAAAGTGGGAGACAAAGCACCAATTGTCCAAAACAGCTAGATCCAGGGACAGGAGATCATCTTTGCCTCCTTCAAGGCTGGCAAAAGCACTCCCTTCAAATGTGAGGCGCTGAGCTCCTTCCAGATTCAGTGAACCACCACCACCACCCCGCCTAGCTCTCCACAAGAGCCAAGAGAAGCATGGATCTAGCCCACACATGGCAGGGAACATACAGCACTAGCAAGCACCTTGTGTATTTTGGGGCAACAGGAGTCCCAGTTAACATGACAAAGCAATGCTCCAGATACCACCATGGACCCTGCTCATGAAAAGTCAAGCCTTGGTATTATGGGCCTTTGAATCTAGCAGCTCTGTATTTTATACTACTGTGATTTTACAAGTGATTGTAGTGCATTATAGCATTAACTGCTGTTCTGATTCTATATCTGTATTACATTGAGATGTAGGCACACAATAAATAAGTTTACTACTACTGAATTTATGCTTTTAAGTTTATGTGGGATTAACAGTCATATTGCCCATTTATATATAGCTAATGTGGCACACTGTATCTACTGCTATGATTATCAATATGGGGAAGAATTGTAGTCATTAAAACGATTCTGCTGATTAAAACTGATCTGGGTTATTTCGATTTTCTTGTTTTGGTTTTATTTTTTCATCATAAATTATACCGCTTTGCAGTTTCTCAGATATTGCTGAAGTTTATGTTTGACATGCAGAAACAAATGTAATCGGAGCTAACACTAATCAATTCCATCACTAGCTTGCAATTTACAAACAGTAGGAGGATAAAATAAAGTGGTCCAATTTGTGTTTGTATCATTGAAGGCTCTTTTTTCAATCTGATAATCTGGATCAGCACAAATTATTTTATTTACTGGATTCTTTTCTAATTTGACTCAGACTAAATAGTAAACCAAGTTATTTGGTTTCTTTTCTTTCTGGGTATGTTTTAATATTTTTCTATTCCCATGACACTGCATTTTCCATCCATTGTGTGTGTGTGTGTGTGTGTGTGTGTGTGTGTGTGTAAGATGAGAGAGAGAGAGATGATAGATAGATAGATAGATAGATAGATAGATAGATAGATAGATTTCCATCCATTGTGTGTGTGTGTGTGTTGATAGATAGATAGATAGATAGATAGATAGATAGATAGATAGATAGATAGAATTTTTAAATATTTTCTTCTGGCACGCAAGCAGCAGTTATTATCCATAACAGGTGCAAAATTCAGTACAAATCAGTAACAAAAGTGTCAGCATAAGGAAAATACATAATAGAACAGTAGTAGCTGGATGTGGCCACTCCTGGCTACTGTCAAAAGTCTTTAGTGGTCTTTTAGTGCCAGAAAACGGACAGCAGAAAACCTTGGCTTAATGTTAGTAGGTGATGATCTGTAGGACCAGCAGAGATGGCAAATGGAAGGACTGCCTTTCATTATTCATGTTGCTTTTAGAGTTGGTAGTCTTTTAACTTCATCACGGTCTACATTTATACAATTTCTAAGGTAAAGTCAATTGAACCTGGATTTCCCAGGAGGGATTTTTGCGTTTTTTGTTTTGGGTTTTTGTTCTGTTTTTGAGAAGTGAAATGTATCCTGATATCAACATCTTAGTCTGTGGAAGCTTATAGCACAATAATGAATGTGCGTGATAGGCAATGCAGGGCTGTTTTGTATGCTAGTACAGGGCTGTTGGTTCTGGAAACAAACAGAATCATTACTTTTCATAGTACAGTTCCTTCTCTTTTCAAAGTTGACATTGTATTTAGTTATACAAAATAGGGCTTCAAACTGTTAAACCACTGAAAAAGTATGAAGAGATGTCATCATGTTAGGGTTAAAATAATGGTCTCAGAAAGCTTAACCCATATTGGTCCTGTGGCACCATTTTGTGGCACCTTAATGCTCAACAAAACATTTTGTGGCACCTCAAACACATTCTGTCTCTCTGTCTCTGTCTCTCTCTCACACACACACACTATCATCTATCGATCTATCTATCGATCTATCTATCATGTATCTCCATAATAAAACTGTTAGCATGTAAGAAGACTTTGTTGTTTTATGAACAGGACATTGTACATTTTTATCTATTCTATTTTTATGAAAGAGTGCTAGATAAAATGTGAGATTTCTGAATTTGTTTCAGCCTGTTTTCTTCATAAATATGTAATGTGTTTGTCCATGGCAATTGTTGCTAATTAATTTACAGCTAATGCAGTGCTCACAGTCCTGTATCTAGTCAGAATATGGTTGTTTTAGGTGTATGTAAGAGTTAACACAAAAGATCAAAGAGTTTTCCAGAGATTTCTCTATGAGTAGATACTATGGGTTTGAATATGAATATGACTATAATGTAGTAGATACATAATTCTGACCTTATGTATTTAATTGGTCTGTGTTTGGTGTTTAACATCTAAATAGAAATATTATACAATTCTTAAATGATTGCAGCATCTTTTAAAATTAAATAATGTAAATGTTCATACCTAATAATTTTTAAACTGTATTCAGTAGTTGTATAGTGGCAGAAATAGACAGCAATCTGAAAGAGTAACAAAGATATAAAAAGAAGAAGAAAGACAGAATAATTTATACAAAAATGAGCAGTAAAATACCAAAATGGTAATATTTTCTCATTTTTAAAAGAAATGTGCATACTACAGTAATGTTAACAACTTTTAATAGCGAGACTTCAATTGACTGATTTTAATTGCAAATTCACTTTGAAATAGTGGAAGAATAAAGTCGTGGGCATCAATTTGACAAGTTCCACTGTAAAGTTTCAAAAATAGGAGCAGATCAGTTTAAAAAAAATATACAACTAGCCAGCTTCTCATACTAATGTTTCACTCCATTGTTGACTTTTTCAGCATGGCTGGATAGCCACATACAATGGAACAGAGCAAGAACAGGAATTTATTTTCAGTTTTTCATTTCTTTGGACATTGTGCAAGTCACCAGCCAGAGTTTTTACAAAATATGATAAAAATGGAAAGAAAATAATTTTTATGCCCAAATCAACATTAGGATAATGTTAGCCAAATCCACAACTCAGATACCCTTATGTACTAGACTTAAACTATTTATTTTCCACTAGTTTTAATAATGCTAGAGGTTTGAAAATGAGTTACTCTTTATGGCACTGAATTGCTTAACAAACAAAAGAAATTATTATTTAATATATTGCCTTGCTATTGTGCTTTAATGGCTTATTCAACCCTCTTGTATAATAAAAATGAACTTCAGAGGTGTATGAAACATTAAGAAATACGTTTTCATACAAAACTCAGGCTATGATCTAGCAAGACACACATACACACATACACACACACATTACCAAATGCAAATATAGACCTCTTGTAGTATTTGATTCGGGTGGATCTACAAAACCTCTTATACGGTATTCCTAGATCTACTGTAATGCGATCCTTGAATTTCTGGTGAAATTCTTTTTTATTATCTTAGAGTTTTTTATTATCTTAGAGTTTTCTCTTTCCATGACACTTTATGGAGAATGTTAATTTGGCCTCAATCATCCTTGCAATTATCTTTTGGGGAGTGGATCCGTATCCTCTATGGATAACACAGCTAGTTTAAAAGATGCAGAAGGCTGGGAAGAGCAAGCTGGACAGAGTATGCAAGTTTTCCTTTGATCAATTCCACTGAATATTAATTCACTTCTAGGCTTAGTTTAACTTTTGATACTAACCTTTCCAGTCTAAAAGTGCCTTATTTCCACTGGTTTAATATGATGGCTCCTTTGGTTTTAATATCTCCAGTTTTGTACCTGCTTTATGAAGTGCATTTTAATGGCTACCTTATGATTGTTTTTGTTATGAAAAAATGTGGAAAGCATATTTTTAAAGCAGACAGGAATCACTCCCTATACTACAGTACGTACTGATGAAATCTGAGCAGAAATAGGCTCACGGTGTTACTATAACTGTGGCAGTAACTTGGAAGATTATTGAACTACAATAGTTTTAACTATTTGAACCCCATTTTAAACAGATTTCTCTTTCTAAATCCCAGACTAGATTTATTTAACATTTTCGGGGGGGGGGGTCTAGACTGCATTCTTTACTGAAGCCTTAGGGAGTTTTGCTATCCTATCTACAAGATTTCATCCTGGAAGAGACACATATGCCAGACATTCACCCGGGTTATAAAAAACATAGCAACACGTTTAATGGCAAATTAAGCTCATGGAATAAATGCATGTCCTCAAAGGATAAACACATATTCAGAACTGATATTCATTCCTAGCTTTTGCCCAACAACCTGTCAAGATAGTACTTTATTCTGATTGGATGTTCTATTCTCACATATTTTGGTGGCTTGGGTAGGATCCTACCTATTTTTTCAACCTCTTAGACGTTTCTTACTCTTGCTGCTTCTGCTGCTACCATATTATGGTCATTATTTTCATTACTCTTATGCAAGTTCACAGATTTTTCCTTCTATTTTTGTTACTTTTTAAAAAAAATAAATACAAAGTTAATTAAAACAAAAACGAGGCCACTGAGAAAAGTGGGGGGAGGGGGACGGGGGGGGGAGAGAGAGAGGGAGAATCTAAGAGAATCTAAGGGAAGGGAGGATGGAACAGACCAGTAAGAACTGGACTCGCTCAGAAGCATTTTCTAGGGGAATAGAAAGGTGGGGTAGGATAGAACAATCTGCAGAAATATGGCAAGCTTAGCTATCTGGTACCCTCAGGACGACCAGGATATGAAAATATATTGAAAACAGGAATAACAATAATTTGTAAATAAAATGTTTGGCAATAGCAAATAACTTAGTGAAAATGAAAAAGGAGGCGTCCAAGTAATCGAACTGTCACACTCCTAGATGTTGACTAGAGAGGACTTTCAAGGGCCTCATGATCCCGCTTCCAACAACTGAACCTGCTAAAGAGTTGTGAGGGCCCAGGATGACTTAAAACTAAACTACCATGCACAAACTTAACTGTATCTGTTAAGGAGAATGATAAAAGAAGAGAATAAATTATTTATTATTTTTATGGATGTCAACATAATTCTTTTTTTTTTTTAAATATCTATATAAAGCAGGAGGTCCTGGTGGTGGTTATCATGGCCTTATCAGTAAGCTCCAGGCTGGACTATTGCAAGGTGCTCTTCATGGGGCTACTTTTGAAGACTACCCCAAAACTACAATTGGTAGAAAATTCAGCAGCCTGCTTGCTAAGGAGAGTGGGGAGAGCTGCCAGAACCCAACACAATGTTGCAACCATCTGTATTTCAGGAATTGCACTGACTGTTAGTAAGGGTCCAAGTATAATTCAACATGGTGGCTGTTACTTCTAAAGCCCCCCATGGTTTGGCACCTAGATACTTTCAAGACCACTGAGATACTTCCAGTAGAACCAAGTCATTATGTGTGTGTGTGATTGTGTGTTTTGAGTAGGGATGTTGAGGAGGAGCATGTGATAGACAGAGAGGGGAGAGTGAGGAAATTATGCTTCTCAGCTTTTTCTGCCTTCCCATGGAAGAATTTGCCACCAGAGTATTGACTGGCCTGTTGGCCTTTAGAAAAGCAGTCAGAACAGGACTGTTAGGGAGGGCATTTAGTTTATAATGTTGCTAGAATGAGATAGATAGGAAAAAACCCTTCATAAAAAACTAAAAACTACCCCAAAGATGGAAGGGTAGTTTTTAGTTTTTTCTGAAGGGTTTTATGGTTTTCCATAAACGGCCGGAATTCATGTGGAAGTCACGATGTACAAAGATTGTAATAAGTAAATGATCCATGGATGCCTTCTTCTGCTAAATTGATTTTATGTTGATTTTAGAAGACTTTTTCTAAATATTTCTAAATAAATATTCTGAGAGCGCATTTTTGCTTTGCTTTAATGAATAATAGAACAGAATAGCTTTATTGCTTCAGAATTTGATTTGGAGCAAAGTCGTAATGTAATATCTCAATTTTAAAAGAATACTTTTGTAGTGATATCCATTGCATTTATACGCAATAAGTGTATGAGGCAGCCTGGGATAGATACAGATCTTCTAAATACCACAATAAAAACGTAAATATATTAGACACAATTCTCTGGGAACTTTTTCTCTGGAGACTCCATCAGAATGAAAGTTGCACAATGCTACATCAGGGCTTCTGCATAACTTCCCAGTACATACTGAATCTAATTATTCAGATTCTGTCCATTTTTATAAATACAATACAGAAAACTATATAACTGCAGGCATTCAGTTTTACAAAACCGAATGAAAATTCTGCTTAAAGAGAATCAATCCGTTCTTAAAAATTTAACCAAAGTTATTTGCGGACCACAAAGGGTTTATTTTCACCTCGAGTAGGAAAACTGAATTGTAGGAAGCACCTTTTTTAAAGAAATAACTGAGGGCTTGGGAAGTCTAAATTTGAGTTGCCCCCACTGAAATACCAGAGAACAGATTGTCCCCCCCCCCCCTTCATTGTATTTGTGCAGTTCCAAAATTCAGGCCTTTCTTGAGGCATCTCCGATTGGGCATGCACAATAGCTAGTCACTCAGAAATTTGAGCCTCATTTTCATTAATGGAAACTCATAATGAAGAGGATATAGCGGTGTATTTAGCAAACTTACTTTTTACGAAGTATGAATAAACCAGGAGGTCTACCTCATTCATAGCTAAAGTAAAAGTGGATCTCTACACTCTGACAAAGTTCAGCCACTGAGCTACAGCATTAACTTGTATTCTAACAAGATTAAAATATATTTGTCCTGGGGATTAGCATACGTAAGTCCCCGTTTGCCTTTTTAGCAGTGGCAGTGCACTTTGATCTGTGTTGCATGGCAAAAGCACGGCTTGGGCCCAGCTATCCGAGTGCCAAGTGTGAAATCGGTCTGATGTCATCCCCATTCTTCATCTTTTACATCTTTCACCAGTTTAATTATATTTCCGCCACAAAGCTCAGGAGCTTCATTGCATATTCAAGTTTGACTAGGAAGCGTTTAAAGAAGGTATGGATGAACTATCTTTGTGGGGGTAGGGACAGGATGCTTAAATCTTTGCTGAAAGGGGACAGCGAGCTCCAGCCCTGCCCTTAGCAGTAACAGATATACCGTTATAAAAAGAACACTCACCAGAGTATTTTTTCATGATTATTTCATGCAGAGCTCGATTGAAGTCTCTGAGGTGGTTGTGGCCCAAATTGTAACAATGGGTTGCAAACCGCTTCTTGGTACAGATTCTGACGTTCTCAGTTGTGTTCCTGCCTAGTTTTGGTTTTCTGAAACTCTCCATCCCTTTGGTTTTTTCATATCGCTTGCCTTTTTTTGAAGTCACTGGAGAGAGATGGATACTGTCCTAACATAACTTCTGGTGATACTTTGTGTTTCAGAGGAAAGGGGCTGAGAAAAAAAGGCTGGATGAATACAGCCCTTCTCCCCCCCCCCAAAAAAAATTGAAGGTCCCCTAAATAAGACTATAGTTTCATTTAGTTTGTAGTTTTAGCTTTTTTTTTTTAATTTAGTTTTGTTTTGTGCCGTAGACGTGAGCCAACCCGTTGTTCTTCACTCCTTTTCCTTCCTTAAAGAATGTATGTCTAGTTAGACATTGATTATTGTCCTTTTAGGATGTTCATGATAGATTATTCACTTAATTCCATCTGAGGGGAGTCCTTGGCACCCTTACACCCAAGGAGGAGGATGGCTTTGTGGAGGAAGAAGGAAGTGAAGGGAGAGGAAGTGAGCCACCTGCACCTCTGACATAGGCTTTGACCTTCACCCCAGTCTTCTGGCCATAGACTCTATTCATAGTAAGTTGGAGTGTCTGTGAGACACAAGCACATTCTGTCTCTGCAGCTCATGAAGTCAGTGACCGTTGGGCGTTACTTCCACATACAAGCCGGGCAGAATAGAAATGCAGATCAGTTTCTTTAGCATTCAAGAGCAGGTCAGTGCTGGGAAATGCTCTTCTCAGACAGCTTCTTTTGTCTGTGATTTTCCAGTGTTTTCTCCTTTCTAGATATGAGCAGAGACAGGTAATGTGACAATAGAAGAGATAAATGTAGGTTCCCATTTGCTATTTAAGAGAGATGGGAGTTGGGAGAAAGGAAGCTGGATGCAAGTCTGAGATACTTCAAATTAATGAGAATTTTATTTGGTGTCATTACTCCCCATTTAGAATGTGACGTTACAATGCCTTGCTTTTTAAATTGAATTGATATAATTATAAAATTATCTCCACATAATTAACTCAAGGATTACATTTGATTCTATTTAGCATGTAATCAAAGCCTATTATGTTTTAGCTATAGGAACACCAATTACATTTTAAAGGGTTACTTAGACCCAGCTCCATTGAGGGGTGGGCAGTGGAATAGTTTTTCGTGGTGTTCCTCAGTTGGATTCATTTGTAGATGAAAGGGGGAAAGAAGTATTCAATAATATAGGCAGCTCTGTTTGTACGCTTGGGAACGATCTAACTTTCTGTGTTCTTTATCTTTCAGATTCCTGGAATTGAAGGAAAGTTGCTACTTGCTTCATCTTAAGGTCCAAACAATACATCAAAAGATATAGCATAACTCAATGGCTTCTCTAAAGATGGAGTCCCATCACTAGCAACTTTGCTGGGCGGGGAGAGAGAGAGAGAAAAAAAGCTTGTTCTCAGTTCCTCTGAAGAGGAAACTAAAAAGATGTTTTTGGCGAGGGTTTTGAAAAAGCAGAAGAGCTGTACCCATGGCTGATTTTGCACTGGAATTCAGAGAATCTCTCCAGCGGGCTAAACAGCAAGGCTTTTTTAAATTGCTCTTAGACTAGAAATGAGGCATCCAGGAAGGAAACTCTTACTTGAATGCTGTTATTTCTGATTGTATAACTTCTCACCTTCTTACTGTTGGTGGCCACTTAATCCCTTAGAACAGGGTTCTTCAACCTCAGCCACTTTAAGATGGGTGGACTTCAACTCCCAGAATTCCCCAGCCAGCATGGGAGTTGAAGTCCACCCATCTTAAAGTGGTTGAGGTTGAGGAACCCTGCCTTGGAATGTCCATCTCTTTCCCCCCAATCTCTGAAAATCTGTAACTTTAAAGAAAAGAAGGGGGACTTCAGCACTGGAGACAACTGCTGTCTAGAATGACGAGGAACTATTATTATTATTACTATTTCACTGAAGTAACTAATAACCAAAAAATAGAGGCATGTTTGTACCTCTGAAGAATTCATGTACCGGCATGTGGGATGGGTCATCCTAAGGCCCAGAAAGGCCATTTAAAAAAAACACAACCCACTGATCTGTGCCTGGGAACAGCTTTCATGCTTGAAAGGGCCTTCTGCAGGCCACGTGGGCCAGCACCTTCCCTCCAGGGCCAATTCTGAATTCTATGACATCCGAGTTCAGAAGAAATTGGGCATCTGGCAGGAAGACAGGCGGGACCGTACAGGAAGAGCCGGACAATGTGGGCGAATCCCAAAGCTGCTGCTGCTGTCCACTCCGAAACTCTGTAGTAAACGTTGGAGAAAGCTCTCCAACCCGGTGGCTGGATCCCAACCAGGGAAAGGGTGGTGGGGAGGCTTGCCTGGGAAAAATGGTGGAGGAAAAATCCCCAGGAATGAAGACTGCCCACCAAGATTTGCAACATCAAATAGCGTTGTTGGCAGGTCTGTTTCAAAACATTGAAAGAAAAAGAGTTATGCAGCCTCTCTTTCCCCAAGGGGAACTTCACTGAATAAATCTTTAGGGCATTTCAAGAGGGTGCTTCTGGGTCATAGATGTGTGCAAACAATATCACATGTGAACCTAGCTGTGCATTGAAAACCCGTGCAACAAGAAAACATCTAATCTTCTAAAAAACTCAGAAGGCACAAATGCAGCAGCCGGAAGGAAGGAAGGCAGGCATGTAAGTCTATTTTTCTTTAAGGATCACTTTCATTCTCTAAAACGGTCGTCATTCTGCTTCTGCTGAAGTCAGAAATGAGTGACGGGGTGTTCATTTTCCTGTAAAAAATGTTAGCAGGTCCTGTCTCCCAGTGCTGGGAAAAAAGGGAAGGAAACCCTCAATTTAACCCATTGGTTGGCTTGTTTGGCTGAGCAAGTTCTGTTGGAGTCTCTAAATCTCCTCCCTGCAAAGACTGAATGTAAGGAAGGCAGAGGAGGAGTAAAGAAATTGCAGCTGGCCTCCATTCTGCAGGGCTGAGCCACCCCACGATTAGGCCCCCTTACACGGTCCTCCCTTTTCTGCCCTGGGCCCCGCAAGAGGCTCGGAGGTGCACATCTATCTCCACCAGGTTTTCCTTGGGTCGAACTTGGACTAATCCACGGCGGTGGGCTTTTTCATGGGAAATCACATTCTGATTACCAGCAGCTACTCTAAAGGAGCCCCATAGCATCCCCAGCTTTCCAGAATCTTTCCTTTCTCAAAGGGTGGACCTCTTCAGTTGTTTTATTCTCCCAAAAGCACGAAAGAAATTTGCCATTACTGGAAGTGAACAGTTATAATCAAGCCTGTGTCAGAGTTCCTAATTTACATTTGCATGCTGACAGTTTATAGGGATTTCACCACAGACCTCTGAATCTTCTCCTGAACATCTCCTAGTCAGAGATGCTAGTCTGGAAATCCAAGGATTCCAGGGGCGCTTCAGATGCCCGCATGGGCGGGGACTGACTACACACGTTGGATGGATACTAAATCAGCGGGATACGGAATGACTTTTTGTCACAACCCTGAGTTTGCTAAATCACTTCTCCTCTAACAGGGCAAATCACTGACCGCTTAGAAGTAGTCCTATTGCTTTTCTAGGCGTGTCCTAACGTAAATGGCCATCGGAGCCAAGGGGGGCAAGAATATTTGCATATATAGTGCCTGGCTGCCACCTGGAAGCCTGTCTGAGTGGCACATTACAGATTGCAGGGTTATTGCTACCAACCGATTCCATCAGCAGATGATCGTGCGGAACAAGAAATTGCTCATGAAGCAAACTATTTGTTTAAGGTTAAGTCCATATTAAACTTAATTGCATTTGATTGTCCTTATACTTTCCATCAGGTTCTAACAGTACTGCAGATCATGGCACATAACACTGATTTCTTACAAGGCTTAGAGTTTGAAGTGATCCATTTATTCTCATAAACAATACCACTGTTTTTTATTACTGGTTTTAAGAATCCCATTAAAGCCTAGGGAGTCGATTAAGATGCAATTCTAAACACATTACTCAGAAGTAAATAGTATTGAGTTCAGTAACATGTAATACCAGCTAAGTGTGCAGCCTAAAGTGTAATTTAGTTGGAATTAATTTTATTGTATCAATGAAACCGACCATCCAGCAAATCTGTTTAGTATAAATGAATCTCATTCGTTTTCCCTGCTTCTGGAATTTAAGATTTTCTTCCAGTACTATTTACAACATTTTAAAATTTTCCTTTACTTCTCCTTAAGGATACAATCCTATGTACACTTACTTCAGAGTAAGCCCTATGAAACTTAGTGGCATTTTTGTTAGCAAATACGCATAACCTTATATTCTAAAGACTGTAAGACGACTTGCAGAAGATATAATACAAACACTCCCCAAAGTACACTAACCTAGATATGACAAAAGGGCAGAATAAAAGGCCTATCAAGTTAGGTGGAAGTAAACCTGCTTGAAATGTGTTTTTGATTCAAATCAATTGGAAAGCCACCAAAACATGTATTATCAATTGGCATGTATTGAGATTCTATATACAGCCTGGATTTCTAAATACACACTGCATATTCACAGCTCATACAATTTGTTCTGTGAGAGTTATAACCGTTATGTCACTTGCCTAAGGTATAAGGAGACAGAGAGAGAGAAGAACGTTAGATATTGGGAAGTAAAACGAGTGGATTTTGTCTTCACTTGGATTCGGATTCTGGCCCTGTTAATGATCTGCTCCTCTGAAGGTCCAAGGCAACAGATGCTCTGCTTCTCTTCTTGCTGATGTTTCTGGATAACAAGTTCTCTTCTGAAAGATGAAAGTGCAGAGGGATTCTCTAACACCCATTCCTGATACAAGCCTTGGACAATTCTGACAGTCCTCTGGACACCGATGAGTCATCTCCACAGACACCACAAAGCTTATTTTTGTATAAGCATGACTGCATCTCACCAACAAGATTTTAAACTTAAACCTGTCCTTCGGTTATTTGCATCTCCAGTCTGAGAGTGTGATGCATTCTGTTTTGCTGCAGCACATTTGACTTTCTATCTACTCCACAAGAGTTCGGAGAATTCGTGCCGCTGTTTTCTGTTGGAAACCAGCCTCCGATTCAGCTTAGTATCAAATAGCAGGGAATGCCTCCTGCCAGATTCCACATTTTTTGCAATAAAGTATTGACTTGTTCGGTCCTTTGCAAAATTAATTTTACAAAGCTTTCTACTTTCTGTCAAGATCAGATCCCCTTGCAAAGTTTTGACTGCAGACATTGGGTCACTGCATTTGTTCCAGAAAGTTGCAGCAAGGCTTACTTTTCATTTGTCGTTATTTGTAATTATAGATATAAATATATTCTTGCATTACTGTGTTGATGTACAGAGATTGAAGTCCAAATATGGTACATTTAGTTGCAAGTAAAGTAAAATCAGTGAGATTTTTTTTAAGATAAACCTGTGTAGGATGACATTATAATTGTCTTTAAAAGTAGAAATTAAGTTTGGCAATATAGTTTAGATCCAGGCAACATACAGTATTTTTCAAAAAGTTTTCTAGGCAAATTTATCTGAGATGTTTGAAACAAAATTCTTTTTTATTGTAAAACAAATGAGAGCTACATTAAATTCAGGCTTCCTAGCAGGATATCAGTACAGTTAAGATGTTAGTGTATTATTAAAGGATTAATCGTAATGGTTTTATATAACTTTAGATTTTCCATGTATACTTTCTTAGATCACTTCTCTGGGATGTGTATCTTTTTCTTCAAAAAGAAGCTTTTATACATACAAACTTTATTGGACATTATTTGTCATATATTAAATGTAAAGCTTTCAAATTCCAAAATTAAAAAGTCCGTTAACTAATTTCTCATGTACAAATCGTTAATTACATTTCTCAGTTATCAGTTCAGTGAACCATCTATTTGCAAAACTGTTCTTCTATTCACAAGTTTTTACACTTATGCACAATCCTCCTGGGAACCAAGAACGTAAGGACTATACGCCTAAAGTTTTAATGCACGCATAGTAGGTTTCATAATAAATTTGGGTTTTTTTTATTTAATGCACTCTTCAAAGATTTAAACACACAAAATGCAGTGAAAATGTCCACAACTTTGAGACCACAGTCGTAAACAAGAAACATTCATATTTCATAAATTATAAATATTTGATATTGCAAATTGCAAAATGCACGTTTCATAAACTGAAAAAAAAACTTTGCTTTGCTACAAGGCAATATAATTGTACCCTGTCTCCTAACATCTGATGGTTATTCACAGAGTTTAAAATTACAGCATTTAGTTTTTTCCTCCCCCAAAGTTGGTAGAACTATGTACACCACATATCTTTCATAACTGTGAAATTCAGTGTGTGTGTGTGTGTGTTTAAGGCAAAGTGAATAGTTCACCATCAAGCAGACCACACTCCCGAATACTGTACAGGTGAAGGAAGTTTGTGGGCCTGGAGCCAAGACTTCCCATGCCCTTCTTGGGAGCAGAAAAGCAGGGGGAAGGGGAGGGCGATCTGCACTGATACACATTCTGAGCCCCACCTCAGTTCACACCGATATTTAAGCAGAAAAGGAGGAGAATCCGTAAAAAACAAACATCCCACTTGCAAGCCCTTAACTCTTCATTAGGTCTATGCTCAATTTGCCATTTTCTGGAATGAAAAGCAGCATTTACAAACCTGGCCTGTTGTTTCTTTTAAGAGAAAACAGCCCCAGTTCCAGTCGAACTTCCTCCCTTCCTTCCTTCCTTCCGAAGGAATTTCGTGTAGCTGAAATGCCTCCCACCCCCGCCCGCCCGCCCCCTTTTTTCCCCCTTCTCCCAGCTCGCTCGGCCGCCGCCGCGCTGCAGCCAAAGGCCCTTTCAGTGGGGCGAGCCTCCCAGCTCCCCTTACACCCGTGGCCGCCCACAAGGGCCGAGAGGTGGTCTAAACAAGCCCCCCCGCCCCCGCGAAGGCCGTAACTGGCAACGCGAACCCGCCAGGCCGCCCTGCTCTGGGGCCTCCGAAGCAGAGAACGCCGCCCGGCCGCGGCCGCCCCGGCTGAGCCACGAACGAGACCCGCGCAACGGAAGGGAGACGGCCGAAGCCTCCGCGTCGCGCCCGGCCGCAGCGGCGAAGGGAGCCCAGGGCAGGGTCCCGGAGGCGGGGAGGCTGCCTTCTAAGCTGTGCCCGTCCCACAGCTCGGCTGAACGAAGACAGAGCGGCCGCCTCAACGCCTCCTCGAAGTCCGCCACCGCTCCGCAACTTTTTCTGAGTCACTTTCCCTTCTTGGGCTCGGAAACCTCCCTTTAACAGAGAAATATCCAGAAAAAGTTCCTGGGCTTAATTCCATGCCTAGAAATCTCTTTTCCCTAATGTCGTCATTGAAATTGCTCAAAGGGCAATACGCTACCCAGCCTTTCTCGAGTGTATTTTCATGATTCAAGTTACTCTTTTATACCCACTCCCCCAAAGGCAACACAAGAGGAAGGGAAAGGGGGGCGGGAGAAAAAGAAACATTTAAACTCACGGAACAAATAGGAGAGCTATTTATTCGGTTCACAGTCTCGTGAAATGCAGCAATAAAAATCTTTGGACTTCAGCAAAAGTTGGTTGTTTTTTTTTAATATACTGAGTTTCAAAAAAGAGTGTCCAGTCCGTTTAAAACCGTGCGTAAGTCTATAAAAAGCAACTGAAGCTTTTAAAAACATCGACCGTTAGCGACTAAAATGTCCGTAGAACCAGAAACAAACAAACCAAAAATTCAAAAAATATTTTATAATCAGATATTTGGATATTTGTTTCCAACACCTTACCTGCAAATTTTTATATATATATATATATATATATATATATATATATATATGTATATATATGTATATATATGTATATATGTATATATGTATATATGTGTGTGTGTGTGTGTATATATATATATATATATATGTATATATTTATAAATTATATATATACATATATATATATATATATATACACACAGAGAATATTGCAGAATTCTATCTAATACAATATTTCCCACTATTGATGCTGGTATAATCTTTGTACACTGGCCCTTCGGTCTGTCTTTTTGTTCCTTCTCCTCCTTCGTCATTAAATTATTGCATTGTCTAAGCCCCGTCCGGCCGCCCCCGCCGCCCGCGCCCCGCCCCGCGCCCTCTAATCGCTGTCGGACTTGCCGTCCCTGGACGCCGTGGAGTGGTTGTACAGCCCTTGGGCCATGAGGTGCACCGCCAGGGAGTTCTTGTTGCCCGTGGCCTTCTTGATTTTGGCCCGCTTGTTCTGAAACCAGATCTTGATCTGGGACTCGTTCAGGCTGAGCTCCTGCGCCAGGCTCTGGCGCCGCTGCTCCGTCAAGTACCTGTTTGTCTGGAACTCCGCCTTGAGTCTCTGCAGCTGCTCGGCGGTGAAGGCCGTCCGCGGCCGCTTGTCCTCCTTGTTCGGGTTCTTCTTCTTTGGTTTCCGCGAGCGGGGGCCTGCGGGCCGCGGGGGGGGGGAGGGGGGAGGGGGGAGGGGGGAGGAGGAGGGGAGAGAGAGCGAGAGAGGGTGAATGGAAGGCGTCGCCGGCCTCGGCCGGCCGGGCCTTTGCTTAGCTCCGCGGCTCTGGAAGCTGGGCCGCCTCGCCGAGGAAAAGGGGCGAGGGGAAGCCAAGGCCCCCACCCCCTCCCGAGGGGTGCGCCGGGGGCGGCCTTCCCGAGACCGCGAGCCGAAGGGGCTCCCAGCAAGCCAAGGGCCCCTCTGGCGGAGGAGGAGGGGGCCGGTAAGCCAGCCGGCCCATGCTCCGCAGCCAGCCCTGCGCCTTGGCTCCCTCCGGTCGACGGTCCCAGCCAGCCAGCCTTCCCTCCTCGGCTCCCGCCCCGCCGCGCCGCGCCGCTCGGCCGCCTCTCAGCCGCATTTGCACCCGGGGATTCCCCGCAAGCCCTCCTCCCCGGGGAAGCCCCACTCCGGCAGGCGCTGTCCCTCCGCGGCGCCCGGCAGAGCCCGGCCGAGGTGGCGCTCTCCTTCCGCGCTCCTGCCCAGGCCAGCCGGCTTCGGCCCCGCGAGAAGTTGAGCCGGGAGGCGCCTCTGGCAGCCCCTTCGTCGCGAATTGGGCGGCCGGTTGACCTGTCAGGAGGGGGTGGCGCCTCGTCGGAGAAGACGGCTCGGAGCGGGGGTTCGAGGGGGCGGAAGGACGGGAGCATTTTCTCGCGGTGGCCCGGGAGAAAGCGGAGACCTGCCCGCTTCGCTCGGCCTTCGGAAACGGGGGGGGGATTCGCCCGTTATTTATCCTCTCAGCCTCCCCCCGCTCCGGAACCTAGCAAAGGTCTCCCGCGGCCTCAGAAGGGAAAACGCCGCGGCCTCCGCTCAGCCGAACCAGCCGATAAGCCTTCCTGGCCTCAGAGGGAAGCGAGAAGGCTTTCGGGGTCCGCAGGCGCCTCCGCCGCTCTCCACCTCGCCTCCCCGGCTCGCGACGCTGGAGAGGGCTCCTCGCCTTCCTCCCGCCCCCCTCTCTTCGCGCCCCCCCCCCCAGCTGGGAGAGCAGAAAAGACCCAAGGATTTGGGGCGGAATATTTCGAGCCCGGCTTGCCTCTTTTACGCGAGCTGGCCCTCCCGCGCGGGCACCTTCCTTTCGCATTTTCCGAGAGGAAGAAGGACGGGACAGGCCCACCGGGAAGCTACTCGGCGTCCTCGGAGGCCTGGCTCGGTCGGGATCGGGGCCCGTGGAAATGAAAGATTAACAAAGCGGGAGGGTGGAGAACAATGGAGCCCGGGGTCGGGTGCCGAATATCCTCCGCCAGAAGGCTCTCGTCACAAAAGCCTCTCTTCCCGTGTTTGCTTGGAAAGCAACAATAAAATACAACCGGGGAGCGGTTTCGTTCGTCGGTTTCAGAAGACGGGCAGGCAAACTCATTTTACAGCGGAGCCCTCGCTGATCGCGGGGGGGTAGGGGGGTCGCATCCCATTCGCGGCTTCTCTTCCCAAGCGGGGCCGAGGGCGCCCTCGCAAACTCTCGCTGCCTGCGCCCTTCCCCCGCCCCGGGAATAGCTTTCAGCGCCTGGCGAAGAACCGGAGGGGAAAGGGGCGCAAAGGCCCGGAGGGAGCGAGCCGCAAGGCCCAGCGCCAGCCGCAGCCCAGGGCCGGGCTCCGAGGAGCGCTGCAGCCGAAGCGCAGCGGCGGAGGAGGCGGCCGAGCAGGGCTTCGCTACGGCCTCCCATTTCTGCCCGGGCCGCCTTCTCTCTTCTCCCCAGGCCGCCTTCCTTGCAGCTCCCGCGGCGCTTTTCCCCGCTGCTTGGGGGGAGGGCGAGGGAAGCCTTCGGCGCAGGCCTCCCTCCGGCGTGGGGTCTCCCCGCCGCCCGCGGTCCCTCCCCGGCCGGTCCCTCCCCGCTCGGCTTGGAGGAACGCCACCTTCTCCGCTGCCCTCTGGGGGGAGGGAGGGAGGGAGGGACGCGGTCGCCCTTCCTCCCGCGCCTCGGCTTTCGCCCCCAGCCCAGCAGCCGAGAGCCGCCGCTTACCTGACGAAGGCCTGTCCGAGTAGCGCGTGCAGTAGACCCAGGCCGGCCACAGCATGGGCTGCCCGCTGGGGAAGGAGCTGGCCTGCGAGCTGTCCGAATCGGAGCTGAGCGACAGGTCCCCGCCGCCGCCGCCACCGCCACCGCCGGACTTCAAGGCTCCGACGAGCTCCCCGCAGTCGCCTCCCTTCTTGGCGGGCATCAGCGCCTTGGAGCCGCCGTCGCCGCCGTCGCCTCCTTCGGCCAGGGAGCCCGCGGCCGGTGCCGCGGAGGGGCTCCTGGCGGCCAGCAGATGCGGCTGCTGTTGCGGCTGCTCTTGCTGCTGCTGCCGCCGCCGCCGCCGCTCCGGGCTGCCGCCGCCGTTGTCGCCGCCGCCGCCGCCGCCCTCCTTCCTCCGGCCGAACTCCGGGCGGAGGATGTTGTCGATGAAGAAGTTGGTGATGCGGTGCGGCGGGTGCGGGTGCGGGTGCGGGTGGTTGCCAGGCGCCTGGAGCACGCGGGGCAGCAGCAGGGCCCTCCTCCGGTTCGGCTCGCCGTCGCTGCCGCTGCTCGCCTCCTCCGGCGGCGGCGGCGGCGGCGGCGGCGGCTCGGCGCCTCCGTCGCCCAGGCGCTGTTCGTTCTCCTCCATGCCGGCCCGCGGATCCCCGAAGGCTGCTCTCGCCCTTGGGCGGCGCGCCCCCCACCCCGGCACCCAGGCGCGCGCGCCCTCTCTCCGGGCTGGGCGGCGGGATCCAGAGGGCGAGCGGGCTCTGCGGAAGGCAGCTATCCTGCGCGCGCCTCGGGCTGCGGGGGCTCCGATCCCGAATCGGCCGCGGTCGCCTTCTTCTCCTCCTGCCTCCCGGCGCTATTAAAGGGTTCCTCCCTTCAGTTCTGCAGCCCCCTCCTGCGTCCTTGGCCCCGCAACGTATTCATCGTTAGGACTTAACATCCGCCCCCCCGCCGCCCCCCCGCTCCAGCTCCCGAGGGTTGAGAAGAGCCCGGCGGTATCCTTGCAAAAATTACGAAGCAGCAGGAGCGGCGGCGGCGGCGGCGGCGGCGGCGGCAGAGCAATCCTTCTAAGGGAAAAGTCCAGGCAGCCCCTCGGTCTGGCTGGAGCAAACGCCCGCCTCGCTCGCCGGCTCGCTCTACCCCGCGCACGGCGAGCGCAGCCTCGAGCCGCGCGGGAGAGGCATCCGGACAGTCCCCGCGGCGCTGGGCTCTCCCTCCCCCTCAGCCAGATACTCTAAGTTGCCCTGGAGGAAAGGGACGGGGACATTTCTCTCCTCTCCCTCTGCCTCCCTCTGTTTTTTTCCTCTTTTTTCCCGGCCCGTCTCGTTTGCTCTGGCTCTCTGGGCAAGGGGTGTGAATTTAGAAGCCACTTAAACTGAACCTGAAATACTTTCACTCTGGATTTTTGTTCTTATTTTTAATAGAGCTCCTCGAGTGACGTCGCCAGGCCGGTATCCTAGACACGTGCCTCGGGCCAATGGCAGAAGAAGATCTCCCACACGTGATACAGTAGCGCTTTGATAAATGACAGGAGCAGCCCCCTCCTCCCGGCTCGCGATACCCCCCCTCCCTGATTTTAAAGCGATAGCCTCCTATTTGCCGGAGAGTTTTTTTAAAAGAAGAAATGCCGAAACACGTTACTCCTCTGAAAGAAGAGATATTCGCCCCCTTCTCCTCCTGATGTCTGTCCCTCCAAATCATTGTCTGAAAAAGGGTTTTAGTATACAATAATGAGAGCAATAATAAAAACTATATTGTTTACAACTGTAGTTGGAGGGGAGAGGAAGACAGAAGGGGGGGCGAATTCCCACAATTCCTTGCAAAAATAATATGAAATGAACCAGCCCCATACAAAGAGACTTTTTGTGCTACTGATTTATAGGGGCGGGGGGGAGAAGGGGGGAGACAAAATAAAGAACCGAAAGCAGTAATTTTAGGGAGGGGGGGAAAAACTCCTCTCTTTTGTCTTGCTGATTTTCGGCACCCGCCCCGCTTTTTCTTTCGCAATCGCGAAGTCCAGCTTGCAATATCAGAAATGCCTGTTTACGTTTGTTTTTAAAATTGCCAGCCTTCCGTGGGTCTGTTGTTATTAGGAGCTGCAGTGCCATAAACACAAGGCGGTAGGATAATTGAATCATTCAGCTGAAAAACGGACAGGAGCCTTTGATCTTTTATTCCGGCTTCCAAAACGATATTAAACAGAGAGATTCCCGTTGACAGACAGCGGATCGTGGGAGGCCCCCCCTTCCCCCGAGCACTTTTCGCCGAAATGATAGAGCGACTGGGGTTTTTAAGAAACAGCACTGAGTCTAATAGCAGATGGCATTAGACCTTTAAAATCATACAAAATCTAAGAAATAAAAGGGATCTGAATGGGGTGCCAGCAGTCCTTTCAAGAAAGGGTACCCAGTGTTGCATGCTGTTCGCCTGATCCTTTCTCTTCCTCCTGCTAAAGGTATTCCTATTCTTTCTTTCTTTTTTCCTAAAAGAAATCCCCTAAACGTCTGCCTGCAGACAAAACCAAAATAATCGTCTCTTCCAGGCCATCCGTGGACTCTTTGCTTGGCTACTCCTGAATTTGTGAAAGTCACACAAAGGTCAAGAAAGGGAAAGGGAAGGAGGAGGGAAGGAAGAAGGAAGGAAGGAAGGAGGGAGGGAGGGAGGGAGGGAGGAAGGAAGGAAGGAAGGAAGGAAGGAAGGAAGGAAGGAAGGAAGGAAGGAAGGAAGGAAGGAAGGAAAACTTGACTTGCCATCCAGCTGTTGTTGGGGGGGAGAGAGCAGCACATGATTCAGCCACACCAAAATGAAGCCCAAACATCACAACTCACAGGCAGCTGTTCATCGCCTTCCAGAGCTCAGTTCCCAGTTCAGAGATGGGCCTCTCCATGCTGCTCACGCCCTTTCCCCAGAAACTCCTTCCAACCGCCCCTTTTGGAAGAGATTGGGGTGGAGAGATGGGACAGAAAGACTGGGAAATGCGGGGATCCCGGCTGGGGAAGGCAATCTGGAAAAGAGGGAGAGAGAACACGGCTGAGCCTAGCAAGGCTGGGGTGGGGATGGGGGGGCTGAGGTCCACCACTGAGGGGGGAGGGCCCCTGCCTTCCTCTTCACACAGGTGCCACCCTGGGCGTAGATAGCAAACTTCATCTTTTCTTGGGACCAAGTGGTAGAGGAGATATGTCTGAAATTCTTTTCACTGGAGATGACCCCCTCCCCCGCAAAAAAACACCTCCAAAGGGTACTGGACCCAAATCAAGTGGACTGTCGAAAGAATCAGCAAGATTGGAGGATATAAAAACCTTGATAAATGTATATGCCTTTGTGGCATTGTTCTCACTCAGAATGTTACAACTGGGAGAACTTCCTTCTTCCCAAGTTGTTGATGAGGATGACGATTGCCATAACATTTGGCAATTATGGACTATTTTTAGCATGAGGAAGCTGGACCCAACTGAGGAATAACACTTGGAGACTAACAGTATTTAAGCAACCCGGGTTGCTTCAATCCAACTATAAAAATACAGATTATTTTAGCCGGGGAACGTCCGCTCTCTGTATTTGAAGGCTAGCCCATTTAAACCAGACTCAGAGCTTGACTGAAAATGTACATTTTGGAGGCTGCTGAAAACAATGTGAGAAATCTGACCTGCTTCTTTTGAACATTAGTGTAACTCAGACCTCAAACTCTCTGGGACTTTCAATGCTATCTTTCTGTCATCCACAATATTGTCCTGTTTCCTCCAAATTCATTCTCATAGCTCTTTTTCAAATCCTGTATTATTAAAATTGCATTGGGGCATCCAGAAATATAGTATTCCTGATCTAGGGCATCTGAGCTCTAACAAGCATCTTGAGGCTAATATCTTGGAGTGTCCCATGCAAAGTGATTAGGCTGTCTCTCAGAAAGTATTTTCTAATTACTTGGAAGACCTGGTGCTGCTAGTACCCCATAATTAAACGTGTCCAGGGTGTTGCATTTCAAATATTTCGCTGCAGGGAGGCTCCTAAGTCACTGACTTGAGCTTAAAATATCTTGAAGTAAACATAAGCTGTCCAAAGTATCGAATAACACTACTTGTCACTTAATGCTGACCACACTTTAACATTTCTATTTGTTAAAATTATCTTGATGCAGAGAATACTCTGTTTCAAGCTAGGAATCCAGGCAGACTTAGATGAAGTCCATAAGCAAATGCTACAAGCAAAACAATAATTTATTTCAGACACAGGCCTGGCTCAAATTCCAGTCATATTCTGCCATCACCCCAAGATATATCTGAAAAAATCTGGAAAAGAGGAATGGGGGTAGATGATGTGGGGATCCTTAAAAAAAAATTTGCCCAGATTCTTAAAGCATTCCATCTCTTTGGATTTCTTTGCTTTGTTTTTGAATTCAGAGCAACAGTTTTGTTTCCAAATAAAGTTCTGAATCTGAAAGTACCTGTGTTTATCTTAATATGATATCAGATATTTGTACATTTAATAGACATGTTCATAAAGAAGGGCCGAAATAATAGTTTTTAAATTCAGTGTTTAACTAGTCTATTCTATCTGAACAGCTAGGGAGATTATTGTGAAGAAAACCTGTCTGTGCAGAATGTAAATAATTGTATTGATTTAAATATAATTAAATCATTACTCCCCCCAAAATAATTTTCTTGCATATTTGTTTCAAATGCATTATTACTTTTTTAAAAACAGTGCCTCAACCCAGTGAAACTACATTACTATGATTTAACCCAAGTGAATGTTCTATGTAGTCGCTAAGAGTTGAACCAACTTGACGGTACCTAATCCATCAAATAAACTCCTCTGACATGGCTGGAAATTAGGCCACGGCAAAAATTATTTGAGGTGGAAGCCAGATCCATATGCTGAGGCACAATTGTGTTGACAATCTACCCTTTAAGGCACAGCTTCTCTTACTAACGATTTTATAATCTGTAAAAAATTGATCAGAGACCTGAGAAGTTAACTTTCTCCTTTTATTCAGACAAAAGCACATGTAGATGGATTTTGAAACCCCAACATTTTGCATTTCCACCAGCAGCGGCACTCTATAAAAATATTTCTATTCCATGCCTGGAAGATATTACTCCACAAGTTCTGATGGAAATATAGATTGTTGTGGTTGTTCTGAGGCTTGGCTCTACTCATTTGGGTCCCTAAGTATTCATATTGTTCGATAAAATGCAAGTAAGAACTACAGTAATGAAAACAATGAAATAGGTAGGACTGTCGCTGGGTTTGTCTGTCAGAAAACATGCCCTGATTTTTATAAAACCTAAATATAATGAGAGGTCAGGTAGCAAAAGAGAAATAATACAGGAAGAGTTAACTAAATGTGCTGGAGGCTGGTCTGTTTCGATCCAGCACTGGGTGAAGGATAGCTCCAAAAAGTTTGAGTAGACGGAAATAAATCCATCATTAAAAAGAATGCCTTCCTGTAACAAAAACCGAGAATGTTCTCTGCAACGGTTGACGTTCATTACATTTCACAGAGTTGTGTGAGGAATCTGTCCCACAAAACTCCTAGAATTCTTCCCACTCCCCACATTCCCTGACCAGACCAGATTTCAGGAAAGAAGGGAAAGTTCGCATCTAGTGTTCGATATGTAGGATTTTGGAAATGCTATGCTCATCTGAAGGACAGCTATTATCTACCTCACTCCCATATGCCTGCAGTACAGCCATTGGCAGTCAGACCCTTCTAGAGCAACAAGTTAATGTAAACTTGTTTAAATGTAAACACCTTGTCTTCACTATACTGGTTTGGCCGTGCTGAACCCAGCTCGAGGAGCTTTGCAAATTAACACTCTGAGCTAGCGAAGGAGGAGGAAATGGATGAAATTTGAATTTCATAGGACACAAAAATAATATAGCAACATATATTTATTTCCTTTAAACATCTCCTTTCATTTTCCTACCCCCATGGGTATAAACCTCTTTGGTATTTTTGCATCCAGTCAAACCAAGAAGGAATCATTTCACCACTTATGGAAAGAGACAACATTCAGAGGCTATAGGAAATCCTGAAAAATTGCAGCAGCCAATATGCTGAATGGCAAAATAGAAAGCAGTTGCATCATAATTCATTTCTCTTTCTGCCTTAATACACACACACACACTGCTACACTCTCTTACTTGAAAGTAAGTTTCATGAAGTCCTGGGACTGATTTATGATTTATATGTAGGATGATTATGCTAGTCCAATCCACAGACTACATGGTAACCTTAAATACCTTCTATCCTTCAAAAAGTGTCATGAATTCCAATTAATATTGCTTCTCTATCAGCTGATTCAAGCCACATCACTATTTATTTATTATCGTTCTTTACATTTTGCCTTTCTGTACATTCAGATATTCAAGGTGCCTGCCAAACATCAAACATTATAATAATATAATAAACAAGCAGGCTATTCAAAGATCAATACCAAAACCTTTCATGGCACTTTGATCTTAAATGCCTTATTTAAGAATAATTTTCCCATGGGATATTTCCGACTTAAGAATGAAATGCCCACTCTGTATTCAGGTAAATAGGAATTGTCTCAGCAACTCAGCCTTCTAGTGTCTCACCTCAAAATAAGCGATATGTAAGACATCAGCACAGGTGTTCCTTCTACAAGCATTTATTTTTTCCTTGAGAAATATTTCCCAGCAATTGAGGGGACCAATCTGAATTTTAAATTTTGTTTCTTAGCTGGGTTAGCCCCACATCCAGTTAATCCCCCTCACATCTCTTCCAGTTAATTACTTCCAGGTTGACCATCCAGAGTAAATCTGTTGTGTCAGAATGAATGCCTTTGAAAAGTGGACATAGACAACCAAATTTTATATCAGGATTATTTTCAGAAAGGGACCATTATCCTTAGACTTTCAACATATTAGAAAGTAAAAAGTTCTCAGATGCAAGGGCCTGATTAACCACAGAATGGGTGTTGAGAGGAACAGAAGAGGCAGGATTTTTGGTGACCCAAAGTATGCACAGATTTTAAAGGATGAGAAAGAGAAAGTTCACCAGGGCAAGAAATATGATTCAAAAGAGGCATGAAAGAGAAAAAAAATGGGGAGCATTGTTACTCTAATGTAGACAAACATCTCAATCTCGAATCAATTTCAAGTTGCTACATAAATAATGAAGGGTTTGGTTTGGTTTGGTTTGGTTTTGCTTGGCTAAATAATTTGGGGGTTTCTACTATGACTTCTCAGTTTTTCACAGTATGTAATATAGACCTTTGTCTCCCCCACTCCTTAAATCTTTGTCCTCATTTCCCCAATTTCAGCTGCCTTCCTTCTGCTATTCTTTTTTTCTTTTTTCTTCTTCTGTTAATTTCTCTTTCCCATTTCCTGGTTTTCATCAATGTTTTGGTTCCTGTTTGCACATATGCAAAGGTGAGGGGGGAAATGTCTTTCCGCATACTATTAACATTAAGTCTCAAAACGAGAATTATCTGAACTCTGTGTATGTGTGTGTGTGTGTGTGTGTGAGTGTGTGTTCTCACGGGTAATATATAAGAGCAAGTTCAGCTTTAGAAGATATATTATCATGTGGAACAAGTGATATATTATATTCAAAATAATGTCACAAATAATGCTAAACTCTCTGGGAGAAAATGTTTGTGCACTGTATTTTTGTCATCTTTTCACAAAGAACATATGCTACATACATGGAATGCCTTAGAACGTAAAACACGATACTGAAGTTTAACTTGAAAATGAAGACCGAATGGTGCCTGCCTCTGTAATTAAATACTATAACTAAGGACAGCTATTAGACTCAAGTGTTAACTTTTTCTCTCATCACCCTAAAAGAAAAGTAAAGGGAGGGAGGGAGGGAGGGAGGGAGGGAGGAAGGAAGGAAGGAAGGAAGGAAGGAAGGAAGGAAGGAAGGACCGACCTTGGATTTTTCAATTCCATGATTCTGATGATCTATAAGAATCTAATGTCTTCTAAAACATCATTTCCTCAAAAAGCTGGGTTAAATTTTGATAACTCAAAGAGCAAAACCTGTGCCTTTCCCTCAAGCTGCTTATTCTGTGTCTGCTCAGCCTTCTGCCAGTCATTTTTAAGGGCCCTGCTTAAAGTTTCGTGTGTTTTTTCTTGGATTTAGAAAGGCTAATCCTCATAGACACAACAGCTTCTGTTGTGATGATAAACTCCAGCAGTTCAAGTATTAACAGACACTTGGAAAGGGAAAGGGGACCCCGTTCTAGACTTCCCACCAATGTAGTTAATTCTCTTAAACTTCTTTGGATTTACACCTTGGCCGTTACTGGAGACAGAAGCACCCCTTGCTCTCATTAATGGTCTGATTCCAGTTCCAACTATCCCACTAGATAATCAATTTTTATGGTCTCTTTAATGCTCCTTTCCAGCTGTTTAAGAAAGGAATTCTAACAAGGGCTTGGACACCACTGGGCTGGGAATAAAACTGGATTTGGTCAATTTGTCTTTTCTGTTTTACTTGCAGAATTTTCCGTTCTTTTAGTCATTGCTGATATTTTTATAGAGAATTTGAATTCTCACATCGAGTTCAGTTAGAAAATGCATTTCAGTCTTTGCTCGGAGGGTGAGCAAGTTAAAGGAGGCATCAATCCTGGTAACATTTCAGAACTGGTATAAAGCATCCAAGAGCATTTACACATACAGGCTTTGTGGGGAAGGGCCATGCCGTAGATTTCATTGAACAGGAAAGCCCTCAGAGAAATTGTGTCGGTTCAGACACGGTCATTCTTGGAGTAGTTCCTTCAAATTAATGGGATAAGTGAGTTGTGGCTCCTGAGTGAAGACTCACTAATTTCATCTCCACGTTTGGGCCCAACCCATTCAGCTTGACTGGCTGAAGAGACCACGAGCTGGGATCCACAAGTAGCGTCAACCGCACTCAGCAAGACCTCATCCTGTTTCATAAATTGCTGGGTGAAAACAGCTTTCTGTTCTTCCCAAGCTTCTATAAGAATCCATCTCTTAGTAGGGGGCAACTGGATTTTCAGATCCATTGTAGCCCTTGATCCCAAGCACTGTGTCAATGCTCCCAATTAAATGGACTTGGGATATGGTGCTATTCCTTATCAAATTAAGCCCAAATCTTTTAGTAACACATGAAAGTATGCACATTGTCACTTGGGGGGAAAGAAAAACAAAGTTCTCCATATTTGGGACAGAGTATTCAAGACTTAGACTTCAGCTGACTGAACTCGATTGAAATAAGTGAGTAATCCCACTGTCATTTGGGTTAAAATCGAAGACCCCTAGTTTCAAAGTCTGAGGCTGCTAGTTTTAGTCCAAGGGAAGGAACTTTTTATTAGGCATGGGATGAAATTGGAGAGAAAGAAAAGCAGCTAACAGGTGTCCCTCTGGTGCTGAAGAAGAATGTCTGCAGCGAACAACATCCACATTTCTCAATGTTCCTTCGCTGCTTCATTTCTAGCAGCACCACATCATGGAGGCCAACCCTCTGGATACAGATTAGGACAGACATTTTCCCACATTTGGTGCGGCATATTTTGTACTTCTGAGTAAACATATGCACCCTCAACCAGAAATTAAGTCTACTAAGTTCATGGCTCTTACTTCTGAAAGAGCACTTATAGGATTTCCCTGTAAAGTTCATGATACACATCATGAACTTTATGGTCTTAAGCAAACTGCTGACTGTGGGTCTTTTGGGGATAACATGTGGCTGTTTTTCAGTCTGAGCTGAAAGTTTGGGGGCAGTTAAAATTGGCTCAGTTCTTTACTTTCAAGAGAATCATTCTAGGATCCAAACTCCCTCCTGCTAATTCTCTTAGCAAAAAAGTCCATCCTCTCTATTCTTAGCAATTGTTTCACAAAATATTATACAATAACAGAACAGAAGCTTGTGTATAGAATATTAAGAATTATCACTTCCTCAAAAGCTACAGTGTCTGCCTCTATCTTTTTTTCACCAAGCCACACACACATACAGTATATTCTCCCCCCCCAAAAAAAATTGTCTCAAAATTTGGCCAATTTAATTCCCAGTTCATTGCTTCTGTCATAAGCCCAGGCGTTTGAACCACTTGCTAGTTCAGAGCAATGACTTCATGTCTTTGAAAACATTTTCTCACTAGCGATGGTGATTCACAGCGTCGCCCAGTCATCTCTATGACAATACAAAACTTGTATTCATTATTGTTACATTAGCACAGCTATGGGCAGATGACGTTGTAAGACACTCGTGAAGAAATGGCCTTTCTATAAGACTGGTTTCCGTTTTAGCCTTGCAAAGTTGGATGTTGCTTCTTCTTGAATAAATAAGAATAAAAATGTATTAAAACTCAGATACATTCTCCTGGAACTCAGGACTCGCTGTACTCCAGTTATAATTTGGTTTGTTTTTATTATTATTTTTGTACGGAATTATTAAAATACTAATTAATGTGTGCTGCTTTCATTGCATCTCCTATAATCTTCCCGTTTAGGATTCAGTTTCGCATGTTCTAACTACGTAAGAGAATAAAGAGGGAAAGAAATTTCCTTTGCCCGTTGCCCTAAAATATTTGTACTGTGATTGTAAACCTCATTGAAAGACTGTTTTGGATGGGAGTAATATTTACTTCTAAGAAAATATGTTTAGGACTGGGCAGTTAATTCGAAAAAAAGCTATTTCTCAAAGCAAAAGAACCATCGATCATTTAAAAAAAAACGGGCTGGAAGTGGGACCCACAGTCTGTTGAAAGCAGAGCGTGGCTGTTTCATCCCTGATTAATCAGATGCGGATCGAGTTGCTGGCATCTGGCTTTCTCCAATCAACCAAAACAGCTTATTGCTTTTTATGTCATCCACGAGGTGGAGAGAAAACAGGGCAACAGGAAGGTCGGGCACAAGCGGAGAAGGCTTTTCTTTGGAGAGCATTATCTTACAAGCGGAGCTTTGAAGCCGCTTCTTGCCGGAGGCTGAATGAGCAGCGATAGTGGGGCGCCCGGCTATCAGTCGCCCCTCGTTTGCTCTTCTTCTGCTTTCACGCCTTCTAGTTTCGCTGGCCGTGTGAACTCCGCTCGCCCGGATCTGCTGCTTGCCCGAAGGCCACGGCTCGCCGAGAAGGTCCCGGCTTAGCTCAGCCAGGTGCAGAAGCTGTCGCGGGTGGAAATAGCGCTCGGGAAAGGACCGGAGACGGGGAGGCCGGGCGGGTCGCCTCCCTCCCGCGCTCCCCGCCAGCGGCAGGGGAACCGTTGCCGAGGCGGACCTGGCATTTGTCGCCAGGCGCGCGGAGGCTCCTTCACGGCTCTGCGGCCAGGTTCCGGGCGACCATCAGAGCAGCCGCCCCCAACGCTAGAAAAGCACCCCCCCCTTCACACACGCACACAAACACGACTCACACTTCCGCCAGACGCGCCTTTTGGAGGGGAGGGGGCGGGGGTCGGCAGCCCCGGCGCTCTTTTCACCAGCTCACAGATCTGGTCCAGCGCGTCGCTGCAATCCGGTCTCGATTTCAAGGCGGGGGTCATTCAAAGCCTGCCAGTTCACCCGCCGGGGCTGGGCTGGGCTGGGCTGGGCTGGGCTGGGCGGAGGCGAAGCTTCAAAGCTTGGTCGCCTCGAAAAGCTGGGAGCCCTACTGGGGGGGGGGGCGTTTGGGGCGCACTGGAGCACTGATCTGCACGAGGGGGGGAAGGGATTTGGCCCGCATCGCTGCCCACGTCCCAGTTTTCAAAGTCCGGGACAAGCCGCGGGTCTTTCGGGGGGTGGGGGGACGTGGATGACCCCCCCTCCCCGCCGCACCCACTGCAGGCCCCTGGCTTCTTCAGAAGGGGGTGGAGCTCCTACCAACGACTACCTGTAGCGACTATAGGACAACAGTTGACAAAGGTGGGGGGGAGGGGCAGTCCCAGTGCATCCCGCGGAGGGATCCTGAAGGCAACTGCGATCTCTGGCCAGCCTCCTGGCAGGCTGCAGATCAACCTGGAGGAAACAGGGCGGAGGTGGCATCTGACCCTGAACAGAAGAAAAGGAAAAAAAATTGTTTTCAGAAAAATCCGTTCCTGAGGATTTCAGTTGCGTGGCCTCCAGATCCTAAGCCTGTTTCCCAAGACCAAGTCCCCACGTATTTTCCCTAATGTCTGTTTGGGACAATAGCCTTGTTTTAACTGAACCTCGTTTGTGTAATCCGCTTTGCATTTTTGAAAGACGAGATATTAATCCTTAAAAGGCAGGCACGCTTGCGCACCCCCGTCCGCATCTTAGCGGCCTCCTGCTCGCACCTCCGCTGAAAAGGGCGATGCTACACAAAGTCGGAGCGCTTTCCTCTCCAAAGAAGCCCCACCAAGCCAAGATCCGCGTGAGAGCAATTAGCAGCTGGAGTTCAATCGAGCTTGTTGTCAAGGAAAGGCGACTGCTAGCCCGGACCGATCTCCCGCTTCACTCGGACCCGTCCCGGCGGCGCTGCGGCCGCTGCTTCTCCCCCTAAAGCGCTGAAAGAGGGACCGAAGGGGCCGGGAGATGCTCCAAGGGCCCCGGGTAAGCCACCCGTAAGTAGTTCTCGCAACCGGGCAGCCAGGGCGCAGCAGCCGCCCCAAATCGCCAGCCTGGCCGTGCCCAGAAGGGCCCCGAGGCCCATCATCCCTTTCCCAGGGTTAAGCGCGCTGTGGTCCAACTTCTGTGGGGGGCGCCCCAGTGGGGACGAGGCATGCACTATCCCTGAGATGCCAGTGAAGGGGTAGAGGCTGGGCAGGCAGCCCCCGGGCAGAGACGGACACCGCCCCCCACCCCAGCGGCATTTCGTTCTTGGCAGAGGTGACTCCGCTTCCTTCCTCTCTCTGCTTGCAAAGGAAATATTCATCAACATACAGGCCTACCTAGATATTCAACACAATGTTCCATGATGGTGATGGTGATGGTGATGATGATTGAGTAATCTACAGTAGATTCATAGTCTAAGACCAGTGGAAATGTAATACTTCAAGTCCTAACCAAGGACCTAAGAATGATTAAGGTCATGTCTAAGAATATAGGCAGGTTTTGTAAAATTAGGGTGTTCCAGTCTGATAAATTCAATATTTCCAGATATCGAGGGAGTCCTTTAGGCATTGCTCCGAGGGCTCCAATCACGACTGGTAGGACAATGGATTTCCGTTTGCATAGATGTTCGACTTCAATCTGCAAGTCCCAGTATAAGAAAGACTTATTTTCCTTCCTCTTTCTGCTTCGAAGGAAATATTCATTAGGTGGTGGACATATGTACCTACCTAGATACTACTCAAAACAATGTTCCATTATTATTACTATTACTATTATTATTTTGAATAAGCAAAGATAATCAAAGGATTACAAAATACTAAGGCAAAGAAATTATAGACCTCAGATATAGGGGCAATGGAGGAAAATATATCTAAAATAAGTGGACACCAAAATTATTCACTGTATTTCTTCCATTTGGGCACACCATCTTGTTTCCATCACATGCCTTGCTTCATACATTGCTTTCTGTTCTGTTCTGTTCTGTTTTGTTTTGCTTTTAATTCTCACCTCTTTCTTTTTTGGAATCGCATCAACTCCATCCAGCTAGGTTTTTATGAGTCTTCAACGTCCCACTCATTCTTTTCATTTGCAATTTGATACTCATTAATTCTCTCTGTATAAACATACCACCCCAACATACTACTCTTGTACTGGACACTTATTTTTATAATCAGTCCAAATTAATTCTTGACCTTATCTCTTAACTACACATATTTTAATGAGCCTATTCCCATTGCATTCAACTTACTTTTATGTTTCTGCTGACAGCTTTCGCTTCCATATAACGAAGTGGGCAAAAGCACACTCTTATTTTCACTTCAGTTCTTTTGACAACAGCACCATAAGCATTCCTGATACATTTCATCTATGAATGCATTAAACAACCAAGGGATATTGCACATCTTTGTCTTATTCCTTGATGAATTTGAACATTTGCTAAGCATTCTGATCATGCTTACATATCTTGTTCTTATCACATTCAGCAGCCAAACTTCAGTTCAAACATTCCATAATTCAAGCATGTTCACGTTATGAACTCTCTCTAGATCAACAAATGTACAATAAAATATTTTCTCACTTTCATGCATTTCTCAATGACTTGCACATTTGGACTGCACACCCCTGCCCTGATAAAGCTATATTGCACTTCCCTAATTTTGTTCATTGTCATCCCTTTTAACCTTTCAGTCACAATTCTGCTAAACACCTTCCCAGATAGACTTACCAAACTAATCATCCTGTCATTTTTCATTCATTCTTGATACCTTTCCCTTTGTATACGGAAAATACAAAATAATGACATTCTTCCAATCCTTAGGCACAGATGCAGCCTTCAAACATATGTTAAACAATCCACACAGTCACTGCACAAGCAAACCATATCCATATTTTAACATTTCTTCAGTTACACCATCTACACCTGCAGCCTTAATATGTTGCAACATTCCCACAGCATGTATTGTTTCCCTTTCTTTATCTTTTTCTTGGACACTGTTGTGTTTGTACTGGATACTATTGTATTTGTTTCAATGTCACTCTTTCGTATAACACAGTCATTCAAATATGAAACTTTAAAACATCAGTTTTATCCCAAATCAGTTTTATTTTTAATTCTAGGCACTGCTGGAGGTTTCACGTTTAGCCCTTTTCACCCACTTCCAAAGCAAACCTTTATATCTGACAAGCCTCATTCCTGACACTACCAAAAAATTATCTGACTACTTTCAAAATCTCTCATAACTCTTGTATCCTTCACTAATAGTCTCAGCCTCTCATCATAAACAATCTAATAAATCATGCTTGTATCTTCATTCATTCCTCTACATGTGTACATGTGAATGGACAACTTAAATCATGTATTCAAAATAATTGTACATTTTTCTAAGTAAATACTCACCAGTAACTATTCTCATTTATTCTTGGGTCTCTTTTCTATTCTTTTTCAGTAGTCTCTCATCTCATTCCCATTCATCTTTTCATAACACCTAACAGAATAATTTTTCTGCCCTGGATTATGTTCATTTAGAGTGTTGTAATTTTTACCCCAACATTCAGCTTTAGTTCTTCCATTATTATCATTCATTGGTGTGCAACATGCATCACTGATCTTTGGATTCCTAGCTTCATATACATCCATAAGAACGTAGATGTCACCCAGTTATACTTTCTGATGTACTTGTTAGCACTTTTATTCATAATTATATCTACACCATCACCTCATTGCATACAGGTGAAACTCGAAAAATTAGAATATCATGCAAATGTTCATTTATGTCAGTATGGCAACTCAAAAGGTGAAACCAATATATGAGATAGACGCATTACATGCAAAGCGAGATATGTCAAGCCTTACTTTGGTATAATTGTGATGATTATGGCGTACAGCTTATGAAAACCCCAAATTCACAATCTCAGAAAATTAGAATATTACATGACATCAATAACACAAGGATTGGAAATAGAACAATATCGGACCTCTGCAAAGTATAAGCATGCATATGTACTCAGTACTTGGATTGGGCCCCTTTTGCAGCAATGACTGCCGCAATGCGGCGTGGCATGGATGCTATCAGCCTGTGGCACTGCTGAGGTGTTACAGAAGACCAGGATGCTTCAATAGCGGCCTTCAGCTCCGCTGCATTGTTCGGTCTCATGTCCCTCATCTTTCTCTTGGCAATGCCCCATAGATTCTCTATGGGGTTCAGGTCAGGCGAGTTTGCTGGCCAATCAAGCACAGTAATCCCATGGTCATTGAACCAGGTTTTGGTACTTTTGGCAGTGTGGGCAAGTGCCAAGTCCTGCTGGAAAATGAAGTCAGCATCCCCATAAAGCTCGTCTGCGGAAGGAAGCATGAAGTGCTCCAAAATCTCCTGGTAGACGGCTGCGTTGACCCTGGACTTAATGAAGCACAGTGGACCAACACCACCAGATGACATGGCTCCCCAAATCAACACAGACTGTGGAAACTTCACACTGGACTTCAAGCATCGTGCATTGTGTGCCTCTCCATTCTTCCTCCAGACTCTGGGTCCTTGGTTCCCAAATGAGATGCAAAAGTTGCTCTCATCAGAAAAGAGGACTTTGGACCACTGGGCAACAGACCAGTTCTTTTTTTCTGTAGCCCAGGTAAGACGCTTCTGACGTTGTTTCTTGTTCAGGAGCGGCTTGACAAGAGGAATACGACATTTGAAGCCCATGTCCAGGATCCGTCTGTGTGTGGTGGCTCTTGATGCACTAACTCCAGCCTCAGTCCACTCCTTGTGAAAGTCCCCAACACTTTTGAATGGCCTTTTCCTGACAATCCTCTCCAGGCTGCGGTCATCCCTGCTGCTTGTGCACCTTTTTCTACCACACTTTTCCCTTCCACATAACCTTCTATTGATGTGCTTTGATACAGCACTTTGGGAACATCCAACTTCTTTTGCAATTACCTTTTGGGGCTTTCCCTCCTTATGGAGGGTGTCAATGATGGTTTTCTGTACAACTGTCAGGTCAGCAGTCTTTCCCATGCTTGTGATTCCTACTGAACCAGCCCGAGAGACCATTTAAAGGCTCAGGAACCCTTTGCAGGTGTTATGGATTCATTAGCTGATTAGAGTGGGACACTTTGAGCCTAGAATATTGAACCTTTTCACACTATTCTAATTTTCTGAGATTGTGAATTTGGGGTTTTCATAAGCTGTATGCCATAATCATCACAATTATACCAAAGTAAGGCTTGACATATCTCGCTTTGCATGTAATGCGTCTATCTCATATATTGGTTTCACCTTTTGAGTTGCCATACTGGCATAAATGAACATTTGCACGATATTCTAATTTTTCGAGTTTCACCTGTATATTCATCAGTTCCACTCCACAAAAACAAGATCAGAACATCTTCATTCAGATCTATTAAAATCCTCCACTTTCTCTTAGTTTTATGTGCTCCTTCCTTCTTTGTTTCTTTGTTTCTTTGTTTCTTTGTTTCTTTGTTTCTTTGTTTCTTTCTTTGTTTCTTTCTTTCTTTCTTTCTTTCTTTCTTTCTTTCTTTCTTCCTTCCTTCCTTCCTTCCTTCCTTCCTTCCTTCCTTCCTTCCTTCCTTTCTTTCTTTTGTTAATTCATAACAAATGCCACAGTCATCGCAAGATGGATCCATAGATCCTGACCTCCACCACCCAAAACTGCTTTGATCCATTGATGCTTTCACATAATGTGGCTTAGTAAAATAGGTAAGGTATAGACTAGATTGCCAGTCTCAGTCCCATCTGTGCCACGTGTAGCATTCCTTGCTAATGACAAGGACAGTACTGGACAGTTTTGGCAGAAATGCAATCCAAGCCCATTTTTACACCAAGTTTTCTCATGCTTTTCTAGGCAAGCTATGATCTCTAATCTAGAGGCCATCTTGCAAGATAACATGCTACAGCCTTCATCCCACCTGCTAGAAGATATATGCAGTGTACAGAAACATTCGGATTATGTCCCATTGCTCTCCATATTTTGCAGAGAAATGCTTCTGACTTTTTCTTTTTTCTTTTGGAAAGTATTTATCTTGTCCAGTGTTTGGGGCTCTTGGCTGCTGGCTGTCAATGAAATGTCTCTTCCTAAATGTGCTCAACCTGTCACCCTTTTTAATTAAAGCATTCCAAATTCTCTTTTCAAGGAAAACGTCTGAACAAACACACCGTCTAAATGCCGACAGCAGCCGGCTGGGTCCTCAGGACTATTGTGGCTATTTTAAAGCATTTCCCCCTGTCCTGGTGGTGACCATCCCAAAAGGAAATTGCTTTTAGTTGTAAAGGAAACTTTCAAAGGCTGAGGAAAAGCTCCTTAAGAGAAAGAGGTCACGGGGTTAGAGGGCGGATTAAAGGCCTCCCCCCTTCAAAATTCAGGACAAGCAGTCTAACATCTGGAACAAGGAGTGAGTAAAGCTGAAGTTGGGGCAGAGAGGGAAGGAAGAGTTGGAGAAGTTCTTTTGACATTAAACATTTGGCCATTGGCAAAGGCAGAGGATGAGTTGCTGGAAAATTTGTCCTTCGTTTCCAACATCTTCCCTAGGAAACCTGTCACGTGTCAGTGGGTGTTGGAACAAAGGGGATTTGACAGGCAGCAACGACACCCGCATGGGGATTTACTAAAAAGGGGTCCCACTAAAATCTGGAGAATTTCCTTTGAAGGGACTCTGTTCAAACTGCTAGGAAGTTTCATTTTCTGAGCCCCATATGAAGCCTGGGGTGGAAATCTTGATCCTCTAAAATGCAGGGGAAGTGCAAGGAATCTGCAAAGATGTTTCAGAACAAAGGAGATACCCTAGCTTATCTCTCTCCCTTCCAATGGTGGCGGCGATTGAGTTTAATAGGCTGGGCACCGATCCCCATCCAGCAACCGTCAGAGGATGGGTTTTGTGCAACAATCTAATGAAGGTGCATGGTAGCATTTTTCTTTGCAGTTAACTGGTGTGCCTTGAAGGCGTCTGTGTCAAAAGCCCTCCACCAGCAGTCCGAAGCAGGGACGACTTAGCCCACAACCAAAACATCTACGTACTGCCATCCCAGGTTCCCTGCCTGCAGAGAAGGACTGTCACCTCCATCTCAAGCCTTCAAGGTCAGGAACACCAGGGAGATGTCCTTCTGCATGGGAGGGAGCTCCAGTTGATGGGGGTCAATTCTGCTGTCTGGATAAGCCCTGGATTGGAATTTGGGGCAAAGCTTTTCCTACCATCCAGAACAATGTGACAGATGGGGATGTGGGGGGAGCAGTGAGCTACAGATCCAAGAAAAGATACAAATCCAAAGGATACAGAAGGAATGGGTGATGGATTGCAATTCTGATTTCATTCATGTTCTTTTTAGAACTCCTCTGAGTCAAGCCAAAATTTCATCTAGTTGCCACTAGATAATATCACAAAGGACAGTCTGGCACAATTCAGGAAGAATATGGAGTGGACTGAGCAGAAGTCTCAACTGTGCAGAATCAGTTCAATAATTTTCACAAATACAGGGTCTTAAACCTCCAATTGCTGTGTATATTGGGTTCATCACTCACAATATTTGTTACACCAGTTACAATACAATAACAAAAAAGTGTTAAGCAACAACCAGACAACTGACAGAACATATGTTAAGGGGGTTGTGAAATCCAGTACAGGGAATTAAAACTAGCTTCAGGGTTGAACTGTGGAGTCCTTGGTACTCTCTGAGCTTGGTTGTTTGCTTGCCGACATCTCATTACCCGACGAGGTAACATCATCAGTGCACTGATGATGTTACCTAGTCGGGTAATGAAATGTCGGCAAGCAAATAACCAAGCTCAGAGAGCACCAAGGACTCCACAATTAAAACTTCCTAAAGACTGTATTTGCCTTGTCAAGAAGTAAAGACTTCAAGCCATTTACTCAAGCAGAAGAGGAAACAGACTTTTGTACAGGTAGTCCCCAGTTTAAGAATGAATTCCATTCCCAAAGTCTGTCCATAAGTCAAATCTGTATGTAAGCTGGAACAGTATTATTGCATAATACTGTATAAGTAGTACTTGTAATTAACTCAAACCACTGTGTATTTAACTTGAATCACTGTGTATTTAACCTGAATTTTGCTACAATAGGCTCTGTCCTTAACTATGGGTCATCCTTAAACTGGGCATTCTTAACCCAAGGACTACCTGTGCACATTGTGGGTAAAAAACATTGGCCCTATGTTCAGCCAATCTGGAGCACCATCACATCTGGAATACTGTGCATAATTCTTATTACTGTAACCTTAACTCAGGATATTGTAGAGCTGAAATAGGCAGGAAAGGGAAGCCAAGATGCTCAAGAAACTGGAGTTATTCTTCTGTAATGAAAGTTTTCACAACTGGGGTTTTTCAGCTGAGAAATAATCATGGTGGAATATGATAGACATGTGGAGAAATGATGTAGCAAAAGTGGATAGCGAGAAAACCCTCTTAATTATTAGAATTCAGAGGGGTCATCCACTGTAGAGACACTGCAGGGATAAGGGTGGAAATTCAAGACCAAAGGTAAGTATTTTTTCATACCAGGGAATTCTTAAACTATGAAAATTGCAGTTGCAAGATGTAGTGACGGCCATCAGCTTGAACAGCTTTAAAGAGGATTAGACAAATTAGTGAAAGATAAAACTACCAGTTGCTATTCCAGTTGTCATGATGCTGTATATTATCTTCAGAGACAATATGTCTCTCAATACCAGGTGCTGGAAGAAGACAAGTGTAAATGTCCAATTGTACTCATCTCCTGCTTCCTATTGGCATCTGTCTTGCCACTGTGGGAACCAAATACTGGACTAGTTTTGATCCAGTAGAGCTTTTCTTATGCTAATGTTCTCATAATATTAGGCAGCTGAGCAGCTGAGCATAGTATTATTAGCAGAGGTTTATTTTAAGTAACTAAAGCACGGAGCCTCCCATGGTTTCTCAATAAGGTCATCTACTGAACTAGACTAAAGGGAGTTCTTCCTATCTATCCATCATGAGCCTGACAAACAAATGGACAGCTTATGACATCCTGCCTTCTATTCACTCAGGCTCCAGAAAGTAGCCTACGTGTGGGGAGAAGGCAGAGTTCAGTTGTGCAGAGAGATTAATAAAAAAAATAAAATAATAATCAGTACAATTTTCTGTCACTAGATCAGACCAAGCTAAGACAGTTACCTAGCAAAAGATGATGCATGTTTTCCAGAAAACTTGCAAGGACATTGCATTTTATGAGGTGGATGCTTACACATAATGAGTTTGGAGTGGATTTTAGTTAGCCCTTGGGTTCCAAAGGGACCCATAACTTCTTAAGCACTTGTGGATATGAGATGAAAATAGAGAGATTAGAGAGAATCAGAACAGATTGTGGAAATGTACCTTCCAACACCTTCATTCAGGTGCTTACGCTACTAAACCTGCAGCAAAGGTCTCATTTATATGGCCTTTCTTCCAAAACAATAATCCCAGCTTTATCCAAAGCAATATTGCTCTTTCTCCATCTCCATCTCTCCCCATCCTTACTTTTCAGATAACTAGAACAAAGGATTGGTTGGGAAATCCAGCCGGACACATAGAGAAGCAGAGCAGAAGACAAGGGATTCTGAAGATGAAAAGCTGCCCTTCCATCGCCAGTTGCTGGATGAAGAATATGGCTGGCTAAATGAAGCGCTCCTGCCCTCTTGGGCCGGTGAGGATAAGTACAAGCATCTTTTAGAGGCAGACATTATAGAAAACAGCTAACTGCCAAAATTTGTAACAGATGAAGGTTAATGTGGGCAGCCATGACAGGCACTAGCTCAGAAAGTTATTGCAAAGAGGACTTCTACTGTGAATGGAAATATTGCAGAGATTGTGATAACTCAAAATATTGTTTGGCTAGGCCACAGAACAGGTAAGTAAATGGTTGGTAGCTGGTCGCACTCAACCATAAGATGTCCAGATGCAAACACTGTGACTTTTGAGCTGTTGCATAAGAGATTTTGGCAAGCACAGTCATCAGGAAGGGAAAGTTGGCACCAGTTGAAATCTATTCTCCTACACTGTTTGTTAAAATCTGCTTCCAGGAGAAAATGCCACTCTTTCTATCCTCAAGCCCAACACAGTTGTAGAATTTAATCAAATTAATTCAGTTGTCTGCGTGTTTGTAGGAATGTCAGAGAGAGAGAGAGAGAAAATGAGATGTATTTAAAAATAAAATTTTGCTCTAGTGTCAATGATATTACTTCAGTAAATTCTTCCTGTCTCCTGATTCACACCATACTTTGTCAACACAAGCATTATTTAAAATATCATTGCATGCAAATGAGTTGTTCGCTTTTGAGAGAAATTTTTATCTATTCTTTCATCTGATGATAACAACTGATTTGGTATTCTTTTTCATTATTGAAGAAACTGAGAAACTTGTTCCTTATCTTCTAAAATGCTCTTTTCACACCCCAGTTCATGACTGAAATCTCTCCCAGTACAATTAATCATGAAAATTGGTTTGTCATTCAAAACATTAACTTTCTTTTAACAAAAAGATGTCACAGCATTACTCAGGTCAGCAGCTCTATTTTGGTATCTAAGTAGCTTGCTGCTTATGTTAGATATCGCCATAAACTAATACTATTCTTGTTATAATGACAATTTGTTGATCTTTTGCCTTCTCCAAGAATGTTTTCATTATATTATTATTTTCTTATCCATATTTCTGGCTTGCTATGACCTAAACCAAACAGAATAAAATATTATTAGAGAACACATATAAATATCTGTCTTCATGAAGCTTTATTATATTCTTTTAAACCACAAATGTAAGTTATAGCAATGTACTGCCAGACGTGATAAATTTGGTGGTTTATTTTGCAAATATTTATAATATAGGGAAGACCTGTCCTTTGCCTCTGGGAACATTGCATTAGTCTTCCCCAAACTGTTCCCATCCAGATGTTTTGGCCTACAATGTCCATAAAATATCCACAAAGATGGCAATGCTGACTGTAGGATGATAGGAACTGTACTCACTGCATTTGGAGAATATCAGAGGGGGAAAACTGCACCATAGAATCTGCTATTGCTTCCATTTTTAAAAAAATAGACAAATTGGATCACAAAAGCTTTGGCTCATAATTTGTCTTCTTGTCTTGCTGTATGAAATTCTGTAATGTCAGATTCCAGCCCCAGAGAGAACAGGTTCCTCACATGCTGAATGACATTTGTAGCATGATGTATGCAGTTTATATTCTCCAGCTTTTCTTCCACACTTCTGTTACTCAAAGTGAGTATCATTCTCTTCTCCAAACTTAATCCTTCACATTGAAAAGGGATGTCTGGAGTACGTTTAAGTACAAGTACTGAAAGGGAAGGATCTTTTCCTAAATATATGTATTGAGAGGGTCCAATGGCATTATTGACAATAGATAAACACTGATTATTGCTAAAGTGAGATTTATGTACAAACTCAGACCATAATAATGGGCAAACCATTTCGGGCTCCTCTTGCCAAGATACCTGCTACTTCAATGAAAGAAAATAAAATTAACGTATTTCTCTCATAGTAATCCAATTAAAGGATTCACAGAGGACGTGGAATTCTTATTAATAAGGGTGAGGAAACTCACCTTTGGTTACAGTGAGTAGTGTAACTTGAAGAGTGGTTCAGAAACATCTGGAGGGACAGTTGGTCTTCCATTCTCTTTTACAATGATGAACCTAAGACCAACTCCTACTGGCTCAGGCCAATGGTTTTTGGACCCCAGCACCATATGTTCTACAATGATCAAGCAAACTCCTTCTAGAAGATCACAGGCATGAGGCAAGAACTGAGGGCCCTGTTCCATTGACACTTCCTGATACATACCAGGTATTTAAAATAAGTTGCTTGTGATTCAGAAAGTAGCAAACAGATATCAGAATTAATGACTGATAGCTGATATTCCATGAAGGTGTGCAAGACTCTCTTAAAACCATCAAAATTGATGGCCATTACCACACCTGATGGCAATTAATTCTACTATTTTTTATAAAAAGAAATACGCCCTTTTATTGTTCCTGCATGCTTATTTTCAATGGATGTTTCTAATATTGTGACAGAAGGAGAAGTTTCTCTGTATTCACAATTTCCACACAATGCATGATTTTTATGTATCTCTATTGTCTTCTCGTATCCACTTTCATTCCAGGCTAAAAGTAGAGTAGGGAAGCTTTATAAATTGAGGCGGCTAATAAATCGATTAAATAAATAAATAGTCTTAATGGCAGTCGCCTTTCTCTATAGGTGACATCTTCTAGCCCCCAATGATTTTGGTTGCCCATTTCTGTTTTCCTATACAATTGTTGAGGTGTGATGGTGGTCCAAACTGTACACTGTATTCCAAATGTGATCTCATAGTACAGTAGATTCATACAAGGGTTTTTGTTTTTGTTTTTTTTTTGTGCCTTTGAGTCAGTTTTTGACTCCTGGTGACTGCCTGGACAAGTCCTTGCCTTTTTCTTGGCAAGATTTTCGGAAGTGGTTTGCCATTGCCTCCTTCCTAGGGCTAAGATAGAAGGGCTGGCCCAAAGTCACACAGCTGGATTCATGTCTAAGGCAGGACTAGAACTCAAAGTCTCCCAGTTTCTAGCCTGGTGCCTAACTGGTTTTCGGATTTATATGATGGCATTACTAAATTGGCACCTTTATTTTTGGTTCCCCTCCTTACAATCCCAAGCATTGTCTTTTTTCACAGCAACCACGGAATGGGTTTTCACTGAGCTGTCCACCAGGACTTCAGGATCCCTTTCCTGATCAGTCATTGGCACATTGCCATCAATGCACAGGTCAAGTTTGGACTTTTCATACTGATCCAACAGGAGTTATGAGGAGGATCCCCAAATTGCAAACCACCTCTGTACAGGGGAGTACAACTCTATTCACAGTCATTAGTATTTTCCTCGAACTGTCTGATCAGAAAAGAGATCCTGAAGTCATGGTCAAAGAAAACTCAAAAGCACTTCATCTTGGAGGGATTTAATCTGAGTTTCTTCCTCCCTATCTAGTCCCTGACAGCCTTCAGACTCTGGGTCAGTGCTTCTGTCACATTGTCTGTTTGCCCCAGGGCTGAGGTATATAGCTGAGTATCATCACTATACTGATCATACAGGAACTTGTGCCAATGGATGACCTCCTCCAGTGGTCTTGTGTAGATGTTTAAAAAGAAGTGGCAAGAGTAGACAGCTCTGAGGAACTCCATAAAGTAGGGATCTCCGAGCAGATCTGTTTTCTCCCACCAACTAGAACTACTCCAAACGGTTGGAATGAACAGGAGTTGTGGCAAAACATAACAATTGCCTATTTATTGCCTATCCCTACATAGCATGGGGCTAGGTTATTTGAGGACCACCTCTTCCCAATCACATCTACCCATCCCATCAGGTTGTCAGGAGGGTTATATGACAGGTCCCATCTGTTAAAGAGTTTCATCTGATGATGTGATGGAAGGCATGAGCAGGGAGGGTTCTGGAATGGAGCTTCAAGGTTACAATGAGGGGGGAGAGACATTCCAAGGAAAGTACCTCCTCAGCCCCCAGCTGGACTGTGTGAAAGTCAAGAGAAAGAGACTGGCCCCTCCCTAAGGGCATGATGGTTATAGTTGCTGTCGTTGAGGGATTAGAGTTAGTCTGGTGAGATTCTGTCTCTTAGATGCTAGCTAATAAAGAAGCTGAGCTGATTTCTGGATTGTCTCATGTGATTCTTGGGCTGAATCTGACAGATGGGACCCAGGAGATGAGCCTTTTCTGCTGTGGTTCCTCCCCACTGGAACATCATTCTTCCCGAGGTTAGCTTCATCCCTATTAGCCAAAAAGCCCTTAAAACATGGTTTTTCCATCAACCTTGGGGATCCTGTAGGAACAGGAAGCTTGTGTGATGGCTACCTCATGCTTAGGATGTTGTTCATTCTCCTGCAGTCTTGGTTTTATTTGTGTTGAATTTTTGAAATCGTTGTTATATTGGTTTTAATTGTTTGTCTTGCTGTATGTCACCGAGAGTCATGCTTATGAGACGGGCGGCTATATAAATTTGATAAATAAATAAACAAGGCTGTTCCAACTCAAGACTGACCCTTGAGCATACAATTACAATTAAAATGATACCTAAAAAAGCAGAAAAAAGAAACCTCACATAATGGGTGAAATACATATCAGAACCAAAACAAACAGTACACATCAAATGGGTACACCACCAATCTGTCCCAGAGCTTGGGGAAAAGCCAAGTCATTGGGATAGCCCAAAACTCCAGGATGTCACACTTCCCAAGTCCTATCAGAAGACTTTGCTTAATGGGTGGGACATAAAGCGTGCCCACTCTGTCAGATCTTACAGGCTGAGCAGCAATGAGGGAAGAGGCTACTCCTTGGGTAGCCAGACCACAAAGGGCTTTAGAAGGGACCATGAGAAGAGACTCCTAGACCAGGAAAGGGTGTAATTGGTGCACCAAATGAATCTGTGTGAAGGTCTTTTGGCCACAGTTGCCACTTGCTCATTGAGCAGGAGGTGAGTCTAGGAGGACCCCAAATTGCTCACCAGCTCTGAACAGGGAAGTGCAACCCCATCCATAACTAAGGATGGAAAATCATCAGGACCAGAAGAACCATACACCCAACTGTCATTCAGTCTAAGAAGGTTGAGTTTGAACCTGTGGTTCCCCATCCAGATGTGAAAAGCCTCCAGGCACTGAGACATGGTTGACCAGCTGAGTATCATCAGCGTACTGATGGTACTTGGTCCTATATTGACAGATGATCTCTCCCAATGGTTTTATGTAAACAGGAGAAGTGAGAGTGTCAAGCCCTGAAGCACCCCACAAGCCAGGGACTTTGAGCAGAATATTACAAGCACAGAAATTGTTAAAAGATCCTACCAGACTCCTCCTGATCTCATCCCCTGTAACCTTCTGTTACAATAGCCTTACTAAGTGCTACTTCTAGATTGTAATAGTTCTTGCTCAGCTCTCCCCTGGGGAATCTCAGCAGGAATCAAGCAGCACCCATTATTGATCTCCTGTCTTAAACAATTTCAACAGGTGCGCCTATTTTTTTGCAAAACATTTCCACAGATGAATGCCCCAAGCTGTTCAAGCAAATATTCTTTAATATTGTAGACTTCAATAAAACGTACTTGGTATAATAAAATTACTGTTTATAAAATGTTTGACATCAAGCACTTTACAAACAGGGCTGGCCAGTACTGAAGTAATCCTTTCCAGGGTCTGCCTTGAGGAAATGTTGAAAAGTGGAAATACAGATTGATTACAGTACCACTTCTTCCAGCGCACATGTGTATTTCAAAATAGTGGAAGAAAACGGTTGATCAGCTGTTTTTCTTAACGGCTTTTCTTGGGATTATGTCAGCAAGATGTGAATCCCACAATCTCTCACAGGGCTGGTTTAAGGAATTTGGGGTCCAATTTGCAGCACACACACGCGAGCACACACACACACACACACACACACACACTTAACATTACAGATAAAGCAGAACGAGATGTTAAACGTATGTACTCAAAATGGAGTACTCAGAGAAGCTAAACTAAGTATTAAAAATGTACTTAGATGAAACATATTGGATACAACATCTAAATGTAAACTAATTTTATTTCTAAAAATCAAATTCTTTTTCTTTAGGGAAAATGCTTCTGTTTTTCAAAAGCTATGTTCCTTGTTTTCTGGGCTTTATCGTCTACCAAACTGTGCTAGCAATGGCCTCCTTTCCAGCTACACAGAGTAAACAGAGCAAAAAGATTGCTTGCCATAAAAATAATTTTTTTAAAAACATAATTTTTATTAAAGAATTTTTCAAACAAAAACAATACAAATATTGAAAGAAAAGAGGAAGTCAAGTAATAAATAAATGGAAAAAATGCAAAGAAAAAAGGGAAGGGAAGGGAAAGGAAAGGAAAGGAAAGGTTATAAAGCAGCAGCTCCCGGTCTTCTTAACAGCAGTCGCAAGTACATTTATGTTTTACCCTCTCTCTCCAAGGTTACAAAATAATCTCCTTCTTTCCATAGTCTATTTTTTCAAATCATCCAACCCATAAATCACAAGGTCATTTTTTTCAACAAAAAGTCCGTAAGGGGTTTCCAGTCACCAATAAATGTAGTTATTGTCCTTTCTCTAACCAGACACGTCCATTTCGTCATCTTCACCAGCCATTCGTCCGTTGTGTGCCCACAGTCTTTCCATTTTTGTGCAAACCCCATCAGAGTCATTGTTCTAGAGCAGTGTTTCCAGAACATGCTGGCTGGGGAATTCTGGGAGTTGGAGTCCACCCATCTTAACGTGGCCAGGGTTGAGAGACGCTGCTCAAGACGCCGGGGACGGGAGAGGAGACTCCCCATGACCCGGGCTGCAGGGGGCTTGCAGGCAGGAGAAGGACGCAGCTGCTCCGCTTCCCCCGGCGAGGACCAACGTCCATCGCATCGGGTTTTTCCGCTCAGCGTCCGGACACCCGCGTCGTCGTGGCCGCTCGCACGTCCAACCGGCGTCTCGCCCGTCGCCTACTCGGCCTCGTGCATTGAGGGATGGAGGCGGGAGCATGCGCAGTGGGCCGCTCAAGCGGGAGCCGGGCAGGTGCAGCGTCGAAAGTCAGGCGGAGAAGCCCCGCGGGGACGGGCGGGGCGGAGGGAGGGTGACGCGTGGCCAGCGGGCAGGAGCCCTTTCCCGCCCTCCTCTCCCCTCCACCCCCGTTTTGGGGCACAGTGCAGCCCCAGCCCCCTTCGCAGCCCTCGACCTTTCATTTGCCCTGCTTGAACACGTAGAGAGGCGTCCCCACGTTTGCGGGCAAGGGCTCCATTTGGAATGGCCGAGCGTTTCTTCCGAGTCCACTTCGGGAGCCATAAAATGCCCAGTTGCTTGAAGGCGAACTGGTGGGGTCCGCTCCAGCAGGCCCTGCTCTCTCAGCTTTTTTTCTGCCCCCCCCCCCACGCCCCGCTTTCGAAAGAAGCCACGGGTGTAACCCTTTCTCACGTTTAGGGCCTCGGAATGCCTCTGAGATAGGCGCTTGGGTTTGCAGCATGCTAACTTCTCCTTTCATTTTCTTTAAATTAAAACCATCTTTGCAAACAAATTCAAATGGGAGGGTGGAGCCCGGTGGGTGCCTAGGGGCACGTGGCTGAGTACGTTGGCATCCAGGAGACAACAGAAATTGTGTAAATAAGTCCCAAGGTAAGCTGAACATTTCCTGGTTAACAGAGAGAGAAATCTATTCCTACCCACTTATGAGAGTTGGCAGGCTGGGGAATTCTGGGAGTTGAAGCATCTTAAAGTTGCCAAGGTTGAGAAACACTGGGTTAAGACATCAGGCTAGAAACCCGGTGTCTGTGAGTTCCAGTCCTGCCTTAGGCACAAAGCCAGCTGGGTGACCTTGGGCCAGTCCCTCTCTCTCAGCCCTAGGAAGCAGGCAATGGCAAACCCCTTCTGAAAAACCTTGCCAAGAAAGCTGCAGAGACTTGTCCAGGCAGTCATCAGGAGTCAACACTGACTTGAAGGCACCCAAAAAATAAATATATCAATAAAATCTACTTACCCTTAAAAAGAAAAGGTAGTAAAGGCATCTGCAAAATTCAGTCTTCGGAATCTTTAAATATCTGTGGATAACAAAAAATGGGTCGTCTCATTTTGAAGACAGTTTGACCTGAAAATGTAGCCATTGTGGTTCCTGTAAGTATGTCAACAGAAGAGTCTGCAAAGGCAACAATATAATTTTCTTCAGCGTGAGGTGGAAAGAATCTGGCAGTTGTCATTATGCTAGTTAAAGGCAGCCGAACATAAAGTAAGCGGGCCATTTATGGTCCAGTTTCTCCAAAAACATCCTCTGTTGCAACTGCTCCTAAGAAATGTTTCTGCAAAAGTGAGCAGAGAACAAAAAAAAAAAGGAGCAGGACTCTTATCTTCTTACCCTCATTAGGTTATACAAATGCTTACAGGATGTATCTTGCAGGCATAACTATAACCGATTGTAAAATACTGTAGTTTTGCTCATAAATGCTTTTTCTCATCAAGTTCCATAAAGTACAGGTTCGTAGTGCCTGATGGAGTTCATTTTCTTGCAGAAGGCGGCGCTGCTGAAATAGGCAGGCTTCTTGTCGTTAACTGTGTTGTTGTTCATTTATTTATTTTCGTTTTTAAAGATGTTCTCACATACTTTAAACAATTCCTTAGCCTTTCCGGTGAAAGTCAGCTCCTCGGCACAGCTTCCCTTTAAAATTTAACAGAAAACTTACTGCTGTTGCTACCATCTCTCGTTTATGCAGGTGGCCTGGGGAGGTATCATACTGTGGAGGTCATGAATTTAGATAAGCAGAAGATCTGTTTCCATGGAATTAGAATCACACCTATTGCAACAGGACCATGCTTGGAAAAGGTTTGCTATAATGAAAGAATTCCTATAACCAGAGTTTGGGTTTCAAACAAAACATCCCATTTGTGCTGGCTTGGGCTCCGAAGTCACCAGGTCCTCCTATCTAATTCTGCTGTGATGTTTCCAAGGGCCAGTAATAAACACTTAAGGCTGATTCCTCAATTAATATTTTGTGACATTTCTTAAAATTTTATATTTTTATAAACGTTCCCTAACATATTTCTTTGAGGAACATGTATCAAAACAGTGTTTCTCAACCTTGGCAACTTGAAGATGTCTGGACTTCGATTCCCAGAATTCCCCAGCCAGCATGGGGAATTCTGGGAATCGAAGTCCAGACATCTTCAAGTTGGCAGGTTGAGAAACACAGTATAAGGAGGACATGAATAGACAAATTGCAGTTTCAAAGTGAATAGAAATATTTAATCTGGCTTCAGGCCTAGCTTATCAAAAATACGTTGCTGGTTGAAGTAGCTTGGTGCCGTACCATTTAAATATTTAACACTCTTGTTATGTGGCACCAAATAGTTTTCCATGTGGCCATTATTTGAGAAAGGACAAGCATTATGATGGCCGTAGGACTTTTATTACAAAATAAATTACGTTTGGAAATTTCCTTAACTGCAAAAGAAAAAAGTGTGCAAATGTGTACAATAACTTGGCCTATGAAAAATAAAACCATGCCTTTTTATTAATATTGCTTCCCAAACATTTTCCTTCATTACCCAAAACCCTAACTTCAAACGGTCACTGAACGAATGGTTGTAATTCAAGGACTACCTGTATTATCAAAACAATACCATTGAATGATCTTTATGTCATTTCAACAAATTACCATTGGTAATTTCATCAATTTTCGTCTTAGTAGAAATACTTTGGAAAATTTTGAATATATTTTAGTACACATGGCAATCTTTAAGTCAATTTAAATGTCCCTGTTGTGACTGGGTAATGGGTTCGTGTGTTGTTACCCAAAGAAAAACCACTACAATTTTGGGTAATTTATCCAGGTTTGGGAAGCACTGTGCTATTCCATACAATTAAATTAAAAAGAATGGAGAAGCAGGGAGAGACCGAGGGTATAAAAATGAGTCCTCACTTAACGACCATAACTGGAACCAGCGATTCTGATTACTTCATTGTTTCAAGCAAAAGAGTAGAAGGAGCACAAATTAAAATGGTGTGTTATTGTTAAAAATGGGAAAAGAACACCCACAATGAGAAACTAATTGTGAGGTCTAAATAGTTGGGAGCCCTAAATAGATCTTGGTGAAATGGGTAGTTAGTTATAGTATCTAGTAATTTCTCTTCATGCAATGACTTTAGGATACTGAAGGCGGAAGAGCAACATAAGTATTATATTTGCTATAAATTATCATTAGCTGTGAGAGCTGGACCATAAAGAAGGCTGAACGCCGAAGAATTGATGCCTTTGAACTGTGGTGCTGGAGAAGACTCTTAAGAGTCCCCTGGACTGCTAGGAGGTCAAACCAGTCAATCTTAAAGGAAATCAACTCTGATTGCTCATTGGAAGGATTGATAATGAAGCTCAAGCTCAGATACTTTGGTCACCTAATGCAAAGAGAGGACTCTTTGGAAAAGACCCTGATGCTGGGAAAGATGGAAGGCAAAAGGAGAAGAGGACGGCAGAGGATGAGATGGCTAGATAGCATCACTGAAGCAATGAGCATGAAATTGAGCAAACTCAGGGAGGCAGTGAAAGATAGGAAGGCCTGGCGCAATATGGTTCATGGGGTCACGAAGAGTCGGACACGACTTAACGACTAAACAACAACAAAATCATTAAATAAGGCAATTTAAGGGGAAATCTTACTGAAAGCTCGAAGTTTAATAGAATTTTAATAGAATTGCTAATATTTTAGGACTGCACAAAGTGCTCAATTTGACATGTTTTTTCATATATAATTTTTATTGAAGGTTTTTAAGAAGGAAGATAAAAACTAATACAAAGTAATATGAAGTAAGAAAAAGAAAAATCAAAGAGAAAACTAAAAGCGCAAGAAAGGAAAAAACAAGTAAAAGAAATATAGAAAAGAAAAAGAGATACAGAGAAGTAGCTTCCGATCTTCTTTAAAGCAGCTATAAGTACAATTATAAATTTACTTCTTACTCTATGGTTACCACTTAATTCTCTTCTTTCTACAATCTATCCTGTCTAATCATCAAAACCATAAATTGTGAGTTCTTTTTTCCCCCGTTTTACGCAAGAAGCCCATAAGGGGTTTCAGTCAGCAATAAACGTAGATATTGTCAAATAAGTCAATCTGGCCATCTCAGCGAGTTCCATCATCTTCACCAACCATTCCTCCATTGTGGGTAGTGCCAAATCTTTCCATCTTTGCACATACAATAATCCCGCTACAGTTACCATGTACAAAAAACAAAGTTCCATGACTTTTTTTCCAACAGTATGTCCGCCCAATTTGACATTATGTGATAGGTAGCAAGCATACAGATTTCCTAGCCATTGGTGTAATTGACTAGTAAATTCATGATAATATAATTCCATGAATTTTATGTCAAGTTCCAATAGACACCATCCCGTTGGGTGCGCAGAGCTGCTTCTCAATAACCATATATATCTGCAGTAAGAAAGACAGTTAGTGGGGTCAAAGACTTGTTAAAATGTGGTGGCCAGATGCAGAGTTTAAGATCTCTGCTATCCCCAAGAGGTTAAACAATCAGTAAAGGCATATTCCCTGAACTGAGATGTTACTCAGAGCAAGACAGTGAATCATTAAGTTACATTTCAACCGAGACTGACAGAGGTGAGGTTCATAATGCCTCAGGTGAGATATATAACAGAATGATAAATATTTATAAAGAGGCTAAACTTCGTGGAGGTGGATAATACCAACTGCACATAAACTATTAATAAAGTACATAAATACATTATAGTGGCTAAATACTTCTGCAGCACTGAATCAATCCAGGGTATCCCAGGAAATGGGAATCTTAATTTTTTTGACTCTCCTTTAAGCAGAGCTAAGATATCTGCCTTAAAAGGCCATCGATTTTATATACTATGGGGCAGTCTGCGATTGTATATAGTAGAGACAAAGGGATCCCACATTACTGAGAATCCCCCCAAAGGGAACTTAAACGACTCTCGGTTTTGCTTGGCAGTTATAATATGCACAAGTCAGGACCTGTTGTGTTCCTGAGTTCAAAATAATAATTTCCTTTTCTATGAATTAGATAATGCTTTACACCTTTTTTCCTCACATTGACTTGCAATTAGCGTCTGTCAGTTTTCGATCTCATACTTGAACACTTGCATGCTTAAACACTTGCAGGTGGTGATGAATATACTGTTTTCTGTCTAATTCTATCTGTGTTAGGAAGATCATACATATGAAGCAGTCCCTAGCATGGGCCAGGTGCATGAATCCACCCCTCCCTATTAGAAGTAGTCCTTGCTTAGTGACCACAATTGGGATCAGCAACTCAGTCGCTAAGTGATGCAGTTGTTAAGCGAAACATCACATGACCGCGATGGACTTACGACCTCACTTCTACCGCAGTCATTAAGCAAGTCATCCACAGTCATTAAGCAAGACATCACATGAGTGCGATTTGCAATTTTACTGCTGGATTCTCCATTGACTCTGCTCGTCGGAAGCCAGTTGTGAAGTGCACAAATGGCAATCGTGACCACAGGATGCTGCAACAGTCATAAATGTGCACCAGTTGCAAAGCATATGAATGGTGATCATGTGACCGTGGGACACCATGATGGTCGTAAACACCCACCGGTTGCAAAGCACCCAAATCTCAATCATGTGACCGTGGGGACACTGCGATGGTTGTGTGAGGACTGGTTATAAAGTTAAGTTACTTTTTCAGCACTGCCGTAACTTTGAACAGTCACTAAATGGGGCCATTGTTAAGTGAGGCCTACCTATATTAGCGAGAGTGGGCAACTTCCCTCAGTTCTTACAACACACCCCACTACATCGAGTTACTCTGACATCTGTTCTACCAGTTGTAGGCAGACTCTTCTGATTGACATTTTATTATGGTGAATTTGGAACTAGAAGTCCTTTTGCGTGCAGGACTGTTATCTCCCCAAGGCCTGCTTACAGTTCTTCTGAGATGCTGGTTTGAGAGCTTCAACCCAGAGCAGGAATGGGTGACGCCTATGCAAGCCCTTTCTGCAATTGCCAGCGCCCTCCTGTCCTTGCGGCCACACTGCTGAAATTCAGCAGCCAACTGCACGATATTAGCAGCACAATTTCAGTTTCCAATGAAAGACCATAGAAATCAGTGCAAAGCGTTTTTTTAAAATCTTGTACATTCCTGAGAATACATTTTAAAACAAAGCTAAAGTTACCCATTCTCGTACACTTGTCTGATGTCCTAATATCATTATCCTGTCTCAGATGCAGAAAATAAGGAAGGAAAGAACGGAATGGAGTTATGGAGAACTCACCGTTGTAATTCTTTTGCAACCTTTTGGATTTCTAAAATTTTCATGGGCTGACATAGTTATTCCTTTTTATATACTCTGTAAAATTCTAACTCCAAACACTGTGTTTGAACACACAGAGATTTTCCTCACAGGTGTAAAATCTATAGATAGAGCAGAGAAGAGCAGAATAAGCATATCAAAGGAGGAGGACAGTTTGAGAATGCCAGAATGAAAAGATGCATTTTAAATAGATATTTATGTCCAGGCAGAAGGGAACTCCTCTGGTATTTTACTGATACTATTTTGGGAAGGCATTGAAGCACCCACTGTAGCTCCTGATCTTCTAGCCCAGTGTCTCTTAACCTCACCAACTTGCTGGCTGGGGAATTCTGGAAGTTGAAATCCACGCATTTTAAAGTTGCTGAGGTTGAGAAACACTGTTCTAGCTAATGGCTCCATTCCTTTGCTGATGTTCTTGCTAAATTAAAACATAACTGACAAACGAGGATTTACGTGTTAAGAAGCAGATGCTAGTTTCTGGCATATACTGTCACCTATTTATTTTGCTAAAAAAGAAGCATAGTTTTATTGCCTTTAGAGTGTCATAAATGCATGCTTTATAGCAGAAAATTCAGTGGCAAATTTCCATGGCTTTAAGATTTTTCCTTCCTTCCTTCCTTCCTTCCTTCCTTCCACCCACCCACCCACCCACCCACCCACGCATCCATCCGTCCATCCATCCATCCATCCATCCATCCATCCATCCATCCAAGTTTAATATAGTCTTCACATTGAAAGGACAGAAAATTTGAAAATACCTTTCAATAGATGGTGTTTTCCCCCCCCCCCAGTGCTCTTGATTTAGTACCTAACACTTTGCCTAACTTGCAGAAATGTGAAATGTTATCTTTCAGTTTTAAACATTGCGTTTTGTGCACTGTTCTTGTTTCAAATGTGCAAGCTGCCAGCCAGCCAGCTGCGCGATCTTGCCAGTTAGTCACTGCTGCCAAGAATATGTAAATATAAGATAAATATATTCACAAAATTCTGCAGGGCAAATCTCTCTGGCACAAAGCAACTGTCTCTTAACGCTCAATGCTGAACATTTATTGTCAGAACCAATATATACTTATGTAACCTTTGCATTAAAATGGAAGTTATCTTCTTTAGTTTTTTTTTTTCTTCTTACAGTTTTCTTCTTACAGTGCTGAGGGATATAAACAAGCTAAAATTGCACTTTTTAAAGAAAATAAACGATCCAATCATTTTCACTTTCTTTTTTAAAAAAAACAATAGACTAAAGAGAATGGCATTATTAGCGTCTTTCACAAAAGGAGCTTTTTCATCCTTTCTGTACAGTTCACTCCCCAGTTTCCAAGGCTGAGGCTGCACATAAAACCATACAGATGTGAAGCTTTCATAAAAGTATCAGTTGCAATCCCCAGAATTTCTGCTACTTCTAAAGAAATGGGGCAAATCTGTCATAAAGTCCTAACTGAAGATCTGTACTAACTCATCGATACTGTGTGTTTATTAAAACTGTTGACTTTTTAGGCAGGAAAGTGTTATTCTGAATTGCATTAAAGAGCTGGTGGGGAATCCTTGTGCTGGGTTTAGTGAATTATTGCATATAAAGTGTTCGTAACCGGCTTCTTGTGACTAAGTACAACGTGTAGAGTAACGGTTATTATGGAAAATATTTAGAGCTACAAACATTAATTTATAAAGATAGATTTCTTAATTAACAGATGCAGAGCTAGATAGCCAAAAGAAAGGAGATGATTACCAGCACAAAACAAAAGGATTTGTTCCTGCAATTTCCATTAAAGCTGGTGGGAATCTTCTTTTGCAAGTACTTGTGCATTTATATGAGGATAAATGAAAATGTTGTGCTTTCATGGTGCTACTGACAACAATCCAGACCACAATTTTAAGGATAGTTGTTGTTGTTGTTGTTCAGTCATTAAGTCATGTCCCACTCTTCATGACCCCATGAGCCACATCACACCAGGCCTTCCTGTCCTTCACTGCCTCCCTGAGTTTGCTCAGTTTCATGCTCATTGCTTCAGTGATGCTATCTAACCATCTCATCCTCTGCCATCCTCTTCTCCTTTTGCCTTCAATAAGGATATTTATTAGTGTATCCTCAAAGATCAGAACAGTTAAAGCAGTGGTAACATACAACTATGAAAGCTGAACACAGAAAAAGAACGGAGAAGGTGGAGAGATGCCCTTGAATTATGGATTTCAAAACGGTTACTAAAAGAACCACACGCTGCAGGAAGAATCAATCAATAGGTCCTGGATGAAAGACTGGCTATTCCTTTGAGGCCATAATCAGCGCACAGAAACATACTTGGGCATGGGATGTGAGCAAATGTTGGGCTAGAAGAAATGAATGGCTAGCAAGGTGGAGGGAAATAGGAGGAAGTAATGGACAAGGATTGGATAAGACAATGGATAAGGTGGATGGACAGACCAAGGAGCCAACGTTTATGGGGCCTCTTGAGTGTATTGTAAAGGAACTAACAACCTTTTGAGACTGGTGGGCACTTCTGGAATTTGAGATATCATAGATCCCACAGAATGCCTGCCATTGTGGGCTCATGCATTCACAAATTGCTGCCATGGTAGACATGGACAGTCTGGAAAAATGTAGGGCTAAGAATTCTGATAAAGTAATTCTCAGGTATTGAGTCCACCAGCCAGAGTTCCAACAACTGGACACACTGTTTTCTACAGAATCCTTTCAATCCCAAGGCATTTATTACACAGGTCACTAGGCCTGAAGATACTTAAGTCAAAGTATTCAGCTCTTGAAATATATGGGGGCAAAATAAAAAAAGGTGAGGGGGGATCTTCTCTAGCCCAGTGATCGCCAACTAGCCATAATTTCTACCTTAGTGTTTTGAAACACAGACCCAGTTGTCACTTGCTCTTCTTCCACCTTTGCTATTGTTCCACTCTGATGTTGTGTGGCTCTGTTCAATGTCACAAGGCAGGGTGGGGGTGGGGATTAGGGAATTATAAGTCTGATTCTCTGCCTGGGGAGCCTCAGTCCTAAGCAGTTCACTCTGGGGTGGACAACAGTAAGAGGACACCCATCATCTGGATGATCTCCAAGCTCTCCCATGATAATTCTATCTTATCCTTGCTACTGTGCCTCTTTGTATTGGGAACTGTTTCCATGATACAGTTTTTCTCTTCTTGTGTTGGGAAGAAGACTTATTCTACTATTCTAGTGGACCACTCAGGTACAGAATTCGAGTTCCTTGGACTGGAATTCTCCCCATCTGGCATTTTCAGGGCCATTATTACTTTTCAAGGGACTTCTATTCCCCACCCATTCAACGCTGTCAATTTCACTAGATTGCGCTCATCTTGAGATCTCAAGGTCCGCTGAATCTGGCATAGGATGCTATTTCTTCATGGGAAGGAGTAACCCAGTTGTCCCTTCACAGGTTGCCAATCCAGTTCCAGCTGTGGATTTTATCTGTTTAGCACCAGTCACTATGCTGGCTTCTACTCAACCAGCCTTGGGTTAGACTATATTTCTAATTCAGCTATGTTCAATACCAACCACTGTTTCACTTCCATTTAATTGGGATGGATCACAACCTTTTTGGAACACGCTTATTTTCTTTGTCAGACACTGAGGATTATCATCTTGGATAATACTTATCCGTTATCTATCATCCATTAATTGTCCATTTCCTTAGAGGTCCTAGGCAACTGAGAGAGCTTTTCCATGTTTGGGGAAAACTTATATGTGGAGCAACTTCTCCTTATGGTTTCCGCATCAGATTTTGAGATCTCAAAAATGCAGTTGTATATGATAAGAGTTTGGTTCAATCTATGCAAATACCTTGATACCCATCATTATCCATTGCTACCAACTTCATTCAAATAATCAAAGAATGGCAGAAACTGGCTATTATGACTCCAACTTCCAATTCATATAAGATTAAGGATGAAAAATTCCAATTTCAGTTTCACCATATATTTCCCAACTAATTAACCGTGCAGGCTGCCTAACTGATCTTGGCTGGATTCAGCACTAGGAAAAGCAGGAGACTGGAGTTCATGGACTAGCATTTGTATTCAATTATTGTTCTTTCCTATTTTATCTTCAACTATTGTATCAGGCAAGCCACTTCTCAAAATTTATTATCATTCCTATTGTATTCCACCATTGGAAGCCAAAGTGTATAATCTGCTTGACAAAAGAATGGCAGAAGTAGTGAACTCTATGACTTTGTCCAGGTAATAAAGTTTTACATGGTCACCCTTCAGATCATATAGTCACTGCTGAGGAGAAACTGGTTTGCAGCAATCATCCACAAGGATTTGAATTTTCGTATCCCAATCTGGTTACAACATCACCACTAACATTGGTAGTCATTGCTCAGTTGCTGGTTTTGGGTGCCCCCTTTTAACCTTGGCTTTCACAAAATGTATGATAGACATGGTAGCCCATATACATCTCTGTGAAGTTCAAGTATACCCATATCTCCACAATTGGCTCCTGGCAGCCACTCAAGGACTATAATGCAGAGCCCTACCAAATTTATCTTCTGTATGCTATCTGTACTAGACTTGTGCACCATCATTCAAATTCCTGATGGGCTACTGTTTTTCTTCCTTGAGATCAGGTCAACAGTTATTCTCCTTAGTTCATTATATTCTCCATTGTGCTTAGTTTACTATCCATGATGTCCAGTAGTCCTTCGGATTGATTGTAGTACTAACAACATAAGTCCATTCACAAGGCTCCAGATGTGCCAGATGTGTTTTTAAAGTATATCATAAGGAGCATCAGCTTGGTCTAGTGGTTAAGGCTCCAGACTAGAAACCAGGAGACTGTGAGTTCTAGTCCTGCCTTAGGCACAAAGGCCAGGTGGGCGATTTTGGGCCAGTCACTCTCTCTCAGCTCCTGACATCAGGCTCGGGGGACAAGCCAGTCAGTTAATTCCTGTTGCAATCAATGGATCAACATTCGATTGATCCTGAAAACAAAGCAGGTCCTGCGCATGTGGGAAAAAAGCTAGGAAGAAAAAAAAAAAACAGGCTTTCCACCATTAATCTGTTTCCCCCCCCCGCCCCCCCAATCTGTAGAGGGAATCTACACCTCTACTGGATATAACCTTCACTGGGATTATATTTTGCAATCCACATGTCATAAAAGGAAGGTCTCTAAGATACCTTCCTTTCAGGTTAAAACACACACAGACACAAACTTACTGTGATTAATGCCAGGAACACAGGCAAGCTTCCTTTAGACATTTAAGGTAATGTTTTCCAACTTTTTCCAAAATTTTGCAGTTTGAAAAATAACCATTTCAGAAAATGCAGGGACTATCCTGCGTTTAAATTAACACCCCACTCCCTACATTTGAGAATATAAGGATTATGATTGCATTTGCTTTCCCATACCCTTGATTTTTAAGGGACTTTTAAAACTTAATATAGCATGTGAAAACTCAGTAGTTCCATAACTGATAACTGCACTTGAGACCTGTTCATGTTGTCAGTTTTCTGAATGCTAGTATTAGGCTGTTACTTGTATTATCATGAACGGGTTTTCAGCCACTGATCCATTCTCATAAACCAGCTGAGTGTCTGGACATGTAGGGAGGTGAGGACTGAGGTGAGGTTGAAGAAATATTTTCCCTTTGGGTCCTTTTAGAATGCAGACCAGCAACATCCATCTGCTGAAGCACAAGTTGTCACATTGTGGTACCAAGATGTCAGAACAAATACCTGAAAAGCAACGGGGATGCAATATTTGTATGTAGCTTAATGTTAATTGGAATATACGTTGGATACAGCAGCACAGACTTGATCTGTTCATACAATTAGGGAGTTGAAATAAAATGAAATAATTAGGGTGGTTCTATGGTACTACAAAGATAATGGTTTATTGCGAAAACAAAGGCTATGTTCTTTGGATTACTGTTGATGTGTTATTTTTCCTTAAGTGTTACCCTCTTTGGCCCCTGCTTCCTAGAGCTGTTATTGACTCCTAGTGTCCTTATACAGGTTAATCAACATTCTTGTGTCTCAATATTTTATGGCTGAACTGGCAGTTTTATTTTGCCCAGGAAAGGGGATTTTAGGACAGGCAATTTGCCATTTTTCTCCTATAGCAGCAAGCAGGCTCATGCTAGCTGGCCATTGGTACCTACGAGGAGGCTGAGAAGGTGAGTGCGTTCTCATCAACTGACTGTTGGGACACATAGGGAGGTGGTGTTGAAGCAACAAGCAGGCTCTGGCCCATGAACCTGAAGAAGCTGCAGTAGATTGCATGTGATGGACCTCCATGGATCACCGAAGGTCCACAGATCACACCTTGAGATCAGTGCTCTAGCTGCCGTTGGTGCCCATTTGGTATCTATCAAAGTTGGATTGCTTATGGTCATCTTTTCATTGAAGGCTCTCACATGTGGACTCTCCATATTTTCAGTTCTGTTCTAATAGCTTTTTGACCTGATATTCCATTCCTGCTAAAAGCAGGTTCAGATGTATATATAAATTACTCACTGGTCCTTTCAGTCCTTCTCTCCCTCTTCTATGCCTCTATAACCATCACATAATGATCAGAACAACCCCCCATCAACACTACCTCAGGCTTACCAGAATTCACCCTGACTTTGTTGCCTCTAATTCAATCCATTACTGCCTCTCTATACTGCCCCTGTCCCCACCCTGTCTCACCTAATCCATATGGAATGGCAAGTTACCCCAGAGTGGCATCCACATCATCATGGCACTTTGCCCAGTGGGAACAAGCCAAAACCATATGCCTCCCGGCAGTTTAAACACACAGGGACCAAATAGATACGTCCCCGTGTTATTCTTGAGAGATGATCCTGCAGAAAGGAATAGAACGATGGTATCATTATTCTTCCAAGTTCTACTTAACAAACTACTCCAGGAGGATTCAATGATCAATACTCCCAAAAATGATCCAGGAGAAACAAGATTACATCCTCCCTGCCTCCTTTCTCATACAAATCATTCATTGGAAAGATCAAGCCAGTTCAGTGTTGACCTCAAAACTGAATCTAGATTGAAATATCTTAAGAAAATTATCTACCTACCTACCTACCTATAACTAGAGGTTTCAGATAAGTTGCCTAGAGTTACTTCAATCACTGAAAAATTGAAGTACTTCATTAGGTTTAAAGACAGCCATAGAAGTAATAAAAACAGCAAGAAACAAGAACAGATCGTAATACATCTGAATATCCATACCTAAACACATCTGCATTTAGTCAGTTATTACCTGACCACCCCCTTTCCCACTTTTGATTATGTGCCATCAAGTCGTTGTGACTCCTAGCAACCACATAGATAGGTTTTCTCCATGACATTCTATCCCCAACCTGGTCTTTCAGGTCTTCCAACAGCGCCCTCATCACCAGTGTCACTGAGTCAGTCCATCTACCTTCTGCTGGTCATCCTCTTCTTCTCTTTCCTTCCACCTTTTTCAGCATTAGAGCCTTTTCCAGAGATTTGCCCACTTGCACAAACCTATTTAAAAAGTGGAAAGACACCATCAATGTATTGCTGTTCTACCACAATTTTGTATTAACAGTAGGTGTCAAGAAGTGACTAATGTGAATTATTGTATGTGGATGGGCACTTTCTGCCCTCCCCCTTTCCTAGGGCTGACTGTATACCCTCCATTTAAGCTGCTTCGTTACACAGATGAATATTTTGTTCTTGCTGTGGTGTTTGGGTTGTTCTTTTGCCATATCACCTATCCTGTAGAACTCAGCAAAGGATATGAAGTTATTATTTCCTTGAGAAAAATGACAGTAGCCTCCAGGCTAAACTTTTGATCCACTTGTTCTCTCTGTTTTCAAAACTGCAAAGATTTACAGTTTTGTGCGCAGTCACTGCTTACAGATCTGGCAGATCTGTAGAAGGGAAGAACCAAAGAGAACTCATATTCTGGAAGACAATATTAGAAAACTAAGCAATATTTTTAATCTTTGCTGTGCCTTCAAAATGACTCTAATTTATTTTCAAAAGGGTAACAGCATAAATAATGAATTAGGCTGAATGAGGTTTATGGAGAGATGGAACTGAAGAGAGTACACATATTTCATACGTTGATAAGATTAATATTGGGTTCGTCCCCCCCCCCCCCAAAAAAAACTATCAGTTATCACTAGGACATATACTGTGCAATTCTGTAATTTTTATTCAAAAGTAAGGCCACTGAGTTCAGAGGGCCTTAGTTTTTGGTAATTGGGTAGAAGAGTATATCCTACAGAACACTCCTCATGTTGTTTAAAAAACTTACATTTCTTTTTTTATGGGATTTCAGAAATAACTGAACATGTCGTATTACACAGCTAATGAACAGATGTTTCTTGAAGTAGACAGGAACAGCTTCCCAAATCTGCTGGAATGGTGGACATTTAATACTGAACTGTTGGGAAAGTATGATATACTGTAGACTGACACCCCTCACACTGGCTTTGGCTGGTGAGTGTTGTCATTTCAGAAATAGCCATATACCTTAGATTTAATAACATTTCAGATATTTACAACTGCTGGAGCAAAGTTACTACAGTAACTTAAAAACTATGGTGGAATCATATTAAATATACTGTACATGGAGGGTCTTTTATACCTGCCAGGGAATATGCATAGTGTATCTGATATGTTACTAGACAGAAGTTGTTTTATGGCAAGTGATCCAGATGGCTATTACACTATTTAGCTTGGTGGGGATGGGAGCTATCACGGGCGGTCAGTCCACTCAGCTCTTAACAACATGAATTGATAACTAGTGAACTGTCCATTTGTAACCCAAGGAACTACTGGAAAGTCTGCCCATTTTCCAACATATAGTTACCCTCTGGGGGAAATGGGTGGCATATAAATTTAATAATAGATAATAATAATAATAAATAAATAAACATCCTTTTGGTCCCCTTGCAGCTGAGCAGTAGAGAACTGAATTCTGTTTATCTATAGTTTAATCTACTCAACAGATTCATGTAGAATGAATAAATAGACAGTACGCATAGTTTTTCTCTTAGATGAGCAGAAGAATCAGTCCTGAAATGGTCTACATAAAATAGAAGACATTCAAAGGCTGAACAAATGGCAGGGGCCCTAAAGATAGGCTTTGCCTCAGTTAATTGGATAATTGTGAGATTATCAGCATACCTGTTATTACCATAACAGCATACCATAATTTGGCCTGCAACGTTCTTGCCCTGAAGATCCTGTTTGACCTTGTGATCAGAAGCATTCCGTGTCCTTGGCTGACCATCAAGATATACTTCTGAGTTATCCTCAGAGCAGCACGATCTGTTTGGCATGGTCTAGTGGAGAAATACAATGTATTATATTATATTATATTATATTATATTATATTATATTATATTATATTATATTATATTATATTATATTATATTATATTATTATATTTATTATATATAATGTTCTAGACTTCTCCAGAATGTTCCCATTCCTGAATCATCACATTTTGCACATCCTAGTATTTAGTGTCCAAACTGATAACACTCAAGACAGTGTTCAGAATAGCAAAAAACAGCTCACCTGTTGGGTCTGGCTCCATATCAGCCCCCAGTTCCACCAGCAGACTTACTTCAAGCATTGCTCTTGGACTCTGATTCTATTCTTCTCTGTCCCACCAAGGCAGCCAGGCAGCTGGCACCTTCTCAAAATAATCATTCCTTTCTCTTGGTTTTGTGGTCAACTTTGTGGGTTTTGTGGGAATATAAATAAAGACACAGGTTCTGGGAATGTTGCCTTTTTCTGCTTTGTATTTCTGCTCCAGCATTTTCTGGCTTAGGAGGCTATCATATCTAATCTGTGGATTTTCACCTCTGTGCAACTGGCAACAGTATAGAGTTCTTCACTCTTTCATCACTCAATGAACTCTATTTCTCACCATGTTCTGCACTCTTAAAAGGAAATCTCCCCTCCTGTAGAAGTGAATGGTAGGTTCCATTTCTCAAGAGCTTTATGCTTGCTTCTTCCATAGGTTCTTTGCATTCTTTAGTTTCGAGGAACAATTTCTAAGTCCTAGTCTGCTCCCTGATTGAATGCTGATGTAGTGGAAGGAGGAAGACAATTCACAAACATTTATAACTCAATGTATAAGAAAGGCAATGTTCTTTTGTACTGCAGATAGATAGATAGATAGATAGATAGATAGATAGATAGATAGATAGATAGATAGATAGGAGTGGCTTTTTTACACTGGTAATGCAACATAAAATAAAGTATATTGTCTAAACAAAGACTATTTAAAAACCAGTATTTAAGAGAAAGTTTATAGAGTAAACATCTAGTTGGTTTAGATCAGCATCTGGTTTCAGTAGATCTGCACAGACTATTTTGACTCTCTTCATTTAATCACAGCCTTGTCCATGTGAAAAGCCTGCTTTTTCCAGAGTAATGAAATGCATATAAACAATGTGCCACTCATGGGATACAAGGGATTAAGAATTATATCTAATACAACACAATACCTTAGTGGTAGTTTTGATTTTTAAAAGAGCAGAGAAACTTCTTCCAGATTCTTCTTTAAGGTTTTGCTTGACTAATATTTCAGTAATACAGTATTTTATTATTGATCATATAACAGAAAGTTTAAAATAGCACTCTTTCGAGAACTCTTTCAAGAACAGGCTTTCTCTCTCTTCATCGCCCTGCAGTGTGTTTGCACAGGTCTCACTTTGCAGAAGACAGTAAAGAGCTTTTACTGTTACAATGTCCTGCTGATTTTAAACAAAACATACAATATATCCATGCTCGGTTTTGGGTTGGGATGTCAGGCTAACAATGAATCCAGAATTCCTTGTCAAATATTGATTTCTGATACTTGGTTGATTGGAAGTTGGCAAATGCTTCCAATTTCTGAATACATCTCATAACCTAGCTGCAAAATAAAGAATGGTGCCTATCCTGTATTTTTCTTTCCGTTAAAATGACATATTTTGTTAGGGTAAAAACTGAATTTTCTTCAAGGGAAAAGGGAAGGAAAACTGGATACGTAAGACCAAATATGCTAAGGACGGGTCTTACCACAACATGTAACTTAAATCCACATAACTGTTGATTTCATGATGAAGTCTGTATGAAAAGAATATCAGGAATAAATACATAAGAAAAGGGGATTTCCATCCCCTTCCAATAGTTCTGCTACTAAATTGTGCTCAGCCCAAGTGCTTTTAAACTTAGAGCAGTTCTTCTGACACTGCAGAGCATCTACGTATGTATCCAAGGATACAGTTAAGATCTGAAGATGACCAGAGTGGAAAATAAATATGATATTGGCAGTAATATAGCAGATATTCTACTGAAGCTCTGCTTGATAGTAGTAAATCTGAATAATAACATCAGTCCAAAAGAATGCATTCTGCCCTTGATTATGCACTTTTAAAACCAATGGTGCCTCTGAAGCGCATTTTGAGAACACAGTTAAGAAAGCGTGGAGAATGTAAACTGGGGAAATTCTCGTAAAAACCTCTAGCTGGGGACGAATGCTCCTCATTTAACTTGCTTTACCACTATTTGTATTTAAACTATTGCCTTGAATAACCAGAACTGTGCACCACACACAATTGGATATAAAAAGCTAAACAAAATTTGATAATGTTACTAGGAAAATAAAACAGGGAGAGGCAGAACACTTACAGATCCCAAATCTTAGTGCATAAGGCAGTGTTTCTCAACCGTGGCCACTTGAAGATGTGTGGACTTCAATTCCCAGAATTCCCCAGCCAGCATGGCTGGCTGGGGAATTCTGGGAGTTGAAGTCCACACGTCTTCAAGTTACCAAGGTTGAGAAACACTGGTATAAGGTGTAGATTAGGTATATGCTCCCCGCCTTTACAAAAAGTTTTGACTGGGTTAGTGGCTGTCCCAATTAAGCAATATAGAAGACAATCTTAGCCCCCTTCATTATGGTTTCCAAAGTAAATCCAAAGGTACCTTCAGCCTATCCCACCCAAGTTGGGTGTTGGGTGACCCATAGTCAAGAGACTTTCTCTCTGGTTATAATTCTGACCTGAATGGCCATTTGCAATTAAGGAACACGGCCATTGAATGTGCCAATTGAAGTGCACCAAAGATGGGTACCTGTGCGTCCGTATATTGTTAGCCATGCCAGGGATCAATGGCCTTGCTCTATGTACGAGTGATTCCAGGTTTCAGGATAGTGTATGAAGTAATTCAACTACTGAAGTGAATTGTGATCTAGAGCAATGTTTCTTAACCTTACCGACTTTAAAATGTGTGGACTTCAACTCCCAGAAATCCCCAGCCAGCTGGGCAACAATAAGATGTATGGACTTCAACCCTCCCTGGGGAATTCTGGAAGTTGAAATCCACACCTCTTAAAATTGCCCAGCTGGCTGGGGAATTCTGGGAATGAAGTCCCTACATCTTAGTTGCTAAGGTTGAGAAACTCTGATCTTGAGTGGACTTGGATGAGTTCCTTCTTTGGAGAAGGAGAGAAGCCTTGATTTGTCAACGGAGAGCAGCGAGTGAGTCTGGGGAACTTCTAGGGCGAAGAACTACTCGGCCCCCTTCATGGGGCTGCTCCAAATCGGGTTGCAGACGTCGCTATCATGTAAAGTCCATGCACCTACGATCGGCATGACCTTTCTGATTTAAATGTCTCAAAAGTGCCTTCGGTGACCCGGCAGTCAATATTCATCGCGTTCAGATCGAGACAAACTGGAGCGGACGGATTACTTGGCCAGATCAGGACCGGCACCAGGATGCGGGGGACGGCCACCCGCTGCTCCTCGCAAAGCCGAACGCGCGCCTGGGTCGAACCTTCCCCGCGAGCAGCGCTTGGACCTCGGCGGAGCACCGGAGGAGAAGCCCCCGGCCTGGCGGAGGAGCAATCCGGGGCCCCGGGAACCAACCCTCCATCCGCGCCCCTCCCGCGGGGTGGTTTACTGTGCTTTGAAATGAGTCAACTAAGTGAAGGCGCTACCGGGCGGGGTGCCGGGTGCCCCCTTTCCCGTCACTCAAGGGACGGGGCCGGCGGAGAAGGGCAGCCCCGCGGTGGGGTCGGGGCGCGGGAGCGGGGCTCCGTTTTTCCCCTCCGCAGCCTCAAATGCGCGGTGGGGGCAACCCTCCTGCGGCCCAGTCCGCGGGCTGGGCCTCTGGGCTCCTTCGGGGCGAGGCGCCTCCCTTCCTCCTTGACCGGGGCTGGAATCGCCAGGGGCCCCTCGAGCGGGAGGCCCCTCTTCCCACCCGCCCGCTTGTTTCTGGCCGCTTTCACGCCGCGGCGCAGCCTTTGTTCGGCCGCGGTTCGACGGAGCCCCGGCCCGGAGAAAGCTTCGAAGCTTCGCGAGCGCTCAGAGAGCCGAGCCCAGCTCCTCGCAGCCGTTTGGGCAGCTTTAGGTTTTGCAGCGACTCCCCGGCCCCCGGCTCGCTCCCTGCCCTCCCCCCGGGCAGAAGCGACTCCGGGTTCGGCTGGACTTTGCAGGAGACGCCGAGCCGAAGCCCCGCGCCCGGAGAGGGCCCCGCGCGCGGCCCGCTCGGCCGCTTTTGTGGTGTATTCGGCAGCCGGAAAGCCTCTCTCAGCCTCAGCGGAGCCCCGCGATGCATTCCGGCTCCTTTTCAGGGCAGGCGGGACGCCCGGGGGACGCGCATCAGTTGCTTTTCCTCGGGGGGGAGCCGGAAACCCAGCGGCGTCCTCCTCCCGTCAGAAGGAGGCGAATTTCACGAAGACTGGGCTTCATTGTCTGCCAAAGCAGCAGGCTCGTAATGCTCCAGTTGGCAAGGAAGTCAGGGGAGGCGTGAAAAAAAAAGCGGGGGGGGGGGAGGAAGAGACAGCCGCACACTCTTCCCCATGATTTATTTAAACAGCCAAGCGCCGCCAGGAAGACTTTCGCCCGCGAGCCGGGGCGACGGGCAGGCCCCTCTTCGCCTTCTGCCAAGGGCGAGCGCCAGACTAAATACAAGTCCCGGGAACGGCCGCAGACAGGAAACGGGGCGCGCGCGCGGGGGCTGTTTTGTCTGCGGCGAAGTTTCCCTGGGGGGTGGGGGGTGGGGGGTGGGGGGCCTGCCTTCGGTTTCGGGCTGGCCTCGCAGGCTCCGTGGTTCCGAAGATCTCCGAGCCCGCGCGGGCACTGGCCGAATCCGCGGCGGCTGGCACGGGAGGCAAAGGCGGGAGAGCCTGGCGCTCCAGAAAGTAGCCCGCTCCCTGGCCGAAAGAACGCCGGAGTTCCCGGGCTGGCCGTTTCGACAAGGTAAGATAACCCTAAGGTAACCCTAAGGGAGCAAAAAAAGCATTTTCTGCCCTGGCGACAGAGAACAATGCTTTTAAGCCCGCGATAAGTAAATGGCTTGCACCGTGGCCTCTCCCGCTCGTGTCGGGGGGCATCCCAGGAGGATGTTTTCCTGCAGCCAGGAAAAGCTCTCAGCCAGATTTACTGAAGGACCAAGCGAGAGCTGCAAAACGTTTCCGAACGGGAAAGGCGCCCTCCGCAACCCGCCTGGTTTCTGCTCAGTCCTGCCTGCCGGGAGGCGCCCGAGCCTAAACGTTTGCCTCTTCGCCCCCTGGCGGCCAGCCCGTGTAAGGGCAAGGAGGAGACCTGCGGGGTCGCGTTCGCCTTCGCCTTCGCGGCCGCGAGTTCCGCAACTCTGCCACTCGGGCGGGTGGAAAGGACGGTTCCTCCTGCCCTTAGCCTCGCTTGGGCTGCTTGCACTTGAACTCCCAGCTGCCCAGGAAGAAGCTAAACCGTTCTGGGGAGACTCTGGATTGGAGGGCTGGGGGTGGGAAGCGAAAGGCAGAAAAGGCGTCCTTCTAAATTGCACTCCGGAGGGGACTTTTAAAAATGATGTAAATAAAACTGTAGGCGTTCTTTCCGGGTAAGGCTGAAAATCCGAAATGTGTTGACGTTTGATTTGTCCAAGTAAACTGTGTGAGAGCTAATCGCGGGCATAATTATTTCGAAGCGCATCGGAAAGAGCTGAGTACAGCTTGTTCCAAAGGAAGGGCGAGGCAGTCCTGTGGACACGGTCTACCTGGGAGAGGGTTTTGGAATTCAGTGGGACTTTCTACAAGAAGAGATAAAGGGTTCACGGATCTGGCTGTAGAGGGTTTTTGCTTTGCTTTGTTTTGTTTGGAAACAGTAGGATTGGGAAATAATTTGATTTCTTATTCTATCTTGCAACCCTGGGATCCCCTAGCAGGCTTTTCTCCAAGCACTAAAAAAGCCTGAGGTTCGTCCGAGGCTGGATGAAATCAGTCAGGTGCTGTCCCGCCCTTTGCACACGCCTTTAGTGGTGTGTTGATCCCTAAACACGCCACTAAAAGAAGTAGGAATCCCTGCACCCTTCTGAGAATAATCTTAGTGATGAGCAATGCGATTTTCTTCAGGGCAGCGTAAAACCCTGGTTGATCTCAGTGGATTTTATATTTAAGGGCTTTTAAGAAGTACAACAAATGGAAATGTAAAAGAGACCACGAATATACTCTTTAGAAGATGGGGTGTGCTGTTTTCCAACGCTTTTAGCGGATGGCTAGATGGCCTTGCTTTCTTGCGCACCAAAACGTCCATTGCTTGTTTTTAAAATTGCCGCAGTCCGGGGCTGCAAAAACAGCTGATCTTCCAGCGCAGGTTTACTGGAACCGAAGGCCCATTAGGTAAAATAGGGCTTTTCCCCTTAATCCACGTGTGGGATTAATTTTGCAGGATGTCCCTGGAGGAGACAAACAGACAAAACGAGAACCAGAAGGGGGGCCAGAAACCCCCGGCCTCGGCGTGGCCCCGGACTCCGCGGGACCTCGCTCCCCCGCGCGGAACCGGCGCCGCGCCCTGGCGGTCCTGCCGCGGAGCCTGGCTCGGCGCTCGAAGCGCGCGCTTCCCCGGCTGGCTGCCCGCCCCTTTCTTAACCCTTCCCGCTCCTGCGCGGCCCGGCGGCTTTGCGGAAAGCCCCTCGGCCCGCCCCGTCCTGCCCTTCCCTCGCGGGCCTTGGCGAGGGCGGCTGCTCGCCTTCGCGCCCGCGCCTCTCCTGCCTTTCCCGTGGTTCCTCGCTGGGCGACAACGCCGCCGCCTGCCCGGACTGCCGCTTCCCTCCAGCTGGCTTGGAAAGGGGGGGCTCGGATCCACGGGGTCCCCCTGCCGGGCCACCCACCTGCTGCCGGGAGCCGCCCGCCGGGAAGCCTCGAGAAGGCTTGGAGCGCTGCCCCCATTGGGCTCCGCGGCGCCCGAGCTCAGCCGGGGCGTTTTTCCGCCCTCGCCCCCCGATGGACCCCCGACTCTGTCCCGAGCCCTCACAGGCGACCTCTTCCCGGCCGCCTCGCCCACGGGGTGCTTCCACGCACCCCGGCCGAGGGTGGGCAGGCAGGCAAGCTCCCCTGGCTAGCCGCTTCCTCACATTTCTCTGCGCCTCGAAGTGGTTTCCCCGACACACCCACCCCTCTGCTTCTGGGGGATCCGCAGGAATTCCGCTCTCGGATCTGCCGTGGGTCTGCGGGGCCGTCCAAGTGCCCTGAGCGGAGAGATTAAGGTGGGGAAACTCCCTGCCTCTTAGTGGAAGTAGGCAGGTGGGGTCGGAGTGCGCGGGGCGGGGGGGGGGGGGGAGGGGAGGAAGGCCCGCTTCTACCGTTACTAATTTGTCTAAGTCGGTTCTAGTATGATTTGTCTCATCTGAATAAAACAACTGTAGTTTTGTTTCAGGGTTAAAAATCAGCTTTCATGGTTTCCTTTCCTGATTGGATTGACCTCCACACAAAGAAGATGTTAATAAACCAGGAAAGACGGATCCCTTGACACAGGTGACTGTTGTAACCCAAGTTCAGCATTTTGCCTACACTCCTGCGCCCGATGGCTCGAGCAGCGCTGAACTCAGTATGGTTCTTATTTGAAGCGGGTATGTCTCTAGCCACGCGCCTCCAGCTCAACTGGACTTCAACTCCCATAGTGCCTAGCCAACACGGACATTGGCCACGCTGACTAATGTTGATGGGCGCTGAGATAGCCGGAGGGCTCCAGGTTGGGGAAGAGAAGGTGACAGAAATTGAAGCCGCTCGGCTTCCTATGGATTACTTTAAAGCTCCCCTTAAAACGAATACAGCCTGATAGCGCTCTTTAATTTATTTTTGTCTTCTGGGTGTAGCTTATACGTCCAAGAACTCCGCAAAATGTTTTAGATTGTTCTATCAAGCCCGTCGTTCGACAGGCTAAATGAGGATTTAAGCCTTTTTAGACCCGGGCAATTCCACAGAAAGGCAAGGGTAATCCAGATTAACTAAGGTCCGAATCAAACAGCACAACGAAAGACAAATGTTGACATCTGGAAATCTCGTCCTAGATGGCCTTTCAAAATCCTAACGTTTCGGTTTAACGAGGAAGAGGACAGCGTCCCCAGCCGTCGCTCGGAATCCCCAACGGGGCTGCTCCGAGGGCCCGGGGCAGGCGACCGAGAAGGCGCCTCCAAGCTGGGGTCGTTTTTTCTATTCTAAACAAGCGGGGTGGGAATGTTACAAACAAGGATTCCTGGGCAAAATAAATGGAGGTTTGGCCTGGAACAGCAGGTCAGTCCCACCGAGGTTCTTTCTGTGGGCAGGAAGAAGGACCGAGGATCCTTTCTCGGGGTTACTGGTGGGAAGACCTGGTGCAAGGGCCGAAGGGGGTGGAATCCACCCCACGCCGTTTTTTACTGCCCCGCTTTGGTTGCAGTTTCCCTTGCCATACAGGGACACGTGTCACACCTGTTTTCCTGGGCGTGAGAGAGGGATGTCTCTCCTTCGCGTGACTCCCTCTCTGTAGGGGAGTCTCAGTCGGCCTGGTAAAGTTCCTCATTGAATATGCACCGTAAAAGTTAAGCAGCGGTTTCAGCCAGGGTTCAAAATGGCAAAGTTAAATATTTGTTTTTAATTTTCTGGCTCAGAAATTTTAACTACCAGGCAAGGTTCCTCCTGCGGCTCTTCTAATAGGTTTGCATAAATCGTTTTGTTATTACCTTCTGTCTATTAAAACAACATTGGCTTCGCATCCTGACAGTCGCATTTAAAATCCTGGCAGCCAGAAGAAATCTCTCATCTCGTGTAAGGGAGCGGGGAGGGGGCGAAAAGGGAAAAATGGAAATGAATCTGCTTCGGTGTTGGAGGGGAGGAGATCAGCTGAGAGAGAAAGTGAAAAAATTAGGAAAACATGCCCCTTCGGTTAGAAGTTTTTAATTAGATTTCGGTGATGCTTAAGCGCGTTGAAAGGACGAGGCTGCGCTTACGGGGGGGGGGGGGGGGATCAGGAATCTGTAAAATCTGTTTACCGTAGTGTGAGATCTTGGCTAAATCAAGGGGAGGAACGCTCAGATGCCACGCGCATCGAAGGCGGCTGGCAGGGCTTGCATTGAAGCCCCCCAGAAAGCGCTTCTGACTGTTCGCGGGAGTTCCAGGCGACCCTCTACGCCACTTGCTCCCGTGCAAGTCGCAGCTCCGTTCTTCGGTGGGTTGCCCTGCCACGCAAATCAAAACGTGCCACACGGAGAACGAGGACTGTGGACGATCAAGCATAGAAGGAGCAGGTGCTCGCTGGTCGACACCCCCTGGAATCCGCCCGTGGAAGCGTCGCAGCGGCGGCAGGAGAGGCCGAGGGGGGAGAGGACCAGTCCTAACCCTAACCCCACCCCCCTCCGATGGCAGCGAGTGGGACTGCCCTCTTCAGTCGTTATTCTAGCTGGGGAATGACGTTTATTTTAGAGCAAAAACGCTCAACAAATAGGAGTCACACTTTCAGCGCAAAGAGCTGCCTTCTCCCAACCACGCCCCATCTTAAAACTAAGGGTTTTAATACCGAACTGGTGAGAAGAATCAGCTCGTTTCCCCTCTTTTTCCCTAACGAAGAATGCTGGAGAACTCAGAAGCTTGCTCCATTTTTGTAGTGCCCGACTAGTCCTTAAAGGGGGTTCTGACTTTTTCCTTCCCTTAATGGGACATTACGGCTGTTCTTGATTTTTGGCGGAGGCGAGTCGTGTCAGCCCCTTTGAACTCAGGTTCGCATTGCTTGTCGCCCACCTGCCCAACATTTGGAGTTTTCTCGACTTTGGGTCTCCGGCCCTCCGGCCCAAACGCCAGGTTGTAAACACGGATCTGCCAATCTCCAGCAAGGGGAGGGGGGAATCTTCTAGGAGGTTTTTCCCCAGAGATGGAGAACCCAAGAGAAAAAATATTCTATAGAATCTTTTAAAGAGCGTAGTAAAGTGGGCCATTCGCTGCTTGGTTGTGGTTTCTGTTTTAAGATTTCGAAAATCACCTTCAGAAGTCTGGTGCGATATTTTCGGCTTTGCAAACGTCCTGCCTGGATCAACTGCATTTTACGGGAGCGGCTTATTTCCTCCGGTCCCCCTCATATGTTTTTACGTGAATGTTGTTTACTTGAAGCCAAAAAACTGTTGGCTTGATTTTTATGGTCTAGCCGTTAGAGTTTTCCACCTGTTCTGATTAACCCACTTTTTAAAAGAAGGTGCACGCACCCTTACCAAAATGAAACCCCAAACGGTGATGCGTTACAAAGCCGGTGGCTGGTTCCAAATATTGGCTCGCTCCAGTCCAGTATCAGTTTGGATCTACCGCTCGCTCAAGCCTCAGCGCGACTGCAGAGAAGGCCAAGCAAGAACCCAGGTGTGCCTGGAGATATGCCCGGCCACCTGGGTGCCCAGCGGCGGAACCCCACCCCCCAAGATGCCCCTCTTGAACCCTGTTCTCGTTCTTCCAGGTCTCGCGTTTCAGTTGAGGGGATTTTACCCTTACTAGCTTGGATTCGGTTCTCTCCGGCGCAGATTCCAGACGGGCGGCTTCCAGCTTTTTAAAGGAGCTCCCGGCCGAGGCGGGGGCAGCGAGGGGGTGGCGCGAGGGAACGGCTGAGGATCGCGTCTGGCCGGAGGCCCCGGGACGCCCTCTGCCCGCTCCGCAGCCAGCGCCCCTCGGCCGCTCCCCTTCGCCTGCAGATGAGGTCGCCCCCCGAAAGCCGGAGAAGCAGCGGCCGCGCAGACTGACTGCGAGAGGAAGTGACCGTTGACCCCACTCGGCTCCTGCGCCGCGGAGGGGAAGGCGAGCGGGCATCCAGCGCCGCAGCTGGAAAGGCCGTTCCCGACGGCGGGGGAACTTGCTGCAGGGGGAAGCCAGGGCGGTGTGACGGCAGCAGGGGGCTCCCCCAGGCTGTGCCCCCAAGATTAGCACCTGCTGGGGAGCCACTGTGGTATGGTGGTTAAAGCATCAGGTTAGAGACTGTAAGACCGTGAGTTCTAGTCCCACCTTGGGCACAAAGCCAGCTGGGTGACCTTGGGCCAGTCACTCTCTCTCTGACCTAGGAAGGAGGCAATGGTAAACCGCTTCCGAAAAGCCTTGCAAGAAAACTGCAGGGACTTGTCCAGGCAGTCGCCAGGAGTCAAAACATTGACTCAAAGGCACCCCCCCCAAAAAAGGGCGCTGCTTCCCCCACCCAACAGGTGGCCCAAATCTTCAGCACTGGGTGGCCAGCCTGCCTCCGCAGCACCCCCCAGGAGCACCCAGGCTCTGGTCCAGAGCAGCCGCCCCACCCTCTGATCTCTCTTGTCTAAGTTCAAGCACAGAAACAACCTATTGACATTGAACCGGCTTCTTGCAGGACTCGATTCTCTGGCTGCGCTGCCTGTGGGCTTGCGGGGTTCCATCCGTGGCGCCAAGCCAACTGCTCCGAGCCCTTTCGCATTTCATGCACGCACAGCAATGCTGATCTGTTCCATAAACCACACTCGCTCGAGTATGCGTGAACGCGGCGATGCGAAGAGTCCGTAGGGGGTGCGTGCCTTCTAGGCAAGACTTCAGGGCGGGGGGGGGGGGAATTCAGGCTTACAGACATAGGAAACGCCTTGGCAGCAACGGAGGGCAGGAACCTCACCCTTCTCCAAGGAGCCGGAAGGAAGGAAGGAAGGAAGGAAGGAAGGAAGGAAGGAAGGAAGGAAGGAAAGCTAAACAGCTCCACAAGACGAAACCTCACAAGCCACTTTCCTCACTGAATGTGGCCCTGAACAATTTTGTCTAAAGCGGTAGTGCTTGGCCACACCTCAAAGGCTGGCAGAAGGGGCCAAGGATGGGCGCCAAAGGGTGAATTGGAAGAGGACTGAGCAGAATCGGTTTGGGTAGCAATTGCTCTTGCGGGATTCTTATTCTTCCTGCTGCCGGCTCAGAGGTAAGGCCCCCTGAGTTCCTTGGGGCTTCCTCCCACCTAAGCGGGGCTTGCTTCCGAGTAAAGAGAAGCAGGTCAAGCGCTTTTCCACCTGCCCAATTCAGGGGCTGGAGAAAGTCTTTCAAACTCATTTAACTGGAGGACAGGCAGCACTCTGTGGATCGGTTGCTTTGAAAATACCCCCCCCCCCCGCATGCAACTTTTATATTGGTTTGCAGGATCTGAGCTTCCCTTCCGTGTGGGAAATCTGTGGAGCCCTTGGTGCGCTCTGAGCTTGGAGGTGGCTTGCAGACGTTTCATTACCTGATGAGGTCACATCAATAGGGCACCCTGATGGGGTGGCCTAGTTGGGTAATGAAATGTCTGCAAACAAACCGCCAAGCTCAGAGAGCACCAAGGGCTCCACAGTTCAACCCTGAGCTACAGATATGCTCTTCTATTGGAGAGAGAAATCTGACTATAGGGCCTGATCACGACTAGAGGCTCGATGCCATCAGCCAACTCAAAGCCTCGGGTGTCAGAATGCAGCCTGGCAGTCCGACAGGGAGAAGCCCTGTTGCTCCGGACTTTGCCGGTCAGGATAGTAGTAGATGATTTAGCAAGAGCTCAGCCTTTTTCTCAATGGCAATTTATAGCCTTGCTCCACCAGCGCTGGGCGACAAGTCACCAGTGAAGGCGCTGCTGGCCTTGCCTCCATCCTGGATGTCAAAGGAATGTGGTTCTTCCAACCTCCCCCCCTCCAATCCAAAGCGGATGAGTTTGGATGAGACATCTGTTACGCAATCCAAGGAAGGGAAGGGGACAAAGACGTTTGCCTGGATTTCAGAAAGCTAAGCAAGATCCGGACCCGGTTCATTCTTGAGGGAAGAGACGGTCCAAAAATTCCTTGACAGAAACGGAGTGGGGAACTCAAAATATCCTTGAGGTTCGGCGAACTGTTTGTTGTGTTTTTGCGAAGAAAGCGACGTGGAGGTGCCAGGAGCCACCGGCAGAATCATATTAGATCAGCTAACAGGAGTTTGAGTTAACCAATCTTGTGCGGTTCAACCTAGATTTAAGTTTATTACATGAATATTTGCCCCTTCCTCCCTGGCTTTTTCCCTTTTTCCCACCACTCGTTTCAGCTTGGTGTTGAATCAATCGCGCCGATGCCCAAAGTTCTTCTAACTGAACGAATCTACGAGACGTGTGGTTGGGCCGAATCGAATTCATTCGGCAGCAGAGCGGAACAGCCCCGCGCCGGCCCTGCGTAAAGGCACTCGCTGCTCGGCCGTTCCGTCTCCAGCAGGGGGCGCGGAAGAGCAGCTGGCTCGCTCGCCGGAAGACCTGGGGAGGGGTTCGTCGGACATTCGTCCAGACCGGACCCCGAAACGGCACGAGGAGGTTAAGGGGAGCTCCGGTCAGCGGTTTATCTGTTCATAATCATAATTATGGGTGAGACGTGACACCCATAAAAGCTGTTCTGAATACACAACTTGCGATTTTGTTTGTTTGTTTTTGCATGAAATGCTGATTGCATTTAAATCTGAATATCCACCTGGTTTGCAATCATGCTGTATGATGCCTTCTTCAACCAAGGTTTGTTGACTAGACCACACATCTGAGTTCACACAAAACACTCAGCCGGACTCACATGCCAGAGCTTATGGTATTGCCTGAACTGAAGAATTGATGCAGCGCCTATGGGAGTGGGAGGCCGTAATAAGTTTGAATAAATAAACAACATAAAAAAGTAATTTCATAGAAAGCACATTTCAACAGCATGTTCAAATATGGGATCTTGAACAACATACCTCTTCCACCCCCAATCCCCAACAATTCTGCAACCCCTCCACTATAAATTTTAAGGAATACAGTCATTCTAATTCGGGAACGGGGTTAGTAGAGGCAGAAAGGGAAAAGATGAGAGCCACATCCTCACGGAGCCGAGCTGTCTGGGCTTTTTAATTAGGGAGATGTGTTACCCCACCCTCCCATCCCTACGAACTGCTCACAGTGCTGATTAATTAGGCACTGGAATGTGGAGCCATGCACAGTTAGATTGCCTGATTTTGTTTTTTATGAAGATATACCCAGGAGACCTCAATAAGAGAGCTTGTTGAATTTTGCCTACCTTCCCAATTTTTTGTTTTGTTTTGCAAAACGTTCCCCAGCACTGAGCCAGTTGCATGTCAGCAGGTGCAGTCCAGAAGTGGCTAGAAATAGTTATTTGCTTTGGTCACCTTAAGGGACTCCAAAACATTTTTGTGGGTTGGGTTCGTGCAAGGCTAACCACAGGGGGGTCAAGAAAGTCAAGAGGGGCCCACAACTATGTGATCAAAGCCCTGCCTCTTTCTTACATGTGTCATGACACACATAAAACAGGGCTTCAACCCTATGATTGTGGCTGCCATCCTGACTTTTTGATCCCTTCCCTGGGGACACTCCTGAGTTTAGGCATCCTAATCATGGTTTGTTTTAACAATAGTTTTTTATGAAGGTACACTGATTGGAGTCACATGTAATGTTAAGAATAAGCAAGGAGGGGAAATCTTTGGTGATCATGGGTGTTCCTTAAAGTTTTTTGGAGTGCAAAATGGGTGAGGCTGAGTGATGGAGGAGTTTTGGAGGGCTTACACTAGTTTTCATCAATTCTACATCTCAAAATGGCAAGAAACTGTCCATTCTGTTTTCAACAGGGTTAGAGCAGGCCCTGAGTGCAACTGAAAGAGGACTCAGGAGCCACATGTAACTGGGATTACAGATTGTCCACCCTTGACATAAACCATGGTTTGCACACTACAGTGTCAGGGGTCATACAACATGGTAAATGAAAACCACAAACTCCATTATGATTTATTGCCCTGGGTGAAGCCACCCCCTGTGTGGTTGAGGTCAAAAAGGAAGACTAAATCATGGAACACAAGGAATAAACCTTGCTTGAAGCTTCAACAAAATGCAAGAAACAAAGAATTTAATTTTATTTCAGCCTTCCCCAACTTGGTACTTTCCAGATGTGTTGGGAATTACAATGCCAATAATTCCTGTTAGCCATGTTAGCTGAGAAGTCTGGATAATTCAAGATTCCAATAACATTTAGGGTCATTAACTTGGATAAAATTGATCTGCTTGAAATACTGATTAATCACAAAACATATATTGGGAAGAACAATCAATAAGATACAAGAGGTGGAACATTTTCCCTTTAAAAATATTGAAGTATGTGGAGTGTTTTCTTTGAGGAAAAAAAAATGACAGGAAGTTGGAGCTCTGATAAAGATTTCTACAATAATCCTTGGGGTGGGTTTACACTATACCTGTGTTTCTCAGCCTTGGTGACTTTAAGATGTATGGACTTCAACTCCCAGAATTCCCCAGCCAGCCTGGGGAATTCTGGGAGTTGAAGTCCACACATCTTAAAGTCGCCATGGTTGAGAAACACTGCACTATACTATTAAGTATGTTATTGAAGTTACCCACTTTCTGGATTCGTTCAGCTACCCAAATGGGCTGGGTGGAACCCACAGAACCCACAAGAGCAAACCAAACTTAAAACTAGCTAAGCTTAGCCTGATGTGCACATCAGGGTAAGTAGTAACATGGACATTGCCATAAACTAATATTGCCAGTAAGATATTTGATTGCAATAAATATCCAAAAAATGGAGGAAGGGATATCATGTATGCCATTCTGAGTTTGTGTAGGAAAGATAAAATCAGGAGGAGGAAGAGGAGAAGGAAGAAGAGGAGGAGGAAGAGGAGGAGGAGGAGGAGGAGGAGGGAGACTGCTATTCATCACTGCATGTTGCCAACTTTTCATGCATCCCTCTATCCTTCTAGACCAGTGTTTTTCAACCTTGGCAACTTTAAGATATGTGGACTTCAACTCCCAGAATTTCCCAGCCAGCATGGCTGGCTGGGGAATTCTGGGAATTGAAGTCCACATATCTTAAATTTGCTAAGGTTGAGAAACACTGGTCTAGACACCCAAATAATCTCACAAATAACTGTTGTGTTCTACGGTGCTGATAAGGATCAGAGAATAGATCTTTTAGATCATTGTAGGACGTACTCACGGGAAAAGGAAAGGGCAGCAGATAACAGAAATTGCATTAGCGAGAAGGTTGGTCATAGTGGTGATGGCAGGCAAGTGAATGTGTAACGTAACCATGGCTAGGATGGAATTTGATCATTCTAGTGGCTGTTGTATATAGTCTGTGGAACTTAATCCTGAGAAACAGGGGCTGGTGATCCTAAAATGAATTGAACAGTTTTCTGGACTGCTGAAGGCTTGTCTGTTCCTAGGTCAGGGGGAAGTCCATGAAGTGTTCAAAAGCAAGACCCAGAAGAAGTCTGACCAAAGAGGATAAGCATCATGGGGTGTCTGCAGGAGGGGGCCTGAAAAAGTGAAGATTGCAACCACAACAATATGATCAAAGAACCCCCTCTTTTTTAATGCGTGTTGTGTATGTAAAAAAAAGGGGGGGCTGATTGCCTTGTTGAGGTTGCTATCTTGACTGCTTTGACCCCCTTCCTGGGGACACCCCTGCCATGGGATCTAACATACCATACAGGTTGTGTCAGAAGACAGGTGGGGGAAAAAAATCACAAGTTTACTTCTCAGAGGGTCATCTGTTAGATCAAGCTGCTGATTTATCTGACTGAGAGAGACAGAAAATTTGCCACTCTGTTCTGTTCTCTGTTTCTCAAATCTAAGTTAGGTCTGCAATTTAGCACAGACCTGTGGATATGCTAAGTACACTCAGCTGTTAAGCTCCTATTATACCCAACGAAGAAATGCTTACTTCCAGTCAGTTAGCAAAGAAAATAAATGGTAAATTTGCATCAAGGTGTGCATCAGTTGGGAATCAAAGAATGCAAAAGCATTAGTGAAGCTGGAAAAGGGAAGCTGCTTGGTACGGCTTGATTGAAATGGTCTTTTAAATAGATTAAGAGGGGAAACACACTGGACACCTGGGTGGCCTTGCCTCTTTCAGCCAAATTCCTAAAACCTGTGCATGTACCTCATCACAATGACATTATTTTGAAAGGCATCCCATTGTTTCATTACTTTTTAAAATATAATTTTAATTAATAACCCATTGCTTTATTATTTGACCGCGCTTTTAAGACTATTTTCATCCTTCACGGTAAAACCATAATACAGTTACAATGGTATAAACCAACTGTAGTTTATTTAGTAAACAAGGGTTTAGCAAACCAGGGCTCTGTGCAATGGGTAAACTGGGTAGTGTGATCCACTTTCTTCAGCTACTGGTCATTGCAAAGGAACAGAACAAACAAAGGGTAGATCTTTCTCCCTTCCTAGGACCATCCTATCCGATAAAAAAGTGTCATCATTATTGTATTTTCCAGCTTTCAGTTAGGGAGTAAACAGAATGTTGTTCATTCTTTTAAGCCATTATAATTCTTTCCCCAGCAGTCCTCACCCATCTCAACATAGATGAAATACTGTTGTGGAGGAGCTTTTCCAGATGTTCCATGTTCACTTCTCTGTATTGTCAGGGTGGTTTCCAGAGGGACACCATTATATATTCCTTTTAGGCTGGGTCAGGTAGAGCAGCTGTTGCCAGTTTTCACCTGTGTCTCCAAGGCAAAGCCCCTCCTTTGTTAGTTTGGAAATAAGCACTGCTTTTCCCACACTGGTTCAAGTAACTTCTGCAATGCCTTGCAGTTAGTAAGAAACTGTGGGTCTTCAGAAAGGCCAGCAGTGGGCTCCTTGTGCAGCCTGGTTCAGTTCAGCTGCTGCCAAAGGTGAGCTGAGACCTCTCCTTCCAGTGATCTTTCCTAAGGCTAAAGTATCAAAGGGACACTTTCACCAGATGCATTCCTTCAGCACCACACGGATCTTGCTGGCCTTCCTGCAATGTGTTGCAATTAAAAATTTCCAGAAATACTGTGGGGCGGATGTAAACTGCTTTCAATATTAGGTACCTATCTCTTTACGTATGTATTATAACATCTTGCATTCTGTTCTTCCTTTGGGAAACTCAAGTGGCTGAAATGGCAGTCTTAGTTCGGTTGTGTGACAGCTCTGTGCAAAGCTCTGACTCTCCTTCATGCATACCCAATTTGGGACATTATGCACCAGGAGAGTTTTCTCTTGGGGTCTAAAGGAAATTCAGATATAGGAGAATGGGGAGAGGGAGGGGAGGAAGAATGTCAGGAGACTGGTTGCCAGATCATTTTTCAAAACAATATTCCAAACTTGCCATCGAAATACTTGAGTGGATGGATGCAAGGAATGACATTTGGGGAAATAATGTTTATTTGCCTCAAACATTTTTTATTCAAAGCCTAGGGAGATTGCAAGCATCTGCGTTTCAATGTAAATGATCTGGAAGCTGTAGTAGTGGAAGTCAAGGAGCGCATGAAAAAAAATGGGAATAACTATAAAGAAAACCAAACTTATGACAACAGGTGCAGCAACCAGCCTTAAAATTGACCGTGAAGAAATGTGTGACAGACTAGCATTTGGCAGAGTAGCCATGAAGGCCTTGGAAAACTTATTCAGATGCCATAATATTTCTATAAAGATCAGAGTCGTGCAGGCAATGGTTTTCTCTGTGATGCTCTATGGAAGTGAAAGTTGGATTTTGAGGAAGGAGGATAGAAAGGATATTGATGCTTTTGAACGTTGGTGTTGAAGAAGATCCCTAATGCTAGTCAAGAAAACAAGCAAGTGGATCACAGAACAAATCAGTTCAGAGTTCTCACTTGAAGCACCAATGGCCATGCTCAAATTATTACACTTTGGACACATTTATGCGAAGACTTGGCTCTCTTGAGAAGTCTACAATGCAGGGAAAGGTGGAAGGAAAGAGAAGAAGACAACCAACCATAAGGTGCATGGATTCAGTTATGATGCTGGTGGGTGCATCATTGGAAGACCCGAAGAACCAGGTTGCGGACAGATCCTGGAGAACATCTGTCTACATGGTTGCTAAGAGTTGACACCGACTTGATGGCACATAATAGTACATTTCCAGCGCAGGTCTTTTTAAGCATTGTTGAAGCATGGTGGGTTACTTTGGTAGCTCCAAACATTGCTTTTTAACTCGTATTATACTGGTATTCTATATCTCATTCCTGCAGAATGCAAACTCTCTTGCCTTACCGTTTCAGCTGAAAATTTAAAAAAAGTTATAATGCCTATAATGTAATTCTCAAAGTATCTACTCACGTTGCATGATACAGGAGGAGGGGAAGAAGGAAAGGCCAAGGGGTTAATGATCATGCCATATCTCAGGACAATGTGGCAACAGCATCAGATTAAGGTTTACTGTGTTATGGCTTCAGGAAGCAACATTACCCATTGAAGAGCTAAATACTGCACGGAATTAGGCAGAGAGACCATGTCTGGGAACTATTGGCTAGAAGCGCATGATCTTATTTGTCTCTTATTATGTATCTAATTTAAGCCTATCAGTCTTTTTACAAGGTTGCTAATGACAGCTTAATCCAACTATTCGGCCTGCTTCACCCTCACCCTTTATCACTTTATTGTCATATTCATCCAGATAGCGTTAATATCTGAAGCAACAACTTCAACATCTTATTTCTATGGTATGGGAAGGACTATTAAGTTCAATCTAGAGCTGATTCCCCTATAACAGATTTCATGTTGTGGCATGAACCTGAAGACTGGGGAGGGGGAATGAGGAGGAAAAAGAAGCAAGTCACGCTTGAATTTTTCATGAGGGTTTTTGATGCTACGACTTGCTGGTGACAACTCAGAGCGATTTGAACTAGCAATAAAGGCATTATTGTTAGGCTTGCAACAATATTGACACTACAAAAAGCCTTAGGTCTGGAAGTCATATTCTGAATTGGGGCTTCAAGTATCCAAATTCAACTCCACATATAGTTATGATTTACCCATATTTTCTGGAAAGGACCAAACTGCTCTGAACTCAATATAAACTGAATGTCTGTGCATGGAGGTGGGGTTGGTAACTGGTCTTCAAGAAAATAAATTGCCAATCATGTTGACATTCTTCAAAGCATGGAAGGAACGTGCAGTATTTTCTACTTTATACTACCAATACTAGTCCCCTTATTTATAGGAAAGCCAGTTTCTAATTTCACATCAGTTAAGGATGGAAGACAATTCTGCAGCATAAGGTTCTGTATATTTATTTCTAAGAATCACTGCATTCTTCACCAGTTTTTATTTCCTTTGCCTTTCCACTTTGACTCATTGATCCATGTATTAATACCTTTACATTTTGCTTTCCTCCAGGAGTTCAAGGTGGTAACCATGAAGTTCTCGCCTCATTTTATCCCCACTACAGCAAGCTTGTAAGATGCTGAGATAATGATTGGCTCAGTGACCCAATAAGATCCTTGGTTGAAAGGGGACCTTTTGTGTTCCCAATCCATTTATTTTTTATTCTGCAGTGAACATTATGAGGAACATTTCAGAGGCATCTCCCTGTGCCTCTTTCCAGTGGACATGGACTGAACTTGTCACCAGAGGGGGCTCTTGCTAGCCGAAAAGATAAGAGTGAAATCCAAGGATTTTCTGGTTATGTACAATTCAGCCGACAAATATAACAGAAACAGCAGAACATTTTACCTGGGTTCTGCTCAATTTGAGTTCAAATTGAAGTTCAAAAAGTCCCCCAACCCTGTTGGTGTATAATCCTCTTGCCCTCAGTTAACATACTGGAATTCTTCTGGTCCTTTACTTTTAATTTAGTTTTGCTTTCTGTACCCTCCGCTCTCAACACTATGAAGGCACAGCTCCTGAAAATTAGCAAGATTACTTTCTCTTCTGCTTCTTACAGTTTTAAATCAGGACTGACTTCATCAAGCAAGTATATTCTTCTGGTACTCCTTCTAGTTGGCAGTATATCCCCAGAACAAGCAGCAATTTGGTCATAAAAATCTGGGAATAATACCACCAGCTTCCATAACACAGAGAATTTACTTCAGCCAAAGATAGTGAGACAACCCAGTGTGGGAGGAGAGCTGGTGTTAAGTCTACAGTAGCCAAAAATCGGAAGAAATCTGGCAGCATCTTTTCTGACTAGCAAATTTTATTAAAAGACATAAGCTTTCATGAACTGTAACTCACTTTTCATGTCCCCATTTGAATTCTACATCAGTTTAGCCATTCTGTGCATCTAATGATTTAGTAACGATCATTACTAAAGCTAATGCCTTTTAATAACATTCAAAATTAATTTGAAAAGGTGCTACCAGATTTCTGATTTTTGAGGTAACCCATGGAATTTTATCCCCAGTGTTCAGCTCTGGATGAAAGAGAAACATCTTTTTCTGCATAAGACAGGAAAAGCAGCATTCCTTCTCAACTAAGGAGCAGCAATATATAAATGGAGATAATCTGGGCAGTTGAAATTTGGATACAAGTGCAAGTATTATCGGACAGTTTCACAGAACATTGTGATGCTGAACAAGGCTACTAGCTCCTTTGCAAATACCAACATGACTGAAGTGCCGTGTTAAAACAGATCATATCATTTGTGAAGAAAGTATCCAGCATTTCTATCTGTCAGATCACTCCCAGAGAGGATCATTTTTAACAAAACGCAGAACCTAAATGGTCAAAACCTTTAATGGATTAAAAAAAAAAAATCACACACATACACACAGTTGAAAAATCTACCAAGTTTGAGAATCAAAGGATTCTTATCTGGAATATAGTGCAAGTCCCCCCTCCCTCCCCCCACAACACACCTTTCTTTGTAACACAAACTCTGATCACTTTGGTTCAGATACTTACAAGTATTGGCAAGATTGAACTTCTAACATATTTTGGCTGTCATTTCAAAACACAGATTGACAAATAAACTTTACAAATAAAATATCTGATTTCATGATTACATATTTACAGTTACAATTGTCCACCTTTAGTTACATCTAGTTGTAAGGTATTATAGAAAGGTACTTATTTTCCCTTGTGCAACCTCAAACTCAAAATTAAATTTAGGAGATACAGTGGCTTTTGTCTTGCACATACATTTTACAGAGGCATACTCAGGTAATACCATTAAAACTGGATTATATAAGAAGTGAATTAATACAGTTTAAAGAAACAGTGGAAAATGACAAGCCAGGCTTTAAAGCTGCAGCCTATAATTTACTATTCGGTAATACCAAAAACTTCAGTGTAACCTCTTCAGAATAAGTAATTTATTCCCTACTGCTTGAAGCCTTTTTTTAAAACCTCCATTCCAGGAAGAACAAACAAAAATCTGATTAAGATTAAAATGCTTTCCAAACATGTTTGATGCAGAGGTGAGCAAATTCTCAAAAATTTAGTTTGGAGATGATCACAAGCATTCCAATAACCTTTGAAATATTTTCCTAGTCAAACCAAGGAGTGGGAAACATAACCCTATTCCCATCTGCCTATATAGCCTTTGAACTCTCTGTCCTTTCTGCTTACTTTTTTAAGGAGCAGCTAGAGGAGAAACTGTTCTGGAGTTATTGCCTTCCCTTCCTTCTCCATTGCATTAACATGCTGTGTAGATGTGTGCTGAAAGCTTTTGCACTATGCACATTAGCAGACGGAATCTCAGAATTCTTCTCTAGTTCAGCCCAAAATAAGACAATAATTCTAGAATCTAGAAAACCAGCCTTCCCTTTGTGGCAGGCTTTCTCCAGCACCTGAATTTTCTACTTCAAACAGGAAATCTACACTGACATCTCAGGTTTAATGTCCCCAGGATGGCAAGTGACTCTTTATCAGGCAGAGTCACCTTCCCCAGAGCAGCAAAGCAAACCACCTCCAATGTTGCATTCACCATGAACTGGTTAGTTTAAGGGAGTCCAAGTCTTCTTCTAACACTACTGTAGGTTAGTGCCCTTGCCCACTTACACCCACAGCTGCATCACTTTGGCTGTTTGTAAGGATTTTGTGTCCCCATATCCCAAACAGCTGCTCAGTGGGGGAGGTCAGAAAATAAAGTTGGAAAAGGATCCACAGTTTGAGAAATGCTGTTTTGGGACACTTTGGGAAAAATCCTGGGAAGATTCTTCAGCTTATCTAACACTCAAAGGGAAACCAGTGATTTCACAAATGTTTTGGTCTCTCAGTTCCCATCTGCACCAGACAGCATGGTTAAAGATGATGAGAACTAGTTCAGCAATTATCTGGAGATCCACAACTTCCTATCCCTGGTCTAAAACATAACCTTCTGATTGGACTAGAAGCTGAACAAATCTGGAAACGAAAGTGCCTAAAGTTGAATGGTGATGCAGCACAAGCTCATTTTTGTATCAGAGCCACAGGAGTGGAGTATTCCTTTTCAAAAGGGTTTAGTAAAAGACACTAACTAGCAATACTAGTTAAATTATTGCTGACTTTTGCTTTCATGAAGCATTAAATAAGTTCAAAACTTTTTCTCTTTAATGTTCATTGTTCACTGGAGATATTAAAGAGAATACTACAAGGCTCAGATTCCTTTCAACTGTACATTGCACTTTAAATTTGAAAACCTAACATCTGCTCATTACATCAGTGGTGGTCTATGGTATTAAAATAACTATTGTGCTCACCATGGAACTAGTTGAGAACACCAGATATTTAATGCAGTGACATTAGCACTCTTCCTTATAAAGCAATCACAGATTGCAAGTTCTGCAAATTTGCAAAAACAAGAACACAAAGTGATCTCTTCAGAAAACGCACCGTCAGACAAGAGTTCATTTACAAGAGACTTTAAGTAACACTATTAGCTTGCCCCCTTCCTTTTATGGCAAGTCCTGTTTCAGCTCTGAAACCTGCCAGATTCCCAACACTCAACAGGTATCCCATAAAAATGTTATCCTTTTCACTGGTATAGCATAATGAGGGCACATTTCTTGGTAAAGTTCTTAAGGATCCATCTAACAGAGACCCAGTGGCATATCTTTTGAAACAAAAGTAAATTTTGGCTGTGTGTTTCCAAGAGGAGAAGTGATATAGGGAGTCATGAAACAGCTGAGCAGCTGACAGACTTTCTGTTGGTTTTCAAGATGGTTTGCACCACATCTCAAGAAGCCAGGTGCTTAAGACATAAATCAATGTAGAATTCCTGTACTAGCCCTGCTGCAATAGGGGGGCCTGCAAAGAACTTCTCTAGGGCCTGCCCCATTATTCCTTCATATAACAATGGTTCTTTCATTCCGGTCCCCTTCATTTTAAAGGCGACCATATGATGAATGATACTTGGAGAGATACTATTCTACTACTCCACCATGCTATACCAAGCAACTGTCCTTTGGGTATTTGTAGAATTAAGATTTGCTTCAAGGCTTTGAAAAAGGGCAGCAATTTCAAGGACTCGGGGAGAACAGCCATTAAGAATAGGCTTGCTGTGCATGAAGTCTGTGCTGAACTTTTTCCACCAAACAGTCAAACTCAGAAACTTCTCGGAAATAAATCAAGGTAAGCTCTTGACCACTTTATGGTGAGTTATTTTCTTCCCAGGTGCAGGGGGCTCACACTGGTTATTCAAGAAGAAAAATCCTAGCTTGAACCTTATTCTGCTTTCCCAAAGACAGTACGGATCCAGGTGTTTAGTCAGTGTGAGGTTTCTCAGGAACACCCTGTGGACAAAGCCAAAAGTGTTACTGTAATCAAAAAAAAAAAAAAAGTATTGCATTGAAATTTGTGTTTTTTTTAATTAGTTGGTTTTGTTGCTAGGCTTGCAGGCAGATCAGCCCAAGTTGTGTAAGACTTAGATTCCGATATGCTATTACTGAAGTCCTAGAAAACAATCTGATCTATCAGGCAGAAACATCTTTCAGGGAACTCCTTTCCCATAACAAAGATAAGACTTTTGTAATTGTTGTTGAAATATTAATTACCATTTTAAAAGAAAGCAAGGGGAGGGAAATAAGCAGGCCTGTAATTGAAGGGTTATAATCCAGTGAAGCGTCCTTTCACTTCTAGCCACCACCCAAGGATAACCACCCTGTTTGTTTCTGGGCACTGGGCACATCAAACATTTTCCAGCCACATCAGACTACAGGTCTAATGAGACGCAGATCTCAGAATAAGCACACTAAAAGTTCGGTCCAGCAGGATGGGCATGCTCCAGGTCCCATCGGCCAAGGTATGTCGGCTGGCGGGGACCAGGAGACATGCCTTTTCTGCTGCGGCACCCACCCTCTGGAACATCCTCCCTCTTGAGATTAGGATGGCCCTGACCCTTTTGGCTTTTCGGAAGGCCTTGAAGACCTGGCTTTATGGCCGGGCCCATTTCATGGTTGTGCTGATACCGACGGTTTTTAAAGATCTCTTGGCTGCATTTATGTTTATATTTAATTTTCTGTACTGTTTTAAGTGTTGACTGTTTTTATTATTGTTGGCCGCCCAGAGTCACTGGTCTGAGATGGGCAGCTTTATAGATTGAATGAATGAATGAATAAATAAATAAGGAAGGATGTAGGTCCTTCCTGCTTCGGACAGCAGAATGAAAGGAAGTGCAACAAATGCCATTTCTTTTGCAGTGGGAAAAGCAGCTTTTGTTACTTTCTGCCATTCAGCCACTAATTATTCCTCCCCCAAACATTTAGAAGACTAATATCCGGAAGCTGTTGTTAAGCTACTCTAGCTTGACTAAATTGTTGGATGAGACGTTTAGGAGAAAGAAAAAACACCTTTTTCCCAACCTGTTTTTCAATACATTTGATTTACTTAAAGTCACTTTGTTGACAAGGTTGCTGGCAGTGCCATCCTGAAACCTAGACAAGGACACTTCATTACCCAGCCAATTTGTTATGCCAGTTGTAGAGAGATAGAGGAACTTTTAAGGCTTTTAAGATGGTTGAGGCCAAACATTCTTAGTAAAAATCAAACAATCAATTGATTCTTGGTATAGAAGAAGCAAGTTTCCTGGGGTGCTTCCAGAATCTGAGGCTGAATGCCACAGCTATTTCAATATACAAGTCACACATAGGTGTTTTCTGTCTTACTTCATTTACTGAAAAAACACTCAGTAGATAAGAGCTCAGGCATGAACACATCTGCCCACTTCCTAGGACGGTATTACACTCTCGTAGAATACCTGTCACTCTTAACAGGCATCACATGAAACATCCATAAAATAATTAAGGTCTTATCAGCTGAAGAATCCGTTTCATTTTAAAAACCCAGCAGAGATATATGATTACCATAGCAAGTTGCCGTCCTATGTTTCCTACAGTCACACCTCCTGAGAAAAATATACAGGGCAGCCAAGACCGGATATAAAGGAAATCTGGGGATGTATACCTAAAGGAAAGGAGAGAAAAAAACAACTGAGAATTGTTTGTAGTTTTAGCATCTCAACAAAATTGGTATGCACATTTTGCTCCACTGGAAAAAGGGACAGCATGAGGAATTGGGATCTTTCTATCTTATTAGGAGTACTAAATAATAGACTACACACACACACACACACACATTTACAGAGAATACTTTGAAAGTATGCCTGTGCCTTAGGAAATGTCAAACCTCCAAGAGCTGTTAAGAAACATCTTGTGATGCGGTTTTGTAAATAAGCTCACAGAAGTTACTAGCTGGTTACAAGTTACACAGGCACAGAGTAGATGGCCTGCCTCCTTGGTCTATATGCACAGGAGAGAAGCGGGATGGGCCCAGCAGTCCCTCAACACTTTCTCATTCACTTCCCCGTCTGCAACTCCACAGGGCCTAAATGAAAGGCTGGTTTTGAGGCAAAAGCATGAGAGAGAGAACCCACTCTTCTGTGCCCCAAATCCAGTTCTTTTCTTAATTGTACATACTACCAAGTCTAATACAGTTTGCCATATTACACAGCTAAATTTTGATCTTGCACATAGAAACAAAGCTGTGTTGACCGATAGTTCTTTCTTTAGCAGAAGAGCCACATATACCCAAAGAGCCAATTTGGTGTAGTAGTTAAGGCGCTGGACTAGAAACTCGGACACCACAAATTTCAGTCTACCCTGGGTGGACTTAGGGCCAGAAAATCTCTCTTAGGGCCACCCACCTCACAGGGTTGCTGTTGTGGGGAAAACAGGAGGGGGCAGCATTATGCAGACTGCCTTGAATTCTACAGAATAAAGGCAGGCGATAAATCTAATAATAAATAAAGGAATATATTTAATAAACTAAAATAAGTGCAAGCATAATTTACGCCTTTTAAAAACGGCTGAACAATTTGAAAGAAGAGAATGCAGGAGATACTTACTGATAAACTCCATTATAGACAAGAAACTGTGTAATCAGAGTAGCTACAAAAGCAATTGTAATTCCAAGACCAAGACCACTTCTTGAACGATCAAACATCCACCAGAGGCCTAGGGACAAAGCTGCCAGGGTCAGGGAGAGCTGGATGTTGTTTGCAAAATCCAATTTCTAAGTAGCAAGCTAAGGAAATTTTAAAGTCTGGCGAGTTTCTTAAAACAAAAATCTTAACGTTTAGCCAGGTATCCCACCTCATTATATATAATATAATAGACATATATAAATTTGAAAATAAATAAAAATTATCCTTTTCACTTTTTATTGGTCCTGTATCGTTCCTACCATTATCTTTTGTGTCTCATCCATAACATACACATGCAGAAATCAATTTATAGAAAGTACAAGAAGCAGGAATAGTGTATTTGGAAGACCATTTTCCTGCAAACCTGCTCAATTCCTCTTTTCAGCTGAGTATCTCAACCTGCAGGGGGCAGTCTTTTCTATATATTTTCTAAGCTCTCTTTAAGGAGACATTAATTTACATGAAATAAATTTTAAAGTGATGTCCTGAGGGAGAAGCTAGAACAAAGCAAAGCAAAGGGCTACATTTTCACAATTAAGCAGCCTGAAGAAGCACATCTACCTTAAAATAATGTCTTGTATGAATGCAGCTGGAGGACAGTAGATTATTGAATCAATCTCCAGTTCTGTACGTGACATTTTAAAAATAATGCTTTCTTATAGGCCTACCAAATTTTTATGAGTGTAAAAAAAAAATCCTGTCCTCACAATTTGCCACATTTCCAATAAATTTCTCTTGATAACACCTAAGCAATGCCTACAATCCACAAATGAAGAGATACAGCTGGCTGTGTCTCATTTTGCTATTTAAGTCCATTGGTATGAATAGTTTAAGTATTAGATATAAGTTTGGCTAAGTCTTTGGAAGCCAGAAAGGGAATATGAAGATCCTTCAGATCACGATCAGTACCTCTACCAGCACTAGCATGAAAACAAACCCTCATGCCATAGAAGACAGTAAGTTCATTTTTGCCAGCTCTGGTAGCTTGAGTTCAGATTCTTCAAGACAAAGCTGAAAGAGATACAATAAATTTTAAGCAAATACTTTAGAACAGTGTTTTTCAACCTCGGGAACTTTAAGATGTGTGGACTTCAACTCCCAGGATTCCCCAGACAGCATGGTTGGCTGGGGAATCCTGGGAGTTGAAGTCCACACATCTTAAAGTTGCCCAGGTTGAGAAACACTGCTCTACGGAATAGGTAGCATGGACATTGATTTGTGAAATGTCATTATTCGAATCAATTGAAGCTGGCCCAGTAATCCTGGGAAAGATTTGAAAAAAACACTAGGCAACTTTAAGCCAATTTTTACAAGGATACAGCACTTGCGTGGTTAATGCCCACGAAGACGGCAATACATCGCATTACGCTTGCCCATTCGCGTTTGAATTTGTGAGGTTCACCAAGATGGCTGTCAATGCAGGGATAGAGCAGACCAATAACAGCTGTAAACGGAAGAGGAGGAGAAGAATGAGATGGCTGAATCGTTCAGTTATTACTTCTAAGTCACAGTTCATTTTCCTCTCTTCAGCAAATAGCAATGCCTATTTTTCATCTTCGGAGCTCTATTAATTATATTTAAGAAACTGCCTCATGCGTAAGGTTGCATAGGATGTAGCAGTAGTTTTAAAAAATAACATTTACAATGCTGGGCTGATAACCTGGAATCTTCACTTCAGTTCCCAGAGAACAATGATTCCTCATGACTAGTAATCAGGTAAAGGGTAGGCAGAAATGGCCACCCTCTATGACCTGCCTACTACAAAAAGGAGCACTTGACAATTTCTAGAAAGTGCCCAGGTATAAATATTCATATAAACCTTAGCACTCTGAAGGAATCTCTCTTTCTAGATACAATGCTTGTATTAAAATGAAAGACTGTTGAAGATTTTTAGCCACTAGTGGAACCAACATAAAGTTTACAACTTTGAAAATACTGTAAATATTGTAAGTGTTCATATGGAGTCTTTAACTAAGAATCCAGCATTTCTTCTGACTCTTTAATCCAGATATCCCACATAGATTAAATAAATACACAAATAAATCTTCTTCCACTTGGGGAAAAATTTTCTTTTCTGAAGGTTTATGCAAATAGAAAGAATGCAGACATTTAACTTTTTATAGCATTTATATATTATTTTGTCAATGATGGGTTCCTCAAGCTATCCATTTAATAGGTACCTCCTGTTGAAACAGGCTGCCTTCTGAAGCGATCAACAATTGCTTTTACAAATAATACTTACTGGAGTAAGTTATAAGAAAGCCTCTCTAAGGCTCAAAGTCTCTGTGATTTGATTCTTAGCTACTGTAAAATGTAGAAATGCACTTCCCCCATATGGAAAATCACATGAAGTGTTTTCAGATCAGCATGAGGACCAGCTGACAGTGCCCTGGTCATCTTCATGCCGATCCTAGAAGTTCCATGCAACAACTAACTCTACACTTCCTTTTGCCTGATTTATTTTACAGCCTATGGTGTAGTGGTAAAAAATCCCATCTCTTTTTGTGAAATAAAAGCAAGTTTCTTTTTGCCATCTGGACTTGCTGAAAAGAGACTGTAAGCCTGATGCCATACTTGGCCCTGGAACCAAAGGGACAGCTGTGTGCAATCTTGTGTCAACAACAGCTCTGTTAAATACTAAGACTTGAAACCTGATGTCTGAAGATACCTTCTGGAACAGACAACCATCAAAAGGGATTAGCTTACCCAGTTGAAGAGGAATTACAGTAATTGAGCTTTGAGCTTTTCCTTGTACTTTGTAATAAAAAAGGCCCATCTTTTGTGAGCATCTTGCTAGGAACTGAAGCTGCTCTTAAAACAGGCACCAAGCCAAGTCTCAGTTCCCCTCCTCTGTTGTCACAACGTGACTTCCTTGTTTTTGATTGAGTATGTGGCATGTTCAGGCTGACAACCAATAGGAACAGGAGCACGCGACTCACCAGTTTCCACTGTGAACCAATTATATAGCCAAGAGTAATGATGAATCATGCCAGCTCCTGTGTTAAAAACTTGCCAGCAATAATAACTAGAGGAAACTCTTCTCCTTCCAGGATGAGGAATAATGCCAACTCTCAAAGATTGGCAGTCCAGGAAGAAGGAAACAGGCTGCACTGCTGAAGGCTGCTGTTTTCTTACTTCTGATCTGGGTGTTCTCCCTGTGAGCTCAAATGTATCCCTATTGATATCAAATCGCATCAATGACATATGTAACTTTCTAAATGCCGTTCTGGGCACCTATTTGGCTCAACAACGAGAAAAAAATGCTGTTAAAGCAAATAAGCAAGAACATAACATACGCAATCCTGGGCAACTGACTAGCCTCCTCCAACCCATCTTGGAGACACAACAATGGGAAACGCCAACACTTTATTTGAAAAGCTCCCCGCTCAATCCTGCTCTAACCCCGTGACTCACCTGCTGCTGTCCCACAGCAAGGGGGCACCCACCAGGCAGAGGAGAAGATTGTAGAGATGACTTCCTCAGGGAACAGCGTTACGTTCCTCTGGATCTGCAGTAAGTTCAGCACCAGAGCAAGAAAAGTGCCCACCACGAAAAGCACCAGGCTGCGCTGCACTAAGTCCCTGCTGAAGTTCAAGCTGCTGGCAGGGCTGCTGCCACTGTTCGAGCTGCTTGGGTGCCGCGCTGTGTGACCCACCAAGGTCAGGGGAGAACTGGAAACAGATGAACTTAGCATTTCACCCACTTTGGCTGCCAGCCCTGTTGCAGTTCCACCGAGGTGACCCTTGTATCTTCCCCTGGCTGTGCAGGAACAACTCCAGGTATGATTCTCTGGTTGGGGCAGAGGCTTCTCCATCAGGTTCCTGAAAGAGGCATCAAGGTGTTATAGCATCAAGAATACTTGGAGAGCTCTCAAGCCTGCTATCTGTATAAATCTTGATGGTTCATACTTATCTAATTAACTCAAGGCCCGATAAAATTCCTTCAACAGGATCAGCATGGCACAGGACTTAAGAGAATGTCACTACTGAATGATTCTTAGATATGACCTTAAATAAGGAATTCTCTCCTTACCTTTAACAAAAAAAAAAATCAAACAAACCCTCCCCACAAGTCTTGGCCTAGCTAACTGCGTTGTTATAAGGTGTTTCACATCCATAATTCTTACAGTGAAAATGAGGCAGTAATGCTGAGTATTATTACCAGCATACAGAACTAGGGTTCCATTAAAATGGCTACTTAGCCAAGCATATTTGCAAAATCATTTGACTTCCTTATCTCATAAAGCTGTTGCCAAACAAAACTTGCTTTGAACTTTTTAGAACAGCAGGATAAAAACATTAAATCGTTATTTGCATTGTTTCAAGGAATATATAATCCCACACAGGTTCTACAGAGAAAATGTATTTAAAATTCCAAACACAAACATTGAGGTCAGCAGCATGTAATTTTATATATCATGTCAAAGCAGTAAGGGTTTTCTAGGGATAAAATATAGTCCTTTAAACTTTTGATTGACTGATTAAGTACCAACAAGTTGGGGACCACATAGATAGACCTTCTCCAGGAGGATCTGTCCCTAGTCTGGCCCTTCAGGTCTTCCAATGGTGCACTCATTGCCACTACAACTGAGTCCATCCCCCTTGCTGCTGGTCGTCCTCTTCTTCTCTTTCCCTCCACCTTTCCCAGCATTATAGACTTCTCAAGTGAGCTGGATCTTCACATCATGTGTCCAAAGTAAGATAATTTGAGCCTGATCATTTTTGCCTCAAGTGAGAACTCTGGGCAAATTTGTTCTACCATCCATTTGTTTTCTTGGCTGTCCATGGTATTCTCAGGAATCTTCTCCAACACCAAAATTCAAAAGTGTCCACATTCTTTCTATCCTGCTTCTTCACAGTTCAACTTCTATGAGGTGTGACAGGAACAACCACTGCCTACGTGATTCTGATTTTTATAGTTATAAGCTTTACTAAGTATTAAAAATGTAACATCAAATTGTCCTAATGCCAGTAAAATGGGAATGTTTTAAGTAACAGTTTTCAAATAGTTAGAGCCCATAATCTAAAAGTTCCCATTTTATGTTGGTTATTAATATGCTCCTTCTTTTCCTCTTCAGAATAGGGGAGATTTTGTAATAAGATGCCAAACTAGTGGTATCTATTCGGTGCTAGTACTGTAGGAAAAAGGCTGCCTCTTGAGAGATCTTAGTGAAGGCCACTGGATCTGGTCGCAGAATCCATTCTGCTCTATGGACAGAACCATCAGCCTGACATCTGACTGCGCCATATTCTCCTGTCAGAGAGAAGGTGGGGGGGATAAAACAAATCTCCCTCCAAGTCAGACCAGTGTGCTTTCTCAAGACTTCACCAGCCTAAGCAAGTGACTTCAGACTTTGGAAAAAGCTGAAGAGAGTCAGTCATCATGGGTACTTGGATGGGAGACCACCAGGAGAAGCCAAGGCCACAGGCCAGCTTGGGAAGCTGAATAAATATCCCCAAGGGCAATGGCAAGCCACTTCCATGTTGTTGCCAAGAAAATGACATGGGCATGTCAAGGAAGTCACAAGGAGTTGAGCTTAACTCAAGGGAGTAGCTATGTTTTTACCTGACCTGTAACTGATACTTCTTTTCCGATTCTTCTGAATTAGCCTCTTCTCCCTCCAGCATTTAACTGCAAACATTTGGAGGAAGCTTAAAGCCTCCGCTGCCATTTCTCTTGATCCTACTTAGCCCTACAACTGCTGCCTGCAAGCAGTCATGCAGAGAATAAGCCAACAAGATGTTAACCATGCGTGGTGTGTAGATGTGGGGCACTTAACCCTCCCAGCTGCCTATTGCAAGGGGGGGGGAGTTTAAAAAAGAGAGCAGAGAACCTCTGCAAAGAGCCGCCAAGTGAATCCAACCCAAAGGTCCATCTCTCTCCCCCCCCCCACCCCGCAAATGCCAACTGGATCTTCTTACATGCTAGTTTTCTCCAACCAGGTCAGTCGGGAAGGACAGCTCTTCTTAACGCCCCTGGCCCCGGCCGTCCAACGCACCTGGAGGGCGCCCAGGTGGAGGAGGCCGATTTGCTGCAAAAGGCTAGAGAACCGGGCTGCCTCCCCTCAGCAGCTTCGAGGGCGAGGGCTCTAAGAGCCCACCGGGCAGGGCGCGGGGAACACAGGCTTTCCCCCTCCGCCCGGTACCTGCAGGTAGACTGCCCCCGGCTATGGAGTCCCAGGTGTCGGCTCGCCGCCCGTCTCCCGCGAAGCCGCGGCGGTTGGGAGCGGGCAGCGTCCCTTGCGCGCCGCCCTTGGCCTACCTGCTGGGGCTCAGCAGCGCCGTCCCTCTCGCTCGGCCCGCGCGCACACGCGCCGCCTCGGCCGCCCGGCCGGCTTATAAAGGCGCGAGCGCCGGGGCGCGAGGCACTCCGGACGGCGCCCCCCACCCCTCGAGCGGGACGCTGCTGTAGCTGACGCGGCGAAGTGGGAGGGAGCCGCGGAGGGGAGGAGGCGGGCGCTGCTGAGGAGCCCCGGGAGCAGCATTGCAGTCTGGTGAGGCCGGCCAGCCAATCGGAGCCAGGCGGGCCATATGACGTGAGGGACACACCACCCGCCCTTCCCTCAACTGACAGGGCGGGAAGGAGCGAGCGAGCCAGCGAGCCGGGGGGGAGAGGGCGCGTGGCAGGAAGGAATGTCCCAATGCTAGCACGGGGGTGGCGCCCTTAGCTGGGCCCGCGTAGGGGCGCCCGCTTCTCCTTCAGGCAGCCCGGCTCCCCCCGGGGAACCCCCAGCCGTCCTCCCGTCCTCTCTTGCCGTTGGCTCCTTCTCCCTTGTCACCGCCGCTGGACGGTTGGTGGCCGCGAGAGCCCCGCAAGGTAGGTCAGGCGGGGAGGCCTTCCGAAGGCAGGCGCTGCTGTACCTGGCTCTTTTAAGCTCCGGAGGCTTTGGATTACAGCTCCCATCCACCACCGTCGCCAGTGACCTTGCTGGGAGAGGATGGGTCTTGTAATCCACCAGTTTGGAGGGCACCAGTTTGGAGCCATGCTGGACAAGAGAGTGGGGATGAGAGTTAGTTCCCAGTGTGATTTTACTGGGGGAACTGGAAAATCTTTTCTAAGACGCAAAGGTGTCCGCAAAGTGTGGTCAAAAAAGTCAAGGCGGTCGCCATCTTGACTTTTTTGACCACATCCTGCAGACACCCCTGCTAAGGGAGAATGTAACTATGGATGCCAGACAGCCTAGGAGCTTTTGACGTTATCTGCAGGGTGGGAGATGTTGTCTTGTTCGTGCCCACACTTTAGGAGTGACCCAGCTTTGTGGCAGAAGAACCCACAACCTGCCCCTTTTCCCTGCCAGTGTTGCTCCAGTTTGAGGGAGAAGGGAGGCTGGCCTTTGTCACGCTATCTTGCCTCCTGCCAAAGGGCACATTATGAAGAAAATAGCCAACAAACTGTGTCAAAGTGCCTGTCCCTGGAGGACTGAGTCTCTCCGCTTTTCGCTTTCCCCAGATTTCCTGAGCAGTTTTTATCCAAGTGCAAATGTGTAGTAAAAATAAGAGTTGGAAGGGCTGTCTAGTCCTTGAGTTCTGCTTTTACTAATGCAAGGATCCAAATTAAGACATCCCTGATAGACGAATGTCCAGTTCTGCTTAAGCACATCCAGAGAAGAGGAACCCTCACTTTCTTTAGGAATTACTTCCAGTGTTGAACTGCTCCTACAGTTCCTAGTGTGACTCTGGGCAGCTTACAAAGTTAAAAATCCAGAAAACAATACAAAATCAACCAAAAAATAACTGCAAAAATAATTAAAAACAATAAAGCAATTAAAACAATCAGCAGTAGGACACCATTCATTTTCCTAAAAGTACAGCCACTTAGCAAGCGCTCCGTCAAAGTCACTGGATCCCCAGGCTCTTCTGGAAGGCCAACAAGTCAGGGCCAAGCTCACCTCAGCAGGGTTGATGTCCCAAAGGGCTGGTGTCACGGCAGAAAAGGCTCTTCTGGGTTGAATTAGATGACATTCCTTCATGGACGGGACCCGTAACATGCCCTTCCTGGCAGACCTGATAGGACAGGTAGAAGTGATTGGGGTGAGGCAGTCCCTCAAATACCCTGGCTCCATATATAAATAGTATTATCAGTCAACTCTCAAGATTAAACCCCTTGTCCTTGCTGCCATCCAGCAGCAGAACAGTTGACCAGTAGACTTAGAGTTATAAGGAATTTAGAAAATCGCTCTATGCTACAGTGGGAAAGAAAAAAAAAAGCATGGATAAATGGAGCAACCAAAATGCTTTACAGGCCAACTGGAGGAGGCTTTTTGGTTGATGATAGTAGGAAGGGATGAATTTTCAGCCAAAAGAACCACCAATCATGCCTCTTAAAACAACTTGTGCATTAAACTGTAAGCAGCCCAACCAGGACCTGCTCTGGATTGCGGTAAGGACACACGGGGGCAGCATGATATCCTGCCAGCTTTGATATGGGAGGGGAGTATGGCAAGGCAACTGCATGGATCCAGTCTAAGACAGTCACTTAGGAAGCATAGATATGCAAAGCTAAATGTCATCAGAAAGGGCCTTTTACAATGAGAAACCTTCACCCAGCATTAGTTGAGTTTAAGCAATATGGAAGGCTGGTGCAAGAGCATGAAAATGGAAGGATAGACCATTCATCTATTAGAAAAAGGTTGAACTGTATTACTGCCCCAGAAATTGTAGACCTTTTATTCTATATTTTATTCAAAGGTATCACTTGAACATCTATCGCTGCTGTTAATTTCTGCAACAAAGGCGTGTAGTTGCCTGTTGGGTCATGGGCAGCATCTTCCCTCGAAAGGTCCTCATAATTTGAAATAACAGTATTTTGCTATACACAGTTGCACAGTTTGCAGGGAATTCCACTCCATACCATACCCATATGTGGTAAGATCTTTAGCACTGGGCATCACAGTGTAGACAACCAGGCTGCCCAAAGTGCCCTCACTGTGGTTGCTTATGGTTGTTTGGCCAGAAGTATGGACTTAAATACCTTGGAAAGAAACCCAGAAAGTGCTGGGCTAAAGTAAATTCTTTAAGTGATAAGAACGTGGAAGGCTCATACTGAATCATATTTTTGAGACATGATACATCTTTAATTTGTAATACACTAATAACATTTGCACACAGTCAATGGAACTAGGTTGCCTAGTCAAATTAAACTAAGCTTTGCCGGGATATTACAGTCTTGTACCGATCACAGGATAACAAAGTGCAGGAAAGATGAGCACCAGTTGAACCCAGTTTTATTTGTTTCTTTGCTTGTTTTTGTTTTTTTGTATGCTGTCCATTCCTGAAAGCGCTGCATTTTTTGAAGGTGGTTAGATGATTATTGCAGTCTAGTATTGATAAATAGGGATAAATAGCCATGTATGTCTCTGTCCTTTCACTACTGTAGAGGAGTTTGTAGGTGAAAGATACCATTTTGTAAATGTCACCCAGTAGCATTCCACCTACAGTATTTGCATTAGGCTCCAGATAATCCCAAACAAAGCCTGAATTTTTCACATCTAATGTCAGGTGAGATTGGCAAACTCAGGAAAAAAGAATGACTTGGATTTCTGGAAAGAACATTCTTGCTAGTAGAACAAGGTAACAGAACCTTGAAAGCCTCCCAAAATAATTCTGTACAGCTTATACCTAGCGTAATTTAAGGCAGAGACGCTGAGTTCACCTGAGTCTCTTTCTCACACTTTCCCCTTGGCTGGAGTCAAAAATCTCTTCTGAAAAGGTCCTGTTTCCTCCCTTAACTGTTTTGCTGCCTCCTGTGTTCCCAAGGTTCGTTTGGCATGCCATGAGACCTAGAAGCAGCATTGCTTTGACTATTTGGTAACATCCAATGAAAACAAGAAAAGTAGTTCCAATTCCACATGCAAGTTGGTCCTTGTTTTCCTGCAAGGGCTATTTTGGTTGAGTCAGTGCTATCCAGAATAGTACAGGCATACCTCATTTTATTGTGCTTCGCTTTATTGCGCTTTGCAGATGTTGCATTCATCAAACAGTATTGCATGCTACAAAGGAATCTTTTGTGAAAGGAAGAGTCAGTCAGTGCAGCCAACTTCACTGTTGTCTTATTTTAAGAATTTTTAAAATTCAGGTATGTACATTGTTCTTTAGACATCATGCTATTGCACCCTTAATAGACTACAGTATAGTGTAAACATAACTTTTATACGCACTGGGAAGCCAAAAAATTTGTGTGACACGCTTAATTGCGATACTCACTTTATTGCGGTGGTCTGGAACCGAACCTGTAATATCTCTGAGGTATGCCTGTACCTGGAAATAACCTCAAATCAGGCCTTTTAACTCTCTTCTTACTGGAAGTCAGGCATCCTATTTTTTTAATGAATAGCTCTTTTTACCCACTTAAGGTTTTCACCTCTTTAAGTGTTTAATTTCTCTTACTGATTTGCTTATTCCTTGCCTTGGAAGAGACCCACAACTCTTAAATGAAGTATTTTCCTAAAAACTGGGCACTTCTTGTTTCTCCACCAGATATTTAAACTATAAGGAAATGCATGTTCAGATAACAAGCACATTGAGAAGTTTCAGTGTACAGTATATCTCTTGGGAGAAGGACTCGTGTTTCATGACATTTGGTTTTCATTGGCAAGAAATGGAAAGTGATCCCAGATTGCTGGAAAGAACCGCAGATTCTTGCCTTGGCACAGGATGAGCTTGGGCATGATCAAACTCAGTACAAACAAGTTACATTTGTTTTCTTCAAGCTATATCAAGATTCTGCAGTGCAAAGCTTTTTTCAAACTGTCTGGATTCAGAAGTAATACACTGACTTATGTTTATGTTTCCTAGTTATGTTTTTTTTTTAAGTCAATTATTGCAGGCAGAAGATTGAAATGCTTTTTTGCTAATGATTTACCTCTCTCCACAAACTTCTTTCATCTCTGGGAGGAAATCCAGATTACTCAACATTTTATAAACTCCTGCGAAATCAAAACTCCTTTCCAGGCCCCTGACACAGAATAATCCATTGTTTCCCTGGGTGGGGCTATTCATGCTTGTCTAGGATAAATAATACATTATTGAAATCCTTACAAAGCATCTTACTTCATCTGCCAGCTATTCAGATTTCCAATTAGCTTTTTCTTTTTTCTGCACAATATATTTTGATTCGAAATATGCTGTAATGGATGTCTTAAAAGCTATAAACTTTCTATAAGCGTACAAGTATTAGCACTGCTTCCCCCATTTGCTATTTTTGGAAAATCCAGTTTGACTGATGTGATCTTGGTATGCGTGTACACTGAGTGAATCCTTCCATCTGTACAACCTAATTTAATGGGCAAATACTTTCCCCCCAAAATCAGGAAGTTTGTTTACATAATGTGGAGAAAATGGCATCCTATACCCAGAGCAAAGAGCAAACTGAAACAGACTGCTCTGACAGGATAGGTCCATTTTGCAGAAGATTATGGTGGAAAAGAAATCAAACAGGAAAGCAGGAGACTGTGAGTTCTAGGCCTGCCTTAGGCATGAAAGCGGCTGGGTGATTTGGGGCTGGTCACTCTCTCTCAGCCCAATCCACCTCACAGGGTTGTTGTGGGGAAAATAGGCAGGAAAATTAGATATGTTTGCTGCCTTGAGTTGACACCTCTTTCTCTCTCTTTTGCAGCCATCTTGTAATCATTCCAATTTTTCCAGTCCAGTTCTGGCAGCCTTATGTAGGTTCACTAGATATTATCTCTTGGTAAGCTTGGGAAAAAAATCCTGTTTAAAATCCTGGAAATCTAATTCAATATGGTTTATGCTGGATTAAATCAATTGTCGGGCTTGATATAAGACAACTTCCATTGCAAAATATGTTGAGGATAGGAATGAAAACTATTTGTCTATCGCAATGAGATGACTATATATGCCCTGCAGTACATTCATTTGTCAGAGTATTTGGCTCAAGGTCTTCACCAAATGGTACCACACTGACTTAATTAAGCTGTACAAACAGAAACAAAACTAAAAAAAGAATGCCCAGTTCAGATGTTAACTATTTTCCAGCAACAATATTGTACTCCCTTGAATCATGATGTATTTATTCTTTGTTCCTTAATAATAATTTGACATTAATTAGCCATTCATTTAATCTTTTCTCGTTGATAACTTGTTTTCACACCACTGTATTTTCTTTTATTTTAAAGCCTATTTCTAGTTCCATTTGGATTTTTGGGGAACAAAAGAGAAAAGGGGCAATTAAAAGGATGGTTCTACCTCTCCCATATGCAAATTTCTATCATAATTTCTGTATAATTATTTGATCAACATCCCCCGCACAGCTGTGAATAAGAAAAGCTGCCTCTGTTTTATTTGTCAGCATCCTGAAATGTCTTATGTGAGTAGCAATCAGATCTGCTCTAAACAAAATATTTAATATTATCTCCTTTGATATTAACTTCAATAAACCAGATGACCACTGGATGGCATTAAAGTAATGTCAAAAGCCCCACCCCTACCTCTTTGCTGCCATCTGCAGTTGGCAGATTTTTTAGCACAGATCTGATAATACTCCCATAATCCTGTAAGTTCATATAAGGTCTGGCAAGTAAAGGACAAGTGTTTTGTACCGATGAGCTGTACCTGGGTGGGATCCAGTGGGCTCAGATACTGTACTAAGCTAATTCATTTTAGCTATGATTTGTTGAACGAAACATGACCACTAGCTTCATCTGTCCTAGTATCAATAATCATGGTTCAGTAAAGCATAGTGGCTGCATTCACCATAACATTAAGTCAAACCCAAGCAACCACACTTTGGTCTAACAGTGCTATGGGAACCTACCCAGTAAAGTATGTGATTGCAGTATCACTCTTTCTTTGATTACATTTGTCCCATCGTCTTCCTAATGTTTACCCCAGTTGATTGCAGGATCTGCTGGTTTGTACTTGCTTGCCATTTTACACAGTCTGTGGCATCTGTGGCCGAGCTTTGCAAGGCACGTAGCTTTCAGTTGATCAAGCTGGCACGTTTTCAATCATCCTTTTGGTCAATAACCTTCTACAGTACATTTAATTCTGAAGCTGTGCTGTCTGTGGGTTTGTTGATGTTACCTGGTGCTGCAGGGACAATTCTCACATACCCACTACTTTTTAAAATGTAATCGTGTCCAAAATTGTTTTCCTTATTATCTCCATCATAAATTAAGAATTTTATCTCTACATATGGGGCTTAAATGACACATAGATTCATGCATACACAATCGTAAGGCACTTTGTTTTGGGGTAATCAGTGTTCTGCTTCTGATTACTAATTCTGTATTACAATGGTATCATCTGACGTTGTGGGGGCGGGGGTTGCCTGAGATTTTGCCTATGCTGTTTATTTGAAATCAGACTTTTCCTTGTTGCAAAGTAGAATAATTGGGGGCTATCAGGAGGCTTTCCCTGAGAACTTATTTAGATGTGAGATTGTGACAGAGCTGGGGGAGAAATTAGCACTGCCACAGGCCACGTGGAAGAGGAGTGAGGCAAGTATGGCAGAGGCTGAATTACATGATAAGCAAATTGTGCGTTGTCTTCCAGTCTCTGAATTTAGTTAACACCCAGCAGTCTACTCAGGACTGGGAGCCCCATGTGTGGGAAGAAGAAAATCTCATCCTCCCTCAGTCCTCCCTTTTTTAAAAAGTTCACCAATGCTGAGTAAATTTCTTAAAATGCTGGAGCTCTTTAGAGTGACTCTAATGCATCTCCACAATAATAAAAACTAAATAAAATAGTAGTAATAGTAATAATAAGTCACAGTCCAACCCACCTCACAGGGTTGTTGTGAGGAAAAGAGGAGGCGGGAGTATTAAATATGTTCACTGCTTTGAGTTTTATATATATGTATGTATGTATGTATGTATAGTATACATACATACACACTAACTGAGAAACAACTAGTTACCCAGCGCTTCAACATAGTGAAGAGGAAGCTGCTCTCACAACTTGAGATAGACCAGCTCCACATTACAACCCGGACTCAAGCAGACCTGGAAGAACAAGCAGATGTGCAGCCAACACCTGAAGCTGGAATGTTACTGCCACCCCTTCCATTACAGAGCACAGCAGCTGATATGAGGCATAAGATCATGGATAAACTAGCTACAGTCAACCCTCGAGTCCGATTACCAAGGCTCAGTGGAGAAGTACCATCAGATAGTATGCTAGAAGATGCCAACAGAGCCCTCCAGACAATCCCTACTACCACCATAACTGAAACCAATGAATAGGTATATGCTACAGCCGCTGTAATCCTGGAAATGCTTGGCTACACAATCAAGAAGAATAGCAGTACATACCCACCCTGGAAAATGAGATTGGAGGCTAAGATCAAGGCAACTCGGAGAGAAGTCAGTCAGCTGGTGGAACGACAGAAGCGTGTGGAGATTAGGGATAAGACTCAGCTACTGAAAAAATATATGGGCCTGACTCCATCTGAAGCCCTAGAGACTGCTAAACAAAGGCTCACAGCACTGGCTGCCAGGCTAAGGAGATACACTAGAGAAGCAGAGGCCAAGAAGATAAATGCCCTGTTCTCCAAAGAACCATCCAAAGTGTACTCCCAACTGCAGTGCAACCACAGAGTAACAACTGAGCCACCAGCAGCGGAAACTGAACAGTACTGGAAGAACATATGGGAGAAAGAGAAGACACATAACACCAGTGCAAAGTGGCTGCAGGACCTGAAAGCAGACCACAACAATCTCCCAGAACAGGAACCAGTCACCATCACAGTAGCAGACATCCAACAGCGGGTCAAGAACATGAAAAGCTGGACAGCACCTGGCCCGGACATGATCCACACCTACTGGCTAAAGAAACTAACAGCAGTGCATGAACTCCTAGCAGCACAGATGAACCAACTGCTAGCAGCAGGCTCCCACCCGGACTGGCTAACACAAGGAAGAACAGTGCTGATCATGAAAGACCCCACAAGGGAACAGCACCATCCAACTACCAGCCAATAACCTGCCTCCCCACAACATGGAAAGTTCTATCAGGCATCCTAGCTGCCAAGCTACAAGACCATATGGGCCAGTACATGAGCACAGCTCAGAAGGGCATTGGGAACAACACCAGAGGCTCAAAACACCAGTTACTCATAGATAGAGCAGTTGCCCGAGACTCAAGGTCTAGGCAGACCAATCTGAGCACAGCCTGGATTGACTACAGGAAAGCCTATGACTCAATGCTGCACACATGGATCTGTGAATGCCTGGCACTATACAAAGTCAACACGACACTAAGGACCTTCCTCAAGAACTCAATGGGACTGTGGAAGACAACACTGGAAGTGAACTCAAGACAGCTCGCAGAAGTGGCCATCAAGTGCGGCATATACCAAGGTGATGCACTGTCCCCACTGCTGTTCTGCATAGACTTAAACCCCCTCAGCCAGATAATCACAAGGTCTGGATATGGGTACAAGTTCAAGAGTGGAATCACCATCAGCCACCTCCTCTACATGGATGACATCAAGCTGTATGCTAAAAGTGAACGAGACATCGACTCACTGATCCACCTGACACAGATCTACAGCGAGGACATTGTGATGTCATTCGGACTGGAGAAGTGTGGCAGGATGATAGTAAAGAGAGGGAAGGTAGTTAAGACAGATGGAGTGGAACTACCAGTGGGCCATATAGCAGACATAGAAACCAGCTATAAATACCTTGGTGTCCCACAGTCACATGGGAACCATGAGGAGGAGGCAAGGAAGACAGCAACATCGAAGTACCACCAAAGGATAAGACAGGTCCTGAAGAGCCAGCTCAATGGGAAGAACAAGATCCATGCCATCAACATGTATGCCCTGCCAGTCATCAGATACCCTGCCAGTATAGTGAGCTGGCCAAAGGAAGACATGGAGGCTGCCGATGTGAAGACCCGGAAGCTCCTTACAATGTACGGAGGTTTCCACCCCAAGTCCAACACCCAGAGACTGTACACCAGCTGCAAAGAGGGTGGGCGGGGTCTTATGAGTGTCAAAGCCACTGTCCTGGATGAAACCCGGAGTATCCAGGAGTACATCAGTAAGATGGCACCCAATGATGAGCTGCTGAGAGAATGCTTCAGGCAGCAGCAGACATGGGAGGAAGTTTAAGCGGAGGAAATACCATGGCAAGACAAGCCCCTGCACGGGATGTACCATCGACAGATAGCTGAGGTGGCTGACATTGGGAAATCCTATCAGTGGCTGGAAAGGGCCGGACTAAAAGATAGCACTGAGGCACTGATCATAGCAGCACAAGAACAGGCACTAAGCACCAGATCCATAGAAGCAGGGGTCTACCACACTAGACAGGACCCAAGGTGCAGATTGTGCAAAGAGGCCTCAGAGACAGTCCAACACATAGTGGCAGGGTGTAAGATGCAGGCAGGAACAGCGTACACTGAACGGCACAATCAAGTAGCTGGCATTGTGTACAGGAACATCTGCACAGCATATGGGCTAGACCCCCTTAAGTCCAGATGGGAGATTCCACAGAAGGTTGTGGAGAATAAAAGGGCTAAGATCCTGTGGGACTTCCAGATCCAGATGGACAGGCAGGTACTGGCCAATCAACCAGACATCGTGGTAGTAGACAAAGACCAGAAGACAGCGGTAGTGATAGATGTAGTAGTGCCAAGTGACAGCGACATCAGGAAGAAGGAGCATGAGAAGTTGGAGAAGTACCAGGGCCTGAAGGAGGAAATCGAGAGGATGTGGAAAGTCAAGGCCAAAGTGGTCCCAGTGGTGGTAGGAGCACTCTGGGCCGTGACTCCCAAGCTGGGAGAGTGGCTCCCACAGATCCCAGGAACAGCATCAGAGCTCTCTGTGCAGAAGAGTGCTGTGCTAGGAACAGCTAAGATACTGCGCAGAACCCTCAAACTCCCAGGCCTCTGGTAGAGAACCCGAGATTGAGGAAGACACATACCACCCATAGGGGTGAGAAGGGAATTTATATAAATAAATAAAAAAGTGGGATAAAAATCTAATAATAACAATAATGTAACAATAACTACTATATATCCCAAGAATTACAAGAGTCTCTCTCTCTCTCTCTCTCTCTCTCTCTCTCTCTCACACACACACACACACACACACACACACACACACACACCCCAACCGTATTGCAATAATATATCGCTCAATCTTCCCCAACTCTCTGACTTCCAAATGTGAGGGTCCAACCTGGCATTCCCATTGGAGTCCCACTGGCTGGTTGAGGAAGGGGATCGTAATTCGACAGGTCTGAACGGCACCAGGCCAGAGAATTTTTTTTAGTCAAAGGAAGGGGTCACATTCTTCAGTGGTGGGTAAGTTCCAGAACGGTCTGAATGGGGGGAACAAGTAGAAAGCAAAGCCAAGGCTGAGGTTCCATCACTCATTGGAAACTAGATTTGGGAATTGGGATTCAGATATTTGGGGTGAGGTTGCGGGTCCACTGACAGCAGATGCCCAGGCTTGGGGGATTCCTTGACCTCAGTGCCACCAGATTCACAGGTGATGGGTGTGGCAAAGAGCGCATTTGCAGTTACAGCTAGTGTACCAGATGTGACTATTCCGGACCCAGCTGGATTCGCCAGTGATGATTATCCTCAGCTTGGGTACATTCTTAACTATTGCAGCATGTGCTTGACGAAACTTCCCCTGGAAAGCAAATCAAAGGTAGAAGTGGTGCAAAATGCAGCAGAGAGATTCACAGGTTGCCAGGTGTTTTCCAGGCACAATTTAAGGTGCTTATATTAATCAGGTTCAAGCCTGTGTAGTGCTCGGAGGGAAGATGTCCTGTGACTGGCCCATTTTTTAATTAACACCTGGAAGAGAGGCCACGTAGACAAGCTAGCCCTTCCTATTTACTCTTGCAACTTGTGAGGTAACAAACTTCCCACTTTAATGATAATCATGATTATAATTATAATTAGGTAATGATGTCCCACTTTTATCGAAGAAACATGGGGGGGGCAGGTTGAAGCGATAAACTTGTCCAACAAAAGCAACCCCTTTGTGAGTCAATTCCATGGAATTTCCGCCTTGCTCCCTCACTGCACACGAGGAATCTCTCCAGCGCTGTCAGTACTCGGATTTTCATTAATAAACGTATTATTAATTGTAATTATCGTGGCGTCTTCTGTGTACACTCTACTTGATGTCCAACCTGCGAATTCTAAATTAGCTGGCAACAGAAGGCCAGCCAGAAATCCCATGATCGTAAGCTGCGCTGGGAAGTTTTTAAAACGCCTCCTGGAAAAAGGCAGTGGGAAACCATTTCTGTTGTGTTGCCAAGCAAATCACTCGGATGACTCCGTGGAGTCCCCAGGAGTCAAGTCTGACTTGAAGGAGACGTTACCTTTTATCAATTTTTAAAGGTCTTCAGGGCTTAGGATCTGTCTATCCCAGTGTTTCTCAACCTTGGCAACTTGGAGACGTGTGGACTTCAACTCCCAGAATTCCCCAGCCAGCCATGCTGGCTGGGGAATTCTGGGAATTGAAGTCCACGCGTCTTCAAGTTGCCAAGGTTGAGAAACACTGGTTTGTCCAAAGCACTGCCTCCTCTTACAAACCGGCTTGAGCATTAAGACCGCCAGAAGGGGCCCCTGTTGTCAGAGGTTCGTTTGGCATGCGAGAAAAGTTTTCTCCTGCATCGTTTCCAGCCGCTATGATGTTCTACCTTAGAGATGCATTTGGGTCTCTGGGTTTAGAGAAACTATAAAGGGACTCTAAAACTCTTCAGTCAGGCTTTTAACTGATTATTGTTGTTAGTACTCTTTACATTTATGTTTTTGAGCATTTTATAGTTGGTTGTTTATATACAGGATACAGATAGAATGACTAAGCACAATTAAGAGGTGGGAAAACTTCATTTGATACTTTTGGCCTTGTCACTCTCTCTCAGTTTACCTGGCCTGAAGAATTGTTCAGAGGATATGGAAGGATTAGGGAGATCGAGATTTCTTAAATTCCACGGCTGAACTGACACAGGAGGAAATGCTGATCTGCCGTCCAGAATGATGGCAACCCTATTTTGAATTCATGATGTACATTTCTCATAGAGCCAGTTTGGTGCAGTAAAGGCATCAGGCTAGAAACTTGGAGACCAACCTGCTTTAAGCACAAAGCCAGCCGTGGGCCAGTCACTCTCGCTTAGCCCTAGGAAGGAGGCAAGGGCAGATTGCTTCTGAAATCTTGCTAAGAAAACTGCAGGGACTTCTCTGGGCAGTTGCCAGGAGTCAACAATGAGTTGAAAGCACAAAAAGAAAAAAAAAATCATACTCAACAGCAACCCATCTTACAGATGAGTGTTTCTCAACCTTGGCAACTTTAAGATGGGTGGACTTCAACTCCCAGAATTTCCCAGCCAGAATTCTGGGAGTTGAAGTCCACCCATCTTAAAGTTGCCAAGGTTTAGAAACACTGCTATAGACTCATACGCCAAGAGTTTAGATCTATTGCAATAGATTGGGGAGAGCAAATGCTTGGAAGGCATTTGAGTGGGAATGGTTCTTTAGCGTATAGAGAGCTGATGAATTGTAGTTGTACCGAGGTTGGACCAGGCCCGGGAGGTCCACGTTCAAGTCGGAATTAAAGCTTGTTTTTGTTTGCCCAAGTCAAGTTTAAAGAGAGCCACAGGATTTCCTGCAGACTGCAATTTGCCTGGCCAGCATGCATTCTGACAAGGTGGATCAATAAACCATTTGCTGCTTTTCCCATACGAATGACCCCCCTGTTTAACTTTTTAGCCAGATTAGCCAGACTAAAACAGGTGATCTGGTGAACTTGTTTTTAGGAAGAATTCTTTACTTACCTGTAATTGATACTTGGCACCGAATGCTTCTCTTAGTCCAGTCACAAGATACCATTTTAAAAAGCATATTGTGGCAACATGAATTTCCCAGGCCAGGATAAACCACAGACTTGGCCCAGCGGTTCTTATGTAACTCAGACCCAATATTCACACAAAGATTAGGAACTAAGTAGATATCTGAAACCTAGTCCAAAGTGGGTGCCAGTTTTTAAAATAATAGTGACAATTACAAAGTACATGTACGGGGGACATGAATGGGGGGGGGGAATGCATGCAAGAGACCAAACTGTCTTGTCTGTGACCCCTGTCCCCCATCAGAGGTTGCGCTAACAACATTCAGCAATCCATTTCCCACTGATTTTTGGTGGGGAAAATGTATCAAGTAATATAATTAGCTACATATACTTAAAGAAAATGCATTCTGATCCAGGCACACACACCCTTTGTAAGAGAATCCTGGTTCTACCCGCTGGTATGAGAACATGACCCATTCTTAGCCCCACCTATTTTAGTCTTCAGCTGCTGAAGGACACAAACTGAAAGGATAGCCGTTCTGGACAAACCGGACCAAATTAATGCAGGAAACCTCGTTGGTTCAATGGTTCTGCGGAAGCAGCAGCAACAGAAGGCAGCCTTTTTTGTTGACAGTATTTGCAAAATGGGGAGGATAATGCCTTTGCATCTGTGCGCAGATCTTGGCATAGCAGTCATTTTAAGGGGCACAGCTTAAGAAACAAGCAGAAATGGAGAGGAATGAATGAAGCAAACCTGTCTTTCCTGGCAGTCGGTCTAAAACAATAATAATAAAAAATGAAGCAAAACTCGGCTGGCAGCAACTATACAGCATGCTACATTTTGGGTGCTGAGAGTTTTGTGCTATTCTGTGAGTCATGTGCTGTATGATTTTTTTTTCATTAAAAAAAGCCAGTCATTGCATAGTGCATGGCCCATGCTCAGACTAAAAACAGATTGAATAAATGGCAGCATTTGGCTGCAGAGTGCTTGAGAAACCAGTCAAACTGGTGTGATTTCATAGCTGGAGCTATCTGTAGAGGGAGAACTTGTGACCCTCAAGAGGCTCTCAAAAATGTTTCTGTGTTCACATGCAGTACAGAGGCCCTTTTTAGACCCTGAACTTAATGGGTTTGGGAAGGAGGCTCTTCAGATATTAAAGCGTATTACTTAACTTCAAAATGTGACAAGTCAACCCTGCTGTTGAGAACAAGGGCATTTTGTTCATTTTTCAGGTGGAACCCTGGACAGACGTCCAAACATTGTGCCTTGGCAGTATTAATGCACATGTGTAATTTGTGTGCAAAGAGGGTTCAGACCTCGTTATCTTTTTCCTCTGCTGTGGCAAAAAAGTGTAGGCAAAAAAACTTCCCTTCCACATTTTTATAAATTGCAAGTAGAATCTGTTTGTCTTTGAATGATTATGTACCATCAAGTTGGTGTTGACTCTTAGTTACCACATAGATAGGTTTTCTCCATGATGATCTGATGACTTCTATTGATCTGTCCCTATTCTGGTCTTTCAGGTCTTCCAACGGTGCACTCATAGTTCATCCATCCACCTTGCTGTGGGTCATCCTTTACTTTCCTTCCACCTTTGCCAGTGTTAAGCCTTCTCCAGAGAGCTAGGCCTTTGCATAATATGCTATGATAATTTGACCCTGGCCATTTGTGCCTTGAGTAAGAACTCTGGGGCTGATTTGTTCAATGAGCCATCAGTTTGTTTTCTTGGCTGTCCGTGGTACTGTATTCTCAGGAGTCTTCTCCAACATCTCCCTGCATTCCTGTTAACTAGGTGAAGTGTGGCAGGGAATAAATGTGTATATATTTAAAGGAAAAAGGGAAACTGTTTAGGAAGATGGCAGCTGAGCTGTGCTTCTCCAAGGCAGAAACTGAATAAAGAGGACAGGGTACAGAAAAGTACTATACCCTTTGGATGACTTTGGAGGGGATCCAAAGAATTCAGAAGCTGTCTAACTTCAAGCACAGTACTTGGGTTCAGAAAGACAGGGAGTTAGCTGCGATAAACACAATTGATGCTAAAATGTGGCTGATTCAAACTGTTCGGCTAATCAGATAAGATCTCCGAGGCCATACCAGAAGCCTGAAGAAAATGAATGCAATCCAGAATTATGGCCTACAATTTCATAAGCAAAATCCACTCTTGCAGAAATGGTTGTTAGCTTGGCCCTAGAAATCTACTGAATCACAAAATCTGCACACTGGGAAATTAGCTCATAAATCAATGTCTTCAACAACTTGGTTCATTTTGTTGACCACGACCCTGCTTTCCAGGGAAAGATGAGACCTTTGCTTGAGATCATCCAGTTTCATTTCATTATTTAAAACCTCCCAGCATGTGTCGCAGTGCTTAAAGGGACTTAAACTCTTCATCATATCCATTCTTACCCTGTTTTTGAGGAAGGCATGTAATGTTTATTTTGCAGACAAAAACTGCAGTGAAAGCCAGTCCGCATGTTCAGAGCAATGGAGCAACCTTTTGAACTAAGGCTTTACTACAAGCCAAATCAATTTGGGCTTTACGTTTTGCTATCTTTAGTGAATGCGATTCGTTGTAGAGTTGGGCGGCCTTACAAACTCAATTAAAGAAAGGAATAAATGAAGGAAATGTGAGAGGTGGCTTTTCTGACAGGAAAGCATTTCCAAGGCTTGTAAAATGGTCTTTTTCTACTCCCGATGTATATGTAAGTATGTGCAGATGGTGATCCCGGGAGGGATGTTTTATGTAGACATCCTGAGATTAGTATTCTGCTGCTGTTCCCATCTTGGACTGGTTGTTCCTCCTGCTTCTCCTGTGTAAACACACTGTAATTAGTCACAATCTTGCAGGCTGTCACCTGCTTTGTGTGTCAGTCCCCGATGGGACCCTTTCCTCCCTCAGATGCTGGCTTCTCCTGCTCTTTCCATCACACTACATGCTGAATACATATTTCATTTTCTTACTTTGATGTTCTCCCTCAAATATTTGGCTGGTCTTCGTTTTGTTTCCCGCTGTCTGTTTTGAGCAGGTAATCCCGGTTGATTGACACAGAAGTCAGATTGCAGGCATGTTTGTAATAGCCCTCGGTAGGTGCCTTTCTGTTTGTTCTGACTGAGTCTGTTTTCAGATGGAAGAAGGGGGCAGGATTTCTCTCCCCCATATACTGTCTGCCACTTGACCACCCACGGGTGCGAAACACTGTTTTCCTGCTTCGTGTCTTAAGGCAGCCTTTCCCAGCCTGGTGCTTTAATGAAGATGTATTGGCATTTCAGGTCCAGAATCTTATGCTCGTGTGGGTTGAGAATGCTGGGAATTTTCCCAGAATTCTGGAGGGCACTGAGTTGAGGAAGATTGTCCCAAAGTACTGCTGAGATTTCCTGCTGGTAGTTTCAGTCTGGCAGCAGCAGAATAGGTTGGTTTGTCACCTGACCTGAGGCTGATGGGGGCGGGAGGGAAATGGGAGGTGGATGATAGGTGAATTTTTGTTTTTTTGTAGCAGGAGGAAGTGTGTGTGTCTGTCCTGAATAGACTGCAAATTAGTTTCCTTGGGAAAGCCCTAGTGGTAATCTATTCTTAGAGGGGGAAAGTTATTGCCTATGCCAGTGTTTCTCAACCTTGGCAACTTTAAGATGGGTGGACTTCAACTTTGGGAGCTGAAGTCCACCCATCTTAAAGTTGCCAAGGTTGAGAAACACTGGTCTATTCAGTTTATCATACAAAATATTAAAAATCTCAACCACTTTCCCTTTTTTAACTGCAAGCCTTTTGGCCAGAGAGTGCTATGTACCATGCTGTGGGTCTTCTCCTTCCTTGCCTTGTTATTTTGCTCATAAAACAAAGGTTAGATGGGTAGGTGGGACTTCAGTTTCTGTCTGCAGTGGGGTATCCAGGAATGGCAGTTCTGGAGTTATTGCTGGTTAAGTACCTGGGGCTGGGGATGGAAGGGGATGCAGGAGTGTTGTTGTAGTCCTCGCTTAATGACCACAATAGGGACTGGAAAATTCATTGTTAAGCAGGGCAGTCATTAAGTGAAGCATCACATGACCACACCCAATTTTGCAACCTTTTTTACAGCAGTCATTAAGCAAATCATGTGGTTCCCATTGAGTTTGCTTGCCAGAAACTGGCTGGGAAGGTCACAAATAGCAATCACGTGACCCCGGGATGCTGCAACCATCATAAATGCAAGCTGGTTGCCAAGCACCCAGATTGCGATCATGTGACTGCAGGGACTCTGCAATGGCCGTAAGTGCGAGGACAGGTTGTAACATTTTCCAGCACCGTCGTAACTTCAGATGGTTGCTAAACAAATGGTCGTTGAACAAGGACTACCCATAGAACATATACCCATATATTTTCCACTAAGGACTAAAAGCAGTGGAGGAGGAGAGGAATGGGACAAGAAAATAAGAGAAGGAGTCATGGTTAGGTCTCTCCTTATAACATTGTGTTATTCTCTCTCCAATTTGCAATTCAGATTCATAGCAATCACCTTTTATAGCTCCTCCTCACTTCCTGTCCCTTTTATTAGATTTCCCTTCAGCCTTTAGAAACAGAGTTTGGAATGATAGAGATTAATGTAAAAAATCAAACTAGAATCCAGTAAAGCATTCTGCTGGCATCCAAAGACTATCCAGTTCTCTGTGCCTCTGGGGAACCTTTTCTCAAAGTAAGAGGGGAGAATGGTTGCTTCTGTATTATCAGTTACTCAAGATTCCAGGAAAAAAGAGCAAGGTTCTTTCCTTCACTGGACTGGCTCAGAAATGCCAAAATTTTGCAAATATCTTCAGTTGTCAACACCACGAGTTTCAGAAGGTTGGGACATTCAGTCATGAGATCCCTTTATCCCTTTCCTTGAAGCAAGGTCCCGAGAGTACCCAGAGGATTATATCATATGAATTGTCACGACACTCCTGTGAGGGGCAATAAGATTGAGAGAACAACTGGGCCAAGTCAGAGGCAGGAAACCTCATGCCAGGTGGAGATCTGAACATAAAATCTTGCCGTGGGAGAGTCTAACAAGCTGGCTGCCACAGCTTCACCTTGGCCGAAAATAAGGAACATTGAATTCAGTGGGATTCAGTCTTTGAATACGTGGGTATAGGATTATACTGTGACTCTACTATATTTTCAGTGGTCTCCACAGGCATTTCCGCTCTCATGACATGCTACTTTGTTCTAGGTATGAAGTAGGAAGTCATGGCAGCTGGGTGAAGTGGAGATGGCAACGTGGATTTCCATCTTTTTCCCCACCAGTTCAACATCCTTTTAATCATCCTAAAGGCACCCTTTCTTAGCCATTCCAGGAATTGGTGGTTTTCGTATTTGGTTAAACCGATCCAGATTCTTATGGGATGTGAAAAGTAAGTTCCTCCAAAGAATGGGCACATAATTTTCATTATGTTAAAAAGAGATCATTTTATGAATGAACCAAAAGAAAACAGGAAGGAAGAATATAAATTGACTCATTTGATCCAAGTTGGGCTCTACTGATGGCTTGGAAGCAAAATTGCTTAAGCAAGTTAGCTTATCCTTATATTTTCCGTAACTATATCTATAATTTCTCCTCTATTGGCCTTTTCTAAATGAATATTTAAAGAGATAAAATCTTAAGTGGCCAAACTTTGCCTGACGTCTTGCAGGTAGTAAATTCACAATCTTTGTTATTCTCATACATGGACTTACCAATGAGATAACACATGTTACCTGCCAACTAAGGAAAGCGTTATAATGAGCTAAATTATTTATTAAGGTTTTAGTTGGAAGCTGGTTCTGAAATGAAACTTCATTTCATTTCAAATACATTTCTGGGCAATATGGTCCCTCTTCTCCAAAACAATGCCCCTGCTTTACAAGGTGGTAGAAAACAGAGTATTTGATCTTCATTCCATTCACTTAGCATGGATCACAATGTAAGGTTGTATCCATCTGGTACAATGGGCCCAGCACAGTCCCACTCAACTGCTATTTCCATATCAGGGCAGGCACCCACACCACTCAGTTCAGCGAACAAAAAATATAGCGATTTTTTAGTGGGTCAGTGAGAACTCCAGTTGCTCCAGAGTTAGGCAGAAATTTCATTATTTTATTTTCTTTAGAAATTTCATGATAACTGCTAGAATGGTACTGTATTATTTGACTTAACGTGGTTCCCCAGCCATGTCATGTCACATAGACAAATGTGCATAGAAGTCATTCAACTTATTCAGCTGGGTTTGGAAGGAAAGAGAGACACTGCCTTGCTAGCAATGGAACAAGGTCCTTCTGAATGGTGAAAACAGGACCAGAGCCCATTTGATATATCACAAGTCATTCTCAACATGCACTTGTTCAAAATGGAGCTGTAGCATCAGCAACATACTGTTTTGTCTGCAGCCTGCAAGACTCTGACCCCGGCTTAATCTGCTGGTTGATGGACCATACGGCGAATTCCTTGTATTTTTGCACTACCTCTTAAAAATGCCAGTTCATGGGGTGGTTATCAATTTAACATCGCAGCTAAACACAGTGTCAACAAAGCAAATAAGAGTGGCGGGGTGCGGGGGAGAAAGCAGTTGCAAGTTTACATTTATTTAAAAGCCGAAGGGGGAAAAAACACAGTATTTTCGGTTTCTTTCTAAAAGGGAATGGCAGGGCTCTTCCGCTTGTTGCCAGCCACATGCTGAATGAGTGAGCAGGGGCTGTGAGCCTAGGCCTCTCTGAACATTGAATCTGTGGTCAGGCAAGCGAGTACGAGAGCATGAACTTCCATTAGCATATATATTAATTGGAAACTCTAGAGCTGATTAATAGCAGCACCTATACACAGAACAAGGGAAAAATGTTCACAGGCTTGTAGAAGTCTACAGAAACACCTGAATCATCAGATGGGATATTAAAATGATCAAACTTCAGCTACAGAGCTGATGCATCTTTACAAGAACACCCCGTTGAGATGTTTAGTGAATTTGGAGATTCCCGTCGACGAAAAGGATTACAGTGTCATTTCTCACATGTATTTCATACAGTCATGACTAATTAATTGATTTTAGGGTAAAAATGGTATGTTATCCAACAAACATGCTTTAGGTGGCTTATGCGAGAACAAACGCAAGTATACACTCATGTATTCAACAGCTTAAAAAGGACAAGTTAGGTGGGAAAACAATAAATTCTATAACAAAAAGAGAAACACCAATTAATATACTGTATATTTTTTAAATGTTTTGAACAATTTAAACAAAAAATCTTTGCCTGGTACAGAAAAGGAAACAATGTAGGTGCCTGGTATGATCTGACTTTTAATGATTTGTGTTCCCTGGGCAATTGTTATATGGTTCCTCTTTTACTGCTGTATTTTTTTTTTAACTTGTCCTGTATGGTGTCCTGAGTTGTTTGACAATTAGATGGCCATGCAAATCCAATGAATAAATAATTACATTTTAAAAGACAGTATCATTCTTTTCTCTGATACCTGGAGCACCTGGGGAGGGGATCCCCAGGGATCTGTGCCACCAGGAAAATGCAAGAGATCATTTTCATTGGTTCCTTTGCAGAATCCAAGGCAGAGTAAGCAGATCCTTTGCAGAAAAAATCAACATCAATGCCACTATTTACTTTTGACTGAGCCAGATATCATAAAGCTGGTGTGCACGGGTAGTCCTCAACTTACAACTATTCGTGTAGTGACTGTCCGAAGTTACGGTGGTGTTGAACGAAGGGACATATAACCTGTGCCCAAAGTTATGGCTGTTGCAGTTCTCCTGCGGTTGCATGATCAAAATTTGGGTGCTTGGCAGCCCACCTGCACTTAACAACCGCAGGGGGGCTTCAACTCCCCCGCCTATCTCCCCCCCATCTATGCCCTTGACACCCTACCACCCTCCGCTGCACCACCCCAGTGGTGTCTTCTTGCTCTCACTACTGAGGTGTGCCCGGCCTGGCTCCTGGGCTGGGCTAGGGCTGGGTTTTGCACTGTGGGAAAAAAAAAAGCCCCAGAGCCGTGGTGCACCAGAAAGCCCCTTTGCACTGTGCTCCTGGGCCAGGCTGGGACTGGGCTTCATGCTGAGAAAAAACCCAGCCCCAATCTGGCCCAGCAGCCAGGCTGGGCACGCCTCATCAGCAGCAGAAGCAAGAAGATGGCAAAGGTCAGCTGGGGCAGTGGAGCGCAGGGTGGCAGGGGCCTCAGAGTGCAGGCTGGCGAGGGCAACTGCGGCTGGGACTGGGCTGGGGCGGCTGGGGGTTCCTGGGGCACGGCAAGCAGTCCCAGAGCCACACAGTTCTGGGGCTGCTTGCTGCCCTGCAAGGCAGGGTGCAGGGCGTCCAGAAGGGCAGAGGTGGGGGGAGATAGGCGGGTGGGGGGAGTTGAAGGCAGTCCCTTACCTTACTGAAGCTTGGGGCTGGGAGGGACCAAGCCCAAAATGGCTTGGATTGGGGTGGATCCTTGCTTAATGACCTGTGATTCTTGGTTAACAACAGCAACCAGGACTGCTGGGATTGCCATCACTAAGTGATGTGGTCACATGACGTCTCACTTTACTACTGCATCACTTAATGACAGAAATTCCGGTCCCAATTGTGGTTGTAAGTCAAAGACTACCTGTGAAGATCATCAGGATGAATTGAAGATAGATATTCAATAAACCTGGAAGACCTGCAGTGTTTACAAAGGAAAAACAGAAATGCATTAATAGAATATTCTATTCTCAAAAAACCTCTTCCATACTTAGGTCATTGTGTATCTTACTGCTGCTTTTTCCTCCAAAGATTTTGAGAACTTACATCATTTTATGTAATTTATCTTACATAATTTATTCTCTCTCTCTCTCTCCAGGAACAAGCATTCTTTTAGGTTGGTTAATTATACAGTAATTTATCCTCAGGCTGCCAAGTATTTCTTTAAGAAGATAAAATCACCTCCTTATTTTGTTTAGACAGTAGCTTATAACCCTCTGAATTCTTGAGAAGGACAAATCCACCACAAGGAAAAAACAAAAACACCAAACCCTAAGTGCAGGTGAATAAAAGTTGTGCTTGTTATACTTTTGAAGACCCCATCCTTTCTCAAAACACCTGCCTAGTCCCTGACTGACCCCTCCTCACTTTCATTTATCTTCTTAATAAGCATATGATTTAGGTTAAGCTGAAAGAGTTGAGAAGACCAGGGACCAGCTAAGTAGTAAGCCGACTTGGACAACTGAACCTTCTTCCTCATCTGCATCTTCAACTCCCATTTGCGTTCCACTAACGTGGCACTGATTTTCTCAGCCAGCTGGGCTCAGTTTTGACATCTTTGGGATTCTTACTGTTTATTCTTCATTATTGTCTCTGCTACAGTTAAAGCCTTTTAGAAAGTCAAAGTATAGTTGCTCATTGTTCATCATGGTGTTTATCACTTTGTTTTAAAGTTCAGTCTCACATTTTGTCAAAACACAGTGAGATTTGTACACCTGCATCGGTAAATCTGGATGACGATGATGATGACAACGATGACGATGATTTTCTAGCTTCATGATGCTGCCTTTGGGTATATTCTCTTCCTTTTCTTGTCAGTGCCACAGATACAGGAAGGGCAGTTCGAGAGATGAGACAGTTTACCAGGCAGTTCATGGAAAATTCCTGTCATTACTGTCTTCCATATTTTCCCTTAGGTCTTCTATCTGGTTTCTGACCCACAGAAGATCTACTAAGTAGGGAAGGACAAACTAGCTGCCTTTCTGAGAAGCAGTATTAGAAGCTGCCTGCTTGAAAGCATCTGATCCAACCACATTTTTCTACTCCACTACCAAGATACGCCCCACTTCATTTTTCGCTGAATATTTAACCATCTTGCTCAATGCGTTCCTGCAGACATGAATGCGTACTCGCTATTTTGTAAAAATTCCTGTCGGGCCAGGAAAGCAGTTGTCTTAAAATGAGATTTTCTTTTTAATAGTCAACCTGACTCTGGTGGAGTATGAAGCCCCTCTGACTCTGGTTACACCATACTCCTTTCTCTGAGTTCCCTGGCACTCCCAGACTCTTTGCCAGCTAGGTGCCAGCGAAAGTACCCAAGGAAAGTTGTCTTATTTGTTTAGGATGAAAAGGGAGTCCATCAGTGAAGGTTAAAAAAAGGCTTTTTCTTTTTAAGATTATGGATGTATGTGGGCATGATTCTTAAGAGACCATTCCTGGTCTTCAGTTGGTCTATCAGTGTAAAGCAGTTTTTCAAACTTGGCAACTTTAAGATGGGAGGATTTATGGGGGTTGAATATTCCCCCTGTTCCAACAGGCCCCCTGTTTCAACAGCCCAACCCACACTAATCAAGTGCTCCATTACCAAAGTAAGAACCCAACCTCCCACAAGAGGAACTGTGTAAGAACATTATTCAGACAAGCACAAACACACTGCAGCAACCTGGAACACCAGAAAAAGGAAACAGACCACCTATACAACATCTTCCAACAAAATGGATACCCATGCAACTTTATCAAAAAATGTCTTGACCACTCAACCCACTACAGCACAACCAGCACAAGCTATGAAAAGGATAACACTGCTGTACATCAAAGCCACCTCAAAAACAACCAACAGACTAATATAATCACACATTTTAATAGCACACAAACCAACTAAAGCCCTCCAAAACATCTTAAGTAAACCAAAAGACCCAGTAGTCCAAGAAGAAAAAACAGGAGTCATCTACAACACACAGTGTAAGGATTGTAACAACCGCTATGTAGGACAGACAGGCAGAAGCTAGCAGAGCGCATCCATGAACACCAACTAGCAGTCAGAAGACATGATGAAAACTCCTTAATTTCACAATACATGGACAGACTCAACCATAGTTTCAACCGGGAAACTGATTATCCTAGATCAAGCTAAATCCAAAAACACTAGGGAATTCCTGGAAGCTTGGCATTCAGACAAATCAGCCATCAACAGACACATAGAGATAAACCACATTTACACACCATTCGAAAGAGAGAATAAAAAAGCTAAGAAGGAAACAAAAAGACCAGAACACATCCTTTCCAGCAGCCTACACCCAGATAAGTGGGGATTAACACCAGACAAACCATCAACCGAGAAACAATACCCTAATCAAGGAACTACCAAGGAGAAAACCACACCCTCACCAACACTGGCAGGGCAAGCTACTGAATATAAACAGGGAGCAAACCCCACACTCATTCGCAATGCTGATGTTACCTAGTCAGATAATGAAAAGTCTGCATGTAAACATCAAGGACTCCACAGTTCAACCCTGAGCTACATATATCTCTTCTTTTGGGGCTAACCTTGTCCTTCAGAATCTGTCCTCCCACCCTCCATTTTTTCTAACACAAATTTTGCATTCTTGCTCTTACCGTTCTGCAGATAAGTGCTATCTTCTTTGTTACTGCATTTGCTTGAATGTGTTCTAGATCACGACCATCTATTACATTATCAACCCTATTGGGATGTCAGGCAGTCCTTGGCTTTGCTGTCAAGGAATTCTGGGAGTTGTAGTTTCTGCATATCTGGAGGTTGCCAGGTTAGGACAGGCTGAAGTAGAGAGACTGAAAGTATCACTGTTCTTTTGGGTTATTATTTTTTGCTTAGAGGCCCAAACAGATCAGATAATACATAGGTAGTCACTCATAACCAGGGTAGGAGATCCCTGGCTGATTTCATGACTGTGTCACCAATTTTCCTCCTTCCTCCCAAACAGATCTTTAGTCAATTCCAGAAAGAGGTACACCACTGGCTATTGCATGTGCTGAAGCAAAAATGTGTCATTAAAAGATGTCAATTATTCTAGGCTATTTATGGTGCTGGGCAGGTCTCGTCTGGGCTCAGAAGCTAAGTAGGACCAGTTAGTGCTAGGATGGAAGACCTCCAAGGAATAGCAGGGCATTAGGCTACTCTGGGAAATTGAAAAACATCCCAAAAGAACACAAGAGGAAGCCACTTCTCCATGATTGCCAAGAAAATTGCATTGGTGGGTCTCTGAAATCATCATTAGGAAGCTCAGTTCAAAGGAGACTTTACCTTATATCCATATCACCTTTAGTGGCTCCTTTACTGAGTCATTTTCAATTAGGAGCGCTCTCTCTCTCTCTCTCTCTCTCTCCCCCAACACTTTCCAGTCTCTCTAGGTCAGGGGTGTCTGCACAGGAACCAAGAAAGTCAAGATGGCAGCCACAACTATGCCCCCTTTTAATGTGTATTGCCACATGTCAAAAGGGGTGGGGCTTCAATCGCAGGGTTATGACTGCCATCTTGACCTTTTTTGAGCTCCTCTCTGCACATACCACCATTCCAGGCTATTGTCCAGGCTTAGCCTGGATATGTGATCAGCTGAGTGGGAATTCATTACTCAGACTGGCACAAGGCATCTGGTTTGTTCTTTCTTTTGCCAGCTCTGAACAGCCTTTCCCAGGGTTAACTGAGCAATCGATATGGATTGCAATAGGAGTGGCTGGCTGGCTCTCTTGAAGATCCAGTATGGTCCACATATGGCAGCCCTTCTCAGTTAAATGTAATGGGTGAAAAAGAATGATGAGAGTTGAGGTCCAACATGACTGGAAGGCAGTGGAGGCTGATGGGATCTTTGGTGAGACATCAGTTCAGTTCTGGAGTCTGTTCGTTGAGGTGATGGAACTCAGGCACAAGAAAAGGCTTAGACCCGTGTTAACACTGGCTTAGACTGAGAGTGTTGGAACTCAGACCATTGAGGGTTAGGAAGGTCTCTCTCAGCATTGTGAAGGTGTGGTCAGACAGACTGTGCACTGGAATTAGAACTGCCTTCATTTAGCTATTTATGTTGAATGAAGACAGCTTCTTCCCTTCAGCCATTCAGTGCAACCCATCACAGACCTCCTGTGTTGTAAGTTGATACGGTTATGGTTCTAATAAATCTAGTGGCAGGAATCTCACATCTTCATCTCCAGGTGTGGGAAAATGCTCCCTTATTTTTATTTTATGCAATAACAAGTTATATCAGTTTATCTTCTGTCTGGCACATTAAATAAACATTATTCACATCCCCAAATGAGCAGGATTGACTTTGGCATGTAAAAAGAGCTTAGTATAAGTAAGGGTATTAAAATGGTAATGTATATTGGCAACAATATGGGAGTGGTTTGGCCATCTTCCAGAATTTTTTTTTTTAACTTTCCAGCTCTGGGTTTTTCCAGTGGTCTCCCATCCAAGTAGGAGCATCACTGTGATGATTCCTAATAAGGAAAACACCGGTCACAAACTGCCTTCTGGTGGCTGATGTAACTGAGAACACGACGCAGGATATGCACTGGGTAAAAATAGAGAAATCCACCCCCCTCTGTGGCAGTTAAAGGGAAGGTGGACTATCTATTCTATTCTAGTAGATCCCATCTAAGTACTAACCTTGTTACCTGCTTAGCTTTCCAAGATCAACCAACTTTGACTAGGTACTTTCTCCTGCTGTGTCTCCCTGAATCCTTGGCTACTGGCTGCACTATCTGGGACTGATGGGAGACTGAAGTTGAAAACTTCTAGAGAGCATCTGTATTGGTATGTGAGCAAGACCTTGAGAAACGGGGTGAAGAGATGCTGCCTAGGGAACAGTCAGATAAAAGGAGGCATAGCCCACAGCTGCATAAAGGGTGGAGAAAAAGGCTCAGAAGGGACCCCCCCCCCCCCCCCCCCCAGTTTCTCAGGCTGTAAAGGAGACAGCAGGAGATTTGTGCTTCCAGACTTGCAAAATTCTGTTAATGTAGCCTTACAATAAAGTAGAATTTACTCATCTAGTTGTGTTTCTTGTCTGGTCTACCTGGGAAGGCTGACAGCATCAGCTTGACTTGTGGGCTAGAGATACATCAAAGCTACATTCAGAACTGGTCAGCCAAATCTAACCATCATCATCATCATCATCATCATCATCATCATATATTGGACCAAATGCTTTTTTAAAGGGATGGCTTTCTTAATATGACTCCTTAGGACTAGAAGACAGCCCACCAAGTAAAGTTCCTTTGGCAGAGAATTCCACAGGACGAGTGCCATTAGGGAGCTGTTACCTGCTGCAATTTAGAATATTAAAGTCTTAATGCCTTTTCTTCCAGTCAGTGTTCTTCAATGATTTTGAGTCATCTTACCCCAGATGGTGCCCTTCAGCTGTATTAGATGACAAGGCCCATAATCCTCACTCAGTGTAGGCTTAGGAAGACTGCTTTAGGACTGTAATGCACATTCCAGGATAAGCCTTGACTGCCTTTCTCAATTAGTGTAGCATTGTTGCATGCTTCACAGTCTTAACGTCTTGTTTACTTGTCTCTGTTATTTTTGCCATTTCTAAGCCCCATTGTCTTCATCATTCCTTGCTCCAGCTACTTGTTTCAACTTAGGATCTTTTGAAAAGCTTTAAAGGAACAGGATGAAATGCAGTTGCAATGAAGAGGTAAATTAAAAAATGCCCAAAGCGTGGCAAGTTTTGCTGGAAAATGTCAAATGCTGGCCAATTTTCAGCATTTGAGTCTTGATACTGAAATCTGACCTTGGAATTCCCCAGCTTCCACAAGAGAAATTGTATATCAGTGACAATAGCTTTTTTAAATTCCATTTTATTCATCATGCAAATTCATCAACAGTAGTAGAGCTGACTTCACTGTTTACTTATTAGGCCTGTGGTGCAATTTTATTATAGACTTCAATATGAAATTCTGTTGATGAAGCAAAGAAAAGGATTTGTTTAAAAATCATCTGAAAGAAGAGGGGAAATATCATGCCACAGGGTTTATGTGAAACACACCAGAAACCAAGTTAGTTTTTATAAAACTCTCAGAACAGTGTTCCAATGCTCACCAGATCTCCCGCTTTCCTCTGTGTTAATCAAACATAAACTAGCATTCCTTTACCCCCCTATGGATGCTCAGTCCTGAACTGCCATGATGCCATGTTCTCTTGCCAGTTCTTCTGTTGGCCATCATGTTCATTAGGATCTGATATGCCTGCTGTATCACCAGCGTTAAAATAGCTTTGTGGTGAAACTTCTCAGCCAGATCTTCAGGCTTCCAGATCAAATGTGCAACAGAGAGCCATTGCAAAGGGCAATGTCGGGAGAGCAAGGAAAAAGTAAGGAAGTGTCAGAACAAGAGAAAGAGCTGGTCTTGCCCACTTTTGGCTTTAGCATTGTCCATTGAGAGCATGGCATGGGGACTTCGACAGATGATTCTTGAGGAAATGTGGTGGCCCTTGAAATAGAAATAAATGTCCCACAAAGATTTCTATATGGATCTTTGGTATATAAAATGCATGAAGGTGCCTACAGCTTGTCAATATTGTATAAATTCTTCTTCTTCCTCTGACTTGTTTGTTTCATTCATTCATTCATTCATTCATTCATTCATTCATTCATTCATTCCACTCCCCTCAGAAGCTCACACTTGTGCTTCCAACTCATACTGATGCCTTCAACCCAGAAAGGCTGGTCAAAAATGATGGGAACAGCAATCCAAAACATCTGGGAGGCATCAGCATGGAAGGCGTTTTTGAGCAAAGTTGCATCTCTGCCTACAACAAGCTAAGCTCAACTGCCTAGCAATTCTGCCTACCCGTACAAATTATATCGAAACTGGATTACTTCAGCTTTTGGCCTCTATCCAGCTGGGAAGGAAAGCAAAAAGGAATGCTCTCCCTTTCCATTGCCATCATCCTAAAACCTTCCCTTTTAAGCTAGAATTCTTTATCCTATATGGATTTCAGGTAACAAAGGGTCAACAAATGCATATTTTAAAACAGAGTTTAAATTGCCTGGTAGATAGAAAGGTACATGGTGTTTGTTTGGTTTCTGGCATGGATGGCCAGGTGAGGCCCTTCAGAGAGACCCATGGTAAAAAGTCTTGGTGGCTATGATGGAATAACATCCTTAGGTTAAAGGGCACCCTAGAAAAAAACCTCAGCAGAAGATTTCCAAATAACAAAATGGCAGGACCAGATTTCTCTCTTCATGTTTTGATGATTAATAAATCAGTTGTAAGAGAAAAGATTACACTGGACCAGGGAGGGAGGGAAGGAAGGAAGGAAGATCACTTGAAAATGAAGTCAATGGGGTTGGATGGCATCTCAACCCAGCCAGGCATCTTCTTGCTTCCTCTTCAAAAAGCTTTGATTGCCCTCTGTTGCATCCTTTTAATCTCTGCAAGCTGTTACATGTTCTGCAAGAAGGGGCCTCCTACGGCTCTCTTTTCACAGGCAGACTGATGGAGTCAGCCGGCTCGTAACAGAAGCTGATTGCTGCCTCTTAGCTCCATTTATCTGGCGTTAAATGAGAAATGAATCAAAAGACTACAGGAGCTGAGCAGGGCATAATTTTGCACAATGGGAACTGGAGTAGTGCCCTCAGCAACTAGGCAGGAATGATCAATGTGACATCTTTGAATTCCTTGTTAGGGTTCATCCTCTCTTTTTAAACACTAGCAGTAGTTCTCCTCTACATAGATCTGGAAGGAATCATCATCATCGTCGTCGTTGTCTTTCCCCATCTCTGCATTTTTTCCACAAAGTAAATGCCCTTTCCCAGAAAAATTTAGGAGCAAAAACAGCAGGGAAAGAGGCCAACTTCCAAATGTCTTCGTTTTGGGCTTTGCTGAAAGGAGAACCTGGATTTTCCCAGCTTTAGCACACCAGGCCTTTGGAGGAGGTACAAGATGAGAAGCAAGGCAGGCATGAAGACACTCATGGAAGGGTTGCAAATTCCAGTTTATTTTGTAGGACTGAGCAAAGAGATTTCTGTAAAACAAAAAGAAAGTTACAAAAAACGGAGTGGGGGAAAATTCACAACAACTTTCCAAAAGTGAGTTTGAGATTTATTTACATTTTTTTTGTTTTTACCAAGGAATGCTTTGAAAGAAAAACAGTTGCACTTTTTCCCTGACTCCTTCGAACCTCAGGATTATTTCCAGTATTTTGAGATGTTCCAGAGGAACACAATATGAAATTCAAGATACACTGCCTAGTTTTAGGTTAGGCTGAGAAGTTGAAAACATATGGCCCAGAGAAGGAAATGATAAATCATTTCTGTAATATTGCTAAGAAAACTTCATAGATGAAAACTTCACAAACTTCATGAACTTCAAAATGTTTATGACAACTTCATAAAACTTCACCAAGCATCAAGCTCAAGTTGAGGACATCATACGCTTTTTAATTTGTGAGTGCCCACCAATGAGTCCTCTTGTAGGCAGATGGATTTAACCCATGAAGCTCTGAATAAAAGTTAGGTACAGGCAATCTCTGGGTTAAGAACAAGATCCGGCCCTAAGTCTGTCTTTAAGTCAAATTTGTATGTAAGTCAGAACTCGTACTTGCGAACGGGCTGCCTATTACTAAAAGTGGCAGATGACATTGCCCTTCCTTGAACTGATGAACCGCTGAAGCCATACAGTGTTCTCATGAACCACTGAAAATGGCTGAAAACAGGCTGTATATTAAAAATGCAGAGTTTTAGCAGTTCACAAATACATGGCACGGCTTCAGCAGTTCAACGGCTCAAGGAAGGAGAATGCAGCCTGCTGTTTTCCATAATAGGCAGACCATTCGTAAGTATGAGTTGTTTGTAAGTCGGATATTCTTAACCCAGGGATTGCCTGTAAAGTCTTCCTTGAGTTGAGCTCAACATCTCTTAGACGCTCATTGACATATGTGTTGTAATTTGCTTGGCAGGAAATTTATCACTGCCAGGATATTTTTTCCAACTTCCCCAGTATCGTCCTGGGATTCCTTGATAGTCTCCCATCCAAGCAATAACCACTCTAACCCTGCTTAATTTTCCAAGATTATTGGAATTGGAATAACTGCAGTTTGCCTGAAAAGCCTTTTCTTGCAGCCTAATGCCAAGGGTGCTAATCTGGCCCTAGATTGTCTTTTAGAGAGGAGCAAAGTTCAAGGTTAAGGCACGGAATGACTTAATCCTTTGACCCCCTCATATGAGTGATTGGAATTTTATTCCTGCTGCAAATAGTATGCAAAGAATGACTGGTTCTAACTGGGATATGGAACATCTCCCCATTTTTTCTCACATCAGGACCCGTATCCACCCTTCCCCCTAACCCAATGTGCCACCTTCATATTTTTATTTACAGTTGAGCATGCCAGAGAAACTAGACATGGTGCCTAGAGTGGCCTGAAGAGACTTGATCCAAGTGAGGAAAAGGAATGAGGAAGAGCATTGATGATGTGACCTAGGCGGATAAGGAAACATTTGCAAGAAAACAACCAAGCTCAGAGAGCACCAAGGACTTCACAGTTCAACCCTGAGTACAGATATCTTCTATGTGAATGAGGAAGAGTCTGCTCAGCTACAACTTTGGTTGTCTATCTCATGAAATTATGCAGGGAACAGATGGCAGAGTCAGTTCTGAAAGCAGTTCTGGGACACATGGAGTGAAAAAATAGATGTTCTCAAACTAAGTTGCAGGATTAAGCATTGCTGCCCCTCCACATCTTTTTGCAACAGTAACATGGGATGATGAAGACTAGAAAGATGAAGTAAACATTAGCTCTTTCTTATCAGGACCAAGCTAGGACATTTTGCTATCTGAAGTGAAGAATAAGAGGAAGCTTCACTTGTTCCTTGTACTGAAACTGACCAGAGGTCCAGAAATCCACCACACCCTTCAATTTTTTTTTCCACTCCATAGTACCTGCTGCCTGAGGCGGTTGCTTCATCTGCCTCATGGTACAGTTGGCCTTGTTTGTGACTAGTCTTCCATTCCATGAAATCACAGCATTGCACAATTCAGCTTTTTAAATCACACCTACCGTTTGTCTCATGGGAAGGGCGGAATCATACAATTTCTGACACTCTTACTCCAGGTGTAATGATGTCACATCCATAAATGCTGGATTCCTATCAAGTAACTGTTTTCCTCTCCTCTTAACATCAGCTGTAACCTAAGGCTAAGCCTGCAACCGGTTACTTCTACCTTGTACTAAGCTAGTATTAAATACTTGTGTACGGTGATATACCTCACAAAATACTCTGCGAAAGTCAGACATTTTGCTATAATGGTTAACATTATGTTTTCACCCTAGTTTCACCCTAGGTTTCACCCTAGAAGCAAGGAATTCAAACCACTGAAGTTGTTCTTTGCAAGTTATTTAAATGGGTCTCTTTGACTGACTTTGATGCACCTCACCCACTTTTCACTCAGTCAGTAGAAATGCTTGTGTCGTTCCCCTGGGATTTTAAAGAGGTTATGAACTCTATCTGTTTGTTCCATGTCTTCTCCTCATCAGGTGGGAACTCTGTTCAATGATTTATCATCAGCCCCATGCATTTATCCAGCATGACATTTTAATCATGCAAATAAGGAACTTGTTAATGAATCGAAAATTAATTTGGCGACTGCCGCTGCGTACACAGTGACAGGTTTGCTAATGCTATTACACTTGTAATATGATCAGTGGCTTCTCTGTAATTGCTATAAAGTGTTGCATTTAACACTTAGAATAAAGGTTATATTAAAAAAAAAAAAGTCCAGATTGATCCCTAATTTGGTTTTCCTGGATTTTGTTTACACCTCGAAATAAGATATCCAGTACTGAATGAGAAGAGAAATACTCATGATTGCGGACTTATAAAACATATGGATGCTAAGAAAGCAGGCTTCCTTTCCACAGAAATTATGCAGAGGGAAGTTTTCTCCCTGGTTTCATAAAGTGTGAAAACTAGCAGACAGTTTTGACAGGTACGGAGTATCACAATTTGACATTTGCCAGAAGGGGAAATCCTGTGCTTATTTTCTAGGAAGTAAGCCCCTTTGCACACAACTTTGCATAGTCAGAATAAATGGTTGGAATCCTCATTGGCTTCCAAGAATGTAAACGCTCTAAAGAAATAGCATTATACACATCTTATGAAGAAAGATTACTAGCACTTATGTTTGGATTGAAAGTGCTGGGATCCAGGCTTACAGTAGTGCTAGGGAGTCACATTATATGCTCTCGAACAGTGTTTCTCAACCTTGGCAACTTTAAGATGTGTTGTAAGAGCCACTGTACTCAGTCCTCAATGAATGCAACTCTCATCGAAACCAATGCATGTTCAGAGACAAGTAGATTTATTGAGAAAACAGTAGTACACAGCTCTAAGGCAAAAAGAAATAGCTGGAACTAAATTCCCAACGAGCTAAACCCCAATTTAAAGTCCTCTCATTACTCCCTCCCCCTCAATCGTCGAATTCTTCCTGCACAGGTTGTTGGGGCTCTCAGATTTCCTCCCTTGCTATGCCCTTAATCGTTTCTGAGGATTCGGAAATGGCTCATTGGCGCCTAGCAGTCCTCGCTCTGACCTCTCCCCCCATCTTCTGGAATGGCAGAACCGCAGCAAACGAAGCAGTCGTGCGAAGGAGTGGCCGCAAGGATCCTGACTTGTGTGGACTTCAACTCCCAGAATTCCCCAGCCAGCCATGCTGTCTGTGGAATTCTGAGAGTTGAAGTCCACACACCTTAAAGTTGCCAAGTGTCAGGTTCAGCCCAAAGAACTCCATAAGACAGTACAGGTCTAGCTCGATAGCTTTTATTAGCTTTCACACACAAGACAAAATCTTGCCAGACTGAATCTAAACTTCCCAAGCCAGCAAACAAACACCACAAATTCCTTAGGGTGGTGCCAGTCTCATCCTTTTAACCTTCCCACGCTCTTGCTGGGGGCTAAGGAAACGCTTATCTCCCCGAGCGTGGCCTTCACCAAACCATTCCATCACACCAAGGTTGAGAAACACTGTTCTAGAATCAGGACTTTTCCTTAATTGGGGATAATGGGTATAGGGTTAGGGGGAAATACAAGCTTTCTAACATACTCAGAAATCATTTGAATTATCTCATCTGCTGAGTAGAAACAAATGTGCAAAAGCGAAATGAGGCTACAGGAGTGTATGTGAGAAAGGGCGCCTGCATCCTGACTCACATCAGTCTCTGCACCTGGAATTTTTTTTTCCTGCTAAGTTGCTTTATGGTTCAAGAGTTGGGCTAGCAAAAGGAGCTGACCACAGAATCTCTGCATTGGCAAAACCAAAACTTCCATGCGAATTTAGGAAGATGGACTCTGAAGAGAGTCAGTGTGGTGGTTAAGGTCTTGGACCAGGGTTCAGGTCCACCCCCAGCCATGAACTCCTGCAGGAAAGACAGGCCATCATGCTAACTCACCAGCTAACAAAAACCATTCAAGTACTTGGTCAATAAGTATGCATGATCCTGGGGACAAAACTGTGCAAGTTGTTCAATTAATCTTCTGCCAGAGGATCTTCCAGGATGGGTTGAAGGACGAAGAAGGCAAACAGCTCCATACCTTGATGCTACAAGCACTGACATCAGTTCTCCTATCCAGCACTATCGCATTAATTCCCATTTTCTTCCTCCTGTCTTATTTCATTGTTGTATGCCTGTTCCTAGGCACAATTATTTTTCACCTCTTCTGCCAGCTCCTTAAGTATTCTGAAGGTTAAATAAAGGCGACCCAATAATCCAGCATGTCCATTTCCCTTCTGACCTCTGCCTTCCAGTTCAAGGGATCTAATTAAAAGGCATAACTTTGGTGAAACGGACAGCACATTATTTTGAAGAGGAAACAGGGTAGGTGTTTCGTTTTTCTGCTGTTGTGAGATCCTACAGCACCTGGCTATTTAATGCCTTCCTTGCTCTGGTGAGGGTAGGTGGTTTTGCTGCGGAGTCATTAACACTACCCCCAGTGGTTAAAATATTTGCATTGCTAAGTAGCCCCATAATTTACAGACTGAAGAGTTTGGCTTCTCTCTCAGACAGAGAATCCAGTGAGAGAGAACCTTCTTGAGCCAGACCCATATTGTGAATTCAGAAAGCAAATCATGGGCACTTCCATGAAAATGCTTCCACTGAGAGCTTGCCGGCTTATAAAACTGGAGCCAGAGTTGGCAGCGTGGACAATCCCAGAAGGCAATAGAGGAAGATGCTCCCTGCTACCTTCTCCAGCCCTCCAGCCTGTTAACCTGGGCAATTGGGCATCTGCTATCCTGCAAGGGAGAACCACGTTTGTGGAAACAGGAGACAGCATAATGAGTGAAAATAAAAAAGTAGAGAAATATGAAAGCATTCTCTTCATTACACACTTGCGTTCTTCCCTAAGGCCAGTTCCAGATGGTCATCTTGTCTGTCTCCCAACCTTTCTGATTCCAGTAATAAAATGCAGCTGACACTAATCTGGGCTTTTGGTAGTTTCAAGTTCCATCTTCCCTCCCTGTTCTGGTCTCATGAGAAAGATGCTCTAACTCCATTTAACAGGCAGCTTAACTCTTATCATTCCAGTTTCTTTAGAGTCCGAAGTTTCTTGTTTTATAGCAAGAACAAGCTAGTGGGGATGGCTGAATCATATTACAGGAGAGGGGCAAACAAAGGTCATTTCAGTTCAGATGCTGAAGACTTGAAATGATGAAATGGCCAGGAACACTAAGGAATGGCAAGGTAAGAAGAGTTGTGGATTACAACTGCTCTCGTAGGCTGTTGCTGCTAGGTGATCATATCTTCTAGCAGAAGCTTCTCTGGAAGACTGGTCCCTGCAGGAAACTCTGGGATCTCTTTGGATCAGGCTGCACCCAAGCTTGGCTAGAGGACTTTAGGATCCAAGTGGCTATGAAGGGAGTATGGCTGATTACAGCCATTAGCAACAATTGTACTAGTCATGGAAGGATATACAGGTGGTCCCTGGGTTAAGAATGCCTGGTTTATGGATGACCCATAGTTAAGAACGGAGCCTATTGTAGCAAAGTTCAAGTTAAATGCACAATGGTTTGAGTTTATTACACAATACTACTTATATGGTATTATGCAGTAATATTATTCCCGCTTACAAATTCGACTTAAGGACAGACCTTGGGAGCGGAACCTGTTCATAAACTGGGGACTACCTATATTAAAAGGATTAGAGGAAATGCAGAATATTACAGGGGACTTGGGGCAGGCTACGTTCTTCTCCTGTATACAGGTCAAATGAGCAAGGTTGAAACCAGTAATAGACCATGGGGAACTTGTTTTCGTCCAAGCAGGCTAGAGAGAAAATGTTACCCTCCCTTTCAACAGAGGATAAGCTGGCATGCAAAGTACCAGGTCTTTTGTGTGTGTGTGTGTGTGTGTGTGTGTGGTTTGTTAGGTTAGGAAAGAACAGATACTTTGCAACAGCTCCCTGTTCACCGAAACAGGGAATATATTGAGTGTTTGCACAATTCCAAACTTTTGGGGTGCAATTCTAGCAGGATTGTCTTGCAACTTTAGGAGCTGCAGAAGCTCAGAAGGAGGCAGGGCCCAGACTGACTGCTATTTCCCCCTGTTCCAATAGATACCAGGAAGGAGCACTGCAGGAGTGTCCAGGGGGTGAAAAAAGTCACCGTGGCAGCCTAAACCATGCCATCAAAGTCCTGCCCTTTCTTAATCAATGGTGATGCACACAAAAGAGGGCAGGGCTTCAGTCACATGGTTGTGGCCACCATCTTGACTTTTTGACCCTCTCCTTGCTGATCCTTCTGGACCATCACTAGGTTCTGGTGATGTTCTCAATGTTTTGAGATTGGCAGCGTCATGATGATGTCTGAGGTATTTGAATTCCAAACACCATGGCTTCATCAGAGAGGCAAAGACAGTTGCTTAATGTCAGAAGTGAGAAACAAAACTGGTGCTACCATATCTGGTGTCTACAGCAGAAGCTTAATATGACCACATCCACCCAAAAAATGCAAATATTTTGGTCACTGATACTACCTGTGTTACTAATGACATTCCAGAAGACACTGAAAACTTGGCAATTTTGCCATGGTTTTGTAAGATTCTGTTCTATTTGTATGGATAAAATAAAGGAAACATCGGGACAAGGGAATGGAGTTTCTTGAAAGGAGGGGAGCAGCAGAAGGATTCCAGCAGCAACCTCTTCTTGCAGGCCCCATTTGTCTCGGTCATGCCTGTGCTGATTAGCACTTTTCTGAGGATTGAGAGTGAGAGAGAGATTTCTACCCCTGTCATCTGGGACCTTTTGGGGCAGAGATGGAGGGCATAAATGCCAACCCTAAGATGGGACACAAGGCCTTTCCACCAAGGCCACATTTCCCACCCGAGAATGTCCTCCAGTATGATTTTTGGCTGCGGCACTCCAGCTCTCCAACTGTGAAGCTAGAATGGATGAGGCCCAATGATCTTGATTTCTGCCTTCTGCCCTTGCCTCCTGCTAATCCTGACCCCCAAATTAAATAGATGAATATATTGATATATATTGAAGTCTTAAAGGTGCCAGGTTTGTAGATTGATTGTTAGCTAACAACTAACGCATCTTCTGGAAGGGTGAGAATAGATGTGGATGTACTGTAGATGTAATAAATGAAAATAACACTAATTCCTTTTCTTCCTCAAGTGTTCCCTTAACTGGATTAATCAGATAACCTGCAAGATTGGTTCTGTTTTTTGGGGTGCTGTTCTCATGAAATTTAAAAAAAAATCAAAGCTTGTCTCAATGCTTCCCTATCATACTTGGACAGCTGGTATTATCACCCCATCAGAATGAAACTAGACTACTTAAGGTACAGAAATCAAGCAAAGTGTAAATGGCCAGGAGCAAAATATTTCTACTAATGGCTCCTGATTAAACCTTTGTTCAAAGTGATTCCTACATCAGAACTACAGCAATATACCACTATATAGGCCACATGGCCTGAAAAGGACTGTATAGTTAGAAAAGTTGAATATATTTCATAATATTGATCTCATAATCTGGAAGAACCCCACCATTCCCCTTCCATGACAACATGGAAGACCAAAAGCAGAGACAGCTGTTCTACACAGCTGCTAGAGATGTAGGACCCCTAATAACTTCTCTTTCCAATATAGTCAGAGTACCCCATCTGCTTTAGCTTCAAGCAAGCAAGGTTTAGGAGCAGGTGGGAGGGTAACCAGAAAAATACTCTACCGAAGCTTAACAAAAGTGTGAGCTTCTTGCTGGACTGTAGGGGGAAATGTTGCTACATACACATAATTTCCTGCTAATAAAGCCCTTGACTTCTCTGGGTAGATTGCTGGATGTTTTCTTGAGAGAACAGATAAGCCACAGTTTGTTCTTGGCCTATGCTGATCTTTTCAGATTTGATCAAAAAGATGATACTGGGACTTAGATATCATTAAGTTCAGTGTAGCCCTTGTAGATTTTCCAACCGGTCCCCCCTTGCCATCTTAGTAGGAAAAGAAGAAGGAAAAAGGAGTGGGAACTTTCATCTTCTCCTACAGTGAAAGCAGTGTGGCATAGTAATTAAGTCATTGATCTAGGTTCCTCAGCCATAGAAACTCAAGGAGAGACTTCGGGCCAGTCACACATCATTTAGCTCAATCTACCTCACAAGGTTGCCATTGTGGGGATAAGATGAAGGGAGATCCCCATGTAAGCTATCTTGGAATTAAGTCTAACAAGAATAATACTAGAGAGACATTGTTTCACTCTGATGCCCCCTCATCCTGTTTCCCTCCAGAGTCAGTTGGTACCCTTCAGTAGGTGGCTACTGGCACAGATATGCAACGGAATGATCTCACAGCAAAAATATACCATGCATGTAGAAACTGAGCATGACAACAAGAAAATTTCAACCTGGTCATCTCCAAGCCATGCAAACACTAAATCAGGGGCCTTTGGTTTGGTTGGGCTACAAGTGCGGTCAAGATGGCGGTCATCAAAGTGCTGCCCAGGGGCTTCAATTTCATGGTCATGGCTGCCATCTTGATTTTTTTGACCCCCTCCCCCCTTTGGATGCCCCAGATTGGAGAGTCAGGCCTGAGCATACCATATTTCACACATACACCCACTAGTTTCTCAAGTCCTAGATTTAGAAGGAGTTATTAAGCTACCAAGCCCAACTCCAGTTCACTGGAGGAACCCCAGCTGAAGTATCCCCAGCAAATGTCTATCCAGGCTCCTATCCAGGGAAGAAAAGATGCCAGCAAAGCTACTGGCTCCACCTTTTTACCCCCCTCCATTTTTTTCACCAGTCTTAATTAATCTGATGCTGTTCCATTTCATAAAACTTGCAACAGCATTTTATCCAGCACCATTGTCCAAAACTTTATTGTTACTGTAAAATACTGCCCAGATTTGAGCCGTCTTAAGGTTACTCCTGTAGGCACCCCAGGGGAAAAAAGTATATGACATTGTTTCTCAATCTTGGCAATTTTAAGATGTGTGAACTTCAACTCCCAGAATTCCACAGTCAGCCATTCTGGCTGTGGAATTCTGGGAGTTGAAGTCCACATGTCTTAAAGTTGCCAAGGTTGAGAAACACTGGTATATGAACTATATAGGACAAATCAGCTGTTTTAAAGAGAAGTGTTCTCCTGCAAGGGATAAATAACATAGGATCCAAATGTTGCAAGTTTTTGAAATGCAAAAAAGATGTTTCAGAGCAGCACATAGATACTGGAAAATTAGATAAATACCATAAAATATAATTTGCAGCTTAGTGTCATTTTTTCACCAAAGGACAATGGGGCTACCCTCTGCGTTACCCCTCCAATACAACAAGGCTTCCTCCCTGCAGCTCTCTGCCTCTAGCACCTCACAATTTAATGTGAGACAACAGAAGTAAAGATCTCAGTAGGTTCATATTTGGTTCCCATGTGTACCTACCTTTGAAAGCAGTGAACTCTAAAGAGAATTCCCAAATGCATTATCATTGGGGAACATTGGAGAAAGAAGCATCAATAACCTGCACAATGCTGATGACACTATGCTGATAGTCAAAAATACAAAGGATCTGCAAGCAAGGAGCAAAGTAAAAAAATGGGACTAAAATTGAACAAAAAGAAGACCAAACTAATGACAACATGTAGAACAAACAGCCTTAGAATTGGCAAATAAGATATTGAAGTGGTAAATAGCTTCTGCCTTTAAGGATCAACCATCAGCAATAAAAGAACAAGAAATATGCCGCAGACGAGCACTTGATAGAGCAGCCGTGAAGGTCTTGGAAAAGATATTCAGGCCGTGATGTCACTATACCTACAAAGATCAGAATTATGAAACCCATAGTATTCCCAGTGGCATTCTATGGAAGCAAAAGTTGGACTTTGAAGAAGCAGGAGAGGAAGAATATTGCTGCCTTTGAATTTTGGTGTTGGAGAAGGCTCCTGAGAATACTATGGACAGCCATGAAAACAAACCAGTGGATCATCAAACAAATCAACCCAGAGTTGAGGTACAAATGACCAGGCTCAAAGTATCCTACTTTGGACTCATTATGCAAAGACCTAGCTCTCTGGAAAAGGATCTAATGCTGTGAAAGGGAAGGGAAGAAGAGGACAACAAGAACCAAGGTGGATGGACTTAATTCCAGTGGCAATGGGTGCACCATTGGAAGATCTGAAAGACCAGATTAGGGATAGATCATCATGGAGAAAATCTATATATGTCTTCACTAGGAGTCAAAAACAACTTGACAGCACATAATCAGTCAATCAACATTCTGAATAACGCTCTTCCAGATGGTAAGCTTGACACATCTAAAGATACATGGAAACATACTGGAGTGGATTAAGCTCACATCCCAGCAGGCCCTCTCCATAGATGTCACTGGAACTCTTTCTTTGACCCATTAAGCAGCATCTCCTGAAAACTCTGCAACCAGATTGATCAAACCTGCTGTGATCTGATGATGTTGCCTCCTGTGGTGGTGCTAATTTTCTATTCTAAGCTTCCTTGCAGAATGCAATTAAGCTTCTGAAAGGCACTTTTCTTGAAGACTCTGGCAGCGGAAAAGAGATACCTCAACAACTGGCTTCATCTTAAATATAAAAAGTGATCTTCAATTAGTTGAAAGCAGTGGTTGCAAATCTTAATCTTTAATTCATATCTGGTTTTCCGAAAAATCTTGCTTACAAAGGCCAGTGGGGCAAAATGTGCATATAAAAATATAGAAAAGGTCCCTCCTTGCAGAATATCCCATCAACAATCTCATAAGATTGTTTGCTTTTAGAATCTTTTCTAGGCAATTCAAATGCTAGTCCCCTTTACCCACCTATCTTTCCTATGTGAAAGAAGGAATCATACTTTGTTTTGGAGTACTTGTAAAGTAGCATAGTCAGATGCGTTCAGATGGACATATAAAGTTCTTGCCATGAAGAGATATAAAAAAAGCCAGTGATAAGAGCCTATATGAGAAAGATGGATTTTAGTATCCAATCTGGAGTTAGGAGTCAACAAGGACCAAAAGCAAAGTGGCCAAGGCCAACTCCACCAAGAATTTTTCAGTGTAGGAGAATGGATATGAAATGTCAAATGAAAATTAGCATAAGCAAGTATAATACAGTATGATGTGTTTGGGACAAAGAAAAAAAATCCTAACATCCCATATATTCTGATGGGGACTGAGCTAGCAACAAAGGAACCCCAAAGCATTTTTGGGGCGGTAAAACTGTTGAAACAGGATGTGACTATTATGAAAAAAGCAGATGTCAAGTTTGGGATTAACACAAAACTAAACTGCCAATGTTATCACACTTTTCCAAACACATATGGTGTGATCACACTTGAAATACAGCTTTAATGGAGAAAAGATCAATCAAGAAGTTGGAGCAGCTGAGGAAAGATGACAGCATTAAGACTTCTTAGAAAAGGCCTTTAGTTTAGTCAAACAGGTCAGGAGGGTGCAGTAGAAATGTATTGAATGATATGTGGTTTGAGGAAGAACAAGGTTATCAAGGCAGCTGAATGCTGGAAGATTCAGGAGATGAAAAAAGGATTTTTTTCCTCCAGCACGGAGCTTCACCATGGGATTTTCTGGTATCATGAGGGCCATTCAGTTCTAAAGGGGCTTAGCTAAATTCAAAAAGCAGAAGTGCTGATTTCCAGGGATGGCTTTTTTGGGGGTGGGGGGAATGAGTGTGGGAGTGTTAATGAATCTGTAGTTTGTTTGTGGACTTTCCAGACCATCTAGTTGCTGCGGCTGAGAACAAAAGGCTGGCTTGGACGCGCCTTTTGCCTGAAGCAGCTGGGCTTTTCTTATGGTCTTAATTTTTAATAACATAAGGGGAGCACAGTAGTATTAGTCATATATTTCAGATGTGGACCTAGGACAATAAGAGCATGTCTACAAAATCACCTTTTGGGTTCTGGGAAAACATTCTGTTTTACAGCCGAAATGCTACAAGTTCAATTGCAGGCACAGCTGTGGGTGTGCCGCTCTGAAAGGATCCAAATGACCCACCAAGGAAATAAAAAATGAGTGGCTTTATCTGTCATTAGCTAATTTGAATTGGTTGCCAAGATTGGAGTTCCCTACACATTGGGATGTTGGCTGCTGTTGCAAGGAACAGGGACATGAAGATTAGGAGGAGGAGAGTCATTGCAAAGGTTCTCCACAAAGCCAATCTGAGATATTTTATTGCCTAATGCACAGCCTTCTCCTTATCCCAGTATGGAAGGCCAACTGGTCTATAGTCTCTAGTTCCCATGACATTGCCTCATCTCACCTCCAGCCCATCAGTAAGACAGCCTTACTTCATCCCTAGCTTTACTGTACTTTACTGTAGTAAAGTAGTCTGTTCCATGTCTCCCAACACCATCCAAGAGCAGCTTCAAGCGGTGCGAAATCTGGTAGGCTTGTCACCCATTATCTTGAAGGAAGTCGGGGGACTGGCAGTGACTGGAAACAGGCAAGGAAGGCATGAGAGGATCAACATTGGAGGCAGAAAATTTTATGCCAACTCAAGGATGGGTGGAGGGCACTTTAGGCAGGATCTCCACTACTGATTTTCAGCCTCTTCTAGAGACATCGAACCATAGTTATGTGTGATGGAGTGCATTTCAGGAAGGGAAAGGAGACAAAAGACAACACAGTCCGCAGGGGGAGTGTGGGAAGTGAAAGAGGTTCAGGGTAGCCACTCCCCAGAATCTCCCAGGGTATACTCACTTGTTGCAGTTGTATAGATTTAGTTTGGCAAGATTCTGTCCATATGATGTAAGCAGATAAAGGAACTTTACTCAGCTGGACTCTTTCACCATTGTTCTTGGGCTGGGCCTGACATTATGGCAATGTAACAATAATGAGGCAGACTTCACATTGTTTCAGCAATGGCTGGGTGATGATAGAAGAAACTACATATAAGAAATTGGTGAGGAAATAGCCACAGTGATGGGGAAAGCCCCATCAGTTGACCTGTAAGAACAGACAAGTAGATTTACTACGGTCATACAACTGCAGGAAGAACAAAGGCACTGTTTCATATATCAGTGAGAACACCACACTGATTTCTGGATTGTAACTTGGATGCCTAATGTACAAGAATGAGTCAGTTGGACCTAAACCTGATTAGGCTGATTATAGCAAAGAAGGATTGCTTTTCACCTGCAGGAAGAGATAGGAAGCCCACCCCATGAATTAGAGGAGTGCTAACTTCTGCAGTTACATCTCCCTGTTGATTTCCACAACCATTCTTTTCCACCTCTGCAAACCGCGGAATCCAGAGATGCTATGGGCTGTGATGGGGCACACATACATCCTCAGCCAGGTCCTTTCTGCACTCATCAGAACCGTTCCCCCCTCCCCGCACCCAGGTTTTCCTTTCTGTTTGCCAAATGGCATTTGATTTGCTCCCTTTGCTGGTAATGACAAGACCTTGTATTTTCTCCATCTCTTTCCTTTCAGAGGAATTAAAGGACCAAATAACAGCCACACTTGTCACTCTGGAACAGGGAAACAAAAGCTCTAATGAACCAGATGGGAAACATAATAGAAGGGTACGGCAAAATGGTGTGATAATTAGAAAATGCAGCCGAGCTGTGAAAAAGGAGCCAGGGGTACCCCACACTGTTTGCTCAAAAGCAAGGCTGTTTGATCTTCCACGGGAGTCAGAATGAAAGTAAAGAAAACAACAGCTTGCCAGAAAAAGGGAGGAGAACTGACTTCCATATCCAGGGCTAAATACACCTCTATGTCAAGCAATGAGATGTATGTAATGGATATTTGATTTCTGTTCCATGGAATACAATTCCTTGGTGCATATTGGAGGGGAGGATGTATGAAACACCAACAAAGGAGCAGAACCTTTGGAAAAATAAAAATCTGTTGGTGGCCGTTTTGCATCAAGGTTGTTCCAAAGCTAATCTATAGTTTGACTAAATGGGCTTAGCATAGTTAAGAGTCACGAAACACCCTGATCTGTAATTTCATCCAGGGGCATATATCTAATTCAGTGTTTTTCAAACTTGGCAAGTTTAAGATGTGTGGACTTCAACTCCCAGAATTCCCCAGCCAGAATGAATTCCCCAGTAAAAGTAAGGGACAGGAGAGGTACTTTCAGACTTGCAAGGTCGACGTTAGCCCTTCAAGGTAGTCCAGACAAGAAGCACAACAATGAATACTAGCTCTATCTTTATTGTAAAGTTACTTTACATTAACAGAATCTTGCAAGTCTGAAAGTACCCCTCCCGTCCCTTATTTTTACTCTCACGAAAACTAGGGAGGGCCTCTTCTGAAATGCTTTCTCCACCCTTCCTCCTTCAGACTCAAATTTCATTTATCAGACCATTGTCTAGGCTGCGGCTCTTCCTCCTGTCTCCCAAGGTCATTCCCATACACCATTACAATTACTGAGTTTTCTCTCCACATCCAACTGTTCTTCCTAGAAATCATTCAGCAAAAGTGTGCCTATGTGTCATCAGCATTACTGAAAATAAGCAGGCATTTTTGTGGCACATAATATGGTCTCTTGTCCCCACTTTTTTAGGGGAAAAATCCCTTAAAGGGATTTCAAGGGTAGAAATGAGGATGGAGTTGGGAAATCACTATTGGCTTTAATCATGATTTACTCAGTGATGAGCACTGATAGGAAGAGTGAACATCAATGTACTTGAATATACCTGCAAGAGCAAACATAACAGAAAGGAGAACCTTAGGGAAATTAAGATGAGCACAATACCCAAGAGAGGGAAATTAAATAACTGTGAGGTAATTGGCAAGGTAAATGGGAGTTATTAGAAGGCATTCGCAAAAGAACCCCTGGGACTGTGAATGTTCAAATGATAACATATATAAGGGTCAAACTCATCCTCCAGATGGGCTGCATCACACTTCCCATTATCCTTTTCTGGCATAAGCTATGGATGAGGAGAACTCAAGTCCAACACATTTGGAGAACCCCAGGTTGGACAAGGCTCACACAGCATAAGAAGAGTCTTGCTGGATCCATTCCATCTTCTATCTTTGCTCCCAAATTGACCAAGAAGGAGCTTTGGGGAATCCTACACAACCTGAGGGAGATAACTTTCCTCTATTATCTTTTGTCCTCCTGGAAATGCTATTCAAGCTCACCAATGGCTTACAAACATAATACTACATGCAGGTGATAAGGGAGAATGAGTGAGACATTCATGGCATCATTTGACATTCATGGCATTATATGAGGAAACATATTTTTTTAGGTAGAAGTGGGATGATACTAATTTTGAAATGGGAAATGGGGTTGGCTAGCCCCCTAGAGGCCTGGTGTTGCTTCCATAGGCCTCTTGGATTTTTTCTCCTCCTTCCATTTTGGGTAAATGTGTTTTTCTCTCTTTATAAATTTTAATTATGTATTTATTTGTTTTAATTGTTGTAAACTGCCCAGAGTCCCCCATTGGGGGGAGATGGGTGGGGACAAGTCTGCTAGATAGATAAATAAATAAATAAATAAATAAATAAAATTTCCTCGGCGCTAACTGGAAGGTTGGGCACTGTTTTTGAATAGATTGCAGGTACCTAGGCCAGCCTTCACCATCTTGGTACCTTCTGTGATGGAATGGAATTATGAAGGGCAAGCTCAGGGAGACAAATATTTTCTTCTCCCTGAGGAATTCACACTGTTGTGGCTGGAGGACTTTGGGAACTGGGGTTTTAGTCTGGGAAGTTTCTTGCTAGAGGTTGTAGCTAATAAACATAGCTGGACTGAATTGGCATTGTCTCTTGGAGTTCCTTGGGCTAGGCCTGACATCAATCTTCCCAGACTCAAACCCCAGTTCCCAAAGTCCTCCAGCCGCAACAGTGTGAATTCCTCAGGGAGTGATGTCAGGCCTAGCCCAAGGAACTCCAAGAGACAATGCCAATTCAGTCCAGCTATCTTTATTAGCTACAACCTCTAGCAAGAATCTTCCCAGACTCAAACCCCAGTTCCCAAAGTCCTCCAGCCACAACAGTGTGAATTCCTCAGGGAGGTGCCAGTCTCATCTTCTTGTTCCTCCCACACGGTTCTGGCGAGCTAAGAAAGTGTTTGTCTCCCTGAGCCTGGCCTTCATAATTCCATTCCATCACACTTCCAGCGTATCTTGATTTCCAATGTATTCGGAATTCTCAGGTTGGTGGGAGCCTGCTAAGAGGTACTATTATAATAATCCAATAGCAGAAAATTCCACAAGTACATGTCCTCATTTCTGTCATAAAAATACAATAGTAATCAAATAAATACTAATTGCTACTGCAATCTTGCCCGAGGCAGATGCTGCCATTCTAATAGTACAGCTGGCCCTTGGAGGTTTTCCTCTTTGAACCTGTAGGAAAGGTGAGATGAAGAATGCCCCGTGTGGTTGATAATGTGCCCCATCACATGATCATTGTCAACCTATATTGTGCTTATAATATCATCAAGACACATGGTGTTCTGTACAGAATGACATAATTAAAGAAAAAGTACAGCTAGGAAGTGAAAGAGGCGGGGGGATGAAATGATAGCAAGAGAAAGATGGAATTTTTCTCTTGCTATCATCCACTGTGCAAGAGAAATCTTGGACCATCCCAAGTCATTTGGAGATCCAAAAAATATAGTCAAATAGCACCTCCACGTTATAGCGATCCAACCATAAAACTCAAAGCAAGGTTGTGCAAATAAGAGCCCATTTTGTTCATAACAGCCAGCAACACTATGAAAGGGCTCACACTTAGTTTGCAACCAGTGGTACCTGTTCTGTAGGAAACCTTTTCCTGATATCTTGTGGTGGTTCAAAGCTTTGCAACCCATATCTGGTAGTCCTGTCTTTTGTATAAGGGGCAGGTGCTGTTCTGTGAGAAAAAGATGGTGATGTATTTAAGGGGTTTCGTGAATGGAGCAAGGTAACACACTCCTGTTTCTGATATGGAGTGACCTGGTCCTTATCGACAAGGGCTGCATGACTGATTGATTGATGATGGGCATCAAGTCAGTGTCAACTCTTAGTGACCGCACAGACAGTTGCAATGTACCTATACATGTAGCAAAATGATACAGAGCTTCCACAGCCCTCAGAATCTATAATCTCTCTACCCTGGTCACTCAGATATCTACACACATATTGAGTGTACACCCAATCCAGGGTACTATAAGAACTGATACGTTGTGATCGTACATCATGGAAAACCAAGGTTGCCTGCTGGCAGGAGAAACCAACATTTGCTCTTGAGCAGCACGTGGGACTCTCTTCATCCTGTTTGCACATTCTGACCTTATAGAGCAGTGTTGTCCAAACTTGGCCACTTTAAGATGAGTGGACTTCAACTCCCAGAATTCCCCAGCCAGCATGGCTGGCTGGGGAATTCTGGGAGTTGAAGTTCACTCATCTTAAAGTGGCCAAGTTTGGACAACACTGTTATAGAGGAATAAATCTGGTATTAAAATAGCTCATTTAACTGGGTTGCTTTGAACCAATGGACGGTCAAAACGATTGCTGGAAGAACTATTGGTTTTATTCTAAGATTAGTGAAAGAGGTTTTCTTTTCATTGGTCCACAATGGCCCTTTTGAGGAAGGAGTAGCAACAGGTAGCAAAGAGGAAGGATCTGTTCCTAGGATCCAAAATCCTCCTGGATGAAATGGAAACGTTTATAAACCTTTATGCTCTAATATACTTATAGGTAGCAGCAGAAAACTGATACTGCTTTGTGTTTGCCTCATATCCAGAAATACTCTGTGTCCTGTAGCAGCATCAGAGTTGAGCAAGGCTACCCCTTTCCCCTTCCTTCCCTTCTTCCTTCCCTCCCTTTCCTCTTCTCTCCTTTTCTGAAGTCTTCTTCAAGATTGACCCATGGTAACATCATGGACGTGTCTGTCTCTTGTGTTCTTGGCAAAAGTTCTGAGTTGTTTTTCATTGCCTTCTTCCATTTATTGCAAAATAATCCTAGGCACATGAAACGCAAGAAAAATATGGGACAGGGAAGCCATCTATGAGAGTGAAAAACTTAGAATAACTAAGGTTTTCTTTGCAATCCACATTGGTGCTCCTCCCTAACAGCCTAAATTGCTTTGCCACTGATTTATTGCATAGTTATTTCCACCTTCTCCCATCACTGATTTCTTTATTCATTTACTTGCTCCTTCATTTGCCTTTCATCTTATAAAAACAAGATGCAATATACTCTAAAATGCACAATGAAATAGATAAAACAGCATAAAGGAAAATAAAGGAGCAAATATAATAAATAAGCAACTCACATCAACCAGCTGGATAAAACAGTTTAAAACGCCCAGGCTAATCAAAATGTTGAACTGGGTGTTTAAAAAAATAGAATGTCATTATAAAATGGGAGAGGTAGAAGGACTGAAGAGCAGATGCAAAGCATTTATTCTCTCCTATTGCTTCCAACTTCTGAAGCACAGAGACAAGCCATTATCTTGGACTGGATTTGGCTGGTGGGGTCTCTTCGTGAAGCCCACTTTTCTGCTGATCAGTGCTTTCCCCCGTTAGCACCCTCCCTGCCTCTTCTCCTCTGCAGTGAGAATCTCTTGCCAAAAGACAGATAGTGTTTGTCTCTCTGCAGTGTTTTCATGGTGGAAGCTCCTTCCTTCTGCACCAGCATGAAAGCCAAGTGAGCTGTTGGAGAATGTCTGGCTGATAGGACCATGACCGTCCTGGGTTAATCAGCTTGACTTCAGGGCTAGGAGGAGAAGCATCTTCCTTTTTCTCTCCCCAAATTCTCATTTTCTCTCCCCAAAGGGATCTTTTGGGGAGGGGATATCAGATCCCCCCAAGGGATCTTTTGGGGGAGATATCAGTTGGGAATCGGTTATAATTCAGCTTGTCAGCCAATCAGGGTGGGTCATGCTTTTTGGGAAGGCAACAATTAAAATGGTATGGTTGCAGAACACTTTGATCAGAAGACAATTTTGGTGGCAGAAATATCTTAGACTGATTCACAAGGAGGAAAAACCAGCTTATTAGACATTTGGACCCCTTCCAAAAAGTGGAATTTTGAAGCAGGAATGAGGTAGAAAAATGAAGGTGAAATAAGGGGATGGAGTCACCTCCCTGCAAGAGAAGGCTTTTTACTTTGGGGAGAAAAGTCAAGGAGAGAAATAATAGATGTTTATTAAATAATGCCTGGTGTGGAAAACATGGATATTTTCTTTATTTTTCATTGGTTTGCTTTCTAGCCCACTTTTCTACTTAAGTAACAATAATTAAAATACAGAATACAAAGCGTTTAAAGATAGATATTAAAATCAGTACTGAAATAACTAATCAGTTAAACCCCTGGTAAGAAAGGATGCATCTTTGTAGGTAGAGAGCAGGCCAATGGTTCTTAAACTGTTTGATTCCATTACCCCTTTTCCTGGTCTCGAATAATGTCATTACCTCCATGAAAAAAACAGACTGTTTTTTTATAAAGCACCTCAGCAGTGGCCCTCCCAAACTGGATCCTTGACTCACAAACAAGCAATTACAAATTGCTCCATTACCCCCAGGATATACCCAAATTACCCCCATTTGATGAACCCTGGAATAGGAGCTTAATACAACTCCAAGGGGGAGAGTATCCACAGCATTGGAATGATTGAGGAGACGGACCTCTCTCATGTCTCAAAAATGGGTCTCTTCAAGACTTCAAGAGCAGCATGACATGGACCTTTCCTGCAGATCTTAGTCTCCAAGCAGGTTAGTCACAGAGGAGACAATCCCTTGGATAGGCAGGCCCTGAGCCATTTAGGACTGTTGGAAGATTTGAAGGATCAGGATGAGGACAGACCATCCTGAAGAAAATCTATGTATGAGGTTGCTAAGAATCAACATGACTTGATGGCAGATAATCGATCAATCATTGAAGCCGTTTAGGATTTTAAGGATTAACATTCACAACTTAAATTGGCTCCATTGCAGCTGGCACCTGGTATGGACCGTGCACAGAATCTTAAAGATGGAAGATTAAGAACCCTCAGAGGTCATCCAATCCAATCCAATCCCTGCTCAGTCCAGGATCTGCTAAAGTGATGAACTTTCAGTACATAACCACATGTGATCTCTGTGTTTTGCACAGGTTAGCAAGCTAATTACTATATTTTACACTAGTTACAGATCCTTTTCAAGGGTAGCACCTTGAAAAGAGCATAGCAATAATCAAGACAGTATATAACTACGGCTGGCTTAGCTGTTCCCAAACCTGACTGGCTCAGGAAGAATCACAGCCACTTTTATCCCTCTCTTATAACCAAACCCATTAGGAGTTGTCCAATGATGCTGAATGCTGGGGACCTCTGGCTAGGAATTCTTATAATTGGAAAGTGCCATTCTGACAAATGCAAGTCTAGAAAGGGCCAATAAAATTTGAATGGATGGAAAGGCTCCATAGAAAGAGAGATGAGAATGAAGAAAGAACAGAAAGCTTGCTGTTGTCTAGGGTTGGCTGGCTTAGGATAAACCTGAGTCCCACTTTGTATGACCTTCTCAGGGAGCAAGCTTTACAGCTGGGGGAAGAAGCAGGTTGTGGAGAATTAGTATTTATGTACTAAAGTATAACTTACCCTTCTAATATGAATGCACTACTCAAGGCAGAAGATTGCTCTACTCAAAGAGGCACATTTGTTCCTACTTGAGGAACAGAAACTAAGGAAAGAGTGTCTTTACCACTTGGAATTCTTTCTGAATTCTGAACAAGCTGTTCCCCTGACAACACTTCACGCTGAAGTAGTGGAATTCTAAAAATCGTTTTTCAAGGATATATTTGTAGAAGGTGGAAATTAAAGGTGTCAAGCAGACAGTTGCTACTTGGCTTCTTCAAAAACAGTGACACCTTGGATGGAAATCTGGCATCAGTTTATAGAGGACTCCAGGAGCATTGCACAACCTGGATTTGACATGTTTCCTGGGTATCTAAAATGGGAATGTAGGAAGAAGAGAAAAACCCCTTTCTATCTGTATCCTTGCTGTAGTTTGCTATGATGCTAATGTTCTCTTCAGATATTCATGTGTATTTGCATTGGGAGGAAGCTAGATGACAGGATGAGGTTCTTTCCAGAATCAGGTATGTCCACCTGAAAGCACAGTCAGAGAAAGCCAGGGCCCCATCAAAGGATCCTACCCTTGAGAGCTCAACTGTGAGAGATCAAGACTATCAGGAAGGACGGGGTGCATTCCAGGAAGGGGAAGGAGACAAAAGACAACACAGTCTGTAGGGGGAGTGTGGGAAGCAAAGGAGGTTCAGAGGTTCCACTAGAATCTCCCAAGGTATATTCACTTGTTGCAGACATATAGATTTAGTCTGGCAAGATTCTATCTATAAGGTGTAAGCAAGTAAAGGAACTTGACTCAACTAGACTGTTTCACCATTGTTCTTGAGCTGGGCCTGACATCAACTGAGTAAGGCAGTTGCCAAACTGAAAGCCTTTTATGCCCTTTCTGCTCCAGTGTGATGGAATGCGAGGGTGACCTTGGAAGATGGGGGGAAGAGATGCTGCCTAGGGAACAATCAGATAAAAGGGAAAGGAGTCAGCAACAGAGTAACAGCCAGAGAAAGAAACTTAGGAAGGACCCACCTTAACTACTCAAAAATAGGGAGGGCAGGAGATTTGTCCTTTCAGACTTGCAAGATTTTGTTAATATAGCCTTACAATAAAGTAGAATTAGCTCATCTAGTCATGTTAGGGAATGGCCTTGAGGGACAGGAGAAAGAGCCACTACCAAGACAAAGGTTAGATCAGTGTTTCTCAACCTTGGCAACTCTAAGATGTGTGGACTTAGGTGGTCTCTGAGTATGAAGCCCTCTTGAGAGCCCCATCAGACTCAGACTCTTGTGTTCAACCTCCCTGTTTCTTTCCAGTCCTCTCCTACTTGCTCTTGCTATGTCTTGTTCTTCCTCCTCCAGCATAATCTCTCTCTTGCTCTTCATCCTTTCTCCCCACCTCTTCCCCAAAAGCAGAAGTGTCATCTTTCCTCTTGAGTGTGCTATAGAGAAGCCAACATCTTTTTATCTTCATCAAGGAGGAAAGGAGTGGTGAGAGGATGCAAAGAGGAAAACAGATGCCCTGCTAAATTTGGGGGCCTTCCAGACTGCAGGGCTCTGGACCCATTGTAGCAGAACCGCAGGTTCTAGTGGGGCCAATAGCCAGCCTAAATGAGTAGGATCAGTCCAAAGCTTGGGAATATTTCATTGCTACAAAGACTGTATAAACCAGTCTGGCAGTTCTCTACATGGAGTGGCCACCTGCCAAAGTGAATGGTGCAAATTCAAGAACAGATTATTCTCATTAATCTATTTCAACACTTTCCTTCTATAAGGAGCACTCAGATTGCTTACCGCAAATCAACACCTCCTCCTCCTCCCACAATGAACAAGAAATGCCAGTCAAGTGCCCTTCTCTCTCATCTATCATTTTTAGATAACTTCTTTTGAAAATGACAGATATAAAATAAGAACATTGTAGAATGTAGAAGTTGGAAATAAGTTTATAGTTCATTTAGTCCAGTGTTTCTCAAATTTGGAAACTTTAAGATGTGCGGACTTCATGCTGGCTGGGGAATTCTAGGAATTGAAGTCCACCCATCTTAAAATTGCCAAGCTTGAGAAACACTGGTCTAGTCCAACTCTTCCCTCAATGCAGATATCCACTAAATCCACCTAATCCCAACCCTGGTTTGAAAGCCTTCAGCAAAAGGGAGTCCCCCACTGTTCCAGGCGACCATCCCAGAGTTTAACAGCCTTTGTTAGCAAGAGATCCATCCTAATGGAAAAGTTTTCCATATAGTGTATGAAGCAATATCTCTAGGCTTAAACTGTGTGAATGGTGAGTTCCATTTTGAAAGCCACAACATGGATTTGGCTGTCTTTCTGAATATGCTAACCTTCTGCAGAGAATTTAGTTGTATATAGTGGGATTTGCGAACAGCAAGGAAGGGACAGCTCTGTCGAAGTGTAGGATTAGGTTAAAGTAGGAGTGGAGAAATTAAATAGGTTTGTAGCAAACTGTCTGTTTTAATCCTCCGATTTCTATTATGAGCTACCCTTCACAGGGCATTATATTCAGAAAAGCTCTGTAGGGCTGTTTCTGGGGCCTGAAGCTGCTACCGTTGTGCTTCTATGTACTAGAACATTTTGCACTGAATTATTTTATTCTGATTTTATGTTGCCTTGATATGTTTTGTGTTTTGATGATGTCAAAACTGAGTGTGATCCTGGAGTCCAGGAATCCTGGAGTCCAGGAATATAAGAATGCAATCAATCAATCAATCGATCGATCCAAGGCATCCATATGAGCCAGTCAATTATTTTTAATCAGTAAAGTGTCATTGTCACCTTTCCAAATTATCTCCATGCATTCATTTTAATGTTCTACCTCTTCTTGTCTTCTTCTTGGGATTTATCACTGTTCCTATCAGCACCATTAAAAAAAATACAGAAGTTCAGTACAGTACGACTGCAACATACACAGAGCTCATCACTTTGTAAAATAAAATAGAATTTATTCTATTTCTCTACAACCAAGAGAAGTCTCCAAGGAAGATTGTTTGAAGGAGAACCAAACCCAGGCAGTCCCTGCTCTTGAAAAATGTTTCATCATTTAGAGAAGAGGGGGACATTTCCATAGAAAAGACTAAAAAAAGCTTATTTTAAAAAAAAAATCAGTAAAAAAGACAATACATATTAAAAGCATGAAGCAATATATATTAAACTTACCTATACTAGATAGCCATATCTCAAGATCTAATTGTGAAACGGCAAGCAGAAAAGGAACTATTTTTGGTTGTTCTTTTGTAATATAAAATAGATTTTCCTGCTCGAACAAGTTCTCTGCCGCATTTTTACACAAATTATAAAGAAAAAACCAGTAGCAGAGATCAAGGGAGGTTGTAAGGTGGTTTTTCTTCTTTTATCATCTTTGCACATTTTGTACAAATGTGGCTGAGCGCTTGATTGCCTCCTGGCAATACACTGATACGAATTAAACATCACAAGGTACTTACTTACCTTGCTCTGTTCCCTTCTCCCTAATTCTTATTCAGATCTTGCCACGTTCAAGGGTTCTCTGCATGTGTTTCTTCTGGAAACATGGTTTTCAGTTTTGATTCTCTCCTACCTCCTTACCCTGGCCTGGATAATAGACGCCAAGACACGATTAGCTACTTGTGTGTTCATATATCCTGAGAGTTGAAATGAGTCCACAATCATCACAGGGCTTAAGATCTGCAAGTCACATAGAAGTCAATGGCCTTTTGGGAGTCATGGGTGATATTTCAGCTCTTGTGGATGGTAGATAACAGAAGGTGTATCTAAGCCTTAATGGCAGATGGTCCTGCAACAAGGACCAGTGATATTCACAAGTAAAATTGACAGAACATGTCTTTTCTGTCCTGATATGTTTTACTCCAGGGGTCCCCAAGATCAGCAGCGGCATTAGATTCTCATAGGAGTGCGAACCCTACTGTGAACCACGCATGTGAGGGATCTAGCTTGCGTGCTCCTTATGAGAATCTAATGCCTGATGACCTGAGGTGGAGCTGAGGCGGTGATGCTAGCGCTGGGGAGTGGCTGCAAATACAGATTATCATTAGCAGAGAGGTTTGACTGCACAGAGATCATAATAAATCAGTTGCTTGCAGACTCATATCAAATCCCTATCACGTAATGCACTTGAATCATCCCGAAACCATCCGCCCCCCCAGTCCGTGGAAAAATTGTCTTCCACAAAACCGGTCCCTGGTGCCAAAAAGGTTGGGGACCACTGTTTTATGCTATTCCCAGCCAACCATGATTCTAGTTTTGTAAATGTGAGACTAAAACATGGTTTTGGATGTCTCTTCTTTCCCATAAGCAATATCAAGAAAGTACATTTAAATCCTATCAAGCTGTGGTTTCTGAGCTAGTGAAGCAGCCAATCTGGAGGAGCTCAGATTGCAAAGATACGGTCAAGATTCCTCCTTATTAGTTCATAATCCCTATTGATAAGTTCTTCTTCCTGGCAAGCAAAAGTTAGTCTATCAACCCAAAACGTAATATGGCAAGAACCCACTTGCTGTCAAGGCCTCCACTCTTCTAGTCTCTCCTAGAAAATGGCAACCGCTGATTTTGCCAAGTGAAAATACAGTGGAACCTCTGTTCACGAACTTAATTCGTTCCGCGACTCTGGTCGCGACCCGAAATGGTCGCGACCCGAATCAAATTTTCCCATAAGGTTCAATGTAAATACGGTTAATCCATTCTGAACCAGTGAAAGCAATGGGGGGGAAGGCTTATGTAGCATGCACAGCGGAGCGGGAGCTTCCCCCCCCCCCACTGATTCCTCTGCACTCTTTCCTTTCTCCATAGCGACAAAAGCACAGTGAAAGCAATCACCAGGCCAAGGGCTATGGCCAAAGGAAAGAGCAAATTTCCCCATAAGGTTCAATGTAAATACAAACAGTTCTGAAACATATGCATTTTATTTTTAAACCACAAAAACATGAAAAAAAGCACAGTATGAAGAGGGAGAATGGGGTGGGGAGGCAGTTAGTGTTTGGAGGGAGAGGCCCCTCCCTACAGGAAGCTGCGACCACGTGACACGGGAGGGAAAATGGCCGTGGATCCTGTTCGTCACCCGATCCGGCGTTCGCGACTGGAGGTAAATTTTTGCGGCCGGAGCTGGTCGTGACCCGAATTGTTCGTGAACAGATGCGTTCGTGAACCGAGGTTCCACTGTACTGTGTTATCATTATTTTCCATGCACTTTCTCTGAGACGAGAGAATATCAGGGTCTTTGCTAACCAGGCTGACCAATGGAATAGGGGGAGTCACAGAAGCACAGACATTATGGAACAATTCTACCCAGATTGCAGCAGAGTGGAATTGACTGGCATGCAGGATCTGCCAGCCCACACAATAGATCTATTTGGAAAGGCTCTTAGTCCCATTAGGTGGTAAGGTTGACCTAAAAAATACATTATTGATCTCCTAGCACTTTGTCCCTCTTTGTTATTTCTCGAAATATAATAATGCACTTTTCTGTGCAGACTTGGTTATTTGTAGGAATTAAAGAGGGTCTGACTCCCCGCTTATGTCTCCAGAGGCAAGAAACAGTAAAAGGAAAGAAAAAAGACGTGTGTCCAGAACGAACAGCCTAACACATCAAAAGAATAGTTTAATAGTGACCTTTGCCCCAAGACTAGTTGCAAAGCCAGGTTTTCAGACTTTCACAATAGCTGCAGGGTGGGAGCCATATGGACCTCCAAGGAAGTTAGAAAGAAATAGCAGAAGAACTATAGCAGACTTTCTGGTCAGGAGGAAAACGGTGACATCCCAGTTGCCTCTCCTTTTGAGGGACATACGTCTAGAGCTAGCTCCACAGACTGGCAAAAGGAAGCATTTTTCAGGGCCACAGGAAGAGCAGCAGACCCATAATTCCAAGGTGGTAGAAAAGTCTGCTTCCATTTTACACAGAAGATCCAAGAAGATCAAGTGCCTCTTCCAAGAAATCAGAATAGTAAGACCAGCCACCTTCAGGCTAGAAGGACTTTGTTGAGTATGCTGTGCCTGGGGACTCTCTTCCCTCAGATCTCAAGACCACCATTGCACTTAACATAATCTGTCCTTATTCCACCTGTCACCTTCCACTCTGAGCTCTGATTACATCCGCTGCTGATATCCAGCCTTCAGTGTTCTTGTCCCTATACAATCTGGCTCTTAAAAAATAGATCCCCATCTCTAGCTTGTTATCTACTATCACTGACTGCAAAAGAGCCCCAAACCTGTTATTTTTCCTTTTTCCTAATTCAGGTATGTACGACGGCTGTAGAGAAGAAGCCCCAAATGCTGGGTCACAACTCAGCTACACTGTAATCTGGGGTGCCTCATCTGTCCTTCACTTTGATGCTGGTGTTATTGGTTTTAATAAACATACTTTTATAACTTCCAAGCCTAAGCAGGTTTGATACCCAGGCTATCAAATATTTCTCAGGTCTGCTCACGCACATTTTCCCCAATGATATGTCAAATCTTTTCCTTTCATATTTCTCAGAGGACACAGCAGTAGTCTCAACAATTTACACACAATGCTATATCTGGATACTAAATCCATCTCTTTATTTATCTACAGATAGTCCCTGGGTTAATAACACACAGTTCAAGGATGACCCATAGTTAAGAATGGAGCCTACTGTAGTAAAATCCGAGTTAAATACACAATAGTTCAAGTTAAGTACACAATGGTTCAGCTTCATTGCACAATACTATTTATACAGTATTATATAATAATATTGTTCTGGGTTACATACAAATTCAACTTAAGGACAGACCTTGGGAACGGAACTTGTTCTTAAACTGGGGACTCCCTGTACTTCATAATCCCTCCTATGTGGTTTGACTAGAGCTAATTGATAGTTCCACTATTTCTACTGCTTTTGAACTTGTCCTTGATGATGGTTTTAATAGAAGATCTCCTATTAATTGCCTGCTTTGCATGGATGACTCAACTTGAACTCTAAGGACCACGGGAAAATAAGATTTGTTTGTCTTCTAATAGCTTTATCAATGCAATATGAGATACTTCTACTGGAAACAAATATTTCAACCATGCTATTGTCAGGCCAGTGTGAGCATATTGCTTTTATTTATACTTCAAACAGATTCATTTGCTCCCAGTTTGTTTCTAGGTACCATTCATTCCAAATGCCGGTCTGAATTTTCAGCGCATTCTGCTGTCTTCTCCTTCAGTGTCAGTGAGGATGTGGCTGGCTAGGTATCAGCGAGGAACATATTTTGGAAACAAATCAACAACATAGGAAGACTTTTTTGGAATGTCTTTTTCTCTTTCTGTGGTTACCCCCCAATCATTGAAATACCTCTAAGAAAACATCTGCTTTGCATCTTCCTTATGATCTCTGAACTGTCAAGCAAAGCCCGCATTATTGACTTGGGCACTTGATGAATAAATTCATTTATCAGACTTGCTGGTAGGAAGAAAAACTAATGGTCCTCAGTTGGTAGCTCTGCAACTGTTGCTTTTATCGTTCTTTGTGGAGCACAGTATATTTTTCAGTGTTATCTGCCGCATTAATTTTTAATTGGGCTGTTTTAATGACATTTTAAAAGTTTCCTTGAATGCCATATGTGACAAAAAGACAGCCCTTACATTTCTAACAGATAAAGGTTCTTTTATGTAAATATCACAGCCTGTACCTTTCTAAAAGATAAATGTTCTTTAAATATCATAGTAGTCTTTGGCGTTACTGGTTATTGATCAACCCTAAACTTTATCTATTCTTGCAGACAAGTTTTGTAATCAAAAGCTAAGGAAAAAAAAAAGTGAATCATTCCCAATAAAATTAAAAACATAGACAACAAAATGGGATACAACTAATGAAGGAAAACCCCTAATTGATCACATCCCATTTATTTTATTGATTTATTTATCAAATCTAGATCTTGCATTTTCATTGTTCTTTGTCTAGCCATCTCAGAGTCTGTTGCTTGTTGCTAAAGTTTCTTATATTGTGGCTAATAATTCAAAGAGGGCCTTCCATGTCCTTTTCAACATAGCTTCGCGTTCTCAAGCAGCCCATTGATTTCCCTTGACTTGATTTAGCTATAAACACTTTCAAGTCTGGATCACGGCTTGTCTTCCCCCTGGAGTGATTGCCAATGGCTTGTCTAAGCAGATGTGGGAAGTGGGGGGGGGGAGCTGGTTACCTAAGCAACAGAGGAAGAAGGCAGCTGGAGATCTTGGGGTTGGAGTGGGAGAGAGAAAGTAATGTCAAAGGGGGTGGAGGAACTGAAGAACTCTTCAGGACCTGTGGAATAAGCCAAGCTGAAGAGCCAAAGAACAATCTTCCCACGTGTCAGGAATGAAAAGTGACAGTCTTTGAAAAGAAAGTGAACTAAAGGCTGTACTGGACAAATACACAAAATGCCAGTCTTCCCGATCAGGTTCTGACTGCATTTTTCTTCATTGTAAGCACACAGTGGCACAATGTGGAAAGGAATCGCTACACACAAAAAAGGGCAGGTCTTCTGCCATTGCTGCCACTGTCTCCTCCTTCTCCTTCTCCTTCTCCTTCTCCTTCTCCTTCTCCTTCTCCTTCTCCTTCTCCTTCTCCTTCTCCTTCTCCTTCTCCTTCTCCTTCCCTTCCCTCCTCCTCCTCCCTCTTCTTCTTCCTATTCCTCTTCTCCTCTCCTTCCCTTTCCCCCTCCTCCTCTTCTTCTCATCTTTCTCCTCCTCTTCCTTTTCTCCTCTTCTTCCTCTTCCCCTTCCCCCTTCCTTGTTTTTTTTCTTCCTCCTCTTCTCCTCCTTCCCCTCTTCCCCTTACTTCCCACCTCCTCTTCCTCCTCTTCCTGTTCTGCTCCTCCTCCTCCTCTTCTTGTTCTCCTTCCCCTTCTCCTTCCGCCTCTTCCTCCTCTTCTTCTTTTCCTCCTCTTCCTCCTCCTCCACTACTACTACTACTACTACTTCTCCTTCTGCTTGTTGCTATAACTGGATCATCTCTGAACAGTGACTTAAAAAAATTGGTGCCAATGGAATTTTTAAAGAAAAGATAGTACAAATATGGTGTTACAGTTTAGTTATAAACTGCATTAAGTTTGTAATCCAGTGTAGATTTAAAGTATATTTCGGGGATGTGGGATTTGCTTCACTGTGCTGTGTCCCAGTGAATTTTCTTATTTGCCTACTCCATGGCCTGAAGTTCCCCTTTCTTCTTGATTCACTTTTTTGCCTATTGCACCGGGAGAAATGCTCCAGTTTAACAGCCACATTTAGCATTCCAAGAAAAATTTTTTTTTTTACTGATAGAAACTTGCTCAATTCTTCCTGGGGCTCATTGTGTTCAATCCAAGGAAAAAGAGCCTTTTATTGAAGCTGTTGGCATTGCCACAGTCAACATAACTTCAACAGTTATTTCAGGCATGACACCATTTTGCATAATACTCTAAGAATGTGAACACACGCGCACACACATACAAGGAAACCCATGAAATGAAGTGATTGGCAGTTACTCATTTGGCCTTAAATAGAGCCAGCCTCCAAACAGCTTGGTAGCAATCAGGTACAGCAGCAGGGAACAAGGTGGATTGATCTTATTTTGTGCACTTGTGCAAAAGGAACATTTTGATTATTACTTACTAAAAGTGGGGCGAATAGGTTAAGCTTTTCATTTTTTTTAAATTCTACACCAAAGGAGTTATTTTGCCCAAACAACTTTATTGTCATTTTGTATTTTTCCAATCTAATGAAATGTTGAAAAAAATTATAGAAAGTTCTCATGACTCTTGTCTGGTTCCTGTCAGCAATATAACTCTCCAAAACCAGAACAGAATGGGAGAAAGTGATGAAGGAGTGTTAGGTCTGAGGGAGTTCCCTGTTTGCTGCCAATTGGTTAATGCAAGTATAAAGCCTTTACTGACATTTTTCTCAATTGCTTCATTTCAGGGTCTGAGCCTATTGTCGAGAAGGCTAATGCAGAATATAATCTGCCACTGGAAGGACAGGCCTTAGGTGACTCTTGCCCTCAATTTACTGTACACTACAGTGTGAAAGTGGTCAAGCCCGAACAGATCTGGGATAACATCTTCAGTACAGAGCAAGTCTGCAGCTTGGTCTAAACCAGCTTTCTACAACAGAGTTGAAAGAAAAATTGAATCAATAAAAGAGAATATATGTAGCCCAGGGTTGAACTGTGGAGTCCCTGGTGCTCTCTGAGCTTGGTTGTTCAATTGCAGACGTTTCATTACCCAAATAGGTCACATCATCAGTGACGTTACCTAGTTGGGTAATGAAACGTCTGCAATCAAACAACCAAGCTCAGAGAGCACCAAGGACTCCACAAAATTGAATCATCATATATTCAAAAAGCAACCCCACAATCTGGAAATGTATTATTTAATATTATTTATTTATTATTTAAAACATTTATATGGCCACCTGACTCAACCAAAGTGACTTAGATGCCTTTTGATTTACTTTTCAATCTGACCTTGGTCAAAGGCTTTTTGAATTCAGGTGTACAATGCCAGCAGGGCCACCTCCATCCACAGGCCTGCTGATGCTCTCAGCAAACTCTAAAAGGTTGGTAAGACAGGATTTACCCTTGCAGATGCCACCCTGATTTTCCTCCAACAAGGCTTGTTCTTCTACAAACCTCACTTTTCCTTGATTACTATTTCTACAATTTGCCTGTTAAGCTTTCATCCTAGGAACCTTATGAATATGTAAGATATTTATAGATTTATAAATGTATTTATAAATAAATAAGGCTTATTCCTAGCTATAATATATGAAGAAGAGAAACTTCTAACTGCTTTCTTCTTCCTTTTTTTGCAAAAAATAACCAGATCTTTTTTTTAAAGCCCTGACCTTTCCCCTGTTCCTTAGATTTGAAAAATATATTCTTTTTCTCTCCCCCTCACTCTACTTCTGCCTTTGCAGATGTAATTTTCTTCCTCTTTCTTCTGTTTTCCATTTTCATTAATAACCTGCAAGTCCTTCCTGAAAAGTGAATTCACAGTTCATATTCAGACACAAGGGAGCCCATGATTGGGCCTCATTTGTCTAAGAGCATCCTCATTTCTGCCTGATGAAGTCATAGCTGAGAGTGAGTTAATTCTACCTTTTGGTCAAGAATGCATGAGAGTTAGTGAGGGATAATGAATTGCTGAAGCAAAGGCAGAACAGGAATAAAACAATAACCAAAAAAGATGGCATTTCTCTTTTCATGCAAATAAATAAATTGACTCTCTTGCTGAGTAGCAAAGACCAAGACAGGAGGCTTTAGATCCTGGCCTCTTCAAGAATAAACTCATGATGCATGATCACAAAGTGATGCTCCCATCAATGATGGGAGCATTGTTTTGTGCTCATACATCATGAGGTTACTCAGAACATTGTAGCTGGCTTTTACACAAACAGCCTCATTTGGATGGGACAAATCCTGCCATCTAGTCTGAAATCAGCCTCAAACTGGTGTCCTCAAGGGAGTTAATTAGCCTAGGTTCCCAAAGCTGGGTCACCAAGGAAATCAGCTCTGCCATGCCAAGAAAATAGCTTACGTTGACCAAGTTAAAGTGGGTGGCCACGCAAGGTTTACCTTTAAAGGGACAGTCCTCCTTTTATAAGAGGCAGCCTTCTCTGAGAATGTGTCTTCTGCTTGAAGAGTTCCCTGGTCCAAGTTTTAACACTGGAAGAGGAATAGATGCCTTTCAGGAGATATAACAACATGCACATTTGTACAGGAGTTTATATTAAGATATCATTGCACAGTAATTGATAGCTTCCAGGATAATAAGATAATAAACATTCTATCACTCATCTACATTAAAAGGAGACTGCTAGCCTGTTCTCTTAGATTTCTTTCATTCATGGTTTCTTGTGGAACAAAGTTTATTGTTCTCATATACACTCCTGTAATACACTGAAATTATTCTTGGATTTTTAAACAAACTCTGCCAATGAAAGTTGGCCATGTCTGGATCATAAACCAAGCAAGCACAGGTACTAGATTCCTATAAAACGGATGATAGTGCTTTCTAAATGAACGTGCCTGTATGCAAATGAACATATGGACATTTTATGCCAACTTGTGTCTTCTGCTGTCTCTTTTGTGTGATGCCTAAGTGCCTATGTTGTGAAAAAGCAAAAGGCTCTAGATCAGGTTTGATTTTGGGTCTGAACACTAGGAAAAAAAGGGGAAAAAAAGAAAAGAGGAATCTGAAAATCTCATCCATACTTGATTGTCTACAGCAAGTGGCAGACCTTCCCTGACTTTGGATGATCTTGAAAAAGCTAAGAAGGGTCAGGTCTAGTTCATATTTGGATGGGACATCACCAGGAAGGTCCAAAGCTGTAGGCTAGACTGAGGAGGTGAAAAAAAGATGGCAATGGTTAACCACTTCTAAATTGTTGGCAAGATAACTTGGTAAATGTAGCTACGATGAGCTCATCCTGAGAACTGTTAGGGCTTTTTTAATCCTGCAGATCACACGTAGTGCTATGTTGTTGTCATTTTAAATCCATTATAATAATGAAGTGATTCCTTAGAGCAAGGAACTTGCTGGACTTCAACTCCCAGAATTCCCCAGCCACTCATCTTAAAGTGGCCAAGTTTGGACAACACTGCCTTAGAGCATTTGGCAATCTTCCTCTGAAGGAATAGAGAATAGATATTGTAAGAGACAGTAATCAAAATTTAGTCTGAACACTTTATTCTTTACAGCATTTGGGGCAGTTTTCATCCTGAATGCAGGGGCAACTGCATCAAAAAAGTAAAAAAAGTCAAAATGGTGGTTTCAGTGGTGTTACTGAAGGTCCAAGTGTTTTTTATGTGCATCACAGGTGGAGCTTCAATCACACTATTGCGTGGACACCCCTGTCGGGATATCTCCAGGGCTGAGCCTGGGGTATCTTCACCAGATCTTTCTTTCTACTGGTCTAGCTCTCTTTAATTTTGGGAAAGTTTGCCTTACAGTGTCTTTTTTCCCCAACAACCCTTTATCTTTAAGAGTTAGTCAACTGATGGCTTTCATACAGTAAAGGGAAACAGTTCTGCTAAGTGTACAGGAAAAGTAATGCCTTTTCACTAGCACTAAATAGTCCAACTCTCTTTCCTTAAGAGAAAGAAAGATATATGAATGTAAGAAAGAGAGAGCGAGAGAGATCAATATTAAAATGAACAATCTAAAAACCAAACCAAACCAAAAAACCCTCCCATTTTCCTCCCTCTCACACCTGGGCTGAAAACTAGATCATTAGATGGCAGTAGAAAGCCAACGGTTCAGATCTAAGAGACTTTGAATGAATCCACAATAGTTGCTTATATTCCTGCCAATAGTTCTAAAGCTGAAACGGCTTTCCAGATACCCAGAAAAGAAAAGGGCTGGGCGCCTTCCTTCTGCAAAACCGCACGGTGCAAGGCATTATGAAAGTGGTCCTTTAGCTAGACTTGCACCTGCAAAGTCTAGCCTTTGCAGGCTTGATAGCCTGAGGAAGCAGAACAAGTCAGCACCAGGTACACGTGAGGTTCCAAAGCCTTCCCCAACCTGTTGCCTGCAGGAGTTGGATTGCAGTTCCCACCCTACCCAGGCATTAATCCAACCTGTTTGAGAAGATTAGTCTCCTGGGGCTGGAGGTGGAAATGATACTGGAGAAGATATTAGGTAAAATCAGGAAGTGCCATTTGAGGACTGTGGGCTATAACACACCATCAATCACACCAGGAAACATACTTAGAATTCCTTTCTCCTCTGTAAGAATGTTATACGTGCTATCCATTTTCATAATCTTTTTATAAATCCACAAGGACTCTTCCATCTCAGATATTTGTTTTGGATCTGCCTTCTAAGTTTTTTTTTCTCTCTCTCTTCCTGGAGTGAATCTGTTATCAATGCAAATGTGGTATTTATTTGGAAGCTGGTGAGTAACACTGTGCCATTGCTTGTCACTTTGTTGTTGTGTAGAGAACCATTCTTTCATATATGGGGGGCGGGGAGTAGCTAATAACTTGTATTTCATGCAAGCCGTTATTTTGATAGGAAAATTAGCTAAGAGGGAAGAGGAAGACTGATTAAGAAGACCCTCAGTTGCTTTAATCAGCATTCAAGGCCATTGTTTACACTGTTCCAAGCTAAACCTGTTGCTCTGCAACCACATTAATTCAGTAGTTTTCTCCTCAGAGAAGTGGCCAAGGGAAATGATGAATATGATTCCAAACTTGCAATGGAAACAACTACGCCTTTAAAATGTATTGACTGAAATACCTTAGAAAAGCAAATCATTAGAGCCGCTAGAGGTAATACTGTAGGGAGTGAAGCTTAGCGTGACACTGGATGGGTTCATAAACACCACACCTCATTTAAAAAATCTCTCTTGCTCTGGACTTCTGGGGAAGAAATGGTGAACTGAAGACGGCTCCATAAAAAGTGGAGATGTCAACCGTGGTGGAATGAAGAGCTAGCAAGTAGACCAGCTCTTTGTAATTCCTCTCCAGACAAGGAGAGGACTTGAGTTTGCCCACAAGTGCTCCAGAAAGTTGTTCCTCACCAGAAGACTGCAAGACAGTGGTCTTCGGTGGGTTTAGAGCTCTCGGAGATGAGAGAATGCCATCTTCGCCCAAATCATAGTCAGCACTTTTAAAGGGCACTAAGTTTGCATACTTCATTTTCTAATCACTTTTGGAAATTTCTTGTTAATGGTTTTTCAGCTATTAGGAACCTTGGGATTGACAGGTTTTACAGCACTGGGTGAGTTTCCTTCAATCCTTAATGAAAGAAATTTTAACTACAAGTTTAAGAACTTAAAACATTTTTTTTTCATAAACAGCAAAAGCGGGATTAAAACTTTGATTTTAGAAAGTTACAAATGGACTAAGGGTCCAGATAAATTTGAAATAAGATTTTGGAATTAATTATAAAGAATCCTTCCCAAGGGAAAATACTTTTAAAAAACATAAGATAAGACTTTGAAAATTGGTCACTAGAGGGAACTAGAAGAAACTAAAGATTACAATTAAAGAATACTCAAACTCGACTTACTAATACAGAGTGAAGCAAAATATTTTAACATTGGACATACTGAAGGATTTTTTGAATAATGGACCTAAAAGTTAATGTTAAGAGTGTCTGCCTCTATAGATAGACTGTGTTTAAAAGATGTTATGGAAGAGGAACAAGTTGTACCTGACAAGATTGAGCCTGATTTGAAAATGGATTTTAAAATGACAGGATACAAGAATGATATGGAAAAAGATACTACGCTGGACATACAAAAGAAACTAGCTAATGTCTTAATAATTTAAAGGATATACAAATAACAAATCAAAAGAGTGACCTGGATAATTTTCCTATACTGAATTTACAAAAGAGGCTTCTTAAAACCTTGAAGAATTTTATGAGAAGGGAAAAAAC